>OX328123.1:118714014-120034014 GCA_946811695.1 Gonocerus acuteangulatus | reverse complement strand
CCTTCCTCATAGCATCCAACTGAAGTTATCGTTATTTCTTATTTTATAGCAAGATTTAACCCACGGCAGAATTGCATTTTATTCGACATGAAGCACATATTTACAGTTGATTATAACAGTGATACGAATTTGCTAGTAAAACAAGATACTTTAAATGTTTGGTTGTTTAGAATAGAGCCTTCTCAGCAGTAGTCGAAGAGTAAGTACGTTTTCAGTACATAATTGTATTGGCTTATACAGATTAAGAATTATCCGTTTCTGTGTATGTTGGCTACTGTCAGTTTCCTGTGATTTGTGACGTAATCTATTCCATCTCTTCGAGATGTAAGAAACCGCGCTAAGAGTCGGACTTCAGTTATTTTTAAGTTTTGGTAATATCTCCATTATTTTCAAATTGAATTATGCCGGCAAACCAGCTCAGGCATTGGTTTTTAATTCTACCACTAGGAGAACTGAACATGGGTGCTGTGTCCGGCTCCTACTGTTTAATTCTACCACTAGGAGAACTCAACATGGGTGCTGTATCCGGCTCCTACTGTTTAATTCTACCACTAGGAGAACTGAACATGGGTGTTGTATCCGGCTCCTCCTGTTTAATTCTACCACTAGGAGAACTGAACATGGGTGCTGTGTCCGGCTCCTACTGTTTCATTCTACCACTAGGAGAACTGAACATGGGTGCTGTGTCCGGCTCCTACTGTTTAATTCTACCACTAGGAGAACTGAACATGGGTGCTGTGTCCGGCTCCTACTGTTTAATTCTACCACTAGGAGAACTGAACATGGGTGCCGTGTCCGGCTCCTACTGTTTAATTCTACCACTAGGAGAACTGAACATGGGTGCCGTGTCCGGCTCCTACTGTTTCATTCTACCACTAGGAGAACTGAACATGGGTGCTGTGTCCGGCTCCTACTGTTTAATTCTACCACTAGGAGAACTGAACATGGGTGCCGTGTCCGGCTCCTACTGTTTAATTCTACCACTAGGAGAACTGAACATGGGTGCTGTGTCCGGCTCCTACTGTTTAATTCTACCACTAGGAGAACTGAACATGGGTGCTGTATCCGGCTCCTACTGTTTAATTCTACCACTAGGAGAACTGAACATGGGTGTTGTATCCGGCTCCTCCTGTTTAATTCTACCACTAGGAGAACTGAACATGGGTGCTGTGTCCGGCTCCTACTGATTCATTCTACCACTAGGAGAACTGAACATGGGTGCTGTGTCCGGGTCCTACTGTTCATCAGAAATATAAAACATCAAAACAATTCATTTATATAGGTTATTTTAAGCAGATTATTCAGGCAGCGTACTAAACCCACCTTATGAAGTCTGCGCTTGGTTATGCTCCTGCGTGACGGACTTTACCTATGAACAAGTTGATTTCATCGACGATTTACTGTCTTTTTTTTACCGTATGTTCATCCGACGTACAGGTGTTTAAAACAGCCTAAAACTTCTAATATAGAATAGTATCGGCCAATTTCCGCCATTCAGAAGAAATAAAAAACGTTTTTTATTGCACTGGAGCGTCCGTTTTTACATAATTCTGAAAACACGCTCTGCTAAACAATCTAAACACATCTTGCTACCAGCGCATGATTCTTAGTATGCTAGATGAGTTCTAATGTCTATTCCCTTCATTTTTTTATCCGAAGTTTTTATAGCGAATGAGATCGGGTATCTGAGATATCGAATGACGATAAAAATAAAGATGGTACAGCGGCATGCTGGTTAAAAACTAAAATATCTTTTTATTCCAACTGTTGACATTTTTTAACATATATTCCATGTTTTCAGCGTAAAAGATGGAGGGATACAAAGATGAGTTTTGGATTTAAGGTTAAAATAAGTCCCTTAAAGTCAATTTATTTTTTACCATCTGTTATTAATAATTAAAAGAAACATTTAATGAGAACAAAGACAAGATAAAAAAAAGTAAAGAACTGTTATTCAACGGACATAGAATTAATATTTTCCTTTATGAACATTTTTCTTTTTCTTTAAATTTAATTCAGGGATAAAGTTCTAAATTAAATAACATTTTTCAAATGAGACTGAAGTTGAAATATAGACACAAAAAATTACCTTTCTCATCCCCTACGAATTAAATCTTTTCTTCTTTATGATGGATTGAATGTAATCCTCCAGCTTTTCATATTTAGTTCAAACTGCCCTTGATCACAAAGATATAATCATTTTCGATATTTCTACACAGCTCATGGAAGATAAAGGATTATTTTAACATTTATTCGGATTGAAGATTACAGACAAAAAAAAAACAATCTGATATGTCAAGAAGAAAAGGATTGCCAAAAGTAATGCACTGCTTATTTGTATGAAAAAATAGTTTAACCAACTGAACAATGTCGTACAAAAGGGACATTTTGCCGCCTTAGCTCTCAGTGTCATTATCCTAGATATATTTTAGCTTGCGTCCCTTGTTTCACTTTTTTCAAAATTGTAGTAGTAAGTGAGTGCATTGTTTTTGTTTTTTTGGCTGCTAGGGTAATTAGCAGGATCCTAGGATGTAGTACTTGCTCGTTGTGTTATGATAGCCCTATTAATGTGCATCTCCGTGCTCAATACTGTCGCACAATGTTAGGAGGAACTATACATTTGTGTGCGTATGTGACTTGTTGTCTGATTAAGTGTTTGTTTAAACGGCAGTGGCTAGAGCTTCATGGACCTATCCCATCATAAGCCAATATAAAGATTTCTAATAAACAAAACATTGGATGAGTTCGTCAAGCAGCAACATCATTCCATTAAGGGTGTTAATACTCCTGTCTCCGCTAGTACACTTCAGAGACATCCCATAAACCTTTTCTGATATAGTTCCCTCGGACTACACTTAGACTCTTGATTTATCTGGCAACATCACACTAAATTTAAAAGACAGGAACTTGACAGACAACCATACAGACAATTAAATCGCAAATCAAATTTTAGTACTGTAAACAAATTGATCCTAAACAAATCACGATCGCAACCGATTTTTATGTACTCATAAAAACTCTGAGGAACTGTATTTGAACGTTTTGACATGTTCTTTGGCATTGTTTGCCTTGTTAAGAAGGCCATTGTTGTTCCGATTTGCAGTACGACTACTAATTGGATAGTCGACTCCCCTCCCGCTCAGACTTGCTATCCAACTTTAGTCCTGGTCTGTTCACACAACTGCGTACGTCACTCACAAGCCGAAAAATGTATCGAGGGCAGACCAAAGTTCAAGCACTGACTGAGGTAAGTTGGACGACTTTGATTCGGCTCCCCCATTCACGCTCCAACTCCGTCACCAGTCGGATGTCGGACCTTCGAGTCGTCTCCTAAATGTTCCGACTAGTTTCATCTAGACTTCCAACAATCCAACAGCCGACTTCGGAAGTTTGACCACAAGTCGCACAGAAATATGGAACGTGAATATCACCTCGAAGGCGTACTATCTCAATCTCTTTGTTAAATGTTTCTCTTCTAAGTCTCCCAATGAACTCAAAAGATAAAAGTCCGACTCGCAGGAACTGCAGCATCTTAGCGCGGTTCCGTTCATGTCCCTAGTGCCATTTGATAAGCTTAGAAAATAAATAAACTTATTTTTTTTTAATATATCTCGTGAAAATTGTCAAAATCCTCTCAAACATCTCGAATAAAAGTGATATTAAGGCGTCAGGGACACCGACAGTAGCTAACTTTTACACAGAAGCGGAAATTACAGAATCTGGCTCTCATTCTAAAGCAAAGCTCTATAAATCAATACAAAATATGCCTAATAAAGCCTTTCTAGAGGATACAGAAGCATGGGCGTATATGAGGGAGGGGGGGGGGGGGCTGAGGGGGCTGCAGCCCCTCTCGAAATTTTGAATTGATGATAAAAACTTCTCGTAAAAGTCCCCTTGTTTCTACGGGCATTGAACCGCCATATTCGCTCATAGTATCTAACCGTTGTGAAGTTTATTTTTTGGATTTAGGACTTAATATACATATGTAGACTAAATCATAGCAAGAAGTAATCCTCCGTCGTCGGTTCTTAACTACGTAGACTCGCTAATGTTATCCAATCTTAGATACATCGTATTTAAAATCCACAGCAAAAACATGACATTTCATCAGAATCCCCTGCTGAATAAAACTTATATAGAATAATATGCAAAATAAAGCCTATCTAGTGGATAAAAATAGAGGAAAAAAGCCGTTCGTGGTGGTAGAAAATCTTAGAAGTATTTCGCTCAGAAATCTCCGAAATATTGTCATTAATTTTACGTATCCTGTTTTATAGCCAAATAGATTTATATTCTATAATCAATAAGAAAAACCTACTAACAATAAAAAACTATGGGTAACAGATGAAAATAGGGAATACCAAGAATAATTCTAAAGAACGAAATCAACACCAGTACTGTAATCTAGATATTCATTCACCTTCGAATTCTAACAAACAAAATATTGATTCTAATTATACGTATCCTGTTTTATTGACAAATACATTTGACTACTATAAGCAATTAAAAACACTAGGGAATATGCCAAAGAACTCGGAGTAGGAGCCACGACAGTTTCAAGACATTTGAAGGAAATCGACAAATCCAAAACTGACATTTCATACGGTACAGCCTGATATATTTTTAACAATGAATTGTTTTTCTTATTTTAATTAATCTGTTTTATTGTCAAATACATTATCCAACTTTAAGCACTTAAAAAATAACAAGGGGTAAAAACAAACAAAAAGAACCTTTCGAATAAACGAAATCAATTACTTCAAAGTTTAAGCACTTATTTCTCCGATTGACATAGCCTAATAAAAAATAGTCGTAGAATCTTTTTTGTAGAACATTTAGTAAGCTTTCGCATGGTAACCCTCCGTTTACCAATATTCCTAACCGTCTTCGAGATATTAGGGAATGTATACGAAGTTCCCAAAACATTTTATGTCTGTTAATAAAATATTTTATTCTAATCCTTCCTTAGCTCCAAACGTAACCAAAATTTTAACATATTAGTGTTGATGAAATTCGAACATGCAGAAAATGTTTCAACTGAATCCCATAATTTTAAGTATCAAAATCAAAGGCAAAAAGAACAATTCGAATAAGCGAAATCAATTACTTTAACGTTTTAAGCACTTATTTCTCCGATTGACATCGCCTAATCAAAACTTTCATTAGAAGCTTTTTTGTAGAACATTTAGTAAGCTTTCTAATGATATTCTTCCGTTTCCCAAATTTTCAACCTTTTTCGAGATATTTAGGAAAGTATATAAAGTTACCAAAACTTTTTTATGTCTGTTAATAAAATATTTTATTCTAACCCTTCCTTAACTCCAAACGCAACCAAAATTTCAACATATTAGTTTTAATGAAAGTAGAACATGCAGTAAATGTTTCAACTGAATCCCATGATTCTAAGTACCCAAAACGGCATTCAAAAATTATTTTTTCACTTTTTCTCTAAAACGGTTAAAGCTATCGCCTTGAAAATGGTTCCTAGCCCAAGAAGCCTATAAAAAGAGTACTTACAAGCTTATGAACTCAAAAACGTAAGCGTTACGATTTTTTTTGTGCGAATTTCGCCCCAAACGCCATCTTCCAGTGGGCGGATTTTGCAGGTTAACGAACTTGACCTTTCAAATTGGACGAAAGATTTTTGTACTAAATTTCATCAAAATCGGACCATCAGGGAAGCCAGAAATGAGCGAACAGACAAATATATATATATATATATATATATATATATATATATATATATATATATATATAAATATTTATATATATATATATATATATATATATATATATATATATACACAAATTTGAACCACCGTTATTTTCGGTCTCTAGGGGTTCTGAAACGCGAAATTTTCTTGTCGGCACTTCCGGATTGTTTCATTGTATCAACCTTATAAGCGGGGTTCCTCCCTATGGGGGAGGGAGGAACCGCGCTAAAAACGATATGGAAACGCGCTAAGGTGATACAGTTCCTCAAAATAGTATTTATTTTTAAATCCACCACATGACTCCTAGAATCTTTATTAATTCAATGCTAAATTCATTACACTTATTAATCAACAGATAGACACTCATAACGGCCACAAACATCTTACATCTGTTTTAAATACATAAATCGGACAAGATCACATATATAGGGTCTGTCCGGAAAGTAATAGGACTGATTTTTTTACGCCGCGACATTCGGTAGTATGGGTATCTATCTAACGAACGAGGGGTTGGTCAGTTGTCTCCGAGCATCAGGAGAGGCAAGACAGGCTTTTTCGTGCGACGAGTTTTTGTGAGTGCTACAAGCCGAAAATGCAGCGTTCGTTAGAGCAGAGGTCGGCGATTAACCCTCCATTGCCCATGACTATTCTATTTATTTTTCTATTTTTTTTTAGCTTGAATGGGTTAATATGAAGTCAATTGAAGTAAATTTTAAGAAATTTTGGTTATAAAACTGTCAATGTGTAAAATAACATATGGTCCCCTAGAGGGGACCTTGGGCACTGGCTTTACAAGTATCAAAATCTGGTGTCTTTTAAAAATTAACTACATTTTATGAACAAAACTTTATTTTACTGCAAGTAAATAATAATAAAATGCATAAGTACATGATTAGTTGCCTATGATAATTATTGGTTTTAGAAAAAAATATTTATTCTGTGAAAATCGATATAACAATGCGTATAAAGCCCTATATTGCAGCAGTCATTCATGAGTCTTACAATTCTTACAATGTGATTTTCTCGAATATTTTCAGGGCAACCAGTGTTTGGTATATTTAAGTCTTGAAAGAGGTCTATGGTCCTAAAAAATTGTCCACATAAAGGCTGTAAGGCCCAAATCCTTGGGGTAACTGGGAAGACAACTCAACTACTACAGTGAAACACCAAAGTGTTATTATACACCAATCTGTCGGATTCAAAATGTTCCCAGAACATTCTTATATTTTTGACCGTCATATAGCCTGTCTAAAGTAGTACATTTAATAAATGACTACTTTTTTTTCGCTGGAAGTAACATTCAATTCATGATTTCTGGAAATTGAGTATGAGTAGGAGTTTTCAACAATAATATACAACAAATAATAATAAAAAAAAGGTCAATTTGACATTGATTTGTTTCCAGTAAAGCACAGTTTTCTCACAACTAGGCGGGGAGTAGCAAAACTCGTTCGTTCCGTAGGAACGCGCTTCCAGGAAACTCAAAACCACCTCTTGCAGAGTGGCCAGATAATTTTTTTTTTTTTTTTTTTTTTTTTTTTTTTTTTTTTTTTTTTTTACTTTACTTTAAAAGGAATTGGATATGAACGTTACAGCCATTAATAATTTCTTCTAATATATGGTTCATTACAATTCCCCTGATAGAAGGCCAACGGCCATAGCCACGTTGAGTGCACCGGTTCGCGGAATGGGTGACCGACCACGTACTGTTGGCATTAGAAAAGGGTGGCAACCTGTAGATAGCCCGGCGCTAATGGCCAAGATGTAGATGCGCCGTAAAAAAGAAAAAAAAAACCAATAAGTGGTTGCTCATATCCAAATGTTTGTACTCCAATTGTTTTTTTGTTTTTGTTTTTTTTTCTTTTTTACGGCGCTTCGACAACTAGGCCATTAGCGCCGACATCCAGGGTGCAGCGAGCCCTGAATTCCTGCCACCGGTGGGGATGCCATCTCCCGCTTATGAATCCAAGGCGTTAGCCACTAGACCACGGGAGACCCCTAAATTCTATTGTTAAACTTGAAATAACCGACCTTTGTCCATAATTTAATCCCGTCAATAATGTTTTCGTTTTTTATTTTAGTCAGTTCTATAATTTTACGAAGTTCATAAGAAACATATTTGCGAACAGAAAATAGATCCAGATAGTGAAGACATTAAAACTGGCACTCTCTCTTTAATTACATTACTTTTAGTTATAATCCCATTTTGCCAATAAGATAAAACAAACGTGTAAAGATCTAGGAAGAAATCAGAAATAGCTACAGCCGAATAAAAGATAAACTAAAAGAAAGAGAACACATATCAAATTGATTGTGCAATGTGCGACAATGCGTATGTAGGGGAATCAAATTTTAAAAAAGAAAGTTAAACAACATGCCAAAAACCTTGACTAGACGGAGAAAAAACTGCGTTGGTGGATCAATCAACTATACAAAACAGTCACACATTTCATTTCGACGTTCATTAAAATATTAGATGAAGAAAAAACACATCAAACGAAAAATAAAAAAAATATACACATAATTAAAAACAGGAAAAAGGCAGTTAATGAAAAAAAAAAATGAAATACCTAGATGAACTGTTTTTTAATTTAATTAACAAGACGACTTAAAATTAATTAATTTATAAAATGACAAAGACTTCTTTTGGAAAATCGATATTTACTCTAAAACTATTGATTTTAAACAGCTGATGCACATTAGACATGATTGATCTTATCAGTCTAGACGTGGCCCTACCTGCGGAAGGTTCTAGCTGGTGTAGGCTGTAATTATATATTACTTTAAGAGCTCCTGAAGAGGCGTCATGGGAGCTCGAAACATGGAGAGCATAATATAGGAGTAGAGCAGAAAGTGAGTGTTTTTGTTTTGAATTTGATCTTCTGCCACACATAAAAAAATAGGATCACCATCTTATAATAAATTAAGCTTACGCAATATATCAAATGACTCAGGAAATTGAAATTCGAATATTATCGTTGTGATAAAGATCAGCTGACAGAGAAGATTAGAAATTGATAAAAAATTACTGACGGAGAAGAGATTATTCGTTTTAATTGGCGGATAATCGGACTAAGCTAATGAGAAGGGGATAAAACTCGAAAATAATATCTTCTTT
The DNA here is from genome assembly GCA_946811695.1 of Gonocerus acuteangulatus. Classification (NCBI taxonomy): domain Eukaryota; kingdom Metazoa; phylum Arthropoda; class Insecta; order Hemiptera; family Coreidae; genus Gonocerus; species Gonocerus acuteangulatus. The sequence continues at coordinate 120,025,182 of OX328123.1, read as the reverse complement.
AAATTGCTCCTCTCCTAATTATCGGCATTAATCCTTTGAAGAGATTATGCAACATTTCATATGTACAGATATACATTTCATCGACCCATCTCATTTTAAAGCTCCAACGGACATTGGCAGAAAAAATATGATGAATAAAAACTTGTGTCTCCAGAACATGGATTTTGAGGTTTATTACCATTATTGATGGAATATAGAATCGTTGGTAACCGTTGTTACCAACGGTCGGAAATAAACTATAATTTACAACCAAAATAAACTATTTTAAAATGGAATCAAATACCTAACTATTACTTTCTACATTAATTTCTTAATTAAGAAAATATTGGCTCACGAACAGAACATAATGTACGAAATAATAAAAATACTAATGACGCTTAGAAATCTAGCTACCGATAGTGCAGAACTGAAGAAATAGTACCAGCTTGACTCAGAATTGGCCACAAAGATATCTTATGGAACGATAATCTTAATGAATCTCTTAATAAATATCTTAATGAGTTGCTCAAAACAACGATAGAATATTGCTTAAATACAACATTCACTAACCTAGAGATCTCTTTCGAGGAGAACTGCTGAATAACCAGTAGCCCTGAAGCCTGCTACAGACGTTTTTCAATCTACAGTACTGTGGAGTAATGACTCAATTAGCTTTTGATAAAGATGACCATTCAGTTAATACAGGCACGTTAACACTATAAAGGAGTAAAGTGGCCATAAAAGAGAATAAATTTTCTAATAAATTATTAAGGCATTTCAGAAAAAAAAAAAAAAAAAAATCGTTTCGAGCCGGCTGCTTAAATTCAGGAACATAAATATCCTTCAGGTCCACCCGACAAACGTATGTAATGTACTGTATAACATACAGACTTCTTTTTCGGACATGACCACCGCGCATGCGCGAACGCCAGCGCGCTTTTTTCCCAGTTTAGTCATCGCTAGAGCATCTTGAACCTTTGGTTCATGGATGGGGAAGCTTGGCTCAGCAAGGATGTTAGAAATCTCTAGGCAATACTAATGAAAAATAAAAATATCTTCGAAAACATTCTAAACCAAGTAATTTAATCTCAGTTCTAAGCCAATGTAATCATTGACAAATCGTTTGACTTAAAAGTTGCTTACGTGATCTATATTTAAATTGAAGCATTTTCTCGTGTTTTTAGCAATGAAAAATTACTTATTCCACTTATTCACTATTTGCTCTAAAAGGACACTGTTTACAAAATAAAGAAAGAATTGCTTCTTAAATATTTTTTTTATAATAAAAATACAAAATTTATTTTGTTTATGGCCTTTAATATCATAACATTGACTACATTTAGTATTGGGAATGGTGGAAGGTTTAACTCTTTGGTATTTTTTTTTGTTCTCATGTGACCAGAAATAGTTTTAATTTTAAGCTCTTGAAGAAGCATCAGAAGATCGTGAAACATGTAGAGGAAATAATAATAGATTGTAGTTGAAGTGAAGTTGTGTTTTAGCTAAGAAGGAGATGAGGTTGACTTCATGGCGCAATTTGAAAGTGCCGACTAGAACATTTCTGTTTCAGATCCCACAGATCACGAACATAATTATGTCTATGTGTAATCTCATAGAATACTCTTTTTCATGTTAATTACAGATTTTGGTAAACAGGAGAAGGACTGAAAATTGTTAAAAAAATTCATTGATGAGGGTTCGTAGATTTTCACAATTTTAGTATAGTTTTGAGGCCATATTTTCGATTTTATTCATTTTTTCTCTCCTTTTAGTGTTGACTCATCCAAAAAATTATTTTAAAGAAAACTTTAATATAATGAATTTTTGGTAAATACATTTTAACTCCGGGGTTTTAGTTTAATAGTCATCTAGTAAGTTAAAATTATTATATATGGGTAATAATTTCTCTTTTATGTGCTAACAATTGTTTTACAATAATACAAGACAATAAAAAGGGACCTGGGCCTTTCGCTCTTGTTCACTGCGACCCTGTTGGATCTATTGTGACTTGCGTCCCTATCTTACTCCCTTTCCAACTTGCAGCTCCTCGCATATAGCTTGAGGTCCTTGGGAGTAGCCTCGGCTATGTCCTTGGGCATAGCAATTGCCTTCCCTATGTGCACTAACCTGTTGTAGACCAACGCCTCACATTCGCAGAGCACGTGCTGTGAGGTTTCCTCTTCTTCGAGGCACCAGCGACATGTAGGGTCCTCTATTAGCCCCATCGTGCACAGGTGTTTTCTTAGCGGACCATGTCCAGAGAGAAGTCCGACTATCCTTCTTAGTTCTACCCTTGTTAGTTGAGGGAAATACCCTGCCCTATCTTTCGAGATCCGGACAAGTAGTTTTTCCTGCCTCATACCTGGCTTAGCCTGCCAAGTCTTTTGAATTTTTTCTTGTTCCCAGGCATTAATACCTTTTTGACAAAGCTTTTTGACACACCGAAGAACGGCTCAGGACCATGAAGTATCTCCTCCGATCCCTTCCTTTCCAGCTCATCAGCCTTCTCATTGCCCTCAATGCCCTCATGTCCCGGCACCCAAACAAGCGTAACCCTGTTGCACCTACCTAGATCATTTAGGGCATTGTGGCAATCAAGCACTAATTTTGAGGAGACACTATGCGATGCAAGTGCCTTCAGTGCAGCTTGACTGTCACTATTAATTCGTATTGTTTGCTCTTTAACACCTTTTTGAGATTTTCTCGGGCTGCAATCTCAATCGCATGAACTTCCGATTGGAAGACAGTAGCAAAGGATCCAAAAGCTATGGCTATTTCTGTTCTGGGACCATATACCCCTGCACCAGCCCTCTCATCCTTAAGAGAGCCGTCGGTGTACCACACTGATGAGTCTCTTTGGAAACTTTCCTGTCCTTCCTCCCAACTCTGTCGACTAGGTATGACAACATTGAACTGCTTGTCAAAGACAAGTGTCCGTGTCCTCTCATCCGACTGGGTAAGGCATAAATCGCTCTCTTTTAGTCTTTGCAGAACCCTGAGATGTCCCCTAGTCTCATCCTTGCTCGCTTTGAGGGACTGAATTCTCAGTGCACCAATCAGGGCCTCTCGCTTGATGCGGATATTTAGCGGTGTTAATCCTATGATTGCTTCCATCGCTGCAGTGGGGCACGTCCTGATTGCCCCTGTGATTCCCAGGCATGCTAGCCTTTGTACTCTTTCTAGCCTGCTGGCTGCAGTCTTCTCTTCAGTTTTTGTCCACCAGACTAGTGCTGCGTATGTTACCATATGTCGTACTACAGCAGTGTATAGCCAGAGGAGCATCCTCGGACTCATACCCCAGGTCTTTCCACAGAGTCTGTTACAGGCCTATAAAGAGACCTTTGCCTTCTCAATCTGTTTATTGAGGTGCAAATTCCAAGTAAGCCTTCTATCCAGTGTTATTCCCAGATATTTTATCTCATTTGTGACCAGTACAGGAGACCCCTCCACCAGGTTAGGTTCCTTTTCCTAGAGAAAGCAAGTCCAGGGGCCTTGTCGGTCCCTTTGGTATTAATAATTGTTTTAATTATTCTATAAAAAAAAAAAAAAAAAAAAAATCTGCCTCCCTACAATCGCCTTGTAGATAAAAGCATGATATAATTAAACCTAAGGTTGTTCCATTATCTTGTAAAAGCCATCCTGATGCAAGAGCCTCCACAGGGGTGTGGATTCTTGTCCAGAATGCAAGGCTCGCGACCTGGATTCCAAGCGAGCTTCTCTTCCCGAAATCACTTCTTCTAATGTGACCGCTGGAATACACCTACCTACATCATGCTACCACAACGGGCAACTTGTGCATGCATAACTTCTGGCTTCATACAAAGAGTGTTATAGCTTTTTATTGATCTTGATGCCTCCATTTTAGCGTGTTTCTCCCTACCTTTATGTAGAAAAGGAGTCATAGAAGTGGAAACGTCTGATTTTCGGAAATATGGCGATTTAGGAAAACTTAGAAACAGTTTAGAAAGATCTTGCCCTATCTCCTAGTTATTTTATGCTGAATAAGGCCCTGCCAAAAGACCATGCAGGAATACACGAAATATAGATTTTTTTTAAATTTTTTTATTATTAATATTTTTTTTTAAATCTGACGTTTTCTTATAGCCGAATCCCTTGACTTCTTATTATCCCAACGGCTACCCATATGAATCTCATTATAATTAGGAAACTCGCATCCGACGACCTAATAACACATTCCGGTAGTGCTGACGACAAATGCCCTAGTTTCATAACCCATAGTTCAGGAGAAAAAAAATGTTGATCAACCTAAGGCTATCTGTAGGGGGGAAAAAAACAAAAAACGAATTTATAAGGATTGCATCCCATATTTCCATGAAAAATGTAAAGAAATAGGAATTATGTTTGGAGCTAGCAACATTATAACGGCTATAAAAGTCAAACTTAAAACTTGAGTTCTGTTACGAAATCCATCTTTAAACAGAATCAGTGTGGTGAATTACCACTTATATGATTGAGGAAAATCGAAACTAGAAAAAAAAAGAATAAAAAAAGACCATTGGGATGGTAAGTGTATGCTATAATAATGATACTAATTATATACATACATATAAACGGAAGTCATTTTCAGGACCTGTGCTTCTTCAAATAAATGATTTACGGAAGTTAAATTTGTCTCAATTTAATTTGATTTGTTATGTCATTCTGTCCTGTTTTTGTTGTTATTTTATACAGCAGCTTGTTGTATAAAATAACAACAAATTTACCTTTGAAATGAATTTAATTTATCTGATAATGAGTCATTTTATAAATAGTAACGTGATTATGTATTATAAAATGACCAGTTTTATTATTTTTAACAGGATCATTTTTTAGTTTAAATGCAAATATTAACGCTAATTTTTTATGTATAAATTTTTAATATTTTTTCTGTTTCTAAAAAGGCAATTAAATGGTAAATAGGCAGACAGAGTTTAACAAATTAGGCGGGAAATTCATATGGTTTTTTCCCATTAACTAAACAAAAATATTTAAAAGTTTATAGAGTGTACAGGCTTTTCAGACGCAGTACAGTGAGCACCCGGTTCCGTGAAATAGAATAACGCACCCGGTAGTAGGCTAAATATCTATATCTTACCTCTTTTATGTAAGTGAACCACATGTGTACGTACCTGAAACAGAAAAATGTAAATTAGTATGGAGCCATATTCAATAAACGTTCATGAAAATTAAGGTGTAGGAATCAGATAAAAATATTTTTGTTCAACAGAGGGTTTAAGAGAGCTTAAAGTATTAAGTTGAAAAGGAAGAAATTCTTCGAATGAAGAAAGAAGTAATTTAATAAGGGGCTTTGAAAGGACATGCAAACTTCTTGAATTGCTTGTAAATAGAACTCTGGGCGAGTTCTTTAATTGTTCGCGATAATACTCAGTTTGGAGTTATTTATTAACCATTCTCTTCACACCTAATGGAATAAAGTTGTTCAGGAGTAAAAGCTTTCTCGCTCCGGGACTTAAGAGTTGGCACAGTAAAGAACCATTGTAAAAGGATTGGAACATTTTTTTTTTTTTTTTTTTTTTTTTTTTTTTTTTTTTTTTTTTTTTTTGGCCTAGGATCGGACGTATCACTAATTGTCTTTGTGTTCCCTGTAAGCGAAAATCGAAAATTCTGATGAGGTTTTGTTCAAAACTGGTTCTCCCTTCTTTAAATTTCGAATTTTAACATCAGATCAAATAATTTAATCAGGCTAGGATTTTGGTTCTTCGACACTCCTTGCAGGCCTCTCAAGGGAAAGAAATCCCACTCACTACTATTTTCTTGAATTTATAAATAAAAAATAAATCAATATTATTATCAGACGTTTTAAAAGGGATGTTAAAGTATCAAAAAAAAAAAAAGTGTCTGACGAACGGAAAACGTCTTTTTTCACGGGCGATAGTCTGCAGGCGGCAATTTTTAATCTAGATCGAAAAACTGAAATTATTTCGAAAGAAGAAGGTTAAATCTAGTGAAGTAAGTAGGAATCTTATGAAATATTATTTTTTTTCGAAAATGGTGGACAATAATTCATTTTCAATTAAAAAAACCGACAAAAATCGGTCATAAAATCGTTATAATTCAATGAATCAAAAAAAAGCCTACGTACGTTATTAGCAAATATCATTAAGAAGCTACAGTTAACATTTGTAGTTGATCGGGAAAAAATTGCAGGCGCCAGAGTATCGCACGATTAGAAAAACATAATTTTGAGAAAACGACTCTAATGTTAAATGTTCATTTTATTCCTGTATACAAAAAAAAAAAAAAAAAAAAAAAAAAAAAAAAAAAAAAAAAAAAAAACGTAACAAATGCAAAGGCACCAATCGAAGCTCGCTCAAAAAATCATCATCGCGTTCACTCGGCATAGAGACTTCACTTGGAATGTTTTGCCCATTTAAAAAATTCTCCTTTAGATGAACACTCTTGGATATCATTTTTGATTAGTTTAGGAAGAATTTTAGCCCATAAAAGAAAAGTAAAAATAAATGTTACAAGGTGCTATTACCCCTTAAATCAGTTTAGTATGACAGTTCTGATAGAATTAACGCTGTAGTTTAGTATGACAAAATTCCTAGAATTAACGCCTTTTTCGGCATGTACCATAAAAATTAATTTAATTTAGGTAATAATGGGTAACAATTAATTTCAGGAGGTCAGATCCACGAACGAGGTCAGCTTTGCATTTAATCAAAGTTTTAAGTCGAACCGAGAAACGCGCTAAGCCCTAATTGAATCACAAATCCAGGAATCTCTTTAGCCCGAAGCTTTAAATGAAGATCTACTCCAGGTTTAATGAGTTATCCGATGATTCTACTTCCTTCCGTCTCTATCCTGCTCGTTTATCCCTTTAAACCTCCCGATGGAGGATGAGGGTTCACTTCCACCCACCCCGAATACCAACCAATTCCAGGCTCTTCAGGAAATGTGTACGCCCTTTAGAAAACCTCATTCCATTAGCTGAAAGATCTACTGGTGAATGAGTGTCAATAAGAAGCGTAAATCCATTAAAGCACTTGGATTTGGTTTTATAAGAACACTTGTTCCTCCAAAATCTGGAAGCTAAGATCGGGTCATTAAGTGCCACTCGTCTCTTATAAATGGAGTCTCCATCCAAATATTTCCAACTTAAAATGCCATTTTCTTTTGAAATTTTCCGTCGATTAAGTAAATGCTTAAACGAAATTGTGGCCCAGCATTCTCGTTATAGCTGAGCCTCATCCTCAACAAGATAAAGCTGCTGCTAGTCTTCAAGAGACGATGGTGACAGTGAGAAAATCCAGAAAAAGAGGAGGAGACAAATCTGGCTGCTCGGAGATAAGAATTGTCTAAACAACAGAAACGTACAAATTTAACGCATGCTTGAATTTAGAAATCTTTACGAAAAATAACAGTAGTACAGAACCTGGAAGACGTAATGAAACCCCAGAAATAATTATGAAGTAGATAGAATTCTTATTTGAGCTCGTTTTTTTTTCATACTATGTTTTAAATGTGACAATAGAAAACTAGTGATTCGATATCACAATTCATTTTGTTTATGTTTAGTTCAAACTGTTAATTTATTTAATTTTTTATATGCTGTGATAAGTACTAAAATTTAAATTTGTTTTACCTATTGTTTGTTTAAATTGTATGTAAGCGCAGTAGTTGTGGAGCCCCTAAATATGAAAAAAATAAAATGAAATTGTTTTCACAAAAAATAAATGCATTTACATTTCGTTTCAAAGTGAACCTCCATTGTTTGACCATAAGTAAGCATGTCAGTTATATATTATATTATGGCAGAACTAATAAATGGAACACGAAAAATAGCCTATCTGGAGCTAAAACATGAGAACGGTGTTCCCTGAATGGCAATAATTGGTCAGAAAGGAATGGGATAAAAGAATTATTTGAATAATTGACGATTGAATTGCCTTTAGGATAAACCAGGATCCAAGTATAAACGTTAAATAATTATTTTTTTTCAAATTTACTAATTAAAACTTGAGAAAAATGTATCCTAAACAGTATATGATTGTCCAGTGTTGTCAACAACCAGTGGGCATACAGAGAACAAAGAACTGAGACAGACAGGGCCGAACTGACTGCACACGAATCATTTCAGGGGCCACGCTCAGCTAATCACAAACTCACTTAAACCCTTTGAGTCATCAACTACTGATTTAAGCCTGAAAGTTGGGTATTTTCTTTAATTAGTGTCTGATTGGGAGCGGCGGATTCATAATTAATCCAAACCTTAAATGCCCTTTTTAAATAACCAATCCCAATGATAATGACATTACTGAGAAAATATATAATATAATTGAATTGTTATAATATAATAAAATATAATTGAAGAGTTTCCCCTGGCACCAAATTTAAACTTCACTCTAGCTACAACACCTTGCATATGTATTACTAGTTTCAATTTGTTCAAATCACAGGTTCATCTAAGAGTATAGTTCAGCGCCATATTCAATGCAAATTGACTGAAAAGTTGTGAGAAGAAAACTTTTTTTTATATATATGATCATTTTATCTTTAATATCGTTTTTATGAAATGCCATTAGTAATCCAGCACTAAGTGTTGCATAAATATATCTTTTACACCTGTTGTAATTTTTTTTTTTTTTAATTATTTTAATTTTTTTGTGTAACTTTAATTCTATGGCATCTTCGTTATTTTTTATTTACATATGTTTCTCTGAATTTGAATTGTTTGCTCCACTCTATGCTACAGAGATGTTGGGCTTCCCCGACCTATCTATAGAAAATCTTCGACAAGTAATGCTCGAATTAGAAATTCTTACAGAAAAGACAAAGCTGGCAGAACCTAATCTTTTTGGGAAAGATATTCAAAAAAATAAGGCGTTATGGGAGAATTACTACGACTGCTTAAATAAACAATTTGAAGCAACAGAAGCCTTCAGGTAGGGACTCATATCTCCCACTTTAGTAAGTTCACTTATTAAAAATGTACAAGAGACTTTTTGAAATTCAACACCTCTTATTAATAATTTCCAACCAAATCCTACTTTAGTATCAACTAAATTTATACTAAATGGGGGCGCTAATGGCCCAGATTTTTGTCGATGCGCCGTTAAAATTTTTTTAACGAAAAAAAAAAAAAAAAAAAAGTACAAGTACTAAATGGGCTTAAAGGAAAAGAAAGTAATATTTAATTAACGAACGCCATTTTATTTTCCTGAACGCATTTTTTTAAATACAATTATGAAAGGATACATAATACAAGAAACAAAGGGAAAATAAATTAATCATACAATTTTTTCGTTATGAAACAGAAGGTTTTTTTCTTTGTGCTTAAATTAATTTCATTATTAAAAAAAAAATTATTCTAGACAGGTCAAGCTTATCTTATTGAAATAAATTATTTTTATGTAGCCATGTTTTTTTTTTTGCCTTTGTGGTTTCTGCTAAGCACGTAGGTCCGACAGTATTAAGTAATATCCCGTACTAATTTAATTGTTTTGGTGTGTCGTCGGACTCTGTAGAGAGGAAATCCTATTTATGCTGTTAACTTGATGACGCAATCCTTCCATAACCAACAGAATTTGCCTAGCGGAAAACAGAGGGATATTCCCGCGAAATCATAGTTTGTGGAAATCTTAGCGTTTATGATTTGTCCATATATACACGCTTCAAGATACAGTTTTTATTCACATTTTGACGTAGAAAATGGAATGTTAATCATCACATTTTAGACAAAATCTTTTGCTGTTTCGCGAAATTTTAATGAAGCAAGAACCAACCATTTTGTTTAAGAAATGGAAAGTGAAATTATGAAGAAAACGTTCTTCTGTTAACAGACTGAATTAGTTTTGTTCTTTTCGTATATTTTTTAAATATCATTTTTGTTCAAAATACTTTATCCTGTTTAGAAAACAGTGGTAATAAAGCGACTGTATTATTTTAGTACATTCAATTTCCAATATATATGGGTAAATATCTACATAACAGTGATGTAATCGACAAAGTAAATACTAGAAATGAGGATCATGCATATATTTTGAAAGGTTCCCCGTGCCACAGAAAACGGTGTGTGAAGTTTCGGAAGCGTCCGTTTTGTTCTATTGAATGCCAAATTGTATAAGAAAGGGGATAAGTATCATATTACCTTGAAAATAGCTTTTTATCGATTTTCGGAATATTATATGTCCAGATCTCTTCCCCCGAAGGCGATAGCAGCTTTGGAAGGTGGAACTGTCAAGATGAAGTGTTCCCTCTGTGCCTCTCCATCAGCTGTCGGTGCAACACCTGAATGGTACTGGTTCGACATGCCCTTGGATCCGGACGACTGGACTGTGATAGACCAGAAAACAGGGGACCTGAGTATCTACGGAGTGCGGCCTGATGAAGCAGGACACTACGAATGCAGACTAGGAAAAGCCAGATCCATTCCCTACTTGCTTCAGGTGTTACCCTCTGACACCGATATCCGGCCAGTCAAAGGACCCAATACACCCAAGGGTCCTAAGCCAATGCCAGACGAGGTTCTGGCTGTTCCAGGTGGAAAATATCCTCCGATTCTTCTATTTACTGGTGAGTCATGAATCATTGTTTATTTAAATGTTAACGTCCATTTATTATTATCTATGAATTTTAGGACGGATTATCTACAGGTTACGACTCTTTTCTAGCCAGATTAGGGCTGATACCTTTTATTTTTTCACATGAAAAGCCACCACCCCTAGTGGGAATCGAACCCACGACCTTATGCACGGAGTGCACACGCCTTACCACTCACGGCCACCTGGCCTGAAATTATTATTAATTATTTCATTTGTTTAGTTGTTCCTTCTGGATCGTTTTTTATTTATTTATTTCATATTAATTATTTATTTATTTTTATTTGTATGTATTTTTATTAATAAAAATCTAAAAAATGGTGCAGCCAGGATTTAACTCATTTCAGGACCCGTTGAGAAAATTCCCGGTTTCCCCATACATGTCGGCGCTTATGGATAAGCCATAGATAGCACATAAATAGGTAGTGAGCATATGATAGGCACAGTTGCGAGGCTTTACGACCCTTCCTTCCGGAGTAATAGTACACCGAACACACCGAGGTGAACTCAATAGTCCACGAAACACTTACACAAGGTCACCTAAGTACATACCCGAGAATCAACTTACCCTGGCATTAGGTGACAAACCTGGCAGTAGGTGACACCCCTGGCAGTAGGTGACACACCTGGCAGTAGGTATAAAGTACACTACCTACAAAATGTGGTGAAACAAAATTCTTGTCTAAGCTTGTATGAATCTAAAGTGAAGTCTGCTCCCGATGGCACCATTTTCTTGACTCAGAAATATTCCGTAAGATCACTTATATTTAAAAATATACAATCAATCAGTTACTTAAACTTGGAGTACAGTGATGACTTATTTAAAAAAAAAGAAAATACATTTCTCCAATCCGCGCTGGGAAAGGGTGGTAACCTTTGGATAACCCATCCTAAAATTGTTTTCAATAATAAATGGGCATTAACATTTAAATACATAAATAAATTTAATTTATAATAAAGCTTTTTTTCTAAAATATTTATTGATCTTCCGAGTGGTCACCATCCACTTGAGACTTATGATTTTCTTCGAATGATATCGCTTTGAAGGAGTTTTAATCATTTTCACAAATATAATACAAAGTGTACCTGGAAGCCTATAAATTTGTCTATGGTCTAACAAATGTGACCGGTATTTTTGTGACCTAGACCTTTGGGTTCTGAATAGTAGACATTTTTCATTGGCACCCACGGAATTCCTCATCTAGTTGGAGTCATAAGCGAGTTTCTTCTGGATGGTGGCAGATAGGAATTCTTTTGACTTCATGAAGAAAACGGTTTAACGAATTTCTTCAATTGAAAAGTCTATGATTTTTGGAACACTTTACCACCCCATTTGTGATGGTTCTGCTAGTAACTGAATACGAAGATTGGCTGGTTACAGTTGTGAGCACTAAGAGTATTGCCAGGAGGTTGGTGCTCTGGTAATGTGGTTGTTATATCGTCGATACAAATGCAAAGTAACGAATGTGAAAAAATGCATCTTTCATTGGTAATCTTTACTAATTTCTGCTGGACTTATGTACGGCAAATTCTTGAATCTGATTTCACTCTATGAAAGGGAAAGTATTCCACTAGCAAAAGGTCAAATCTGCCGAATATTTGACTGTCCAAAAAAAAGTTATGAATAAATGCTTTTCCACTCTGAAAAGTGGTGATTTTCATATTCGTTAGTTTGCTTTTGTATCGACGATATGCGGAGCAATCAATTTACAGAGACACTTCAAGTGTTGGACCTTGTATCCTATAACGCCTGTAAGTCGTTATGCGTTCCAGAAGGAAACGGGGGAGTACCTAATGAAACATTAGTACGTAGCGATGTAGTAAGCGCTGTGTTGGGACTTGAGTTCTGACTTTCAAGTAGATATATTTGACGGGCTGTTGATCTTAAATAAGCGAGCATTTACCTTCTTAGAAAACTTTTACCAAGGTTCTAGTTGTGGCAGAGTTCTAGTTCTGACTTTATTTAAATGACATCATGACATAGGATCAGCTTTGAATGCAGGGGACCTTTGCAGGTGGGAACAATGAGTGCAAAAACCTCGATTGACTGAACAATACATTTGTTTTAAGTATCTTCACCTCTATTGAACTCACCTGAAGTATAGTTAAGGAAAATTATTATATAGTTATATTGTTAGTACAATGCTTCTGGAAAGTAACTCCGAAAATTGAATTCCGTCTAGCAGAAACTGCTCAATCTTAGGAGAACACCTGTTATGATTTTGCTGATTTTCAAAATATATGTTTGTCTGGGAGATCACCTAAAAAGAAATGTGCACCTTACGAGGTTAGCTCTACGAAATCGGACGTAATGCGAATGTCGCATTCTGAACAAAAAAATATAGGATTCGTGAAATAATGAAATTGATGGAGCACATTGACTGAAAAAATCGTTGTTGAATTTGGATTTGATGTATGAAATAAAAATATAATATAGAACATGGTGCTAATGACCCTAGCAGTCAAAGAACAATGAGAAAAAATATATAGAACATTTAGAAGAAACTGTTGCTAATTGAGATCCCCAATAATGAGATGTACTGGGTTAGGCAACTATATTTCTATTAAAAAATGAGTTGTTAATGCCAACGTTGTGACTTGAATTTCAAGCCTTCATCTGGGGGTGGAACTGATGAAGGCTTCATTTGAAATTGAAACGTTTTCAATTGGAACTAAGTTTTATATAAAATGTAGTTTTATTAACTGTTATGACCTAAAACTATCTCCACCTCATTATAATGAGTTGATTCTATTCAATGATCACAAAATCTATTATTTTCTTAAATAGTTTCAAAACTGGACGACAATTATCAGTTAGTAGCAACAGTTGAGTTGCCTTGCAAATTGTTCTTCATTTAACAGGCCAATTTGACAATATAATAACGAAATTATTGTTCAACATATTTTTAAGTTAAACCGTAGAATTACTATCATAAGGCTAGTATCCCTCAAATATTTAATGAAATTACCGAGCACTCCCTAGGGGTTTGTACTTAGAATCATACCAGGTTGAAATTATTCTCCTACTGTACCAATCCAATTGCCTGCAAAGCAAGAGTATGATTCCCTTTGTGAGGAATGTTTTAAATTTTTTATTTGAATTTCCATTTCTGTTGGCCGTAGCCATCTGAACCACATTGGCAATGCTCTTTCAAGCCTACTGCAAGTGGATTGTTAAAGCCAATGTGATTAAGCAACCTCAACAGACTTGTATTCTGTTTAGTAATTACAATTTGAATTATTAACTAAAACAATCATGAAATATAAGATTATTAATTTAGTGCTATTTTGGATTTCGGTAAATCTTCTCCCGTGGACGAAACGTACTGGGTGGTACGTATTGTAGTGGTTTCCCCGAAGGGTTGTTGTTTTTGCCAATTTTTTTATTTCATGCTTTCGTTTATTTCTTCTGTTGAAGCCAATAGTCAATTGCATATTTTATAAAGGATATTGGTACCCAACAGAAATTATAGTAACACCAGTTCCCTACATTTTTATTTGCATGAGACTAACAATGAAAATACTAGCCAACTGTAAAATGATACCCGCATGGGATGGTGAAAATACAAAAATTGTTTGCAAATGTAAAGCGACCAGTGGTTTAAACCGGAAAAGGCCACAGATTCTGTCCATTCAAAGGGCCGTTTTTGTCTCGCTTTTCAAGCTTGTGTAAAAACATACAGATCTATGAACGATGCTGAGCCTTGTTTGATCTACTCTTTAGCCCAGAATGCTATTTGAGTTTACTTAGTAGGGAACAGTGTACTATCTTCCATCGAGTTCCCGTTACCACGGTGATACGTGGAATGGCGTATTGGAAATTAGTATTTAAGTTTCGTTGGATTATTAAAACACCCTTTTCCATAGGGAAACGGACGTCAATAAAAAAAGCAATAGTAATAATATTTATATTTTTAGCCAATCTTGGGCAATGCCCATTCTGTCCCGTTCAATAATAACTGAATCAATTAAATAAAATTCATTAAAAAAATAATAATAAACTTAAGTTTTCTTGAATGATTTCGAAATATTAAAAAAGTGTCAAACTTTTCCTTTCTGTAGCAATCAGCTTTTATATGCGTTTTTTTTTTCAAATTCGTTCCGAAGTTAAATACTGGTATAACGTTTTAGCGAAAATGGGAAGACCGTTTGCTTCATATGTTTATTGTCGGGCATAGTTTGAAATATACGACCCCAGCTCAATTTGAAGCATTTTACTGCAAAAAAAAAACTCTTCTCTCATAGATATTTTAATTCTCACTCATTCATTTACACTCCATAACCACTTATTTATCATCATACGATGTTTATCATAGGTTATTAGTTTTTTTTTAATTGTAGCACAAATTTATCTATGCAGTTAATTAGTAGGAAGTTGTTGACATATGAAGCAATAATATTAGTTGGGAATCATTAGCCTGAACGTTTTAAATTACATTACATAAAATAAACGTGCTTATATGATGCAATTCCTGGAATTTTTAGTTTCTTCTTTTATTTAAATTTTATTTATTTGGTTTTTTTTTTCCTAGGACTAAACGACCTTCCCTTACATATTGTTACCTCATCAGAATTATACAAAACATTACTAACTCACATTCAGTACTGGGAAAGTGGATCGGTTTAGAGCAGAAATCCACCAATTGTGATAAATTAAAAATGCAACGAAAGCCTGGTCAAATGAACACTTCTCTCGAAGAGATGATGTTATTTTAACCAGGCTTCGAATTGGACATACTCTACTCACCCATTCCTACTTACTAGAAATATATGACAGACCAACTTGTAAATACAGAAATAGGACTCTGATCGTTAAACATGAAAGAAAATTCATTACCTTATGCTTGCACCACTACTTACACGACTTACTGACCGAAGGTAGCTCACACATCCATACACTACTCAAACATTTGAAGATCATACATTTATACACCAAATTGAATATAATTCATTTTCACAACCAATATTTCAAATTCTCTTTTCTTTCTTTTTTTTTTTTTTAGTTGTACTAATTATTTTTTACTTTATCGCCTTTTTCACGAGATCCTTTTTAGAATTAGCCTTCCTATCGAAAGAGAAAGAGACATCTTTAGAAGGGGAACAGCCACTTCATCGACCCTAAAGGCTAAATCAGAATTTCAAACGTAATTTTGAACCTCTTTGAAGTATGTAATTTAATATCCTTCAGCCAACATATACTCTGTTTCATCCTTTTTCTCCTCATATACTCCTCAAGGTAAATCACATTTCATATTAACCTTAATGCAATGTGATATTCCATGAAAGAAAAAGCTTGACTCGTTCAGAATACATTGACTTCCATATAATCCTAGTTAGCTCTGTTGTTGACCTGTAAAATCTAATGTAGATGTAATTGTAAAGGATTGACAAGTTTTTAGCGTGTTTAATTACTATCGAAAGTCCAGAAACAGAGGTAAAAAGTCATCGACTTTTCTTTGGATATAAGTGCGTTAGATACATACATCTGGGGAGCTAGCTTCGTCTAAAGTAGAGGAGTCCTCAATGAATAAAATTGTTAACATTCCTTGTCGTACACAGGCAAATTTATTTGAGGCAAAATGAATTTAAGTAAAATTAAATCCCCTTTATTTGCTATTTTTGATTAATTTTATCATTTTTAGCACGTTTTGAAGGAAAGCAGCCCTCCAAATATGAATGTATATATATATATATATATATATATATATATATATATATATATATATATCGTAGTTAATAATAAATGGACGTTAAAATTTAAAAAAAATAATAATAGTAGTGAAGAGATAGTCGACCGATGCTATCAATAAGGTGTAGATAATCGGGATTCGGTCAATTTGTTTGAATAAAACTAAATTTTATAAATAAAATGAGTCGTATTTATTGCGAACGTTTCGGCTTGTTTGACAAGACATCTTCAGAGCTGTAAACAATAATGAATATGAGGATAAATCTAATCGACTCAGTAGGATATGAAAAGATTTTTCAATGGCCACTTATATCCACTCCGTATACCATAGATATGTAAATATCATTAGATTTATCCTGATATCCATTATTTTTACAGCCCTTAAGATGGCTTGTCACACAAGCCGAAACGTTCGCAATAAATACGACTCATTTTATTTTTAAAATGTAGTTCAAACAAATTGACCGAACCCAGATCATCTACACCTTCTTGAATAATAATACAATTATTACATATTGTAAAATTAAAGTATAATGGGACGAAGCAATGTTGACGGGCCGTACTGTCCATCACAATAAACCGGACATTCTTATCATTGACAAGGAAGTAAGACAGCCGATATTAGTGATTTCGCAATCTTCAATGATGAGAATATCCGGAAATCATATGCCGAGAAACTGCGCAAGTATCAGGAGTTGGCCATAGAGCTGCAAGACCTGTATAAGTTGGATTCCGCAAGAAAATCAGCCCTCATAATCTCGACTAACGGGCTCATTCCGAAAACGACAATTGCCGCAAATGCCTACCTGAAACTGTCGGAGGAACTTATCAAAAATGCCCAACAAGCGGTACTGCTTGATACTGCCAGAACGGTCAGGAACTTTTTAAATTAACGCCCGTAAAAAACAAAACAAAGAAAATCATAACAAATCAATCGGTTGGCAACAGCCCCCGAAAGAATTTATCCCAGGAGACCGAGGAGAAAACCCACCATAATAATAATTAATATATATATATATATATATATATATATATATATATATATACAAACGTGTGAGTGTTTGTGAGTTTGTCTGGCAACATGATAGCTGCAATAGATTTAGTTTTTTCACGAAAATTAGAAGCATTCCTATGTTCATTCAGGTTAAAGGTTACTTTCATTAATCTTTATCTTCATGGAATCCAGATTCTCCCATATTAGCCTTAATGTTTGCTATTTTGCAACAAAAGTCAGTTTATTTCTAGAAAAACTATTGTTGTATAAATCGACTAAATCTGTTTACCAGGCGAGGAGGTTTACACCGGAGCCAAATTATTGATTTTTAAAGGTTTTTATTTTTAATACCTTGCAATGAGAACCCAGTAGACATAATGCTAAACATATGAGGTTTCATGTGTTTTACTCCGGAACAAAATTAATTGTATAAATTTAAACGCCCACTTGTTCATGATACTTGAAAAATAAAAAGCCAATTTTCAAACAATCCGAATAGGTGGCTCCTCCCAAATAAAACGTCTAAGAGTAAAGGAGTAAAAAGAAGAAAAAAAGTTTGCCAGCAATAATGTATTTTGTGTCGACTGCGGGCGCAAATATATTACAATTGAAGGATTGGCCTTTCTGAAAGGAGGTAGATAAATCAAGTGCTGTAGGACTGGAGTATCAATCACAAGGGAGCAGCACTTTAGGTCCTATCTACAATCTACCATCTAATCTACCAATAAATGAAGTCTTTCATCACCTCCATTGTGTTGCCAATAGACAGGCAGGAAATTGATTCCAGAATGTCATCAAAATATGCTTCTTCTCTTTTCTTTCTTTTTTTTTTTTTTTTTGTTTCTGGTATAGCGTGTGCTCTTTTTAGTCCTTTGTAATGTCAGTTTTCTTCGTATTTCTTTAAGTCGTGTTCATTTAGGGGAGAAACCCCACTAGTCAAGGCAATAAGATAAATGCGAGTGCTCATGAGAAATTCCATCATTTCAAAACCATTTGACCACAAAAAAACTTATGAAATTGACATATATTCGATATATTCGAACGTCATTTGTACGCTTCGTGTACAATCAAGGTCTAATTTTTATGAAATTTGTCACGGAAAATCTTTGTCTAAAAGAAGAAGTGTTACCACTAGAATGGCAGAAAATTGATTCCGGAATGTTATAAATTGAAGTATTTTTTTAAGCTTTTATAGTTTTGTTCTACACTCTCCTCCCCTACATATCTACAGGAATATAATTTCATGGCGCCTACAGATTGACGAAAAACCCGTTCATATCTGTATTTATATTTATGTAGTCTGTTCGCACTACCTGGTTACGCAACAAGTCCTGTCATTTTATTTTAAATCTCACGTTTACAAATTTCTTACTTTAATACAATAACGATAAATAAAGAGCAACCTTGTAGGATAAGAGGATGCTTGTTTTGGTAGTAAACTGGACTATTTTAACTTTAATCCAGTTTACGTTCTGAGCTAGAAAAAAAAATTTTACAATGATTTCTCTTGAAACGCAAATTCGCTCGATTTTACTCTACGAGTTAAAATTAGGCGTAAAAGCCACCGAGGCTGCTCGTAAACTGCTTCAGGAGTTTGGGGAGGATGCTCTCTCAGATCGGAAGGCGCAATTCTGGTTTGCAAAATTTCATAGAGAGGATGAATCGCTCATGGATGAACCTTGATGTGGAAGGCCGGAAGTTGTAGATGACGACGCCCTGACAGAAATCGTTGGATCAGATCCACGACAAACTTGCTCTGAAATCGCTGGACAACTTAAACTTTCCGAGTCAACTTTCAGAAATCGCCTACATCAAATTGGTAAAACCAAAAAACTTTATAAGTGGGTTCCCGATAAACTGAACGACCGCAAGGTCACACTGGACGAACTCTTAGCGATTTGCTGGGAAACTATACCTCACCCACCATATTCCCCTGATTTTTCACTATCAGATTACCATATGTTCAGAGCTCTAGACAACCGTAAGCAGGGAAAAACGTTCGCGGATGTGACGACCTTGAAAAACACATTAGAAACTTATTTTTCATTAAACTAGCTGGGTTTTATAAAAATGGAGCTTGTGACATTGAGGCACGTTGCAAGACAGTTCTGGAGAGTGAGGGTGACGAATATATCTTATTTGAAATATTATTTTTGCTTTATTTTTACCCTATTTCAAAAAAACGACAGGACTTTTTGCGTTACCTGATACATAAAGGCTCTTATTTTAATGACATTTGACACGAAAATACGTTGTCTAAAATGAAGGATGAAGTAACTTAACCAACAATATACATCCTCGAAAAGAGATCAGTACTTCAAAGGTCCTAGCTACCATCAATCACCTAACGTATCAATAAATTAAGTCTTATCATCATTTCACGGTGTTTGTTGTAGACAGGCAAGATATAGATCCCAGAATGTGATCAGAATATGCTTGTTACTGTAATTTGAATTCAGGTTTAATTCGCAGATGTACCAATTTTAAGGCTTTTGTAATTTATGTTTCCTACCCCTTAGCATGTTTTATTTATGAACGGATAGACTTGAAACAAACACTAAATGTTAAGTCAAGCTTACCAAATTGGTTCAATTCCCAACAGAAACAGATCATATTCAAATTTCTTATTTTTTTATTACGTCAATCATGGTTTTTATAAATAAATAGTAATTACTGTAAAATCGTTTATGGTAAATCAAATCCAATCAAACCATCGTAAAGTAGTTGAAATTTCCTTTTGGGAAACTACGACACTTGAATTTGCTCTGTTTCTGTTGGAAATCGAACGATACTCTATATGAACTTTTCTGTTGCACTTGAGGTATACTATCACACCCTTTAATCACCCTGTATCCAAAACACCCTGTATTGTTTGTTCATCGTAGTTTTAGTTTTGAGTTTTTTTTTTTTTTTTCTATTTTACAGCTAATGGACTGACGGACTAAGTTTTTATTATTATAAGCTTATCTACTGAGATCCAACGTTAAAAAAAATGAAAAAAATGGAACATTCGGTGATTGCTTATGACAAAAAACTGATTACATATTCGTTTTATATTATCCTCATAGTAGAGTAGAAGTTTTATCTACCGAGAAAATCGAAAGGATAATTTGCATTTTTATAGTTTTCAGGTTTTCTGTTCCATTACAGAATCATATACTGCCCTTGATAGACTCCCACCTTGTTGACCACGTTCCTTCATTTACATATAGGTCCAATAGGTTTTATATTAATAGAGTTTGAACATACTTTTTTTATTTATCTTTTTTTAATTATATAAAGGTGCCCCGATTGCTAGGACATTAGCACCAACTTCTTCTTGGGATCATTTATTTATTTAATGTTTTTGGTCCAGATTGGTCCCCTTGGAGCCAATGCTCGCGTTGCGGAGAAGTCGGACTACGTAATAGGTTTGGAGCTTGCACGGTATCCCTTTCAAGCCGAGTACAAACGACGACACAAGAGCCTTCCAATGTCTCAGGCAAACCGCATTCATATACCAGGAGAGAAATTCAAGTCCTTAAGATAAAGAGACGAAGACGGAAACATTCGCAACTTTCAAAAAGAAGAGAACCGACTGCAAAATCCACTGAGAGACCAAACGTCAACACGACGACTTATGTCAAATTCACAACGACCAAGAAGAGCAAATTTACTACACCTAAATATAGAGAAAACATCAATAGCACCTATTTAATACATCTCTTTATAGGAGGACTTCCATGTTCTAGTACACTACTCCCCGAGTGAGTATTTTAATAACTCATTATATTATATTTAATACCAAAATTTTATTAAGTTAGAATTTACTGACACCATAAACCAGACAAATTACACAAGAAGGTATACTTTTGTAGTTTGCGATTATGATATAAATTCTCTTATATGACAACCGAAAGTGATTTTGAAGGGACATTTGGGGTTTCAAAATTCACTTTTTGCATAAAAAACATATTTGGCCTTCCAAACCATAAAAGCTCTAGTTATTTATTCTTGAACGACTTCATTCGTAATGTGACCTTCAAATGCCTCTAAACTTGAAGTGCTGGGGTGAAAGAGACTACGGAGTCGGATTTAGCGTCGAAATTCATAAGAATATAGAATGGTGTCTTTGAAAAAAAAAAAAAAAACACTGTTTTTTATTGTGTGCCTGTGTTATTAGATTGGTGGAGTTGACAATTTAAGAATATATAAAGCAGCAGAAGAAAAAGATCATTTAATTTATTTGGGGAATATTATAAATACTTGAATGTTTTATGCAAAATTAAACCTCGTCGTTGTGTATTTAAACTTAATGCCAGAAAGTATTAACATGCTACGAAAGCGCATTTAATTTATTTTTAGGGCAAAATGACAAAAATCATACTTACTTATTTATGCTCGATAAAAAACAAACTACGGGACTAGAGCCGCCGCCATTACTAGAAACGACTTTATCGCATACACCAGCACTACAAGCAATGCTTGAAGCACTAAATAAACAAGACACTCACTCATTAAGTTTATTTCACTACATGACAAAAATTCACAGCGCACATCCTATTATTATTGACATTTTCACACATTTCTTTAGACTACAAACAAAGAACAATAGTCACAATGTTTTGCTGACCTGGAATAAAGGCATTTCTCTAAGCACTACAGTAGAATTACTAGCAAAAACGCCCTCCACCAGACCTAGACAAAATAACATCCACTGACTTATGCAAATTAGCCGAAAATCAGACATTAAATGACTGTCAGACAGAATAGACTAGTTCTGAAAACAAATGGCGGCAAATTCTAAATACAACAAGAGCACGGTCGAAAAAAACTCACAATACGAGAAGTTATTCTGACGAGACCTCGCTGAGCACACTGTTTACTCACGCACTGTGATTTAATGTAACGTCAAGGCAGACCTGTATGCACATTAACAGTTAAACATATACTTGTTCACAGCAGATTACGTAACTTACTAGCCTTAAAATAGTCCATACATTAACATCATGCTAACAATTCAAAAATGTAGCTCTCATTTTTATTTCTTCTTTTAGCATATTTTTTTTTGTACTGATGTTTAATATCACGGTTTCTGTAATGTATTAATACACTACATCATCTCTATAATGTATTTATATACACAATATGTAGAAGGCTGCTTGTAATACTAGTACTAGCATTCCTATAGAGTAAATTGCCAAAAGTTGTGAAACTCTTAATTAATAAATACATACCTAATATATCTTTACGCTTGTTCAAATAAGCGCGGCCGATGTTGTCTGCTATTCTGTGTCATTTTTAAATTTTCTAAAGTAATTGTCTAGTTTCATTTCAAAAGAATAGTTTCAGCTAGTAGCATTATTTTCCTATTTACTAATTAACTCGTGTGTTTGTTTAAATAATTTGGGGCGAAAATTCACAATTGTCAGCGCCCTATCATGCTATTATATCAGGTCATCATACATCCCTCCCAGGAAGCATCCATGTCAGGACTTTATGTTTTTATTAATTTTATTTATTTTTTTATTTTGTTTATGTTTAGGGGTTTTTTTAGCTCGTGTGACTTTTCGAAATAGCAATTCATATTTCTCTTTTATCTTATAATTTCCTTACTGTCTTAATTTTGTGTATTTCAAAGGTTGTTTTCTGCTTTTTAAATCTCCTTTTTTCAGCTGACCCATTAATTATCTTTAGATCAAAATATAATATCTTAAAATTTTATTTTTCAACTCGTCTGTATTCGTTATTCTCGAGAAAAAAAGCAACAACTCACAAAACCTTCAGGAGTTATGTTGTACAGAACCAACCCATCCGATGGTTAACCCCAGAACCTCCCCTCGTTCCTTGAACCAATCTCGTATTCAAGTTTTGCCTACAGCTCATCAGGAGTGAAACCTCAAGCCACGAATACTGATGGGACTTTAACATCAAAGCTCTTTCTAGTCCGTCTAATTATACACAGGAGAACAATATTCCATATTCATACTCAAGCATCAAAGTTAACCTCAAGATAGTTCAAAGTTTTCTTCAACTCCTTCCTCTCTCATCATCATATTTTATCTCCTTATTTATTTTTTATATGACTCCAACAACTCTTGGCGTCCTAGTTTATTATGAGCGAATAAATTCTTCATTTTCTTTCGCGTATTTGAAATTGTTTTGCTTGTTTTATAGAACTTTAAACTACATATTTTATATGGTTTATCAACGGCACTAAATTTTGAAGTGGATTACCAAACCTTATTCTGAACGGGAATGATTAAGTTACGTCATGCAGCGGGCCAATTTATTATTCAGAAAAAAAAAGGGAAGACATTTTTATATTTGAGCACTTCACACTCCGTGCCAAGGGGCATCAATTCTCACTAGGGATGGTGGCTTTTCTTTGGAAAAAAGAAAGTATATCGTCGATACAAACGCTAAGTATCGAATGTGAAAATCACCACATTCTAGAGTGAAAAACATTTTATTCGCTACTTTGATGTTGGGTAGTCGCAGAGTCGACGTTTCGATAGTGCTTACTTTCCCTTTCACTGAGTGAAATTAGATTCGAGAGTTTGCCGTACATCAGTCCAACAGCAAACCGTAAACATTGAAAATAAAAAATGCGTTGTTTCACATTCGATACTTTTAATTTGTATCGAAGAGGTCTGTGTTGCATGATTGAGAAGTAGGTTTGACTTTCTTGGTCATTGAGGTGCTCGTGAGTCACACGATTGTGACGGAAACGTAGTCTTGCTACTACTTCTTCCTCAAGGCGTGATCTCCTGTTCGACAAATGCCAGTTTTTAGCCATGGACTTAAAGTTCCTTAGTTTGTTCTGTGTAGGATTAGTCCAGTCAAGTTGCCAGTTGTATTAGATTCTGCGATCGGTGAATTTCGCTACGTCTTTGCAGTACAACTCGAATGCTTGATAAATTTGTTCTTCCGTTAAAAGTTTAGTTTATTGGCCAGGAAATATATCAAATCAAATGGGGTTTAATAAGAATTTACGTTTTATATTTGATATCAAATCTATATCCCAAAATTTACAAGTATTGGTAATTTTTATTTTTTTAACGTAACATATATTTTTAAAATGATCCTCCGTGTGTTCTCAAAAATCGTAATAAATTAATGGAATCATACATGTAGGATTTGTAGCTTTTCAACATTTATTAATACTTTTTTTTTTCTTCTTTCTGGCTTTTGTTTTTAGGAGTATAAGGAATTTACCAGCCGTAAAGAAGAAGAAAAATGAAATTATGGAAGGCTACTGTAAGCCACCGTGCGCAGATTCATTTTTTGAAGTTAGGGACAAATTTGGAAAAATAATTGAAAGGGTCAATAATTCTGCAGGTACTATCATTTATTGTAGTCTAAATATCGAAATATTATTGAGATGTATATGTACATATTGAATATAATACATTTGAATTGAATGGAAAAGGACTCCTGGCATATTTAATCCAGATAAATTAAACAAGGGGATCAAATATTTAATATACAAAGGGGTTTATATAAATTATATATTACCTTATCATTAAATTTTCACGATCAATAATCTGAACATATTGCCAATTTGTATAGGACGGAATAAAACTTATAAAAATAATAATTAGAATAAGTATAAGACATATAAAAATGTATAACTCACAATATATATATATATATATATATATATATATATATATATATATATATATACAGGTACAGGTTAAATTTCGTTGTCAATAATAAATGTACGTTTAAATTTAAAAATGTACGTTTCTTAGATGTCATTTTAAAACATACATTATATTTGCGAGCATTACCAAGAAGTGTTCTGACTGGTGATACTGATGTGTAAGGAGGCTGTGCAAGGGTTGGGGATATTATTGGATGGACCATCACCAGGTATAGCGAAAACTATGGGGGACAAGTGGAAATGAACCGCAATTAAAATGGTGAATTTGTCCCTCATAGCGTAAACTATATGAGGGACAGTTTATTTCTAGTAATTCAAGGACTGCTATCATAGTAGAAATTAACCACAATTAAAACTAATACCATTTAATAGATACAGTACGGTAACAGCTGTTCTGTTATCCTCCTAGCAACGCATTCTGCCTAGACGAGTATGCTCTCTTTAAAACTAAAAATTCAACCCCGTCTAAAAATACTTAAAAATTTGAATATCAGAAAAAACTTTGTTATCTAGTATTAACATCCCAAAGGGAGTCTCCATGCAAAATTTTTCTGTCTAGTAGTTTGGGCTGGGCGATGATAGTGAGTGGTTTTTGACAAATATTTAGTATATATATATATATATATATATATATATATATATATATATATATATATATATAAAATGAAACTTGAAAAATAGAACAAATGTAATGTAGGACATGAATCCAAATTGTATACAAGGTGTATCGTAAGTAAATGATAATACCCGATATGGTGAATCTAGAACAAAAATGTTGTTAAACGCCACTTACCTCACATTTCTATCTCGTTTACTTTCAGATATATGCCGCGGAAAATGTTCTTTAGAAAAAAAAGTGTTAGTAAAGAAAAAACTAATTTCGCTCTTCTCGTTCACATTATTTTTTGATGTTCCATTAATTTTTTTAAATCAGCATCATATTTTCTTTAAGGCAGAAGCACTTTCAATGTTAACACTTGTCAAACCGGAATATAAAATGATGTTAATACAAAATAGTTGCCGATATATGTTGGAGAATCATTACTCTTTCAAAAAAAAAAAAAAAACACTCTGCCAGATGCCAAATTTAAATGCAAAAAAAGTCCGTCTCGCAGGACTGCATCATCTTAGCGTGGTTCCGTTCATATCCCTAGTCTAATTTGGAAAGATTAAAATAGAAGCAGTTATTATTTTGGTTCCACCAGTCTTTTTTTTTAAATTAATTATTATAATGGCGTGTCAACCCTTAAGGTCACTAACGCCATTCCTGTCAGTAGTAAAGTCTTGAAAGGTCCTGATTTACAATCTTACCTGGAAGGGTCTGCTACACTAGAAACGGACCCGCTAGTGACAAGGTCTTGGAATCTTGGAAATCTATATTTCTAACAATAAATTGTTTTTGTTATTTTACTTAACCAGTTTTATTGTCAAATACATTATCCAACTATAAGCAATTAAAAAATAACAAGAAATAAAACAGACAAAAAGAACCATTGGAATAAACGAAATAAATTAATTTAAAGCTTTAAGCACTTTTTTCTCCGATTGACATCGCCTAATTAAAACTTTCTTCAGAACCTTTTTTGTAGAGCATTTAGTAAGCTTCAAAATGGTCATCTTCCGCTTCACAAGACTCAACGGTTCTCGAGATACTAACGAAATTATACAAAGTTAACAAACCTTTTTTTGTCTGTTAATAAAATATTTTATTCTAACCTTTCCTTTACTCTAAACGTAACAAAAATGTCAACATATTAGTGTTGGTGAAACTCGAACATGCAGAAAATGTTTCAACTGTATCCCATAATTCTAAGTACCAAAATCAAAGACAAAGAACCCTCCCTAGGATGGACGCTAGGCAGTTGAAAAGCTACATATCTTGGAAATCCATATCTCTAACATTAAATTGTTTTTCTTATTTTTCTTAACCTGTTTTATTTTCAAATACATTATCCAACAATAAGCAATTAAAAAATAACAAGGAATAAAAAACAGACAAAAAGAACAGTTCGAATAAGCCAAATCAATTACTTTAAAGTTTTAAGCTCTTATTTCTCCGATTAACATCGCCTAATCAAAACTTTCATTAGAACCTTTTCTTTAGAGCATTTAATAAGCTTTCTAATGGTATTCTTCCGTTTACAAAGATTCTCAACCTTTTTCGAGATATTAAGGAAAGTATACAAAGTTACCAAAACTTTTTATGTCTGTTAATAAAATATTTTATTCTAACCCTTCCTAAACTCCAAACGTAACAAAAATTTCAGCATATTAGTTTTAATGAAAGTAGAACATGCAGAAAATGTTTCAACTGAATCCCATGATTCTATGTACCCAAACCAAAAACGGTATTCAAAAACTATTTTTCCAATTTTCTCGAAAACGGTTAAAGCTATCGCCTTGAAAATGGTTTCATTCGTTTTCCTAGCCCAACAAGCCTATAAAACGAGTACTTACAAGCTTATGAACTCAAAAACGTAAGCGTTACGAGTTTTTTGCGCGAATTTCGCCCCAAACGCCATCTTCCAGGGGGCGGATTCTGCTGGTTAACGAACTTGACCTTTTAAATTGGACGACGGATTTTTGTACCAAATTTCATCACAATCGGACCATTAGGGAAGCCAGAAATGAGCGAACAGACAAATATATATATATATATATATATATATATATATATATATATACAAATTTGAACCACCGTTATTTTCGGTCTCTAGGGGTTCTGAAACGCGAAATTTTCTAGTCGGCACTTTCGGATTGTTTCATTGTATCAACCTTATAAGCGGGGTTCCTCCCTATGGGGGAGGGAGGAACCGCGCTAAAAGAGTCCATTTATTGGAATCAATACAAGATATTTATTTCAAGTTATTTATTTACATACATACATACATACATGTTGACATACACACTCACACATAGTGTTACGGGTATATTGCCGAGTTGATAGGACTGATGAAGCTTTTAATACCTTCATTACAAATTCAGATATGAATCCAACCACAACAGCTACATTTTTTCGGAATGTACTATAACAAGCACGGTAACTAAACAGTAGCTAATTGTGAACTATTAAATAACATGCTGCACTAATATTGTCTAGGGGAGAAGAAGAGTTATGTAGCATAAAATGAAGAAGACATGGTTTTGATGCTTGGAACGACACTCCTTGAAGGTGGGAGAAAAATAATCTTGGCCTTGAAGCAAGCCACAATTTCCTGCTAAGATTGGACCATCACGGCTGCTCACAGCCTTTAAACTTCAAGTAGCTGTTGTGTCCGACAAACCACTTCTTGGCATTTACAACCATCTATCTTCATGTAGTCCATTCATTATGTATTATTGCTATTTTTTAGAGAGTTTTCTTCCTTCCAACTTAGGAAGGAACCCTGCTTATAAGTTTTAAACCCGATGACGCATTCCATAAGTGACGATGAGGAATTCTATAGCTTCGCACCCATAAGTCATGAAAATATAGGTGAAAATTTGTATGTGTGTTCCGAATAGGAACCATCACCGGCCAGTCCTAAAGAAAATATCGAGGAGAAGACATTATCTTTTGACGGTTCGGTGACTGAAGCGGGCTTGACGGTTCTGAACTATCAGGCCCATTCAGTCACCGAATCGTCAAATGGTAATATCTTCTCAATGATATTTGTTTCGAATTACTGAAGTTTTTGGTAGTGATTCTGAATCACAAGAGTGGCAGGACCCATGTGTGTGTCTGGGCCTTAATTATTCCACTCGAAAGCTTAATTAATGTCATACGAAAACAGTTCTTTTGCGACTGTTGGTAGAGCATTCGAACATTACATTTCGGAAGCGATGGTTTCGTTTTTTCTTTTTTTGTTGTTTTCTCGTTTTGTTTTATTAATTGCAATGTTTTCAATAAAATACGATAAGTAGGGAACGATTATAAGGCCAGTACTGTTCTCCGGCCTCCTAATTTTTCTCTTTCGAGTTGCGCGTTACTAAATGCATGAATAGCCTAGGTACCGATCTCCCCGATTCCGATATCCGAACGACGACAGTACAAGGTGCAATCGTTGCAGGATAGATAAATAGGCAAATAAATAGTAAATATTATAAATTAAAATAAATAACATTCTAATTTTTTCTGGACTCATTTCTAATCCTTACTACTTTTTCTTTAACCACAAACGGTGGTAATTGGGTATTTTTCGTTTATTATCCGCCTCTCTAATTTAATCTAAAATTAAGCACATTTTGAATAACGTAAATATATTAATTGGAGGCCCGGTGGCCGTGAGCGTTTAGGCGTGAGGACTTAACACTCAGTGCCAAGGATCGTGGGTTAAATTCCCACAAAGGGGTTGTGGATTTTCTTTCGAAAAAAGAAAAAGCATCATCTCTAGCCTGGCTAGAAAAGGGTAACCTATAGATAACCCGTCTTAAAATCCTTAGTTAATTATAAATGACATTAAAATTTAAATAAATGAATACCTATATTAACAACTAATAAATTAGGCATTACTGTTTTAGTGATAATTATCCGCAACCAGCGCTAATGGCCCAGTAATAATCTATTGCGTATAAGGTTAACAAAAAAAATGAATTGATACGCGATAGATTATTTTGCATCATGGCTTTCTTCGATTTATATGATTGTGTAACCGGAAAAACACGGAATTTTTAAAGGAAAAGGCCAACTTCATTATACAAGATTATGTCCGAATAGGCACGTAATGAATCAACAGAAGGGAAATTATGGCCTTTTTTTTTTACTTTTAGATTTAATTATTGATGCGGATATTTAATGAAAAATACCTCGGTATCGTCTAGTATCTTAAACATGCCTATTGGAAGGAAACCATACTGACTATGTCGATCTTTCCAAAAATTTCGGATTTGCTGACGAGAAATGTCGATTCTTTATAATCTATAATTTTAAAAACCCCTGGAGAACGAACACATATCAGAATTTGTTAAAGTTTTCGTTAATGTAGTCCATTAATTATGTTTGTTATGATTAGTTATATTTATATGCCGATGAAGATAACAAAAAAACAATTAAATCATTAAGAGTTTGTAATTTAAATGAAGTACAATGATTATTCTTAAAGTACAGTCGAAATATTGATAAAAAGCTCAACACTCTCCTAACTGAGGAAATAATGCTAAATTTATTTGGCCTAAGAATTTATTAGTTCCCCAAGCGGAATTATTGGCGCCTATTGAAATTCAAATGAAGGGAATACAATAGCGTAGAGGGTCCATGGCTCGAGTCGTGACGTAGTGTGATACAAAGCCCGTGCAAGGTAGAACTACTAGACCTATTTATGGAGTGATAAATTATAGAGGGTTTTGTTTACCTATTTAAATGTTTTAAAGGAGATATGTAACATTTAACTTTGTTTGCGCATAGATATATATGCGTAGGAACTAACCTTTTTGTGAAATTTTAATTAATAAATAGAGAAAAATAATATACACTAATAGTATACGGTAACTTCGTTTTGAAATGGTTATCTTTTGGAAACTTTAACTTGGTAGTAGTTCCAAGCCGAATAGCATAATTGGCATGGCATCGAAAAATGAGAGGATATGGGTTCAAATATTTGAGCCTAATATTACTAGATTTAATGTTTAAAAAAACGACAAGCAATATCTTTAGGATATTTGAGTATTTCAACAAAAAGGGAATCAACTAATATAAGTATTCAGACACTTATTAGGTTTATGCGATGGCCTTGATGGCTGTAATTGATTATTTAGTTGTTATGAATAGTTTGAAAAAAGACAACGAGAAATACTGGGATATTTCACTTAACCTGCCAATGAATTAAGTGAAGTTAAGATTCTTCTGAAAACCTGTTTTGCATCTTTTCCATTCATTGAATTCGTTTCCCATTATTTAAAGCTATTATTCACTTGTTTATTTAAATCTCACTTGTATTTAATTTGATATTTGAAGTAGGTGTTTATTGTTTTTAAATAAAATATTGTGTACACTTACTCCAAGCTTTCCAAAAGACACCAGGGATAAGAAGTTATGGAAACGTACTATGATGAGGCAGTTCTTGCAAGTTGTACGGTTTTCCCTAAGTAATGTGTAAAATATATCCTAATATGGAATTAGGAAGAGAGGAAGACCCATCACAAGATGGGAAGACAACATTAGCAAACATGCTGGTCCCTTTTGGTAGAAGATGGCCCCAAGGATAGGTCCAAATGGATGGAATTGGGAGAGGCCATTGTTCAGTAATGGACCTTTGTTCCTTAAAAAGAAACTACCGAAAGTATATTATTCATTTACTTTGTTATCTATTATTATGGAAGCAACAAAATTTAACAGAAAAGTTTTGTTAAATAGTATTATATTTTGTTTTGCTTAATATTTTTTGTCATAATGGAGCATATAAAGGCTTTATTATGTGGGTGGGGTCTCTCAAATTACTGGAGAATATTTTTACTGGGGGATAGTTCCAACCAGTAAAAAGAATTATTTTTTTAAATATTTTTTTTTTATTTAGCACTAATTATGGGCATTAAGAAATTTTCTTACGATTCGAGCTGTGTCGAGTAGAACTGCTTGCTGGGACTCAATGGCCAAGTCTTGATATTTTCGCAGCTTTTCGGCATATGCTTTCCGGATATTCTCATCATTCGGCACTGAGATATCAATTATATCAGCAGTCTTATTATGCTTGTCGATGATGAGAATATCTGGTTTATTATGGTGAACAGTTCGGTCCGTAACCATAGCTTCGTCCCAGTAGATTTTAATTCTATCATTTTCTAGAAGTCTTTGTGGGACGTAGCGATAATACGGTACCGTAGTTTCCATAATGCCGAACCTTTCTGCAATTGCTTGATGGTATATCTTGGCAACATTGTTGTGTCTCTGAAGGTAATCCGATCCCGCAAGAATTTCGCAGCCTGCCGTCACGTGTTGAATCGACTCATACGCCTTGTTACATAATCTGCACTTGTCCGAAATACTAATATCTTTTAAAACTTGTCGTCGGTAGGACCGTGTTGCAATTACTTGGTCCTGGATGGCTATCACGAAACCCTCAGTTTCCGAAAATAGCCGACCAGAAGTCAACCATGCTACCGACAACGTCGTCTGCACCTCCGGATCAAATAAACGACTGTAATATCGCCCGTGCAGTTCTTTCGTTTGCCATTCAGAAAGGCGATCCAAGTCTGTCCTTAGATCCGATTCATTAATTATCTTTAATTTCAAGGCTGTATAATTCTCGTCCTATTTAACGATTTCCTTAAAAAGGTGGCTCTCACTCGATCTCATATAATGCCTCAGATTACTTTCTTGAGATCTACATAAATGTTCAATATTGATGAGGCCAAGGCCACCTTTTTTCCTTGGCAAATACAGCGTTGCCATTGAAGATGTTGGATGGTGCATGCGTGCTTTAGTCATTTCAGTTCGAATGAGTCGATCCAAATCCCGTAATGATGTATCTGACCACTTTATCACACCGAAACTGTACGTTAATGAAGGTATTACCCAGGTGTTAATAGCTTTTACTTTGTGTTTTCCATGCAGATAACTTCTTAATACTAATCGTAGCCGTTTTAAAAACTTATTTTTAAGCTCCTCCTTAACATTTTTGTGGCAGATCTTAAGGTGCTGTTGGATGCCAAGGTACTTATACGTTTCGGATTCCCCCAATTCACGTACATGGTCCCCCTCCGAAAGTGCTATGTTTTCAGTAGATACTGTGCGTCCTTTTGTAACATGTAGCACAGCACACTTATTATTATTATTATTATTATTATTATTGGTGGTTTTCTCCTCAGTCTTCTGGGATAAATTCGTTCGGGGGCTGTTGCCAACCGAAAGAATTGTTTTTTATTGATTTTTTTGCTGTTTTTTTACGGGCGTTCATTTAAAAATTTCCGAACCGTTCTGGTGGTATCAAGCAGTACCGCTTGTTGGGCATTTTTAATTAGATCCACCGGCAGTTTCAAATAAGTATTTGCGGCAATCGTCGTTTTTGGAATGAGCCCGTTGGTCGAGATTATGACGGCTGTAATCCTTGCGGAATCCAACTTATACAAGTCTTTCAGCTCTATGGCCAACTCCTGATACTTGCGCAGTTTCTCGGCATATGATTTCCGGATATTCTCATCATTGGGGATTGCGAAATCAATAATATCGGCTGTCTTACTTCCCTTGTCAATGATAAGAATGTCCGGTTTATTGTGATGGACAGTACGGTCCGTTAACATTGCTTCGTCCCAATACATCTTAATTGTACCTTTCTCCAAAAGTCTATTTGGGACGTAGCGGTAATAAGGGACCACACCATCCAACATACCATATTTTTCTGCGAGTGCTTGATGGTATATTTTGGCCACGTTATTGTGCCGCTGAAGATAATCGGATCCCGCAAGAATCTCACAGCCCCCCGTAATGTGCTGGATCGACTCATACGTTTTGTTACAAAGTCTACATTTGTCAGAGATGTTGACATCCTTCAAAACGTGACGTCGATAGGATCTTGTTGCTATTACTTAATCCTTATTATTATTATTATTATTATTATTATTATTATATGTAAAAAAGTACTGTTCTTCTTCATGGTGTTAAAGCAATACAAACGCTATCACTGGTTAGGTTTTGAATTCGGCAACCTTCGTTACAAGTAAATGGCAGGAACTAAAGAAAGAACAAACATAGGAATTGCATTCGTGTCCATTGCTCTTGAATAAAATTGATCCTCCTGTTCACCGAAGTTAAAAGCTTCAGGAGTAGCCAGTTCTTGTACGGGTAAAACCAGGGGTCTTTAGAAAAATATTATAAGCCCGGCGGAAGTAACCCAGAAGTGTGGTGGTGGAGATGATTTTTTTAGCGAATTGGGTTATCTTCTAGATGGATAAATAAGGATTCGGAAGGGAGCCGTTTTTCAAAGTTGGATTTAGTGGTGAGGATAGATTATTGTTCAATATCAAAGTTATGTCCGTCTGTGATAACATGTCTAGATAAGGCCATATAACATCAATGATGTAAGGGCGACGTTGAGCCATCATCTCGATATTTACTCGTTTATTTATAAAACATTATATATGCTGTACTTTTTTTAAAAAAAATATTCATGAAATAATTTATTTAATTTTTAGGTCTCTTCTCAGTGCTCCAAAAACCACCTCCGCTGCCTCCTCTTCCATCTAGGACAACAATTTTCGTTTCAGTCTACGAACCAGTTACATTCGGGTGCCCAGGACACCTCCATCTGGATGTTCCTTTCTACTGGACCGTAACGAAGACAAAGCGTCTTATACCTGGAGTTATAGCTAATCAAACGAAAGGTATGATGACTAGGCATCTTATCCCATATTTGGGTGGTGGGACAGAATAGTTTTTGTACATCAGCTCTCATTTGCTATTAAATTTAAGAAAAAGTAGATGTTTTCATATCATACGAATGTAACCCTTGTTATCAACTATGTCTTTTTAAATTGGCAGAAGGTCATGTATTATAAAAACTTTAATTTCGCATTAATTTATTTGTATTTTGTGCTCTACGTGTGAAGAAATAAATGAGAAATTAAAGTTTTTATAATATATCACCCTAGCCAAATTAAAAAAACTTAATAGAGTAGATTTTTTGTAAATACAATTTTCGTACTAAGAAGAAGGATAAAGTGAAGATTTATGAGATCGGATTGATCGGAACTAAATCATATTGGGAACATTCAATAGTTTAATAATAAAATACTCCGTGGGCGTGCTATGCAATGTGGGCTGTGTTGTATGAAATTAAAATTGAAATAGGAGTACTAAATTAATTAAATTTTCAAGGCAGGGAACGGAAAACCAACCGAAGCTGATACCAATTTCCTCGATTTAGAGTGTTTTCGCTTATATATATATATATATATATATATATATATATATATATATATATATATGGCACTGCCATCTGGGTCATTAGCGCCGATACCCATGGTGCAGCGGGGAATTTGCTCAATAAGCCGTGAGATTAGAAAATCCGTGTTGCCGGTGGGAATCGAATCCACCATCTCCCGCATGAGAATCTAAAGCGTTAGGCATTAGACCACGCGACGGCCCTATACGGAAATATTGAATGAAGTTTTATGGATATTTCTGGGAGTGATATTAATTTATTTATACATTTGTGAGGTTCCTACTATGGTGATTCATCACAATGATGAATCATCATGATTTATATTCAACATTGTTAATTCTTGTCAATAAATCACAAAGAAGCATTATTCCTGAACACTTTCAAATAAGTTTTTGATTAAAATTGTAAGAATTTGTTATTTTTCTATCAGTTTTATTTATTTATGTTTTATTATCATAAAGTGAATTGTCAGAGATGCTTTTATTAATTAATTAAAAAAGGGATATGATAAATTTACAATAAATCAATGTTGTAGGTTTTATTTTAAGGGCTGAGGTGAGTCCCAGCAAACCAATTTTCTGATTCCATTCGCAAATAAGACATATTAACTTTTAAAATAACGAATAGAATTCCTAATAAAGCATTACTGAATGTGAGATTAAAATTTCAATGAGACAAGTTATTTTTAAATTTAGAGGTGAATGTTGTCTAAAATTACACTATTTCAAACAATGATATGATGGGCTTGATGATCATTATGAATAATATGTTACTGTTTCAGGGCGAGTGAGTATTAACTTCAGACAAGAGATATCCTTCAAGGAAGTTGAACCTGAAGATGGCAGACTGTATGTCTGCTGGCAATTAGATTCTATAGCAGGGGTTGTTAGGTTGGTACCCTTTGATCCTTCTGCCGTGAAGATGGACCATCATCTTATGCTTGTCGGAACCACAGTCATACTAGGAACGTTCGCTTATGTCTTCGCTAGGATTTACATGAACAGGAAACGCGCAGCAATTACTAATTAGATTGACAGGGAAATATTGAAACATAGAAATAGTATTGTTGTATAAGTTCAATTGGTATATGCAAATCGTTTGTAGGCATATATAAAAACACACTAATGTCACATTAGTTAGTTTAATTGTTTTTTTGAATGGATAGGCAGAATTATTTTATCATGAGCTTATTATGCCTAAGATGCGAACCTTATGCAAATAAATAATTCAAACCCATTCAAAGTTATTTTTATTAAGAGAAACTGTAGTAGAAAGTAGCTCGATGTAAATATTCTCTGATGCCAAATCTTTGACAAATGCTGTCTACCACAGCAAACTTTCCAGTTTGGGTACTTTGCAGTAACCAAAGTACTAGAATTTTCTTGCTAATATTTTGTTGTGTAAGATTAATTAAAGGCAAGTTTTCTCCCCAAGTCGGATTTTTTTTGCAAAGTGATGTGCTCATTGGACCTCAGATGCGTAGATGCTTTGATAGATTTTTTTCTGGTGCATTGGGAAATGCTGGGTTCTTATCAGATTTTGTCTGGACCGTGTCAATTATGGCCGTTTCGCGCGCTTTTTCCCTCCTTCTATAGGGAAACACCTCCTGAAATACAACTCAGGATTTTTTGGCATATTTGTATCGATTAAATCGAAATTTCTGGACGGGAACCCTAACAATCACATTTAAAGGCACCATCTAAATAGCCGATGAGTTTCAAGCATATTACTGACATTTCTAAACCTCTGTTTATAGAAATAAGTGAATCAAAATATTTATCATGGGTCATGAGACCATACAGATACCATCATGAAGGAGCGAAATCGCCTTAGTAGCAAAACAGTTATAAATAAATATATTCATGATCCAACAGTCCCCAATAAACTTGTTCGTTATTGCAATAAAGTTATTATTGTAATATATGTATTGCATACTGATAAAAGGGCATATTGAAAGAAGAGAATGAATACACAATTTGGCTTATCTTACTTTCTATATAATTTTGTGTAGAAGAGCAAAATGAAATATAGTAAATGACTCTAACATAAAATTTCTAAAATTAGTATTTCGGAACGGCCTCTTGGTGGGAAATATTATCAGGAGAAGTAATTGGTTGGCTGAATTTCGGGAATTCTAGCTTTGGCCGCCAGCCAGGTCCTGCCTTTTATCTCACTTGTTTTATAATTTCTCGACAATATATTATATTTGCCCCAGATATAAATATTTAAAAGTATATATATATATATATATATATATATATATATATATATATATACATTGAGTGAACCATAATAGAAAAGAGTCGTAGTAGTAAATATATATTTCATGAAAAAGTCATGATGTAAATAAGAATATGGCAATTTGAAACACCCCAGGAAATGCACTGTCCTATTCAAAGGAAGTCCAACTCGCAGGAACTGCGTTATCTTAGCGCGTTTCCGTTACTGTCCCTAATTTTCATTTGGAAAGCAACAGTTACTGAGAATAGAAGCAGTTACTGCATTTTCTTACTCTTGTCCCTACTAATGGACTGACCTCATCCCCTAAAGCAAGATCTTAGACTTCTTAAGGTTTACAAACGAAAAAGTATTTTTGTACAAAATATAATTAAAATCGAAGAACCAGCTGGCGAGAGAACAGATGTATATATAAATAAATATATATATATATATATATATATATATATATATATATATATATATATATATATATATTAATTCCTCTGAAAGATGACCCGATATATATTTTTTACTTTTTCTTTTTTCACTTTCTCGTAATACTTTACGCCTGACTCAAAAGAGTAAACATGGCGAGAGGACTTCCTAACAAGGAAAGTCCCTGAAAAGGTGCCCCTGATAGCTGAAATTAGTTGAACAGAAGGAATTGTGAATTACTTTAAGGACTCCCTGCCATTGAAAGAATAAGAAAAGTGTATATATATATATATATATATATATATATATATATATATATATATATATATATATATATATATATATATATATATATATGGGATCAGAAACTTTGTCGGCATTTTCGGATTGCGTCGTTTGGTAAACCTCATAGTCGGGTTTACTCCACATGGAGGATGAGTAAAACGCCCTAAAATCTTTTTTCTTTTTTTTTTTTGGCTTTTTAATGGCATAGTAAAATCTTTATGTCATAAACTATGTCACATTCTGATGAAATGTAGCTATTATTACTGGAGTTTCGTTAATAATTTTTACATATTCGTCCTAGCTCAACAAATCCCGCATTTTTATAACAAACGATTGAACGAGTGTGTACGAAACCGATTTCGAAAGTACTGTATTATGCTAAAGTGGAGATATTTTGGAAGTCTGTATTTTTTTATTATTTATATTAATTTTGCCACCCATTTAAAAAATATTTATATGTGTAATTCGTATATTTGACTATATATACATAGAGATAGATTTAACGATCACTAAAACATAGGACCATGTTGAGGAATGCGTTCACCTTAAGCAGCTCCAGCAGGTTTTTTCTCTTCTAACTTTGTAATGACATAAGTCCAACGAAAAGTTTTAATTAGACTAAAGTTGGTAATGGGTGATGGGGTTAATTAATGTTAATAACTCTCTCTTTAATTTACTAACTCTCACTAATCACATCATTCTGGTAATACGATTTTCAATACCAATTCATTTCATTTTATTTTGTTAACTTCAATAGGGAATGACGTTAGAGTTGGTTTGTTTTTTTTGTTCCTCTCATAACCCTTATCTATAAACGTACGGGACGTATCCGAACTACTAGGCATAAAAATGCGCATATCTCCTAAAACAGCCAACGGCCATAGCCACGTTGAATGCACCGGTTCCCATAGATCACCGAAGTTAAGCAGCGTCGGGCGTGGTCAGTACCTGAATGGGTGATTGACCACGTGCTGTTGGCATTAGAAAAGGGTGGCAACCTGTAGATAGCCCGGCGCTAATGGCCAAGATGTAGATGCGCCGTTAAAAAAAAAAAAAAAAAAAAAAAAAAAAATCTCCTAAAACAAGCACTCTAACGTCAAAGGGCTGCACGTACCCTCTCAATCAGTCCGGAGGAAGCCATGGACCACGTATAAGTCTGTCAGGTACAAACTATTTTTTTTTTTAATCAACTCATAATGTAAATATCTCCCTAACCAGGGTCGGATACGACCCAATGTTTATGATAATGTTCTTAACTAAATATATTATTGTACTAGGTTTTCAGTTAAAAAATCAAGCCTTCTGGAGAAAATAAATTATTTGCTAACATAGAAGGGGTTATGGCCGAATTC
This sequence comes from Gonocerus acuteangulatus, assembly GCA_946811695.1. Classification (NCBI taxonomy): domain Eukaryota; kingdom Metazoa; phylum Arthropoda; class Insecta; order Hemiptera; family Coreidae; genus Gonocerus; species Gonocerus acuteangulatus. The sequence continues at coordinate 119,986,161 of OX328123.1, read as the reverse complement.
AGGCAAGAAGAGGAGCAATCTGATGCGGAATTAGATGACCAAATTGATAAAATTTTAAATACCATCGTCAGTCAGAGTCTGACGATGGTATTCTCTCAAATTATGACGAAGGAGTCGCGGAGCTTTCAAATCAACAATCTTGATCAAAATATGATCAAGAAATAGAAGATATTTTTCTTCAAATTGACCCACAACGGTCCCAGTGTGCTCCATTGCCTGTGATTCTTTTACCAAAACAGAAATGTGATATCATGTGCTCCTCAAGTTTTATTGTGATATTCAATTAGTTAATTCGTATATATATATATATATATATATATATATATATATATATATATATATATATTTATTTGTTATTGATAATTTCTAAACGCCTCCTAAACACTTTACTATATTTTCTTATTTCTTTTAGAATTAATTTTACTTTCCTCAACTCAAATGTTAATTTTCTTTTATGAATTGTCTTTTATGTTTTAATAGTTTATTGTATTCACCTAATATTTAAAAATAAATGAGTAAATCCCAATAACGTATTGCATTCATGCCCCAAAAGTGTCGGGGACGACCCAACGTTTATGTGTGTGTGTCAAGCTTAAACGTTTATAGAGGAGGGTTAACCATAGTGTTTTCGAGGTGTTGCCAGTCACACCCTTTCCACAGTCATTTACTCTAGTGAGTTATTGACTGAAATAAATATGTGGTTATATACACATAAGCCCGAATTGCTTAGTAATTAAACGACAATGCCATTGTAGTAAAATAAAATGTATTTATTGCAATCTGAGCCATCATCTTTAATGGCTTTTCATGCAAATTTGAAGTACTTATTCTATCCAAAATGATCTCTGAGAAATTGTCTTACTATGAAGCGAAGGGGACAGGGCTCTTCTCGGGAGAATAGGGCAGGGGTGGGATATGGTTTTAAGCAAAGAACACATAAGACTCAATACTCCAATAATAAAATAATTATTAATATAAAAACAACAACCAATAAAACACTAGGACCGTTCAAAACAATGAAACCAACCCTATCGGGCCTTTAAACTCTTTCTCCGTCTGAGGTCGACCCATCGAAATTTTTTCGAATTCTCAATGACCAGTTACCTTGCGATTTTTTCAACAGTTTTCAAGATATCTGTAAATACAGTTTTTTTTTCTAACACTAAGTTTCTTCAAATGTAGCTGAAATTTAAATGTCTCAGTTTATATGGGCTTCTAGATGGTTCTACCTGAAAAGAGAGGGTTGATGCCTTTTCTTTTTTCTAAAGAAAAGCCACGTCCCCATAGTGGGAATTGAACCCACGACCCTTGGAGTGTTAAGTGCTCATGCCGCAACACTCATGGCCACCGAGCCTCCTGTATTTGTATCGACGATATTAAATATGCATAAAAGTACCAAGTTTACCCGGTGGCTGTGATTGCTAAGGCGCACAGTGGTCCAAATCCAGCCATCATGGTGCAAAAAATACTTTGAGTGGACGGATTGCCTTCAAACTCGGCATGATGTTTATTGAATGGTTGAGAAGGTGTTTTATGAGGATTATGACAAAATAGGTAAGGGTGGGGGTGGGGGTAAGAGGGAGAGTGGGAGGTACTTCATAGTTTTTCAATTGCTTTTCGTTGAAGGATTTTGTTTAAATCTTGTATGATGTTCATTGAAGGGCTGAGAAGGTGTTTTATGAGGAATATGACTAAATAGGAGAAGGTTGTGGTGGGGTTGAGAGGCCCTTTTCCCCGAGCTTGTTGAAGGTATGGCATCCACTTCGCCAGTAAGAAAAATAATTTCTTCTTCCAACCACGATGAAAACTTACATTCTTTAGATTTATCCCTATTAGTCTTCCTCCATCTGGCCATATAATTTGAATATACAATTTTGAGTGTTTTTCTAACACGGTCATCTTCTGTAAGACTAAATGCTTGGACCGCCCTTCTATAAAAAATTTCAAACGTTTTCAAAGTAATTATGAGCTCTCCAAAATCTCTTCTACGTAGCATCTCTTAAAAAAAAAAAAAAAGAATAAATAAATAAAAAAAAAAAATTAAAAAAGGTGTCTTTTAAATTATTTTTTCGGTAATAGCACTTCTATATTTGAAGATCAATAATCTATTATGGATTAAGTGACAAAAAAACAGGTAACAATTTTTATAACGTTCAAAGTGCCAGTTTATAAGTATAGAACTCCAGTGCCCAGACTTTCATACTTTTATACAAAAATAAAAATGTCACTATAATAATTTTAAGAAATTATTCAGACTTTTTCATGGAAATATTTAACAAGATGTAGCACATTATAGATGATTTGTCTTCATTTAAAAACGGTGCAAATCAGAGTTTCATTTATTGCAGCATAATAAATGACCAAGTTAAAAAAAAAGGAATTTACCAAAATCTGTACTTTACTTCTCGGTAAAAATCGGTTCGCAGAAATCTATGTGCACTAGACCTTCACTGAAGAACAACACAAGGAATACTGACCCAAATTACTGCCAGCAGATGACCTCTGGGTAGGGGGTCATCTGCTGGCATATGAGGATCAGGGCTACCTGCTACCGTAGCAGGCAGCGCACCGAGCCTAGGTTTTCCCCATAAAATTCCCTCCCAATACCAAAGGGGTACCGAAAGGCAGATAAACCTTACATATTCTGTTAGAGGAATGTGAAGGCTAAAAGCTGACACAAATAACTCCGTGTTTCCTCGTGATGCTTACGTTAAAAACCTTTCTACATTTCACATAGGCGTGTTAAAAAAACTTAAATTTAAAAATCTGTAACCCAACTTCATATCAAGATATTTCGATCGTTTTGCCATATTTATGTAGTCCATCTATGGTACCTTTATTACAGAAAAAATTATAAAAATAAAAAAAAATAGTATGGCATATTAATTGACTAGTATCCTAGGGTTGCAAATAATGTTTGAGCACACATGTATAGAACCGCCATATTTGAACCGTCTGAGAGACTAAATGGACGGACTCAAAATTAAAATTTCTTTATTAATATAATATATGCTTATCTTCGTGGACGGCGGAAGGCCAACAAATAAAATCTTCAACACTCAGTATCACCAACTTTATTTCATCCCTACATGTTTCACACCTTTATTGGTGCCTCTTCAGGGGAAAAAATTACAAAAATAAAACTTACAGCCTACACCTGAGGAGGATAACCTTCCACCAGTACGGCCACGTCTAGAATGATCATGGTCTGAAAGAATTCAGTATGGCGAAAAATAAACAGCTAATCGATAATCGATATGTCATACCTTTAAAAATGTTTAAAAATGAATTTCCAGAAGAAATATAGTCCTAACAATTAAAACCATCTTCCCACCTTCAAGATAAAAACATAATTTTACTTTTTGTCAAATAAGTTATTAAAAATAGTATTTAAATGTAGTATTTCCGTTTTTTTATTTACCACTTTTTTCCTATTTTTTATGATATGGATATTTTCCTTTATTCTTCTTTTCAATCTATTTCTTTCTTTACCTAATGTGCTAATATTTTCAAAATCAAAACTATGTTTATATTTTATAGCATGATAAGCCAACGCTGTTTTATTCTCTCCTTTATCAATACTTTGCGCATGCTGCTTAATTCGTTTTCTAAGTAACTGTTCCGATTCCCCTATATATGATTTATTGCAACTAATGCAGTTAATTTTGTAGATATTGTATTTAGTTTCTTTTAATTTTAATTTACTTAGTAAAGGTAACAATAGCAAAAATTATAAATGCATATCAGATGATATTAATATAAAACTGGCTGAAAAATTAAGAGTATTAGAAACAAAGACACAAAGCTTTTTCCGTCAAAACTCTAACTTATACATTATTAGAGCTGATAAAACCAACAAAACTGTTATTATTGACAAGGAAAATTACATTGAAAAAATGAATAACGTATTTGCGGACAGTTCAGTTTTCAAAGAAATGGATTACGATCGTACTAATGGGTTAACAAATAAAGTTATTAAATTTGTGGACAATTTGGTAAAGAAAAAGTTCATAAACAAAACAGATAGACTAAAATATATTAATCATAATAGCTGCATTCCACTTGCGTATGGCTTGATAAAATGACACAAAGACAATCATCCATTACGACTGATCATAAGTGCTACCGATTCTCCTACTCATAAATTAGCAAAACAATTTGATAAAGAACTGAAACCATTTGTTACAAATAATCCTTTTGACGTAGAGAACGGGGTGGAACTAATTAGATTACTTGAAAATGTTACAATAAAACCTAGATATAAATTAGTTTCATTTGATGTAATAAATATGTTTCCAAATATATCCGTAGATACTGCTATCAGAATCATTAACAATAAATGGGATGAAATAGTTGCTAATACAAAAATTAAGGATATGAATTTATTTATTGAGGGTATAAAGCTGTGCACTAAAGATGGATATTTTAGACTTAATAACAGAATTTACAAACAGAGATTTGGCGTTCAAATGGGGAATCACATATCGGTGGCAATTAGTGGCTTGGTGATGAATTCCTTGCTGGTTGAAATTATTAAAGAATACAATATACATATACAGTTTTTGTACAAATATGTTGATGATTTATTGCTATGTGTTCATCAGGACGATATTGAAAGGTTATTTACAATTTTTAATGGTAAAAGTAATCTAGGCTTTACTAAAGAAGTAGAAATTGACAATAGGATTTTATTTCTTGACGTTGAAATCATAAGGACAATGGAAAATACTCTTGAATTCAAATGGCAACAGAAAAAGACAAATTCGGGAAGAATGATTAATTTTTATTCCTGTCATCCCTTAACATTTAAAAGAAACCTTGTTTACAATAGAACTTTAACTGCCTTGCTCAGAACAAGTCCAAAATATTTTCCAGAAATTAAAAATAGATTAAGGTCTACATTCAGAAAAAATTGTTATCCTAGTGAGATAATAGAGAATGAAATTAAACGAGCAGAGAAAAAGGTATCATATGGAAGGAATACGTACAGGGTTGATAGCAGCAAAGATAATTCTAAATTTGACACACAGGTTTTTAAATTTTCAGATGAATTCTTTTTGGAGGATAAGAAAAATGTTTTAAAGAGGAAAAGGGATGACGATGAACAAATAGCACGGAAATGCATGAAATTAGAAAATATATCTACTACTGAAAGTCCAAATTTGAATTGTGGCAATAGTTTAAAAAGAAAAAGAGAATCAAGTGGTTGATCGGAGGAAATAACTCATTACATAAAAAGAACTAAAATAAAGCAAGCAAAAATTGATGATTTTTTCAGCAAGGGAATTCGAACGGAGAAGGACAAAGACATATTGAGTGAAAGCACAACGCCAAATAATAATCATATTTATGAACAATTAGGCAGGAAAAGATGTAAGGTTTTAAATGATCAGGATACAGAACCATGCCGTTATTTTGGCTTCAATTATAACCCAATAATTTCCAACAAAATAAGACATATATGTAAAGATATAGGCAGGATATATTGGAAATATGACAACAGAATAAAAAATAGCTTTAGTCATATTAAAGATAAATTAAAATTAAAAGAAACTAAATACAATATCTACAAAATTAACTGCATTAGTTGCAATAAATCATATATAGGGGAATCGGAACAGTTACTTAGAAAACGAATTAAGCAGCATGCGCAAAGTATTGATAAAGGAGAGAATAAAACAGCGTTGGCTTATCATGCTATAAAATATAAACATAGTTTTGATTTTGAAAATATTAGCACATTAGGTAAAGAAAGAAATATATTGAAAAGAAGAATAAAGGAAAATATCCATATCATAAAAAATAGGAAAAAAGTGGTAAATAAAAAAACGGAAATACTATATTTAAATACTATTTTTATTAACTTATTTGACAAAAAGTAAAATTATGTTTTTATCTTGAAGGTGGGAAGATGGTTTTAATTGTTAGGACTATATTTCTTCTGGAAATTCATTTTTAAACATTTTTAAAGGTATGACATATCGATTATCGATCAGCTGTTTATTTTTCGCCATATTGAATTCTTTCAGACCATGATCATTCTAGACGTGGCCGTACTGGTGTTAGGTTATCCTCCTCAGGTGTAGGCTGTAAGTTTTATTTTTGTAATTTTTTCCCCTGAAGAGGCACCAATAAAGGTGTGAAACATGTAGGGATGAAATAAAGTTGGTGATACTGAGTGTTGAAGATTTTATTTGTTGACCTTCCGCCGTCCACGAAGATAAGAATATTTAGAAAAGGGTCAGTTGAAGAATAATTATATAATATATGGTTACTATAGAACCTTCTAGACATGTTTTGGTGTTTCTTAAAAAATGTCGGGGGTTTCGATTTTCGCACCATGATGACTGGATTTGGACCACTGTGAGGCGTAAGCACTCTGTGCCTGAGGTTGTGGGTTCGATTCATGTTGTAATATCGTGGAGATATCTAGTCCATAAATTTTGTGATTATTATAAATAGTTGTTAAAAGATTACGGCCGTTGGAAGATTCTTTTTGTTGGAAAAGACACACCAGATGAGGTGAAGATATTGCTGGGGTATTTCGAAATGAAGGTATCTCGGCAAAAAGCCGCCAACCTACAAACGAAGCTGTAATTATATTCAGAGAGTGAGCCGCTAATCCTCGGCGGTGGGTCGTGATGACTCTGCTCTGTTTGTTCCAATCCGAATTTCAAATTCCTTCTTCGCCTCAGGCCTTCGCCGGCATTAGGTAAAGCTAAGCGAGTCCATCATTTGCCGTTCCTCCTGAAAAAGGCAGACGGGGGGTGTGGGCTTATGCACGAGGAAGCAAAATTAACATGTCGAGGATATCTCTCTCTCTCTCTGCATCCGCTGCCACGATTTTTTTCCTCTCTAGTCTGGTCGTCAGCGTTCCACGTCAGCTTTACACCTCAGAGAATTCAAAATATAATATCCAGGCATAGGGGCTTCAAAAGTCACACAAAAAATGTGTTTTCTATAAAGTCATGTTTAAAAATAAATTTGATATTAAAAATGCAGTGGAATTAAAAGAAAAGTCAAAAGAGGCGAAGATTCCTACTGGTTACAGGCTGGTCTCATTGGAACTGGAAAATATGTACCCAAATATACCAATAAATAAAACATTGGAACTAGTTTATAAAAATTGGGAAAAAATAAAAAATATGGTAAAAATTAAAAATAAAAAACATTTTTCGGATGGATTTAAATTATGTTGTACAACAGGTTATTTTAAATTCCAAAATACAATTTACTCAAAAATAAATGGCCTTTAGACGGGAAACCCCTTGTGAGTAAATTTAATTGAAATTGTTGTGAATCAAATAATTTCAGTAATAATTACAAATAATGCTAATGACCCTAGCAGTAGAAGCACCCATAAACAAACAATTACAAATAATGGCATTCATGTATTATTAATATATAAATATATTGATAATTTCACTTTTTGTATTAGAGAAAAGGTCATAGATAGAATTTTTGCTAAATTAAATATTTACCAAATCTACTAAGGATGAGGAAGTCAACAATTCTCTAAAATATTTAGATATGAAAATTATAAAAGTTAATATTAAACGGCAATTTAAATGGTACGGAAAAGAAATAACTTCAGATAGAATAATAACATTTTACTCAAAACACCCCTAAATTTATGAACAATTTAATTTTTAACAAGATGCTTAGAACACTAAAAAGAACATCAACTGGATTTTATTTTAGATATACCTCCGATGTATAGGTGATTGATGCTTGTTCTGAAATGCAGATATTTTTCATTTGCAACCGGGGATTGGTTCATCGAAACGTTAGATGCGCAGTTTATTCCTTTGGAGGGAAGAATGATTTTAAAAATATAGAACAACAATATTGGTTGTTTTAACGGCCCATTAATACATTGTTTTTATGATAGTTTGGCTGGCTATGATTATTTATTAAGTATGAAGTATACACTTATCTAGTAAGACGTTTTTCCTTATATGTAATAATTTCATTCAAAATATTTATATAAATAGAAAAATTGTGTAAGTGATTGTACTTCACTATCAAGATAGTTACTATAAACTATAGCGCTGGATAGGTTAATTAGGCTCATGAACTATTGGCGACAAGCGAGCGAAAGAGAATTAGTTTACTGAAGTAAATAAGCGTCGCGGTGGACTGCTGACGTCCAATCCTCTACTAACAAACATATATTGTTTGGTTAAGTTGAAGCATTAGTGTAATAGTGTTTGCAGACAGCAAATCCACACTAAATTGCGAGCAGACACTTTCAGTCGCCACCGATGGGACTCTCTTTGAGGATTATTAGCAATGTATTCCCAGTTTAAAATTAAACCCGACAGCTTCAATTTAATGAATGTAATCAGTATTTCTCTCTTAGTCGTTTAGGGTTTATGGTGTGTTTTATAAAATGATTCTTTTTATTGCTTATATGCTATTTAACTAACAAAATATTAATTACAAGTCAAGGCTAAAAACAATATCTTGTGGAAAAAGAAACTTTGATTAAGCTAGTCCCCTTCATGAACAAACTACAGACATTTCCTGTTTAATATTCTCTGTGTATGCTCACATTGGCGCAGAGCAAATGTCTTTTTAATCGATCCTGTATATTTAACCACTTTTTGCTCGGTTATTCCGAGAATAAGTATGCAAAATGCTTGTCGGAAAAGATAAATAACATTTTCCGTTTGAACAGGGGTTGAACTGGAAATTTTATAGTAAACAGTTCACAGAAATTGTGAAAAATTATTTCATGACTAGACTAACAAATGCAGATTTCCTTGAATAATTGAAGGCATCAACATATATCAAGAATTAACTAGTATTTTCATTTGTTGAGAGAAAACATATTTGCATAGATTCATCAACTCTGCGTGTATTTCGGAAACAATTTTGCAGGTTCAATAAACTGTTTTCCAAATGAGTTCCACACAGAGAATCATCAATCTTAACTTGCTGTCAAGCACACTCCAAGCATTTACACATTTTCTTCTCCTTCTTCCTTGTCTTGCCTCATAACCTCTTAGAAACGAAAATACTCTTTTTTGTGTAGTTTATTTGAGATCACCCGTTATTAAACATAAACTTATTAATAATCACCCTGAATGTCTCAATATTTTAATTGTTATTTATTAAAAATCAGAAATCTTCAAATTTCATTGGAGATAACGGAATTATTAAGAGATTTTATTAAATAGGTTATAAAAAACTCATACTATAGTTCGGCCAGAAACAAAAAAAAAACAGGAGGGGCATCGCATGCGCACTATCTGGTTCTTTTCTTTGCGGTACACCTATAGAAGTACACATGTTCCAGTAACAGGTTTTCAGCAGACTATATGTTTCCATTATTCTAGTTTCACTCCTAGCTTTGGTAATGAATCGACACATACAGAGTGTAGCGTGAGGTATTCAGGAAATTAACAGGATCTGATAGGAAAATTGCGTGGTTGGATTGGAATGATACTATTCGACAGATAGTGGAGATAAAACGACTACTTGTCCGGCTTTGTTTGTAAGCTGATCGCCGATAAGGGACAGCACTGATAACGATTGAGCTACGAGTTGACTTTTAATGAAGTTCTCATCTATGGCTCGCATCCAGTTTCGTTCCCTTTATTCTGATTGGAGTTAGAATTAAGGATTAAACGACATTAGCCTTATAGGCTCAGACGTGTCGTATTAGTTCTGCCTGAGTTGCAGATGGTGGCTAGTACTTTTTTCTACTTCATATCGGGACATTGGAAGAGACGGGGCGAATCACAAATTCCGGATTTTCGGAAATCGAAGTCGAAGTTCTAGAAATACTACAGGATAACATTGGCGAATGTTTACCCTGTGGAATCCTGATTCAGAAATGCGATTAAAAAAATATGATATTGAATTTCAATGTTTTAATTGTAATTTATACGAGTATATATGGGTAAGAAAATGGAGCAGGGGAGTTTCTGACACAGGATTCGCGATTGATCAGTCATTGAATTTCTCATAGATGATGCTGCTACTTCAAATAGTAAGGGAAATAAATAAGAAGCAAAGAAAAAAGGCGTTAACTACATCTTTCTCACTCAGAAAAAAAAATTGATTTTTCTAATTCGCCATTTCCATTATATGACCTTATGCCTATATTAAAAGATAATATTATACATTTATATATATATATATATATATATATATATATATATATATTTAGAAACACAGATAATTCTCTAGACAGGATATGAATCATCCCTGACTTGGCAAGATTTATTATATATCTTAGTCTGGGCAGGACGACCAAAGCTGTCATATAATCCTATGACTAAAAAGTCACAGTGAAAGGATATGCTTTACTATCACATTAATTGTTAACTCAGACACTGTATTACATAGAGATCCAGATAGTTTTTATTTCATATCAAATATAAGGTAGGAGGTCATTTAAGCTCCTTCATAAAATCTTACAGACAGCTAACTTTAACCCTAGAACACTAACTTACGTAAAAATTACGTACGCGACATGTGGCTTTCTCCCCCAGTAAGTTTGGGAATCACAGATCCCGATCTCCTCCCTCCTATGCCTAGGAAAGACAGTGTCCCATCGTAAAAGTTACGTATAGTTAGTAGTACTAATGTATATTTATACGTAATATTTACGTACAGTTAGCAATAAATGTTGAATGGTCCCGAGTTAGTAAATTACTTAGTAGATTTATTCTTTTTATTTTATTTTTTGAGATTGAAGAAGACGGAGATATTATACAGGGATCCGGATGAGATTCTGAAATGAATGGCGGAATTCGATGAAGAGGATCCACATGACGTGGATGATGATATCGAGGTAGAGGATGACGATTCTGATGACGACCCTGACTTCGTTCCAAATGAAGAAAAATTTGACTGTCATATAAAAAGTAGAAGCTATTGCATGATATTCAGAAAGGAAATTTGTGGATCCTACCCAAAAAAAGTTGTTTGAGCTGTTCATAATTTTTTAGTATTTTTTTTTTTGCATATAAATATATAATTTTTTTATGCATATTAATTTATTTTAAATTACCTACTGATTAACAAAATAAATAAAATACTGATTCATTTTATTAACAACTTTTATAACATAGTTTTATTTCTTTTTTTAAATGGTTTTAAATTGTTTTAAAATGTTGATATGTTTCTTTATAAAAACCAAAACTAAGGGATCAGTGAATTCGTTGAGTAAATTTTACAGAGTTTTGTAAATAACATAAAATTTACGTACTCTTAGTAATAGTGTATGCCTGATGTCTGTTAGTATTCTAGGGTTAAACAAACACAATTACAGCTGTAATTCTCGGAATGTAAGGAAAATGAATGAATTTCGATGGATCTCGCGTCCATTAGTGCATTACGACACCCTTTCATAAGCAGACCCTGTGAAGTGGCCCCTCCTCATAATTGTTCCTAACTATCTTGTTCAATTACAAACCCTGTCAGTTATCCTGTTGTTCGGGCATGGCCTCTTCCTCGAGCACTCAACTGCAAGGTCTAATCAAATTGTGCAAATTGCTAAATTAAGTGTAGTATCTCGAAATTAGTTCTGATCCTCTGCTTTCCTATTGAAAAGGTAGAATTCCAATAGTTCTCTGGTAGAATTAGGACAGCCAATAAGCTTACTTCACATTAAAATCTAGCTGGATTATCTATGACTTATTAGTAGAACAAAGCGATTTCTGACCTTACGACATTTCCTTTGCCAGGCTAAAGCCTAATATCGGACGCATGCTAGTTCATAGAAAATGATAATTAGTACGAACATCACATTTATTACATTTTTATTTTCTATGGGCGAATGTGCGAGATTGGCAGCTATAAAAATGAATTACGTACACGTTGAACATACCTATCAGAGTAAGAACTACCAAGAAATAGTTTGAGACTTTTAAGTTTGGGAAAGAACAAGTTATAATGAACACCGCTCTAGTTAATAAGGGCGTTCTTAAAACTTTTGTGGTTCCAGAGCCACCGTTAACTGTGGATCAGATGGTAAAATGGATGGATTCATCTCTTTAAAAACTACTCACCAAAGGTGAATGTCAAAAATATATCGTTTTATCATGATAATGCTGGACCACTTACGGCTCAAACAACGATACAAAAGAGTATTGAATTTGTTGCCACATCCTTCTTACTCCCCAGAAATTTTAGAGTTATTATCATAATGTCGTGAAAAGGTAGTAAATATTTGTTCTTTATTTGTGCTCCCATCACCGAGTAGTTCGGTCATAATTTATAGTCAGTGGTGGGTCGCAATGTACACATTTACATCTGGTGGTTGTCTCGTCATGAATATGTGTCAGCCCTGAATGGCCAATTCTTAAGTGAAATAATAGAAATGTCGCTATTTATTTCTCGCCATAAATGCGAGAAATGAATAAATAAATAAAATAATAAAAATGTATAACACTATTAGTATGATTAAATTACTACATAAATTCTTTACTTCATGTTTGGATGAAAATGGAAAAAATAAGAAAAAAATATACGTACGTATTCTTTTTTTTTTATTTTATCTTGAAGAAATTTTATACTTATTTATATGTTATAATTGAGGAATTAGACTCTACTACTTATGTTATTATTTTATATTTGGACAGACCCTTGCATAAGGTTTAAAAAACACACATGCATTCACAAATAGACTCTATTATTTCGTTTTGCCTAATCATTACGTTAAACAGGGTCATATTCATACTTAAGGCTGAAACAATTTATTTATTATATATAATGACAAAGGTGAAAAAAAAAAACGCAGAAAATTTAAATTTCTGAAACCCACGAAATAGCACAAAAATCAGTGTTTAGCGGATTACATAAATCTGAATCAAATTTATGCAATAATTTAATTTTTGTTTATTTAATTTCATGGCAAAATGTCGTGACATAAACACTCATTTCTTACATTAGTTTTTGTATTGAGCATCAAGATAGATCTTAACTTCTTCATTTTGGTAAAGTGTTAGTTAATTACGTCTAAGGATTTAATTTTAAAGTCAACATTTAGAAAGAAATCTAAGTAAAATGAAAAAAAAAAATCTCAATTAAAATATTTAACTAAACAATATTTCAAGGAAAAAACTTCCCATAAAACTGAATGAGAATTGCTTAGATTTTAAGAGAAATTTATCATTTTGGAAATGGTAGAAAAGAAGCACTTAGAGTAATCGAAATTCCGGTCCTTTTTTATTTGATGAAGTTTTTATTAATGCTTTTTCCCCTTCGTGGCTTAAAAGGGAACCAATATTACTCCCTAAATATTCAAACAACTTTTTATTACAAGTACAGTCTTCTCTATTTTAATTCTTTATTTTTTCATTACATAATGTGCATATTCACACGCGATAATTTATAGTAAATGAAGCAAAGGCTTATTAAAATAAATTGGCTAATAAGAACTGCAAGATAGACTAGATAAAAAGGCAACGAATGCTTGGGATTTAGCTCACAGAAAACCTCAGATTTTCGAAGAATAACTATATTTCCACTGTTTCAGCAAGCTCTTTGGGAGGATTCTTCAGCGGTGGGAATTAAAGAAGACTACGATAACGTTTACGTCACCATGGATCCTAAGAGCTGAAACGTTCGAAATATATTAGCATAAATATGCTCAAGCGATGACCAAACCGAAAGAAACTGTTGTAAAAATTGTCCGATGGCGTTCGCGCATGCGCGGTGCCATGTACAAAAAAAGGAAGGTTGTATGTTATACAGTGCATTACATAGGTTTGTCGGGTGGACCTAATGCATATTTATGTTCCTGAATGTGAGCAGAAGGTTCCAATTCTCAAAATGTGATGTTTTCCCTTAACCAAATCTCAACCAATCCTTGTTTTCAACTCAAGGGCTTCGTATCACCTCAAGGGTTAACTATCTGTATCTCTTTAATGATCGAGGTTTTTCTGGTTTCCACATTTTTTATTAGTTTTATTAATTGCTTTGCTAATTAATTTTAATATGTGTTATTAATTTAATTTAATTTTATTAATTAAGCTTATCGCAACCGAGGCGACGAAACTGCAGCTTGAAAGAATTGAGGTAGGTAGAAGAAAGTCAATAGTCAATGATAAATTGTAAAATAAATGAAAAGTACGAGTCGTAAGTAAAGTAGTACTTATTAGCTGATAGAAGTAACTTAATTCTGTGTTGATATTCCAGTGTCTCACTCAGTGATATTTACTTCTAGAAATAAAAAGGGGGGAAGGAAAACAAGAGGGGAGAAAAGGCAAAAATAAGACAAATAAATAGACAGATAAAAGAAGGAAGGAAAAAATAAATTTATATTATATATAACAAAAATAAACAATTGAAACAAGGGGGAAAAAAAAAGAAAAAAAAGGGCGTTGCTAGATTTTATCCAGAGTTTTGATGTTGGAAAGGAATTGGAATATGTCTGAAATATGTTTGTTGTCATCTGAAAGTAATTCATGCATGTTTGATGGTAAGTCAGTGTTTAGCCTGAGTCTACAGTCTGTCAGTAAGTGTTTAACAGTAAGTGTTGTATTGCAGTACTGGCATATTGGTCTGTCTTGTCGTGTCATAAGGTATGAGTGAGTCAGTAGGGAATGGCCTATCCTCAGCCGGCAGAGGACAACTTCTTCTCGTCTGTTACTTCTGCTGCTTGAAGGCCATTCCCGAACTGTATACTTAATCTCCCTTAATTTATTATCTGTAACTTTAAACCAGGTATCCTGCCAAATTTGCATTATTCTCTCTTTACTCAGTGTGCAAGTCTTGGTACGTCAAACTGTCAATGTCCTGTTGTTCTTTCCGTCCTGCAAGTTTTGCTAGTAAGTCGACGTTGGTACTTGGTCCGATGTCTTCATGTCCTGGTAGCCAATACAGAGTGACTGTCTTGTTCAGTAATGATATTTTACAGTTTATCTCTTGTATTAAAGGATTAGCTGAGTAGGAGCTTGTTATGTTTGGTAGCTTTAGCAACTTGATTTCATCTCCAACTACAGAAGCCGCTCCTACACCATCAGCTGTTTTCGACCCGTCAGTGTAGATGAACAGTGTTCCAGTGTTTTCAGTCAGTCGTGAATAAAATATATTTTTATATAGTTCTCTGGATGTAGGGTTAGTTTTTTTGAATTTTGTAAGTTCGAGGTCCATTTTTAAATTTCTTGTTGTCCACGGTATACAAGTCAAGTCTGGAGTTTGTAGAGGTATGCTATATTGTAGATCCGAGTTTTGTGTGTATGTTAAGTATCTCATGTGCAGGGTACGTTGTCTTTTCGTGTGATAATGAAATAGTTCGAGGTATGTTTGTTCTATGGAATTTGGAGTACATGGACTATTTAGGAACTTACTTTTCAGCACAAATTTTATACAGTTGAACATACGTCTGAGCTCCAATGGTGGTTCTCCGCTTTCAGCATAGAGACTTACGGCTGGGCTTGATCTGAAGGCACCAGTTGCAAGACGTAGACCTGTTGTATGTATTGGGTCCAGTATTTTCAGTGTGCTGGTTCTGGCAGACGAATACACTACACTCCCATAGTCCAGTAGAGACCTGGTATATGCTCGGTAGAATGTAAGCATTAGACGTCTGTCTGCTCCCCATTTAGTATTACTAAGAATCCTTAGTAGATGCAGAGATTTCTTACATCTATTAACGAGTTCCTTCAGATGGGGCACCCAAGTGAGTCGGGAGTCAAATTGTAGTCCTAAAAATTTAAGCGTATTTGTGGAATTGATTAATTCATTAGATAAATATAAGTCGAGTTTTGGTATCTGTCTCTTTTTGGTAAAAATTATATAGTGTGTTTTTATTGTTGAAAAGTGTAGTCCGTTAGTAACGCTCCATTTTTTGAGACTTGCTATGTTTTGTTGTATCATATCCTTAATTAATTGCTTGTAACTGTAAACTGAATTTCTTAGAAAGAAAGATACATAAAATGTAAAAAAGGTTCCTTTTTTTGGGGGGGTTATATACAGGGTGTTCAGGGGAGCCTCAAAACAAGAATAAAAATTCCTATGAAGAGATGTCTGCAAACGCTTTGTTTAGGAGCTATTCACACCTAAAGATTTTCATTGCTATGATTTACTTAGGTTTATTAAATAAATAAATTTTTTTTCCATAAGGAATTAAGATCATTGACCGGCTTTACATAGACGTTTTGTGTAATGTCACCCCAAACAAAAAAATCCAGTGGCATCAGCTCTGGAGAGCGTGCAGGCCAAGACCCCATATCCACTGATAAGAATAATTAACATTTAGCCATTGTCGTCGACCTTTTCCGTCGACCACATGTCCCTTTTAAGTTTTAGTGGAATATGTTCGTTATTGGGGGCGAGGTTAGCTCAGTGGTAGAGCACTGGACTAATAAGTTGGAGGACCTGAGTTCAAATCCCGAGCAAGCACTAAAGATTTTTTTCTTCTAGTGTTTTCGTTCATGGGTTGAATTCGACGTCCCTGACCGTCCCTAGGCCAACCCAGCCTTTAATTAATTTATTAATGGGTACATTGGTGCTAATGACTCTAGCAGTCGAAGCAGTAAGGGGAAAATCAGGCGGCCGGAGCAATAGTACTGACCACAATATCTACCTAGTGTGCCGTATGGTCATGAAACAGATACCTCTATATTATCTGCCCCCCCCAGGGCCCTCGCGGCCTGTTTTTTTTTATGCTCATTATTGAGAAATTCCAGAAATGTGCCCGCATTGAGTCAAGACGGCAAGAAAGGTGGACCTATTAAAATATTGTCTATTATCCCCAACCATACATTGCACCTAAACTGGTGCTGAAAATTATGCTCACGCATTGCATCTAGATTTTCCTGCGACCAGAGGTGATTATTTTTCTGATTGAAGATAACTCTTCTTGTGAAGGTAGCATCTTCTTTCAAGAGAATATTTCCTGAAAATGATTAACTAGATTTAAATATCAATCTGAAAAATGTCTTCTTAGCCAAAAATTCTGGCCAAGCTCTTCGAACACTGTCAGATTATCATCAATATATTGTAACATGATCGCATCCCTTTCTTTATTTAGTAAAGGGGCAAAAATACCATGAGGTCGTGGTATTAGAGGGTGCTGAGGGGGCTACACTCCACAAAATTTTGTGTTGGTGAGAACATTTAATGTTTAAAAAAGCCTATAGAAATAAGAAAAACGATTAACATTTACTCTGGATTACTTGGAGTCCAAAGGACTTCAATCCCACCCCCAAAGTTATATTCTTAATACGTCCCTGTCTCTAAATGACACCAGGGATAAACATTTTATAGATTTTTTTTTACAGACAAACTAATTTCACTGTTTATTGTAAATATTTGAATTTAATTTAAATAGCTATTTACTTTGCTTATGCATCACATAATGCCAATATTTCATACAGACACCTCACATTTTTATCACTATAAGAAGGGAAGAAACACGCTAAAACCGTTGGTGTAAAGAATAACGTGCTAAAATAACTTACAGTAAGATGAATGCAAAATTACACACTCAAAACAACGTTGGAGTTAAAACAAGTAAAGTTGTATTTAATAAATCCTTTTCTGTACTTTTGCACGATACATTGTCTGATGCTGAAAAGCACCAGAAATGTTCCAATATACTTCAGAGAGAAAGGAGATGTGAGTAGGAATTAGCTGGACTGTGCTTCAGGACAATACAGAACTAGTGAATAGGAAAAGTTTGAGCTTGCGTAACAAAGTGCTTCTCTCTACCGTGTCCAGTTTTAGTGTTTCTAAATAATGTCTAAAGCAGCTTTTGTAGGATTCTAATAGGTAGATACAATTATAGTTTTCCAGAAAACCTTACCGCTCTATATATTTTTATAAATATTTTTTAATACAAATGAACTTTCCAGGCTTAGATTTGAACCGAGATTTTTTTTCTTATGTTCAATTGAGTGTAAAAAGTGTACCTAATGCGCAGACTTTCATCGCTAATGTTAGTGTTGAATGATAAACACAAACATTTCGCACTAGTATTTCTGAAGTGACACAACTCAGAAATCCTTGTTTTTCAGTCATGACTATGAAACACATTGGTGAATATCAACCACCAAAACTGTGTGTACCTTGCTTCAGAGCTTGTACGCCATAGAACATTTGTGTCACTCTTCCTGTCTTAATGCTATTCCCCCTGCATAGGCAAGAGTGAAACATTTTCAGTTCAGTTTTCTCGTGCATTTTATTGCAAGATAAAAGAATAAATATGATTTTTTTCAACAATAAAATTGACAATTAACTATTTTGTTGAGGTTTTAAGCGAACTTATCGGGGCCGAAGCTTTTTCGACGTAAAGAATTCGACGTAAACGAATAAATGCAATATTTTTGTACCCCCATTTCCATGTCTAAAAATAAATATTCTAAGATTATAGAAGTATTGCTCAAAATTTAAATAAAAGTAGTCGCTCTTGTTTTAAGCGCATGTACTAAGTTCGTTACTTTGGGCGTAAATCAGTTTGAAAAAGTGGCTTCTAAATATTCTCATAGCCGAGCAGAGGTGTAAATTCAGGATGTAGTATGTGCCTATGTATTCCCATCTAACTTTCCCCAAGGCGATATTTACTGCGACTGGAACCGAATAACCTCCCGAGAGGGGGTTTTCTGAAATGTGGGAGGTTAGGTAAGTAACCATTTCCCAAATAGGGTCAGCAATAAATTCTGCAAGTCGGAAAGAGGTAGGAGATCAAATCTCCTCCCTTGGAGGGGGGGGGGGTTTGTGCGAGAAGGGGTTTAAATGTGCCCGCGAGGTGGAGTCATTTGTAAAACTGCTTCGAATACAGCCCGGGAGGAAACCGGAAAGAGATCTCTTTCAATACTCTTGAATTTTAGCTTTTTTTTTTTTTTTTTTTTTTTTTTTTTTAATTCTTCATTTACGTCTTTGTTTGTTATCTTTCAGGAAACTATTGCAAAGAAATTGACAGCATTGAAATTTAAAGTTGATCTTTTATGATATTAATTATTAGTCATTAGATTGCACACTTTTAAAAGTCTGACTCGCAGGAACTGCGTCATCTTAGCGCGGTTACGTAAATCTCGAAGAAATGGAATCGATTAGCATCACAAATCACAGAAAACTGACAGTAGCCAACTTACACAGAAGCGGATAATTCTTAATCTGTATAAGTCAATACAATTATGAACTGAAAACGTTCTTACTCTTCGACTACTGCTGAGAAGGCTCTATTCTAAACAACCAAAAATTCTTTGTCATTTTAAGTATCTTGTTTTACTTGCAAATTCGTTTTACTGTTATAATCAACTGTAAATATGTGCTTCTTTCTATAAAATAAGAAATAACGATAACTTCAGTTGGAGGCTATTAGGAAGGCTATATAGATAGGAGAATTCAAAACAAACTATGTAAACGCCATCTTGATTACCACAGCCACTCCAAATACAAAGACACTCGAAACATATTACCATTACCTTTCACCGTTTCTTAGCTTATTTTACTACAGTATTAATTTTACTGATAAATGCAATTTAAAACAAAAACCAACCAATTAAAAAGTGAGATAAACAAAGAGAAAAGCCCTTTCAAAACAACAAAACAAACATTTTTTAAGTTTTAAGCGCTTATATCTCTGATTGACGTTGCCCCATCCAATATTGCTTCAGAACCTTTTTTGTAGAGAATTTGGTTAGCATTCGAAAGGTCACCTTCCACTTAGCACGATTTCCCAACCGTTATCGAGATATTTACGAAAAATGTATGAAGATCCGAAAACTTTTCATGTCTATTAATAATTTTTTTTCCCGCATACTTCCTTAACTTTAAATATAACCAAAATTTAAAAATCTTAGTTGGGATTAATTTCCAAGTTGCAGAAAATATTTCAATTGAATCCCACGATTCTAAGTACTCACAAAAATATAATGACTTACAAAAACATTGATTCCACTTTTCTCAGGAACGGTTGCAGATATCGCCTTATAAATGGTTTCATTCGTTTTCTTATGTTAAGAAACCTATAAAACAAGTACCTGCAAGCATATAAACACAAAAACGTAAGCGTTACGATTTTTTTTGCGCGAATTTCGCCCCAAACACTATCTTCTAGTGGGCGGATTCTGCTGGTTAACGAACTTGTCCTTTCAAATTAGACGACAGATTTTTGTACCAAATTTCGTTAAAATCGGACCATTTTTGAGCTTGCTAGAGAGCGAACAGACAAGCATATATATATATATATATATATATATATATATATATATATATATATATATATATATACTAGCTGAATACCCGTGCTTCGTCACGGTAGATAAGTAGTTATTTTATTGCGTTAAATAATGTTCCATTAAAATTACGTTACTATACAATTTTGTGCAGTTTATTACAGCACGGTTCCCGTCATACTATATGTTATTCAATGGGCGTTAAAATTTAAAAGTTTATGTTTCCAAGAAGTCATATGGTAACACACAATATATTTACGAGTATTACCAAGGTTATAGGCGAGGAGGCTGTGCAAGGGTTCCGGATATTATTACCTCGCCTGGAAAACCTAAGGATATGCCATACATCACGGTTTGACCGGGACTGTCCCGGTATTTTGCAATTGTTTCGGTGTCCCGCCCGGTTTTATCAATGTCCCGGAAAAGGCTGTAAGATGTAAAAAGTAATTAATTCATGTTTATAAGAATCTTTTATAAATCGGTTACTTTTCTACAATCAACATTTTTACTACTGCTCACAGTGTCAAAGATATGAGAAGTACCTACAGAGCGCTGCCAGCTGCCAGACACTACTATTTGGCTGAGAGATTTTTTTAAGAAAATCACGTAGCAAAAAAAAGTTCCGTTCTTATTTTTAAGGTTTGGGTAGCCTAACAGTTCAGGATTCCCCCTTCCCGTTACTTGCTAGGCTTAAAACTCACCATTTTGCTTATAATTTTTACTGTTTTTATTCCCAACCCCCCCTGGTATGCCCATCCCATATTAATGTGTCTCGGGTTAACTCTCCAAAAATATGGCAAGCCTATCTGACGGGAACAAGGAGAAAAAAAACGCAATTAAAACTCTATGAGTGACAGTTTATTTCTAGTAATTCAAGGACTGCTATCATAGTTGAAATTAACCTCAATTAAAAATAATACTATGAAATAGATAATGTACGGTAACAGCTGTTCTTTATCGTCCTAGCAACGCAGGCTGCCTAGGCTTGCCTTCTCTAACCAACTCAAACTTTAAACCCCCCTAAAAATGCTTAAAAATACGAATATCAAAAAATCCTTTCTTAGCGAGTGCCTACGTTATATAGGGAGTGTCCATGCAAAATTTCAACATTTTCTGTCGAGCGGTTTGGGCTGGGCGTTGATAGATGAGTGAGTGAGTGAGTGAGTGAGTGAGTGAGTGGTATTTGACAAATATATAGTAGATATATACAAATTTGGGCCACCTATATTTTCGTGATCTATAGGGTCTGAAACGTGAAAGTTTCTAGTCGGCACTTCCGGATTGCGTCGTGAGGTCAACCTCATAAGCGGGTTCTCCCTATGGAGATAGGGAGCAACCGCGCTAAAATTAATACATTGGAAAGAAGACTTTCACAATGGGAATCAAGCTTAAGAGATGACTAAATGAAGTGGATTTCATTGGACTCTTATGTTGGCCAACCTCTACTTACCCATGCACAGTGAATGACTAAAAAGTCCGACTCGCAGGCACTGCATCATCTTAGCGCGGTTCCGTTCTTATCCGAAGTGCGATTAGGAAAGGAATAGTAGCTGCTATCGGTAGGTTTTGATCTTTCGATAAAAATATAAAATAAAATCTCAAAGAGAAGGAAGCTTAAAGCGCCACATATGGAAACTGGCAGTTTTCTAAGCGAATGGGACTCTCCCGCCATCGCGACGCTCACTCTAGGAAAACTCTATTACCAATATGATTCTTATTTTCTCAGCTTTAATGAAATACTCATTCCACCGTTAAATAAACTTAAAAAACAAAAGTGAGGTAAACAGTGACAAAAACCCGTTTAAAATAACAAAACTAACACTTTCGTAGTTTTATGCACTTACTTCTCCGACTGACATTGCCCCATCGAAATTTGCTTCAGAATCTTTTTTTTAGAGCATTTAGTAAGCTTTTGAATGGTTACATCGTACTTCCCACTATTTCTTAACTGTTTTGAAGATATTAAGGGGGGGAAATGGTGGAACCGCGCTAAGATGAAGCAGTTCCTGCGGGTCAGACTTTTTTTTTGTCAGACAAATAAATGTATTATGTTTATATTATAATATAAATATTATCTTTATAAGGAGAGCAAATCACATTAATAGCGGTGTCAAATATTGTTGCTAGCTAAATCTAAGTATAATATAAGCTCATAAGGAAAAAATGGTGCTAATGACGCAGATTTCGATACACCATAAAAGAAAAAAAGAATTAAGGACAATATACAAAGATTCCGAAGTATTTCATGTCTGTTAATAAAATATTTTATTCTAATCCCAATAACGCAACACTTATACACAAATAAACTTTTTTTAGGTATCTATATAATACGTATAAAATAAGATTATAATGAGCAATCCGCTGTGGCATACACCGAGTACTACGACCGTGTGGAGTGCAACTAGTATAAACCGGTACGTCAGTACCACTGTGGTATGTAAAGAGCGGCTGTTCTGATACTGGCAAAAATTAGAAATCCTACATTCCTACAGTTGTTTGGAGGCTTATCTTTATGACCCTAGAAAGGAACATACAGATGACGAGGGTCCACTTGGCGATACCTGTACTGGGAATGCACTCCACCCTAAGCCTCCTAGCTCCTCACCTTTGAATTCATATGATTTCGTTCAATGAATTTAAAAAAAAAAAATTAATAAATAGATAAAAACCTCTGAAAATAGGGAATACCAAAAACAATTCTAAAGAACGAAATCAACACCAGTACAGTAATCTAGATATTCATAGGGCATCTTCGAATTCCAAGATACCGTTGAAACAAAATATTGTTTCTATATATACGTATCCTGTTTTATTGACTAATACATTTGACTACTATAATTAATTAATTTATTTGTTTATTAGTGAGACCGCGACAAGGGCAATTCATCACTTAAAATACATACATAAGAATAAACAATAGTAAACAATTGTTAACAAATTTGAAAATGAAATAATTAAAAAAATGGAAAAATAAAAAAAATAAAAATTACGAATACAATTTGCATAGACTATAAAATGGTACGAACAATACAGAGGCAGATAGGACAGTCTGTAAATACAAATATAGACTTAGATCTTTATGAATTTGAAATCATAGTTTGTACATATTTATTAATGATAGGAGGTCGTAAAGAGAAAAATAAATATACATACACATATACACATACACAAACAGATAAGCTCGTATACAAACATAGAAAACCATATACGTATACGTCATATTTCTTCAAATAGTCCAATTTTCCTTAAGTATCTAAAAACAAAATCTATAAATTGGCTTCCTTCTGCTAACAACTCTGTTAGATTTATAGCTGGGAGGGGAAATGAGTTAAGTCTTAAACAGTCCGTTAGTAAGTGTTTAATCGTTAAAAAGGTGTTACATATTGGGCAAATCGGTGCTTGTTCTCTGGTCATTAGGAATGAGTGTGTAAGTCTAGTGTGTCCAATCCGTAAACGTGTCAGTACTACTTCTTCTCTTCTTGTACTTCTGTTGCTCGATGGCCAGTCAGTAATTGTAGATTTAATTTCACGTAGTTTGTTGTCTCTTGTCCTGTACCATACATCGTACCACTGGTTTTCAATGTGTTTCTGTATGTCAGTGAAAACGTCTTCGTATGTTATGTCTGTGACGTCGTATTGGTTTCGTGTTGTGGAGAATTTTGCTTGTCTGTCTACATTCGTACTTTGTGGTATATCTTCATGACCGGGAAGCCAATAAATAGTTATTCGTTTCTTCAATGAATGTATTGTATCGTGAATTTGTGTTACAATTGGATGTGTGCTAAAGATGTCTTGTATGGCTATAAGGGAACTGAGAGAGTCTGTACAAATGATAATGTCGTTTTCTTGTCGTGTAGTGATGTTGGTCAGTGCTAGAAGTATTGCTCGTAATTCAGCTGTGTATGTTGTCGTAATGTCAGGCAGTTTATTAACTATTATTGTTTCTCCTATTACAACAGCTATTCCTGTACCGTGTTGTGTTTTAGAGGCGTCTGTGTATACAAATAATGACTCTAAATGATCTTTAAGGTAAGCGTTAAATTTGTTTTTATATATAATGCCAGATGTTGGGTCATGCTTTCTGTGTTTAGTCAAAGTTAAATTTATTGTTAGATTATGGGTTGTCCAAGGAGGGAAAATGTGAGTTGTTTTTTGTATAATTTTTGTTGGGTCAAAGTAGTGGTTGGTAATTTCGCGAAATCTAATGTAAAGTGGCTTTTGTAATGTAGGGTTCATGTTATATGTTTCGGCGTATGGATTGTGGATGTACTTAAGGCATGGACTATTTAAAGATATACTCTTAAGTACAAACTTACTTATTAGCATCTTTCGCCTGTATTCTAGCGGATACTCTCCAGACTCGGCACAAAGGCTATTGGTCGGGCTGGTTCTAAAAGCACCGGTAGCTAGCCTTAGTCCCGTGTAATGGACAGAATCTAGCAACTTTAGAAGATTGGGCTTGGCAGATGAATATGCTACACATCCATAATCTAGTATCGAACGAGTAAATGCTCGATAGAACGTTAGCATTAGACTCCTGTCAGCACCCCATTTCGTATTTCCCAGAACTCTCAAGAGATTAAGTGATTTCTTTGATCTCTTACAGATTTCTTTGACATGGGGTACGCAAGTTAGTTTGCTGTCAAATAATATACCCAAAAATTTTATAACTTTTTCTTCCCTTAATTTTCTATTGTAAATAAATAAATTAATGTTAGGAGCCCTTTTCTTTTTTGTGAAAAGTATAAGTTTTGTTTCTTCTATTGAAAACTTCAGACCATTCCAATTGGTCCATCTTTCTAATAATCGAAGAGCATTCTGCATGGTTTCTTCCAGGGCACTAATATCTTTAGATGATGAATAAACCAATAAGTCATCGACATACTGGCAGTATTCTACACCTGGAGGTAAGCTGTACTTTATACTGTCCATCCCCACCTTAAATAAAGTAGTGCTTAGAACCCCTCCCTGAGGGACCCCAAGATCCTGGTTAAATGAGTCAGAGATGGTTGATCCCACTTTAACTTTGAATGTCCTGTTGGTCAAAAAGTGTTTGATAAACATTAACATCTTTCCACCAACATTCCATTCATTAAGTTTATAGACCAAAGTTCCAGACCAGACTGTGTCGTAGGCTTTTTCAATGTCAAAAGAGACTGCTAATGTAGATTTTTTATGGATAAAAGCATTTAAAATGTTGTTTCCTAGGCACACAATGTGGTCTGAAGTCGAATGATTAGTTCGGAATCCACACTGGAAATCTGATAGCAGTTTATTTTTTTCAAGAAACCACGTACTATAAGCAATCACAAAAATAACGAGCAGTGAAAAAAAACCTGTAGGAAACACACAAAATGATTCAAATGAACGAAATTACCTATGTTTTAAGCACTTATTTCTCCAAATATGACCATCCCATCGCAAATGTCTTGAAAACATTTTTTGTAGAAAATTTAGTAACCTTTCGAATGGTAATGTTTTGCTTGCCAAGATTCCAAACCGTTTTCGTGATATTAATGAAAATATACGAAGTTCCCAAAACTTTTCATGACTAAAAATGAAATATTTTATTTTAATCCTTCCTTTACTCCAAACGTAACCAAATTTTCAACATATTAGTTTTGATAAAATTCAAACATGCAGAAAATGTTTCAACTGAAGCCCATGATTCTAAGTACCAAAATCAAAGACAAAAAGAACAGTTCGAATAAGCGAAATCAATTACTTTAAAGTTTTATGCACTTATTTCTCCGATTGACATCGCCTAATCAAAACTTTCATTAGAACCTTTTTTGTAGAGCATTTAGTAAGCATTCTAATGGTAATGTTTTGTTTACCAAGATTCTCAACCTTTTTCGAGATATTAAGGAAAGTATACAAAGTTACCAAAACTTTTCATGTCTGTTCATAAAATATTTTATTCTAACCCTTCCTTAACTCCAAACGTAACATAACTTTCAACATATTAGTTTTAACGAAAGTAGAACATGCAGATAATGTTTCAACTGAATTCCGTGATTCTAAGTACCCAAACCAAAAACGGTATTCAAAAACTATTTTTCCAATTTTCTCAAAAACGGTTAAAGCTATCGCCTTGAAAATGGTTTCATTCGTTTTCCTAGGCCAAGAAGCCTATAAAAAGAGTACTTACAAGCTTATGAACTCAAAAACGTAAGCGTTACGATTTTTTCTGCGCGAATTTCGCCCCAAACGCCATCTTCCAGTGGCCGGATTTTGCTGGTTAACGAACTTGACCTTTCGAATTGGACGACTGATTTTTGTACCAAATTTCATCAAAATCGGACCATCAGGGAAGCCAGAAATGAGCGAACAGACAAATATATATATATATATATATATATATATATATATATATATATATAAATATATACATATATATATATATATATACAAATTTGAACCACCGTTATTTTCGGTCTCTAGGGGTTCTGAAACGCGAAATTTTCTTGTCGGCACTTCCGGATTGTTTCATTGTATCAACCTTATAAGCGGGGTTCCTCCCTATGGGGGAGGGAGGAACCGCGCTAAAAAGAGGAACCAAACGACTTTTTTATAAATTAATTTTTTAGAACTCCGGAACAACAGCGGTTTGCTCTAGTTCCTCGGCACCAGTAAACTAAGAGAACTAAATAGATAAACATTTTAATTAGAATATCAATCTAAATTCATTAAGCAAAGTTGTCTGTTGTCAAAGCTGTGCTGTTAACACCTTAGTTACTATATTCACATAATTTAACAGGATTAATCATAGTACCATTATTTAATGAATCATAGCATCCTGGAGCAGAAAGTTACTGTGGTATTCCATTACTGACCAAGTAAACTAATGTAATTAGTCAATACTAAGTTATGAAAACAAAAAAAAAATATAGACAGTGTAACAAGTACTAACTGATGACTATATTCTAACAGGAATATCAAGGACAAAACAATTACACATACCCACTGACAGTTTATTATTGTTGAGTAATGGATACTAATATTTCAACACGAGTTCTAAAAACTTGTTACTATCAATAAATAGCACATATTTTTATTTATTTATTGCTAATTGTTATAAAATTAAGTTTATTTTCTGAGTTATTGATTATTATTAATTTCTCATGTTATTTATTACTTTGACAAAAAATGTTTTGTTTGGTTTCATTCAAATATGTCAGTCGCCTTCGTTGAAGTAGAGCATGACCAATATATATTGTCGCCCCAAAAGTATTAAGCATGAATTAAAAACATGTAATTGAAGTATTTTTTAGAATAGATGCTTTGTCCTCTGAAATTTTACACAGACTAGCAAGTGAGAAAATAATGAAGTTTTATTAAGTTACGCTTAGTTTTAGAATTCATTTTATTTTCCCCGCTATTGTAACAAGCTTTAAAAAGAAAAATAGAATAAAACACCGGTTAAAATTACTTTGAGGAGCTTAATTCAAAGAAACAAAAACTCCACACTTCAATGAACTTGATGAAAGTCTTATAAAGGAAAAATTAAACTTCTTTAATGAGTGTTTTCATTGAATAATTATGAATTTTGTAATTTTCCTTTCTTGGTTTTTCTTTCTATTTTTAAAAAAATTAATACTAAAATACGGCGTATATCTGCAAACACTTTTTTTTTTTTTTTTTTAATTTATCGCACTTCTTGTTAATGAAATCAAATATTATAACAATTACTTACTTGTGGACAACTTGAGCTGATTGATCAACAATGTAAAAATCCTTCACCAATATATAGGCATTTATTTATATTTTTTACCACATAAATGATTGGTTTATCCCAGTATCAGAAACAGTTATACGTGGTGGAAGTTTATACGTGAAACATTTTTGTGCACTTTTTGTGTTGATGCATATGTACATTACTAATACACCAGTTACATAGAACTGTCTTTTTTTTTGGGGGGGGGGTGTTCTTTTCTTCTGTTTTGGAAGATTTTACTTGATTGGATCAACGTCAAAGTGATATGTATTTTTTTTTAAATAAGCCAAAGTGCTAGAAACTTGTCAAAGAAATAAACGATTTTCATCTTAATTATTTAATAAAATATTCTCGGATATATTTTTAGTTTATTTTTTGAAATGTCTAATAAAACAGATAAATAAAAAATGACTTGTAATCCTAACATTGAGTTTTATGAATTCTATTTCAACCACAACTCTTCCCACTACGAGGTTAATTTTTCAACTAATTTCCAACAGCGTTTTCTCCAAGAGGTTCCTCCGTAATTCCATTGAAGAAACTGAATATATTGAGATGCCAATGGCTAGAGCACAGAGCTGCATTCTGAATTTGAAAACTAACTTTCCTCGAAAGTGAGATAAAGGGGAAAAAAGAGGAACGCGCGAGAGTGACCCAAGAGCTCCATATTCGTATTCAGCCGGCGTAAGTGAATAAGGCAAACTTATCCAAGTTCGTAAAGTAAGTTTTTGTGTGCAGCCCCTACGCGGCGGGGCTTTGGACTTCGATTTTACAAATGACTTGAGACCTAAGACATTTTTTACATCCTTTGGAGTTTCACTTCCAGAGTTGCTCGGATGAAATTTGCCGGCTACTTTATACCCTAGCGAGTAGACTTTACGCTTTATATTACACATGCAGTCTACAAATACTCATTCGCCTCCGCTTGTAGGTCATATTTTACAACATCGGCAAACTCAAGCACCTATTTGTAGATTATATGAATAACAAACAGCAGGTTTTGACTTTTCAGATTCATTCTAATATCGATGGAAAACGGTTTAGAACTATAAAGTGAAGGTGAAATAAAGAAGCGTTTGTTTCATTGTATTATGTATAATATGAGTTTAACAATGAACGTATTCAGAAAAAAAAAGAAAAAAGTTTTCATTTTATTCTGCGCCAAAAATGGCCCACGCATGGCAATGGTAGACACTTTTGACTGCATTTATGTATTTTCTGCAACGTCTGTATACATTCGACAAGTTCAGTATATTAACTGCATTAGACATAAAAATAATTTTCATATTTGAAGAGTGGAATTGCAAAGGGATCTAAGTGCCATAAACGAAATTTTTTCAAGAAGAAAAAAAATCGACACAACTTAAGCAGAAATTATTTTTAATTTTCACAAAAATCTGCTTCTACATACACGATATTAGACGTATAGCCATCGGAAATGAAGCATAAAGGCTGCTAGGATTGCTAAAACGTGACAGAGCCACTAAGCTGACCTCCTAGGGATTGATAAACCCTAGTGTGAATAGGATGTCAGACAGAGAGCAGACATACAGACAAACAAACAAAAATTCAAAACATTTGATTGGCATAACTGATCATCCTTGTATTTTTCCACTAGAGTGTCCTAACGATGACTCACTTCTAATAGTCGTTATATGCTAACTAAATTTAATAGCTAATTATACTAACTAAATCTAACAATTATAAAAATGGTAAGTAATGAATTAAGTAATGTGGTACCAATATTATTATTGGTTTCATTTTCTTCTTATCATTATTTATTATTTATCCTTTCTTAAATTCCTTATATTGTTATGAATGCCTTAAGTAATTATTGTAAAAATAATAAATAATATTGTTTTCTTCACCTTGCTTACCCTAGATCTTCCTCTAGCGGTATTTCCTGATCCTGGCTGATAACCTCCACCTTCTCCGGGTTCACGAGCCGGTACCTAAATAACAAATAATAAGTAAAATTAAAAATACTTCAATTGAATAAAAGAAAACATTGTTGATGAATAAAACATATTTTTAACATGTTATAAACATAACATTACTTATTTTTTATTAAAATAAATAAAAGTTGGGGCAGAAGAATTGGCAAAATTTCAGAACCCAAATAATGAAGGATTTGTTGTTTCTTATGGCCTGTTGACATGATTGGTCCTTTGGGAGGAAGAACACAGTTATAATAGGTGGCTGATAAGTTTATGGATTAAGGGATAATGACTAAATCAGATCTCAGCTTGATATAACGCACATCATTGGGCGGTTAAAACCTCCAGATTGATAAGCAGCACTGGTGGAAAATCAACGTCTGGTGTGGACTCATCGGGGGCATATTATTGATCCATATTTTATACATGGGACACTACTTGAGGATTTCTTTGGAAATTAGTTTATGGGTCTATTTCAAAGACCAGGTCAACGCATTATTTGGGATGTGACATTTTGGTAACTATTCTGCCTAAAGCACAACATTTTATTTATTTTATTTTTTAGTTTACACTGAAGAGAATCGTTTTGTTGAATACTCAATGCATTCTCCTATAGCGAACTACCTCTCCCCCAACAAAAACACTACTTGACTAAATTAAAGTGCCTTTCTATTGGTATTTCAAAAGAGGAATACATGCAAATAAAAACGTATATTTACAGAGAACTACTTCCTCTAACTTTTGTCCCTAAATCTTCATATACTTTAATAACACAGGGTTGTGATGCATGAATCAAAAGGTGGTTAAATGAGGAAGTTTTTCCGGAAATCTTAGACCTTGCCCATTGAATAGTAACGCTGGTAAGAAATTTCAAGAAAATGTCAGTTAATTTAGAATAGCTTTCTTTTGGTAAGATAGACATACTTAAATTCATTCATTATGACATTTACTCTCGCCTAGAGTTATAGTACATTTACTCAGCGTTCGATTTGTTTCACTGCCGTTCTAGAAAACCAGCAGGGACGGAGCTACGATTATTATTTTTTTATTTTATTTTACGGCGTATCTGCAACTTGGCCATTAGCGCCGGGCTATCTACAAGTTGCCACCCTTTTATAATGCCAACAGCACGTGGGGTCGGTCCCCCATTCAGGTACTGACCACGCCCGACGTTGCTTAACTTCGGGGATCTACGGGAACCGAAGTATTCAACGTGGCTATGGCCGTTGGCTACAACGATTATTGTTCAAAAACCACGTTTGTCTAAAAAACAAAACAAAAAAAAAACAATAAAATGATGTTCTTCTTATGTGTGAGCATTCGGAAAATCGCCACATAACATTTTTTGTTCTTTTAGGGGTCCCCTATCACCGCCCACAATATGACTAAACAATTACGTTACATTTTAAAGTATATAGGGTTGTATATAGGGGTATACATAAAATCGAGCGATACCTATTGTAGAAATCCATTTTCAGTGACTGTTGATAAAGGGTGGAGCTATTGTCCAAGACTTATGAAAATAAAGGAAACAAATATGGTCTGCATATGAGGGTTATACAAGATGAGACCAGTAGTTAGGTTAGAGAATGAATTATGTCCTACAGGTGAAGGCTGACACAGCCACTAACTGCTCTCAGTGAATCCCACCTGTCACCCACTAAATTCTACAAGTAAATTAATCGGTTCTACCTCATGGAGCCATTTAATCTAACTATTAATAGGGTCATTAATTGGTTTATTTATTTTTGAGAATATTCTCTATTTTATTCTATTCAAATTACTTGCTCTTTTTTAAAAAAAATCCGGGAGGACACGTAACCTTCCTCAGTAAGGCGGATAGGTTATGCAGCATTCGGAGAGAATGTGCCTGTAATAACCTAAATCAATATAATTCAACTTTCAACGTCCGTTTATAATTGACACTTAATTTTAGGCAGGGTTTATGTATGTATAGGTTACTAACCTTTATAAATAGGATTCCTAAAACAGCTAGGTATAACCCATAGGTACGTGATGCCTAACCACCCGTGGCCATAGAATATGATTTATTTTAATTTTAACGTAAATTTATAATTGACGAAGAATTTGAAGAAGGATTATCTGCAGGTTAGGTTCTAGCGAGGATAGTGTAGATGCCCTAGTCCATCTACACAAAAAAAAAAGAGTCTGTCATGCAGGAGCTGCGTAACTAAGCACTATTCTCAGAATTTTGATAGTGTCCATTCCTAAATAATTTTCTAAAAAGAGCGTATATAAATAAACTAAAATTATGAATAATTCTTATCTTTTAAATATATGATGAGCAACTGTTTTAACTATTAATTTTGTAATTAATTTTCTTCCATAAATTTGTTTATGCATGGTACTACACTTCTTAATAAGTAAAAAACAGCTTCACAATTTCGTCTATTTTTCTTGATAATTAATAGAAGTAATAGGATACAGGAATAACGACGGAACGAGATAGAGCGCTCCTAGTGGTAAAAGCTAGAACTCTACAAGCCATATAGTCACATAAAAAAAAGTCCGTCACGCAGGAGCTGCATAACTAAGCACTTTCCTCAGAATTTGGGTAGCGTAGACTGCTTTCCAGAACAATTTGCTTAAAATATCCTACATAAATAAAATAAAAACATGAATAGTTCTCTTTTAATTTTGTAATGAGTAACTGATAAATTATTAATTTCCTTCCAGAGTTATGTTTACACATGGTACCTACTACACTACGTAATAAATACAAAAAACCTCATATTATCGTATTTTGATCTAATGCAGGAACCGGATACAGTCCCTCTAGCGCTCCTTGCGGCGCCTTTGTGAACCTATGTCTGGCTGGCTTATCTATTGAAATATATTACAAAGTAAACCCCCAATTTCCGATTGACCGATTCAGCTCATTTTTACAACACTTCTTTCTAATGAGATACCCACGAAGTATACCGCGTTTCGTTATAATACAGCAGAAATTATGACCAGTATGAGTATATTAGTAATTTGGGTCCGGAGTAAACCCCCCCTCTCCTAATGAACCGATTTAGTTTATTTTTACAAGACATATTTACCTGTAGATTACCACTACGAATACCGAGTTTCGTCGAAATATACCAAAAATCACGGTTGGTAGTGGCGAATTGGTATTGTGGGTCTGGAGTAAACCCCCCCCCCCTCCTAATGAACCGATTTAGTTTATTTTCACAACACATATTTACCTGTAGATTACCACTATGAATACCGAGTTTCGTCGAAATACACCAAAAATCACGGCTGGTAGTGGCGAATTGGTATTTTCGTCCGGAGTAAACCCCCCCTCCTTATGAACCGATTTAGTTCATTTTTATATCTCACTTTTCTCTCTATATTACCACTACGAATACCAAGATTCGTTGAAATATAACAAATATTACGGCTGAAATGGTCAAATTAGTGTTTTGGGTTCGGGGTAAACCCCCCCTTCCGGTGGACCGATTTTGTTGGTTAACGAACTCGTTCAATCGTTTGCTAATTGACTGCTATATACCAAGTTTCGTGACGAAAAAACAAAAACTCTGGCCGCTATCGTGTTAACAGACACATATATATATATATATATATATATATATATATATATATATATATATAGGTTGGACTCATGACGGAATTTTTGAAAAATTTCTTCAAATCTTTATCGATCCTACCTAGTAGACAGCGAAAATGACCCCCGTTAAAATTTATATATATCTATATATATATATATATATATATATATATATATATATATATATATATATAGATATATATAAATTTTAACGGGGGTCATTTTCGCTGTCTACTAGGTAGGATCAATAAAGATTTGAAGAAATTTTTCAAAAATTCCGTCATGAGTCCAACCTCAATAGCTACTTTCCTTCGGAGGAAAGTGCTAAAAGAGGCGCTCCTAGTAGGAGCTTTGCCTTTCTACGTTTGGCAGGAGAATTCTATTCAAACTTTTTTCAAGGTAACCCCCCCCCCCCAATTCCGATTCACCGATTTAGTTCATTTTCACAACTTTCATATTAAACACACACGACGTACACAGCGCTTCGTTACATTACAACAGAAGTGGTGGAACGGGTGACAAATGATTTTTGGAAGTATCACAATGATCAAAAGGACGAGAGCAGTTGTTGGGAGTAAACAGAGGATATAAATTCGAGGAATTGAAATATATAAGGTCTTGAAGGA
Organism: Gonocerus acuteangulatus; assembly: GCA_946811695.1. Lineage (NCBI taxonomy): Eukaryota > Metazoa > Arthropoda > Insecta > Hemiptera > Coreidae > Gonocerus > Gonocerus acuteangulatus. The sequence goes on along the minus strand of OX328123.1, from coordinate 119,952,163 downwards.
TTGAAGTACTGGGTCAAGTAAGAAGAACTGGCCACGATAAACAGGATAGCCAATTTGTCATTGAAATGCAATATAACGGAGCCTCTGGGCATCCGGACGATTTGTGTTAGAAGTAACGCCCCTGACTGGCGATATTCGCGGCTTAATGTATTCGTCCAATCGTTTTTTAAAATCATATATACCAAGTCGTGTGGTAGAAGTAACAATAATGGCCACTTCTGAAATTGCATGAGTAGGTATATATTGAATAAAAAACACAATGCTCCTGCAGAATGATTCTAATGGTTCTCACTCTCTCTCCCTCCATCTATCTATTTATATGTATATATATATATATATATATATATATATATATATATATATATATTTATTTGTTAGTGGTGGTACGGCAGCGGTGGTCCAGCGGTCAGTTTATTTTGGTAATATTTTGCAGAAATCCCATTCAGCTTCTTCAGACGGTCCAAATATTACCAAAATAAACTGACCGCTGGAGAATGCCGTACCACCACTAACAAATCTCCTCAGCGAAGAAATCTCAAAAATAATATATATATATATATATATATATATATATATATATATTTATATATATATATATTTGACATTGATATCAAGTATAATTAAAGGCCGGCGATGACGCGAACCGGCCTTTTCCAAAAATTGACGCAGTTCCTGCGAGTCGGACATTGAAACTGGAGAAATTGTGAAAGAGTTATGATAAAATATTTCACCGAAAAAGCGAGAACATTTTACAACTTTCAATAATAATTATAGTGTAAATGTTTGAGAACAGAAACTTATTTACATCAAAACAGCAGAAAGCTTTTTAAGAAATATATATTAGTCTTAACCACACCAGCTGAGGTCTTTGCTTCTGATTTTATGTTACTAAGCATTTCCTTTACAAACATACAAGTTGCATTAGCCAATTGCTGCTAGGAGCGCTAGCTGTCCTAATTAATCCCAGCTGCTGAGGCTGTAACTGAAAAATCCTAAGCAGAATAGAATGGAAAATCTTTCACGCAGGAGCAGGATATCTGAGCACATTTCTCAGCAAGTTGATTGGTTCTTCCCACATCCTTGAATTATGCTCTGAAAATAACATATTTAAGTAAATAATAAACATTATTAGTCTCGCCCATTTATATGTGTAATGAACAGCTGGCTCAATTATCAATTTTATATTTAATTTTCTCAATATTTAGGCATGATATATACCGAGTTTTGTTGTAATCCTTAATTACGGCCGGTGCAGCTCATTTGGTAATTAGTTTTCTCATTTGTCTCGTATTTTTCATGTACAGATTTAGTTTATTAGTACAACAGCTCTTATCTACTTTATATATGTTGAAGTGCGGATGTTGCAGGATTCTTGAAGAAAGTGGCAGGAGTTTTTAGCACTTTCCTCCGAAGGAAAGTAGCTATTGAGGTTGGACTCATGACGGAATTTTTGAAAAATTTCTTCAAATCTTTATCGATCCTACCTAGTAGACACCGAAAATGACCCCCGTTAAAATTTATATATATCTATATATCTATATATATATATATATATATATATATATATATATATATATATATATATATATATGTGTCTGTTAACACGATAGCGGCCAGAGTTTTTGTTTTTTCGTCACGAAACTTGGTATATAGCATTCAATTAGCAAACGATTGAACGAGTTCGTTAACCACCAAAGTCGGTCCACCGGAAGGGGGGGTTTACCCCGAACCCAAAACACTAATTTGACTATGTCAGCCGTAATATTTGTTATATTTCAACGAAACTTGGTATTCGTAGTGGTAATATAGAGTGAAAAGTGAGATATAAAAATGAACTAAATCGGTTCATTAGAAGGGGGGGTTTACTCCGGACCCACAATACCAATTCGCCACTACCAGCCGTGATTTTTGGTATATTTCGATGAAACTCGGCATTCGTAGTGGTAATCCACAGGTAAATAACTGTTGTAAAAATAAACTAAATCGGTTCATTAGGAGGAGGGGGGGTTTACTCCGGACCCACAATACCAATTCGCCACTACCAGCCGTGATTTTTGGTATATTTCGACGAAACTCGGTATTCGTAGTGGTAATCTACAGGTAAATATATGTTGTAAAAATAAACTAAATCGGTTCATTAGAAGGGGGGGGGTTTACTCTTGACCCAAATTCTTAATATACTCATACCGGTCGTAATTTCTGCTGTATTGTAACGAAACGCGGTATACGTCGTGGGTAACTCATGAGAAAGAAGTGTTGTAAAAATGAGCTGAATCGGTCAATCGGAAAGCGGGGGTTTAATTTGTAATGTATTTCAATAGAAAAGCACGTCAGACGTAGATTCACAAAGCCGCCGCAAGGAGCGCTTTCTACCACTAGAGTGACTGTATCCTGTTCCTGCGTTAGATCAAAATACGATAATATGAGGTTTTTTGTATTTATTACGTAGTGTAATAGGTACCATCTGTAAACATAACTCTGGAAGCAAATTATTAATTGATCAGTTACTCATTACAAATTTAAAAGAGAACTATTCATGTTTTTATTTTATTTATGTAGGATATTTTAAGCAAATTGTTCTGGAAAGCAATCTACACTACCCAAATTCTGAGGAAAGTGCTTAGTTATGCAGCTCCTGCGTGACGGACTTTTTTTACTTTAGATGAGCACGATGTATGCTGAATAACACTGCTGTATTACAGGTCCGACCGATTGGACCTGTTGCAGTGACATTGCAAGATCAGCATAAGAACAAGAAGATTACTGTTACCCTTAGGGATAGGTCACACTAGACTTACACACTCATTCCTAATAGCAACACTATAAGTACCAAATTTCCTAATATCTAACAATATTTTATTTTAAACACTTACTAACGATTTGTTTAAGACCTGAATTATACTCCCTCCCACCAAAACTAACCAAGATATTAGCTCTAGATAGCCAAATTATAGATTTATAGCCAAATTATAGATTTTCGATACTTGGTTGGTATTTGACGAATATGTCTACCCGTATGTATATGTCTTCATATGTATAATATATATATATATATATATATATATATATATATATATACATATACACACACATGCATACATTTAAAAAATTCTATTATATTATTTTACGGTTGCCCTATCCGCCTTTATGTAGTTTGTATCTTTTTGTTGTCGTCATTTGTTAATTTCTTTGCAACACTGTCATTATTATTTTAATATTCTCTGTAATATCTTACATCTGTCTTCTATTTGACTGTAAAAAAAAAAAAAAAAAAAAAAAAAAAAAAAAAAAAAAATATTCGCTAATAAAATTAAAATTCTATGCTGTGATAGAGCACAAAACGAGAATTCCTAAGCTTATTTCCCATCAAGAAGATTTAATTTGTTATGAAAAGACAAACAAAACAATTTTATTGGACCAATACAAAACGTATTGTACACAAAACAATATTTGTAAGATAAAAATTTAAAGGGTTAAAATGTCTTGATAAAGTCTGTGTTTGACTCGCGAAGTTTTTCTTTGTCCAAGTTGATAAATCATGGAACTGCTGGAGGCTGGAAGAGTCTGGTGATATTTTCGCACTAGCTTTTCTATGTGAGTGAAAAATGGATCAACCTCCAATTCTCTATGGATCTGGCTCTTCCTTACGAACCAAGGAGCATTGGACACTATTCGGAGTACTCTCTTTTGAAATGTTTGTAGACGTTTTATGTGTGTGGTTCTGGCGCCAAACCAGACAGGACATGCGTACGTTAGTATGGGTAGTATTGTCGATTTGTATAGTAGTGTACCACAGGTGTGTTTTAGGGGAGTTTTCTATTTATGAAAAGAAATAAACAATAAAAAATGATTCACTTATACGCTACGTATGTCCTCAGTAATGTAATACAGTGCTTTAACAGACCGTATTCAACATTTTGTTGAAAATATTAGAGCAAATTAACACATCGTCTTACCGCATCACATAATTTCTTGTCGATACATTATATTTGTCCCAGAAATGAATATTTGAAAATATATATAGATACATTGAGTGAACCATAATAGCAATGAGGTTTTCGTAGTAGGAATATATTTCATGAAAAAATCATGATGTAAATAAGAAATTTCATGATGGAAATTTGAAACACCCCAGGAAATGCACTACCTTATTCAAAGGAAGCAACTGCGTCATCTTAGCGCGGTTCCGTACTTACTCCTAGCGACATTTGGAAAAATTATTGAATTGATTAGCTTTTTTTTTGGTATTTCGTGAAGAAATGGGATGGATTAGGCATCACAAAGCACAGGAAACTAACACTAGTCAACTTGCACAGAAACGGATATTCCTCAAAACCTCCTTCTCCCACGTTCTTAAGGAAGGCTTTATAAGTCAATACAAATATGTACTGAAAACTTACTCCCTCTTCCACTACTGCTTATACAGCTCTATTTCAAACAAACGAAAATTCGTTGTAATTTTAAGTATCTTGTTTTACAAGGAAATTCATTTCACAATTAAAATCAATTGTAAATATGTACTTCATGGCAAATAAAATTCCATTCTCCCTTTGGATATATCTTGACTATAAAATAATAAATAATGATAACTTCAGTTTTAGCAGTATGAGGAAGGCTTTATAGATAGGAGAATTAAAAAAAAAATACATATGTATATGCCATCAGGATTAGCCAGAGCCATCATGATTTGCCACAGCCACTCCAAACTTATTACCAATGCGTTTCACATTTTCTTGCCCTCTTTTACTAAAATACTAATTTTACTGATAAATGCAATTAAAAACAAAAAACAACAATTAAAAAGTTTGTTCACTGTGAGCCAGCTAGAGAGCAAACAGACATATATATATATATATATATATATATATATATATATATATATATATATATATATATATATATATATATATATATAATATATATATGTAGGGGTCTCCCGTGGTCTAATGGCTAGCGCCTTGGATTCATAAGCGGGAGATGGTGGGTTCGATTCCCAACCTCCGGCAGGAATTTTATCATCCCACGGCTCGCTGGTAAAATTCCTCGCTGCACCCTGGATGTCGGCGCTAATGACCTAGATGTAGATGCGCCGTAAAAAAAAAAAAAAAAAAAAAAAAAAAAAAAAAAAAAAAAAAAAAAAAAAAAAAAAAAAAAATATATATATGTATATATATATATATATATATATATATGTATGTATATATATATATATATATATGTATATATTCTTGATCTACGTGATCTGAAACATGAATTTTTTTTTTTTTTTTTTTTTTTTTTTTTATTTTTTTTTTTTTTTTTTTTTTTTTTTTTTATTTATTGGGAGACATACTACATAACATCCTTTTACAATAATATTGTGTTTCACAATGGCATGTCACAAAATACATTAAATAGAACAATAATATAAAAACAACTATGGCTCTCCTGACCATAATGAATTGGTGGGAATAACCACCGAGGATATAGTCCACTATAGCAATCGAGTAATTTTACTACCCAATACACCTCAAACATGGGCTATCTGCCGTACATAATTCCGGAGTTAAGGGTTATTACTAATAACCCCTCCAGAAGTCCAACTATACAATATAGACAGGTTACAATCCTGTTGTCCAATTATGCAAAATATTATAAAATATAAGTAAGTTAATTAAAAACAAATAACTTAAAACCGTATTGAAGGGATAAAAGCTATAATAAATTATATATATACATATAAACCAATAAAGTTAAAAATAAATAAATAAATAAATAAAAACAATAAAAAAAAATAAAAAAAAAAATTAAATTAAAAAAAAAAAAAACAGTAACTAGATATAGCAATTATCATGCCACAATGGAATGTGTTCATTATACCCTCAATAAAATGCTCCTGGGTTCCCCCCGGCGAGATGAGTCCTCCACCTGCTGAAGAGAATGCAAGAGCCCTTCAGTACACTCCTAGCAATACCCTGTAGGGTATACATTGGTACGCCAAGGTCCTTCAAATCTTTAGCTGACTTAGGACTCCGTACACCCCTCCAGCTGATGGTACAGGACGTTCCTCTCACCCGATCCTGGGAAACACCCAACATTCTCCCAATAGTCTCCCTGACCTCCAGCACCCCAGCATACTTCGCCGATTTCCCCCGATGGAGAACATCCAGCCCAGGAGCGGAGTCAACGATCTGGACGTCGACGATGTACACTCTGTTCTCTTTCAGTACGACAATATCAGGCCTCCACATCTTACCGCGGGCGTTGAAAGTCGTCTCTACGTGGACCTCATAACGAAGCTGAGAGAACTTGTCAGCCAGCACACGCACCACAGCATCGTGGCGCAGAACCCGACCGCCGTGAGACAAGAAACACCTCTGAAGTACATGGCCAGCCGTCTCAGCATAAGGACAGCCTGCTCGGCAGAGAGGCAGTCCGTCAATCCTGCGGCCCCTGGATCCCCTAACGGCAGTCGGAAGCGCGCCAATGTGGGCGTGAACAAACTGGACAAAGTCCCTTGCCTTTATGGTACCCGCGCCAGCAGAGATCCAGTGAGTTGAGGCTTTGCATTTCGAAGACTCTCGTAGGGAACCACCATCGATGGAGGCGTTTAACTTTTCGGCCCACCACTGTTTCCTATCCGTTGAGTAAAAGGCGTTCTCGTTCAAGGGCCTCTCTCGCGTCCCGCAACCTTCTGGCTACAGCTCTCGAATTGTATGCAGCCCTCACCGTAGGCAACCCTGACCTCTCCAAACGCTGGAGACGAGCAATGGTTAACCCAGGGACAAGGGTGCTCATGCAAGGCACCCCCAATCCTCCGTCCGCACACGCTGCATGAAAGTAACCCAAGGGAATATCCCTTGGGAGCCTCAACCAGCGCCTCACTGCAGCCCTGACCTTGATATCAATCTTGGCCAGAGACTTCCGGGAGACGCCGCCAAGCACCATTCCATGTACGAACTTCGGAAGAAGATGACTTCTAAGAGCTAAGAGCCTCTGTTGCGGCTTGAGAGGAGCATTCTCCAGCCTATCGAGCGCTACTCTAACGTCAAAATTGGACCCATCGGAACCCCTATCCTCGTAAACAACACCCAGGTACCTCCAAGCACCCTGTACCTGAGTTTGTCGCACAGGCACATCATTGATCTTGAACAACGGGTTTGTGACTACCTTGATCTTGTGACACCTACCAGCCGGAACCAGTGACAGGACCAGGCACTTTCCCGGGCTCAGTGTCATTCCCATACTTCGAATGGCACCTTCCACCCTCGAAATAGCCATCCTCATACCGGCCTCCGAGGAAGTGAGCAAGACCAAGTCATCAGCAAACGCCAGATAGGAAATCATCGCCCCATCGAGTTTAAATCCAACCTCGCTTGGAACTGCTTGGAGAACCCAATCCATTACAAGATTAAAAAGGCAAGGAGACAAAGGATCGCCCTGCCTAATCCCCTTTCCGCAAACGATTGGGCCCGTCCATCCCCTACCATCGGTAATGCGGGTAAACCCGCAACCGTAGACCCCCATCACGTACTCGATGAATTCGGGAGGCAGGCCTTTGAGGGTCATTGCAGCTCTAAGGGCATGATGGCTCACACTGTCAAAAGCCTTAGCAATATCAAGGGCGACGACGTGCAACTCGCGGCGTCGAAATCTCGCCTCCTTGATCACCGCATCCAAGACCACTGTATTTTCAGCCGTTCCATCGGCTGAAATGAATGCTCTTTGCCCCACCTCATGCAAGTCCAGATCCCTCAGGCGCACAGCTAGGATTTTATGAAGCTGCCTAAGGGGTACCGAGGCTACAGAAATGGGCCTATAATCACCTGGCCTTTCGGGACTATTCACCTTAGGAATGAAAATCGTCCTAGCTCCCACCAGCTCCGGAATACTCCTTCCTCCCAATAAATAAATATTGTAGAAGAGAGCCCGGAGCACAGGAGAAGCGGACTCCCATTCCGCCACCTTCAAGCCATCAGGGCCAGGGGAAGAAGAAGCGTCAACCTTACAGGTCTGTACCTCCTCAGCCTCAATGGGCGTCCATAGGGAATGGATGCGCCTATTATTACGTGCGATATTTCCTAGCTGATAATGGTGAGAAGGGGCCTCCATCAGCGGGCGCCAATATTCCTCCAACTCATTAAGTGAATGGCGATGGTGCGCTGGGCCTCCATTGAGTATCTCATTCACCGCTCTTCTTCTATTCTTTTTCCACAGTGTCTGAAGGCGGGAATATTCGGCCCTGCGTCTTGCTCTCGCATTAATCGGAAGAGGCAGCAGTCTCCTGGGCTGTCCGCAAGGCTCTGGAGCAGGCTGTGTGCCCCAGGCTGGGAAGCGCGCCCGGATCCACTCACACAGTCGGTTACTCACATCAATTCCAGCCCTCGCTGGCTCAATCAAGTCTCCGAGTCCTCCATCACTGCCTTCCAACTCGGCTACCTGCCGCAAGGCAACAATGTAGAAACCCTCAGTTCCTTCTTCACCGACAACCCTCACTCCGTCTGCGGGCTGATCATTCCCTCTCTGCTTATTTATTATAGCCTCCTCTAAGATGTTCCTATAATCGGCCTTACATCGACGCCTAGATACTGCCACCGAAGTTCGCCCTACCAGTTTACTAGAGAGCCTAACATTGCTCACGGAGCGACCTGCACAAGCATCCTCCGCCTCCAAACCAGCCAAAAGGCGCAACTCCTCCTCATTCCACCTTCTCTTGGCTGCCAGCACTATTCCAGCATTGTGAATCTCGGGGTGGGCTAGTCTCATGTGCTGCCCTAGACCATTTGCTGTATTAAATCCTCGACCACAAGTTCCACACATCCGTACCTCGAAGTTACCAGCCATCATCAGTGATCTCACGAATGTGTGCCAAGGCATTCGCATACACAGGACAAGTCGCACTGCTAGCAGTATGTGTCAGCCGCCCTCGGCCTGCCCTTTTACAATTAGGGCAAGAAGGATTTTCCTGGAGCTTACCACATTCTGAGTATGAGTGGCCATCCTCACTACAATGCCCACAGGTAAAAGCCTTCTGCCTGCACGACTTAGCAATGTGGCCAAAGCGTTGACACCTAAAACACCTACTGACCTCATAAAATTCCTCCACCTTACATGCGAAATGTCCAATGTATACACGACCCCTGTTGAGGATAATTGGTTTTAATCTAGGGCTCACCTCCAGAACTAGGTGACAGAAATCCCCCGTCTTATTGCCCTTCCGAAACACCAGCTTTACCTCAGAGTCAGACCCCTCTAACTCGATGAGGTTTTGTCCCCTCAGGCATTCTGCTAAGGTAGACTCGTCCAGGGGCAGACCCTCCACGGTCCGCGGGGCGCGCCGAACCATTAACCTTGGCTTTAACTTTTCACGATTAGTTACGTTAACTTCTAACTTACCAAGGTCTGGATCTTTAATAATTTTAGTGGCGTCCTCTCCCCGCCCGGTTTCAACTATCAGCCCTCCTCTTCTAGTTTTAATCACTCTTTTAATCTGCAGGGCTTTTTTCATTGGGTTGAGGGTCTTCAGCACTTTGACTTTAAAGTCCTCCAAATCCTTATAAATATCATTGCTTTTAGGTTCGATATACACCAGCCCACCTTTTTCGCTCCCGGGCACCGAATGTTTCCCAGTTTTATTTCCCCTCCTACGAACAACCTCCACGAAGGACCCGCCGTCCAGCTCACCAGCGCCAGCGTCCCTCACCGAATTGGGTAACCTAGAGTCAGAACTATCCGAGCGAGATACCAGCTCACCACCGGCGACCAGGGCACCACCTCTCCGGGCTACCTCCAACTCCCTGGCCAAATCCAGGTTAACCGCTGTTAACTGGGTAACCAGGTCTAACAGACCCGTCACACATGCCTTAATAAAGCCCTGGGTCGACTCGGCAAACTTCCTGCCCCTATCAGAAATGAACTCCAGGACACCTGTCTGGAGCTTTACCGCATTAGAGAGAGCCTGCGCTGCGTCGTATCCGTCAAACGAAACCTTCCCAGACTTCAGGACGGGCACCGCATCCGGCGCGGAGGACGGCGGAGAACGCGACGAAGCAGCATCAGCCGCTGGCATGTCAGGAGAGACACTTAGGCCTCCCTCAGCCTCCTTTAAACCCAGTTCTCCCCTAAGTATAACTATATCCTCGTCAATGTCTTTTTCTGTCACAGTTGCAGATCTGTCCATTTGTCTGTTCGTCAGTGGCGTGGTTTTACCCCCGGGCCTTGGAATGTTCGTGTCACCACTTCCAGATTGCGTCATGAGGTTTCCCTCATAAGCGGGTATCCTCCCTGTGGTGGGAGGGAGGCACTGCGCTTAAAGCAGCATAGTCAATCGATGAGTTTACTACTGAAAGAAATGGCTCTTTCTCAAACCTAAAGTAAATTAATTATAGTTACAATTTAGTGTTAACTTGAGATTCCTGAGGACAAGAGAATGTGCCAGGTCGTAACTCAATGAATAACTGCTTCTCATCCACCATGGTGGGTGACATGCAATCCAACCCTTATATATTACACGGCCAACTAGTTTAATGTTATCTTGTTAGAATGGAATGAAAAGCATTTGAAATTTCAATTATGTTTTAAATAAATTTGCAAAGAAACATGCAAGTTATTCGTTGAAATTATCTTTGTTCGACTTTAGAAACATAAAAGTATAATTTATGTATATATATATTAAACCTCCCTGTATGAACATATATATATATATATAAATATATGTATATATATTTTTAGATGGAACGGCATTTTTCTCCACCGGTGGTACTCCTCCTCACTTGTTCCCGGAATATTTCGATGGATTCATCTCCATCTTCTTCAGCCAGGTACTTGTTTCTTCCTCGGTGGTAGCCAAGGGAATGACATTTTTCTCGATCTGGACTCCTTTTCACCCCTCTAGCCACAGTATCGGCGGACGAATGGTGTTGAAGCTCCCTGGTGTAGTTGGGATTCTGTCCGTTGGCAGCGCTGATGGTATTGCGTCTTTTGCCCAAGGAGCCCAGATCGAGAAAAATGTCATTCCCTTGGCTACCACCGAGGAAGAAACAAGTACCTGGCTGAAGAAGATGGAGATGAATCCATCGAAATATTCCGGGAACAAGTGAGGAGGAGTACCACCGCTGGAGAAAAATGCCGTTCCATCTAAAAATACTATCCCAGCGACGAAAAATAACATCAAACATGTATATATATATATATATATATATATATATATATATATATATATATATATATATATATATATAAGTGCTTTCTCTGTATGATTGTAATGAAAGGACTACACTCTGTTGTATTCTTGCTTATTTTTAACCAGTAATTTGTATTTGGCTAATTCTATTTTAATAAGATATTTTAATGGCTTCAGCAGCTGATGCACAAAAATTAATAAAAAAAAATGATATATTTTCTTAAAATATATATATTAATCTATATTAATATAAGAGAATATACTTTGTAATTTCCTTGATTATAAAATATTTGCATGCTTACGCACTGTTCTTATTCATCCAATTCTCAATGTTTTTTTCTTTTTTTTTCCTGTTAGTTTTACCACTCAACCCGGAAAAGCTCTATATTTTCAAATGAAATTACATTTGTATATGTCAGGTAAAACTTTTTGCACCAATGGTAGGTAGTGCGGGTATATGTACGCCACAGGATACAAGTGATTATGGTAAACACTTATTCCCAAAGCGCTTATAATAAGGTAAGATCCGATTGTATTTTGAACGGATTTTGTGATCTGAAGAGCTAAGGAATGTCTGAAATCCTTCCTTTCATAAATGCTCCTCCTAACAAGCGCCATTACAGCGACCGTTTCTCGTGCTGAAGGAATATTCAAGTCAGATAAACCCTTTTGGGCTATACTGATCTGTCAAAGTACTGCTTTTTCCGCTTAGTTAGGGATCTCATTATATCTTTGATACTTTAAATATTTTGCTTTTGACATTAGCTTTTTAATTCAATTAATGTGAAAATGCAAATTATGAACGCTTGGAATAGCTTAATCAAAAATTGAACTGTTGGAAACGTCAGTACCCACTACGTCAGTACCCACTACGTCTGATTAAATTCTATATTGAGCTTGATTATTTTCATTGCATTCCATCTCTCTCTATCCACGCACATATATATAGTTAAAGTATCCGATGAAAAGAAAAATATTTTAGAATTTTTGAGATTCTCATTTTTACGTTTACCGTCAGAATTTGGGAATATTGTTCTTTGTCTCAAGGTTCACAGTTGTTCTCATTCTTCTATTTTTGACCCGATGACAAAATTGATTACAAAAATATTTACTTCATGTTGATAAGCTTAAAAAAATAGAACACTTGACTAAATGTCAATTAAAGTAGTTTAATCATAATCATACATAATTTCGAAAAAAAATCATTTTTCAATTCTACTTAACATAAAAATAATTTAAAAATTTAGCTATTAATATTCACGTTGAATAAATAAATTTAAATTGTAATATTTCCCCTTTGTTTATTTTAAAGTGTCAGAAGATCATACAAATATTTAAAGCAGTTAAATTTTTCTTAATAACCTTTATTTAGTTATCTGCAAGTTTCGCGTCTATAAACGTTTCTTCAGGAGGAACTTAACTGTATCCATAATTTTAGCTTTAACTTATATAAGAAGGTCTTCCTTCTACAGGTAGGGCTACCTTAACCTTCCGCCACTTGAATATAAATAACATATTTATTTAAAGCTTAACTCCTACTTATAGATAAAACAGACTTTTGGGATGGATTAACTGCAGGATATCAACCTTTCAAGTCTAGATATTGGTGATACATTACCTATTTTAGAAATTCCTTTTTTTAAAGTCATATATTTATGTGTGTCCGCAATTAAGGCGATTTACTCAGTACAATTATACACATACATTTCCAGTTTTAATGAATCGAATACTTTGTAAACTTAATAGTAAATCAAAACATGTTACAAAAAAAAAAAAAAAGAACTCTAACTAACAAAATATGTTGGAACAAATCCTTTCATGTAGTATAAAATAAGGGCTATTTACAATATACTTGTGAAAGAAAGAGTAAAATAATTATAAACAGTTGTTGAGCAAATACTGCCAGTAAGCTATATAAAATATTTGATAATAAACATAAATACTAGACAAAGTAAGAATCGTGACTTCAGAGGTCAGATTAAAAGTAGCCTTTTATGCGATTGAGTGTTAAAATTAATTCCGAGATACGGATATATTAGTAGTATAGAGGAACAAGAATAACTATATTATTATGTTATATATCATTAAGGCCAATAGGATACCAAAATTTAAATATAAATTTAATTAATGTTTGTAAACATGCGTTATTGAGAATAATAAATCAATGTAATACAAGTTGTCCCTTTTCACGCAAACAGCATATTGTCAGTCCTTGGATATAAAATTTCTTCTATATTATACTGGTAAAGCTCGTTTATATATGGCATCCATCGGAGAGAACATACAGGTTGTATGTATATGTATGTATGTATGTGTATATATATATATATATATATATATATATATATATATATATATATAATTGAGTAGATCATTATAATTCATCTCTAAAAAAATGCAATAACTGGTCAAAAATCAAAAACAAGAGCATTTGAAGAAGAAAGTAATACAAAAGAAGGAGATATGTAGAAATCTTAATGAAAGCTGGTTTTGAACGCACGTGTAAAAATATGAGATGTGTACAATGGCTTTATTACGGGAGACGCCATGACAGATTTCTCATTTCCTTTAGTGCTTAGGGAATCTTTTGTTCTTTTTTCCAAATTAAAATCTTATTCCTTTATTGTGAAGGGCTCTTTTTAAAGGAAGACAAGAAAGGCAGACATTAGACAAAAGGATGAGGAAGACGGTTATTAGAAGCGCATAAAATGTTGTCTTTTTTTTTTTTTTGTAAGGTTTATGAAATTTTGTCTCGTTAGGAGAACCGTTTAACGCGTTTTCTAAATTACAATTAAATCTTGTGGCCCAAAACGGAATGTGTATATGTATTAGTTTTAATTTACTAGACATAAATTGAATCCAGCCTCTAATTTTGTTTGTTTTTCTTTCTTTTTTTTTTTTATTAATTTCCCTATATAAATAACACAAATTATTATTTTAGACTGTTAATATGAAATTTTTGCACAACGCTACAATCATTCGTTATGTTATACAATTATTTACCTGTGTTATTTAGATAAATAAAAATATTCTTGATATTAAATTCTTGATACAAAAATATTTCTAAATATTAAAAATATTCTCGTTACAGAGAATATATAAAACGGTCCTTCTATTTGAATAGATCACACTTCTTATTGATATTGATAGTTCATTATTGGGTAATATTTACATGCAAGCAATTATAAAAACTAATTATAGTTAAAATGGACATTGACCATCTCATGAAAATGGTTAAACACGTTTACAGTCTATAATAGTTTTGTTATAATTAAATTATTTGAGTTAAATAAAAATATACAATTATTAATATTTGCTTTTTTTCAAGGTAGATTGCCGATTGGACTACCGAGCTGAATATCAGAAGATGATATAAAATGGATACAAGGAATTGAGGCGTTGCGGATACGAAGAGAGAACTCAACGAAAGGTAATTTTCTTGGGAAATCCATTTAAATATTTCTCCATCAGAGCCAACTCCGGAGCGAGTATATTCAAAACATTTCCTCGTTGTGAGATGTGTCTTTGTACAAATTATAAAATAATTGAAAAGGAATTAGAGTGAATCTTTCAACTCAACATGGGAGTATATAGAAAATAATTTCAGGAGGGGCTGGGAAAATTCAATTTCGGGGGGGGGGGGGGGGATAGGCTGAGACCATTTTCGGGTAATACTAATAATTTTATTTTATTTTAGTTTTTTCACCATTTGGTGACGAAACCACGGCTTTGTTCTTAGTTCAAAATAAAGATTGACTGAAAAGAATCCGTCTGTTGATTATGTGTGTTATTAAATGTTCTGTCTGTTGATTATTTTGTGTATTGTTAAGTGTTGTGTCTGTTTTGTTCCAATTTTTGTTGTTATTTGCTTTTGTTATTTTTACTTTTTCAAATGTTGTTGTAGAGATGTGTATGCATGAGATATTTAATGATTTCAACAATGTACTGGCTGCTATCGGAAAGTAAGTCAGTCAAATTGTAGGGTAATTTAAAATTTGTCCTGAGTCTACACTCTGTCAGTATGTGCTTTATTGTTAGGTGAGTATTGCAGTATGTACATGTCGGTCTGTCTTGTCTGGTCATAATGTAGGAATGTGTCAGTCGTGAATGGCCAATCCTTAGACGGCATAAAACTACTTCTTCACGTCTTTTTGATCTTTTATTGGATGACCATTCCTGTACAGTGTGCTTGATTTCTCGAAGCTTGTTGTCAGTCGTGTTGTACCAGGATTCTTGCCATTTACCTGTTACAAATCTCTTAGATAAGGCTTGTAGATCCTGGTATGTCATGTAATGTACGTCTGCTGCTGGTCGTCGAGTTGCTAATTTAGCCTGTTCGTCTACGGCAGTACTTTGTATGATGTCTTCGTGGCCGGGTAGCCAGTACATTGTGAAGTTCTTATTTGTGTGATGTATTATTTCAAAAATTTCACGTACTATTGGGTATGTACTGTAATAGTCTTGTAGTGATTGTATTGAACTGAGAGAGTCCGTGCATATTACAATGTTCAGATGTTCTGTGTCTGGTAGGCTGTTCAGTCCTAGTTTTATGGCTTCCAGTTCAGCTGAATACGTATTAGTGTCGTCTGGCAGTTTTCTGTAGTAGCAGTTTTGAGCAATAATAGCAGCTGCGCCTGTCCCTTGTGGAGTTCTTGACGCGTCAGTGTATAAAAAAAGAGAATCACTATTTTCTATGTGAAAAGCTCGAAAAAAACGAAGTGTAAAAATGCCTAGAAGTTGGATTATTCTTTTTGAATTTTGACAAGGTTAGAGTAATTTTTAAATTTTCTAATTTCCACGGAATATATGAACATACAGGATTCATGAGAACAGGCGTTGCTGCTATTAATGTACCATTCGTATAGTCCATGTATCGTAGGTGTAGTGGTCTTTGCCTTTTTGGGTGCTGTTGATATTTTCTAAGTATTCTTTCATCAATGTTGTTTGGGGTGCAAGGGCAGTTTAAAAATTTTGATTTTAATGTGAAATTTATACAATTCAACATACGTCTATACTCCAATGGATGTTCTCTCGATTCAGCATATAAACTGATTGCTGGGCTTGACCTAAAAGCTCCCGTGGCGAGACGGAGTCCAGTGTTATGCACGGGATCTAACATCTTTAAGGTACTGGGTCTGGCAGATGAGTACACTATACTTCCGTAATCCAGTATGGACCTGGTGTACGCTGGGTAGAAGGTTAGCATTAAGCTTCTGTCAGCTCCCCACTGGGTATTACTAAGGATCCTCAAGAAATGTAAAGACTTTTTACATTTTTCAAGGATTATTTTCAAGTGAGGTGCCCAAGTAAGCCTTGAATCAAAATGCATCCCTAGGAATTTTATTGTGTTGGCTACAGGTATCTGTTTGGAGTGTAGCAACAATTCTATTTGCGGGATTATTCTTTTCTTAGTGAACACGATACATTGTGTTTTTTCATTTGATATCTTGAGGCCATTACGGGAGCTCCAATTTTCCAGGTTGCCTATTACCTCCTGGATTTTGTCTTGTATTCGTTTTATGTCATTTCCCTTGCTATAAATAAGTAAATCATCAACATACAGGCTATACCTTACTTCTGGCGTGATACACTCGCGGATGGTGTCTATTGCGATCTTGAATAGGGTCGTGCTCAGGACGCAACCTTGCGGGACTCCATTTCCTGGATAAATGAGTCCAACAGCTGTCCTCCTACTTTAACTCTAAATGTCCTATTCGAAAGGAAATGTTCTATGAAATTGATTACATTTCCCAGAATATTCCATTCATACAATTTCGACACAATAGTCCGGCGCCAAACTGTATCGTATGCTTTTTCAATGTCGAATGAAACGGCTATGATAGACTCCTTGTTAAGAAATGCATTTAAAATTTCATTTTCAAAGCGAACTATGTGGTCCATTGTCGAGTGGTTCGATCTGAAGCCACATTGTTATTCTGAAAGGAGCTTATTTTTTTCAAGGAACCATAAGAGCCGTCTGTTAATCATTCGTTCGTATAGCTTGCCGATACAGCTGGTTAGAGCTATTGGTCTGTAACTAGTAGGGAGAGTTTTATCTTTGTCTTTTTTCAGTATGCGGATGACAATTGACTGATTCCAGCTACTGGGATATTCTCCTGTCTCATATGCATTGTTAAAGGCTTTTAAAAGAGTGCATAAGCCAGCAAAAGGAATACTCCTCAGAATTTTATAGCAAATGCCGTCAGACCCTGGTGCTGTGAATTTCACCTGAGAAAGAGCATGCTGTAAGTCTTGCATTGAGAATGGCTCATTTAGCGGGTTGTATGTGTTTATGCATTGAGGTATTCGTGTCTTCTCTAATGCTAATTTATACTGCAATGCCTGAGGTGTGAGTCTCTCATTGCTGGAGATTTTACTAAAATGGGATCCTAGTACATTGCTAATTTCTTTTGGATTATGAAAAAGGGAGTTACTTTCCTGAATTGCAGGAATGGGTGCCCTATATTTTTTTATGAATTATTTTATTAATCATGTTCCATATCATCTTAGGTGGTGTAGAATGATTAATTGAAGACAGGAAGTCTATCCAGCATTTTCTTTTGGCACTCTTTATGACATTTTGAGCAATAGCTTTTTTCTTTTTATAATCTATTAAAAAATTAGTACATGGATTATTATTGAATAAGCGAAGTACTCTTCTGCGTTCTCTGATCACTCTTTTACACTCATTGTTCCACCAAGGAACCGGGGGTCTTTTATAAGTGGGGTTTGTCTTGTTAATTGACATGTCAGCTACCTGAGTAATTAATAATAAAAAATCATTCAAAGTGTACGTTCTTTGATTTTGTAAGTGATCTAAAAAGTTTTTTTGAAATTTTGTCCAGTCTGCATTTTTAGTATTAAATTTGGAATCAGTAGAGAAGGAAATTGGAGGAACATCTGTTTTTATAATAATTGGGAAATGATCACTTCCATATTGATCTGCTGTTACTTCCCACGTTAGGCGTGTATATATAGATGAAGAGGTAGCTGAAATATCAATGTTTGTGTAAGTTCCTGTCCGAGGGCAGAGGTGTGTAGGTACGTTTGTGTTCAATGGTATTAAGTCATTCTGTTCGAGAAGTGTCTGTAATATTTTTCCTTTAAAGTTAGTCTTCCTTGATCCCCACATGATGCTCTCAGAATTAACATCTCCTACGAGGAGTACTGGTGCGGGTAGTTGTAGAATCAAGTCTTGTAGTGTATGTACGTCAACCGGTTCACTAGGTGGAAGATAGACGCAGGAAATAGACACTCTAAAAGGAATATGCGCAGAGACTGCAACAGCCTGGACCGAGGTTAGCAATCTAATTGGTTCACAGTGTATGGAGTCTTTCACATAGATAGAGACAACACCGCAAGCTTTATCACCCAGAATGTAATCTCTAAAATAAGAAGTATAGCCATGTATGGAGATTTGCTTACCGCGACATGAATGAGCTTCCTAAAGACATATAACCTCAAAGCCATGTTCTTGTTTTAAACACGACAGCTCCTCAAAATGTCTCTGTAAGCCATTTATATTCCATTGGAGTATTGACATATGCATCTAAAAGAAAGATAATAAAATCCATTAAGTGAATTGAATTTCGACTATGTGTAGTGTAGGTTGTATGTCCTGTCATGTTAAGTTTTCTTTCTGTTTTTTGTTTTACCTGTTTTCCCTAATACTTCATCGTTATGTATCGTTCGTGTTAGTCTGTTAGTAATTTTTAGTCCTCCTGTTTTGTTATTCTGACTTGAGTCTCCTGTAGCACTGGAAAGTCGAGATGTTGCCATTTTCCCTTCTATGTCTTCTAATCTCTTCTGGATTTGTGCTAAGAAAGGCCCTATTTTTTGAAGGTGGTCTGTTGTATTCTTCAAGGTTTCGTTTCTTGAAGACTCTTCTTCCCTTGAATTGTCTGATAGTAGTACCCTGTTCAGTAAATTCATGATAACTAATAATTTAGAACTTGGAATAGTTTTAACCAACTAAAACGTTATTCCACAGAAAATAAAATATTTTTTATGAACTAGGTGATCTTATTTAATTTATTTTTAACGGTTTATGACACATTTTTACCGAAACGACTCAAAATTTCCGGGGGGGGGGGGGGGTGGAGCCCCCTCAGCCCCACCCCCTCATGCAACTCAATGAGCATTTTATTTATATCATCACCCAGCCGACCGGTATTGGAGTAGTCGCCTTTCGTATCCGCCTTCCCATAGCAGTTTCCAGCCAGCTTTTTTTTTATTCGCTATGTTTATTGAGAGGAAAAGAAGGGTGAGCTCGACATGAAAAATGTACCTGTAGATTCTCTGAAGCGTCTAGATTCAAAGCAATTTGACCGGATGTTGATTTCGCCCTTCGTATCCGCAACGCCTTAATTCTTCTAATGGGTTCCATGCTTTAAAAATACAGCATAACGTAATTTTTTTTTTTTTTTTTTTTTTTTTTTTTTTTTTTTTTTTTTTTTTTTTTTTTTTTACGGCGCTTCAACAAATCTTGGCTATTAGCGCCGACGTCCAGGGTGCAGCCAGGAACTTTCTCAGCGAGCCCTGCGATGAGAAAATTTCTGGCGCCGGTGGGGATCGAACCCACCATCTCCCGCTTATGAATCTAGCGCGCTAGCCACTAGACCACGGGAGACCCCATAGCGTCATATTATTTTAAAACCAGAAGATATTAATAGCAAATAATTCTCAGTGTTTGTACTCCAAATAATATTTCAATTCTATAAGAACTAAATTTGCAAATTTAGACAACGACAGAGAGTATAAAATCATGCGTTTTCCAATGATTGGGTAGATTCCTTGTAATATGGCAAACATGAATGCTACACCAAATCATATGCTACTATAAAGTCTAGAACGATTTATTTATTTATTAAATTTTAACGTCCATTTATTATTAACTACCAATTTTAGGACGGGTTATCTATAGGTTACCGCCCTTTTCTAGCCAGGATAGGGCTGATGCCTTTCCTTTTTTCTAAAGAAAAGGCACTACCCCAAGTAGGAATCGAAACCACGATCCTTTGGCACGGAGTGTTAAATGCTCACGCCTTAACACTCACGGCCACCGGGCCTCCAAGAACGATTTAGAATCCAAAGGAAAATATGACGAAGCAGAAGCATAATACAGATCACAAAATCATCCCAGTGTGGATTTTAGTAACGAAACTGGGACTTCTAAACAGTATCTATCCTTTGAAAGACTGAAAATATCTTGAAATTCGTCTTTCAAGCCTATTTCATAACCTCTTATATGTAAATAGAGGATAAAATCAAGGATAATTACTTTTAATTTATCAAATATTTTAAGGACACATGTTTTGAAGATAAGAAAGTGTAAGGTTAATTAAAGCCCTGTTTTGTAGGGTGTCCATAGATTGATATCTCCCGTTGTATGGCTTCGAGGGTCGTCGCTTTGTTTCCTTCCCCATTGTTGCAACCAAAATAGGCTTCTGCTTTACTATTTCTCAGCGGGAGAGGGCTTTTCCTCTAGATTTTTCCTTTCTTTGGTTATCCCCAACCCCATTCTGGTAAGTCGTCTTCTCATTTCTGAACTCTACCACCGATTGGGCATTAGCTAATAGACGTCTAAAGAAAACCTTTCGTAAGAAGAATCTCTTCGAAAAGACTGAGTAGGGGATCTTTTGTTCATTAGAATTCCTTTGTATTCAATTGAAAGAAAAAAGAAAGAAATCACAAAAACAAGAAAAAAAGAAGAACATTGACTGTGATTAACCTGAAACTTCTAAAGGTTTAGAAACGATCGGTAATACCGAGTACTTGAAACAAACCATTATTCAATATTTTCAGATTTGTACATCTAACAATGTGACATTTATTTCCTCGACTTCAAGTTTTTTTTAATCTCTTCACACACCAATTCTTCTACAAATTCATCGAAGATAGCTAGAGCACAGACAAAGGCCTGTTTCCTCATCTTCTAATATGGATATTCTGAAGTCATGTCTTGGATAAATGTATTATAAAACAGTATTTGGCAATTTATATAATAAACTAGCAGTTACCCGGCGTGCCATGCTATACCTACTTTCCGCATCTCTAGAAAAGGAAACATAAATTAGCAACCAAAAAAGCAAAATTTAAATCTACTAACGCAAATCTGTAACCAACCTGTGTGCCAAGTTTGGCCAAAATCAGTCAAACAGTGTGGATTTGAATAAGGAACAAACAGTTGATTTTATATATATATATATATATATATATATATATATATATATATATATATATATATATATATAATTTATCCATATATATATATATATATATATATATATATATATATATATATATGGATAAATTATGTTAGTAAAGACAATTTCTTGTTAAGAAGTTTATTGGGTATAAAAAAATATATTTTGAATTTCTGTTTTTTGGTTTTAAAATGAATGTATAACTTCTGTATATTTTATTCATTACAATTTCTTCACTAGGTACATTATTTAATTTTTTCGGCAAGGTAGATTTACATTTTTATTTTGCATTATTAAAATCCATTCTAAACGTCTCTGGGGGGTGACATGGCCCAAAAGTAGACGATGTTTTTATTTATGTTCACTTTTTAACGTTAAATAAGGCATATATTTGTATAAAAAAATTAATTTATCATCAAAAATACTGTTTAAATGTCCTTTCAAACGTATGTCAATGCAGTGATGAATTAACTAAAAAACAAAAATCAACACCGTCCATATGATAAAATCATGTTTAAATTACCAATATTGTTTCAGAATTATTATTCCACTAGCTGACTACCCGTGCTTCACCACGGCCGATAAGTAGTTTTTATATTGCGTTAAATAAGGTATTGCCAACGGCCACAGCCACGTTGAATGCACCGGTTCCCGTAGATCACCGAAGTTAAGCAACGTCGGGCGTGGTCAGTACCTGAATGGGTGACCGACCACGTGCTGTTAGCATTATAAAAGGGTGGTAACCTGTAGATAGCCCGACGCTAATAGCCAAATAGTTGAAGCGCCGTTAAAAACGGAAAACAAATAAGGTAGGTATGATCAAAATTAACGCTACTACATAATTTTTTACAGCTTATTATTACATTAGAGTTAACCAGGAAACACCATGTGGAGGTAACCGTGCTAAGCACGGCGTGCTTGTTGCCGTTGGGTAGTAAAAAAAAATAAAAAATACAACAACCACTTAAAAAGTTAGGTAAACAGAGATAAATACACGTTGAAAATAATAAAACTAACAACTTTGAAGTTTTAAGCACTTATCTCTTCGATTGACATCACCCCACCGAACATTACAACAGAATTTATTTTTGCAGAGAATTTCGATTAGCCGCCTTCCACTTACTACGTTTTCCCAACCGTTTTCGAGATATTTTAGAAAATATACTGAGATCCGGAAACTTTGTATCACCATTAATACAATTTTTCTTCCATATACCTCTTACATCTAAACTATACCCAAGTTTAAATATCTTAGATTAGATGAATGTCATATACCTGGTACAAGTTTCAAGTGAACCAATCATCGTTTATGAATACCCAAACAGAAAATTAGTTTGGAAAAGTATTTCTATCAATTTTTCTCGTTTCATTCGTTTTCCTACGTCAAGGAACCTATATAACGCGTACCTGCAAGCATATGGACTCGAAAATGTAAGTGTACCGATTTTTTCGCGCAAATATTGCTTCAAAAACCATGTTCCAGTTAACGGATTCAGCTGGTTAATGAACTTGACCTTTCAAATGAAATGAAAGAATTTTGTACCAAATGTCAGCAAAATCAGACCATTTTTGAGCCGATGAGGAACTTCTTCATAATTCAAACCCCCCCTAAAAGTACTTAATCATTTGAATATCAAAAAGCTTTCTTAGCGAGTGTTAAATTCTCCGGATTAGTGTTAGGATTCTCCGTGCAAAATTTCAAATTTTTGTGTCAAATGGATCGGGATATTATTACCTCGGATGGACCATCACCAAGGGGTAAACTCTATGAGGGACAAAATCACAGTTTATTTCTAGTAATTCAAGGACTAACATCATAGTTGAAATTAACCTCAATTAAAAATAATACTATGAAATAGATACAGTACGGTAACAACTGTTCTGTTATCGTCCTAGCAACGCATGCTGCCTTGGCTTGCCTGCTCAAACCAACTAAAAATTTAAACCCCTCTAAAATACTTACAAATTCGAATATCAAAAAATCCTTTCTTAGCGAGTGTCTACGTTCTATAGGGAGTGTCCATGCAAAATTTCAAAATTTTCTGTCGAGTGGTTTGGGCTGGGCGGGTCAGTGAGTCAGTCAGTGACTGAGTGAGTGGTATATGACAAATATATAGTAGATAGTTAATAATGGAAGTAAGCTTGAGTTGACCAGCCAATCTATTATTAGTTTACAGAAAGGAGCAACTTTGCAGACAGCTGAGAAGTGTTTTCCTTGTTGAATCTAATTGTAAAGTGAAGTTCTCTTTTGCATGAGAGAATACAGTCTTATTGTAACTGTTTGTACAAGGCAAACCTTACAGTTGAGTCCAATTATCATAATTGAATTTATACGTTTGAAGAACCACGGAACTGAAGCAGAATCATCTTCTTTTTTTTTCCAAGCGAGAAGAATAACATCATAAATATTAATAAGTTTAACTTTAACATCATGAATTCTTGTTGCTCAAATTTATATATAGAACCGTTGCGTTTTTCTTACTCTTTTAGCATTTTTCATGGAAGAACATTCGGTTTTGTTTTTCCGACACGAAACTTGCTATAAAGCATTCATCTAAAATAAGATTGATCAAATTCGTTAACCAGTAAAATTGGTCGATCTGGTGAGGGGGTTTTCTTCGGACTCAAAGGACTTATTTGCCCATACATGCAGTAATTTCTATTGTATTGTAAGGAAACGCTACTTTGTTTTGGTCGTCCATAGAGAAAATTGTTTCGTAAAAATAAACTAAATATGTTTATTAGGGGGGGGGGGGGGTAACTCTAGATCCATATAACTAATATGGCCACACGTTGGTCACCAAGCTACCCATAGGGTTGCAGCCCAACGCTGTCCGCCTTACTTTGTTATTATTTTATGTGGGTTGTTTTCTTCCAAAGTCTACCACGAGGAGCGCAGAACAGGGGCACTGTATCATGCGGTATTATTGTACAATGTTTTACAAGCTTATTATTCTTTTATTATTATTAAGATCAATAGACGAAAATGTGAAATTCTTGTGTACCTATTTATTAAGTATTGTACTATCACTCATATACAAATGACATATATTTTTGATTACGTTCCGCTCCGAGTTTTGTGTAAGCGTAATACTACACTACTTAATAAAAACACAAATACTTCAATGATACAATTTGAGTGCATATACTATGTGTACATTGAAAAAATTAAAATTTTCAGAGAATGATAACCCTTATTTGAAAGTTAATTCTTTTTAATTTGACTTGTTTATTTCAGATTTTTACTCCATATTTGATCAATATAATATATTACGTTTTGAAACGTTGAAAAATTGATTCAAATACTTTTCCAAATTAATTTTCAGCTTGGGTAGAATTTAGAAACGATTGATTCAGTTGATACTCTTTCCCTACGTTTGACATTTAAATTATCTAAGACATTTAAATTTTGGTTGCGTTTGGAGGTAAGGAAGTATTAGAAACAAAATATTATTAGACATGAATCGTTTTCGTATCAAGGTATATTTTGTCGTTTTCGTATCAAGGTATATCTCAAAAACGAACGGGAAATCGCGTTAAGTAGAATCTGACCATTCGAAAGGTTTCTAAATTCTCTACAAAAAAAAAGTTTTGATTTTATAACATTGATACTGAATTATTATAAATATTTATATAATTATTTTCAAAGTTGTTTACAGGAAAATTTGTTTACGGTATTTAATTTCATTCCAAATTCTATTTCATTGAATAGTGTCAAAGTATATAGAATATATTTCTAGAAGGAGTGTCCACTCCTAACTGTATGTAAACGAACCAATCGTTTATTTTTTTTTTATTTCAATGGCTCACACTTTTATTTTTTTTTAATATATAAGATTCCAATTAAGATTTGAAGAAGTTAAAAAACATGTGGAATAGCAGTCGAGAAAATCCGAACTCCTTATGACTAAAGGGAAAGAAGAACTCTGCTGAAAAGCAACTTTATTTGTCAACCAGATATAAAAAATGTCTTTGCTTTGATAAGGTTTATATCTTCGCTTTTTTCCCACCCTAAAGCATTGCTTTTTCTTTCCCTTGTAGGGAGATCAGGAAATTATCTTTGAAGGAGGATGATATGGTTCCTCTTTAGGTTCAATTTCATAGCACACAGGAATATGGTATACGTTTCATTGATTTTATTTCGAATCTGTATATAAATTGTAACTTGCGTTTGTTTTCTCTTTGTGATATTGCAGAATATTATTTTCTGTAAGTGTCACTTATGACTTCTATTTATAAATCTATTATTACACTTTAATTAATAAAAATTAAAATCCCAGATTATTCCGTAGTATTTATATTATATATTATTGTATTTTAGGAGCTTCGCAACTTGACTATTTTCTCCTTTGATTTCATAATTACAATTTGTAAAAAATAAAGTTTTGAAAATTACATGAAATAATGTCATAAACATTAGGGTACATAACAAATAAAAAGAAAATGAATACAACACAATGAATTTCACCACATACATTTCGTACAGCTGTGCGCAGTGTATTGGTCTTATTAAAGGAAATATAAACACTATTTTTTATTTATTTTGTGTTCTTCTACTTTATTTCTGGTTCTAGCCTGTGTTCTTCTCGATTTCGGAGTGGTTTTTCCTTTACTTCCTAAACCCTTCACCGTTTCCACCTTTTTATCTTTTGGAATTCCTTTCAGAGTCCTTGCCTTCTTCTCTTCCACGTTAGCAGCTGAACATCCAGGGACATTATCTTTTAGAGGAGGAAGATCTAAGTGAATATCACTATCCGTCGAAACAGATTTTGAAGCTTCCTATAACTCTAGTAGTTCTAGTCTCTTAGCACTTTTCTCTAATAGCTTAGTCAATTTTAAGTCAACTTCTGATGGAGGAAAATCATACAGATTCATCTACGACTTCTTCATCTACGATAGTAGGTTAAGAGTTTCTAAAAAGTTTAACTTGTTACAACAAGAGTTTTTAAGGAAAATTAAATAATAGTTACTTTTGTCATGAATCCTTGCCAAATTCAAAACACACCGTAGATATACATAATACCATTTATATTATCATAAAAATTGGTTTTTACAAAACAGGGACTGTCGCATCTTATAAATGGACGAAGATGCCTTTGGAATTGTATTGTGTTTCTTTGGTGCTTACATCATAGGGAAAGAAGCTCTTTGTTCCTATTTAAACTAACCAAGCAATGGCGGGCCATGTTATGATACACTTAAAGGACATGGAGCGTTTTTTCTTTTCATTATTTTCAAATATGTTTTTCATAAGATAATAGTCTTTTTGAAGCAATAATATGTTATTGACTGGAAAGGACGCGAAAAGCTTAATCTAGTGGTTACAAAATCAAATTTTCGAAATTTAGTGGAGATGGGTCCTTTTGGAAAACCATGACACAATTATTCATAATTTAATCAGAAATTGAGTAATATACACCACTGAGATTAATACAATCATATACTACTCAAACACACTGATGAACACATGACTAAATATAAACATTACAGATACACTTTACAACTTCTCAATTTATTATCATTTATTTTTTGTTGTTGTTTTGGCTATTAGCGCCGACAGTTTTGTTGTTATTCCTATAAATAATGATTTAATTGTTTTATCTCCTTTTAGCGTTAAATAGGAAATAACTAAATAAATAAAACACATATAACTGGTAGAAATCTTCTTTGTCTTTCAATTAATTAATCTCTCCATTCAATAATGGCTCTGTACTACTCAAAATATCTCTTTGAGTATTTAGGAAACGGTCCCATCACCTTGCTTTCACAAGCAGCAGGCAACTCAGCAGGATGTACATTATATTAAACAGAGCTATGGGGCTATGGAACACACCAGAGCTCTCAATATTTTTGCATAAACACCTTTTGCTATTTATTAGTCGTTTTAAATAATTGTAACATATTGTAAATGAAGGGAAAAACCAGGAGCAGCTGCCATTACAGCAGCTTCCCAAGCCAATTCATCCGCTTTGTCGTTGATCCAATTCCTACATGTCCAGGTAGGAATCCAGAGGAACGAGGCGGTTTTTACTCAAGAGTACAATAAATCAGGTATATTGAAGACGTCTAATAGATGTGAGTCCCTTGAAAATTCATTTTAGAGTGCAAAGAAACCGTGTTAGTGGGTTATATTATAATAACATAATAATTTTAATTTTAACGTCCATTTATTATTAACTAAGAATTTTAGGACGGGTTATCTTTAGGTTACCACCCTTTTCTAGCCAGGATAGGGGTGATGCCTTTTCTTTTTTCTAAAGAAAATCCACCACCCCTAGTGGGAATCGAACCTACATAATATAGTAATATAATAATAATAGTAACATAATATAGTAACATAATATAATGACGTAATATAGTAATGCTCAAGAGCAATTTGTTTTTATTTTAATTCCTCTCTAAAAATGTTAGTATGTGGATATTAGGGAAGAGCAAGGTTTTTCTTTACGTAGGTTTGGGTTGAAATTCGGTTATGCCAAGATTGGTTCAAGTCCACGCGAAGGTGCCCGACAAAGTGAGGTCGGAGGGAATCGGGTTTATGTTACGCAGGACCTAATCATCACCGAATATACCGGTGGGGTTACCACTTAAGTCAGCAGAGCGACAATTTTCCCCTGTAATTAATGAGGATCCACTCAGCAAAGTAGTTTCGCCCTCCGCTGGATCGGCGCTCCTGTAGAATTGCAAGAATCTTTCCGGAAGACAAATGGGGACGTTAGCTAGTAGGCGCTGACGGAAATCGGGTATGCAAGGAGATGCTAAATAGTGGAATAGATTTAGAGCTTCGTCAAAAAGTTGGATGGTTCCCATATCGGCACGTTTACTCTAGCAAATCTTTAGCACTCCCCCCCCCCCGAATTGACAATAATATAATACAAAATAATAAAAAATAAATAAACACTGTCTCCAGAAAGATATCACCTACTTCAGAGAAGTTCATCTATTCCTAGTCTCTGATACTTGAATATTTTGTAAATATAACCGACTGATTTATTAATCATACTGGCATTCTACCCGATTAGCATTGATTCCTTGTTTGTTTTTAGAATAAGCAGTCGTGTCGGATTTAATGTTAATATGATATAAATTATATTGTTTGCTTTATGAAAATTATGTGTCGCCTTGCTATAATTAATTAGAGGGAAATGCTAAATCCTATTTACTAAGCACGGTATGCATTTGACGCTTAATGAGGAAATTTAATATCTCTGAAGAGTCAATAATAATTATCAGCCATCACTATACATCCGAATGATGCACTCGGTAAAACAGTAATACGCGTATATACGAGTTGAGCAATCATTTATAATCTTTTATTTATTTATTTACCACGTTTTCACTACTAGCCGATACAAATTTTAACAATTATGAAAGTTCCTTTACTTCATAATACTGAGGCGTTTTTAATTAAAGTTTATGTTTAATTTTCCATGTGTGTCTCCAGTAAGATGTTAATATTCAACTGATTTTTTTTTTTTTTTTTTTAACGGTTCAACTGCATCTAAGCCAATAGCACCGTAATTAAGAGGTATACATAAAGCATTCTCGGTGAGTATTAAATTGTCAATTGTATTGAAATAATGCGACTTCATAGAATGCGTATTTAGTATTATGGGCATCTTTAAAGAATGTGTTACAATTTGCCGAGATACAGCACTTACTGTTAAACACATGCTGCCATACTTGAGACAAAACACTACCACAAAACATGAATAAAATACTTTCAGATGAGTGGAGATATTTCACAGACATATTCCAATTCCTTTCAAACACAAACGTTTTGCATAAAATCTATCAAACTTTTTTTCGCCTGTTTTAATTGTTTATTTTTTGTATGCATAACATATACTTATTTTTTCTTTCTTTCTTTTATTTGTCTATTTATATTTTACTGTGATAAGACAGTAGTAGCTTCATTTTATATTATTTTTGATTAAAAAAAGTCTAAAAGGTTTCTACTATTAGGTTACCGATGTATACTTCATATTATGAAGTATTCAAATAGACTGAATGAAATATAGGTAGGTTCGTAGTAGTAATGGGCGATTCTCGACTTTGAATCAAAATGAAATACGAATTTCTTAGATAATTTTATGAATCGTGAAATCGATCAATATTGTAGATCAATCTTCTGACCCTAGAAGACCGATCTTTCGAATCGATCTGAACTCGCTTTTTTTCTCGATCGATCTTTTCATTTCGATGCGAATCCATTCAAAAGATCAGTTCATATTCGAGAATCGCCCATAACTGCCTACAAGCAAACAATAATGTATGAAGTTGATACCTTGGGTGCCCCCACTTCCCTGGTGGAGATCCCCATCTTCTCATGGTGCCTCAGCTGTACAGGGTAGATGATTTGGTAGTAGTGAGCACCAATATTCCTGACCAATTCTTGGTTCTGACGGTACTCGCGGAGCAGCCTCTCCACTTCCCCTGAAACACAGAAATCATAAAATACAATTATTGCAAAATCCAATTCCTTATTATTAGTCATTTAAGATATTTTTGGACGATTCTTCAAAACAACATTGTTTGAATGCAACATTTGTTTATTAATATAAATATAATATTAAATATTATAAATATATCGCTCTAATATCTCTAAATTGGCACAACTCAAAATAAAACTCAACTGAAAATTTGTTACTCTTGCCTAGGTAGAGGGCTTAGCATTAATACAGGAAGAGTGCCACAAGTGCCCTCTGGTGTACAGGCTCTGTAGCTAGGTACTTACAGTTTTGATGGTTGATAAAGAGATATTTATCATGTCTTTCATAGTCATACAAGAATATTTATTGATTGAATTGATTTTTGAGTTCTGTCACTTTAGAAATACTAGTGCGATATGTTGATAAACAAATGCTTGGAATTCCCGAGAATTCCGAAAAATTTTCAGGCCCATAATTTAAATAACTAATTGAAACATTATAATTGTAATTTAGGAATGCTGCATTCTAATTTAATCGTCTCCCTTGTTCTAGTGCGTTTCCTTCCTCCCTCCTTATAAAGGAAACCCGCTTTTGAGGTTATCCTTATAACGCAATCCGGAAGTGCCTACTAGACAATTACACATTCCAGAACCCATTGTTCAAGAAAATAATGGTGGTTTAAATTTGTATAAATATATTTGTCTTTTCGCTCGCTCACGGACTGAAAAATAGTCTAATTTTTATAAAATTTGCTATAAAAATCGTTCGTCTATTTTGAAAAGTCGAGTTCGTTAACCGGTGAAATTCTTTCAACGGAGAATGGATTTTGTTGCGACATTTTGTCTTTTGTCTTCATATGCTTAAGAGAAAAATAACCTTTTTCCCTTCAAAACGATATTTAAAATAGTAAGTTATTTCAAAAATCAAACTGTGACATCATAAAAATTTAATAACCTTTTATTTATTCTTTTTAGTCTTATTTATATTATATAGATACTGACTTACCTCGAGATTCGATATCACATTAAATAAACTATCAATTTATTAAAAAAGCCAACGATTTTAACAAGGATCAATAAATACGCTTACAAAGATATTTTTTTTTTTTTTTTTTTTTTTTTTTTTTTTTTTTTTTTTTTTACGGCGCATCAACAAATCTTTAGTTATTAGCGCCGACATCCAGGGTGCAGCCAGGAATTTTCTCAGCGAGCCCTGAGATGAGAAAATTATATTATATTTATGTAATATATCTGATCTTTGTAAACTGTAATTTCAATCGTCCTAATTTTCTCACTTCGAATATTACACCGTTTGATACTCTTAATAGAGCTTTGGAGATAAGTTCCATGGAAAAGCGTTGATTTTCCCTGGAGCAAGCCCCTTTTTTCTCATTAAGGAAATACATAAGACCCTTGTTTCCCTCACCGTTCCCTCCCTTGCTCTTCCACTTTCGCCTTCTTTTCGGGAATTTAAGAAGCTGAACTCACTTCTAATTACGTTTCTTTTGTTGATCTTTTTTGTTGAAGCTGCCCAGGGTCTAGGAGAGGATCACGGTTTTTATTAGGGCCCAAGCAGGGAGCAATTAAAGTCCTGGTTCAATCCTTAATTGGAACAGGAATCGGGCGAAACATCAATAGATAAAGAGAGGAGTCCAAGTTTTTTAATAAATAAAAGAAAATTGAAGGCCTTCCTTGATAATGATGTTTTTTGTTATAATTTTTTGTTGTTACTTAATACGAGGCTCTTACGGTCGTTTTTTTCCGTCCTTTTGTTGAGAATAATATACCAATTCCCTGATTGAAGATTTTCAAATGTTCTTTTCTTTTAGAAAAAATAACTCTCCGTATACTCGTTTCTTTCTTATCAATCTTCAACGATTGATATCACAACATGATGAAGTCATTTGGCCAAAGATTTAGACAACTGTTATGTTCATTTAAAGCCAGGAATTCTCATGAAATATGCTATTTGCGCGATTTGAAAGGTTGAGTTTGTTAACTAACAGAACATGTCCACAGGAACAAGTTTATTTGGCGAAATTCCAACTAACACAAACGTAACAATCGTGTTGGCGTTGCAAGGCTTCCAGGTAAACGATTTAAAGGTAATTTAATGAAATGTCCTACAGAAACGGGTTTCATACGCTTTTGAGCGCTCTAATTCCTAGAAATCTAGGCTTTAATGGACTAATTTCCACATAGGATACTGTCAGTTTCCTGTTGCTATTATGCCTAAGGTTTTGCTTAGCTATACGATTTGATTTTATATTTTTACATGTATTTACAATTTTAATTAAAGATATTTGTTATCTATTGAAATTTTGATGTCCATTTATTATTGGCAACGATTATTTCGCTGGAAACGACCAATATACTACAGAAATGATCCTAATGATGTAGAAGTAAACCTACCATCTATAGGTTACCAAGGGTGGTAACCTATAGAAAACCCGTCCTAAAATTCTTAGTTAATAATAATGGACGTAAAAAATTAAATAAATAAATATTTTTGGCAAAGAATATTAGGACGAGTTAACTATAGGTCACCACCCTTTTCTAGGCAGGAAAGGACTGATGCCTTTTCTTTGAAAGGAAAGGCCATCACCTCTAGTAGGAATCGAACCCATGAACTTAGGAACAGAGTGCTCACGCCTTAGTCCTCACGGCCACCGGATCACCGAGTAGCAATTAAAGTTTCTATTCTACGCTTTCGAAATTGCATCAGGGATAAGGACGGAAACGCGCTAAGATGAGACAGATCCTGCTACTCGGACTATCTTTAATTACAATGTATAATTATCATATCATAAAACACAGCTAAGTGTATGTTTGGTGCTAAAAGTAAATGCATGTTACACACGAGATGCGACGAAATATTATGAGGAAGTTTATAGCCTATATAAAAATAATGTACACCAACTCTTCCCCTTTCCTTTTAACCTTTGCTAGTTCGGTCTTTTCTTTCCAAGGGTTTTATTTATTTTGCTTCAGACCATGGTCGTCATATTGGTTGCGAGTTTTAATATGGTTTACAGGCCGGTCAGACCAGAGATGAAAAACGATGTCAACGTGTAAAACATTAGTCAACATGAACACAATTATATTTACAAAATACTCTCACACCAAAAAGGCACCAACATATCAGACAAACTATAAAATTACATTAGCTGGACCAAATAGCTCTCCGTTTTTTTTTTTGTTTTTGTTTTTCTTTTATACAGGTATATTTTTTCTCTCAACCGATTGCATTATTTCCAAAACCAGCTTAATTTTTGTTGATGAAATACAATTAACCGTACATTAGAACACTTTTCAACAATAATTGCACGTATTAGTTGTATAATTGGATTTATATGAATAATTAATATTCCTAAAATTGTATATAGGTATGTATTAATTAATGTAACTGTATAAGTGCAATACATTTATTGTATAATTATACAGATTGTAAATATATAGACAATAACGTAATATAATATAGTGTAATAATATATACACAATGTAAACATATAGGCAATAACGTAATATAACATAATGTAATAATATATTCAAAATGTAAACATAGAAACGATAACGTGATATAATATTACTGTAATAATATATTCAAAATGTAAACATAAAGACAATTATGTAATATATAAAAAATGTAAGGTGTACATCGGCCTTGAAGCGGAGCACAAAAAATAATAAAAAAAAAATTAGCATAAATGGTATCTTCCCTTAGACGAAAATGTAAAGTTTTTGTGTTACAAAGTAGTGTAACACACTACAGACCCTGGGAGGAAAATAATAACTGAGACAGCTTGTCATTACGAATGTAAAATAGTAAAACTATTCATGTTTTTTATTTAGGTTATTTTAATCAAATTATTCATGAATGCAGTCTATACTACCCATATCCTGAGGAAAGTGCTTAGTTGTGAAGTTTATTTTTTTTTTTAAATTTTTTTGTGTTTTTAATGGCGTATCAACACTTGGGCTTTTAACGCCGAGCTATCTGTAGGTTGTCGCCCTTTTATAATGCCAACGACACGTCACCCATTCAGGTATGGCCAAGCCCGAAGTTGCTTATCCTTGGTGATCAACGGGAACCGGTGCACTCAACGTGACTATGGCCGTTGGCGAATAGTTATCGTTTAAAATTTGTGTCGATAGAAATTTGAGGGTAACACTAATAACACAACACGTGTTTATTTTGCATCATATTGTGTTATTAGTGTGATATTGTTTTAATACTTTTTTGTCCAAATATCTCGGATCAGATTTAGAAAATTGAGTCTATTTAATGAGACTTTTGATGCTTGGCGTAAAAGAGAAGGAAAACTATTAATGCTATACTGAACTATTGGAAAACTATTAGTCTGGAACGCTTACTTGCCAATCACTTACCCTTAACTCTCCCCTGTATACTTCATACGTCTAAGTTGGCGATGTATAGAACAGTTCTAACAGATCCATCTTTAGTTATAACAGATACTATTCAATATTTGATGCTTGGCGTAAAAGAGAAGGAAAACTATTAATGCTATACTGAACTATTGGAAAACTATTAGTCTGGAACGCTTACTTGCCAATCACTTACCCTTAACTCTCCCCTGTATATTTCATACGTCTAAGTTGGCGATGTATAGAACAGTTCTAACAGATCCATCTTTAGTTATAACAGATACTATTCAATATTTGTACCTCAGAGCACTTAAACACTTGATATTT
This sequence comes from Gonocerus acuteangulatus, assembly GCA_946811695.1. Taxonomy (NCBI): domain Eukaryota; kingdom Metazoa; phylum Arthropoda; class Insecta; order Hemiptera; family Coreidae; genus Gonocerus; species Gonocerus acuteangulatus. Next base: position 119,917,653 of record OX328123.1, on the reverse strand, counting down.
GTCTGACCGCAGTTTCTTTAGGAAAACTGATGAAAACATAGAAAACAGAATTGACTAATTAAAACAGTAACTGACCTTTTACTAACATTTATTCATTTATCCAAATATAAAGGAAATATACTTTAATATTCACTCTCACAAAATTTATTTCAACCCACATGTTTCGCTCATCTATTTATCACTACAAAATGAAATATTTTCAATCCTGAACCGAGTTCCGAGAACTGCACTGTATTTGGTAATGATATATACTAATTCGCCTAGTTCCTTATACTCTCTTAATAACATATACTCAATATACCCCATTGTCAAACAAATATTACATCATGTACACCGGTTAAAGGTACAAAATATACACAGAATATGATGTGGTTATTCGGACATGAAAATATTTCTGGAAGCACTGTCATTGACGAACTAGCAAAATTAGCAACACGAAAAGGCACAAATGACGTAGATCTCTTCACATTACTAGACGTTAAAGTACTAACATACAGATAAATGTTAAACAATCGGAAGCAAATTTGGCTACTTCCACGGGACAAAAAACTCAGGCTGTAACTGTTATATTTAAAACATATAGCTCTTAAGATGCATGAAAACGCTTCAAAACATGTAGGGAAGTGAAATAAATATTGTAAAAATATATTGATGTACCATTTTCATAATTCACACATAACTTGACTATCGATATATCTAAACGATGAATTAGTTTGAATATTTTCTTTTAACAGGATATTTGGTTTAATATAACGTTAAGTAAAACGTTTTCTACCGAAGTCACTATGTTTAATTACGGGTTTAGCAATTAACTATAAAATGTCCATTACTTTTGTTGTATAGGCACGATTACAATTAACGACCATCAATCGATCCATTACAGATTATTTGACAAGGCTTTAAAAACGTTTGACCTCCGTATCATGAGCAGACTCTTCTAAAGTAAAAAAAAATCCGACTCAAAGGAACTGCGTCATAAAAGCGCGGTTCCGTTATTATTCCTAGTCTAATTCGGAAAGATTAAAATAGAAACAGTTATTATTTTGGTTCGACCTTTCCTGAAAAGGTTTTATGATCTTACCTGTATGGGTCGGCCAACACCAGAAAGGGCCTCGCATAAAGACAGTTGATAAGTCACAAGGTCTTCGAATCTCTTGGAAAGCTATTTTTCTAGCAATTACTTCTTTTTCTTATTTTACTAAACCTGTTTTATTGTCAAATACATTATCCAACTATAAGCAATTAAAAAATAACAAGGAATAAAAACAGACAAAAAGAACCGTTCGAATAAACGAAATCAATTCCTTCAAAGATACTTATTTCTCCGATTTAGTAAGCTTTCGAATGGTAACCTTCCGCTTACGAAGATTCTCAACCGTTTTCGACATATAAGGAAAGTATACGAAGTTCGCAAAACTTTTCTTGTCTGTTAATAAAATATTTTATTCTAACCCTTCCTTAACTCTAAACGTAACCAAAATTTCAACATATTAGTTTTAAAGTTAAGTTAATAAGTTCAAACATGCAGAAAATGTTTCAACTGAATCCCATGATTCTAAACGTTATTCAACAACTATTTTTCCAATTTTCTCGAAAACGGTTAAAGCTATCACCTTAAAAATGGTTTCATTCGTTTTCCTAGGCCAATAAGCCTATAAAACGAGTACTTGCAAGCATTTGAAGTGAGCGGAACGACTTTGTTCGCACAAATTTCGCATTAAAAACCATGTTCCGGTGGGCGGATTCTGCTGGTTAACGAACTTGACCTTTCAAATTAGACGAAAGATTTTTGTACTAATTTAATCAAAATTGGAACATTATTGAGGCCAGGAAAGTGCGAACGGACAAATATATATATATATATATATATATATATATATATATATATATATATATATATATATATACACACACACACATTTGAACGACCGTTATTTTCGTTCTCTAGTGGTTCTGAAACGCAAAATGTTCTAGTCGGCACTTCCGGATTGTTTCATGAGATCAACCTTATAAGCGGGGTTCCTCCCTATGGAGGGAGGGAAGAACCGCGCTAAAATGTAGAAAATAGCGGATAGAAATTGAGCAAGAATTCAGCTGGTAAAAGGAACGGGAAGCTGCAATAAATTCACAAGCCATTAGCCTGCACGGCCAGCCGACCAAATAAAAAACAAACTTCGTTGTCGCCTCTTTGAAATATGCCCTTAAATTCTGGGTCATCCTCTTAACATTTGTCTTTCTGTTCCTCTTACTAATTACACTGAGTGAAGAACAACTACTAACAGTATCTACATCTACCAGGGAAATTACTTTTATGTATTGCTCAATCTGAGTTTACATTATCATAATATACATTTTTTGTTATTCCACAGGAATTATGAAGTTATATATATATATATATATATATACATATATATATATATATATATATATATATATATATATGTTTGATGTTAGTACGGCATTCTCCAGGGGTCAGTTTCTCTAGGTGATATTTCGCAGGAATCCCATCCTGCTTCATCAGACCGTTGTCCTCCATTGGACAACGGTCTGATGAAGCAGGATGGGATTCCTGCGAAATATCACCCAGAGAAACTGACCGCTGGAGAATGCCGTACTGACATCAAAAATTCTCCCCAGCGAAGAAACCTCAAAAATAATATACATATATATTATTTATTCTATTATGCCTACTAGGATAAAAAAGAATACACATATATATATACACATTATTTTATTATTTTTTATTAGTTTCCTCTCTGCAGTAACCCTGCAAAGAGGCCGTTTATTTTGTGCTACACGTTCCAATATATACGTATATATATATATACACACACACACATATATATATATATATATATATATAAATATATACTTACAAGTATATACATTATACCCAAGTGAAACTACACCTTCCATAATGAAATTCATGCTGTAAAATTTCAAATTCATCGTTTTTTTTCAAACTTTTCCATTTTTATTTATCATTTTCTGAAAAAAATCAATTATTTTAGGCTGGTTGGACCTCCGAATCCAACCTTTGACAGACTACACTAGATATCTTTAGTGAACATCAGAGATTTTTACTCAGGTACTCCAGAACCTCAGTCCAAAGCGGCTAATTTCTTCTCATATGTACACACACACACATATATATATATATATATATATATATATATATATATATATATATATATATATATATATATATATGTATATTCTAGACATGCCTCTCTCTCTATGGGTTTCTATAACTGTCCATGGGTTTATTATACCTGTGTATGGTAGTAAAATACTGGTGCAGTAAATTAAAATTTCCCCTTGCAAGATTTAGGCCAAATAGCTTAAACCAGCAATGTTCTCACGTCCTTATTTACCAATGTATGGACAAAAACCATTAACAATGTTCGAAAGTTATCTATCTAGTTTGTTAACTATATGCTATTGTACATAACCATAAGTGGGCGTAAATAGTTTTGTCCGGTCGTATAAAGTTAACACCTTTCTGTGAGTTTAGATATCTTTGTACAGATGTGTATATCTGTATCCATATTTTCATAACTGTGCACTGGTGTAAATTAATCGAGTGGCTTATACGTATTACAGTCAACTGGTCTTTATTTCATTTATTTATTTGAAGGGTTTTGCAATTATAGCGATAAGCCCTAATACACATTAAGTTATTTTAAGAGTATTTCTTCTTTAGCAATAAGCATTAATACACATTATAATGTAGATACTTCATTTTTTCAGTTGACGTTTAAAAATTAAATAAAAAAAATATATAGAGATATAAAACACAATTCATGTTTATATGAATAAAACTACAATACATTAGTCTAATAAAATTAGATTAATAAAATAAACAGCTTACATTGAAAGTATAAAAAGTGGAAGGTAGATTGACAAGACTTTTTGTTATAAATTAGTGTTCTTTTATATAATGTAATATAGTGTAGATGTGAGATGTTAAAAACACATGCAAAGCCTGCTTGATAAGCTGCTATTTTTATGCAGAAGAGAAGAAGTTGTCATAACCAGGCTTAGAATTGGACAATCATGATTAACACATTCGTACTTAATGAAAAGACAGGACAGATCCGTATACTCACAATGTACGTTTCTTTGACGTTACACACACTGACTGATTTGTTGCCTGCCCGTAACTAGTGTCTTGGGCAATCTTGTGATATGTGTTTTCCTACTTTGATACGTAAGTATTTTCTAATTTCTAGTCAACCTTTTAAAGTGGTGGCTACTTTAACTTGGTTGTCTTTGAGTGTTTTTACACCCCTACGCGTGTTTTTATGTGGTGTATATGCTTCCTTGCGGGGCAATATGCGATTCTGCACAGCAGACATAAAATTATAGGGGCTTATAAACGTGGGTATGATTGTATTTTACTCTGTATGTTTGTTCATATTTTTTTATCGGTATATTTAATTTTTTCAGATGAAAAAGTTAAATAATTTATTTATGTATTTATTTATTTTCGGTGCACCACAACTGCTTGGTGATTTGCACACGTAAATGGTAATTAAAAAAAAATGAATGAAAACATAAAATAAAAGATTTAAAAAAAAATATCCCTAAAGATAATTTCAAAAATTTACAATAATTTATAATATAAAATGGGGAAAATAAGCAATGAGAAAATTGTACTAATGATAAATAATTTAATAATTAATTCTTTCTCGCAAAATAAAAACATATTTTATCATTGAGTTTGTATTGGTGGAGAGGACACACACACGCACGCACGCACACACGCGCGCACACGCACGCACGCACGCACACACACACACACACACACACACACACACACACACACACACACACACACACACACACACACAGACACACACAAAATACAATTTAATTTTATTTATAAGGTAAATAAAATAAAATTTTAAAATCTTGAATCACATCTAAAGAATTTAGAATGATACTCGATCCGTGAAGGAGTATCTTGAAGCTGTAGATAAGTAATTTAGCAGATATGCGTATGATATGGGAGTACTGGCAGCTAAGGATGGTGCCTTGGGGTGATATGATAAGGCAGTGCACACACACACACACACAAAATACAATTTAATTTTATTTATAAGGTAAATAAAGTAAAATTTTAAAATCTTGAATCACATCTAAAGAATTTAGAATGATACTCGATCCGTGAAGGTGTATCTTGAAGCTGTAGATAAGTAATTTAGCAGATATGCGTATGATATGGGAGAACTGACAGCTAAGGATGGTGCCTTGGGGTGATATGATAAGGCAGTGCACACGCACACACACACACACACACAATACAATTTAATTTTATTTATAAGGTAAATAAAGTAAAATTTTAAAATCTTGAATCACATCTAAAGAATTTAGAATGATACTCGATCCGTGAAGGAGTATCTTGAAGCTGTAGATAAGTAATTTAGCAGATATGCGTATGATATGGGAGAACTGACAGCTAAGGATGGTGCCTTGGGGTGATATGATAAGGCAGTGCGCACACACACACACACACACACACACACACACACACACACAATACAATTTAATTTTATTTATAAGGTAAATAAAGTAAAATTTTAAAATCTTGAATCACATCTAAAGAATTTAGAATGATACTCGATCCGTGAAGGAGTATCTTGAAGCTGTAGATAAGTAATTTAGCAGATATGCGTATGATATGGGAGCACTGACAGCTAAGGATGGTGCCTTGGGGTGATATGATAAGGCAGTGCTGACGATACCGAGGGCTGGTTGGGGCGTCTTCCTTCAAATTGAAATGTTAATAGGGCCTCGTTATTGCTCTACAGATTCCATATATTAGCTATCCAATACCCTTCTCCTCCCTTCAAGATGGGATGTGTATTTAACCAATATATACATAAATACATCTACAATATGCGTATATTAAGCATGGGAATTAAATTGAATTATGGATAATGGACAATTTTATTTTTATTAAACCACTTTATAATAAAAACTAAATGCTTTCCTTAGCTTGTTTAGCTTACACCGCATTCCATTAGGATTTAAATGTTTCCCTATGTAAAAAAGGACAAACATAAATAGTTTTGCTCTATTATATAAGCGCGTTTCCTCCATAGGAAGGACACCTACCTATGAAGTCGATATGATAGCACAATTCGAATGTGCAAACTAGAAACTTCCACGTTTCAGAACTCAACAGCTGTGGCTCACATTTCTTTGAATGTATGTATATAATGTATATGTATAAATAAAAATTTGAATTACAGCTGTATTCGTGATGAGTTCTAAAACTTGAACTGTATGTATACATGAGAGGAGGGGGCTTATTCGTATAACACAAAAGATACGCCTACTGGAATGCGATTTATTACAGAAAAATCCGCTTTAAAAAATCGTATACCTCAGCATTTATAGGTCTTCAGGTAAATTTTGTCTAGGTAAACCTAAGGAATCAAATGAAACAATTTTCAAGGACACATCTATAAGAGTTTCCAAAACACTGGAAACAGCAGGACTTACCTAGACTATTGGATAGTATTACTCGAAACATAAGTTTTCAAAATGTTTTATATTCATCTAATCGAAGGCATAACAATTTTGGTTGCGCTTGTGGTTGGGAAAGTATTAAAAAGTAAAATTTATAGACAAACGAGCAGTTTTGCAGGAGATCGTGGCGAGTGAAAGGCAACTGTCCGAAAGTTTACTAAACGTCCTACAAAAATATTCAAGTTTAGATAGAGCGATCGTACTTAAAATACGAAAGTATTGGTTTCGTTCTATTGAACGGTTTTTGTCTGTTTTCTTCAGAAAGGTTAGACGAAGAAGAATACGCGTAGAAAATGCAGAAATAAAGGAGGCATAGATTATGATAATGTATTCGCCTAAAGCACGAATAATAAAGGCAGAGAGTAGTTTACATAGACTCGATTCTGTAGGAGCTAAAAAAACGTTGACTCACTAAGTTAACAACTATTGTGAATATTCTAACAACTATTATTCAGAATAGATATAGTTACATAAATTCAGAATTGTTATATTTACATAAATTCATGATGGTTATAGTTACATAAATTCACGGTGGTTATCTACTATATATTTGTCAAATACCACTCACTCACTGACCTATCATCGCCCAGCCAAAACAATGTCAAGAAACATTATACTTTGATTACTTATCAATTGATGAATAACATGTAGTATGACGGGGACCGTGCTATAATAAACTGCACAAAATTATGTAGTAGTGTTAATTTTGATGATACTTTGTTTAACGCAATAAAATAACAACTTATCTGCCGTGACGAAGAACGGGTATTCAGCTAGTAGTTTCATGAATGCATTGTATTTTGTATTGCCTTATAGTCTTTCTTTGGAGTGAGGAAGAGCCGGATTGAGTAATTTCTGCTTCTGTGTAAATTCGATACTGCCACTTCCCTCTTCATTGGCGCCCTAAAATCGCTTTTATTCGAAATGTGGTTGTTCACAATTTTCACTAAATAAAAACAAAAATTGTAATTGTAAAAGGAGGAAAATCAGGTGGCTGAAGTAGTACTGGCCAAAATGTCTCCCAAGTGTGGTGTATGGTAAATAATTAGATATTTCTACAGTATCTGACCCTCTATTGGCCCTTGTGGCCTTTTGCGAGACTAAATTTTTGGGATTTAATAAATATGTTTTAAATTCTTTTAAAAATTTCTAAAGATAAAGATTCAATATATATTTTTTTTATTTATTCTTTTTGTTGTGATTTTATGTGCGTTTATAAAGAGGAATGTAAAATAGACGACAGAAGTTGTATAACTTCCAGCAGAGTGATAAACGCTTTCTCGTCTTGAGATGAAGTCCGCCAGCTGAAAGGAGAGGGAGAAGGATCTAGGTGGGCTGAGACGTCGCGTGGGAGGTCATGCTTCCTTTTAGGAACGTTATAAGGGGAAGCCCAGGCATTCTGATGTTGAAGGACAAAGAGAGTGAAAGACAGAGAGGGAGAGAGTGAGAGAGAGAGAGAGAGAGAGAGAGAGAGAGAGAGAGAGAGAGAGAGAGAGAGAGAGAGAAAGAGAGAGAGAGAGAGACGAACAAGATCACAGTCATGGAGAAACTAATTACCTCGACAACACAAAAGCAAAACCCTCCGCCATTTAAGTTGGTCGCCCGTGGCCGCGGCGACAGAAGGATAATGATTGAATTCAGAACTTGGTAAAACTCTCAACAACCACTAGCGGCAGCTTCCTAACCACTGCTCAGGACAAGTTTCGTCTCGGCGGTGTATCTCAATTTCCTATCTCTTTGTGCATTCCATGTTTTTTTAATCAGAAAAGTTTGGGTTTCATCATCTTCTGAAGTAGTTTTATGGAGAATGTGAGTAGTCTCGGGAAGACCTCGCCTTCGGCCTCGTCCGGTTGAGCTTACTCGCTTATGAAACCATAAATCCTATTTTCATCCATGTATACTTTACTCTAAATAATGATATGCAAGTGTCAGCTGGTAAGGTGATAAGAAGTCATGGAAAGGTTGGGATTCGGCTAAGGGAACCACGTCAGATTTTCAGAAACATCTGTGGTTTACCGTTTCGGCACGGAACGGTGTTTGGCAGCCTTCTTCATGATAGAGTAAAAGTTATCATGGTCGTCTTCCACCCCCTAGGCATTTGTTGCTGAAAAAGACTCCTCAAAAGTACACTCATTTTTTTTGTATTAAGTGATAATCATTTAGTCAGACCAAAACTATAAATTTCATTAGAAACCACGTATACTAGGTATTTAACAAAATTTTTCAATGGTAGGTAATCAATACCTTCGTGGTTGATTTAACAAAAATTTAACAACAGATTAGATTTAGTAAGTTTTGTTTTTCTTCTTTGATTTCCAGTAGAACAGGTTAACCAATTTTTATGGGGGTTCGTAATTCAGTTTAATTCTTTTGCTCCTACGTTAGTATAAAATATTTAATTTTATTAATTTTTTTTTAAATTTATAATGGCCAACCTTTAAGGTTATTAAAGCCATTCCTTTGTTTGGTAATTTTCATTATCATTCTGTAATAAGTAGTAATTGTGTAATAAGCATTAATCTGTGTACATAATGAATAAATTGTTATTATTAACTGTTTTATTTTCCCATATTTAGTTCAACCGACAAAATAGAAATGCTCAATTGCTTGTCAAAAAAAAAAAAAAGTAACAAAATAGATCTAGAAAAATAAAAAAAATCGCTAAAAAAAAATAATGATAATAAAATAATAGGCGCTAATGGCCGAAATGTCGATGCGCCGTAAAAAATAAAATAATAATAAAAACAAAATTAATGTATAAAAATTATAAATAAATAAATAAAATAGCATTTCAGTTTTTTATGTTCTATCTAAACTATCCCTATCAACTTGGCGGCCCTTAAAAAGTCAAAACGCTAGTTTGTCTTGCAAGATATTACCTACCACCTATGCATATTTCAAGTACCTATTCCAAGGAGCCCGAGTTCGAAAGTTCATTGACTTAGTGTTTCGAAAAGAAGCTCCATAAAAGCCCGTGGAATCTATATAGTTGCTCCTTGTGGTTCTTAGTATTAATTACAACTTAATTATTTAAAAGTACATAATTTATTATGTTTCGAGGGGTATTTTTTGTTTGCGCATTAAAGCTTTAATCAGAGAAATTTGTAGGATGTATTTTATTTTAAGCATTTTTCATCATTAGCCACGAATCGTTTCCATCTATCTTGCGTAAAATATGTATACAGATTTAAGGATATATTTTAATGTTTGTGTTATGCTTTGAAAAGCAAGTTTGTCTTGCCCAGATAGTTGAATATGTATACTTTATATTCGCCCCTAATACTAAATAGTTAAATCATGTTGTTAGGTATGTCTCAGTTACCAAAATGTTAGCATGTGCTTTAGGGCCAATGGTGTGCTACACTTTAAGGAATTCGGTCTCTCGTGTCTGGTCATGAGATGTAAGCGTGTCAGTCGTGAATTCAAATTTTAAGACAACATATAATTGTCAGTTCTAGAGAATATGAATCCTGGAGAATATTTTCTAAGCGTTGTGCGCATATTGAAGAGAGTATCCAAGGGAGATGGATTTCCAAGGGTTCAATACCAGCCGAGGGGGGAGAGCAGGAGAGGATGTTACCCTCAATATAAGGAACAATGTTCTGCCCTTTAGTGGAGGATTTATTGCATAGGGTGAAAATGAAATTTCCTTTTTTTCCTGACGAGAAGTCATGAATTTCTGGAACAAAGGCATAGGAAATTGTTTTGTATATTGTTACTCCTTAGCAGAACACATAAGTTGTCTGTGCACAAGTCATAATATAATGAATTATTGCAGGACATGCCTTATTTAGTACTAGCTGAATACCCGTGCTTCACCACGGCCGATAAGTATTTTTAAATAAGATATGATCAAAATTAACGCTACTACACAATTTTGTACAGCTTATTATTGCACGGACTTTAAAGTTACCCAGGAAACACCATGTGGAGGTAACCGTGCTTGTTTCCGTTGGAGAGTAAACAATAAATAAATAAATAAATACAACAACCGCTTAAAAAGTTAGGTAAACAGAGAAAAATAGACGTTGAAAAGCTAACAAATTTGAAGTTTTAAGCACTTATCTCTTCCATTGACATCGCCCCACCGAATCATTACAACAGAATCTTATTGTAGAGAATTTAGTAACCTTTCGAATAGCCGCCTTCCACTTACTACGAGTTTCCAACCGTTTTCGAGATATTTTAGAAAATATACTGAGATCCGAAAACTTTGTATCATCATTCATTCAATTTTTTCCGTATACTTCGTTTTTGAATACCCAAACAGAAAATTAGTTTTGAAAAGTATTTCTATCAATTTTTCTGATAAATGGCTACAGAACTCGCTTAAAAAATGGTTTCATTCGTTATCCTACGTTAAGGAATCTTTCGCACAAATTTCGCTCTAAAAACCATGTTCCAGTAAACGGGTTCAACTGGTTAATGAACTTGACCTTTTAAATGAGAAGAAAGATTTTTGTACCAAATGTTATCAAAATCGGACCATTTTTGAGCCGATGAGGACCTTCTTAATAATTCAAACCCCCCTAAATGTACTTAAACATTTGAATATATAAAAAAAAAAAAAAAACTTAGTGAGTGTTTACATTCTAAATGGATTGTCCGAGCAAAATTTCAAATTTTGTGTCAAGTGGTTCGGGATATTATTACCTCGGATGGACCAGGGCGTAAACTCTATGAGGGTCAAAATCACAGTTTATTTCTAATAATTCAAGGACTGCCATCATAGTGAAAATTAACCTCAATTAAAAATAATTAACCTCAATAACACTAACCAACTAAAACTTTAATCCCCTCTAAAAATACTTAAAAATTCGAATATCAAAAAATCCTTTCTTAGCGAGTGCCTACGTTATACAGGGAGTGTCCATGCAAAATTTCAACATTTTCTGTACAGTGGTTTGGGCTGGGCGATGATAGGTCAGTCAGTCAGTCAGTCAGTGGTATTTGAAAAATCGGTCATACGGTAAAGACAGAGATATCTGACAGCATCTGCCTCTCTGTGCCCTCCTTGCCTAATTTGGGTCTGGTTTTCTTCTGTAGATGTTGCTATCATACCACAGTTATCGCTCGGAAAACCGAACAATAACTAAGCTAGATGAGTTATTCCTCCTCTATTTTGTTAAAAGAGCCTTAAACCGTTAACGTCACCCCTCTCACTCCTAAGGTCAGCATATATCATTGGCCAAATTCTCTCTATATTTGCTAACGTCCATTATTTTCAACTCACCATTGTCTCAATGTATCGGTTTTTTCCTTAACTGAAGCTTATTGTTAGTCTCTATAATTTTGTCTGGATTCATTTTTTAAGGTTATCTTGAGAATGTTTGGAATTCATTTTCGTACTGTTAAGCTAATGTTACACGGTTTACTACCTACACTGACCGTTGCCTTGCTATTTCTGCACATTTATTCATTCTTATGGTAGCTTTTAATGTAAAAAATAGCACATTTCAACTGTCTTCAGCCTTTATTTAGTTTATTATTTAAAGTTACTAGTTATTTCAAATTAGTTATTTGTTTTAGGATTGTGTAAAATAAATAAATACCAACCAATACCTCGGAGAGATGATACCGAATGAATATGGACCAGTGAAGGGAGTAGCGATCCAGTAGAAGTGGAGCCCCCCCCTACCCATGGGACATGGAGCCCCTAGGGGCTGCTAATGGCTACAGATGTACCTCCACACCGCCCTTTTACTGCTTAATTTCTCTTCCCTTCTAGTGATCCTCTTACAAGGCTATTAGGCTTCTTGTATCAGCAATTCCAACAATCACTCTAGCTGAATTTATCACTGATCAAAAGTCTTTAATGGTTTGTCCTTGAAACAAATTGGAATAATATACAGCAACGAATTTAAATCGCTTTATTCTATTTTAGGCTATTTAATCAATAGGAGTATTATATAAATAAGGAACACTGAACTATGTTTGCAAGAATCATTACATATTTATTTCTAGTCAAAAACTGTTCAATGTCTGTTGATAATAACTTTATTTTAAATCATCTACTTTTCGAAACGCATCGAAAATATACCCTAGTACAGATAAAAGTGAAATGTTCAAGTCACTTAATGCAATTCAATTGGTCCCATTTTAATTTTCACATCAAAATTCTCATACTCCAAAACATTCAAATTCCACAGAAATTGCAAGTAAGATACTTAGGACTGATATATAACACAGAAAAGATAGGAACTAAATAGACGTTTTAGACTTTTATCACGCTTATTGGACAAACGCTCAAAACTTTTTATTGACTAACAAACGACTTATATAAAACACCATACTCTGACCAATATGGCCTTATGGAATAGAAGTATTGGGTTCCACTAAACCTTCCAGTTCCTAAAGAATACAAACAACGTCTCGAACCTAACCCAACATAATGACTTTTATATCCCCTTTACCCAATCCCTGGCCAATCAGTGAATCAGAAGATTCATTTCAATCTTCCTAGCCATCCAAATACTTTGATAAATTCTCTATCCTCCTTCCCACAGTTAACATATGTTACAACCAAATAAGAAAGTTGAAAATTATTACTCAACACAAATCCCTATGAAATCAGTTGAGAGAGTTGATAATCAGATGGAAAAACATAACCATCTGGTGGAGAAGAGCAACGAGATTGACCCTGGAAGAAAACTTAATTGGTATGACGAATCATCTCCACTAATGACAGCCTACCCAAGTATCTTATAGTGGAAATAAGTGGAGGAAGGTAAGAATTTTAGCAGTATGAATCCTTTTGTAATCAATAAGTGGATAACATCCTTTTCTAAAAACCATAAGGTTAGAAAATTAAGAAAAGAAGGTTTGCTATTTATTGAAGCAAATAACTCACATGTGGCATCAAAATTATTAGAACAAAAATATTTCGGCTCAAGTAAAATAACCGTAACACCACATCGCACTCTGAATCAGTCACGAGGTGTCTTCTATTGCCGTGACATTGCCGAAGTATCAGATGAAGATATTCTCCAGAAGCTTAGCGGCCAGCTAGTCACCATCATTAGAAGGATTAGGGTAAAACAAGAATTGGACAAATCCCCGCTGTTCGTAGCAACCTCCGGAACCCCAAGTATTCCAGAAAGTTTAAACATTGGCTACTTGACGGTGAGGGTTAGGCCTTACATACCTCCTCCGAGCATCTGTTTCCAGTTGAACTATCTGTCAAAATCCTGTACAAACCAAACGATCTGTAGTAGATGCACTCAACCGAAATACGACGGTATATGCAACACGGTCAGGTGCAGCTTGTGTGGTCAGGATCATTTTTTTAAATCATGCCCTACATATGCCAGAGGTGGAAATTAAAACCAAAACTGTCATAGATCGTGTGAGTTATTCCGAAGCAAAGAGGAAACTGGCGGTTGACCGAATAACCTCGTACGCCCAGAAGACCAAAGAAAATGACAATAAAGAAATGTTGGCAAATCTTTTCCAATACATGGCAAAAATAGAAAAAACCTTGTCATTTTAACAAGAGAAAATTCTTGAAAAATAAACCTCAGTCGTACAGTCAATAGGCGGCAACACAAACAAAGTAAAGGCTCAAAAGGCACCAGAAAAAACTGGAAACCCGAAAAACATCCCATCAATGAAACTCTCAAGCGAAGTGGTTGGAACAACAATTGAAGAGACCCCACCCATCAAGACAGGTGGAAGAAAGTCTCGGACCAAGAAGGAGACGTAAACTGTTCGTCGTCATTCAAACTTTACTGCACTCATCTACTTTACACTACTTTACTGTCCACTCAATGGTATACATATCTTCTTTTCTAGGTTGCTATGTCGGCACTCCAATGGATCATTAATGGCGTCCAGAGGCACTATGCTCACCTAAGGCACTTAATGCAAGATGAGGCCCTTAACTTTAACATTATTGCTTTACAAGAGACACACACCGCTCCTGGTAAGCAAATCTCCATAAACGGGTACAATTCTTATTACAAAGATTATTTGCTGGGAGGTAGGGCTTGTGGCGGTGTCTGTATTTACGTCAAGGACTGTATCTACAGTGAACCTGTAAGGTTACTGACTACAGTCCAAGCCGTAGCAGTTACAGTTCACATGCCTTTCAAAGTTACTGTCTGTTGCATTTATCTTCTACCAAGTGAACCTATTGACATTCATACACTTCAACACATTATCACACAACTCCCCACTCCTCTACTCCTGGTAGGAGATATGAATTCGGAGAGCACATCTTGGGGTGCTAACTCTACTAATGGACGGGGAAAACGTATACAAACACTTTTCGAGAAAAATTACCTTATTCCACTTAACACGCACTTAACGACACATTTACGTCCACGCACCGTAACGTACACTAACATTGATGTATCTGCTTGCTCGTCATCAAAATTTACCCGCTTCAAATGGGAGGTAAGCCGAGATCAGTACGGAAGTGATCATTTCCCTATAATGCTTACTCCTAATACAACCCCAATAGTTTTTAATTCTACTCCGCGTTATAACATTAAAAATGCTGATTGGGAAACATTTCAAAATTACTTTTCAGAAAATTCTAAAGATATTAAAACCTTCGAACAATTTTTATCAGCAATTACATCAGCAGCAGATGCATCGATGAATAAGACACCAAGTATATAAAAACACCGACAAGTCCCTTGGTGGAACGATGAATGTAAAAAGGCAGTATCTGAAAGAAGAAAGGCACTCCGTTTATTTAACTCCAATCCTAGTCAGTCATTTCTGTTAGAATATAAGCGAAAGAAGGCCAAAGCCCAGTATATAATAAAACAAACTAAGAAAAAATGCTGGGTAGACTTTGAAAGCTCCATTAATACAAACACCCCCCTAAACAAATTTGGTCAATGGTTAACAAAATTAACAATAAAAGTACAACCCACCTATTTCGGCTGTAAAGCAAAATAATATTTTAGTTACTTGCCCCGAAAAAATATAAGAAATTGTATCGGGCAACAATTCAGCTACATATCAAGTGATGAAAGGCTCTCTCCCGAATCGCGGAGAATAAAATATAATTTAGAAAACGTCCCGCTCCTTCTTACGCCGACATTCATTCATCCATTAAATGAACCTCTAACAATGCACGAATTGTCACTGATACTGAGCCAAGTAAAATACACCTCACCTGGAGAGGATGGAATATGCTACAAAATGCTGAAACATCTTCCCAGTACAGGCTTATCGTTGCTCTTAAAGCTGTATAACAACGCTTTTGAAACTGGCAAGTACCCGTCTCAGTGGAATCAAGCTAATTTTATACCAATTAAAAAACCAAACAAGGAAGCGACATCAGCTGATAGCTACAGACAAAAGAGTTCTGACAAGCTGTACTTTTAAGGTTTTTGAAAGAATATTAAATAAGAGGCTTCTATGGTTCCTTGAACATAATAAGCTTCTGTCAGAGTACCAATGTGGCTTCAGACCGAGTCACTCGGCTATAGATCACATTGTTACTTTAGAAAACCAAGTATTGAACTCTTTCATTGATCAAGAATCTGTTTTAGCCGTCTCATTTGATATTGAAAAGGCTTATGATTCAGTTTGGCGCAGAACTATTTTGTCTAAACTAAGCGAATGGAATATTCAAGGAAGTTTTTTCAACTTTGTTTTAAATTTCCTTTCGAATAGAACATTTCGCGTAAAAGTAGGAACGGCCCTTTCAAATATATTCTACCAAGAAAACAGAGTGCCTCAAGGCAGTGTACTAAGCACGACTCTATTTAAAGTAGCTACGGACACCGTCCGTGAGCACATTACTCCACCAGTCAAATATGGCCTGTATGTGAATAATTTGCTTATTATATTCGAACAAAGGATTTAGTAAATGCCGCAGAGTCTATACAAACGACGATAAATGGACTAGAGCATTGGAGCGTTACTAACGGACTACATTTTTCTACACAAAAAACACAAAGTATACTTTTTACAAAAAAACGACGTATTCCACAAATTAGACTAACATTAAACAATACTCCAATTTTTGACACTAAACTCACCTGGGTTCCCCACCTAAGGAATCTTGTTGATAGATGTATGAAATCTTTGCATCTCTTGATTATTTTAAGCAACATCAAGTGGGGAGCAGACAGAAGTATAATGCTAACACTCTGTCGAGCGTATACCAGGTCTCTTCTGGACTACGGGAGTGTAGCGTACACATCTGCCAAGCCCAGCACTCTGGTGCTTTTAGATCCAGCCCAGCCGTTAGCCAACATGCAGAATGTGGAGAGCTTCCATTGGAGTACAGGCGTATGGAGAATTGTCTGAAATATAGTTTGAAAACTAAATATTTAAATAGTGCGTGCGTTCCTCAATCAATCGATGAGGCCATATTACGGAAATATCAAATGCAGCCTTTTAGACAACGCTCACTGTTAGTAAGATGTGCGACACATACTCAAGACACTGATCTATTAGGAGTACAGCTGTTAATCAAACCTCTAGGGACTTTTATACCATGGACTATAAACAATTTAAAACTAGACCTGGGACTGACTAAATACAAAAAATCTAACCTGATTTCTACACATACATACAAACACATTTTGAAATCATATTTCAATAAGAATAAAGACACTTCTTCATCTACACCGACGGATCCAAGACGGCGGAAGATGTAGGCGCAGCCGCTATAATGGATAGAAATACTCTACAAGTGAAACTATCGATCACTGCAAGTATCTATTCAGCGGAACTGCATGCCTTATCTCTCGCTTTGGACAATATACAGGACGTGAAACAAGATAAAATAACAATGTGCACGGACTCACTTAGCTCAATATACGGACTACCGGAATCAGAATCCAATAATTACAAATATACTTGATCGGATACATCAGACGACTAAAGTAATAACTATATATTGGCTTCCAGGACACGAGGACTTAGGACAAAGCACCAAAGCCGACGTACTTGCACGGATACATCAGACGACTAAAGTAATAACTATATATTGGCTCCCAGGACATGAGGACTTAGGACAAAGCACCAAAGCTGACGTACTTGCACGGACGTCAGCAAGACAAAACTATCACTATATACACAATAATACACTACAAGATTTGCAAGCTGAGGCCACAAGGTTAATTACAGGAAACTGGCAGCACTTTTGGCACATGACGACAGAGAACAAACTCAGAGAAATAAAACAAACAGTTTGTGAATGGCCTTCGAGCAAAAGAAACAATAGGAGAGAAGAAGTTGTACTTTGTCGCTTACGAATCGGCCATTCACGGCTGACGCACTTACACCTCATGACGAGACAGGACAGACCAAAATGTGAACATTGTAACTCAACACTGACCATAAAACACCTACTGACAGAATGTATACTTAGACAAAACTATGACTTACCGTACAATATGACGGAACTACTAGGTGATAGGAGCCAATATATAGGACAAATATTTAACAATCTGCAGAAGACTAACGTACTTGACAAATTATAACATGACCTATACGTCTTAATTGGCAACAACACATCAACTTAGAAAAAAAATAAGAGAGAAAAGAGAAGATTTTATGTATTCCATTAAAATAAAAATTATACTTACATTCACTACCAACATACGGCCAAATACTAAAACCTTATTGACAGACACACGGACCATTATTACAAAACCAATACTAATACAATACATTCTAGACAAGTTCACATGAAACAAATTTAACATTTTTGTATTATTTTATACATGTTCATGCAATATTTTTTAAAAGTTTAATCGCCTTGCCGCTACAACTTATTAAATAATAAATAAATATCCTCCTTCCATAATGCACAAAATCCTCATAGAAGGCTGAAGCGGTATAGAGACAATTTGTTTTCACATGCCATCTGCAATGCTCAAAATTTATTGTTCTAGGGGGTTATGTAATTGTGTGTATTCCCACATCATCCCTCACAATGTTATTGTTTAAAAACCAGCAAAATTACTGGAAATATGTATATCATATTATAAATAAAGGCTAAAAAAAAAAAAAAAAAAAAAAAAAAAAAAAAAAAAAAAAAAAAAAAAAAAAAAAAAAAAAAATACTCATGAAATGCTTACCTAGAGTAGGTATTAACGAAAATATCGATGTTTGTAAATTTCTTTGGGGAGCGAATTCTCTTGGTGTACCTTACGACGGTCGTGTGGAACGATCATCTCCACAGGTGGGCAAAGTCAATAAACACCACTGTAAGGATTAGATCGCGGCCCTTCCGGGGTTGGCCCCCTTCTCTGCCGTTTTTCCTGTCTTACAAGTGTTGAAAATAATTTATTGGTCCTATGACCATTGACCGTTGTTGGAGGGAACAAATACGAAAAACCCCCACGGGCGTCAAGCCGATCGTGGGAGTGCAGGACCCCGGCCGCATATATACCTCTAGGGCGGTGGGGCACTGCTTTTCACGCACACATACACGCGCTCAGGGCGTTTGAAGAGGTAAGAAACTGAAAGAGTTTTGTTGTAAGTAATTTAATTAAAATCGGACCATTTCATATTTTCCGCCCTGTAAAAGTGCATTTTTTTTAAAGGATCGAGATGAGTTATGAATGTATTATAAAAAAATATCTGCAATTAAAAAACTGCTCGAGCTTTTTGTTGACTGTGGTCCATGAACGTTCTTATGCTGAAACGGAATAAATACTTAAAACCTTCCAACACGTCTAGTTCTTAAGTAAAACTGTATGCCGCTTGTGTTGTAATCCAGCGTTAACTCGGCAGTTGATGCCATGTTTTCAGTCTTAATAATTGATTTTTTCCACTTTTATACTTAGTCATCGAACACAATAAAATCTAGTTTTTGTTTGCTTCATTTTTATGTTTTATAGGCCTACACCACATTTATTTCAAGAGAACTACCTGATGGGCAAATATAGCGTTCATTTTTTGATTCAGTACACCAAAAAACTTAAAATTCTGCCAAAAGATTCCATGCTGAAAATTAAAAAAAATTGTTTGCAGGCAAGTGTTATCTATATATAACTCATGAAAACGAAAATTTGACCAGTATCAATGTATATCAACATTGTTTTATTTCTAGAACCACTTCACAAACAACGAACTCAAGCTGAGCGAATTTGTGTAATATCATCTAACACCCTTTAGAGGGATTCGCTACAGCGTAAACATCGTATGGTTCTTCATCGTTAAAACAGACAGACCACTGCAGTGAGCCCTTTGGTCACCAAATGGATGTGTTCAAATTAAACGCACTAATAGCTGAGCAAATTTCATTTGAGGCTTTGGGAGCCAGTTTGGCCACCGCAAATAAGTCTCTTGGATCGTCTTACATGTTGATTTGTCTAAAATGTTGGTCTGTTGATTGATCAAAGGTAAAGAGCAAATATCGCCGCTGACTGACTGACTGGCAAAGGTCGAGTTGGTCAAAGAGCGCCGGTGGGTCGGTGGCTTGAATCCATTACAGGTTCTCTCAACGTACATGGTATAAACATGGAGGCACATATTGAATCAAATGGCGGATCCCTGAGATACTTTTTTCCTAGACAGAAAGCTATGCGATTTGACTACTGGAACTAAATAGGAAGAAATACTTAGTTCTTACTTCTCATGTTTGATCATTCATAAGAGATGGTTACCCGTAGAGCGGAAATAGTGGGCGTTCGATCATAATTGAAACTAAAATAATTTGAACGTAGAAATGAGTCTTGATTACCAACGTTACAACTTGAATTGTATTTTTATTAATTATCTTGACTTTTCCACACTGATAACTGTTTGACATTCTTTTCTGACAGCTAAAGCATATTTGGTGACAACTATTTTACATTGATTAACAATGATGTTGTAAAAAAAAAAATAGTTTCAGGTATTTCAGAAATATTGTCATCGGCGTATTTGGAAAATTATCAGGCATTTTCCATCACCCAACATTTGTGGTATATATAACAAGCTGCTTAGGAGAATTTTACAATTATATATCATTTTATTGTGTGAACAGCTGACTTGTAACGATTGATGATTGTTCCCTGTGATTTCACAAATAACAACAATGTGACGGCGTTAATAGCCTAATTGTTGATACGCCGTTAAACACGAAAAAAAAACAATGAGAATTGTGATTTTAAAGTAAATTTCCCAGTTGAATAGACGTTTTCTTTTTGAAGAAAGAAGTTAGTCTTGTGCTATCTTCCGTTATAATTAAATTGTGAATGAAGGTGGTATAATTAAATTGTGATATGGTACCAATTGGTGCTTTATTATGTATTTAGTTTATACGAAACATGTCTGCGGAGACAAAGTAAATGAAGTGTGTGGTGAGCTCCTTTGGTTAGAAGAGCTTATAACTGTTATTTTATCAAAAAAATTGGAGGCACAAATGACCCAATAGTGGTTGACCGGCCTTTAAACGACAATGAAAAAAAACAACAAAATAGAAGAAAACAAGACATGGAACCCGGAAACCTGTTGTGTCAAACGTGTACCACTATAAACTGGCTGAATAAAATCCCGAATGATATGTCGCGGGCCTAAGGGTCATAGGGCAGACTGTTACTTTTGCTTGACAAACAAGTTAGAAGTTCAAATACACTGTTACATATCCATCTTTATATTCTGCAAGTTGACCGGTGTTTCATGGGCCAGGAGTTCCCATACCAATTCCACCAGATGGCATAACATTGTCTAAAGTTATTCAAAGTGTTCCTCATGTTGAGAATTGCAGAATGATTCCGAGCTCTTTGAAAATGATACCAAAAATGAACCTCACTTTCTAACTCAGAATGATTTAAAAACTTCGGTTCGAGATCTTGATTTTTGTAAAAGCGAAGCAGAATTTCACGCATCAAGATTGAAAGGCTGGAACCTGCTGCAAGGTGACACCAAAGTAAGTTTCTTTTGCCGAATTTGTTTTCTAATTAGGACAACCTAGTTTTCTGTAATTTTATTGAGAATTTCTTCCAGTCACTGGGTGTTGAACATAAACATAAGGATTGTTTTTTTTTCTCATAGAATCCGATATGTATATATACAGGGTGATTCAGGTCTAAGTAGCCAAACTCTAGGAGGTGATTCTAGACAACATATCATTTCCAACAAAAAAGTTCAATTTAAGTATGGTCTGATTCCTTAGGGAAAAGCAGTTACGTCAAATTTTCAGTTTTTTTTAACGTAGTCATGTTTTGTATAGAGTTAGAATGGATTACTCAAAAAATCTTCAAGATAATTTAACTCCAATTACGCCATCATAAAACAGACAAAATTTCCTTTAAACAAATGGTCCTTTACTTCACAAAATCTATTGACAGATGATATTTTCTGGACGTCCAATAACGCGCTTCTGTTTTTCTCAATGAATCAGAGATTTCATGCGAATTTTTCCGCACTCCCATGACTTACATGATTTTCAATACATACAGGAAAACTTCTACATACACCCTGTATATATATAAAATCAGCCGTTCGTCTGTCTGTCAGACTGTTTGTTTGTTCATTTTACCTGTCCACACCGTTTGACCAACTTTGACTAAACTCGGCACACAAGTGAGATCCGGGGAGAGTAATAGGCTAGGCCAAAATCGTCTATCAGGAGCCTGTCTGTCTGTTTGTTCCTAATTCAATGTGTGTCATAGGATCAAAAAAAAAAAGGATAGTTAAGAATAGGATAGTTAAGAATCGTCAAGGACTCACAGTTTAGGCCACAGGTTCGAAGCCGTGAACCCGAACAGTTTCACATTTGCGTTATTAAATTTGATTATAATTTTTATTTTTGCTTTTCTAGATGCAGAAAGTAGGTGTAGAATGGCACGCCGAGTAACAGCTATTAAAATAATAAAATGGACTGACTTGGGATAATTATGTGGCTGTGTCGTCCATCTGTATCCTTTCCTTTAAAAATATAAATATATTTGTTTTATATTTATTTGAAATATAGATGCTATATTAAATTTAGTATATATAATTGCATTTAAATATAAATAATAATTATATGATAATTATATTAAAATATAAATATACATTAAATTTAATTTAAATATACGTTTGAAAACGATTCTGTTAAGTAAAGCTGTTTCAATCCTAACGATAACCTTTAATACAGCAAAACAATTTAACAAAGATATATATATATATATATATATATATATATATATATATATATATATATATATACATTTTTCTTTAGACCCTTAATGAAGAATGGAAATTTTTCCCGAAACGATGGAAATAAAAACCATTTTATAATTTTAATCGAAACCCGGCAATATACTCCTAGGTTTTAACGGCCAACCATTTCTTCTGAACGTAATTTACAAAAATATATATATTTGGTATCTAATAATGTATGAGAAATAGTGGAAAATGTAAACCTCAATTTGTAGCACACGTTTATCATATGTATTCATTTTTTTTTTTTTTTTGTAATATATATTTCTAGTCAGAATGGTTGCAAATTTAACAGATTCTTTTATAAATGAAATGTTATAAAACAATAATGTTTTGTATCTTACTAAGAAACCAATAACTTTCTAAGAGATAGGAAGAAATAAATTGTAGAGGAATTGGAAACCTAGAGCCTAATCCATTAGTGAAGGCCAAGACAGATCCTTCGATATCGGGTTGACTATAAATAGGCACTAATGCATATATATATGCATATATATACTACAGCGTAGATAATACATTTCACCACGTTCTTATTGCACAATTATCTATTATACACTTTATTTATTTATCTATATTTAGTATGTGTGCACAGGCGATTTGCCTATTTATAATTGCTTCTAACAATTAAGAAGGTAGTTTATTTAAATGAACATAAAGATGGAAAGCAATATGAAAAAAAATACATTATATAAACTATTTGAAATAATAATCTTGTGAAAGGACAAGGAAGAAAAAAAAGAAAAATAATGGTGAGCACGCAAAATAATTATTATCAAAGACTAGGATGGTCAAGGGGGATTTTGGAGCCCTCCATTTCCTTCTTTTATTCATATCTCTGTCGATTAAATTTAGAAAAAAACAGGTAACAAATCAATTCTTCTAAAATACATTCACCAACAATAAAATGGCGATAAACGATTAATTTAAAAGAGGAGGGGGGAGGAGGAGGAGGGGGGAGGAGGAGGAGGAGGAGAGAGTTAGAATTTTAAGGGTGGTTTGTAAGTAGAGGCAATGCTCCTGGTTAGGGGAGAGAAGAAGTTGAAACATCTGCCCCCGGAAACTCGGAACGAACCCATTTCCTCTTGGAGACACTTCCTCCAACACATTCTTACTTAGAGTACTCTAGACCAACTTTTAAAGGATCAGAGAGATTCGAGAACAAATCAGCAATCCTAGATCTAAATTGTGAGTCTCAATTATTGTAAATTGTGATGAAACGATTTGTTTGTTGTTGTTGTTTTTTTTATATCTATTTTGAAGGCTGGTTTTGATTCTATCTTTTGGAATGAAATTAAAGATGCACTGGAGGAGGGGAGTGCTGTCTCATATTTAATACATTAATTTCATTTAGTTTTCATATACAGTGAGTGTCAGGAGTATCGAACACTAAGTTCATTTTGAAAAAAAAAAAAAAAAAAAAAAAAAAATCGACGTGGCCTTTGACACTCCCCGGATCAAGGACTACCTGTGAGCCATGTTTGGTCAAAATCGGTCAAACGGTGATAATTTGTATCCCCAAAAAAACATAAATGTGAAATAGAGGCCAAGTTCCTGCCCCCACAAAGAAACACTCCCTTCCTCAAAAATATCCCCTCCTAAAAGCCCCCAAAAAAGCTTTACCATTCTACACTCCAAAAAAGTAGTATGAGTTGGTGTATTAATTCAACCAAAAATATTTGCCAATACAAGAGATGATACAAGAAAGAAATGTCCAAGTTCATTTCTTAGAAGACCTCATAGTTACTTACTAAGAACAGTAAAGACACTTCAACTGACCTTTAAAAACAACAATAAAAGTACTTATATCCAGTTACTAAAATATCACTTTCCTCAACCAGGTATATTCTTAAACTAGGCAATGTTTTATTTTTGCCGAAATTATCTTTAGAGAGAAAACAAAACATTGCCAAGTTTAAGAATATACCTGGTTGAGGAAAGTGATATTTTAGTAACTGGATATAAGTACTTTTATTGTTGTTTTTAAAGGTCAGTTGAAGTGTCTTTACTGTTCTTAGTAAGTAACTATGAGGTCTTCTAAGTAATGAACTTGGACATTTCTTTCTTGTATCATCTCTTGTATTGGCAAATATTTTTGGTTGAATTAATACACCAACTCATACTACTTTTTTGGAGTGTAGAATGGTAAAGCTTTTTTGGGGGGTTTTAGGAGGGGATATTTTTGAGGAAGGGAGTGTTTGTTTGTGGGGGCAGGAACTTGGCCTCTATTTCACATTTATGTTCTTTTGGGGATCTCATTACTTTTTTCTAAGTATTAAATAGAATTTAGTTGCCGCATACATACTGGCTTTTGTACTTCATATAAAACCAGGGTCTTTGGATTCTGCATAAGGTTCTCCTTACTGCTTGATATTTGATACCAATAATCAAGCTACATAAATCTAATCACTAGACTAGAAAAGTTAGAAGCTCTTCCAGATGACATTACTCTAGAGGACAAATTGATTGCTCTCTTAACTAAACTATTACACTGTAAAACACAGGAACCTTATCCCGAGGATAAAGATCACAATAGGGAAAGTGCAGAAGGCCTTCAAGAAAAATGTAAGAACAAAGACGATACATTTTGGGTTTGTGATCCTAAACATTGAAATTTAGATGGCTCGACTTTGAAAAACTTGTAAAAGTATCTGCTTTGAAGCATAATATGCAGTGAACCCCTACGACTTTATTTACTAAATTTAAGAAAGAAGTCACAACTGTTGTTGTTAAGATGCGTCGAAAGGTAATATATGACACTCCCGTATCAAAACCTACCTGCTTGCCAATGTTGGTCAAAATAGGCCAAACGGTGTGAATTTTTATAAGGAACAAACATACAGACAGACAGCTGAAAGACCTTTTTTACCTAGCCTAGTGCATTCCCCGGACCAAGGCCTACCTGTGTGCCAAGTTTGGTCAAAATCGGTCAAATGGTGTGAATTTGTGTAAGGAACAAACATGCAGACAGACAGCTGATAGACGATTTTGACTAGCCTATGACACTACCCGGATAAAGACCGACATGTGTGTCAAATTTTGACAAAATCGGTCAGACGGTGTGTATTTGTATAAGGAACAAACAGAGAGACAGACAGCTGATAGACCATTTAACCTAGTCTATGATTCACCCCGTATTAAGACCCATCTGTGTCCCAAGTTTGGTCAAAATCGGTCAAACGGTACGGATTTGTAAGAGGAACAAACATACAGACAGAAAGCTGGTATAAGATTTTTTCCGAGCCTATATGCGCCTAATTGTTTCTTATAACATCAAATATAGGTTCTTAATACCGAGACAATTCATTTGATACCCCAAATCATGGGTTTCGGACGGAATGATGGGTTTCCGAAGGAAGTACAAAACTGGCACGCCCCCGCCCCGGAAGCAAATCAAACACAACTTTTCGCGATTTTTCAAGTTTTTCCTTTAATGACACCTTAATATCTATCATCATGCAAAATTTCAAGTCTCTAGCATCATGGGAAGTGCCTAATAATTTTGATGAGTCAGTGAGTGAGTGAGTCCTATAAATCCCGATTTTCGATCGCTTATATCTCAGAAACTATTCGATGTAGAATTATGAAAAGTAGTATAATACCTGTGTAAAATTTCATAACTTTATCTTTACCTGGTTGGAAGTTATGAGAGGGTAAAAATCGGTTCTAAGACCGCCTGTAATATACACACAGTATGCTTAGGCCGGAACTTGGCCTGGCGCACTACCGTGCGCCTAGATAAGGAACAAACAGATAAAAAGCTGAAATATATATATATATATATATATATATATATATATATATATATATATATATATATATATATATCGTAAAATAGTTCTTTCACACGTTCTATGGTTGAGTCAGCTGGTTAAAATTAAAAGGACGAAAGCATTCCTTATTGATTCCCTCTATATATTTACATTCTATATTTAATATTACTTCCCTCAGGGATGTGACGAAAACCAACCAACCAGCAGAGAAATGTGATTAGTTGTGTAGCTCCAGCGCGACATTTCTTTTAACGTTTATTATAAAGCTTTGATAAACAATAAAGATATTTATGCTTAATAAATGTCTGTTCACAAAGGAAATATTATTCTAGAAGACAAGGATGTTTTCCCCGTTGAAAGCCCTTCCATCTTTTCCGTTCCATCTTATTTAATGATTTGAAACTGCTCCCTTTGGCCGATTCCTGAAGAAGAAGTGACAGGAAAAGAGGAGATATACTACCTAATGTTTATATTCCATGCATTTCCTAACAGATCTCTTCTACCTTTTCCTATTCCCTTTGAAATCCAACCCACTGAGTTATTTAAGTTTTCCTTTTATAGCGAAAAAAGAAAACGTACACAAAAACTCATTTATGCAAGTGGAATATTCTTATCTTCTTTAAGCTCTGTTTGTTTAAATGGTAATTAAAATATACTCTCTAGTGCTTTGTGGAAACATAGTTTTGCCTAGAATTCAATTTACAAAAAAAAATAGAGTTACACTACACCATCATTTCTTGAAACAATTATATTTTGAATTCTTCTAATAAATGTCCAGGACTATGAAAATATTCCGGAAATCATAATGACAAACATTTTATTATAACTCAAATCCTTTGTGATTCCAGCCATAAATCCATTATAAAAATGACTAAGATCGTAAGGAGAGTCAGCAAAAGATATTGTATTTCAGAAGGGTTTTCACAGACTGCATAAGTTTATGAATCCCTGTATTACACTAGATTTGTCGATGGAGGGTGCCTTTCAGAAGAATTATCACAAAAATTTCAAATTCTTGAAAGTACTGTCCTTGTTTCTTAAAAATCTGCCATCACTGATACCCGGCCCTAAATACGTCTTTGGGGATCTCTCGCCAGGTCTTAGTCATGACTTATTGGGCCTATTTTATGGGTAAAACAGTGTTCATTTCAGTGCTGTCTTACTCCAAGGGAGCAGAGAGAAGTCTGCTGGAGCGAGGTCAGAATTAGTTGTCGTTTGTACAAGGTGTTTGGCCAGTAACTCCTAGCGCTGGAGCAGAACGTGTTGTCTAGATGGACTTGCCTTTTTCGGAGTCTTTAATAACAGGCCGCTTCAACAGTATGTTATGTAGGAAAAAATTCCTTATGGACCGTATTGTTGTCCGTTTGCTGGTTGTTGGCTACAAAAAAAGTTATTCGTGCAACTTGCAACTTGTGAGTAGGACGTATAAGAGTCACTTCAAGCCTCACAAATCATTTTGTCAATCTTAAGAGATATTCTCACTTTAGCATGAATCGTATTCGCGTTAAGTTGCTAGATTATGTTTTACCATGGGAAGGTTTGCACGCAGAGGTTTACAATAACAATGATTTCTTGTCCCTTCAACTGCATTGAGAGAACAAAGACCAGTTTCGAAGCGAAGCTTAGCGTTCCCCCCTCCTACCGCAAGTGGCCCGATCCTACTCAGACCATGGGCGTATATAAGGGGGGGGGATGGGAGGTACGGTCCCCTCAGCCCCTCTCCGGAAATTTTGGTTTGGTGGAAACATGAAAAAAAAGCCTATCACAACGAAAAATGTCTTTTACACTTACCCTAGCCTACGAGGTGTTCAGAAGACCTTAAAACCCACCATTTTACAATAAAATATTTAAAATGCCCCCTCCCCCCGTAATTATTTTCTAAATACGCTAGTGACTCCGACCCAATAGAAGCGGCAAGTGAAATTCAATTGCATTACTTTTAGCGCGGTTCCTCCCTCCCCCATAGGGAGGAACCCCGCTCATAGGGTTGATACAATGAAACAATCCGGAAGTGCCGACTAGAAAATTTCGCGTTTCAGAACCCCTAGAGACCGAAAATAACGGTGGTTCAAATTTGTATATATATATATATATATATATATATATATTTGTCTGTTCGCTCATTTCTGGCTTCCCTGATGGTCCGATTTTGATGAAATTTGGTACAAAAATCTGTCGTCCAATTTGAAAGGTCAAGTTCGTTAACCAGCAAAATCCGCCCACTGGAAGATGGCGTTTGGGGCGAAATTCGCGCAGAAAAAATCGTAACGCTTACGTTTTTGAGTTCATAAGCTTGTAAGTACTCTTTTTATAGGCTTCTTGGGCTAGAAAAACGAATGAAACCATTTTCAAGGCGATAGCTTTAACCGTTGTCGAGAAAATTGGAAAAATAGTTTTTGAATTCCGTTTTTGGTTTGGGTACTTAGAATCACGGGATTCAGTTGAAACATTATCTGCATGTTCTAATTTCATTAAAACTAATATGTTGAAAGTTATGTTACGTTTGGAGTTAAGGAAGGGTTAGAATAAAATATTTTATGAACAGACATGAAAAGTTTTGGTAACTTTGTATACCTTCCTTAATATCTCGAAAAAGGTTGAGAATCTTGGGGAACGGAAGGTGACCATTAGAAAGCTCACTAAATGTTCTGTAAAAATGGTTCTAATGAAAGTTTTGATTAGGCGATGTCAATCGGAGAAATAAGTGCATAAAACTTTAAAGTAATTGATTTCGCTTATTCGAACTGTTCTTTTTCTCTTTGATTTTGGTACTTAGAATTATGGGCTTCAGTTGAAACATTTTCTGCATGTTTTACATTCATTAAAACTAATATGTTGAAATTTTTGTTACGTTTGGAGTTTAGGAAGGGTTAGAATAAAATATTTTATTAACGTACATAAAAAGTTTTGGTAACTTTGTATACTTTCCTTAATATCTCGAAAAAGGTTGAGAATCTTGGGAAACGGAAGATGACCATTAGAAAGCTTACTAAATGCTCTACAAAAATGATTCTGATGAAAGTTTTGATTAGGCGATGTCAATCGGAGAAATAAGTGCTTAAAACTTTAAAGTAATTGATTTCGCTTATTCGAACTGTTCTTTTTGTCTGTTTTATTCCTTGTTATTTTTAAATTGCTTATAGTCAGATAATGTATTTGACAATAAAACAGATTAAGTAAAATAAGAAGATCAATTTATTGTTAGAAATGTAGTGTTCAAAGAGAGAGATCCCAAGGCTTTCCAAATGCCTCTGAGCGGAGGCCTTTCTGCCCGACTTATGGTATAGCTGACCCATACAGGTAAGATTGTAAATCAAGACCTTTCAAGACTGGTTTGTTTGAGATTTCATTTGGATAGCTGTTTCGCTATGGATCTAAACAAAGTAATAACTGTTTCTATTCTATGCCTTCATAAACACTAGAGATAAGAACGGAACCGCGCTAAGATGACGCAGTTCCTGCGAATCGGACTTTTTTTTTAAAACACCCTCTATTGATGTTTTGTGCAAAAAGGGTTAAAAATTTTAGGTAAGGTAACTACCTGAGAAGCACCTAGTCTGACTTTCTATACTCAAATAATATTAAGTGTATTTCCTCCCTGTCATTATGAAAGAATATGTTGAATATGTTGACCTGATGATACAGTACCCCCTAATGAACCATTATCTTTCTTTTATTGACAATTTTTGTTACTTGTATAACAACAATAAAGAATACGATGGAGTACCCAATTAAGAATTTCTTAAAAACATAAGGCCTTTCTGAAATTAATTTAAGATATTAAGAAAATATAAGGACTATTGAGAATGTAAATTGCTTTATTTCTCCTTAAAAATAATCTCCTTAAAGCGTTTCTTGGACTTGGTATTGTGAATCAAGTTGAAAAGGGGCGTTAAAAGGTAGTTAATTAATAAACAATCTGATACGCTTCTAGGAGAGTATTTAATTCTAAACGAGTTTACGACTTCTTTTACTGACACAAATAAATTGTATTATCTTCTTTTTTTCACTCCCAGAGACATTCTATCTTAAAGAAGGTTTATCTTTAATTAATTTATCTTTTCAACTTAGCTTACAGTACTACAGTTTGCAATTAATCAGAAATAATTAGCTATGAAACATACACTTGCATATATTTTTTTAACCGATTATATCATGCATGATAGAAAAGTTAATCATGATTCGAATACAATCCTTAGAAATTCAAGAAAGGTATGTATACTTTAAAGGAATGTGATACGTTAATAAATAAATATTAGCCGAAACATATTGAAATTTATTAACCATTATATACTTAACGGGACTTTCTCCACCATAGTTCACTTAATTTTCAAATCATTAAGAAAGAATAACTTGCCAGGATGAGATGTGCTATAAAACCTCCTGTTTTACGCATTGCTATTTTCCTGACATACGAAATTTTGCTATAATGTACCTCTTAGGTAGATAAGAAGGTAAATATGTGTTTCCTGGACATACCTTGGAACACCTAGTACTGTGTATAGGTGGAAAGGTGCAAAACAATATTACCCAAAAGTAGAGTTTTATTCAGAAGCCAACTATTATTATTAAAAAAAATGGCAAATTAAGGCAATTTTCAAATTAATAATAAATAAGGCAGGCACTTTTAAGGTGGTTAAAATGATAATAATAAAAAAAACTAAGTACCTAGTTTTTATTTTTAATATTAAATGAAGTGCTTTATTCGCGCTGCGATTTAAACAGTGTCTTCAGTAAACATATTTGAAAATAATTACAAAAGGGCATACACTTTTGTGGGGTATAATTATCAGGAAACATAAAAATAAATGTTGAATATGATAGACTGCAATACACTGCGCGTAACCGTAAGAGAGAATGACAGCTCCGCGCAGTTGTGGTTATTCTCAGAGCTCTCATTGGTTCTAGCTCATATGATCTTGTACAGTTGTTCCGGTTTAAATGGCAGCGCGAATAAAACTCACATTTAATATGAGAATAAAAACAATTTTTTTTTTTTTTTTTTTTTTTTTTTTTTTTTTTTTTTTTTTTTTTTTTTTTTTTTTTTTTTTTTTTTTTTGTGTTATACCCCTTAAAAGTGCCTGCCATATCTATTAATCATTGTAAAATTCTCTTAATTTTACATTAAAGATAGTTCGCTTCAGATTAAAACTCTATTTTTCGGAAATATTGTTTTGCACCTTTCCCCTATGCAGTACCTGGTGTTCCAAGGTATGTCCAGGAAAGGCATACAAACCTTCTTATCTACCTAAGAGGTACATTTAAGCAAAATTTCAAGGTGCATAAAACAATTCATGAAAAGTGCGTTGCCAGCTCTCGGACTATATTTTGCAGGGAATTCAGCTAACGGAGACAATATTTGAGACAGTTAATACAACACGATGATTGAATATTTTATCTACTCCCGTCATTAATGACAATAACATTTTCTGGCTTCAAATGTATATAACATTGACACCATGAAGTTTAGACTTATGAAGATTAGACGAGTAGCATTGTTATGCTTTGGCGTGAAGCTCGAAAAGGAGAAGAATGCACTTGAGAAACTAACATAACAGGAAATTCTGTTCTGCTCCGATACTTTTTCTCCAAAATAGATATAGGATGTTAAATATTAATCTAATTAGAAACATATTTCCATTTGAAAGAATAATCAGTTATGTAAAAGGCTACGAGGGCCCAGAGGGGCAAATACTATAGCGGTATCTGATTCTTGACCATACCGCACAGAGATAGTGTGGTCAGTTCTATGCTCCAGCAAAGTATCAAGGAATGTTCGCCTTTTGCAGATACCAATTAATATTTAATAAAACGCTGGGTGGGCCTATCGATGGTCAGCGAGACCGAATCCAACCCCCGAAAGAAGACACTATAAGATAAAATCTTTAGTGCTTGCTCGAGTTTTGAACTCAGGTCCTCCAGTATACCCGTAAATAATAGGAACTGAGTTTCTTTTTTTTCTGTAAAATATCAACGTACATTGGTCAACATCTTTACCTGGTTGGAAGTTATGAGGGTAAAAATCGGTTCTAAGACCGCCTGTAATATACACACAGTATGCTTAGGCCGGAACTTGGCCTGGCGCACTACCGTGCGCCTAGATAAGGAACAAACAGATAAAAAGCTGAATTATATATATATATATATATATATATATATATATATATATATATATATCGTAAAATAGTTCTTTCACACGTTCTATGGTTGAGTCAGCTGGTTAAAATTAAAAGGACGAAAACATTCCTTATTGATTCCCTCTATATATTTACATTCTATATTTAATATTACTTCCCTCAGGGATGTGACGAAAACCAACCAACCAGCAGAGAAATGTGATTAGTTGTGTAGCTCCAGCGCGACATTTCTTTTAACGTTTATTATAAAGCTTTGATAAACAATAAAGATATTTATGCTTAATAAATGTCTGTTCACAAAGGAAATATTATTCTAGAAGACAAGGATGTTTTCCCCGTTGAAAGCCCTTCCATCTTTTCCGTTCCGTCTTATTTAATGATTTGAAACTGTTCCCTTTGGCCGATTCCTGAAGAAGAAGTGACAGGAAAAGAGGAGATATACTACCTAATGTTTATATTCCATGCATTTCCTAACAGATCTCTTCTACCTTTTCCTATTCCCTTTGAAATCCAACCCACTGAGTTATTTAAGTTTTCCTTTTATAGCGAAAAAAGAAAACGTATACAAAAACTCATTTATGCAACTGGAATATTCTTATCTTCTTTAAGCTCTGTTTGTTTAAATGGTAATTAAAATATACTCTCTAGTGCTTCGTGGAAACATAGTTTTGCCTAGAATTCAATTTACAAAAAAAAATAGAGTTACACTACGAACATTGAAAAGTAAAGCAAATTTAATAATAACTCCGACAGTTGATAAAATTAATTTGACTGCAATAAACGATTCCAAGAAGAGTATTTATATGTAATTGAAAAAGGTCACAAACTTATTTTTTTACCTCCTACTTTTTCCAAGAAGCTAATAATAAACGACAATTTATTTAAAAATCATAATAACGAATGCTTTGGTGCAAAAAAAAATACTCAAATAAACATTTAAAGCTAACCATAATTTACGCAATTAAATTTGATCGAATAATAAACTCGGATTTAGAAATGATTTTTGACTTCCACGAAAAAAAAGACAAGCAAGCGTTGTTAATCTCTGGTTTTTAATTAACAAAATGAATTACGATAACAGTACATCTTATAACTTAGAAAATTGTACGTACAATAATCCTCGACTAAATTTTGCAAAATTCACTCCACGCCTTATTTTTATAAAATTTTACTGGGATAGAGAATTTAAAACGGTTTAAAGAATATTGGTGGCTTGCATGCGAATATTTAGCGTCTCTTATATGCTTGTAATACACGCAGTATTGGCAGGAACGTCAAAACGCTACGAAAGTTTAGAAGGAAAAATTAAAATTCGTTTTAATCTTAAAATTCAGACGAAAAGGAAATTATTTTTAGAAGTACAGCTATCTTAAATGATTCAAACTAATTTTAATTCTTATAGTAATAACTTAATTTGAAATAAATGAATTCCGCATTCTGATACAATTTACAATAACTTCCTGGTTTCTTAGAAGACTTACCTTGGTATGCTTACCGTTCAAAATACGAAGCACTTAAAATAAAATAAATAAGTAAATGATTCAAACTCTGGTCACCAAGTCAATCGTAATATGTAATTAGAGTTTGGAAACACCATAAGACGCAAACAATTTCATTTTGGGGCAAAACTGCAAGATGAGTTACAAACCGTATTTGTCAGGCTTTTTAAAAGTTTTAGAATAATCATTTAATTATATCTTGTATGTCATGACCTATATTAATACTGAAATCACTTTAGTGGCAGAATTTCAATATCCAAGAACACTATTAATTCAGTCACAATTCGATTATTCCTAGTTCTCCATCACGCACTTCTCCCGTCCCTTTGGTCACATCATTAAAATTATAACCAGTCTATTAGGTAAACCTCCCACCAATTCCGTGCTGAGTCTACACTAACAGATTAAACATAATCAGATCATAAGATTAAACATGGTGGGCAGGAATATTACCTGATTATTTATCCATTTTAATACCTTCGAAAAATATTTTGGTTTAGTTGATAAATAGTATACATTCACTCTATTTCCAAAGCTGTTACAAAGTAATAGATTTATGTAATAAGTAAGTACTTAGACGCCCTTGCCAAAGGCATCGGTTGGAGTCCTTCCGCCCGCCGCACAGTGGAGACCTAAGCCCGATTTTAGGAAAACTAGTTGTGCCTGAAGTGGTGCATATAGCAGTATTTGAATCATTATGATTTTTGTATAATTTTTAAGGGTTTTTTTTTTTGCTCAGTTGAATGAGACCACTACCAATTCGAGAAAAAATTGTTTTGAGGATATGCGGGCTTTATTTTAAGAAAAGCCTGAAGAATAGCAAGTTTTTAGTTTAAAATCATCAGATGTATAATCAAAAGATGTAACAGCCAATGATTTTTTGTTGAATTTCCTCAATTTATTCCTCGTCGTTTTTAAAATTTGCGTTTACAAAGAAGAGAATTGCTACGTTTACACGGAGATCTCATATTCTGTTATTCAGTTACCTCTCTGTAGGAAATAATAACGAAAAAGTCGCTTCTAGTAAGAAGTTTACAAGAAGCCTCATTAGCCGCATCCTTAATAGGCAAATTTATTTTCGGCTGTGTACAAATTCGGCCGAGTACTGCAATGAAAGTTTTAGGATAGCAACTGCATTTCAAGCACTTTTAGGTAAGCGGAGACCAGTATTAGGCAAAACCATCATCATAATTACGATGCCGATAATCATAGACTATTGAGATGTGATTACGATTATAACCACAGACCCTGGAGATGTGATTACAATTACGATTATAATCGTAATTACAAGAAGGATTACGATGGAATTGCAATCACGCGTTTCATTATAATTAAATTCGTAATCAAATCATTTTTCTGTCATTACAATAGTAATCGTAATTATTATGCCAAATACTGGCGGAGACCCTAGCTCAGTACCGCTCGTTTTCCACTCCAAATAAACTAAAGATAATTGAGATCCATTACTAATATCTTCACAAACCAAATGCATTAGTCCACGGTACATTTTATTAATAAAGAAATTTCTTTTAAAATCACCATATATACATTAGCATTCCTGAATAATAGTAATTAGGTATTACGTATGGAAAAATGTCAGTTAAAACAAGATTGAACTCATTTGGTTTGAGTTTCTTTCACTCTCGGCGCCACCAAGAGATAAGAGTACAATGTATATCCTAGTAGTAGTACATAACCATCTACATCAATTCGTGGTCCATGAAATACGCCAACACAAAGATTAGGTTTGAGAAAGCAAGAGAAGTACGTCACTGCTGAGAGGTGATTCAAATGCATTAAGTATGGATCCGGCCGTGATTGGAGAGCCGTCAGGATGAGTTAGCTCCCGCTAGGATGGGTTAGTACCCGGCGAATAATGAATGTGGACGGGTATGATGTCATTCACCAAACCCCAGGGCGGTATCTCAACCAATCATTCAGGGATCTATAACCAATCCCGATATGAACCTCCATCTATGCAAAGTAGGAAGTTTAAACCTGCCAGGGGAAAGCCTTTTCTACATCGTGATTGATGGCGACGTTCATTGATTTTCTACGCACCCAGTCGAATGACCATCAGCTCAACCGTATAAATGAATGGTCAACAAACATTTCGATTTGTCCGTAGGATATTTTTTTGCGTGCAAATAACAAGATTTATACTTGGCCTAGCTGCTCGTTACACTGGAGAGGAACGACAATTGTCTCCCAAAGTAGCCAACATTTTTCCGAAGGTATTTTAGCTGATAGGACGTGTTTGAGCTGTTTTAAGGTGTTTGGTTGTTCAGTTCGAGAAACGAGTTTAAGATGATAGGAGGTGTTTGAGCTGATAGGGGGCTTGTTCAGTTGGAGAGAGGGATTTCTGCTAATTAGAGGTGTTTCAGCTAATAGATGTTGTTCAGTTAGAGAAAGGTATTTCTGCTGGTTGGAGGTGTTACAGCAGATAGTCGGTTGTTCAGTTCGAGAAACGAGTTTAAGATGATAGGAGGTGTTTGAGCTGATAGGGGGCTTGTTCAGTTGGAGAGAGGTATTTCTGCTTATTAGAGGTGTTTCAGCTAATAGTAGGTTGTTCAGTAAGAGAAATGTGTTTTTGCTGGTTGGAGGTGCTACAGCAAATAGCCGCTTGTTCAGATGGAGGAACGACTTTCAGATGATAGGAGTTGTTTGACCTTGAAATATTGAATATAATATATAATATAATATTGAAATATTATTTCCATTAATCTCATTGTCGAATTAAAAATAATTTACGTTTTATGAAGATATGTCAGTCTAATCAGGATTTGGATGTTTAATTTAAACGATATAAGTGCTGATATTAAGTTAGATGAAAAACAAATTTTTTTTATGTTCAATTGTAAAAACTGGAACGTGAATTTAACTTCTTTACACGTAATATAATAAAGAATGGAAACAAAAACAAAAATGTGACTAGACAAAGTTGTTCTAAATTTTATTGGCTTTAAAAAAAAAAAAAAAAAAAAAAAAAAAAAAAAAAAAAAAAAAAAAAAAAAAAAAACGATTTACAGGGTGTAGGCTTTTTTGAAAAACGATATGTCCTTTGTCCCCACTGTGCACCGGTTCTATGAGATTAAAACCAAGACGGAAATTTGAACGGAAAAAGAGAGGGGAATCTCATTTTCGCTCCATAACATTTTTGTGATAATTCCTGAGGTCAAATGATAAACAATTCAGTAAATGGGAAAGGAAATAGTTTCAATTAACTCAAACTCTGAGAAGGGAAGAAGAAGGAAAACTATTAAAAGGGAATCAAGAGAAAATTACTGGAACAAGTGGCCAATATAGCCCTGCGAACTTGTAATACTCCAGTTCAATCCCCTGTAATGGCCCGCTCTTAAACCTTCTTCATAAATTTTGTTTTATTACCCTTTTCAACGCCTTATTGAGCACTTATGGAAAATTGAAAGGGCGTCAATATTATCTTTTTTTTTTTACATTTTATAAGTTGTTTTTTATATATACTTTACTTTTTTATAAGCTTGGTAAATCAATAATTTATTCTGATTTTAACAGGTATTTGCAACATAAACAATGTACTAATTTTATCAGATCAGATTTTACTTGGAAAAGAAAGTAGGAAAATAAGAGACCTCTGAAACTGCTATTTTAAAACGGTTATTATGATATTGAATATTAAATAGACCATAATAAGCAAGAGAAAATCATATTAAGATTTTAGATTAGGTTTCCTACTAGTAGAATATAACATGTATTCAAAAGGATTTGATTCAAATTCAGAACGCAAAATATGTGTATGTGACTGTGAGTATGTATATATTCTACATCATGTTTTATATCTGGGGAGAGGTTTTGTTCTTAATATGGCCTATGTATCCAGCAGTTGTAATTAAAATATCACCAGTCTGAGGGAGCAGGATGTCATTCCTGCGAAATACAGTGCTAAAAAAACTACCGAGGCCTACATTTATATATGTCCCTTATATTCGGGCAAAAATAAAAATATCTTTTAAACTATTAGAGATAACGCAAAATCGCAATCGACGGAAGTTGTATCGAGAGCTTTCAGATGCGTCATTTGTTAATCCCAAATAATTTTGTTTTAACTATCAAGCGCCCGCTCAAACGTTGGCGTTTCCTCTTTTCCCCAAAGATATTTGATTACCCAAAAAATAAATAAATACGTATATTTTCGTGTTTTTTTTTCCTTAATATTTAGTAATGAAACGGAGGCTGAAGTCGTACCTATTGCCGATGTTAATAGTTGAAACTAAATTATTTTGGGATAAAAAATGACGCAAATGGCATTATGCAAAATACCTTGATAAATTTATCACATGCGATCTATTTTAATTTAAGATATTTATTGAAAACCGAATATTAATATATATATATATATATATATATATATATATATATATATATATATATATATATATATATATATATAAATTTATTTGTAGGGAAAGACTGATGTGAATCATTTTTTAATAAAGGAAATTTATTTGTATGAAAGAATCTACTATATATTTGTCAAATACCACTCACTCACTCACTCACTCACTCATCTATCAACGCCCAGCCCAAACCGCTCGACAGAAAATTTTGAAATTTTGCATGGACACTCCCTATATAACGTAGGCGCTCGCTAAGAAAGGATTTTTTGATACTTGTATTTTTAAGCATTTTTAGGGGGGTTTAAAGTTTGAGTTGGTTAGAGAAGGCAAGCCTAGGCAGCCTGCGTTGCTAGGACGATAAAGAACAGCAGTTACCTTACATTATCTATCTCATAGTTTTATTTCTAATTGAGGTTAATTTCAACTATGATGGCATACCTTGAATTACTAGAAATTAACTGTCCCTCATAGAGTTTTAATTGCGTTTCTTTTCTGCCTGTCCCCGTCAGATAGGCTTGCCATATTTTTGGAGAGTTAAACCGAGACACATTAATATAGGATGGGAATACCAGGGGGAGGGGATAAAAAGAGTACAAATTATAAGCAAAATGGTTGGTGAGTTTTAAGCCTAGCAACTAACGGGAAGGGGTAATCCTAAACTGTTAGTCTACCCTAACCTTAAAAATAAGAACGGAACTTTTTTTGCTACTTGATTTTCTTAAAACAATCTCTCAGCCAAATAGTAGTGTCTGGCAGCTGGCAGCGCTGTTCAGGTAGTTCCAGCGTTTTACAGTTAGATTACTTCTGATTTCTTTGACACTGAGCAGTAGTAACAATGTTAATTGTAGAAAAGTAACCGATTTAAAAAAGATTCTTATAAACATGAATTCATTACTTTTTACATCTTGCAGCCTTTTCCGGGACATTGATAAAACTGGGCGGGACACCGAAACAATTGCAAAATACCGGGACAGTCCCGGTCAAACCGTGATGTATGGCATATCCTTAGGTTTTCCAGGCGAGGTAATAATATCCGGAACCCTTGCACAGCCTCCTCGCCTATAACCTTGGTAATGCCCGCAAATATAATGGGTGTTACCATATGACTTCTTGGAAACATAAACTTTTAAATTTTAACGCCTATTGAATAAAATATAGTATGATGGGAACCGTGCTGTAATAAACTGCACAGAATTGTATAGTAACGTAATTTTAATGAAACATTATTTAACGCAATAAAATAACTACTTATGTGCCGTGACGAAGCACGGGTATTCAGCTAGTTCTTTTATAAAAGTAAAACTGTCAGTCCTAATTTATAAGTATCCTTCAACACAGGAATGGCAACAAATGACGAATTAAACCATTGCAGGAATTTAGAATAACGAATGTTAATTAATAATTATCAACTTAATAAATAATGTTAATAATCCCTGGGGGGGGGGGGGGTTCTTGAGCTCCCTTTGTATTTAGATATTTATACTCCATAACTTCCCAATGAAGGTTTCCAGCGCAAAATCCTTAATCGCCATATTAATATTGTGAAATGTATTCCTATTAAATGCATTTTTTTCTTTATAATCCTAAATTTTCAATGGGGAAATATTATTCAAAGTAAAGCATGGAAGGCCTTGAAGTGCCCCCACAACCTCGGCTATCCTAGAGTTAATAACAGAGTACATGAAATGTCCCGTAGTGTATTAGGCGATGACCCGTAGTATCCACTGGCGGATCTACATGTTGGTGGATTAATCTAGGCGTGACAGGATCACGTTCGAATAGTAATTACATCGATCAGGCTTAGCAATATGTCATCAGGATTAGGTCATGTCTGGACCTTCAATTATCGACCTATACTTTATGCTGGATCCACGTGTAATAGGGAAAAACTAACAATATTTATTGGCACGTCCAGGAAGACATTAAAAATAATCCTTATATCAATTCATTCGGCTTATAATGAATAAAAAGTCTGACTCCATAGTGTCATTTTAAAGGGCATGGAATAAGTATTGTTAATTTTTTGTGAAAAATTAAAACACATACTCCAATGAAATCTTGGAGAAAAGTTAAATTTTAAGCGCCATTAACTTAAAGTAAAAGAAATTGCTCAATCGGCCACTTCGGCTGTCTCTTGGAAACATTTATTACAAGTTAATTGATTCTCATTTTACTTATCTTCTTTTCCTGGCATATTAATATTGCTGTTAAAAAAAAAAACACAAAGGACCGTCCAACGAACTCAACTAAAACTTTCGAAGTTTTCAGCACTTATTTCTCTGACTGACATTGATTCATAGAAAATTACTTTAAAACCATCATTGTAGAGCATTGAGTAAGCTTTTTAAATCACGATCACCTTCTACTTACCACTAATGCCCAACCGTTTTCCGGGGAACGGATTCTGTTTGTTCCCAAATGTCATTCAAATCAGTCCAATTTTGGGGGACACTACACACACATATATACACAAATTTGAACCACCGGTAGTTTCTAGATATATGGAGTCTGAAACATTCTAAACGGCACTTCCGGATTGTGTCTTGTGGTCAACGATGAATTTTTGGTATATCACCGCGTATCACGGAAAGAGCTGTCGAGTAGTCCTGTAAATTTTATAGCGCACAAGACCTAAAAACCTATCTCGTTCAATTGATGTGTGTGCGTTTATATATATATATATATATATATATATATATATATATATATATATATATATTTATATACATGAGGGTTGAGCATTATTCCGTCTATATCTTATTCAATTGCCATCGAAATAAATTTTTCTGGAATAATAATTTATTCAGATGATTTCTTACATCATTATTGTTACAATGAAAGTACTTATTTCTCTTTCTTAGTTCATTATTCTTGTTCATTCAAAATAATGTGGTGGCGGAAAACGATGCTAGTTATGTATCGCAATCGTAAAAACACTTAAACTAGAGATTTAATGTGATGAGAATATATTAAAAAAGAAAAAAAAATTAACTGGTCACCATCCTGGAGATATATATTCCTTTTAGTACAAGAAAGACCCATAATTAGTTTAAGAAAAAACATATTAACACGTAGAAAATTTGTATTAAATATTTTTTTAAGTCAGATTGAAGAAGTTTCACTAGTATAAATAACTTCTTTTCAATAAACCTTTTTATTCGAACCTTAAGGAATACAATTATTATTATATTATTACATATGTCGTCCCTACCATGTCAAACTATCGAATATGCAAAATCTCGTTTTTCAGATTTGGTATTTTACAAATGCATTGTGGACGATACGGCTTGTGGCAAATTGTTGAAACTCTAACCCCTTTAGAATAGCCAGAAATACCTCAAATAAAGTGTCGAATATGACTATTTTTCAATATATTACTATGTCAAAGTATCGAATATGTTTGTTCGCTGGTTTGCTTCTAAGAAAGTTGCTACGGAACGTAGAAGGAAATGATTTAAAACATATAAATTGAAATTTCATAAGCCAAAATAAGATCTTTGTAAAGTCTGTGTCTCTTTTGAAGGTAGCGAAATTTTAACGTGTATATTCAAGTACATTATGCCCCGCCCTAACGTAGAACATGTCAAAAAGATGTCAGATAGTTGCGGAGGACAGCAGAAAAACTAAAGTTTTTGGCTATATGCCAATATAACGTTTACCCTAAATTAAAAACAATTGATCACGTCTATTTCGAGCCAGGTCACAGTTACATGGAGTGCGACTCTGTGCATTCAAAAATCGAAGCAAAATCAAAAGGTTCCCATGTGTACACTCTCGGGGGCTGGACCCAAACAATAAGATTGGCACGGACAAGGCCTAATCCATTTGAAGTGACACAGCTACTTCATGACGACTTCTTAAATTTTAACCAAAAAACGGCGATATTTACTATTGAAAATAATATAAAACAAAATAAAACGCTAAGAAAAGGAAATACATGAAGAACAAGGAATGTATGTAGATACGAATTATATGTATAGTGAGGGTGTATGTTTTCAATACCAGAAAAACGA
The DNA here is from genome assembly GCA_946811695.1 of Gonocerus acuteangulatus. Lineage (NCBI taxonomy): Eukaryota > Metazoa > Arthropoda > Insecta > Hemiptera > Coreidae > Gonocerus > Gonocerus acuteangulatus. The sequence continues at coordinate 119,875,214 of OX328123.1, read as the reverse complement.
AAATAATAACATTTTTATGAAAACGTGCGTTGACGGAAACTTAATAACATTTATAACGAAGCAAAGAAGGGGCAAACAAAATAAGAACCGTGTTAAGGCATACAAAGAGAGACTACCAATCACCGATGTAAAGAAATAAATCCTATTATCATTGTGTACACAACATTTGATTCCAAGGTAATTTTTTTTTTTTTTTTTTTTTTTTTTTTTTTTTTTTTTTTTTTTTACGGCGCATCTACTTCTAGGTCATTAGCGCCGACATCCAGGGTACAGCGAGGAATTTTCCCAACGAGCCCTGAGATGAGAAAATTTCTGCCGGAGGTGGGGATCGAACCCACCATCTCCCGCTTATGAATCCAAGGCGCTAACCATTAGACCACGGGAGACCCCTCCAAGGTAATACCACCAATACTATGAATCTCTACCTGCATCTAGTGACATGAGAGATTGTCTGTCAGAGCCTCATGCCATTGATGAAGAAAATGAATAAAAATACTCAAAATTTATTAATTTACTTATTAATTTCCACTGTTAAAAACAATCCATGAGTACAAAAGGTATCTAGAAGTTTAGTACTTCATTTATTTGTAACTTTTGTTTCTTTTAATTTGCCTTCAATAATTTTTGAAATATTGTTTAATCCTAATAAGGACTTTAATAACCGGTATTCACGTGCTGTTGGCATTATAAAAGGGTGGCAACCTGTAGATAGCCCGGTGCTAATGGCCAAGTTGTAGATACGCCGTAAAAAAAAAAAAACCGTTATTACATTATATATTATAAATTTTTGTTTACATTAATAAACGGTAATATGAAGCAATAACCATTTAATAATATCCTTTTTTTCTTGACGAATATGAAAGTTATAAACCCATAAACAAACAAACTATCGAAAATGCTACATTCGACAATTTGAAACGGCGATCCAAGAGAAATCAATTATGAGCATTAATGCGCAAACTCACGAATATGATTTTTTGGTAATTAAAAAACAGCAAACTGCTAGTTCATAGTGTCATCTTGAAATGATTAACAATATACGTAGAGAAAATATGTAAAATTGTCCTTTTGTAAAGGCACTGATTTTGGAATCACTATTAAAGCTTTATCTTGCTCTCCTGAAAAGTACCGATTTGCATATTCGATAGTTTGACATGGCAGGGACGAGATAATATCTTCGTGGTATTGGATGTGCTTGGGAAATCACTAGAAAAACTTAATATATATCTATTTTATTATTAGTTATTGCATAAAATATTTAGATAAATTCATTAGTTGAAATAAGGTCATTTTTTTCTGGATCATTTACAATAAGAACAAGACATCATGTAATGTTAACGGATAGCTAAATATTGCTTGCTTTTCAATAATTTTAGTATTTAAAGTTGATTTAGGCTGCTTTCTATGCGTTAGGAAAATATTGAAGCTGAAAATCCATGATGGGAATTTAGTGGTAAAGTTAAATCAATAAGCATAACCACTGGAAATTAATGATCTAAATTCCTAATTACATTTTCCGTAGTCTTCCTGACATAATAATGTGAAACTGTAAGAGGTGCAGCATTATGAGATGACTGTGCGGAGCCTGGAGCAGTGCTGAGGCAGAGGGATGGAGTGTGTACATTACCTCCAATATTTGTCTTAGCTCCAAACAAACAGTATCCACCAACCCTCCCCATCTTCCCTCCTTCACGAGTCCTCCACAATCCTCCTTCGAGTAATATACCGTTGAAAATAGGTATACCTCCTGCCTGTCGATTTCAACTACCTAACACTTATCTCTCTTCTCACTGAGTAAATATTACTCCTAATAATTCTTATAGCTCTACGTTTTGGTTTACTCTATAGGAGTTGCCTTTAAGGAAACTTAATTCAGCTAACTACTATTGCTACATTCATCTCTATCTGAGTTTTATTGTTTTTCATTCTACGCTGCAAAATTACTACTTGGAAAAAAAATAACAAAAGCTCCCGGTTAAGGTCAAACCTTGCACTGCTCGGCAGCAAATGGGTTGAACGCAAACTGAATGCCTGAAAGGAGGAATGACTTGGTCATTCCGCAAAGTAATAATTGAAACGTCTCACGCGGCAGTGGGCGATCCCACAGCAATGTTGGAAATTGGGGTAAAAAATAAACCTTTTCAATTGGGATTTTGATTATATTGTCAGTACCAAACATACCCTTTTCTATTGAGCAGAGTGATTTTCAGACATATTATTGAATTGGTTTTTACATGAAGCCTGGGTATAATTGCTATGTCAAAAAAACCTTGGATTTTTAAATAGTTCGTGGAATAAATAAATAAATAGGAAGAAATCCCATCTCCATCCACTACAGGTAATTCCTACTACATCAAAGTCATTCTTGCATTTGTCAGAAAGTATAAACAATAAAAATAAAGTTGTTTTTTTTTTTAATTTTAAGAATTATTATTCTAAATAAATCTATTTCTTTTACTTTTTACTACTAGATATTTTTTCGTTTATAGTTTTATTACTGCGTTTGTGAATTTGTGAAAAAAATAAAGAGATACATAATATGTATGTAAACATTCAAATGTCATCCCACCCGTTATATCACAACTGCTAAAATTGCTGATCCTGAGTAGAGTATTGGATTTGCTTTAAAATGACACCAGAAGCAATACTCTAGGACCAGTAGAAACGGAGATATTGAATGTCCGGCCTACATCACTCGCCTCACTGTGCGGCGGTTCATTACATATTTAAAAGGAAACGTATTCACGTTAATTTTGTATTTAATTGTATAAATTATTTCTAGAAAATTCTTCAAGAAAGCAGCCCTAACTAACGAATGTTCCAGGGAATATTCTCTTGCTTGAAAGACGTTATATAAAGATTATGCTATTTCATTCAATATTATGGATGCTCTAAGTCCACATACTATTCAGCTCCATATATGTTGTGCTAGGACAAATACTTGACTCAAGGGCAAATTGTGTGGTGGACTGGGAAATAAACCCATCCAATGTCGTTTCTCCAGATTCCCTCATTAAATCAGCACAAGCTATTCCAAGCATTTTTTTTAACCAATGATGCTGAAAAGGGGAGATTGCTAAGCATAATCAGGAAGTTCTACTTTGTTGAGTGTGAATAAAGGCATATCCATTGAGGTCGCTGAGATATTCATTATTATTCGAATAAATCTAATGAATGCCACAAATCCCTCCTCATGTTTTCATCTCCCAGAAATCTAGTATCATTAGAATTTATATGATAGCACTTTACTTTATAAAGTCATATATTGGTGCAAAGGAATAGTGTAGATTACATGCACAATCAAATTAAACTCAAAAGTTAGTTAGTATGGAGAAATTCTAGTTTGCCGCACCTTATTAGGTTCAAACTTATTAGAATATTACAAGATATCTATATTTCTATAAAATAGATCTATAAAATGTCAAACAATACTAATGGGATACATTTGAAAACATGTAGCTCTTTAAGCAAAATTTATGAGGAAAAGGTTGAACTTGATAAATCAAAGGTTGAATTTAAACTCCAATAAGTCATATATGCCATGAAGTATTGGCAGAGCAACGTAAAAGAAAAATGGTCACAATGCTTCGACTCTGGTTCATAAAATATGGACAAGGCATATTTGACAAACTATCTGCGATGAAATCAGACATGGTTGCCACCCTTTCAAGAAAAAATTCAGTTTTTCAATATTATTACATTTTGGTAAATATGGAATAATAACCATTCCCTGTGTTGCAAAAATGTATATACATGGCCATCGTAAATGTCATCCTACAAGACATTCATGTCAAAAAATGATTGGAAACAACACGAATAGGTAATTTCCCTACCTGGTGCTTGACCTACCAGGTGCAGCCCAATTTATACTACTCTCATTTATTCGAATGCCGAATACACTCACCCACATACTCATAAATAATAACATAGTAAACTCACCCACATACTCATAAATAATAACATAGTAAGATAGAGAACGAAATGTGTAAATATCTCATATCTGTAAAACTTACGTGGGTTGTGGCGCTGCCCCTGAGAGGTGACGAGGGTAGTTAGAGACAAGCTCACAAAAAGGCGTCAATGCGACTGGCCGGTGGAGAAACGGAAATCCGGAAGATACTAAAGCGGGGAGCCCGCCAAGTCACGGCTGCCAACCGTGATCCAAAAAATAAAAAATTTATGCACCTCACAGGTGCGCGCCACTAACGGAGGGTTAAATGAGCTCAAATCTAAAAAAAAAAAAAAAAAAAAAAAAACTCAACCTGCCGTATCTCTTACGTTGATGTTTGGCACACTAACCAAAACCAGACCTACATTGTTTTCGGTTATATTAATTTGAGTAACAAAATCGTTTCCCTTTGTCATTTCTTGTACAGCAGGAGACAACAAAATTAAAAAGGGAAAGAATTGCATAAAAATAAATGAAATTACAATAATATACAATATCTAGCTCAATTAAAGTAGTTTTGTTCTCAGAGAAATTTAATTATAATTAACAAAAGGATTGTTACAATAAATACTTGTTTAAATTTTAAATACTTACTAAGAAATTTTGTTTGTTTCTCTCAACACAAAAAGGTTGTATAGAGATGCCACTGTACGTGAGATTGAGAGTCCTAGAGGTCGAGAGATGGGGGTGCGTGCAATGAGGTCATCACAAACACAAACCTTAATGGAACACGAACACGAAGAGTTTCTCCTTCCTTGAGCATGACAACTTCTTCTTACGTACACTATTTATTTGAACAATTCTTTTTTTAAGTGTATCCTTAATCATTGTAATTAATTCACGGAGAAGAAAAGTGTATATTTATATTGTTTTAAGTTCATATCGTTGACATTAAAGAGAGCGCTGTAGTTGACACCCTTGCGAAGACGGCTACAACTAGACACAACATCGACAAACATGTTGTTTTAGAACGTTTTATATCATGACATGCAACTTGAAGCCAGAACATTGATTGTTCCAAGATGACAACGATCTAAGCGAAATTAAAAGCACAGAAATTATATTCTAAGAATTGGACATTCTCAAATTACTGACTCACTCCTATATGAGAATTTTGCAACAAAAAATGAACTATAAAGCACTTACTAACTAAATGCAGGCTAAGACAAGACTTTGACATGCCTGATAACATGACTGAGTTACTTAGAGACGAGAGCCAATAAATAGAAAACACACTATTATTTTTTAAACAAACCAGACTATATGACAATCTTTGAATACTTGAATTATATCCTCAATTGAATTCCCAAAACAACTAATAATCTCAATAGACTGATAAGAAAACTGATATGTAAAGCACTTTTCAATTTTTTTATAATTAAAAAAAAAACAAAAAAAAAAACAAGAAATACTAAAAATTGTCCAAAAGAAGAATCCCAACACATTCGAATTGTAAGCACCAATTTCTCTGCCAGAGATGGCTGCATCAAAGATTTTACAAGAATCATTTTGTAGAAAATTTAGTAACCTTTCGGTGGCTACTTCACGATTGTTTAACAGTTTTCGAAATATTAAAAAAAAAGAAAAAAAAAAAGAAAAGAAAAAAAAAATAAAAGAAAAAAAAATAAAAGAAAAAAAAAAACATACCTTAATCAGAAGTTTGCTCATGTTATAAATTTAATTTCTTAATACTTCCTCAACACCAAAAGTAACCAAAATGTTCGTGTTTTAGTTTCGTTAGCTCATTGGGCCATCGTGAAATGTACAATAGTATTATAGAAATGAATTTTCAAATGTTTTCAGAAGATCCCCCCCCCGTCAAACAACGCAATATATATATTTACAATTTTGAGCCTCCAATATTTTCGTGACGTAGGAATTATAAGACTTGGATTGGGACCTTCGGATTGCGCGGTCGAAGACTTAAGCGGGTTTCCTCCTTATGGATGGCAGGAGGAAACGCTCTAAATATTAACTTATTTTATCACTACAAGAATTCTAAGATAAGATATTTTGTTGTCTATGAAACTTGATAAAGTACATCTCCATGCCAACGGCCATAGCCACGTTGAATACACCGGTTCCCATAGATCACCGAAGTTAAGCAAGGTCGGGCGTGGTCAGTACCTGAATGGGTGACCGACCACGTGCTGTTGGCATTATAAAAGGGCGGCAACCTATAGACAGCCCGGCGCTAATGGCCAAGATGTAGATGCGCCGTAAAAACAAAAAAAAAAAAAAAAAAAAAAAAAAAAAAAAAGTACATCTCCATAACAAAAGAATTGATTAGTTTGTTTAGAAGAAAAATTGGAAAGAGTGCTTACTCCGGGGTGGAAATTATTAATATACCCATAAACTTAGGTATTTTTCTTGAATATTAATATTCAGGAAAGGTTTTAGCGTAAAAAATGTCTAGCCCAGCAAGATTTTAAAGAAATTGTTTCTGTATTCTTTTTTTTGTAGTAGATAAAGTGGTGAGAGGATTCTATGAAAGCTTAAAGAGACGACGGGAGCCTTGAGTTATTAAAATAAGCACACAACTCAGGAATACGGTGACATTCTCATATCCACTAACTCTTCCTAACTTTTTACATTCACAGCATTAATATACAGCACCTCATGCAATCTTCCTTTCTCATAAATATACTTCAAGCTTCTAAATATCTCATGAATTATAGCCATTCTGGAGTTTCTTTTAAAGGATATGTCTTACCTTTCCATACATTCCAGACAAACTTTCGAAATATATACATATATGGATACTTGAATGAAAGAATTTAATGAATGATATTTGTTACATTCAGGGGACTAGGAATAAATCAAATCCTAGTCCCTTGCAACTGGCCGTGATACAGTAACGACGGTAAACACGGGACAGCTGATGCTATGTTAGCAAGTCAGGGATTTCTCATTTATTTTTATGTTATTTATTTATTGAAATTCAAAAATAGTATTTTGCTCCTTTTATTGTGATGTTCTAAATAGGCGCACTGACCTAGAATTTTTTTTCAATAATCTGCAACAAAAGAAACCGGACACCTTTGATATTTTCATTTTTGTCAGCAATTTGGTTAGTGTAGAGAGGACCGGACTAAGTTATCTGAAATACTCCTGCAGTATTACGAGGACAGAGCAGATATGGCTCGGGATAGGCATTGGTTTCGAGGCTGGGTCTTCGATGCCTGAGAGGGTTAGGACTCTTCGCCGTACAAGAGAGGGTAATACTCCACTTAAGAAGCCATCCTACGTAAAATACGTGTGATAAAACTAATAATTAAGTGTTTTAAAATAAACTTTTATTTTTTAATCATTATTAATCTTTTAAGTATTTGTTTAATAATAATTTTTTTTTTGGTTGATTTAGAAAATAATATTTTGTTTATATAAAATAACACATTTAATTCGTGCTAAAAATTAAAACAAAACAAGAAATATTTACGGAGTCAATGTCCGCGAGTTTTCGGACAGAACGGAGCATAATTAGAGTGTCCGTTTCAGTTTTTTTTTATTTGTGTTGAGTGTATTTATCTGATGTAAAATATGAAAAATATGTGGCATATATATTTAAACAATGCAGCACTTATTCACAGAAAATAATACGTAGCTATATATTGTTAAAAAAAATGTAGTTATATTAATTCTCATGATCAAAATCTACCAAGATCTCTCACCTTCGTTTCAAGTGAATTTAAAGCCGACAAGTATGCACCGGTCGATAGGTAAAAGCTCTAGCATAAGAAGGGGACTACCTCCCCCCAGCTTGCTAGTTGAGAAGTTGGCGGAGGTTAAGAGGAACTCCGAGCTCAGAAACTGAGAAGCCTTAAGCGGCTCCGGATCTTAATAGGCTTTTAAGTTGAGCAACAAATCCTCAGCGAGCTAGACTCGGGTCAGCTCTACATCTTCATCAGGGAAGCTGGGGCATTTACTCAACGAAGCCATCACAAATTGCAGGTAAAGCATCCTACTACAAGGGAGGTTCTTAGTCTGAAAAATTACTCGGACTTAAAGGATACACTTAGCGTGTTTCCTCTCTATCTTTTGGTTTTAAAGTCCTTATGATGACTACTCGCAAAATCTGGAAGATCTGGTAAGAAATGCCAACGGTACATAACATATAGGCCTTGTAAAAAAGCATTCCTTTATTTTAAACGATACACAGAATTTTTCTCCCTAAAATACTGATAAAATATTGAAAGATCTGACGCAGAAAAGTGTAGACTTTTAGCAGACTGTTTCGAAAAGAAATAGAAAATTGCAAGACCACAATTACCCATAGATACATTATATACTTTACTCCCAGAAACAAAATTAACTGACAGTACAAATGACTTCATACAGTCCAAAGAAATTTCATTTATCATACGCAGGCTTCCAAAAAATATATAACCTGGAGAAGACCAGATAATGGACTCGCTATTGAAAAAGTTATGTAGGAAATGTGTGAGCTTTTTAACGAGCATCTTCAAGTCCTGTCTCCAGTCTGGACATTTTCCGGATAGATGGAAACATGTTATTGTGTTATTTATCCACAAGAATAACACAATAACATGTTTCCATCTATCCGGAAAATGTCCTAGAAAACCGAAGGAAACGCTGACTGTTACCGGGCAATAAGTCTGATAAATACAGATACAATAGGATAACATTTCCAAAGGCTGATTAAAGAAGCAATCCAACCACCACTTTTGAAAAGCACACCTAGCCACCAAATCACATTTAAGCCAAAGCATTCTTTAGTTCAACAATTACAAAGAGTTTCCAAATATTTAACAGAGTGTTTTGACAAGACAAAATACGTCATTGGCCAGTGTCCTCACTTAGCCAATGCATTCAATTCAGTTTGGCACGATAGACTCCGACAGTTAAGTTCACAAACTTCGGTAGTCACTTTTTAAAAAACAACTTTTATTTAACTTCAAAAATACAAAATGGTACAATTTAGAATTTTGGATGTGTACACACTAGGTTGGAGAAAAGGACTGACTGTCTAAGCCGAAGGAGCAGTAGTAGTTATAAGGAAGACGGCTACATGACTGAGTAACTAGGAGACTGATTAGGAGACTGAGACTAACTGGAGTTGATAAGGATATAGGACCTTATATAGTGAAGAAAAGGAGTGGGGATGTTGGAGGGGATATGTAAGGAATTCGCTACCATAACTCCTCCCTTCTTCAAGTTCTGAGCTCCGGCGAAGATGAAGTCCTAAAAGGTGAACTTGAACGTCTATGAAGATCTGAAGGTCATTGGTGCTGTGGATTGATGCTTGAAACATAGGTGCAGACACTTGTTTACAAAAGGTCCTTAAAATTAAAATACAAGTGCCAAAATACAAAGTTTATAAGATATATATGAACTACACCAATGAACATTTTGATTGCAAAAATATAAGGTCTTCAAATAGTGAACAGAAATTTCAAAGGGGATAGTATGATTATCGTTATGCTCTGGAAATTACTAAGTATTGCAAGAAATTAATTAAAATTATAAATGAATTTATTTTATAATTGTAATGAAATAATTATGTACAACTTATTAATTAACCTTATTGTTTTTTATTTTTTAATTGACAAGTGATAATACTACAATCTTGTGCAGATATGTTCCTGAATTATACATGTATTTTATATGTTTGTTTATCCTACATAAATCTTGATACATATTTTATTATGTATTATAGTAATAAGTATAATATGCGTTAAATGAAAAGTTATATGGAAAGGTAAAAAATGAATAAATCTGTAATAAAAATCGTATTATAACTTATTTGAATATTTTCAATAAAAATATCTATGCATACACATTTTGTGCGTATTTTTTTAATATACTTATACTTTTTATGGAATAATTAAAACTAAAAGAATCTTGATTAATAGAAAAAAAAATATATTTAATTATTATTATCTAGTTCAACATAATTATATTTTTATATATTTACTTAATCTAATAAAAAATCATAATTAATATTACAATGTATCCTTTAATTATACAAAGAATTTTATACTTATACAAAGAGAGAAGAAAAGATTGTGATTAATATTAATTGTCAATTTAATTCATAAAAATTTTCATCATTGCATATCTTTATATAATTATTATTTCTAACATAATAAACTTAATTCTAAAAGTAAAATAATCATATTTGCAATAACAAATTTTTACAAGAGAACATATACATTTGTGAGAATCAAAATTAATTATTTAATTTTCTAATATAAACTTGTTTTAATGGGTTTTCTTTAGAGATAATTGAAAGACATTTAGTACATGTCATAATATCCTTTAATTAATTTGACATAATATTTATTTATTTTTATTTCTCTAGTTTTATTTGTTTAGTTTATAAAATCAATATGTGTCAAAAATGAAAACATATAAACAATTTCTTTTAATGTTTCTGGACTTTTAATTATTATTATTATTATTAATTATTTTTATTATTGTGGGTATCAATCAAGTTAATTATTGAATTTATTAAAACGGTAAATAATTTTATTTTTATTTTAATATTTCATCACAGCAATAATAGATGTGTCCTTGAGCATCTAATGAAGGACATGAGTAATAGAATTGTAAAGAGTCTTTGCAGATGGAGGGGTTGGGTGTGTTGAAGAATTATCTATAGGATGAGCATTGCAGATTCTTTATTCTTATCTAACTATACTTGGAAATGTTTGTTACTCTGCGCTAGGATGTATAGAGAGCATTATTCTTGAGTTATGCTTTAAATATAGAACATAGAAATTAATTAAATTATTCATTTTATTTTTATTATTTATTATTCTTACATGAAAGGTTCATTAATAGACTTTTTTATTCTTCTTGATTTTGTATCTATCTTGTCTGACAGTTAAGAGAGGTTAAGTGTTTTATAATTAAATAAATTATGAATTTAAGGAAATCTTTAGTTATTTATTGATAATTTCGTTAATGGCATGGTAAAATATAATACTAAATGAACAATGAATTCTAATAATGTTTGTGTCCCAATTGTAATTTTGGAATGCTTTCTTTATGTGAAAGTTAATTTTAAACTATTTATTTATGTAATATCTTAAGGGTTTTATTGACGTTTCATTTTATGAGATTTGACTTATGAAAATATAATTTATTATCAGTTTTCGTTAGAGGGATTAACTATTTAGATTTGTAGATGGTTTAGGTTAGGTAATTTTTTTATTTTTACTTATCCAAAATGTATCTATTATGATGAAGCCAAAATTAATGAAATTTATTAAGGTTCTTTTAAGCTTTGATTATTTATTCAATCAGAATTATATCATTTAACATAATATTTCGTTAATTAATTTTGTAGTTTTCTTTAAACTATTAGATAATCTGATTTATTAATTTATTTACATTCTTTAAGTTGTCATTTAGTTTGGCATAACCAAAATAACTTAGATTATGATAAAAATTATTTATATAATATTTATTCTTTAATATTTATTGTTATTATAATTCAGTTACTTTCTGTTTTCGTCTTTAATGATGTTTTAGTGGACTATATTCATTAAATTTTTTTTTTTTTATGAAAAATATGATTCTCTTATTGTAATCGTTTTTCTAAATGTTTAACCTATTTATTATTCCTAATTGATTATCCATGGGTATTTCATTGGTCGTTTATTTTTATTAACTATCCAAATTAATTTTTATTTATAATTTTATCCGTTTTCGAGGCGGTCTTTGTTTTTTAAAATTTTTTATTTTTTCTTGGTTTTCCTGCTTACAATTTATTTTTACGTTATTTTTACAGTTTAAAAGTGCTAGGGGTCCTAAACAAAATTTTGTTATGGTTAAATCTGAATTTTTATTTTTAATACTATTGTTATTCTTTTTATTTCTTTGATTTATAACGTATTTAATTATGTTTTTTAATATTTTCCTCTTAATAATCCATTTACTATTATTTTTAACTACTTTACTAATTTCTTTAATCGTTTTTTCTTCTGTTTCCTTCTTTTTATTTAATGTTTCAACATTTTTATTTTCATCCTTCAATTCTTTATTGTTTTTATTTTTAACTACTTTATTCTTATTTCTTTCATTATTTTTATCACAGTTATTGATTCCGTTATTATCTTTTTCTTCCTCATTGTTATTATTAACGTTAATTACTTTATTATTTTCTTTTATCATTTCTTTTTCACTTTCGATTACTTCATTTATAATCTTATCCTTAATTAACTTTATCTTATGTTTGATTTTATCTTTATTTATTAATTCCATATTTAATTCTTTATTATTTTTATTACTTTTATTTTTATTATTTCTTTTATTATTCTTTATCTTTTTATTGTTTTTATTCTCCTTAACTACTTCGTTTATTACATTTATTAAGTCTTCCTTTTTTTCGCCGTCATTAATTATTTCCTTATCATTAATATTAATTATTTCCTTATTATTATTTCCGTTATCTATTATTTTATTATTAACAATTAACTCATTTAAGGTTTCTTTTTCTGTTTTATTACTTATTATTTCTTCAGAACTTATGTTTAATTTTACATTTTCAGAGTCTTTAAGTTTTTGTAAATATGTTTGGCAGGTTTTGAGCATACCTGATGCAGCTTCTTTATTTATTTTAAATTTTATAAATATGTCTTTGTCTAATTCTGTCATGTCGTTAGTTAGTTGTATGTTATTTTCCTTTTTTATTTGTTCCACTGTGTCTAATAATTTTTGAGAGTCTTGTTGCATATCTGTGATAAGTTCCTTGGTAATGTTATTGGTTATGTTTAAATATTCAAGTTTGTCAAGTTCGTCAAATAGTTTGTCTCGCATGTCATTTGTCAGTTGTATCTGTTCTTGTATGTGTTCAGGTATTGATTCATAATTTTGCTTATGATAATAATTTTGATTGTGAGAACAAGTTTGGTTATGATAATAATGTTGATATCTTGGTTGGTATTGATACATGTTGGTTGGGTGGAATTTAATTGGTTATTTTAGTAAGTTAACTGCCTCATTAATCTGTATGATTTCTGTAATTATTACTCTTAAGTCTTTTATTAATTTATTTAATGTACTTATGTCTTTCTTTATTTGTTTAATTATATCTTCTTTATTATTAGTAGTGATATTAAAATTGTCATTTATGTTTTGGTCATTTATTGTATAATAAATACTTGTATTAATCCATCTTTGAATTTCTTTTGCTTTACTTCTATTCATTATATGAAAAAATAATAAAAATATTGTACACATACAAAAAAATTAATAATCACAAGTGTCTGACCTCTGATCGTGAAGACATAACAAATTTGTTGTTGAGGCTTCTTCAACTAATCCTTGAAAGGAAAGGCTGCTGAAGATGTTGTGCTGGTTCGCCTAGGATTGGTGTGATCACTGGAACTCTGTCTCTGGAACTATCCTCCTGGTCACGCTAGGCACTGACATATGTTCTTCTTTCGCCTTTGAAGAAGTCCTGTCACGGTCGCCAGTTAAGTTCACAAACTTCGGTAGTCACTTTTTAAAAAACAACTTTTATTTAACTTCAAAAATACAAAATGGTACAATTTAGAATTTTGGATGTGTACACACTAGGTTGGAGAAAAGGACTGACTGTCTAAGCCGAAGGAGCAGTAGTAGTTATAAGGAAGACGGCTACATGACTGAGTAACTAGGAGACTGATTAGGAGACTGAGACTAACTGAAACTAGGAGACTGATTAGGAGACTGAGACTAACTGGAGTTGATAAGGATATAGGACCTTATATAGTGAAGAAAAGGAGTGGGGATGTTGGAGGGGATATGTAAGGAATTCGCTACCATAACTGACCCAAGTTACGAACACCAAGCTTTCCGATTGGTTGTTGTAACATCCAGATTCACAGAAAATTTGAGGTTGATACATTTTTCACTAAAATGGAAAGGCAGTGCGAAAATACAATCAAACTCTTTAAACCTTCAGCTGTTCCATCTTTTATTAACTAGAACAAATAAAAATGACTCGAGTAGAAGTTTACCAAGATATTTTAAATCTATAAATTTATCCTAAAATAATCATGTTTGGGTGTATTGGTTCAAATAAATTTGCCCGTTTGTTTTTGTTTGTCATTTCACCTGTCCTTGTATGTTTTGTAGATGCTTATCGTAACTATTCGAATAACGTTGAAAATCCAATTTATTTAATTTTATTGTTATCTATCTCTTTATAACGAGATATAGAAAACGGTATACATATTTCCTATTCTCTATTTATAAAGGAAAACATTTCTAACGATGAATGCACGTCTAATTTTTTTTTTTTTTTTTTCAGCTTTTGTTCATTGTCCTAGTTTCGTGTTTAACCAGTAATAATTTGGCATTAGTGTTAATTTACAAATAATGAGGATATTTAAAATTAAGATTTGTAAACATTCCAAGGTATTCCGTTGATTGGTATTATTCTTCTTATATTAAAGCAACTAATCCCACCACATAAAAGACTCAAATCTTGCGAGCATTAAATAAATAAAATATTTCATTTATTATGTTACTAAATATTTGCATGGCAATGATGTTTTTCATTAATAAGAGATTGATATGTATCATATTTCCATAGGACGTGGTATTAAATGTTTCTTCCTTTCTTAACAAAAAATTAACTATCTTTCCTATTTTGCTCAAAATCCAATTTTATGAAAGCTAACACTTTAACTTAAGACTTCATTAAACCGAACACACTCAGACAGCATTATTTGGAATAGAATATTCAAATTGAAAAAAAAAAAAAAAAAATCTCTTTTCGATGTAATGATGTTATTATTTTGGCCAGTTTGTTAAGCCATAAAATGAGATTTTACAGAAGATCCTCTTGCTCGTCGTGAAATTGTAAACCCTCTCGGATAAAGGAGAGGAGTAAGCTATTTAGCTTGAGGTTGAAGTCGGCGAGCTTCTATTTGAATATCTTGATTGAAATTTCATCCTTCCCTATCCAAACAGTCTCAACCGGTGGTTCCCTCTTCCATGAGTTTTAGATTAACTGAAGGATAGACATTTTTTATGTCCATTTCCATTACTTGGGCGTAATTGGTGGATTCCAAGTTTTCTTTTAATTCATTTGCACCGAAAAGTATGACAATTATTGTGGTAAATATTTAAATGAAAATAATGAGAAATTTTAGTGATTCATGAAAAATTGTAAAAATGTAATTACTTCTAGAATAACGGAAGAGTGGTACATATAATTCCTCTTTGCATTTACATCATGTGCTAATCGATTCATAATTATTCTGAGAAAAACAGAGAACGTACCGAGGATTTATCTTATTTTATTTAAATAATTATTTTATCTTATGAAACATTCCCTACTTATTTTATTTATTTATTTTTGGTGGTCCGATTCAAGGCGATTTAATGCTAGATTTGCATGAAACTCTTTTATTAGTTATCAGGAGAAAATACAGAATGCATACGTTTGTCATCAATAAAATATTCAAGAAGCCAAAGGGCATCATTGTAAGGTAAAAATATTAGTTACTAACCGATTTGTTCTTACAATCGAGTATTGTTTAATGTAGAATAGTGTCAATATATAGGCTACCTTCACATAGCAATTTATTTAAATCTAATACCGCTTTCAGGTAAGGTCGTCTCATACAATCTGTGAGAAGACGTTTTATCGTCAATTATATTACATATTTCACATCGCATTGCAAAGAACCTGGGATAAAAATTGATGCAAACATAATGTATCTGAATGACAATAATCTAACAGAACAAACCAGGATCCAGAAAGCAGAAAAATAAAGATTTCTCCAATAATGAGTAATGTAAATATTACATCTGCGAAAACCTAGATGGGGCTCAATATCTTCTTTTAAGTCCATATTGATACTATTTGAGAGTTCGCTTACAAAAATTTACCGAGAAAAATAATGATGGACTCAAACGAATGTAAAAACAATTTTGATAGCATACTTTTTAAGAGATGAAAAAAGAAATGAAAAAGAAAAAGAATAAACATATATATATATATATATATATATATATATATATATATATATATATATATAAATAATGTAATATAATGAAGTATGCTTCCAAAATATAATTAACCTCCTTTGATTTTCAAAGCTTAGCTTGACAATTTAATTTTTCTAAAATTAAAGTACAAATTTAAGCTTCCGTTTTATTTGGACTTCAAATAGTTAGTGAAAGACCTCCTTTTGAATTTTGATTTTCCTTACAGGGTGTATCGCAAGTAGATGAGAATACTCAAAGGGGTGAAACTAAACAAAAATGAAGTTAAATGCTACCAAAATAATTGTTTTATATTTTTTGTTCCAGATACATGCCGTTCTAAAGGTTATTTAGAACGGCATATATCTGTTTCTTGTAGAAAATTCTCCAAATTCTCTGCTTATGCAAATTATTTGTCAACGTTACATTCGTTTACAAATGCAATAACTCTTCAAAAAGGTCATATTAATAAAAAAGTCTGGCTAGATACAAATTTTTGAGAATTACTAATCATTTATTTATTTATTTTATTTTGAGCTTCGCAATTGAGAATTACTAATCATAAAAAAAAAAAAAATGTTTGTGATTAGAATCTCTGAGATCTAAACGATTTTAACTTCGATCAAAATCAGTCGAACTGTGTGGATTTGTATACGGAACAAACATAAAGACAGACATCCGGTAGACTTTTATGACCTAGCCTACAAGTCTTTCTGGATCAAGACCTACTAGTTCCAATTTTTTTCAATGCCGGTCAAATGGTGTGGATTTGTATGAGGAACACACATACAGATAGACAGGCACGTGATTTATATATATATATATATATATATATATATATATATATATATAAAATTAAACAAATAATTTAGTAACGCAGCATACGCTATTATATACGCCAAATGTTTATTTAACATGCAATTTATATTCTTTGAAATAATTTTTTTTATGAATAATTTATAAAAATTGGTAGTTGAAGATGGGATTGGTAAATGTGATATATTTATCAGGTGTATAGAGAGGGGAAGAGATGCTCCTCAGATGGAAGGAGAGAATTGATGCTTCACATCCATCATGAGCAGGCCCGGGAGACGGCTCCCATTAGCTAGAAGGACTGGAATATTAACAGTCTTCGCCTCTCACCCTTTTCACGCATATTCAACATCCGGATTGTCTTTAGGGATGCTTCTCGGATAATCACCTGGCGGGGCTAACGAGTTGCAATGGCGTTGAATTGTTCTTTATCACTTAGCTCTTCCATGTTAGGTAACATAAAAAAACATGTTTTATGATACATGAGTAGTTGACCTTTCTCTCGTTAGTAGTAGTAAGTAAAATCTGACAGAAACAAACAGAATAGGTAACAGAAAGAAATAAAATAACAGAAATTATAAATAATAAAAATCATTTTTTTTATTCAATATATATATATATCGGTTTGAGCTCTAGAAGGTTCAAAAATGGTGCGATTGTGATGAAATTTGACCCAAAAATGCTTTGTGTTACTTGAAAGGTCACGTTCGTAAACCAGCAAAATCTTGTTTTTTATTTGGGCGGAGTATGCACGGGAAAACTCGCAGCGTTTCCGTTTTGGGATATTTTAGATATATGAAGCGTATTCTTTCAAAATAGTACTCCTTCTTTTCTAATATCGCCAAGGGTGATTGCTGTATGAAATCACGCTAAAAATACGCATGTTTTACGAATCTATGCATGTAGAGTGGAATCCTGCAAGTTCGTAGTCTAAACAAAAATCCTATTGAACCATACTTAAATTTCTTATGAACAGGCCATTTTAATTTAGTCCATCACCAACCAATAATTTTCTAAGATAAATTACATAAATACTTCCTGATCAGTTTCATTCGTTTTTGAATAAGTTTCAAGTAGATGCTCTTGAACGGGATTGAAAGGAAATGTATTTGAAATATTGAAATGTTCTTTCATAAAATCAATTCCCCGTAAATTTTAAGAGATGAAGTGGAATCACTTTTTTTTCAATTCACAATTTAAGACCTTATTCGAGCTGAAGAATCATTCTTTTTTAATGTATTCAATAAATTTTATTCCGAAACGAGACTTCCCTGATCAACACCTAACTGTGTGCCAAGTTTGGTTAAAATCGGTCGAACAGTGTGGATTTGTATGACGAACCAACAGACAGACAGACACCTGCATCTAAGACAATACCGCTGGGGTATCTACAGCTTACCATCATTACTAAATAACCATGGTGAAGTAGGGAATTCTTTAAGCGGATGAAAAAACTCATCCTGCTGCAGGTGGGTCTCCAACCCACATATCCCGCAGGAGAATTCTTGGCGTTAGCCACAAGACCATGGGGAGACTCTTAGTATTAACAATAAATCATATTAAAGTAACAAAATGTGTACCAATGTTATTTAATTACATTTATTCAACCATGAAAACGTAAGTAAAATCAACGTATTGAGGTGATTTAAAATAAGGCAAAAGGGACAACAGGAACAATTTAAAATCTAACACGTAAGAACTACGCAATTTTAGTGTATTTCCACAATGTATTTACCTATGACGAATTTAAAAAGCTAAGAGTACACTTTCCTAGGTAATTTCTTGGTTTCAAATAGCTTCAAATATTCCGGATATTTTTGCTCTAGTGATAAACTCATTTCACTTTTTTTTTTAAAAAATACGAGATTCACTACTACCTCATTATTCTTACTTACGTCGAAAGCGCTTGTCAACAGTACTCGAACCGAATCCTGTGAAGACTGTCTGCACCAAAAAGTATGACAACAGTATATTCACTGGATGCCTAACCTGTTAGAATATTTCTTTACATTTAGGCTATAACCTTTAGTAGATGGCAACTCTTTAGTAGAAGCCCATGGACGAGAGCCCAACTGTGAAAGCCGCCTAGTTCCGCAGGACAGCATTAAAATAGCTGAACCTCCATCGCTCATCTCTTCACATTTCTCCTAATACACATTCGTTATTTCCTTCTTTAAAATGTTTTCTGCCACCATTTTCTGATTTAGAACAGTCAATGGCAGGATTAAAAACGTTTTTATTTCATTTTTCCATTTCAATCCAAGGTCCTAAGAACAACAGTCAAAGCTCCCTTCTACGATTCCAACCGCAACCTCCATAAAGACCTCAATATCCCACTCGTTAAAGACGTTGTATTATCCAGATTCCAACATTTCCACCCTAAACTTTCCATTTATCAAAATCCTGAAGTCTTCTTCCTATCTAGCGTCACCCACCCAATCTCTCTACCAAGTTGACTCAGAAGACAGTGGCCCAGAGATCTGGTACAGTGAACAATGTAGTGTTAGCAATGGCTTTCTCTTTGTTCAAGTGCGACAAGTTCTGTGGTTTGCCGATCTCTCTTCGACTCCAGCCACTGGTCGGAGCAGAAGGGAGCTTGTGTAGTCACCTCTCAACGTCATCCGAGCGTCCTTCTTAAATAATAACAAGTCAAATTTCTCGGCGTTGATGTTATATATACAGAACATGATCTCTAAGTTAACTCATCAACTGGTAAAACACAAAAATGGCCCTTCATAGGTACAGAGAGAAATCCCTATTCAGTGGGCTCAAAATGTATTTTTGTGAACTCTAGTGGATACAAGTGTGACTAGAGATTGCCAAAATAGCCGCTAAATATCGCAAAAAGCAGTCACAGCGGTAGCTATTAGTTTCGACGCGAAGAAATGGCCTTGACTCTAAAGTAGCTATGAGGCCATAGTGCACGGTAGTCCGTTGACAAAAAATTGGCTATGTGTCTCGAGTGGGTTAAAGTCATCAAAGTTTGGCCCTTTTTGACTAGGCGGCATTGAAAGACATGTAGTAAAAGTTGTTTTATGATGCGACACCAATAAATTCCTTTGGTAAGTGCTAAAGCGAATTGCTGGAAATTTTACTTAAGAATTATTAGCGTAGGTAACGGGACAAATAGGTGTTGTGTTTGAATTATAATCTAATTACCTCTGAATTGAGGCGAATCAATCTAATGGCCGAAGTAAAAACTTAATTTCCTCGACGGTAGGTTTATCGAGCTGGAAGTTGCTCTACCTGCGGCATAAATTCATATTTGATGTTAGGTAAGGGGGCAAGCAGGAGAGTTGGCACTGAAGGGCGAGGGAATTGAGTTTTCGGTTTGCCGTAGCCCTTCAACCAAATTAGACCCTACCCGGTGGTAATGAACGCTCTAGCTGCTACTCTGGGGGGATCAGCTCGTCCATCCTTGTGTAAGCAAATCATCACCCAACTCTCTACTTTTAGCTCTTCGCAGAGGAAAAGGGAAATTTTAGTGGTTAGGTGGATCTTTAGTTACTATTCCGACTTCTTCGCCAGTTCAGGATCGTTGAGGGAACGAGAAATTATCGTTTCGTCAGTCACAGAGTCCTTACTAGATGTTCTAGAATAAGTTCTGTTCACAAGTTGAATTATATCAAAATTTTAACCCTAAGATTCCTAAGGCAGGCTTGCCCTTAGTGATTTAGGGACGGGCCTTCCTTATTCTTCCCCTTTTCATATTATTTTTCCCCTGCAAACAAATATTTTCCAAGCTCTTACTTTAAATGGCAATATTTAAATAATGGGTGTTTTTTATTGGAAACTATCTGAATGCCCGTGCTTCGACACGGCGCACAATGGTCAAAAAGCGCTCAAAACTTGAGTTTTTGAAGTATTTTCTCCGAACCCATTCGCCTTAAATACATGTTAAATACCTCGTGAGAGTGCCATTTCTTGAGGTTTAGGCCCCCACCGTTGATTGCAGGACCGTGGTTAATCATTGAAGTACTAGAAACGAAGAAAATTTTTCCAAATCCTCATGTACCAAAATCGTTCCTTCAACATAACTTTTTCAGATCGAAAAGGCTGACGCACGTTTTTCTTGTTTTAATGGGATGTTCGAAGGGCAAAAAAAAATATTTTTGTATTTTCCGAATCGCCTTTGTGGACGGGGATACTGAAAAAGTAAAAAAAAATACACATATCAAATTTCGTTTTGTCATATAGCTTTTGCGTCTCTCTAATTTCGGGCCTAAATATTCCGTGGGCATGTATAGAAAGACCCCAGACTGAAATTAGCTGCATAAGTCTGCCTACTTCGGTGCTAGATGTGAAGGAACTTGCGTTATCTCTATGTAAACATTGGAATCAAATCGAAGACGGATTTTCTTTGCAGTACCTACTCAAGTCAGAATTGACTGCAAAAAATGTCCGAAGTGATCCGAGTGAAAAATCGTGTCCTAGTTGAAATATTGTTGAATTCAAACGACAAAAGTGTACTTTCGATATGCGAGTATTTGACAGATCAATTGCCAATAGACGATGAGCATATTTCGTTACTCCTACGGAAATGATCTCAAACTGTCGTGCTGAAATTCTAAAAAAAGTTAGCTGAGATAGGCTTTTTTTTTTTAATTGGTTTTGACTCCCTGAGCCCAGCCGAGTGCAGTTCAGAGACAAGGGCGACCACAAAAAAAATTGTCATTTGAGTGACAAATTCCTTTATTATAGTTGTAAGACTGGTATGTGTGCACAATTTCAGGTTTATAAATCAACAATATTAAATGTTATTGAGTTTTGAGAGCTTTTTGGTGGGTTTTGACTGCCGTGCGGCGGATAAGTAATTTTTTTTATTGCGTTAAATAATGTATCATCAAAATTACCCTGGGGTGGTCCGGACGAGTGTCAACAAACAGATTACCTAGAGATAACCCGTTATCTACAGGTTAGCTGTAACAGCAGTTTAACCAGTACAGGTTAATATTCGTTGTCAGTAATAAATGTATGTTGAAATTTAAAAATATATGTTTCCAAGATGTCATTCGGAAACACCCATTATATTTGCGAGTATTGACCAAGAAGTACTCTGACAGAGGATGCTGATGGGTGAGGAGGCTGTGCAAGGGTTCGAAACATTATTACCTCGGAAGGACCATCACCAGGTATAGCGTAAACTCTAAGGGGGGCAGAATCACAATTTATTTCTAGTAATTCAAGGACTGGCAATATAGTAGAAATGAACAGCAGATAAAAATAATATTTCGATACAGATACAGTACGGTAACAGATGACCTGTTATCGTCTTGCAACGCATACTGCCTCGGCTTTTTGAATACCAAAACTCCTTTCTTAGCGAGTGTCCGTGCAAAATTTCAAAATTTTCTGTCAAGTGGTTTGGGTTGGGCGATGATAGGTCAGTGAGTGAGTGAGTGGTATTTGACGAATAGATATTACATTTAATGTAGATTCTACAAATGTGGTCGCTCCTTAAGATACTTTAACCAGAAATCCTGAAAACACCAAATAGTGAAAAACCAATTGTTTTCAAAATAGACATAAGTTTGTGTAGCTCTGCTATACGTTCAGATAGAACGCTCATTTTTGCACCACGTGACTACAAATGAAGGGGTCGAGGCAAAATAGTGCCAAGAATCACTTTTAACAAAACCTAACGGTAGCTGCTATATGTTGGATATTATGTGTGACAATCAGTTTTAGTAAGTAGCCTACAGAGCACGTTGTAGTCATAACTTAATAGCATCACCATTGACTGATAGTCTCACATAATATCCCATATAGCAGCAACAGTTAAGTTTGGTTAAAAATGTTGCTTGGCACTATTTTTCCCCGACCCCTTCAAATGACGTGCAGAAAAAACCCCGAAAGTTCTGGCATATTGCTGGACACCCTTTATACATAAATACTTTCTTAAAGCAATTGTAATATCTCAATAGAGTAGGTAGTAGAACAGTTAATGCTAGTTTTTCCTATGTATAAATCTATATTGTTCTCTACTTTTTGCAAGCTGGAATAATCTGTTCATTATTTGAGTAAACAAAAATAATTTTTATAAGAGAATCGTTCGGATTACTAAGGACAATAGCTAAAACAAAAAGAAAAGACTGAATTATTTATAATAATTAACAGGTACATGCATATTCAAGAGAATGATTTTATTTTTGAAGAATGTCATGAATAAACGATGAGGAATCGGTATTTTCTAAAACGAGGTTTAATTGTATTGGATTTGACAACTCAGTGCTCTCGTTAGCTCCATTGGTTGGACAAATTGACCATACATTCATTTAAAACTCTTTTCAGTTTTTTTTTTTTTTTAAATCAAATTTTCGCAAAAGCAGTTGCTATTTACATGACTTTTATAATAATATGTGCATTACTTGTTTATAGTTTATGACCATTAAGAGGAGAAATATTATAAGTATTAAATGATGAGAGCACTCATCTTACCCTTATATTCACGTTTTGGGAAGATTAAAAAAAAAAAAAATGTATTTGAAATTTCCCTAAGTTTTTTATTTACTTGGAGAGCTTCACAGAAAGGGTGATCTTTCGCAAAGGCTAACCCTTAAAATTTTGTTAAAGATTCAAACATCATATTTCAAAGAAAATTAAACCAATTCAAACCAAATTTAGGCGGTCGATAAAAACTCCAAAGTTACACATTTTTGCCCATTCGGGGTATTTCTACGTGTTCGACAATCAACGTTCTCTACAAAATCTTTTCTATACAAAGAACTCAAGGACGTAAACATCGTATAAAGGCGAGATATTCAAATCAAAAACGTCTCTTACATCTTTCCATTACAAATTTCTAGACTCTTCCGGACAGGAAAAAATGTTTATTTTTATGTTTCCGATGATATATACCACACTACGGTTTCTTGGGGTGCTGATTCCAATTCTGCTATAATTTTGAGTAAAAAAAATGTTTAATGATAGTTTACTTGAAAACGTAAGCATATTTTTGATTTTTTTTTTTTTTTTTTTTTTTTTTTTTTTTTTTTTTTTTTTTTTTTTTTTTTTTTTTTTTTTTTTTTTTTTTACGAAACATAAATGATAGTTTAACGATTGTATTTTTTCATTAATCTACTCTATAAAACAAATGAATTGGTGAAATGATCATTTCGATGCCCATTTCTAAATTTAATATATAAAATAAAGTATTTTCAACCTATTTTATTTCATTTCTCGGCTCCTAAGCCGTATTAGACGGAACGCTCGGAAATGTGTCGATTATTTTTTGGCGCAGAATCACCAGAAATAAAATGGGCGAAATCGGTGACCCCACCACTCTATACTCCCCTTGTTAGAATTTTGGAAGATTGTCGAAGACCTAGAGCCATTAAATCTTGTGGATAAATGAGATTTATGTGCCATTTGTAATGAAAAACTTTAAATTGGGGAAATTACTCACTCGTTCTCTTTGACTTCTGCTCTCAAAGCTCTATTACAAACAAACAAAAATCGTTCTTATTTTATGTAACTTGTTTCTCTAGCAAATTCATTTTACTGCTAGAAACAACAAGCAACACTGACCAACTTAAAGAACCTCTAAAAGCCTAATTTTTTTTTTTATTTTTTTTTTTACGGCGCATCTACATCTAGGTCATTAGCGCCGACATCCAGGGTGCAGCGAGGAATTTTATCAGCGATCCGTGGGATGATAAAATTCCTGCCGGAGGTTGGGAATCGAACCCACCATCTCCCTCTTATGAATCCAAGGCGCTAGCCATTAGACCACGGGAGACCCCTAAAAGCCTAATAACCAATACTTTCGATGTTTCTTGCAGAAATCCCATTCGAGATCGCCCCACCGAAAATTTAATTAGAGTCATTTCATTTTGTATCAAATTTCGTAGGATTTTAGTTTTAAATTGTTACTGTCTACTAGTCACGAATTCCAACCCGTTTTCCAGATATTTAAGAAGATGTACGAAAATCCCAAAAATGCTCATACCATTAAATAACAGACTTTCTTCCCTAACTCGAAAACTAACCAAAATTTAAGATTCTTAGTTTATATGCCTCTCAAACATCTAGAATAAATTACGAATGAATCCATCATTTTTAACTAACCGACCTTAAAATTAGTTAGAAATTTAGTATCATTAACTTTTCTAGAAAAAATGTTTGCATTTGTTTCCCTGCGTTAATGAAGCTACAGAAAGTATCCTATGAACGCAAAAGCCTATCAACGCCAGAAATTTGTCTGAAACGCCGGTAGGCGGATTCTGCTGGTTAACGAACTTGACTTTGAAATTACAGAAACTATTTTTGTACCAAATTTGATTAAATGCTGAGAGCGTGTACGTCCAATCTGCAGGTTTGTTTGAACTCAATAAAGTCTTACTCCTACTTCCAAGAACTTTGTGATATTTTTCTCAGATCTTTGGATGTCAGTAAGCACCGATCATTGTGGGAGCAGTTTTTGTGTGTTTTTTCAGCTACAGTAGACTCTCTGAGATTTCTATTGCCAAATTC
Organism: Gonocerus acuteangulatus; assembly: GCA_946811695.1. Classification (NCBI taxonomy): domain Eukaryota; kingdom Metazoa; phylum Arthropoda; class Insecta; order Hemiptera; family Coreidae; genus Gonocerus; species Gonocerus acuteangulatus. Next base: position 119,850,034 of record OX328123.1, on the reverse strand, counting down.
CCAAGTTACGATTGTCTGTATCAAATGGCATGGAAGAAAATTGAAACAAATGGATAGAAAATAATCATAGGCAAAGAATAAAGATTTCGAAAGAATTGAAGAAGTGTATGCAATAAAGGAACATAAATTTCATATCAAGTAGAGAAGTGAATGTAACAGAAAGAAAAGAAGGAACAATCTTTCTTTGTGATGTCAGTAATTTTTCACCAACACTTACCTATATTGACTGAACCTTGCCCTGCCCATCATTTCACCTTCAATCTAACTCTCTTATTTTATGTGGAATTTCAATCCTATTCTATAAACAAGATATGCTATTTATACTTGAACAGAATCCTACTGACACGAACTAACAAGGGGAGTAGATTAAAATTTTAGGGCCCCCCTAGCGAAATTTAATGCACATTTTTTTTATTTTTGTAATATTCCCAAAATTTGAATTTAGAGGGTTTTCAATGTGCTAAAAACGAATCTGACATCCGTTTTAAATAAAACATTGTTTTACATACTCGACTCTATAGAAGTCATTATTCTGCCAAAATATTACATATACCTAAATTTAAAAAGTTATCGATTATAAAAATATATTAATTTAAAAACGGATGTCAAATTCGTTTTTAGCACATTGGAAACCCCTAAATTTAAATTTTGGGAATAATACAAAAAAACAATCCGGCCATATTTCAAAGAATATTTACCCGATTCAAGCCAAATTTAGAGGGTCGATAAAGGCCTTAATGTGACACATTTCTTTCTAATCGGGGTGTTTCTACGTGTTCTGGGATTGACGTTATATGTAAAAATGTTTACATTTTCTTTTTATTTTGAGAACCATTTTTTGCAAGTACCTTCTGAGATAATACAATAGTCACTTATATGGGTAGAAAAAGGAGTCTTTCTTCTTTTGAAAGATTTCAATGACGTAAAAATCGGATTATCTCAAGGGGAGATATTGAATTTCAAAACGTCACGTTACTTTTTCGCTTACAAATTTTTAGTCTCTTCCAGACTGGGATTAATCATTATTTTTTGTTTTCAATGATATTATCAACATTAGGGTTTCTTGGGGTGCTGATTTTAAATCAGCTATTGGTGTAAAAAAGTGTATAATACTAGTTTACTCGAAAACGTAAGCATATTTTTTAATTTATTTGACGAAATATAAATTATTGTTTAACGATTATATTTTTCTTTTAATCTACTCTATATAACAAATGAATTGGTGAAAATATCATGTCGATATCATTTTCTAAACTCAATATAAAAAATAAAGCACTTTCAACCTATTTTATTTTATTTCTCGGCTCCTAAGGCGCATTGGACGGAACGCTCGGACACGTGTCGACTATTTTTCGATGTAGAATCACCATAAAAAAAAAAAAAAGGTCCAGATCGGTGACCCCACCGCTGTATACGCCCCATGAAAGTCATTCTAGCGTGCTTCTGTAAGATACTTATATCCGGAGGGATTTGGAAAGCTGATATAAAAACGTCTAATAAGTTTTCTCTAATTTAAACCCACCAATTCTTCCAAAACTTATAACACCGTTTTTTCCTGCTCAGGTAGACACGTCTGAATCTTCAAATTGACCTTGGTTGTGCGAATGATTATAACCCAATTATTATATACAGTGCAACCTCCCTATAGCGGACACCTCTGGGAGAACGAAAGTTGTCCACTATAGAGAGGTGTCCGCTATACAGAGGGGTTGGTCGAGATGGATACGTACCGAATTTGTACATTTAATTTATGTTTTAATGAACCATAGAAGTGCAATAAGTATAAACGTATAAAAATGATGAGTTCATTGCCACTGTTACGGAGCTCACATGGAATAAATAAATAAAATAAAAAAAAAAGAATTAAAAATATTTTCAGGCGCATATATGGAAGCTTGGGTTCCTACTGAGTAACTGTTTCCGCATTCGCCGATGCCGATTCTCCACAAATGGCTCTAAATGAAATTTTGTGCCTGCCACGAAATTTTTCCAGCCACCCATTGGAAGCTTTAAATTTAGAATAACCTAACTGTCCAGCTATCTCTAGTGCTTTTGCCTGGATCATAGGACCTGTTATGGGAATGTTTTGAACACGCTCTCTTTTAAACCATTCCAGTTTAGCGATATCGATCGTAAATCCCCGTCCAGTTATTAGTTCTTGGACAACATGTTTGTCACAATTTCCGTCCATTTCTGCAAAATTTCATCTTTTTTTTTTCAATATTTCTGCTGCTTGTGTTTTCCCTATCTTAAAAAACTCGGCAACTTTACGCACACCACATTTTTTGCGATTAGAAAATGTTGTCACGTCAATTTGTTCTTTTAGTTTTAGAGATTTCCGATTAGACATAATGAAGAGAAAGCACGATATTTGCCCAACAAGAGCTAAAAACCAACTGAAAATTGAAGAGAGGGAATGTGAAAGGAATGAGAGTTTTGGAATATTCCCGGAACCGTGATACCTCGTAGGCAAAACAATAGTAATCTGCCAGCGGGAAAATCATATGCTTCTGCTGAAAAGGAAAGGGTTCCTGCTGTGATATTCCTAGGAAGATATTGTTATTGTTAACGCATTTTACTGGAAACCTACATCGATGGGAACGCTTCGATAACTTACATTAGCCGTAATTGTCCGTAGTAAGGAGGTAAAAAATCAGGTTTCTCTGTCCGTGTCCGTTATACAGAGGTGTCCGCAATATAGAGGTTTATTTTACCTATAGAAAAATTCGGGACTGCGAGAAAATGTCCGTTAATAGAGGTGTCCGCTGTAGGGAGGTGTCCGTTAAGGGAGGTTTCACTGTATATATATATATATATATATATATATATATATATATATATATATATATATATATATATACACGTATTTATATTTTGAGACAAAAAAAAAAACTATTGTAATCGAACTCTATAGCTGAAAATAATGACACTTTGAATATAAAATTATTTTTATTTTTATTTGAATTTTTGTTAATAATAATATGAATATAAATGCGTGATTATGGACAATTTCTATGACTGATGCATTGCTGGCACTTTAACGCTAAGTTATGGCGTCCAGCAACAACGATAGACAACCTCTTGTTGAATACTTTAAAACATTAAAGTTTTAAACGGCAACAACCGGTACACTGTAAGATTTGATACGGCCCGCGAGACATTTAAATAAAATAATAATATTACACTACTTACACTCATGAAAATAATGCTTATAGTCAATATGCTGAATAATTCAAGCTGCTGTCAGAGCGTCTTTCGAACAGATTTAACGATTTCAAAAACATGGAAGACTCTTTCAATTTATTTCCTACTCCAACAAAAAGTAATGTACAAAAGTCACAAAAAAATAAAATAAATCGATTCAAGAAGATTCTTTCGTAAAATCTAAATATGAAGACGTGGAGTTTTTGAATTTTCACAAAAAACGCCTGACCATTTTCCGCAGCTTAGAAAATTCGCAATAAGATTGATTGAACGTTTTGCAGTACATACTTATAAAAGCGATCAGTTATTTTCAATGATTAAAGTTAATAAATCAAAAGATTGTACAAGGCTGACTGACAATAATTTGGAAAATACTTTACGCATTTGTATCAGTGGAATTAATCGAAATTATGGCTGGATTAGTTTCCAAAGTTCAAGCTCGCGTCTCATTGATTTCGTGTAACTACTTATCTTCCGTAGTTTTTAATAATTCTAAATTTCTCGATTTAATTATAATGTTGGATCTATTTTTTTCATTTAGTTTTGTTATTTTAATAAATTGTATTATATTAACATTTTCTTATTATTTTATGCCTAATCTATCGCTAAAAATTATGAAAACTTCTTTAAAATCCGATGTTTGTTTTATTTTGATCAGTCTACGTGGTCCGCGAACGTACTAGTATTTGTACACTAAATTTTGGCCCACAAAAGTGAAAGGTTGCCCCTTACCTGCTTTAAAAAATCTATTTAGATGATGTCAGACTCGAACTATTTAACTTTTATAAGTGAATATAATTATTTACTGATGTTTTATTCGGCTAGGTTAGCTCAGCTGTAGACCACAAGAATAATACACTGGAAGACCTGAGTTCAAAACTCGATCACACAGTAATGATTTTATCTACTAGTGGCGTCGTTTGACGGTTAGATTCTTGACATATCTACTATCTCTGGTCAGCTCTAGGCCCGCTCAGCGTTTAACTAATAATTGGCGCCCGAAAAGGGGGAAATCAGGTAGCCGAAGCATAGCATAACTGACCACACTATCTCACAAGTGACTCATATGATCAAGAACCAGACACTAATACATTTTTAATTAACGTTGCGAGAAAAAACATATTAAATATTACATAATAATTACTTACCCATGGGGCTCTCTTCGTTCCAGAATGATTCATCGAGTGTGTAATCGGCTTCTGCAACAAAGTTTTATAAAATTATTTTAGAGATTTTTTAAGGTAATTCTATATTTCAACTTTTTTTTTAAGTGTATAGACAGAAAATCAATATATATATATATATATATATATATATATATATATATATATATATATATAATTTATTATTAATCCTTCACTGGTTTGCCTTCAACTGGTGCTTCTTCACGCGCAGTTATCACTCGATCTCCTATTTCAACAGGTTGACTGTAGAAATAAGTCAATAAATTAAAATAAATATATAAAGATATTTATGTGTATTATATCAAATATCTAGGGCCTTAAGTAAATTTAGTGCTCCTGAATTAAAAATTTTTCATTTAAATTTTGTCGGTATTTTAAATTAGTAATAATAAATATTTATTTAAATTTTCATAATCCAAGAATTGTAAAAGGGAAAACACTCTTCTTATATATTAATATTTATTTTTATGTATCGAGCTTATGTCCTTGCACATGTATTTTAAAATGAAACAATACACTTAGTTGCTAAAACTGCAACTGAAAAATCTACTAAATTACATGAACTGACTTATGAAAATTAGCAGAAAATAAGTCCAGTACCAATATATTGGTGGTGTCTGGCTTTGGCCCAGACGACGAAGTACCAATATATATATATATATATATATATATATATATATATATATATATACATATATATATATATATATATATATATGTGTGTGTGTATGTGTGTGTATAATCCTAATAAATGAATACAAAAACCTAAAAAAGAATGAAGTATTTTACGTGATTAATAATTGTAGTTTAAATTATTTGGAATGAATCCTTTCTCATTGATTTTGCAATAATTATAATGTCTATCTAAAAACAATGTGAATGGGCAATTTTTGAATTAGAGACGGTAGAGATAAACTAAATAAATTAGTTAGGAATAGCCTAATATAGAGCGGAATGCAGAGCGAGAATCTGAGCGTTCAGTGGCTAATAGAGCCCCTACATTCTGAGAAGAGAGATGGGGTGAAGGCAGAGCAGTCTGAGGGAGTGACAGGTCCGTGCGTAGTCCAGTCCGGAAAGGGTTGAGTGACAGGCTCCGAGAAACTGACGAAAATGAAAAATAAAACAAGAGCATGGTCGAGAGAAAACCCACCAAGACGAGACCAAGTCTTTTTGTGACCTGACTTCGCTTAGGATAGAGTTTACTAAGACACTATATCTTATTGGGACGACGACCTGTATGTACATGTCGTAACGAGACATCAGTTAAACACAACAGCGATAAGTCACAGATCATGTTTTCCATTAATTTCAATTCTAACCCTCACGTATACATAACACAGAGCTTTGAGAAGCGTTAACTACAGGTTGGCACATGTTTATGTGTAGTAGTATGTGAAAAAAGAAAGTAAATGTATGTGAAAGTAGTAAATGTGAAAAAAGAGTGTACTGCTTTACCGATCCCCTGCCAGAAAAAGAAACAAGAAACAGTGGAAAATATATATCGGGTGATCTTTCACAAGAATTAATATATGCATATATATATATATATATATATATATATATATATATATATATATATATATATATATATATAAAAGGTTTGTAGGACGATAAAAACAGTAGGTTGTTCGTCTTTAAATAATTTCAATTCCATTCCATATGTCAAAACAGTCAAAGGTATCCAAAAAACGCAATGGTTAAGGTTTAAGAAATCCGATCCCTTCACATTGTTCTACAACATTCAATCCTGACATGCCTTTCTCTGTGTACAATATGAAACCCAAGCCTATAGAAGGAAGACCACGTTCAGTTGTAGCCGAGCTTCCACCTAAAGCTGAGACTAGAGGAATAAAGGCAAACAAGTATAAGGACTTGCGAGAGTTGCTCTTATTTATTCTTCCATACAATCAAAGGCAATACAATACATTATGTGTTAATCAAGGAGGTCAACAGTCACGTACAGAAGTTGCAGAGGCTGAGCCAGTTCATGATAACCCTGAAGCATTAGGAGATGAATGATATTATGGAGAGTGCGTCTGAATAACTTGTGTAAAATACTTTAGTTGTACAATATACTTATCGTGTGCCATTCCGTGCTGTTTTATTAAGCTAAACTTATAAAATATCCTGACAATAAATATTAAAATTAATCTTATCATATTGTGATGCATGTTATAATTATAAATTGATAATAATTAAGAATTCATTTTTATTTTTTTTTTTTAAACTATATTACTGATATTTTAATGGATGCAGAGTAGAAACATAATTTAAACATTATACAGACTTACACATACCAGGGAATTCATGAAAATGATTTATCATTAAGCAGTCATATCTCAAAATGATTATATCGTCACGTGTACCCCTTGCCATCTCACCCCATCATATAAAGATTATTGGAGTAGTTCTACCAGTTTTTTACGTCCCGGGACGAAAAGAAGCATAAAGCATAATATAATAAAAAAAACAAAAAACACAACGATTTTGGGCGTCAATTCAAATCGCATTTCCAGCTAAGAAAAAACATTTTTGGTTACTTTAATACCTTATTTAATTGAAATTAAATAGGTAAAATGGAGATGTCATTAAAAAAATGTCTAATCGATGGTCCACAAAAAGTAGTCGATGGTTAAAAAATACTAGCCTCAAAAGTAATGATTCGAATCATTACATTTACGGTTAATACTTTTTAGCCAAAGAATAATTCTTGTTATCCGGTTATTTAGGGCTCAGCATTATCTATTTCCTTCAAATTTTCGAACCTGTAAATATATAATACTAGAGGACGGTATCATTCAATGAGGTTCAATGCAACCAATTAAGGGAACGTGAAAAATTGTTGGTGATATGCATATTGATCATATTATTATTTGTAAAGTTTAAGAATAGAACCAATATTATTTGTATATAATTGACCCAGCAAAAAATACTATTGGTGATGGAGAGAGTAGCTTAGAGTGACGTATTGACTTGAGCGTCGGGGTTTATTTATAGCCTAGGCAATCAAGAGCTACTCTACTCCAATATTGTGTGTCCATTTACATCAGCACACATCCTCCAATCAGTAGAGCTTCAATACTGGACACCAATAGCCTTAGTATTACACTGTAAGTTCTAAAATTCCGTTCAGTATTTATTGCAAAAACTTTTCACGACTTATTACTTTGTATTGCTTGATCGTCTTGACATGACATGATCCCAAATTCAAAATACAGTGTTTTTAAAGGTGAGGGGAAATAATGTTTTGGTTTATTTGGCTTATATTCATAAATAGTGGGGTATTAAACATTTAATTCTCCAACCTACATTTTCGTAATAGTATTCTCAAGTTCATACATTGTTTCATTACAATACTAATTGTACTGCTACATGCAATTATCCAAGCCATGGGGTATGTCAGCCCGTCGTCTCGAAATCGTCTATCAAGCCATGGGGCATGCCAGCCAGTTTTCTCGAAAGTGGCTATCAAGCTATGGGGCATATCAGCCCGTTGTCCCGAAATATGTATATGTATATATATATATATATATATATATATATATATATATATATATAAATATATATATATATATATATATATATATATTATTTTCCACGTATTTCTGGTTTACGTATAATTACACAGGTCTACAACCAAAAATGTGATTTGATGATTTTGGCTAATCTCTGTGTTTCTCGGTGTGCTGAGGCCGAGAATGAAGTCCGTTTTTCTCTATCACGTACAGATTATTTTCAAATCCATAGAACCTAATATACCTGCTATACACATAAATTTGGTAAGAAGTAGGATTTTTTTTTTTTCCAAACAATTTCTCTTTTTATAAACAGACATCTTTCACTAGGTGGTGTAGGCAATGACTCCCTCAGTAGATGTTGTAGGCCTGAGGGTGTCTAGGCACGACCTGTTCAGACAGGAACGTACTTGTTTGGTCTCAGATGTCACCCTCTGAAGCTAAACGAGATTGAACCTGTTGTATCAGGAACTTGGAGCTAAATTTCTGTTCATTCTCTCAGTTCAGTAGTATCAACTGAAGTGAACACATTCACTGAGGTCTCTTAGTTGTATCAAAGTGATTAAGAACGTATTTTAAGGTTTGAAAGTGCATTTAGACAAAATGTCTCATCGTCGTTGTGTTACCAGTCCAGACTACTTCTGTTTTATCTGTGTTGAGTACACAGTTAAGAAATACCAACGAAATATAACAGGTTTTGTCAAAAATGTATATTATGCATATTTTGGCTTGAGAATAGGAGACCAAGATAAAGTGTGGGCTCCTCACAAAGTATGCCATAGCTGCGTAGAAAAACTTCGCTTATGGTACAAAGGAGAGTTAAAATCTTTCGGATTTGCTATCCCAATGATGTGGAGGGAGCAAAAAAACCACGTTAATGACTGTTACTTTTGTAATTGTCATGTTCAAGGCTATAATTCCAAAAATCATAAGCTCATTAACTACCCTAATGTGGAATCTGCTAGTCGTCCGGTACCACACGGTCCTGGATTGACAGTTCCTCAGCCCCCTCGTGACTTGGGCAGTATAGATAGGGAAGCTAATAGAGAAGACTGTATGTCGGAGAGCGATGAAGTGCACAGTGAGTTCAAAGCAAGCAGTTCAGAAGATGAACCTCAGCTTATTTCTCAACAGGAGTTGAACGACATAGTGAGAGATCTTGGACTTCCAAAAGATGCAGCTCAGTTACTTGGCTCCCGTCTTAAAAACTAAAATTTATTACAGCCAGGCACTTCTTTTTCATGGTATCGACACCGTGAAGCAGTTTTTGTTCCTTACTTTGCTCTGGATGTAAATCTTATTTATTGCAAAGACATTCTTGGTCTGATGGGTCAATTTGGTATTCAATATGACCCGATTCATTGGCGTCTATTCATAGACTCATCAAAGCGAAGTCTAAAGGCTGTTTTGTTGCACAATGGCAATACTTATGCTTCAGTTCCAGTTGGCCATTCGGTACATTTAAAAGAAACATACGAAAATTTGTCATTAGTTCTCGAACGAATTCATTATAATGAGCAAACTGGTTGATATGTGGAGACTTGAAAGTACTTACTATGCTCTTAGGTCAGCAATCAGGGTACACCAAGTTCCCTTGTTTTTAGCGCGGTTCCTCCCTCCCCCATAGGGAGGAACCCCGCTTATAGAGTTGATACAATGAAACAATCCGGAAGTGCCGACTAAAAAATTTCGCGTTTCAGAACCCCTAGAGACCGAAAATAACGGTGGGTCAAATTTGTATATATATATATGTATATATTTATATATATATATATATATATATATATATATATATATATATATATATATATATATATATTTGTCTGTTTGCTCATTTATGGCTTCCCTAATGGTCCGATTGTGATGAAATTTGGTATAAAAATCCGTCTTCAAATATGAAAGCTGGATATGGAGCTTACTATGTCAGACTCAGACGAAGAAGACGTTGGGGTCATTTTGTCTCAATCAACACACTTCTATGACATTTTTTCCTTGCCATCTCTACATATGATGACATTTGGTACATGGGTTAACTTCATAAAGAATAAGAAAAACACCAAATTTCAGCTTAATGTCTAAAACGGTTTCAATAATACGGCCATGTAAAAATTTCAACAAGTGGTCAAAATTTTGCTGCGGCAAAATATATAGCTCCACTCCTGTTTACGGTAGAAACATGATGGTGTCAATTTTTAGTTTTTTATATGCCCTTTAAAATAGCATGAAACACATACGCTGTATTTATGTGTCACTCGCTGAAGTATTATGTACTGTGAACTATTCAGGCGATTCGCCAAAGTTGCGAAGCCTTATCAATAAATAAATAAATTGAACTAATTACAACAAATTATTAATGTAAACAATTTTTTTAAATAAGCTTTGTAATTAAGATAATAAAATTGAAATGTGTTTAAAATATATGCAATGGTAAAGTTTGGATTTAATTTTATAATTATGTATAATATGAACCGATTTAGTTCATTTTAGCGCGGTTCCTCCCTCCCCCATAGGGAGGAACCCCGCTTATAGGGTTGATACAATGAAACAATCCGGAAGTGCCGACTAGAAAATTTCGCGTTTCAGAACCCCTAGAGACCGATAATAGCGGTGGTTCAAATTTGTATATATATATATATATATATATATATATATATATATATATATATATATATGTCTGTTCGCTCTCTAGATAGAAGACGAATGGTCCGATTTTGATGAAATTTGGTACAAAAATCCTTCGTCCAATTTGAAAGGTCAAGTTCGTTAACCAGCAAAATCCGCCTACTGGAAGATGGTGTTTGGGGCGAAATTCGCGCAAAAAAAATCGTAACGCTTACGTTTTTGAGTTCATAAGCTTCTAAGTACTCGTTTTATATGATTCGTGGGCTAGGAAAACGAATGAAACCATTTTCAAGGCGATAGCTTTAACCGTTTTCGAGAAAATTGGAAAAATAGTTTTTGAATACCGTTTTTGGTTTGGGTACTTAGAAACATGGGATTCAGTTGAAACATTTTCTGCATGTTCTTCTTTCATTAAAACTAATATGTTGAAATTTTTGTTACGTTTGGAGTTAAGGAAGGGTTAGAATAAAATATTTTATTCACAGACATAAAAAATGTTGGTAACTTTGTATACTTTCCTTAATATTTCGAAAAATATTGAGAATCTTGCGAAACGTAAGATTACCATTAGAAAGCTTACTAAATGCTCTACAAAAATGGTTCTAATGAAAGTTTTGATTAGGCGATGTCAATCGGAGAAAAAAGTGCTTAAACCTTTAAAGTAATTAATTTCGCTTATTGGAACTGTTCTTTTTGTCTTTGATTTTGGTACTTAGAATTATGGGATTCAGTTGAAACATTTTCTGCATGTTCGAATTTCATCAACACTAATATGTTGAAATTTTGGTTATGTTTGGAGTAAAGAAAGGGTTAGAATAAAATATTTTATTAACAGACAAGAAAAGTTTTGGTAACTTTGTATACTTTCGTTAGTATCTCGAAAACCGTTGACAATCTTGGGAAGCAGAAGGTCACCATTCGAAAGCTTACTAAATGCTCTACAAAAAAGGTTCTAAAGAAAGTTTTAATCAGGCGATGTCAATCGGAGAAATAAGTGCTTAAAACTTTAAAGTAATTGATTTCGTTTATTCGAGCGGTTCTTTTTGACTGTTTTATTCTTTGTTATTTTTAAATTGCTTATAGTCGGATAATGTATTTGACAATAAAACAGATTAAGTAAAATAAGAAGATCAATTTATTGTTAAAAATGTAGCGTTCAAAGAGAGATCCCAAGGCTTTCCAAATGCCTCAGAGCGGAGGCCTTTCTGCCCGACTTATGGGGTAGCTGACCCATACAGGTAAGATTGTAAATCAAGACCTTTCAAGACTGGTTTGTTTGAGATTTCATTTGGATAGGTGTTTCGCTATTGATCTAAACAAAGTAATAACTGTTTCTATTCTATGCCTTCATAAACACTAGAGATAAGACCGGAACCGCGCTAAGATGACGCAGTTCCTGCGAATCGGACTTTTTTTATGTTTATGGGATAGCCGAGACAGAAATTCCCATTGGAACAACAAAGACTGGCCATCACGAGGAGCTCTGTCGCCAGGCCAAAAAAATGTAATTAGGAGAAGTTTGGTTCCTTCTGACAAAATCCTGCTACCTCCTCTACACATAAAGCTAGGGCTGATAAAACAATTCGTAAAGTCTCTCAATAAAGAAGGTGAATGTTTTAAGTACTTATGCTCCAAGTTCCCACGATTAATTGATGCAAAGCTAAAAGAGGGGATCTTTGTAGGCCCAGATATTCGGAAACTTTTCACAGATCCACATTTCACTCAGACCATGGATGAGAAGGAGAAGGAAGCTTTGAATTCTTTTAAAGATGATGTTGAGAAGTTCCTTGGTAACGTGAAGGATCCCAACTACAGAAGTATCGTGGAACGCATGTTGATGGCATTTCAATTACAAGGTTGCAACATGAGTTTGAAGGTTCACTTCTTACATTCGCATGTGGACTATTTTCCGGAAAACTTAAGGGAAGTAAGTGAAGAACAAGGGGAAAGGTTCCATCAGGACATCCAGGAAATGGAACGTAGGTATCAGGGCAAATGGAACGTAAACATGATGGCTGACTATTGTTGGATGCTGCAGCGTGAATCATCTGAAGAGTACTACAGCCGGAAACGAACACGGAGAAATTTTCAAGAGAAAAAAATACGTTTTCATAAAAATAGTAACTAAATATGCCACTGTTAATTCTGAAGCTGTTATTTCTACACATTTATGAATTTTGTACAGTAAACAACATTGAAATAAATAAAAGATCATGGAAATAAATGAAAACTCTTATTCGCCAATTCTGTTTTCTTTTAATGGTAGTACCTCTGCCCTTACTTGAGATTGAACAATTTCCTTACGTGATAGAGAGGGACTGACCTCATGTTCGGCATCAGCACGCCAAGGAGCATAGAGATTGACCAAAATCATCAAATCAAATTTGAGAAAGATTATTTTTGTAGACCTGTGTTATTTATTCTTTATATATGGCCAAGGTCAAAAGAATAGTACTCCAATTCTATTTGTACTATTTATTGTTTGTACGCCCCATAGTACAAAGAGAATTGGAGTACTATTCTTTTGACCTTGGCCATATATAAAGAATAAATAATTATATATATCTATATATATATATATATATATATATATATATATAAATACACAAACGCACATATACTTATATATCGTCGATACAAAGGAAAATTGGTTTGGTACCTTAAAGATGACTTAATACATCGTCCCTACCATGTCAAACTATCGAATATGAAAAATCTTGTTTTTCGGATTTGGTATTTGTTGGTCATGCATTGTGGACGATGCGGCTTGTGGCAAATTTTCGAAACTCTAACCTCTTTAGAAAAGCCAGAAATGCATTAAATAAAGTGTCGTATATGACTATTTGTCAACATATTATATTGTCAATGTATCGAATATGTTCGTTCTCTAGTTTTCTCTGAATCTTCATACCTTTGAAACCTAGGCAAAGTGATCAAAATAATATATTGTTTACATTTATTTGCAGATATCACTAATACTGTAAAATTAGTACAGTTCATAATGTTGAATAGATCACATTCGTTAGTTTGTATCTGTTAATATTTATACAGTTAGTCAATCGGAATCTGTAAGCTTATAAAAAATTCCATATTCGATCATTTGGAACGGCGATCCAAGAAAAATCAATTATTAGCACCAATATGCAAGCTCACGAATATGAGTTTTGGTAGTCAAACAGCTAGTTCATAGTGTCACCTTAAAATTATTAACAATATACATAGAAAAAAATGTAAAATTTTCCTTTAGTAAAGGCGCTGATTTTGGAACCTCTATTATTGGTATATATTGCTATCCTGAAAAGTTCAGATTTTCATATTCGATAGTTTGACATAGTAGGGACGATATATTTTATCTTATGATATATTTTAATTAGGCTTAATGAACATTCGTTAGTTTGATTTTCTGTAATTGATAATTATTTTTCTTTAATTTTCCAGAGTTTGCCACAACGTACATCAGTCCAAGGGCATACAGTATAGATTGAAAATGAGAAATGCGTATTTTTTTCCCATTCTACATATTCACTATACTTTGAATTTTTATCAACGATATATACACAGACGTTTTTGAAAAATTCGTTCATTAGTGCAATTTGAATAGATACTTTTTTTTTTTTTAATTAATTTATTTTAAGAGCTTCGCAACGAAGGTGACTTGCTCTTTTTTTTTTTTTTAAATACAAAACAAAATATACAATATACAAAAGTAGAAACTTATAGAACTAAATATTACAAAAGTGTTAAGAATAAGAAATAGGAGCTAAACATTATTTACAGTATTGCTATTTACACTATAGATATTATATTTACATAATATTTATTTACATACATATGACTTATATATACATCCATATGACTTACACACATATATATATATATATACATATATATATATATATATATATATATATATGACTAAAACTACTAGCATTAAATTAAAAAAAAAAAAAAAAAAAAAAAAAAAAATCTGATTAAATTGAAATCAGATTATTATTGTACCATCGAAATAGTATGTCTAAAGGCTTCTGTCCGACCAAAATTTCCGTTAGTAAGTGTTTTACTGTCATTGGAACGTTACACTGTCTGCAAATGGGTTGTTCTTTATTTGTCATTAAATAAGAGTGAGTTAGTAAAGTGTGTCCTATGCGTAATCTACATAGTATAACCTCTTCTCGTCTATTTCTTCGGCTACTTGAGCTCCATTCGTAGATAGTATTTTTGATTTCTCTCAGTTTGTTGTTTTGTATGTTTGTCCAGTGTTCTTGCCATGTTTCTTGTATAGTATCGACTAGTTCTATTTTTAAGTCTTGTATACTTACGTTTTCTATGTCAATATTCTGTTTTCTTGTAGCCAATTTTGCTTGAATGTCGACTGTCGTACTTTCTGTGATATTTGTATGTCCGGGTAGCCAGATCATTGTGATGGATATGTTTTGTTCCTGTAATCTGTAGAGTTGACTGTATATTTGTTTGACAATGGCATGTGTGCTGTACATATTGTTAAAAGAGAGCAATGAACTGAGTGAGTCTGAAAATAATTGGATCTTTGTGCAGTTTATTGTATCAACGTTTGATAAAGCTAATAGGATAGCTTGTAATTCTGCCGTATAAATGCTTGCAGTGTTTGGGAGCTTTTGTTTAAATATTTGTGAACCTATTACTGCAGCAGATCCAGTGCCAGATTTTGTTTTGGACCCGTCGGTGAATATGTTTAAATTGTCTGCGTTTTGTCTTTTTATTGATGTGAATAATGTCTTGTAGAAAGTCGTTGATAGTGGATCAGTCTTTTTCATTCTTGATAGTGATAAATTTATACTGAAATTCTTAAGTTCCCAAGGAGGGAACGTCAAGATTTCATTTGTGTGTGTAGGAGTTTGTCGAATATGTCGGGTCTGTCTGTTCTCGAAAAGGCGTATAATTAAGGGTTTTTGCTTAGGTCGTTTTCTGTTATATAAGTCATGGTATTGGTTATCCAGAAAGCAATTTACACATGGTGGATTTAAAAATTGGGATTTTTTGAAAAAATTTAATTCCAAGATTTCACGTCTGAGCTCCAATGGAAGTTCGCCGGACTCAACGTAAATACTTACAGTTGGGCTTGATCTGTATGCTCCTGTTGCAAGTCTTATACCCGCATTATGTATTGAGTCTAATTGTTTTAGTGTTGATTGGCTGGCAGATGAATATGCTATACACCCGTAGTCCAGTAAAGATCTGGTATAAGCACGATAGAATGTAAGCATGAGAGATCTGTCAGCACCCCATTTTGTGTTTGAAAGGACTTTTAAAAGTTTTAAAGATTTCTTACACCTAGTAACAAGTTCTTTAATATGGGGTAACCATGTAAGTTTTTTATCAAATGTAAGTCCTAAAAATTTTATGTTTTCTGCATTTGTGAGATTGTTTCCGTAAAGTGTGATAGTTGGATTTGGTCGGTCTTTTTTCTTTGTAAATAATATACACTTGGATTTCTCCAGGGATAATGTGAAACCAGTGGATGAACTCCAACTTTCTAGTTTGTGTATGGCTTGTTGAATGTTGTCGTGTGTTTCATGAAATGATTTTGATGAGTTATATATCAGTAAATCATCAGCATACAGGCAGTACGATATACCAGTTGGAATGTACCTTGTTACAGAATTGATAGCAATAGCAAAAAGGGTTGGACTTAAAACGCCTCCTTGAGGGACCCCATTTTGTTGTTGAAATATGTCTGATAATTCTGCTCCCACTGAAACCCGGAAATTTTTATTTGATATGTAATTATTAATGAAACATAGAATATTTCCTTCAATATTCCATTCCTTAAGTTGCTGTATTATTAACCTTTTCCATACTGTATCGTAAGCTTTTTGCATATCTAGGGATACAGCGATGAGATATTCAGTATTTAGAAAAGCGTTCAGTATATCATTTTCTAGTCTGGCAATATGATGCATGGTTGAATGCCCTGGGCGAAACCCGCATTGGAATTCTGTCATTAATTTATTTTTCTCGAGAAACCATAACAACCTTTTATTAAGCATTCTTTCGAATAGCTTGCTAATACAGCTGGTTAAGGAAATGGGTCTGTAATTGGAGGGAAGCTTCTTGTCTTTTCCTGGTTTTAGAATAGGTACCACAATAGAAGAATTCCATATGCCAGGGTAGGTGCTGTTTTCATACATTCCATTCAGACTATCAAGAAGAAGATTTAGCCCCTGAGTTGGAAGGTGTTTCAGCGTGTCATTGGTTATACTGTCTGGACCTGAAGAAGTGGGTTTTAATGATTTTAAGGTTTGTGTCAGTTCGTTAAGTGTAAATGGTTCGTTGAGGGGGTGTTTGTATTTAGGTAATATTGGCAAAGGCGTTTTCTCTATTGTCTGTTTATGATTTAGAAATTCATTTCTGTAATTTCCGTCACTGGAAATAGTGGAGAAGTGTTTTCCTAAAATGTTACTAATAGACAGTATGTTTGTTTCAATATTATTGTTATGAAAAAGTCCTGTTACTGGTGAATTGTATTTTTTATGTTGAATTTTGTTAACCTTCGACCAAATATCCCGAATGGAAGAGAATTTATTTATACTACTGACATATTCAGTCCAACAAGTCTTTTTACTGCGTTTAACAACCCATTGAGCTTTTGCTTTCAATTTTTTATAATTTTGTAAAAGTTTGTCTGATGGATTTCTGCAGAATAGGCGTAGTGCCTTTTTCCGGTTTTTTATTGCCTCTTTGCATTCCTCATTCCACCAGGGTACTGGGCATTTTTTGTAATGGTTTGATGTCTTGGGTATACTCAATTCTGCTGCTTCTTTGATTATGTTCGTCATGTCTTCGACTGTTTGTAATCTTATATGCCTGTTATTGATTTGTTCTAAAATATAATTTTGATAAGAGTCCCAGTTGGCTTTTTTTGTGTTGTATTTTGCAGGTGAGTTAAATAAAATGATAGGAGAAAAGTAATTGACTAATATTGGAAAATGATCACTTCCATGAGAGTCTTGAGAGACAGCCCATGAAAAACGCGAGGATACTGAAGCAGAAACGTCTATGTGAGAAAGTAGTCCAGTCCTGGAGCATAAATGTGTTGGTTCGTTAGTGTTTAATGGTATCAAGTCAGTGTTATCAAAAATACTTTGTATGTGGTTACCTCTGTGATTGGTGTTCGTAGCCCCCCACATTATATTCTCCGCATTTACATCAGAGAGAAATAATATAGGAGATGGTAACTGTGATATTAACTCCGTGAGTGTACGTCAATAGGTTCACCTGGTGGAAGGTATACAGAGCAGACAGTAAGTCGGAATGGGAGATAGACTACAGCAGCGACTGCTTGGATTGTAGTAAGCAGTCTTAGAGGTTCGCTGTATATGTTATCCCTAACACAGACAGCAACACCACCACATGCTTTTAAGCCCAAGACATAGTCATTTCGGTATATCGTAAAACCATGCATGTTGAAGTTTTTACCGTGTTTTTGGTGTGTTTCCTGTAGAGCAATAATGTGTATGTCCGTGTCTTGCAACAACAACTTAAGTTCGCAAATTCGTCTATGCACGCCGTTTATATTCCATTGGAGAACTGACATAATAAAATTTTGATATTAAAAACTGAAACCAGTAGCTTTATTACCAAGGGTAAATAAACTGACCGCAAGTAAACTTTAATTAACACTTTAAATGTCCTCATTGCTGAGGTTTGTAAGATTGTCCTTCTTTCCACTAACCTGTTTTCCTTTTTTGTAAGACATATTCCTGGTTTCTATGTTTCCACCTTTGGGAGTTTCACTTTTCTCTTCCTTCGCATTCTTCTTCTGTTTAGCATCTTCTTTTTCTTCACGATTATTCACTAAAGTTTTTTCAAATTTTGTTACGAGGCACTCCAGATTTTTAAATACTTTTTCAAAAATCTTTTCATTCTGTTTTGAATGTTCCTCTAATTTTGTTTCGACGTAAGACTGACAGGTGTTTTCAGCAGCGGCGGACGGTAGAGTTTCAGTTAAAACCTTCTCTAAAGCCATTATTCTTTCTTCGAGTCTATTAAACATATCAGAAAGCTTGGTCAGCTGACTGCTTTCGACCACGTTCTTGTTTACCGCGATAGCATATGACTTTGTGTTCAGAGCGAGCCTTCGTTTCTTAGCTTCATAGAAACCTATTTTTTCTGTCACCATAATTTTTTTAATTTCGGTTTCTTCTTGGTATTTTGGACAGGTTTTGTCTAATGAAGGATGACTACCTTTGCAAAGAACGTACTTTATCTTTGAACATGGTCCGTCATGTGATTTTTCTGAGCACGTTTTACAGATAGCATCGTTTTTACAATTAGTTCTTAGATGCCCGATTTGGAAACATTTCCTACAGATCATCGGCTGTGGGATAAATAGGCGTAACGGAATGGATAGGTATCCGATGTATATATTTTCCGGAAGCTTAGGCGTATCAAAAGTAGCTACAAAAAGCGAGCTAGTTTTATAGGTTTCCCTTGAACCTAATCTTCTAATTGCTGATACCGACTGTGATTTCAGTTCCGAAACTATTTCATTTTCATGCAGGTTCTTTAGTTCCCTACAATAAAACACTCCCAGGCTTTTATTTAAATTTTTGTGAGGAGCCACTGTTATTTTAAGATTATTGAAATGGGTTTGCTTCAAAATCCTTGTAGCTATTGTTGTATTGGGAACATCTAAAAGTAAATCTCCATACTTTCTAAGTTTCTTTACTTTGAGTTGCTTAGAGAAGGAAGATACCCAGCCGTGAATATGAAAAGGGCTTACGTTATTGAACGATTTATTCTCCTCTTCTATATGCACGCTGATGAATCTTAGAGCTTGCGGGTTAACTTCTTCCTGAGTCTCAAACCATGATCGGCGTGTAGGCTGACAGCTATTTCCGTCTTCTCTTATCATTTCGGCACTGTTTTCACTCATTTTTTTTTTCATTAACATAGAAAAGTTTAAATTAGATAAAGAAAGAACTTTGCCGCGCATGGTGTTTGCACTAGCCGTAGGTCCAGAAGGTCTAGACGAATGTTATCTGCTAGGGTAATAAACATTTGCAGCGGCGCTTAACACAAAGACACTAGGGTGATCCTAGGCTTGTACAGAGAAACATGTTCACTCGCAAGGGTCTATACCTGAACTTAGCAATAAAATGTCTCAAAGCTTGCCGGCGGAGCCTAGAGCACAATAAGAACAACCTCTCTCGACCGAGGCTGGAGACGAACTGTCTTGAATAGATACATTCCTTCGGAAAAAGCTGCAATTGGTTTTTGATCAACCACCAGATTCTTTTCTTAATACACATCTAATAATCTTCATATGTATCATTATTTATTATTTTTCTTGTCATAATCTTCCTGTTTTTCTCCTTTCCATATGTCCTAAGGCGCACATATTACCGAGCGTACCATCAAAATTGTAAATGTAGAACGTCTGAGCCCCCTGGAAACTTCCAATTCAAACCAGTAGATAATCGTTTCATTTTTTGTATGGACAGTTAGAAAGGAGAAATTGATTACTGGCTATTGATTAGGAAAAACAGTCAGGGATAATACCGCCAACCGGCATAAGAAAAGAAATTATGTTAATTAAATGATTAGGTTTGAACTCGCCTATCCGGAACGTAGGGAAGTTTAAAGGTAGAAAAGGTAGATAGGAAAGAGGCCCAAAGAGTAATGCAATAGAATGTAAATGAGGCGGTGGAGTGGGGATAGAAAAGAGCCAATCGGAATGCCCTATTTTCCCATTAACATTTTACTGAATTCAACCCTTCTGCTAGGCTTTGTTTAGCTATCGCCGTCTGTAGGTGGAAAGGAAGGTGTAGTTAGGCAATCTAAAAAACGCAACTATCAATGTGGGATAGGAAATCCTCACATCCATTTATCCACGAGTTAAGTTATTTCTTCAATAAGCCATTGCAGGATATTACATTCATGTTGGGTTTATATATTTTCTATTTAGAAAAATATTAGTAAGTATTACTCCGTTTGTGAAAAAACGAATGGTTAAACATAGAAACCAAACTAAAAACTTTAACGGTAAATATTCAGAAAACTTCTGAAAGGATGGGGGAACTGATTTTGGCAAGAATAGGAATTGGCCATATCAAAATGACACACACTTGCCAACTACAAGGACTTTACCCTCCCATCTGCAAACTCTGCCATGAGGAATTAACTATTCGACATTTCCTGAAACAAAGCATGGTACACAGCCGGGCAAACATAATAGCATTTCAGACAGTATGGCAGAAATCCCAATGTATAAAGAAAGGGCTTTACAAAAAGTACTAAAATTTATTAAAGTCACCGGCCCATACCAAGTCCCAGGTAAACCAACTTTCAATTAATGTTGGATACTATGTACTTGTTTTATTATTAAAAAAATATAATTTCATCCCCGAGTAAATCAGATTTTAATCCACATCTCAATTTTAGGACATATTCATTTTTAATTATGCACGACTTATTCCGAGTTTGATGACAAAAAGCCACTAACAAACAATTATCAAAATGGACCTATTTTGCTTGTTAACAGGCTAGTACAATCATTTCTTATGAAAATGCTATATACCAAAAACTAAAGAACTAAAACTGTGCCCGCAATTGTGTTCACACATTGTATATGAATTTTGAATACACAAAAAAAGAAAAAAAAAAAAAAGAAACATTTTCAGACCGAGGTCTAGTTATTGGTGAGTGCGGCAACGGCTAGAATGTACTAGATGTAGAATATGTAAATCGGAGCTTTAGTAGCCCTTAAGGGACACAGAGAGAACCTTACGATCCACCTTATGCTTCTCTCTCCTGGCACAATATCTCTCTCTATCCTAGTAAGCATCAATAAACATTCCACACATTTTCTTTTTCCCTCTTTTCTCTTTATAGCAGGCTTGACTCGAGGACACGAGGTACTTGAAGAAGGTTTAACGGCTGTTCTCTCTTCTCCAGTATATATTATATGAGACCGCAGCTGAGCTAAGGATGACAACCGTTCAACTCAAATCGAAATAAGGGTGAAGTCATTTTCACATTAGAGCACTTTTTGAAGAAAAACTGCTATTAATGTTACTGTATAGACGTTCAATAAACGTATTAATAATACAAAAACGAAAATATTATGTTGGACTTGATTATGCAATGCAATTTTTCATTAATAATAGCATAATATCAATTGTAAGTTGGCAAATTCCGTTTTTCCTAAAACAGGTAATTCCTTAAAGCATTAAAAAAATAATATTAGTATATATTTTTTTATTCGGAATAGGGATTGGAGAGGCACTCGAAAAAGAGCGCACCGCTTTATCTGAACTGAGTATTTTCCAGTCCAAGTTCCAAATTTTAAGGCCTGTGTTAAACTGTTTAACATACACTTTCGAATGTTTTTTTTATCGAATGACACCAATGACAATTCCATGGGATCATCAGTTCAATAGTCAATGATTTTTTCTCCGCTGTTTGTTCATTCGGCACAACAGTGCAGCGCACAAAAGTGGCCTTTATACCTAACATTTTGTTTTTACCTAATTACTTGTAGAATACTGCTCATATATTGCATATCCGTTTATTACTAGTTCTGATCCCAAAACATTTTTTTGTTGAGCTTTTTCCACCACGTGTAGAAACCACACAGTTTTCAATGAAAAATAAAACAATCTTCGAGATCTAAGAATCATTGATACCACTTATTTTATTCCTAAAAAATTGTATTACCCAGGAAGGGTCATGTATTTATGTACGTTTTAAAAGACATTTTTGTTTGCCAAAATGTACTTGGTGCATTCAGAGTGTGAAGATATTCTTAATGAAACTCAATTATCCTCAGTTTAGATGAAGCACAAAAAAAAAACAGTGGTTCTTAGCTACGGTCTCCGCTTAGTTTTCCCTAGAAATAAATGTATTTGAGTAGCTACCTAATAAATTACATTGCCGTATTTGTGCATAGCCAACTAATTACAATTAAGATGTGAATTTTTTTGAGTTATTGAAAATTGTGTGCAATCAAGTAACTGAATATTTACAGTAAAATATATCTACTATGGTTCGTGAAACTGTTAAATTTGTTAGTGCACATTTTAATAAACAGGCATAAGTTGAGAACAGTTAACAATATCCAAGTCCATTTTGATGATGATCATATTTTTATTTCTTTTGTATGTATAAGACATTTTTTTTCGATCATCAAAGTAATACTCTTGGATTGCGTGACAATTCTATTATTCTTCTATACTTCGTCGTATATTCTTTATGGAAAAATGTGTATTACAGAAGGTACAATTGGTCTGTCTTGTCTAAACAAAATATAGGAATATATCTGCAGTGTGTGGTTAATCCTAATTGATGCATTTAACAGAATATATCGTCGCTACAAATGGAAACTAACGAATGTGAAAATCACCACTTTTCAGAATGGAAAAGCATTTATTCATAACTTTTTTTTGGACAGTTAAATATTCAGCAGATTTGACCTTTTGATAGTGGAATACTTTCACTTTAATAGAGTGATCTAAGATTCAAGAATTTAACGTACATAAGTCCAGCAGAAATTAGTAAAGATTGACAATGAATGATGCATTTTTTCATATTCGTTACTTTGCATTTGTATCGACGATATAATGTATATTCTGTTAAATGCATCTGGTAAAGGATGAATTTAGCATTTACATGTGTATAAATTATATATATATATATATATATATATATATATATATATATATATACAAGTTTAAATTTTAAATTCATCCTTTTCCTCCAATCCGTTGTCAGTGGATGGAGGAAGTTGAATTTCATATGGAAAAGGGTGAATTTGAATTTAAATATATTCAACTAGATTTTGACATTCTCTCTATCAGCTCAATGCGTTATCCAATAATAATAACAATTTACAGGTCAAATATTATCCAATAAGAAAAAAATCGAGCAAACCAATTTCTTTTTTTTTTAGCATAAATATGCTTTAGCGATACTAAACTCAAAAAAAACGTTACAAAAAATGCCACAAAAAGCGTCCGCGCATGCGCGGTGGATAAGTACGAAAAAGAAGACTGTATGTTATACAGTACATTTGCATAGGTTTGTCGGCAGGACCTAAAGCATATTTATGCTCCTGAATTTGGGCAGAAGGCTCTAAACGATTTTTTTCGTAGTGCATCCAGATCTTTTCACTTTAGGATGTCCTATGAAGAATGGCTGAATGAAAATCCAAGAGCTACCGAAGGACCAAACGGTAGGGGCGGGCCATTTGTCAGTGCTAGAACCAATTGAATTCAGGAGAACGGGCCTCATTGATCAGAGCCCTCCCAATCAGCTTTAGTGTTCCACCGCTCCGAGCATCCTTACCAAATATTCGGCCAACAGGAGCTTCTTTTCAAGAGGCTTCCCTCCTGTACAAAGTCCTATTCTGTACAAATGCTTAGCACACTAACCGGTGAACGTTTAGTGTGCTCTGCATTTGGTGGTGGATTGTCAAGATGTTCCTTCCCTACCAGTTATACGTGTAAAAGATTTAGAAACTTCATTGAACAAGTAGTCAAAACACTGCTTTAGGCGGAAATATAAGTGCTTATTCGCAAAACAATGTCAATTGTTTTGTATTTAACTCCTACGAATCCTGATCACGTGAATCTCAAGCCACTTTTTCAATTGAGCTTCTGTAATAATCGCCAAGGAGATTGGCATAGGTTGGCTTGATAGGTACACTCACGAATTTAAATTTGAAATAATTATAGCTGAATAGAAAATTATGCAGTAATTTAAAGATGAGACCATAACAACCTGGCCCTATGTACGATACGATTAGGAGGTGAATGGTACTCAAACAAGTTAATTGGCCAGTTTTGATTCGATAGTAGAGTAGCTAGAGGAATATAGGAGAGTAGATGGAGGAATAGTAGAGTAGTAGGGTAGATAGTGGAATATAGGAGAGTAGATGGAGGAATAGTAGAGTAGTAGGGTAGATAGAGGAATATAGGAGAGTAGATGGAGGAATAGTAGAATAGTAGAGTAGATAGAGGAATATAGGAGAGTAGATGGAGGAATAGTAGAGTAGTAGGGTAGATAGAGGAATATAGGAGAGTAGATGGAGGAATAGTAGAATAGTAGAGTAGATAGAGGAATATAGGAGAGTAGATGGAGGAATAGTAGAGTAGTAGGGTAGATAGAGGAATATAGGAGAGTAGATGGAGGAATAGTAGAATAGTAGAGTAGATAGAGGAATATAGGAGAGTAGATGGAGGAATAGTAGAGTAGTAGGGTAGATAGAGGAATATAGGAGAGTAGATGGAGGAATAGTAGAATAGTAGAGTAGATAGAGTAATATAGGAGAGTAGATGGAGGAATAGTAGAGTAGTAGAGTAGATAGAGGAATATAGGAGAGTAGATGGAGGAATAGTAGAGTAGTAGGGTAGATAGAGGAATATAGGAGAGTAGATGGAGGAATAGTAGAGTAGTAGGGTAGATAGAGGAATATAGGAGAGTAGATGGAGGAATAGTAGAGTAGTAGAGTAGATAGAGGAATATAGGAGAGTAGATGGAGGAATAGTAGAGTAGTAGGGTAGATAGAGGAATATAGGAGAGTAGATGGAGGAATAGTAGAGTAGTAGGGTAGATAGAGGAATATAGGAGAGTAGATGGAGGAATAGTAGAGTAGTAGGGTAGATAGAGGAATATAGGAGAGTAGATGGAGGAATAGTAGAGTAGTAGGGTAGATAGAGGAATATAGGAGAGTAGATGGAGGAATAGTAGAGTAGTAGAGTAGATAGAGGAATATAGGAGAGTAGATGGAGGAATAGTAGAGTAGTAGGGTAGATAGAGGAATATAGGAGAGTAGATGGAGGAATAGTAGAGTAGTAGGGTAGATAGAGGAATATAGGAGAGTAGATGGAGGAATAGAAGAGTAGTAGGGTAGATAGAGGAATATAGGTGAGTAGATGGAGGAATAGTAGAGTAGTAGAGTAGATAGAGGAATATAGGAGAGTAGATGGAGGAATAGTAGAGTAGTAGGGTAGATAGAGGAATATAGGAGAGTAGATGGAGGAATAGTAGAGTAGTAGGGTAGATAGAGGAATATAGGAGAGTAGATGGAGGAATAGTAGAGTAGTAGAGTAGATAGAGGAATATAGGAGAGTAGATGGAGGAATAGTAGAGTAGTAGAGTAGATAGAGGAATATAGGAGAGTAGATGGAGGAATAGTAGAGTAGTAGGGTAGATAGAGGAATGTTTGAGTTCCTTTGCTGGTTTTCTTGGAAACGCCTTACAGAACTTAAAGGGGCGATATATGTCAGGAGACAGCACAATAGTATTAAACGTTAGAGTCACAGTCACACATCAGGGAAAAATGCCTGCCTTATATAAACGCAGGAAATAAGTTAGATTCGCACACTTTGTTGGTACTGAATGCATCTGGAGAACCGAGAAACAAGAAACAATTGCCTTAAAACTCTGGAGTTTTGAGAAATCGATAAGAAACTGCACTCATATTGTCGATGTTTTGAAACTAATCGGCTGATATTATATAGCTTTCTCAAAACTCCTGATGATATATATATATATATATATATATACATACAATAACATTACAAAACTAATAGATTGTCTACAATACATTACAATACATTATCGATACGCTAAAAAACTGATAAACTGTAAATAAATGATTCTATGAGTATGGTAGATGATAAAGTCTCAAATCACACTTTCATCGGACATTCGCAATCCTATGTAAAAAATATCTTTTGAAGGAATGTTTGTTTCACTATTAACAGTGATCATTACGAATAATATAAACTGATATATTAATATATCGTCGATACAAATGCAAAGTATGGAATGCGAAAATCACCACTTTCCAGAGTGAAAAAACTTTTATTCATTACTTTGCTTTTGCGGAGTCAAATAGTCGGCAGATTCGATCTTTTGACAGTGGTTAATTTCCCTTTCGTAAACCAGTCCAACAGCAATCAGTATAGATTAAAAAGAAATAATGATTTTTTTCACATATCACACTAGTATTTCTAAAGTGACACAACTCAAAAATCGGTTTTATTCTCACCGTCATAGTTATGACTTGAGATGTGGGGAGGAAAATTTTCAGCTATGTTTTTCCGGAAAATTTTCCATTTACAAAAGGCAATTTTTTGGTAACTTTTTTCTAGGACTTATATGAGCTATCCATATTCACTTATATTAGCTAATTTCTGAACCATTTAACCAAAAACTACAGGTTATAATTCAACTTTTTAATCAACATAAATTAAATTAAATTTAATTACGTTTTACCTAACAATTGTCATATTTCTAATAATAGCTATAAAAAGTCAATTCACTCTATTTCATAATAAAAGAGCATTCACAGAAAAGGAATGGCTCATTTCTCTTAATATGTGATAAACTAGGTTGTTGTTTAAGAAAAGTCGCCACATGTAAACAACAGTAGATTGTCAGGAATAGTGGTTAACCCGCAAATAAAACAAATGTGTGGACGTTCTACATTTTGTAGAAGTCCATGAACGCAACAAAATTATAAGTAAATGAAAATTCTGTGATGAAAATAAATTGATAGGCCAAGCTGCTATCAGTTTCACAAAATCTTCATTTGACAAGGGATGACAACGTCATTCTTTCAAATTCTGCTTGCTCTTCAGAACAGAGAGAGAAAAACGTTGTTTTTGAAAAAAAAAAGGTTTATTTGCCCAACTATATAGGGTTGCTTTCCACACAAAGTACTTTTCAACCAGTAAGCATAAGAACTAAGGAACAACAGCTGAAAATTTTCTGGAAAATTTTCAGCTGTTTTTCCGGAAGTAAACAACAGTAGATCGTCAGGAATAACAGAATTTTCATTTACTTATAATTTTGTTGCGTTCATGGACTTCTACAAAATGTAGAACGTCCACACATTTGTTTTATTTGCGGGTTAACCACTATTCCTGACAATCTACTGTTGTTTACATGTGGCGACTTTTCTTAAACAACAACCTAGTTTATCACATATTAAGAGAAATGAGCCATTCCTTTTCTGTGAATGCTCTTTTATTATGAAATAGAGTGAATTGACTTTTTATAGCTATTATTAGAAATATGACAATTGTTAGGTAAAACGTAATTAAATTTAATTTAATTTATGTTGATTAAAAAGTTGAATTATAACCTGTAGTTTTTGGTTAAATGGTTCAGAAATTAGCTAATATAAGTGAATATGGATAGCTCATATAAGTCCTAGAAAAAAGTTACCAAAAAATTGCCTTTTGTAAATGGAAAATTTTCCGGAAAAACATAGCTGAAAATTTTCTGGAAAATTTTCCAAATTGGAACAGAGAAAACAGAAGATTGTCAGGAATAATGGTTAACCAACAAATAAAACAAATGTGTCGACATTCTACATTTTGTAGAAGACCATGAACGCAACAAAATTATAAGTAAATGAAAATTCTGTGATGAAAATAAATTGATAGGCCAAGCTGCTATCAGTTTCACAAAATCTTCATTTGACAAGGGATGACAACGTCATTCTTTCAAATTCTGCTTGCTCTTCAGAACAGAGAGAGAAAAACGTTGTTTTTGAAAAAAAAAAGGTTTATTTGCCCAACTATATAGGGTTGCTTTCCACACAAAGTACTTTTCAACCAGTAAGCATAAGAACTAACGTTAAATACCTATATAAAAAAAAGTCCGAATCGCAGGAAATGCAGCATCTTAGCGCGGTTCCTTTCTTATCCCTAGACTCATTTAAAATGATTAAAATAGAAGCTGCTGTTATTTTGGGTCCACCTTTCTAGAAAGCATGAAGATTAGATAGTTAGCCGTCGAGGTGATAAGTAAAGATGGAATGGTTGGGATTCGGCTAAAGAAACCTCAATACGATTTTTGTTGAAAAATCTATATTTAGGACGTTTCAGCTACTCATTGGTAGCCTTCGTCAGTATTGAAAGTGCCGGGAGGCAGAGAAGGACCAAAGTTGACAGTTCCATCTTTACTTTCAAGAAAGGTCTTATTTACGATCTTACCTGGATAGGCCAACCCGCCCTAGGAAGGACCCCGCTAGGCAGTTGAAAAGCTATATCTTGGAAATCCATATCTCTAACATTAAATTGTTTTTCTTATTTTACTTAACCTGTTTTATTGTCAAATACATTATCCAACTATAAGCAGTTAAAAAATAACAAGGAATAAAAACAGACAAAAAGAACAGTTCGAATAAGCGAAATTAATTACTTTCAAGTTTAAAGCACTTATTTCTCCGATTGACATCGTCTAATCAAAACATTCATCAGAACCTTTTTTGTAGAGCATTTAGTAAGCTTTCTAATGGAATTCTTCCGTTTACCAAGATTCTCAACCTTTTTCGAGATATTAAGGAAGGTATACAAAGTTACCAAAACTTTTTATGTCTGTTAATAAAATATTTTATTCTAACCCTTCCTTAACTCCAAACGTAACACAAATTTCAACATATTAGTTTTAATGAAAGTAGAACATGCAGAAAATGTTTCAACAGAATCCCATGATTCTAAGTACCCAAACCAAAAACGGTATTCAAAAATTATTTTTCCAATTTTCTCGAAAACGGTTAAAGCTATCTACTTGAAAATGGTTTCATTCGTTTTCCTAGCCCAAGAAGCCTATAAAACGAGTGCTTACAAGCTTATGAACTCAAAAACGTAATCGTTACGATTTTTTTTGCGCGAATTTCGCCCCAAACGCCATCTTCCAGTGGACGGATTTTGCTGGTTAACGAACTTGACCTTTCAAATTGGACGACGGATTTTTGTACCAAATTTCATCAAAATCGGACCATTCGTCTTCTACCTAGAGAGCGAACAGACATATATATATATATATATATATATATATATATATATATATATATATATACACACATATATATATATATAAATATATACATATATATATATACATATATATATATACATATATTATATATATATATATATATATATATATATATATATATGTATATATATATATACACACATATATATATAAATATATACATATATATATATATACATATATATATATATACATATATATTTATATATATATATATATATATATATATATATATATATATATATATATATATACAAATTTGAACCACCATCATTTTCGGTCTCTAGTCGGCACTTCTGGATTGTGTCATGAGATCAACCTTATAAGCGGGGTTCCTCCCTATGGGGGAGGGAGGAACAGCGCTAAAAAGTCGCACTCAAAGGAACCGAGTCATCTTAGTGCGGTTCTATTCTTATCTCTGGTGCTATTAGTAAAGGAATAGTAGCAGTTATTTGATCTTCCGTGAAAAATATAAAATAAAATTTCGAAGAGAAAGTAGATTTAAGGCGCCACAACAGGAAACTGACAGAATCGCGGCGACTTCCCCCACCTTCTCAACGTTCACTGTTGGAAGCACTATAACAATGTTTTACATTTTCTTACCCTGTTTTAGTCAAATACTCGTTTTACTGTTAAATGCAATTAAAATAAGCAACAACGAGTTAAAACATTAGGTAAGCTCCAGACGGAAGCAAAATTTACCTATTATAGATTAGTTGAATAATTAACGTCTGGAACAAGTTTTAACTGAATTAATCGTTTCTGAATACCCAACATGAAAATTAGTTTGGAAAAGTAGGTGTTTCAATGTTTCTCGAAAACAGTTATCGCTTGAAAAATGTTTTCATTCGTTTTTCTGCGGCAAGAAACCTATAAAACGAGTACCTGCAAGCATCAGCGTCATGAAGTGAAACTCATAAGCGGGTTTCCTCCCTATGGAGGGAGGGAGGGAGGAACCGCACTAAAAATATGCAAATCGATCAAACAACAAACTAATTGAAAAAACTAAAAATATAATGACAAATATTTGTAAAAATGTTTAACAAAATAATTAAATAATACAAATTAAATTAAAGGAACACACATTTTGGAATTGTTAATTTAATTTAATATAATCTTAGTGTTCCACAGTTAGATCCTTGTAAAATTGCCATCAAAATCATATACAGGGTGATTCAGGTCTAAGTAGCCAAACTCTAGGAGGTGATTGTAAATGCCCAATTTTCTCTTTTTTTTAACGTAGTCATGTTTTACATGTATTACATATTTTACACTAGTATCACCCTTCCTGCCTTAATCCTAAGGTCCCTACATAGGCTAGAGTGACACATTTTCAGTTGAGTTTCATTTTGAGTTGTCATTTTTGAAGTACTAGTGCGATATGATAATTTGCATTTTTATCGACGATTTTTTATGTTTACGTTATAGCCTAAAAGTGAGTATAATTTCTTTTAGAACGTTTACAGCGTGAAGCGATTTTTGAAATTTTACAAGAAAGTATGCTTTTACTAGACATCTTTCTTCATAAACTTTTCCAATTTACAGATAAAAATCGTAGAAAAGTCTTTACGAATTCCGTCCCAACACAGGCCAATTATTAAGTGGGGTGGAAACTTTTCCCCTTCAACTTGGGGTATAACCATTTTTCTCGCTCATTCCTGGCCTCAAGGCTCGAACAATTGGACCGACCGATTTGTTTTATCGCCTCAAAGTTTAGGAATTTATTAAGGAATATTTTCATTTCAAATGGTAGAATATTAATGTAATTTGTTTTATATAATTTAAATAGATTTAAGATACAAATCCTGCAAGAAATATACAATATAAGTCATAGAATATCTAATAAGGTGCTCTTAAACAGCTTAAGATTTATTTTTTTTTTGCATTTTATTTTTACGGCGCAGCTGCATCTAGGTCATTATTGCGGACTGCTTAATAATTATAGGCCGTTTACAGCTGCCATATTTCTTACACCTAAACAGATATTATGACGGCATATATTAGACTAAAAAATTAGAAAACAATATCTGAAGGGCTTATTACGGTTTTTCTATGCATATTTGAAAAAATCTGATTATAAAAACGTGAACTTTTACAATGAAACCAATATGCTGAAAGAAAAAAAAAAAGAGGTAAAATTCAATGTCTGTTACATATATCAAAAAACAGTTAAAAATAACACACGAGATATTAGGATGGAAAAAGAATGAGTTAATTGAATATGACCAACGGGATACGCAAAGTAAATAAACACTGACATAGGAAGCATTACAATGGGTGAAACGCTCGGCTGGAATGACCCTCACCTTTGCTCAAAAGAGATCTGAGAAAGTTAACAAGGTATTTGGAAAACATTTTCACTTAAAATTTAAAAAAAAAAAAAAATGACGCTTTTCCCAATCATAAGTTTTAATTGAAGCACATAAGATTAAATCATTCAATAAGGGCTTTAAGCTCTTTCCTTGGGAAAAGGTGTGATTGGAAACACATTGGGTATCCTAGGGTTAAGCGAAAAAGAGCACAGAAGGCTGGGAATTAAAGAGACCGAGCTAAAGAAATATTCAAAATGGCACTAAAAACTAGCTTAAAAGAAGAAAGAGAGGATATAAGAACTAAATTGACATTATCTTGATATTTAAATATGTATATATATTTTCTATTTGATTAATAACTAGATATGTATATAGTTGTAGAGAACAAAACGATTTAGTAAAGGATGTTTAGAAATAATGAAAAATACAGATAAATAAAAGCATAACTCAATTCTAGCTTAACAAAGATTTTCCGGTTAGAATATTAATATATTGTTTTCCTGCAATGTAGTCTTCAGTTTAAGAATGACGTTCAGGTTTTCCTAGAGTGTTAATTAAACTGGAAACCCGTCTTACCATACAGGTTACCAAAAGCTTCATTCAAATTGCTTAAATAATATAATAAAATATTTTTTATGGCTTTGTATGACATTCATCTCGGCGAATATCAGTAGAAACACAAGCACACTCATAAAAAGATATTGACATGAAAAAAAAAAAAAAAAAAATCGTAATTTTAAAGATATAATTAAGTAATTATGTACTGGATATTTCGTTTAGTGAAAATAGGAGGAGCTCTATTTTAATGAAACCCCCTAATAGTGATAACATAAAATTATGGTGTAAAATAAATAACATCAATACGGCTAGAAAATCAATTTTCATAGATTATGGTTGCATGAATATGTAAAATATACACAGATACAATATTCGACTACAAATGCATTAAACAAAACATTTTTGGCAGTATGATTTTGTTATTAGAAAATTATTCTATAAAAAGCTTTGAAAAAAAAAAAAAAATACTATTTAGTACACCTTTTATGAAGACATCTTCTTCTTATTGTGAGTCTATGAGAATTTTGAATACAGGTCCCGTTTCAGAATTCAGACGCTTTGCCTGCTTAGTCAAGGTAAAGCGTAGGAATTCTAAAACAGGCCTGTACCATTTGCTCTAGAAGATTTTGGCAGCAACATCCAACTCCTTAAAGGTGTATTTCTTCAAAATATTCCATAGGATGTCTTCGGGAATTCCTTTATATGAACTTTTAATACTATTTCTATCTTCCGTTCAGTTACAATAACGGCTTTATCATTTAATATTTACAATACACTTTTAAAATGTATGTTTGAAAATTTAATGCTAAATGTTATATTAGTTTTTTATAAATAGACAAATAATTTAATGAGCTAAAGTAACCAAGTTTTAAAATAATAAATACTAATTAGTCCAGCCATTTAATTGTTGCCATTTTATGCCTCTTGTGGTAGTCTTAATATACAATAATAATTATAATAATAATTCGTAAAAAAAAAAAAATCGCGATAATCGTAAAGTCACTCCCGCAAAAGCATATTCTTTGATATATATATATATATATATATATATATATATATATATATATATATATATATATATATATACTTGTTTAATCAGAAAGATAGATATCTATCTGTTCACAGAAGTGTACCAATGTGTAACAAACTATTCCTAAGCCCAGATAACTTTGACCAAGGCCTGTAACAGACCTGCTGACAATACTCTCTTCTCCAACAAGCAATGCTCAAGAGAATGTAAAATTATATTTATTAAAATTATGACAATAATCCTTTATTTTACATTTAAAGATCTCAGCTAAACAAAATAATTAATAGGTACTACTCATACAATAATCTTCTGGGTTTTTAAGAAATTAATTAAAACGTCTGAAATACTTGTTTACAATATTCATATATACATTAAATTACATTAATTTATTATGTAATAACAAAAATTTACAATCTCCTTAATCCTTCTAATACAAACAGATTAGTAGAAAAAAAATAAGCAAAAGTAAAAACTATTATATATTAAGGAGTATATATATATATATATATATACATATATATATATTATATACATATATACTTCCTGTATCCGGAATATATATATATATATATATATATATATATGTATATATAAATTGTATATATACACAGGTTTGCGTGTTCAGAAAATGTCCAGATAAATGCCCCTTATATATATATATATATATATATTTATTTATCTGGACATTTTCTGAACACGCAAACCTCTCTCTCCTTTTTACAGTGATGGTTCTTTTACGTTATATTTCACAAGAACCTCATCATGCTTCATCAACCTGTAGTAACTGTATTACTATTTATTAAAATCATACATAGTTACTGAATTTGCAGTCTGATGAAGCAGGTATATAACGTAGAAAATCAGCCGCAGGAGAACGCCGTAGCAAGAATTCCTGAGGGAAGAATGCTCGAACAGAATATAAATATAAATTAATGTGCATATATGTATATATATATATATATATATATATATATACATATATATATATATATATATATATATATCTATATATATATATGTATATATATTCATCTACCGGGGATTATAATCCTGACTGCACAGTTATACACTTAAATGCCTCCCGGCGTCGTATCACAGCTTGGCAAGCGAATTCATCCAATAGGTGCCAAATTTGTCTAGACAAGTCAATGTTATTGTCTTGTGGAAACCTTAGTAGATTTAATTGTAACATTAACGGTAATTGTAACCACTACAGGGCCAGTGTACGATATACACAGAGAGCGACTGATTAGTCAAATTTTAATTTTTAGACAAACTATTATATTTGATTAGATTAAGGTGTTCGCATCTACGCCAATAAGCCTAATGCATATGAATATAAATAAATATTACATTTCCATTATTATTACCATTGTTTCAATTTACATTTAATCTTAAATAGCTTATAATATATCACAATGTATTTTATTTATCAGGAGGTCGAATTTCATTAATTACAAAACATTCTTCAATAATCCTTTATTTCACTCAAAAGTATTGTTACAGAATGACGTGTACATTATGAAATTAGACCTTACGCCACATCAAGAACATAATACATATATACGTACAATTTATTTATAAATTAAATACATCATAATAATCAAACCTTAGGCCTAGTTCATAGGCTATTAAAAGTAACCATTAAAATTCAAACTATAAAAAGCAGTGGTTTAAAAGGGCAAGGATACTCTTATGTCGCAGGAGCTTCCTGGCTTATATATAAAAGAAACAGAGAAAAAAAGACGTAGGGGGAGGGGAGAGAGATGATTGGATTAATAGAGAAGATAGTGGAAAGGGAAAAGCAGAGAAGATGAGAAGGTAGACGAAACCTTCTAAGAGCCTGGAAGTAAGGACATTGGATCTGAGAGATAAAGTAGATCCAAGTCCACTCCTTTTCATCTGGGCTTAATTAAAGCTGATTCCTAACAGGATATAGTCCTCCCAATCTTTTACTAAGGATAGTATTAGAAGCAACTCATTCCCAGGATCACAGATAGAAATTACTTCAACAATTAATTTCAACATGATAAATAACATTTTAGCTGTAAATGCAATATTGAATTTATTTAAGTGATTATGAAAAACGTTATATATATACTAAAAACCTTATAGGCCAAATTATTAAATATATTTTTATAAATAAATAAATTAAAAATAATTTACCCTATAACCTTAAAATATAATATAATAATATATATATATATATATATATATATATATATATATATATATATATATATATATATAAAGGGTGATTTAGGTCGAAGTAGCCAATCTCTGGGAGGTGATTCTAGACATAACTTACAACAAAAAAGTATAGTCCGATTCCGAAGGTAAAATCTGATATGTCCGATTTTCTGTTTTGTTTTTTTAACGCAGACTTCTATTTTATCGAATAAGAAAGAATTGCTCAGTAACAGATCAAGATAATTAAATTCTAATTTACCCATCATAAAATAAACAAAAATCGCTTTAAAAAAACAGTGATATAATTCACTAAGAAAAACAGAAGTGCGTCCAAGGACGCACTTCTGTTTTTCTTGATGAATTAGAGGTTTTTCGAGGACTTTTTACTCAGATCCCTTAAGGGCCTCGAAACTTGTAGGAAAACGTCTACACTTAATAAGCATTAAATCCGTGTAAATGAAGTGAAAGTTTATAGCGGAATAGGTTAAACGAGTCCCTTTTGTCAAAACATTTGGAATGAAGTGTTTTTACTTTAAAGTACCTTGTGTGAAAAAATTATGGATTACTTATTTTTTATCGGCCATACTTTGGGAATCCATTGTCTTAGCCGGGATTAATAAAAAGCAACTTATTCATTTTTTCAGTTCTATTTCAATCTCTAATGGTAAAAGTGTGTTTCCCATTGTTCAAATAATTCATGTAGTGTTGTTGATTTTATCCAATGTACATATCAGAATCAGTATCTTACTAAAAACATTATTTATTTTATTGACAAAAATTTAAATGTATTAAATATGTTCCATAACAACAATCACTATAAGTGAGAGTAACTGCCTTATATTATATTCCAAGGAAACTATTTACCATTAATTATTGCAGTCTATTTCTTATTCTTTCAAATGCTATTAAGTATAAAACATATATATTTTTAATCGCATGTCGGATAGAAATGGATGAATGCGGGCGTGATTTACAAAAACTCATCAAGCACATTTTACATAAAATCAGCTCTTACCTCACTGAAGTCGCAAAGACTAGTGTACAGCTGGCCTCCTGAAGTTCATGATTCTAAACTCCAGAAGGCATGACTAACAGGACGCGATATTTAAAATACGGAGCATGACAGGTTATTAGAATACGATGTAATATATTTATATGTATGTATATCGTGTAATCACATAGTGAGAAAGGGAGAGTGACTGACACATAAAGGGGAAGATATATTTTTTAATAATTGTTCACTCATTTTGTATTTTATAAACCCTAAACTTTGGCTTTTAAATCTTGAATAAACTTCTCTCAAAAAGTTCAAGAATTACAGAGCAATACTGAAGATAATAGCTGAAAACGATCAGAAAAACCAGCCTTATACTGACAGGAACTGAATGGCTAAAGAAAACTGTTCGCCATCTGCTCCATCTGAAGTTGGACGCTTCCTTCAAGTTGAACTTGAACATGAATACAAGACATTCAACAGAATCAATCCTTTTGAGGTCGAGAAATGGATAAGTAAGTTTAATAAACATATTAATCCAAAAATTATCCGCGGCAAATTAGTTTTAGAATGCCCTGATAGTAAAACTAGTCAAAAAATTTTGAAAACGTTTTTATTTCAAGACATTCCAATAAAAGTAACATCTCGTGGTTCCTTAAACTGCTCATGGGGAACATTTATTTGCTCCACGATTGAAGAAATGTCTAATGAAGAGATATGCGAAAACTTAAAAGCACAACATGTTACCTTCATTAGAAGGTTTCCCATGAAAAATTTTACTAAAAGGTCAGTTTTCGTTGCAAAATTTAATGAAGAATTTCTTCCAGAGAAAATAAGACTAGGCTACCTTGTAGTACCCATCCGCCCGTATATCCCTCGCCCTACCATCTGTTACAGGTGCCAAACATATAACCACTTAGCAACTTCCTGCGAGAAACCGGAAATATGTGGAGGATGCTCAGAGGCAAAACATGATGGGGAATGCAAGACAATAAAGTGTCCAACATGTGGAGGTGCTCATAGAGTCCGAAGCATGAACTGCAAGAAATACCAAGAGGAGTCTAGTGTACGGAAGTTCATGGTGTTACAGAAGCTTTCTTACTGGGAGGCCAAGAAGAAAGTAAACACATTGAATACTGAGAAATCCTACGCGAACATATCCAGTAAAGATTCCTCAACTTCCATCAAAGAAGATTCTCTTCAAGCCATTCTCCAAACTGTACAGGCAATAGTTAAGCGATTGGAGACCTTGGAGCTACTTCACAGAGCAGGAACCGCGCCAAGACTCATTGCAGAAGCACCAACGAAAAAAGAAAAAACCCAGACGACTGAGAAGTTGAAGAACGTTGGATCATCCCCCGGCAAAGCAACAGTGTCCTCTGAACTCCCTCCTAGGAAATCAGCAGGTACAATACTCTCACCTTCAAACACAAACACACCTACAGACAATCTTACAAATGAAAATTTAGAGGTTATTGATGAATCAACAAGGAAAACTAAAAGAAAATATAAAAATAAATGACATCCTTTTTAAAATTTAATTCTCTTCTATCTAATAATAATCATTTAATTTTATTAACATATGTAATAACCTCTATTTTTATATCTTTATCACAAAACATTTATTACAACAATTTGTTATCAATTATCTTTCAGATTAATTTAAAACTTACCCTAGTTAAAATCTTGTACCCGCTTATATGTATATTAACACCTATTTTTTTTATTTACTTATTTTTTTTTTAAAGTATTATGTTAGTGCATATTAAAAGAGATGACAATAATATATTCAGCCTACCAAAAAAGGATACTTTTATTTATAAATGGAGAGACACTTGTCAACTCTATAACCCTAATAAATGTCCTTAGTATCATGGAATATTAATGGATTTTACAGACATCATGCTGACTTAAAGCTCTTATTGAGAGAGAAGGACCCACATATACTAGCACTCCAAGAAACACACACAACGCCAGTAAATGAGATCAGACTAAAAGGTTACTCGGCTTACAGGCATGATTACACTCTTGGAGGTAAAGCTTCGGGAGGAGTTGCTATATTAGTAAAGAACACTATACACAGTGAACCAATAACCCTCCGTACAACACTCCAAGCAGTAGCTGCTTCAGTACGCATCCCTAGTAGGATAACTGTCTGCAGTCTATATCTGCCACCTAGGGAACCTGTCAATACTCACTTATTAGATGATTTGATATCGCAGCTTCCCAGACCTCTTCTCCTCCTGGGTGATATAAATGCCGAGCACACTAATTGGGGAGCTTCGGCTAATAATGCAAAAGGTCAGAAGATTAATGATGTCCTTGAAAAGTGGGATATCATTCCACTTTACTGCTCACGACCTACCCACCTCTGTCCACGCACTGGAACTCTTACAAATATTGCCCTCTTACTACTTGTAGCCCTGATATTTACATGAATATTAGTCTAGAGGTGAGTATTGACAGTTTCAACAGTGATCATTTTCCCCTCCATGTTAAATTTTATAGACAACCTCCAATTTTCCAAACTATACCAAAGCACAATTTAAAGAAAGCAGACTCGTCTAAATTCCAAACGTACATAGAGGACAATATCACCTCTGCTTCTACTATAGAAGAATTTACCAGTCTAATTCTATCTGCTTCGGCCGTATCCATTCCCACAAGTTCCCGAATAACTAAGAAACACCCTGTCCCTTGGTGGAACGAAAATTGCAAGTCAGCTGTCAAAGAACGTCGTAGAGCTTTCAACATTTTCTCCCAAAGTCCATCCACTGAAAATCTTATTTATTATAAAAAAGCGAAAGCAAGATCCCGGAGAGTAATAACCGAATCTAAAAGGATATGCTGGATAGATTTTTTAACATCTCTTAATCAAAACAGGAATCAAGTCGAATGATGTACTAACAACTGACCCACAAGAGATAGTCCAAGTCCTAGCCAAACATTTTCATTCGACTTCAGGTTCATCCAACTATGACAGAAACTTTCTTACTTACAAATATCACGTAGAACGGACTCCAATACCTATAGAATACAATCACTATCACCCACTAAACAATCCATTCTCTCTACACGAACTTACAGATGCACTTTCCCGGACAAAATACACCTCACCAGGTCCTGACGGCATTGTTTATGGGATGTTAAAAAATATACCCAATTCGGGATTACAAAGACTTTTAGAACTAATAAATAAAATATTCGATAGCGGCAAATTCCCGACGACCTGGAAGGAATCAATTATTGTCCCAATATTAAAACCTCATAAGGATAAGACTGCACCCGAAAGTCATAGGCCGATTGCTTTAACCAGTTGTATATCGAAGATATTCGAACGAATGTTAAATAAACGCCTAGTATGGTTTATTGAAAAGAATAACTTACTATCGGGGTTTCAATGTGGATTCAAAAGAAAACATTCTACAATAGATCACATATTGAACCTCGAGAGTGCGATACTTAATGTCTTCATGAACAAAGAGTACCTACTAGCCGTTTCATTCGATATTCGAAAAGCTTTCGATTGTGTCTGGCGTCGGTCTATCCTTACTAAACTTGCAGATTGGGGAATTCAAGGGAAAACTTTGAAGATCGTTTCTGAATTCCTTTCAGAAAGAACCTTTCGATTTCGAGTAAGGCAAGGGAATTATATATCGGGCCCTGAAGTACAAGAGAACGGAGTTCCACAGGGATGTGTACTAAGCACTACATTGTTTAAACTTGGGATTGATAGCATTCAAAAATACATACCACAGGTGTCTTACTGTCTGTTTGTCGACGATCTGCTCATTTATGAAAAATCAACTTCCTTTCAGACCGCAGAACATTCTATCCAACGTACAATAGATTCGTTAGAAAACTGGAGTAGAACAAGCGGCTTAAACTTGTCTAGTGAAAAAACAAAATGCATAGTCTTCACAAAGAAGAGAAACCATCCAGTCCCACAGATTACACTTAAACAAGAAATTATATCTTACACAACTACATTAAAATTCCTTGGCATTACATTTGATCAAAAACTCACTTGGGTACCACATCTTAAAGCAACGGCTGAGAAATGTAAGAAGTCACTAAACATCCTAAAAATAATAAGCACCACAAAATGGGGAGCAGACAGGAAAACTATGCTTATGTTTTATCGCTCCTTTATATGATCTGTACTAGATTATGGATGTGTGGCTTATGGATCAGCAAGAAGTGGTGCTTTAAAAATCCTAGACAGCATACACAACACAGGTCTTCGTCTCTCAATAGGAGCTTTCAGGAGTAGTCCTAGTGTTAGTTTGTATGCAGAAACAGGTGACCCTCCTTTACATATCCGTAGAGATATCCTTGTAACTTCCCCGATGCATAAATACAAAGCACTAGGCTACTCTCCGTGTCATCAAGTAAGTATTGACAACCCACATGCAGAAATGTACACACTACGCCCTCAGGCCCAAAGACCATTCAGTATCAGATATAGAGAGATGCAACATATTTCAAATTACCTAAACCTTCAAATACTGCGATGCGGCTCACTAGATAAACCTCCCTGGCTTTTAAGAAATTTTGTTATTAATACAACACTGTCAAAGTATAATAAAAGTGACCCAATTTCAAAAATAACATATAAAAAGAATTATGAAGCCTTTACTGTCGAAAATCATGGAAATCTCTTTATCTATACCGATGGTTCTAAATCAGATGAAAGTGTGGGAGCTGAGCTGTAATAGGAGATCAAATCATAAGCAAGAGACTAAATAGCATTTGTAGTATTTTTACAGCTGAACTCTACGGCATCCTCATCGATCTGGACAACGTACCCGAGACAGACAATAGAGACGTTATACTATTTACTGACTCATTAAGCGCACTTCAAGCACTTACAGACAGTTACACGACTCATCCACTACTTACAGAAATTCTTAATAAGTCACAGACTCTGAACAGAAACATTACTATGTACTAACTACCAGGCCATGAAGAACTTGGGAAAAGCTCCATAGCAGATTATTACGCTAAGAATGCAGTAATGACATGTGACCTTGAACTAATAACAGAAAAAGACCTGACGAAAACTATAAAATCATCAATATTACAACAATGGCACAACTCGTGGACGCGACTAACTGATAATAAACTTCGATCGATTAAAAATACAGTCGAGGATTGGACATCCAGTCACCGAGAAAACAGACGTGAAGAAATAGTTCTGGCTCGACTACGACTTGGACACACTCGACTAACACACGAATACTTAATGACAAGAAGTAACAGACCAATATGTGAGATATGTAACTGTGAACTTACAGTCAAACATTTACTGACAGACTGCCGCAGAAGAAACGATATTAATCTGCCGTATGATATGCAAGAACTCTTAGGCAATGATAGCCAATATATAAACACTGTACTTACATACTTCAGGAACACAGGACTGTACGACCTTATTTGATGACCGAAAGCGTGCTGTCTTGAAGACATTAAGTTCCTATGAACTTTAAGTGATATTTTCATTTAAACCCCTATTACACTACCTTTACACATACATTTAAAAATATGCAATCAAACAAGCTGATTTCCTAGTGAGACTAAATTCAGAAGATGCTGCTCACTGTGTTATTGCCAAGAAGCGGAACACTGATTAAATTAAATTAAATTAAAATCTTGGAAAATAAACAGCATTGTTTAGATATTTCATCAAAAATCCAAACACCTTCTCCGAAAAAGTCTGAAAGAAAGCAGAGATTATTGGCAGCAAAATGCACGGGAAACTGGCATTCAAAGCGAAAATTAGTCATGTCTCCTCGTTTTCAAATACCTACGTTTTTTTACCCCAGAATTCATTTGATTGCTAAATGCAATTAGGAAATTATTTTTCGCATTGTCTTGCACTCGATTCATTTGGAAAGTAAAATAAAACCAGTTATTTATTTATTGTAATGAATAATAGATTTATTGCATAATTCCATGCAGTTACTTTGTTTTGGTTTTTTATATCAATTTCAAACGAATTTTTATAATTTTATTTCTCCAAAATCAATTTCCTTTCATGTGAGCGAGGCTCTTAACCGTTTGACGTTACCATGGAAAATAAATAAATAAAAATAAAAGTGACGAAC
The DNA here is from genome assembly GCA_946811695.1 of Gonocerus acuteangulatus. Taxonomy (NCBI): domain Eukaryota; kingdom Metazoa; phylum Arthropoda; class Insecta; order Hemiptera; family Coreidae; genus Gonocerus; species Gonocerus acuteangulatus. The sequence goes on along the minus strand of OX328123.1, from coordinate 119,807,484 downwards.
ATCTAGACGTTTTCTTAGAAGAATATTTATGTGTATATAAGTGAATCTAATGCTGACGGATTGCGTTTTTTCTCTGAAGCTGATTTGAGATAAGAAAGGGGAAGAGGATTTGAGCGAGCCTAAGACGGAGGGATGTTTGCAGGGACTGGTAGAAAATGAGCATAAATCCAGATAGCCAGGAAGGGATACTGTTGACTTTAGGGTCTTATCCAAGATCAATATAGGGGTCACTTTCTCGGACCCCTTTCATTTTCCCAAGAAAATGCTTTGGATTTATTTAGAAACACGCTGTGCAGAAAGGATGCGATTATTTTTCAAATAATATCACTGCATACTCGTCATACTTTTCACATTAACTGGGAGGAGACCATTATCATTGCGAAGGTATTTGTATGTTGTCAGGGTAGGGTCGTGTGGTATTGGTTTCTGTCATTTCCAGCTCCTGATTTGTTGCTTGTATTTACAAGAATTAATTTTTTTTTTTATTACAATGAATGGACAATTTAATTTTTTGAAACATATTTTTTCAACTTCTCAATTTTATGTATTTGTTTAAGATATAATTATTTCTAGTTAGTTTTCTATAATCCTAATTAGTCTTCATTTATTTTGTTTTTATTCTTTTTTTTTTTATCTGTTTGATGGCGTATTAACTCATAGGCTGTTAACGCCGGGCTAACTGCAGGTTGCCAACCTTATATAAAGCCAACAGCACGTTGTCGGTCACCCATTCAGGTACTGGTCGCCCTCGACGTTGCTTTACTTCGGTAATCCGCCGGAACCGGTGCATTCAACGTGGCTATGGCCGTTGGCGATTGGAGTTTAATCTACCTACTTGTTTTGAAAGCAAATCTACATTTAACAATTTCAGATAATTAATTAGGTTTAGTTCGATACACGAATGTTATTTTTCATTCCCAAAGGAATTCCCTTCAATTGATAATTGGGAATATATAAATATATATAATTTTCATTTGCTAAAAACATTCTAATATGAGTTAATAATTACAAAATAGTAGAAGAATATCATGACTATGCATTTCAGACATCAGTAGCCTGATGCTCCTAGGTTTGCCAAGGTTAGTTTTTATCTCAATATGGAAGCTATGAAACGCAGTTACCGATTAAGCTTACGATTTAAGCAAGTAGATGACACTTAATGTAAAAAAAAGGTCATTGGACTTCAGCACCGACGCGGTTCACTCCTATATGAGCATTAACGATCACCGGGGACCTGTATCAGGTTTGCAAAAATAATGGTGTATTGGGCTCCTTTTTTTTTTTTTTTTTTTTTTTTTTTGTTTTTTTTTGTTTTACGGCGCATCAACATACCTTGGCTATTAAGCGCCGACATCCAGGGTGCAGCCAGGAATTTTCTCAGCGAGCCCTGAGATGAGAACATTTCTGGCGCCGGTGGGGATCGAACCCACCATCTCCCTCTAGCCACTAGACCACGGGAGACCCTGGGGCCCCGGTGTTATATGTATTTTTGACTGTTTCTGTAAGTTTAATCGATAATCCGATTAAATAAATTTGTAGGGGAATGTAATATTCGAACCGAATATTTCTGTGAAATCATAATTTATGTATCATACACAGACTCACATAAATACGTCAATTTTAATCATATAATTTATACTTCTTAATGAGATCGGTAGGTCTTAGAGACCTCAATTCTTTTTGCTACGAAGGATTGTGAAGAAACCAGGTGTCAGGTGAAGTGGTTGAATCTGGCTTACGGGCTATTTTAGGATCTGGAACAAGGGAGTAGGGGGAGTAGATTACTTTTTTATCAACTTAAACGGATTCATTTTATTTTAAAAGGTTTTTTTGTTGTCTAGTGAAATCTCAGTATTTCATGAAATTTATTTCTTATCATCATAATTAAATCTCCACATATTTCAGCTAATTGGAATCTAATGTTTTGATTAAAAGCTGAAGGGTATTAACTGATAATACATATCAAATTGAGGAGTTCACGTATATATTTATTACTTTAATCAAACGGTTAAGACTACTTGTCTTGCTGCTTTACTTGTCTTGCTGCTTTACTTGTCTTGCTGCTTTACTTGTCTTGCTGTGAGCTAATGAGAATTTATAAATTTCTTTATACCTATTTAGTAATGGACTTGATTCCTTAGGAATCATTTTTTTTTAAATTGTGATATGTGATTTTGACATTGGCCGAAACGTTGGATGGAAAATGTAAATGATTTGTGAATTATGAAGGAATATTCCTCAACATGATTTGTATTTTATGTATTATATATATATATATATATATATATATATATATATATATTTATATATATATTGTTAAAAACATGGAGGAAGATAGAAATAAAATAGGACTGGCTCTGTGAAACTGTTCAGAAATTCTAGTCAGATATAGTTTACACCCCTAATCCACACCGAACTCTCTGGTGACTCTTTTAGCTTGGGACGTGACCACACCAAACTACCAAGCTATCATCACACTACATCCCTTATTTCATTTAACATTTTCATTTCTAAATTCCTCATCTTGTCATAGATGCAGCGGGATTATTACTAGGAAATTTCCCGTTAGCTTTATTTGAAGTTATAAATTAACCATATTTATGATATTGAGAATATAAAAAAGTGGCGTGAACAGAGAGTTATTAATTAAACTGTTCATTGTTAATTAAATTAATATTATGACACTAATTGTGTTAATACAATTATTACATATGACACATTTACGATCATATATACGCGCAATAAAAAAATGAAACTTCTCATTTACTAATTCCAAAAATGGAAACAATTAAAACATGGTAATTAAATAACATGGCGTGACATATAATTCTCCTAAAATAATTTCCTTGTATTCATTTAAAATATAAAAGTTAAGCATGCAGAAACTGCGCCATAATACTTTATATAGTCTGTTATAAAAAGCTTTGAATATAAAATCATAATATTTTATCTTCAATGGGACGTTACAAACTTTTATTTTTAAACAATTATTTTATTTTATTATAAATAGTTATTTTATTAATTTCTCGGATTAGCAAGAACTACATTTAAAATGTCCAAAGCCATCCATGCAGATCTTACAAACAAACAAAAATTAATTAATTTATGTCTTTTGAATGGTCACCATCGAATACCTCAATTTCACAACCATTGTCGTCATATTTAGGGACGGGAATAAGAAATTCTAAGCCGTTCATGTATAGAGTGATACTCTTTTTTCAAGCATACTTTTCCTATTATAAACCTAATTTAAATATGAAGCAGTTTGGATGAATGCCAAATCCTTGCAAAATCTTTATAAAATATTTATTTTACTTTCTTTTTTGTAAGTTATACATATTTTTCAGGAACGAGGCGTAAAATAAACACCTTTCGGAGGAATGTGCTCCTACTTGCTGGACTTTTTTTTCATTAAAAACATTTTTATCACTATATTCAATGCAATGAAATTTTGTGGGCCTCACGAAATGTTTTTGCCAGTGATGGCCGACGGAGGCGGGGCTCGTTTCTCTCCTGCTGAATATAAATGTTATTTCCATTTTATATTTATTTTTGTTTCTCTCCTTAATGAAATAATTTATATTTAATTTTTATCCTGTTTCTATATAGGATACAGAAGAAAGTCATACATCATTTGCAGTCTAGAGGTGAACTAGAAGAACTTCTAACTTAACAAAAAAAAAAAAAAAAAAAAACCTCTAGGTAACGCAAGAAGTCAGTTCTAAGAGAGAGAACAGCGTATTTGTTAGTACACACCAGTGCAGGAGTAGCGATGATAGGGTTTAATCTCCTTAAAAAAGTAATAAGTATTAAGAGGTAAACTTTATAAAAATAATTTGAATAACGTCATGCAAATCACATGAATATGAAGATATTCATCCATTAGGAATCCCTGTGAAATTATTGACTTTGGGAAAGGTTGGTTGGAAATGTTAATGTGAAAATGTCGCCGAGGAAAACATGAAAGGCCCCGCAACTGCTTGGCAAAGTTTCCCAACGTGAGTGAAAAGTTTTCCTTCACGTCGGAGGACCATCCTGTAACTCGGGAACATATTCACATCATCTCCCCACTCCTTATCCTTCCTACTTTCTCTTCAGGACTTGTTCGTATATTTCCTTAAGGATGAGTAGAAAAACTAATAACATGAAAGAAAAAAATATCTACTGCACTCTAGAGACCGTAATTAATTACAAATTTCTATTATTAGATTCTTTGATGGTGACTCCTTATTAAAAATATAATAATTGCTCTAAAATAATGTTGGCTATAAAATAATGTTGGCTCCTATGCAAGTCTTTAAATAAACACCAATAACCCATACATAGACGAGTAGGGGTAAACAAAACCCAGGTCCAGAGACCCTTCAGTGTTGGATAAAAATAGATCCAACATATTATAAAAACTCCTGAGTCAGAAGTACTGTCTTAAAGTTTTTTTTTTATTTTATCCATAGACATTAAGAAATTTCTAAGCGAAGGTGTCATTGTGTCATTAAACAAATTTTATAAAAATTATCAGACTTAAAAGTTAACCTATCAAAAACATTTTAATGAATTTCTCCTATCCTACTTCATGGGTTAAAATCACATAATGTTTTGGGAGCCTCAGATGTAATTCGTGATAAGAGACTTAATGATAATTGTATTCCATTGACAGCTGAGCTCTACGACAGCTTTATTGGACTGGGCAATACATATTCCCAAGACAGACAGATCAGACGTGATTCTATGCTTTCATTCATTTAGCACACTACAGGCACTAGCAGACAGATACTCCCCACATCCAATAATAATATATATCTTTAAAACTATTCACTTACATAACAATTTTAATTGACGCCAAACTTTCTGATCTCAAAATAATTATGGACAGATTTATTTACTTTTATATTTTCTTTAGGTTGAACGTTACTTATTTACGTATAGATATATATTCATTCTTATTACAATTTTACTATTTTCATTCATTTCCTTTTATCAGATTGCATTTGTAATGCTTTCAGCAAGTACAGTGAAACCTCCTGTAACGGACACCTCCCAATAGCGGACACCTCTATGAACGGACAGAATATCCATGGTCCCGGCGAAAACCCCTTTAAATCAATGCATTAGCACCTCTCAATAGCGGACCCTCTACTTACGGACAACGGACACCTAAAATCGGACCCAAATAGCTGATTTCACCTCCCAATAGCGGACAGCAGGATAAAATGTTTAATTGGATTCTCAGAATCTCAAGAAAAAGCACACCCTAGCGGGCATTGCTAGTAACATTCATAGGAAATGTCAAGAGTAAACCGTACCCTACTGTTCCAGGAACCACATCTTGTTTTTGTTACACCACTTCTCAGCAGGTTTTATTCAGTTTGTATCTAGTCATGAACTCCGAGAAGAACGCATGTAACTCTAAACAATAAAATGGAAGTTTTAAAATAGTAAGGTAGTTTATAGCTTTGTGTTAGAGATCTGGGCGCGAAGTTTGACGTAGGCATCAAACTTCGCGTAGTTTTTAGAACGATATGTAGTGAAAGTGCATCGGTTAATGTTGATTTAGTTCTAGACTGGAAAAACAGATAGGTTAACATTTGCCATGACTATGAGGCTAAAAATATATTTAATTTTGATTAAACGGCTTTATTATTTCGGGTTCTGCCAAACAAGACAATGATTCTAAAAGGGGAAACTGTTATGTTATGCGTAAATATGGAAGGCAATTTTGAACAGCCGTTAATAATCAGTAAACCATTAAAACCACGTTGTTTTAAGAACATTAACGTCAATACTTCAAGAATACCTTGGCAAGCTAACAAAAAGCATGGATGACAACGCCTATAATGAGTGAATGGCAAAAAACATTCGATCAGAGAATGCGATATCGAAACGGCGTGTAATTTTGCTTATGGACAACGAGACACGCCACCCACAGATGCATCTAATAAATGATAAAATCCAGTTTTTCCACCGAATATGACATTTTGCTGCCAGCCCCTCGATCTCAGCATTATTAAAAATTACAAAAAACATGACAGAAAACGATTTTTTTCGGTAAGCCATTACGAAAATGGACTCAAGCGATTATGTTACTAATGTACTGGACGCGGCATTGTGGATAATGACAGCTGTAAAAGAAATAAGAAACTGTTGTGCACTGCTTTTTAAAGGTGGATTTCATTCACCTCCCAATAAAGGACACCTCCCAATAACAGACTGTTTTTACGGACACAATGGTGTCCGCTATTAAGAGGGTTCACTGTATATAAAATAAAAGCGATATAATGTATTCTATTGAAAAATTTGTTTAGTTATACTTAGTTAGTTCACACCGACCGGACGGATTTATTTTAAAGATTGTCAGCTTTAAGAGCGGGGTCATCTTGAGGAGTAGTTGGTTGAATATAAGAATGAGATCTGGTGAGTGGTTAAGCCGGAAGGGAGGATATTAAAGCTCTTCCGGATTATGGATCCTGAGTTTATCCGGATATAGGGCTCCGGACAGCCATTAGGGCAACGAGCTTTGGAGGAAATTATTCAGAAGGATACCAGAATCCTAAGCAAATACTTCAGCATATACTGGACCGAAGCAAGGGAACTAACTGACACTTTAATATTGCATTGTGGGAAAACAGGACATTCACAAAAAGAGAAGAAAAGTGTTGAATCACAATATTGATTTTAATATTTTAAAGTAAGCAGTACTACAGTTCAGCAGGACAAAATAGTTTTCGGAATAACTCAACACAGATTTAAATAGTGAAATAGCAAATTGGAAAATTGCTTGTTTTCACCCAGATGTGACTGTGTTTATGATTAATGAAACATAGGGATGCTTGTAAATATGTATTTATTTGTTTAAATTTTTAACGCCCCCCTTATGCAGTGCACAGAGTTTTAGGGCAGGATTTTCTAGCCAGGATGGGGCAGACTCTTTTTCTTTTTTTTTTAAGAAAATTCTAAGACAGGAAATGCTAACACCGCAAAGCTCACTGTCACCAGGCCTCCTAAATATCTCTTTAGCAATCCCAGTTTTAAATGAGGAGGGAGCTATGCTCCAAAAATACTACTTTCTATAAATCATGCGTATGTTCATATTCACATTAATCCGGGGTTTACAAGGCCAGTTCCCAGACCAGGAACCCAGACCTATGCCTTGAGGATGGTGAGACGCCGTATCATATCATATGCAGATGTCTAGCATTTGCAGCTAAGAGATATCTGCATTTTGGTGCAGACTTCATCGTCGATCCTAGAAGGTTACCTGAATTGAACCTCAATACTATCCTAAGGTTCATGACCTATACGGGCCTGTTGATTTAACAGTCCGCCATGTCTGGTGGCACAATAGGCCTTTAGGCCTCGGTGCAGTTCTTTCCAGGTTTTCTCCGGGCACCCGTTCCTAATTCTAATTCTAGGGTTGCGAGGTCGGGTCGTGTAAACAAGCCTATAAATAATAGGTAGCTTTATCATGTACATTAGTCGACGGGACTATTACCGTACTTATCAATGTGATGGCGATTGGGGGGCTATAAACGATAGACAAAGTGCCAATAGTGTGATTTTATATTAACAGGACAACAGGCCCGGACGGGAAAATAGTGATGGGAGAAGAAAGGGAGGCTAGGATTCTTACAGCCTATATAGGCAGGTAGGAATGGGATCGTTGGAATTGTAGAACCAGGAGTTCGTTGCTTTTGCTAGCTGCTGGCATCCCGGCATTCCTCTTCTATCCTTTTCCTAACACCAAATATTTACCTCTTTAATATATAAATAGATATTTTAGTAGGAACGTTTTGATTATTTAACACATGGATAATTCCAAAGCGTCAATTTAAATATATACTTCGGTCTGCTGAACAAACCTAATGGAACAAATCAGAACTTTGCTAATGGTCTGGACCAGAGATACACAAATATAACAGGAAAACAGCAAGCCATTTTACTGTTGCGCAACATTTTCGTCATTGTATATTGCACAACCCTCATAAATAATTCTAATGCACCACCCAATAGGTTTCGTGTTCTAATTAATACAAAATGGCTTAAAAAGTTCGATGTTTACCCCATTCCCTGGTTTCCCATTTAAACAGAAACAAATTATCCTCGTAGAAAGTATCTATACCTGTAAACGTCAGATAACAAAAGGAATCCATTGTCTCTCGGCCGGAGGCTATCCCGAATGTAAAGGAAGACGGCTTTTCAAGGGTTATGCAAAGCTATCTTTTAAAAACCTCCTGAATTGGATTGTTCTCTGGAAATAAATCGGCGACCCCCACCCCCTCCCCCAAGCAAATGGGACCATCTATCTCCAAACCGAACCCCACACCCACCGTCCTCGTCCGCAGTGTTGTGTGGGTTCTTAATCTCTACTCGCTCTTCGGGGCTTGTTGGCAATCGTTCAAACTACCCCTCAACTTTGTGGCAAATGTTTCATACTAGTTCGCATTTCGTGCCAGACACCTATTTACAATATCAGAATGCTTCAATATCCCGTTTGCTTATTGGAATTAGATAAACAGCAAAATTCACAACTTACAAAATTGTTTGCCTTTGTTACATAAACTAATCTAACTAACCGTCAGAAAGACTAGAAGAAAACATTCAAAGAAAAATAATTTCTTTGTTTTAACATTATGTCCGGGTGAGCCTAATCCCCGGACGGGGTTGGTAGTTGGCAGATTTTCCCCAGAGGTAATGGGGTGGACTAGAAGGAAAATATTTGCTATTAGGACACTCACTCTATCAATGAGACCTGATTGGAACTTCTTGACGCCAACAACGAACCTTTAGGAGAATTTTTCAACTGAAACCCCGTAAGGGGATTATACCCACGGTTAATCAACATCCTGCGTGGGCAATACTTAGATGGGTGAACATTAGTAAAAACCATGCATTATTAAAGCGTGGCAACATATAGATATTCCAGCAACAATTGCCGTAAAAAAAATAGGATTTTTATGTGAATTTAAAATATCAGTTCATGTAACGACGCGCCGGTATCGGTGGAATTGCACTTTGTAAGGAAGGTGTTGAACATCACTAATCATAACATAATCATGAAGATTTCGAGATAGCGTCTCAATCAGAATCTCAATGAATAAAAAGTTTAATATCCCTATGATTTGAAGTAAATGAATATAGCGAAACCATTTGGTTGAAAGGTTCTTACTTCTCCCCAGAGAATCTTTGCCAGGAGATAACCTCTCGGAACAGAACGGGACTAGGAAAACCTACAGCACTCCTGGGAAATAGAAAGAGGGTGTTGGGTTTTCCTCACTTTTCCACAGGTCTATCCTTTATTTGATGGATCCTTTCAGAAAATCTCTTATTTATATCCTAGAAATTTTTCATCATATAAATCATAGCAATAAATTCGATACATATAAAGTTGCGCTTGAAGGAGTAAAAAGGGACAACAAAAAGTTCACGCTAAGAAAAGTCGTGAAGTTATCAATTTTACGTTCATAGGCCATCACCTTCTCCATTTAAAGATTTCTTAATGTCGAAGATTGAGGTAAAACGTGACAAAAGATATCTTAAATTATCGAACATTTATTATTTATTATTATTTTTTTTTTAAAGTCACTGTAAATATCAATCTGTGTAGTATACATTAATTTATAAATATTTTACAGATTGCAAACCGGTCAATTAGGACAGCATTGGGATTTTGTTTTGATTTCCGGCGTTTCTAAATAATTGCTCATTATAGGAAATTTCTCTGCGAAATGTTTGACGCATTGGAATAATCTCTAGCGAGAATTCTTTTTGTACAGGGTGATTCAGGTCTAAGTAGCCAAACTCTAGGAGGTGATTGTAGACATAATTTCCAACAAAAAAGTTTATTTGAAGTATGGTCCGATTCCGAAAGGAAAGGGAGCTATGTATGTTTTAACGTAATCATGGTTTTTAATGAATAAGAAAGGATTTCTCAAAAACTATTCAAGATAATTAAATTCTAATTATGCTATCATAAAATAGACAAAATTTCCTTTTAAAAGACAGTAATTTAATTCACTAAAATCATTTTTAAAAGATAGTTACTGGACGTCCAATAACGCAATTCTGTATTTATCAATGAATCAGAGTTTTTTCGCGATATTTTCCTCAGCCCCCTAATGGACTACGGATTCAATGCATACACTTCTACATTTAATAAGCATTAAATCCATGCAAAAAAGGTGAAGGTTTACTCGGGTATAAATTGAAAGATTGGCTCCCTTTTGTCAAAAAAAAATGCGGGATGTAGTTTTGTTACTTTCAAATACGTTGTGTGAAGAAATTAAAAAGTTTTTTTTTTTTTTAATGGCCAAACTGTGGGTAATACTTGTCCATTCCGGAAGCAATAAACGTAACTGAATGAAACGATTGGAAAAGTTTTTCATTTGCGAGATCTGTTAAATTTCATGTTTTTCAATTTGTCATTGATTTATGTTTTACACGATGTATTTGTCACCTAGTTTTGACTACAAATTTTGAGCGGAGAATTCAAAAAGATTTCAGGGTTGTTGAATAATTGTAATCTAGAATTTACACATAATTTAAAATGTTTTCAAATAAAATTTGAAATAAAACTAAAAATTGTGCAAAACATTGCGGGAGGAAAAATGTTAATCCTCAGACCGGCCGCAACATTTTGTTGACAGACAAAGCCACATTAACACGGAATGGAATATTTAACAGTCCCAATTCGCATACTTGGTTTCATGTTAATCTGTATGCCGAGTGAAGATCACACAATCAGTATCAGCTCCAAGTTAACAAGTGGTGCAGAATTCATAACGAATATCTTCTTCAGCCAATCCTGATCCCTAACAGGTTTGATTGAACATATTTTTAAACCTCCACACGATTTAAATACGACCGACCTATTGCATTGGAAAACGTTCCGTTAGCACATATATTCATGGTTCCTGATGGATTGCTGTCCTGCACATAGCAGCAGTGCTGTTAGACAGCGGATGGATCCTCTGCCCAAGTTCATAAAGGTCCAATTGCAAATTTAGCAAATTTTCAAATATATTAGCAAATATTTTAGTGCCAGCAACATCATGTAAAAGATAAATCCATGAAAATTTGTTAAACACAAAATGTAACAGATCTCCCAAATGAAAAACTTTTTCAAACATTTCTTTCAGTTAATTTTTATTGCTTCTGGACAGAACAATGGATACCCAAAGTTTGGCCATTAAAGAATGAATAATTTTTAATTTTTTCACACAACTTATTTGAAAGTAACAAAACTACATCCCACATTGTTTTGACAAAAGAGAGCCAATCTTTCCATTTATACCCAAGTAAACCTTCACTTTATTTGAATGGATTTAATGCTTATTAAATGTAGACGTTTTCGTGTAAGTATTGAATCCGTAGTCCATTAGGGGGCTGTGGAAAAAAATAGCGAAAAAACTCTGATTCATTGGTAAATACAGAATTGCGTTATTCGACGACCAGTAATTATCTTTTAAAAATGATTTTAGTGAATTGAATTACTGCCTTTTTTAAGGAAATTTTGTCTATTTTATGATAGCATAATTAGAATTTAATTATCCTGAATAGTTTTTGAGAAATCCTTTCTTATTCATTAAAAACCATGACTACGTCAAAAAAACAAATAATTGGACATAGCTCCCTTTCCTTTCGGAATCGGACCATATTGAAATGAACTTTTTTGTTGGAAATTATGTCTGCAGTCACCTCCTAAAGTTTGGCTACTTAGACCTGAATCACCCTGTATATAAAAACAAATATTCTGTGGTTTCGTCAATTTACGCATAAAACAATTATTGTTACTTGAAGTAACAGGCAGAAGTTTCTCCCCAAAATTGTTTAAAACATTAAATTATATTTGAGACATTTCGAACCTATAATAAAATATAAATACTTGTCACTTCTATAATTCTTAAGGCGAAAGATTTATGCGTTTTGAAGGGAGACCGGAGTTAAAAGCAGCACACTTATATTCAAAGGTATAACTATATGTATTTTATTTTGGTTTCATTTAATATCAGCATCTTGTCTTTCTCTTTGATTTCTTTATATTTTATTTTGTTTTATTGGACAAACTGACTAATATTTAACGGACCTTTCTTCTGTCGTCCCTATGAGCTCATCGCCACTGTTACGGAGCTCACATGAAATAAATAAATAAATAAATATAATTCTTAAACCCTTTTAGAAGATATATAAGGTTTATTCTCAAAATTCAAAATTTATGGACCTTAATATGAAATTTAAAAATTATATTAGACCGTAACACGACTTATGGTACCTAATATACTCTATTATTGTATACCGCATTTATTGTATTTGTATTGATATTAGTGAAATTAAAGACCTTTGCTCCTTATTCTTCCATTTACTATTATTTTATGTAGATGCCTGATGAAGAACCTTGAAAGGTTCGAAACGTCGCAAATATAAGTTAATGTTTTAAACACTTTCGGGAAGCAGTTCCAGTTAACTGAAGAACCCATTGATCCTTCTTCAACCTCAGCTTCAACTTACATAAAGTATTGTTACTTGATTTATTCCGAGGATATTGCCGCAAATAAAAACCTCCGACCCCCTCTCTACATCCAGCTCAAGACAGATGCACCCTAGACTATTTAATGCGCACGAACTTATTGACTGATCCAATAGGTACATGTAACCTGTGAAAATCATTACGACATGAAGAGGAAGGAGCGTGAGAAAGGAATTATTAATGAGATAAGCCTGAAAGATCTAACACAAGCTCCTGTCTATAAATTACTTCTTACAAATAAATCCATCAATCTCTGCTCCTTTCAGCTTAGTGGCACTTCTATTGGCATCACTTCTTATACAGCTTCTGCTATACTTATGTCAATCAGCCTTTATTATTATTAGTAACTTAAACATTCTTTGATGGTTCTTCATTGTCCAGTGAACTGAGGTTGAATTCATTTTATTTTCAATTAGCTGTTACTCGGCCATGCTACATCTAGTCTATATTAAATAGCTGTTATCCGTTTTGCCATGCTACACCTACTTTATATTATATAAAGGAAAATGGCTTCTAGGAGCAGTCTTTCTTAACTCTACTCAGCGTTGCCCTTTCTTCTTCAATGAAATAAAAAAAAATGATCTTGACCAGCATGTCGTTTTTACATATGTAGATATAGATAAAATATATTCACAGAAAACAACATGTGTTCTATTAAAAAGTTAAATAATAAATGTGCTCTTGGTTAAAATCTTATAATTCATATGAAGTTATAGAATAGAACAAAAAAAAAATCTTCCTACATCGTGACTCAAGCTCGCGAAGGGAAGGCATATTCATTTTTGGACAGTTGTTTGAAAACAACTGACATTTCACACTTGTAAAACAGTTCGAGTTCCCAGTTTCAAAACTGTGACCTCTAAACTTTGATTCCTAGACGATTTTGACCTAGCCTATGACAATCCCCTGATCAAGACCTACATACCTGTGTCCCAAGTTGGCTCAAAATTAATTAAACGATCTGGATTTGCATAAGGAACCAACAGACAGATAAACAGCTGAATTTTAGATGTATAGATATGGAACGCACCGGCTTCAGACCTACTGGTGTACCCAAGTTTGGTCAAACGGTGTAGATTTGTGTAAGGAACAAGCGAAAAAAAAGAGACAAAACCCTGCTTTTTAGCGCGGTTCCTCCCTCCCCCATAGGGAGGAACCCCGCTTATAAGGTTGATACAATGAAACAATCCGGAAGTGCCGACAAGAAAATTTCGCGTTTCAGAACCCTTAGAGACCGAAAATAACGGTGGTTCAAATTTGTATATATATATATATATATATATATATATATATATATATATATATTTGTCTGTTCGCTCATTTCTGGCTTCCCTGATGGTCCGATTCCGATGAAATTTGGTATAAAAATACCTCGTCCAATTTGAAAGGTCAAGTTCGTTAACCAGCAAAATCCGCCCACTGGAAGATGGCGTTTGGGGCGAAATTCGCGCAGAAAAAATCGTAACGCTTACGTTTTTGAGTTCATGAGCTTGTAAGTACTCTTTTTATAGGCTTCTTGTGCTAGGAAAACGAATGAGACAATTTTCAAGGCGATAGATTTAACCGTTTTCGAGAAAATTGGAAAAATAGTTTTTGAATACCGGTTTTGGTTTGGGTACTTAGAATCACGGGATTCAGTTGAAACATTATCTGCATGTTCTACTTTCATTAAAACTAATATGTTAAAAGTTATGTTATGTTTGGAGTTAAGGAAGGGTTAGAATAAAATATTTTATGAACAGACATGAAAAGTTTTGGGAACTTCGTATACTTTCATTAATATCTCAAACACGGTTGGGAAATCGTGGTAAGTGGATAGAAACTATTTGAAAGCTTACTAAATTCTCTACAACAATGATTCTGAAACTATTTTTGATTAGGTTATGTCAATCGGAGAGATAAGTGCTTAAAACTTCAAATACGTCTGTTTTGTTCTTATGAACGGGTTTTTTTCGTTCTTTTTGTAATTTTTGTCCCTTTCCCTTGGTTTTTTATTGCTTTTTATTTTTGTAATTTTTTATGTTAGGAAAATGTATTTGTTTGTAAAACAGTTTAGGAAAAATGAGACCAATTTTCTGTTGCTAGAAATAATGACAATTTTAGGAACTTCGTATAATTTCTTAATATCCCGAAAACGGTTGAAAATCTTGGGAAGCGAAAGTTTACCATTCGAAAGCTTACTAAATGCTCTACAAAAAATGTTCTGACGAAAGTTTTAATTAGGCGATGTCAATCGGAGAAATAAGTGCTTAAAACATTAAAGTAATTGATTTCGTTTATTCGAACGGTTTTTTTTTTGTCGGTTTTTATTCCTTGTTATTTCTTAATTGCTTATAGTTGGATAATGTATTTTACAATAAAACTGGTTAAGTAAAATAACAAAACAATTTATTGTTAGAAATATAGATTTCCTAGATTCCAAGACCTTGTAACTAGCGGGACCCTTTCTAGTGTTGACCGACCCTTCCAGGTAAGATCGTAAATCAAGACCTTTCAAGACTGGTGGAACCAAAATAATAACTGCTTCTAATTTAATCTTCAGGCGATTCGCCAAAGTTGCGAAGCCGTAACAATAAATAAATATTTTACCTTTCCAAATTAGACTAGGGATAAGAACGGAACCGCGCTAAGATGATGCAGTTCCTGCGAGTCGGACTTTTTTTTATATATAGATTTAGATAAGATCAGAATATTTATTTGTCACTTAAAATAGATTCAACTGTAAGTAAAGTGTAAAAAGTATTGGAACACCCATGAATATTCTACTTTTTTAACATTTGCGACTAAAATAATGGTGCTTTTGGTAAATAGAAGGCATCAATAACATGGTGATCGGCTATATTATCCCTAAAACTCAACATAAAAAAATGGTATTTCTGTAATTTATTAACATTTTAACAATAAAATGCAATATTCTATGCGCAAAAAGTATTGGAACACCTGATTTCTTTACTATTGCAGCTAAACTTTGGACGTGATTAATTCCATATTATCCGTGAACTTTGTCCTGTAGGGTGACTTGGTATCTTATATGTTTGGATCACTTTGTTTCAGTTTAATTTTTTTACATTGGCCTAAAAGGAAGACAAATCGGTGATGGAATGCAAAAAATTATAATTACGCTTCATAATGAGCGCAAACGCTTGCGAAGAATTTGAAAAATTGTAAACCTCAGCCATGTGATAAGCCATCCTTATCAGCAAAACATCGCATCTGGAGTCCAACGAGTCTCACTGTATGTGATGAAAGATCAATTTTAAGAAAAGCACACTCAAAACCACGGCCGATTGCACCAAAACTTGTGACTGAAATCTCGAGGATCATCTGATGGGACATAAGTAGCAGTACAGTAAGAAATGATCTCAGGAAAAATTAACTACGCGGTCGAATAGTACTGAAGAACTTTTGTGTAAGTAAAGTTAACAAATAGAAAATACTTTGCTATGCAAAATAAAGTGTTAACCATCCTGCTGAATACTGGCAGTGGATTGAAAGTGTTCTTGAGTACAAAATAGAACTTTTTAGCCAAAGAATTTGACAAAATGTGTGAGGGGAGCGAATGAAGAGCTCAAATCTCGGGGATTGGTGTCACAGTCAAATATAAGTAAGGGTTTGGGGCTGTTCGCCCGCGTAATCCATTTTTCCTGAGATCATTTCTTACTGTACTGCTTCTTATGTCCCGTCAGATGATCCTCGAGATTTCAGCCACAAGTTTTGGCGCAATCAGCCATCGTTTTCCCTGTGCTTTTCTTAAAATTGATCTTTCATCACAAGCATTGAGACTCTTCGGACTCCTGATATGTTGTTTTGCTGCCTAAGAGTTGGTTGTAAAATACCAGTTTTAAATATTTAATAAGGAGACATAGCTAAGGTTTAAAATTTTTCCAATTTCTCGCAAACATTTGAGCTCATTATGAATCGTAATAATAAGTTTTTCCATTTTAACAGAGATTTATTTTCCTCTCTGGCCAATGTAAAAAAAGTTGAACTGAAACCATCTAATTCAAACACATAAGACACCGGGCCATCCTACAGGACAAAGTTCACCAATAAAATGGAATTAATCCCGTCCAAAGTCCAGCTGCAATAGTTAAGAAATCAGGTGTTCCAATAATTTTTACGCATAGAATATTACATTTTATTGTTAAAATGTTAATAAATGACACAAATACCATTTTTGTATGTTGATTTTTAAGGAAAATTTAAAATATACCTTATCACCGTGTTATTGATGCCTTCCATTTACCTAAAGCACCATTATTTTAGACACAAATGTTAAAAAAGTAAAATATTCATGGGTGTTCCAATACTTTTTACACTAACTGTATTTACTTAAATCACCACTATTTTAGTCACAAATGTTAAAAAAGTAAAATATTCATGGGTGTTCCAATACTTTTTACACTAAATGTATTTACTTAAATCACCACTATTTTAGTCACAAATGTTAAAAAAGTAAAATATTCATGGGTGTTCCAATACTTTTTACACTAACTGTATTTACTTAAATCACCACTATTTTAGTCACAAATGTTAAAAAAGTAAAATATTCAGGATACTTTTTGTTCCAATACTTTTTACTCTAGCTTTATATTGATGACCCCAATTAAATTACACCAAAGTGATTCTTGAGAAAAATTCTTTTGCTTTTAATACTTTCTCTGGAAACAGTGTACAGAAATGCTAAATGTAAATAATCCATGTTAATATTAACCTTTAAGTACTGACGTATGGTCCCTGGGACCTTATGGTAGCCATTTCTAGAAATCCCCCCTAGTAGTTCCATTTTGATTGCACACATTCAATGAATATATCATTTATTTCAAATTTCAGTAAACAAAAGGTCCCAGGGACCCTACGTCAGTTTAAGGTTAAGGAAATGTATTCATTTTCCATATATAGGTATGAGGAAGGTATACAAAAAACAATAAAATGAGTTAATGCCTAAAGGGAGCTAAGGTTAAAACCTAGTGCTATATAAAATCCGAAGCAGTTGCCTATCTTGCCGAGCCGAGTTAGAGGTCGTTACACCAATTTCATTGCAGCCCTTTAACCAACTTACTTGGGAAATTCCCTACACTCTTCAGGATGTGCACCCATCCTTCTATCCTTTATCTTTACCCTTTATCCTTTATACAGGATCCTTCCTTGTCGCTTCATTACATCTACCAAACTACAATCTTTAGAAATTAAGTGAATTTTATCCTGTCCTTTTTTAGATACTTTACAATAACTTGCAACATTATGTGGCTGTTTATGCCGCCGAGGTGCCAAGAATTTCAAATTCAACATACCTAAATATGTGTGTATATATATATATATATATATATATATATATATATATATATATATACCTTAATTTTAAATTGTTGCTCGTGGGATGAGGTTAAGCCTGTTTGAGCCATTTTTTCTTCGCGGATACATTGCTCGTCCCCAGGTAATTATTTGTAATTACGGGTTTTTAATAATTGCTGTGTCTAATGTGTTCTATTTGGTTCTTTATATATTATGTAATGTATGAAAATATCCATTTGTATATTAAATTTATAATATTATCTTTCATATATCTCGGGTCCACGTGTTCCTTGGGCCCCTGCGACCAATTGTATGTTTGTTAAGTCAACAAAGTGTAACAATATCGTACAATAATTTCTCTATTATTGACCAAAAACTGAATACCAGCTCAACAATGCAAGAAGTAAATGAAGGCACTAAGATCCCGCATGGAACTTAGAAAGGGGGATGTTATTCCACCTCAATACATGAATTGACGTAAATGTTTTGAATCATGTGTAGCCTGAAAAATCATTTATTTAACATTTTTATTGAATAATTAAATTAAATTTAAAAGACGATTTATTATTTATTGTATGTGGCGTAATTTAAAAAAAAAAATACAATAAATACTATAAGACTGAGCTGGTAACCCTCATAAGAATTTTAAAAATTTAGCTGAATTAAACATTTGTAATTATTCCACTTCAATAAATTCCAGTATCAAAATAAATAAAAAAAATTATATATTATTTCAAAACAAAACTACTTATTTTTATAATTGAGTGTATATGACTTGTGCTTCAACCTCTCTATCTCCCAGATATATTGCGCCTACATGTGGAGAGGTACCCGCGCTCCCGAGGTTTCAAGTTCTATAAAGTCGGATTTGAAGAAAGAAGGGATTGAGAATAAAGGTTGAGAAGTAGCAGAGAGATAAAGGATGCATCGAAGGAGTTAGAAGAGGAAATGGATTGAAAGAGATTAAAGTTTGAACAGAAATCAGCCACCAGCTCAATCTTAGTGGATTAAATATTAAACAACGCCCCGTACCGAATGGAATTCTTTATTTCTTCCGCCCGATTTCTCCTTTAGCACAAGCACGAGGCAAGAATGTTCTCTGATAATATCAATACATTTTCTGTGGAGCTTTATGTATTCAATTTTTATCATGTTGCGATAAGATTTGAGGATGAAAAAGTCCGTATTCGGTAGTTTTATTTGTATAACACATTTCTTCCGGTAAAATGACCGTCAGTTTGAGCAAGTAAGTAATTTGGGTACGACGTAAAATACCCACACCAGTTGGACCGATTAAGCTTGTTAACGAACTCTTACAGTGGTTTTCTACGAGAATGGCCAAGTTTCGTTGCGCAAAAACAGAAACGGCAACTACTATCATCTTAACAAAAAAATTTTCACATACCCGTGAGTTTGGTATTAGGGACAAAAGGGAAGTTTGCTCCGAATTATTTGTTTTTATTTGGCATTGTAGATGCCTGATGATGAACCTAAAGAGGTTTGAAACGTTATCAAAGTTATCAATAACAATAATAACGCAAGCAGAAGGTAACCCAATAAGAACCAAAATACAAATAAAAAATCTTTCTTTTCTGATCATTTTCTGTTGATGCTTCATCAAAAGCTAATATTGCTCAATTATCACAGTAGATAACCTTCATTCATGGCATGAACAATTATATGTAACCTAGCTAAATGCCCGTGCTTCGTCGCGGCAGATAAATAGTTTTTTTATTGCGTTAAAAAATGTATCATGAAAATTAACGCTACTATATAATTTTTTTGAAGTTAATTATAGCATGGTTCCCGTCATACAATATGTCACACACCAATTGACAACTAATCAAAGTATAATTTTTCTTCACACTGGGGCGCTCCGGACACGTGTCAAGAAACAGATAACCCGTTATCTATAGGTTACCAGTAACAGCAGTGTAACCAATGCAGCTTAAATTTCTTTGTCAATAATAAATGTACGTTAAAATTTAAAAAGTTGTGTTTCTCAGGTGTCATTTTGAAACACCTACTTCGAAAGCATTACCAAGAAGTGATCAGAATGGGGATGCTGATGGGTGAGGAGGCTTCCCTGTGCAAGGGTTCGGGATATTATTACCTCGGATGGGTCATCACCAGGTATAGCGTAAACTCTATAAAGAAAATTATAGATGCAATTAAAATGGTGATTTTGTCCCTCGTAGCGTAAACTCTATGAGGGAAAGTTTATTTCTACTAATTCAAGGTCTGCGATCATAGTTGAAATTAACCGCAAATAAAAATAATATTATGAAATAGATACTGTACGTTAACAGCTGACCTATTATCGTCCTAGCAACGCATGCTGCCTAGCCTTGCTTGCTCTAACCAACTAAAAATTCAAACCCCTCTAACAATACTTAAAAATTGAAATATCAAAAAATCCTTTTTTAGCGAGTGATCACATCCTAAAGGGAGTGTCCATGAAGAATTTCAAAATTTTCTGTAAAATGGTTTGGGCTGGGCAATGATACGTCAGTGATTGATATTTGAAAAATATATAGTAGATTTAGTTGTTATCTTATGTCTATTTAATAATATAAATTACAATAAAAATAAGTGTAACGTTATCTTTATATTATAATTTATATTTTTAGCGTATATATCCATTTGTTAAAGTTAATAATAAATAAGAAATTAATAACAAAATTACCAAATATTCAATAATTTATTGTTTAGCGGTGCGAGTTGACAGAAAAAAAAATCAAATATTATTTATTTTATTTATTTAATTTAAACAGTGTTCCGCTTCTTGGCAATAACACAGTGAGCAGCATCTTCTGAATTTAGTCTCACTAGGAAATCAGCTTGTTTGATTGCATATTTTTAAATGTATGTGTAAAGGTAGTGTAATATGGTTTTAAATGAAAATATCACTTAAAGTTCATAGGAACTTAATGTCTTCAAGACAGCACGCTTTCGGTCATCAAATAAGGTCGTACAGTCCTGTGTTTCTGAAGTATGTAAGTATAGTGTTTATACTGGCTATCATTGCCTAAGAGTTCTTGCATATCATACGGCAGATTAATATCGTTTCTTCTGCGGCAGTCTGTCAGTAAATGTTTGACTGTAAGTTCACAGTTACATATCTCATATATTGGTCTGTTACGTCTTGTCATTAAGTATTCGTGTGTTAGTCGAGTGTGTCCAAGTCGAGTGAGAACTATTTCTTCACGTCTGGCTTCTCGGTGACTGGATGTCCAATCCTCGACTGTATTTTTAATCGATCGAAGTTTATTATCAGTTAGTCGCGTCCACGAGTTGTGCCATTGTTGTAATATTGATGATTTTATAGTTTTCGTCAGGTCTTTTTCTGTTATTAGTTCAAGGTCACATGTCATATGCCTTACTGCATTCTTAGCGTAATAATCTGCTATGGAGCTTTTCCCAAGTTCTTCATGGCCTGGTAGTAATGTTTCTGTTCAGAGTCTGTGACTTATTAAGAATTTCTGTAAGTAGTGGATGAGTCGTGTAACTGTCTGTAAGTGCTTGAAGGGCGCTTAATGAGTCAGTAAATAGTATAACGTCTCTATTGTCTGTCTCGGGTACGTTGTCCAGACCGATGAGGATGCCGTAGAGTTCAGCTGTAAAAATACTACAAATGTTATTTAGTCTCTTGCTTATGATTTGATCTCCTATTACAGCTGCAGCTCCCACACCTTCATCTGATTTAGAACCATCAGTATAGATAAAGAGATTTCCATGATTTTCGACAGTAAAGGCTTCATAATTCTTTTTATATGTTATTTTTGAAATTGGGTCACTTTTATTATACTTTGACAGTGTTGTATTAATAACAAAATTTCTTAAAAGCCAGGGAGGTTTATCTAGTGAGCCGCATCTCAGTATTTGAAGGTTTAGGTAATTTGAAATATGTTGCATCTCTCTATATCTGATACTGAATGGTCTTTGGGCCTGAGGGCGTAGTGTGTACATTTCTGCATGTGGGTTGTCAATACTTATTTGATGACACGGAGAGTAGCCTAGTGCTTTGTATTTATGCATCAGGGAAGTTACAAGGATATCTATACGGATATGTAAAGGAGGTTCACCTGTTTCTGCATACAAACTAACACTAGGACTACTCCTGAAAGCTCCTATTGAGAGACGAAGACCTGTGTTGTGTATGCTGTCTAGGATTTTCAAAGCACCACTTCTTGCTGATCCATAAGCCACACATCCATAATCTAGTACAGATCTTATAAAGGAGCGATAAAACATAAGCATAGTTTTCCTGTCTGCTCCCCATTTTGTGGTACTTATTATTTTTAGGATGTTTAGTGACTTCTTACATTTCTCAGCCGTTGCTTTAAGATGTGGTACCCAAGTGAGTTTTTGATCAAATGTAATGCCAAGGAATTTTAATATAGTTGTGTAAGATATAATTTCTTGTTTAAGTGTAATCTGTGGGACTGGATGGTTTCTCTTCTTTGTGAATCAAATATTATTTAAAACCTTTAATAACATCAAATATTTAAATGCATCTGTACATTTAAATGTTTCTTTTCCTTAAATATTTCTAGTAAATTCGTTTGTTAATCAGTGCGTTTGAGTAATATATAAACGTATAACAATCTTTTTTATAGATTATAACTTTTTTATATATATTTTTTTTAATTGAAGACTATACATTTCTATTGCATTAGTTGTAAAAATAAAATTACCTTCCATGAAAGAGTAGTTTAGTAATTTTATCAGATAAGCTACAGTTCGGTCTCAGTAGACATTCTGTCAATGTAGTCAATGGAGGTGTTATACAATTCAGTCTGTCTCGTCTTGACAAGTAACTGTGACAGTCGTGAATGGCCTATTCGTAAGCAGCATAACACAACTTCCATCCATCCTGAAGGCCATTCACGGACTGTTATATAATATAGACACATTTTTTCAAGTTAAAAATGAATTAATAAATATTACAATTTTGACAGGAGCTATTATTTTTTTTTGTAATATCAATATATGATAATATAACCTTTTATAGATTAAAACTTCATTTTAAAATAAACATTAGGTCTTATTGCAAATATTTTGGCTTGAATTGCAATCCGTTATCAAGACTGCAAGAAAAGAAATAACTGAAGTGTTTGGAAATAATTGTTGTAGCCCTGATAAAAGTAATAAATACTATCATGATAACAAAATATATTACGTTAATAAAACGTCCGACTCAAAGAAACTGAATTATCTTAGGGCGTTCCCATAAATTTTTATAAATATTATCATCCGAAAAATTTGGAATAGGTGTAGTTAAAATTATTAAAAATATTTAACGCCTACTCTAACATAGTCTTGAAGATATGTAGGACTCAGGCACCATTATGTACTGAAAATCTACAGCAGCGGAAATTACCGAGTCAGCTTCTTGACCGGAAGCTCTTTTACAAACAACTAAAAATGTGTTCTCATTTTGAGAATCTTTTTTTATTAGGAAATCCATTTTACTGCAAAAATCAATTATATAAACAACTGGTAATGAAAAACTGAGAAAAGCAAACGTAATGAACCGTTGAGAGGTTAGAAATAAACGCTTTCGAGGTTTTAAGAACTTATTTCTCAGCCTGATATTGTTCCATCGAAAATGTACTCAACACCATTTTCGTAGGATATTTACTAAGCTTTGGACTTGTTTCTGCCTACTTACTATGATTTCCCAACTGTTTTGAAACTATTTAAGAAAATATACCGAAATTCTTTTGTCTGTTAATAATATATATAATAATTTTCTTTAAGCTTCCTTAACTCCAAACGTAACCAAAATTTAAATATCCTGGTTTGTATGATTGTCAAATATCTAGACAATTTTTCAATTGAGTCCAACCCAGCGTTATAATCGTTTCTTATTAAACATATTAAGGTTTCTGAAGAAAAACATATCAGATGTCTTATATTAGACATTTTTGTTGTGCATTTGAACTGTAAGCATGGGCTTGAAAAACATGACCATTGCCTAACCGCGTGAGGGTTACATTTTCTTTATCTATCAAACATTATCACTAGTCGGCCCATTTTATTTCTGATTTCAAAGATATTCTACAGTAAATTCTTACAGAAACGTACAAGAACATCCATATTTCAAAACACTTATGACACGAGAGAAAACGTTAAAACCAGTTTAGCAGCGAAAATTCTTCATGTCATGATGACTTGATTCCAGCAGATAATTCAACTTGTTTCCTTGCAAAATGAAGGAATGCAAATACATTTTTAGCTTGACAGGAAGAACGTTGTTTAACATTAAATCATTAATGTTTTAGCAATTTGGATCGATCATCTAACTTTAATTTCTCAGATAATAGTAATATTGTAAACTATCCTATGGGTAACTTGAGTGAACAACGTGTAATCTGTGGCTGATTAGAACAATAACTATATTATACTATAACTGAGTTAGCTCAGATCAACTTGTCGAAGAGAAAACACTAACCTTAGAGCTACGTCGTGGAGAACTTCGATTTTCCATCACTTAATTAAATTAGTTCTCTGGTGACCCCATTTTCTAATATATTTATATGTGGCAGAAAACTTCTGCCACATATAAATACATTTCTGTAACGAGAATGCTGCGAGAGATCTTAAACTTTTTTCGAAACCACATTTATGCCATGCAACTAAATTTCAGCAAATAATAATATGAAACTCTATTATTAATCCTCCGTTGACCAGGTGGGGACTAGGCGGACCCAACGCACACTATTTCCCCCTCCCTTATAGAGACCTCCTTTCTGTCCTTTGAGTAGCTTCCTAATAACTAGTGCTCCGGAGATCGGCAGTGCCGAATCACTCGTAAAGGATAGTCTAACCCTCAAATTAATTATTTTGTGTTGAAAAACGGCCTTGGGGTCTGAACGGATGGGCTTCCGTGATAAGTTCCTTTTTAGGATATTTACATGTATTTTCTTTTTCCATTTTCATTAGTTTGCATCATGGTAGTAACGGCTATCAAGATACAACTGAATTGGTCGAATTTTACAATCTGACGAAAAGAGGACTTGATTGTTTAGTCAGAATGTGTCACACGTACGCAACAAGAAGGTACTATGATGTTGGCCAAAGAGACATTTCTATGGGATGCTTGACATAATGGAAGTCAACAGCTGGGTTTTATACATCTTAGCAGGGAAAACATCATTTCGAAGAGATTTTTTGAAAAATCTTGCATACAGCTTTGCTGAGCCTCATTTGAGAAGGAGGCTAGCTAACGTGAGGATTATGAAGTAATGGTTTCTCAAAAAAAGCTGTTCTTTGTTAACTCAAGTTCCTTCTTTTGTTCAAATATAAAAATGTATTAAACATTTCAGATGCCTACTAATATTCCATTTTCCTGTGTTATTGTCTTTCTCTAATGCAATTTCAAATCCTACAACCACAATTTTGGATCCTGAGACTCCATATTTGGAGGGTATCTTCACAGACACCTACAAATTGATTGAATATTGTTTGAAACTAGTCTAATGGACTATTAGCACGTTACTCCCAAAGATATAAGTGGGGTCCTGGTGGACCCCACGTGGTCCACGGAGGGTTAAAACAGGAAAATTTCAAAACACCACGTAATAAATACTAGGTGTATTGTTACGTGGTTATGGACAATATTGGTGAAGAAGAAGACTATATCGCTAGCCGATTAAAATCGGATGATTTTCGGGGCATCTATGAAGCGAACAGACGAATATATATGCCTAGTATAATTAACATAAGAAAACACTGTGCTTTTAATTTTGCTTGAAAAAAGAAATCGAGACCAACGTAGACATGAGAGGAAGTCAATTTATATTCCGGTCTCCTTCAAAGTTTAATGAAGGTCATTTAATATTCAATTGAGGTAGGATATTACCCGCAGCCTTAGGTTTACTCTTTGAGTATTCTTAAATTCATCTCGAAAAGTCTAATCACGGAGTAGTTCATTAGGAGAGATTGTTGCCTTTTTAAATTTACAATTAGAAATCAAAATCTTTAAATTTCTGTCACAATATTATTGAATACTCAGTAATGGTACTATATAAATAAAGTAAAGAACAAAAAGATTCATTCATTATTTCAACGGCTATAATTTTATTAAATAATTTGGATGGAAAAGTTGGAAATTATATATTATACGCCTTTATATCATGTAAATATGACCAATTGAATACCCAATCGTGATTTCAAGGGCTCTACATCGTCTTAGAATAACAGCTAAATCCAAAAAAATATTTTTCACGGAGAAAACATATAGATTTTTAAGGTCGATATCTTACCAGTCCTAACAGGGAAATTTAAATAAATGCAGATAGTAAGCCGTTGAGGTGATGAAAAGTCAAAGAATAATTGTAATTCGGCTTAGAGTAAACGTCAGATTTTCAGAAACATTTCGAACGTTACGTCATGCCCTTTGGCTGCCTTATTCAACTAAAAAAATAAATATACACTCTTACAGTTACAAAAGATACGCATGTGATTTGCTCGATGAAATGTTAACACATTCGCTGCGAGTGTCCTTCAAGAAGGACACTAGCGATCCTACCCGCTTACGAGTGTCCCTTCGGAAGGACACTCCTCCATAACTTTTTCCTTTAGATCAAAAGGCTCGTAAATGAGAGGGATTCACTTTTACAGCTCCAGGTAAGACAGTTACCTTCAGTATTGGTTGGGCTTTCCAACAGAGTTTTCTGTTTTCAAATTGGCTGACTGGAAGATTTTTTATGAAAAAAAAGTCTACATGAAAAATTCAAACAAAAAATGCACCCGTTACTGAGGTGATCCTAAACCATGATAGCCACAGCGAAAGTGTAAATCACAGGTTTTTTTTTTGTTTTGTTTTTTAGCATATATATGCTTTAGCGATGACTAAACTGAAAAACACACAATACATTAAATAGGTTTATCGGGTGGACCCAAAGCGTCATATGTTCCTGAATTGGAGCAGAAGGCTCTAAAAGATAATAAACTTAAGAAAATTGAAAGAAAACATGAATTACATCGGAAAAGAAATTAATAAAACAAATTAGATTTCATGGAGCCAACTGATGGCTATATATCATACACAAAAATCTGTGATTTTCAGTTATAAACTACCAAAATTGTATGGTCCTAGCTTCAGAGCTTGTACACCAGAGGGCACTCCTCCTGTCTTAGTGCTATTCCCCCTACAAGGCAAGCATGACATATTTTCAGTTCAGTTTTATTTTGAGTTGTGTCACTTTCGAAATACTAGTGCGATATGTATATTAATTATTATGTATTCCATTATTTAATAGGTTCTATTATTCGATTGAATATGGAAAACTATGAATGAAAATATGAAAACAAACTAAAAGGTAAAAAAAAAAAAGAATAAATAAATCATTTTTTAAGACTAAAAGAAGTCCTAAAAATACATTATCTGAATATTGTGTCTGAGTTGAAACGATAAATATTGAATATTAGATATTCTAATGATCATACTTTTAGCGTCTAAACATCCTTTTTATTTTGGACATCAAAAGGAATACTTGACTCAAACTCAAATTAATAGAGGCAAAGCAGAAAGAGGGCATGGAACTGTGGAAGAAGAACAATTTCTCTTTTATATCATGATGAGGATGAAGGAGTCATAAATCATCCACCAGCCTGGTCTATGGAAATCCGGACGAATGTGTTTAGCCTAGCCTCATCCATAATCTACCATCACGTTTACATCAAGGCTGAATAGTGTCATCAAAAATATTCTACTCGAGTCAACATTTGTGATGGCTTAAATTTGTTTTTTGCCACAACAAGTTATTCAATGGAAAAGTTGAGTTTTTAACACATAATGAATTATCTAAAGACTGTCAAGCAGTAGCTGCATAAGTTGGCACATTTCACAGAAGCTATTTAGTTTCCTTACTAGTTGTGAGGTCCTACTGAGTTTTCTAAGTTGGCAGCGATTGTTGGATAGTTTGTTGACAAAAAAATAATTACATTTTATGAATTAACACATGTAATATAAAATTTTGAGTGCACGACGGATGTAAAACAAATAAAAATGGAGATTTTAGTTCACATGCTAACTTTATAAAACTAACTTAATTCCTCAATTTTGCCGATGAAAAATGATTATAATTGCACCGCGATACAAACAAGCTTGTCTGTTAGGATGATTTGTTGAAAACAGTAAACTACACTTGCCACATCAGAATAGATGGAGAACAGGCAACGTTAACACCCCACGCAGTACTGTCAAGATCTCTCTCTCTCTCTCTCTCTCTCTCTCTCTCTCTCTCTCTCTCTCTCTCTCTCTCTCTCTCTCTCTCTCTCTCTCTCTCTCTCTCTCTCTCTCTCTCTCTCTCTCCTCTCTCTCTCTCTCTCTCTCTCTCTCTCTCTCTCTCTCTCTCTCTCTCTCTCTCTCCCTCCCTCCCTCCCTCCCTCCCTCCCTCCCTCCCTCCCTCCCTCCCTCCCTCCCTCCCTCCCTCCCTCCCTCCCTCCCTCTCTCCCTCCCTCCCTCCCTCCCTCCCTCCCTCCCTCCCTCCCTCCCTCCCTCCCTCCCTCCCTCCCTCCCTCCCTCCCTCCCTCCCTCCCTCCCTCCCTCCCTCCCCCCCCCCCCCTTCCACACACACACACACACACAGACTCACACGCACGCACGCACGCACTCACTCACACACACACACACACACACAAACACACGCATGCACGCACGCGCGCACGCACGCGCGCACACGCTAACATGAAAATCATAGGATTCCTGCACGTGAAAATTTATGATATTTAGTCTCATGACTGCCATATTGTAAGCGGGATTATGATATGAAACAAGGTGTCAATAATTATGAAATATGTTGTAAAGACAATTGCGACATTTATGAAGTTTCCTTCTTTCCATTATCATCACATCATAAATACGAATTTTTAACGGCCACGATGAGATTACGACGTTTCTGTGAGTGGGAAGTTTTTACATTTAGTCCATTCGTATTAGGCCTCGTGTTCTATTTATTTGTACGTATTTCAATTTAGACAGTACTGCTAAAAATCATTTCTGGCTCAAGAAGTGTTCTAATGTGTGACGAGACCCCGATTTATGTATAGCTGCGGATTTAGAAATGTATCCTCTGTTCATAACAAAAAAAAAATGGATTAATTATTTCTGGAAATATTTGATACTTCACGTCACGAATTTCCTTAAGCTGTCCACGGTCATATTTAATATTTAAAGCTAATTCTGCCCCGTGAATATAAAACAAAAACCGAAGGGCAGAAGGGAGGAGGGGGGGGGGGGGGCGGCCATTTGGGCTTCGGGAGCGATAGTCGGAAACGTGATAGAGGACAGTAATGGCTTAATGCAGAGAGGATTCGCTCATTCGAATTCAGGCAGGGTTTCAGGACACGGAGCTACGGCTTTTTCCCTTCCGAAACCCCCAACGCAGGATTAACATGGACCCAAACGAGGATTTAAGCTTCAAGCTACGGTCAATCATTGGTTTTCTAACGACTTTTAAATAGGTTTCCCGTACAGTTTTGCCGTCAAACTCTCTATCCGACAATTCCCACATAAATCGACGAATCAATGTAATCTCTCTTCAAGTTGCTGATCCGATTTTGCCCGTATAAATTGAAATGAAGTCGCGTACAATGGACTGAGCTGTCTGCATGTAAATACTCATTCGCTTTCAAATTTTTCCTCTCTCTACTTATAATAAGGGATCTACTCATTTCGCACGACTTAAACGATTTGATCAATATACTTCTATATTGATCAAATCGTTTAAGTCGTAGGTAATCTATTGCTACCGCTTATTAAAATATTTGATTCAATTTTAAATTTGTAAAAAATTAATCTATTAAACAGGTCACTAACCACCATCGGTAATTTTTTGATCTAAAGAAAGTAGAGTCTTGATCCGATAGCTCCATTAGCAAGACAATTTGTCCCGAAAATAAAGTCAGTAGCAGCCTAACTATGTATTATAAAAAAACGAACTATGTATTATAAATTGAAAACAATTAAAATTATAGCAAAGATCCCTACTCCGTGATTTTTATTATGTCTGGTTTTGCATAAATATAACATCATATTTCGCCAGTATGAGACCATGGCTTCATTAGAGAAACTAATCATTAAGCGAACTACAGCGGCCCTAGGAAACAGAGAGGGGTAGGCTGAGGATACAACACTCATTGAGGAAGTCACGGTAAAGCCAACCAGAGCAGCCCTGGGTAAGAGAGAGGTAGCTCGAGGATCTAGCAGCCTTTAGAGGAACGAACGGTAAATCCAACTACAGCAGCCCTGGGTAAGAGAGAGGCAGCGTGAGGATCTAGCGGCCTTTAGAGGAACGAACGGTAAATCCAAGTACAGCAGCCCTGGGTAGGAGAGAGGTAGCTTGAGGATCTAGCGGCCTTTAAAGGAACGAACGGTAAATCCAAGTACAGCAGCCCTGGGTTAGAGAGAGGTATGTAGCTCGAGGATCTAGCGGCCTTTAGAGGAACGAACGGTAAATCCAAGTACAACAGCCCTGGGTAAGAGAGAGGTAGCGTGAGGATCTAGCGGCCTTTAGAGGAACGAACGGTAAATCCAAGTACAGCAGCCCTGGGTAAGAGAGAGGTAGCTTGAGGATCTAGCGGCCTTAAGAGGAACGAACGATATAGCCAACTACAGCAGCCATAGGTAAGACAGAGGCAGCTTGAGGATCATGCGTTCTTTAGTGAAACGAACGATATAGCCAACTACAGTAGCCCTAGGTAAGACAGAGGCAGCTTGAGGATCATGCGTTCTTTAGTGAAACGAACGATATAGCCAACTACAGTAGCCCTAGGAAGATTTTATTTATTAATATATTGTTTAATTTATTTAATGGCTGACATCAATATTCTTGTACAGTGAACATTCACTCCAAGTTTTATATTTTGGAACTAAAATTTGAACTTTTTAAAATGCGCTCAAAAAAACTAATTATGGCCAAATAGTGCCGCAGATCTTATTTCGGCTCATTTGGTTTGACGAATTGCTTTCGATTTCAATTCCCGACCAAAAAGACGTTACTCCACTAACTCTTTTGTATTTAATGTGACTTGTAGAGGGATAGAGTACATACTGTTAATTTGTTTGTAATTTATTTTTTTAGGGATACTATGGTGGTCAGTTAGATTAGGTTAACTAACTGCCAAATAGAAGGTTGCAACTCAAGTGATTTACGCATATGTTTGAGATTTTGCTAAGAGAGTTGAATACCTATTTGAATTATTGAAAATAGGGGAAATCATTTTAGCGCGGTTCCTCCCTCCCTTCATAGGGAGGAACCCCGCTTATAAGGTTGATACAATGAAACAATCTGGAAGTGCCGACTAGAAAATTTCGCGTTTCAGAACCCCTAGAGACCGAAAATAACAGTGGTTCAAATTTGTATATATATATATATATATATATATATATATATATATATATATATATATATATATATATATTTGTCTGTTCGCTCATTTCTGGCTTCCCTAATGGTCCGATTTTGATCAAATTTGGTACAAAAATCCGTCGTCCAATTTGAAAGATCAAGTTCGTTAGCCAGCAAAATCCGCCCACTGGAAGATGGCGTTTGGGGCGAAATTCGCGCAAAAAAAATCGTAACGCTTACGTTTTAGCGCGGTTCCTCCCTCCCCCATAGGGAGGAACCCCGCTTATAAGGTTGATACAATGAAACAATCCGGACGTGCCGACAAGAAAATTTCGCGTTTCAGAACCCCTAGAGACCGAAAATAACGGTGGTTCAAATTTGTATATATATATATATATATATATATATATATATATATATATGTATATATTTATTTATATATATATATATATATATATTTGTCTGTTCGCTCATTTCTGGCTTCCCTGATGGTCCGATTTTGATGAAATTTGATACAAAAATCAGTCGTCCAATTTGAAAGGTCAAGTTCGTTAACCAGCAAAATCCGCCCACTGGAAGATGGCGTTTGGGGCGAAATTCGCGCAGAAAAAATCGTAACGCTTACGTTTTTGAGTTCATAAGCTTGTAAGTACTCTTTTTATAGGCTTCTTGGGCTAGGAAAACGAATGAAACCATTTTCAAGGCGATAGCTTTAACCGTTTTCGAGAAAATTGGAAAAATAGTTTTTGAATACCGTTTTTGGTTTGGGTACTTAGAATTACGGGATTCAGTTGAAACTTTATCTGCATGTTTTACTTTCATTAAAACTAATATGTTGAAAGTTTTGTTACGTTTGGAGTTAAGGAAGGGTTAGAATAAAATATTTTATGAACAGACATGAAAAGTTTTGGGAAGTTCGTATACTTTCATTAATATCTCGAACACGGTTGGGAAATCGTGGTAAGTGGATAGAAACTATTTGAAAGCTTACTAAATTCTCTACAAAAAAGAATCTGAAACTATTTTTGATTAGGTTATGTCAATCGGAGAAATAAGTGCTTAAAACTTCAAATACGTCTGTTTTGTTCTTATGAACGGGTTTTTGTCGTTCTTGTTGTAATTTTTGTCTCTTTCCCTTCGTTTTTTATTGCTTTTTATTTTTGTAATTTCTTATGTTGCGAAAATTTTGTGTGTAAAACAGGATATGAAAAATGAGGCCAATTTTCTGTTGCTAGAAATAATATAAATTTTGGGAACTTTCATTAATATCTCGAAAACTTGAGAATTTTGGTAAACGGAAGAATACCATTAGAAAGCTTATTAAATGCTCTACATAAAAGTTTCTAATGTAAGTTTTGATTAGGCGATGTCAATCGGAGAAATAAGAGCTTAAAGCTTTAAAGTAATTGATTTCGCTTATTCGAAGTGTTCTTTTTGTCTGTGTTTTATTCCTTGTTATTTTTTAATTGCTTATAGTTGGATAATGTATTCGAAAATAAAACAGGTTAAGTAAAATAAGAAAAACAATTTATTGTTAGAAATATAGAGTTCCAAGATTCCAAGACCTTGTAACTAGCGGGACGGTTTCTATTGTTGCCGACCCATCCAGGTAAGATTGTAAATCCTACCTTTCAAGACTGGTGGAACCAAAATATAACTGTCAGGGTTCGGTCACTGCTACTTAATAAAACTACATTTTATCGTAAAAATGGTTTTATTGTGCCGACGTTTCGGCTTGAACTTCAAGCCTTCATCAGGGCTGTAAATACAAGTAGGACATATTTAACACTAATATATGCACATATCTATGTAAATATACCTAACATATATATATATATATATATATATATATATATATATATATATATACATATATATATATATATATATATATATATATATATATACATATATAATATATATATATATATTTATATATATGCATATACACATACACATATACACGCACACATATGTACATATATATGCCCACATACATACACATATGGGGTATGTATTATTAAGTAGCAGTGACCTAACCCGGACAATCCCTACCTTGCATCATCAACGGTCAACGATCTCCTCTCAACAAAATAATAACTGCTTCTATTTTAATCTTTCGAAATTAGACTAGGGATAAGAACGGAACCGCGCTAAGATGAGGCAGTTCCTGCGAGTCGGACTTTTTGAGTTCATATGCTTGTAAGTACTCGTTTTATATGCTTCTTGGCCAAGAAAAACGAATGAAATCATTTTCAAGGCGATAGCTTTAACCGTTTTCGAGAAAATTGGAAAAATAGTTGTTGAATATCGTTTCTGGTTTGGGTACTTAGAATCATGGAATTCAGTTGAAACATTTTTTGCATGTTTGAATTTCATCAAAACTAACATGTTAAACTTTTGGTTACGTTTGGAGTTAAGTGAGGGTTAGAATAAAATATTTTATGAACAGACATGAAAAGTTTTGGAAACTTCGTATAATTTCATTTATATCTCGAACACGGTTGGGAAATCCTTGTGCGTAAAAACACCTCCATACAAACCAGCCTATTAATTTTCCTTTCAGATGATACCAAGATCAAAGTTGTAGATTGAATATTTAACGGGATATTATGAATGAAAAATATACCTTAAAAGTTTTAAAAAATAACAATTCAGAAAATCGATATGAATAGAAAAAAATAGCTGTCATAAACAATAAAAAAAAAGTATGTACTTATTTACTTTATGAAAAAAAAAGTAAATACAAATTATTATAAAACAGAACAGAATAAATTTCTCTTTCCATATGTAATTACTATTACATTAAACGACAAACTAAAAAACAAATTTCCCTTTGTTTAAAAAAAAAAGTAATCAGTTTCCAAAGAAAGTTACATGGTTTAAAAAAATATTAACTTCTCTAAATATGGCGAAAATCATTTTAAATGTTCAAAATGTCCACCTTCAATATTAATACATTGCACAAGGCTCTTCGGGAAATCATCCTGAGCATTTAAAATCTCATCTATTTTTAATTGTGCAACTGACCGAGTTATCCGATCCATCATGTCCTCTTTATTTTGGGGCCTTGGATGGTACACCAGGGCTTTTAATCTACCCCACAAATAGTAGTCCATGACCGTCAAATCAGGTGATCTAGGCGGCCATTCTACCCCCATCCCACGACCTATACAGCGATCTGTGGGAGAAGGGAGGAAAGTACCGAAATAAGTAATAAAATTGAATTAGATCATAAATAAATTTAAATAATAATAATAAATTTAAATAATTCTTCATAATTTTATAAAAGTTGCATGTAATACCTGGAAATAACTGACGAAGTTTTTCCCGTACTATCAAAGAAAAATGTGTGGGACAACCGTCAAGTTGTATTATGTACATGTTACATCGCTGTTGCATTGGAATATCTTCCAATAATGTGGGTAGAGTATTTGTCAAAAAATTACAAAAAACTTCTCCCGAAAGTCTCTCTTGAAAGAAATGAGGGCCAATTACGTATTGTCCGAAAATCCCGCACCAACATTTACCGAGAACCTATGCTGGTGATCAACCTCCGTCAACCAGTGAGGATTTTCTTCCGCCCAGTAATGACAATTGTGTTTATTAATGCTTCCATCGCTGCAGAATGTGGATTCGTCAGTCCATAGAATATGTCTGTAAAAATTCCTATTTTCTGCTAAGGCTTGTTGCATCCAATGGCAGAAGCGTAATCTCTTATTGCAATCCTCAGGTAATAGTTTCTGGTGCGGGTTCATATGGAATGGAAACATTTTATTTTGTTTTGCAATCCTTCCCACTGAGGACTTACTCATATCTGAGTCCCTAGTAATGTCCCTGCAGCTGACAGGGGGATTAACTGCCATTGCTGTAAGGACATTTATTGTGTTCTCTTCGGTCATCGCAGGTCTTCCCTTCCTTGCGCAAATTAATGAACCAGCTGTTCTTAATTTTTGCTCAAGTCTCGGGAAGAGCTTTCTTGAAGGGTGTGGTCTATTGGGAAATCGCTGAGCGTAAAGACGTGCTGTGGCGCTGGAATTCCGCCGACATTCCCCAAAAATTAGGAGCATGTCTACATAAAAATCGAAAGCCGGCATATTTAAGAAGAAGAAGGTACGTTCTATCACTGAATGGTCAACTAATACTAGCAACTAATTTTTAAGTCCAATTTCTTATCTATGCCACATTATACCAAATAATCTTAATTCCATTGTAACAGCAAACAGCCTCATTCAACTAAGTACATTAACAATGAGGATTAGGAGCAGAAGTAAATCCTCACATATCTTTTCATCCTTTTCTTTCTTATCATTATTACTCAAGAATTAATACATAAAAATCATCCCAGTGAATAAGTGTTTAACTCGAATTTCCTTGATTTGTTTTCATACTCTACCGAAGAAATATGGCAAAAAGAATAAGTAAAAAATCTGGTACATGCAACACACAACTTTCACTTACCACCTTAGTCGGAGTGGGTTAAATTATTTTAAGCAATTAATATCCATGTTTTTCCACCCATCTCATCAATCGACCCAACATATGTTTTCATTCATAATATCCCGTTAAATATTCAATCTACAACTTTGATCTTGGTATCATCTGAAAGGAAAATTAATAGGCTACAACGTTTGTATGGATGTGTTTTTACGTAAAAGGCTTGGTTTCAGTGATAAATAGGAATTTGTCTAAAAAAGGACGATATTTTTCAGTTTTTTGCGTTTTACGCGCAAGGGGTGCGTCGGATCAAAAGATGTCTCGGAATAAATTAGTCTTAAAATTAAATTTTCTATCAGAATTCTTCATAAAATATACCTGTTGCCATTGGAAACTCAAGAGTTAGATGCGCTGGAGAAAAAGTGGAGAATGTTACAAAGTCAACTAAACCTTCAAAAGAAACCTCATGCAACATAACTATGACCTACCAAGTTTCGTTTAGGAATTCCAACAACCTAGGAGGAAAAGGGGGTGGACACATATGCTGGGACACCCTGTGTATATATATATATATATATATATATATATATATAAATAAATATATACATATATATATATATATATATATATATATATATATAAATAAATATATACATATATATATATATATATATATATATAAATAAATATATACATATATATATAAATAAATAAATATATATATATATATATATATATATATATATATATATATATATATACAAATTTTAACCACTATCATTTGCGTCATGAGATCAACCTTATAAGCGGGGTTCCTCCCTGTGGGGGAGGGAGGAACCGCGCTAACAAAACTAATATGTTAAACTTTCGGTTACGTTTGGAGTTAAAAGGAAGGGTTAGAATAAAATATTTTATGAACAGACATGAAAAGTTTTGGGGACTTCGTATACATTCATTAATATCTTGAACACGGTTGGGAAATCGTGGTAGGTGGATAGGAACTATTTGAAAGCTTACTAAATTCTCTAAAAAAAAAGATTCAAAACCTATTTTTGATTAGGTTATGTCAATCGGAGAAATAAGTGCTTAAAACTTCAAATACGTCTGTTTTGTTCTTATGAACGGGTTTTTGTCGTTCATTTTGTAATTTTTATCTCTTTCCCTTTGTTTTTTATTGCTTTTTATTTCTGTCATTCTTATATTAGGTAAATGTATTTGTGTTTTAAACAGGATAGTTAAAATGAGGACCAATTTTCTGTTGTTAGAAATAGATGAGTTAGAAAAATATGAGTACCTTGGATGGCTACCTGCTCCTATTTCTAAGGTCCTGACAATAAGTACCGTTACAGCCCCAGCCATAAACATCGAAAAATGACCTGCTTGACATTTGATAATATTAAACTCGAGAAGTAGTTCCTCTTTTTGTGTCTCTGTTTACCTTAGTTATTAATTTTTACTTATGTTGTACGCCTTATTTTTTAATTGGGTGCTGTTATTTTGATTGCATTTTTTTTCAATAAAACAAAGCTAGTAAATGAGAAGGATGTTCACGCTTATAGAGAAAATAATTTTGGAAGGGACTGGGAGAATTTCGGGGGGGGGGGCTGAAAGGATTTAGGGATATGGGATAATAAAAATCTAGAACATGGAATAGTTAGACAATTAAAACGCTATTAAGCCCAAAAGAAATTATTTTTTTCTGAACTATGTGATCTTATTATTATTTTTAAGGTTTTTACGACACATTTTTACCGATTGCGGGGGGTGCAGCCCTCTCAGCCCCCCCTTATATACGCCCATACATGTTTTTGTTTTATTTTATTGATGTATAATGTTTTACTTTAGAATGAGAGCTGGATTTTGTAATTTCCGCTTCTGTGTAAGTTAGTACTGCCGGTTTCCCTGACGCCTTAATATCACTTTTATTCGAGATGTTCGAGAGGATGTTGACAATTTTCACGAGATATATAAAAAAAAGAATTTTATTTCTATTCTAAGATTTTCAAATGACATTGGGGATAAGAACGGAGCCGCACTAAGATGATGCAGTTACACTGTCTAAGATGATGTAGATATACTGTCGTTTCTACTCCAATAGATTCTATATACAGCTTCTCCTATTCTATTACGCAGGCTTAATGATAACTAATGTCACCATTAAGTTTTATATAATTTCCACCTGCCTGGAAAAAGTTCAACATTTTAACTGACTAGTGGTTACAGAGTTTTCTCTGTTTATCGAAAAGACAGACATATTAATATTCACTTCTTTTATTAGAGAACTAAATGATTTTACGTTTCCTAATATTTCATTTGTTCTTTTATTCTATGTATTATATATATTAAAATTATCTACTATATATTGGTCAAATACTACTCACTCACTGACCTATCATCGCCCAGCCCAAACCCCCTGGCAGAAAAATAAGACATTTTTCATGGACACTCCCTTTAGTGTGTAAACACTCACTAAGAAAGGATTTTTTGATATTCAAATTTTTAATTACATTTAGAGGGGTTTGAATTTTTGTTGGTTAGAGAGCATCCACGCCTTGGCAGCATTCGTTGCTAGGACGATAAGAGAACAGCTCTTATTGTATGTTATCTATTTCATAGTACCATTTTTAATTGAGGTTAATTTCAACTATGATGGCAGAACTTGAATTACTAGAAATAAACTGTGATTTCGTCTCTCATTGAGTTTACGCTATACCTGGTGATGGTCAATCCGAGGTAATAATATACTGAACCCTTGCACAGCCTCCTTTCTCATCAGCATCCTCAGTCAGAACAGTTTTTGGTAATGCTAGCAAATATAATGGGTGTTTCCAATGAAATCTTGGAAACATAAATTTTAACTTCCATTTATTATTGACAACAAATTTCAACGTGTTTTGGTTAAACTTCTGTTACTTGACAACGGTCCAGAGCGCCCCAGTGTCAAGAAACATTATACTTTGATTACTTATCGATTGATGAATAACTTATAGTATGACGGAAATCGTGCTAAACTGCACAAAAGTATGTATTAGCGTTGATTTCGATGATACATTATGTAACACAAGAAAATAACTACTTATCTGCCGTGACGAAGCACGGGTATTCAGCTAGTTATTTATATGTGTTCATATTAATACAGTGTACTTTAATGGCGTAGGATAATAACACATCTATAAACGGTACGCAAGTACAAAGAGACTCAATGCAATTCACCCCCAAGTGGTGCATCGGTAATTAAAATAAAATACAGACAATTTGATTTTTCAAACAACTTTCTCTTCTTTATCGTTATTAATATTAACTTATTTTTACTTTAATGAAAAGAGGTCGTTTTTATTTATTTATTTATTTTTTTTTTTTTTTTTGCAAATTGGACGCTAGACCGTATGTGGTGAATTCAGTAAATATTAGCCAATAAGCGAAACCTATATTCACACAGGAAATCAAAGCACTACCTGCAAATGCCCAGCCAAGTAAATTATATGATAATGAAGGTTATTAGAAAGAAGCCACTTTTAGCTGACTACAAAAGAAACGCTACCAGAAGAGCTTTGAATAGCGAATAAGATACACGCACATGAAAAAGGTCGAAGAGCACCAGGATAAAAGGGAAAAGAAAGTAGAGCGTTGAAAGGATGTGACGGACGTACAGGGATTGTGCTGTTGGTCCTAATTGGCAGTTACCGAAACGAGTGCTGACGTCACGGCTTACCAAGTTTAGTGTAATCCTCTCTTGACTCATTCCTGCCGGAAGCCTGTCAGCTCTCCCGTTAGCTTGGTCATTACTGACCGGATATGAGGGCACCTTCCTCCATTTCCCACCCATTTTCATCTGTTAATTGGTTTGTCGCTATCTCTCTCTATCATTTTCGGTCTCTCGCTCTTTCTCTCTCACTCTTATTCTCAATCTCTCCCTCCCTCTCCCTCGCCAACTCTCCCTCCCTATCTCTCTCTTTCTCTCTCTCTCCCTCTCTTTCCCTCACTGTCTCTTACACTTCATTTGAAGCCACTTGGTTAAACCCCAATCGCCCTAAAAGGACAGTGGCCGCTGTCTCGTCGTTCTGTAGCTATTAACTCCAGCATTCCAACCTTTCGGCAATCATTCGAAAACTCAATTTTGTTTTCATCAACGATTTGTGCTAGGGCTGAGAAGAGTGATTACTATGATTGATTAAAAACAAGATAACGAATAGATATGATGAATACATTTCATTCGGCAAATAATATTTCTAGGTTCCTGGCGAGGGAAAAATCTAATATTAAATCTTAGTAGTTCATAAACCTAGAAATACATTTATTGCCAACTCATCGACTTCAAATTCAATCACCAGGTTCATAAATATAAAGTCCGAAATGCAAGAACTGCGACATAGTAAATCAATAGAAGCATTTATTGATACGTTTTTGATCCTTGGTGAAAAATATAAAAATAGTAGAAATAGACCGTAAATAATAAAAACAATACATGTGAATAAATAAAAAAAATAGAAAAAAAAACAGTAATAATAACAAAAGAGGGGTTCTGTGGCTAAACTCTTCGATTTTCATGCGGGAGAGCGTGTTTGAGTTCTGCCTGCAGCAGGGTGAGTTTTTTTTTTATTTTATTTCATTTCAGGTCCTGTTGAATAAATTCCCCGCTGCAGCATGGATATATAGGATGGGTGGCAACCAATAGATAGCTCGGCGATAAGGGTCTTAATGTCGTTGAGGCGTAAAAGAAATAAAAATTAAAAAAAAAAAAAAAAAAAACAAACAAATGAATACAAATGCTAAATGTGAGCAACAATTAGTTACTAAATTAAAAATAAATGTATAACATTTTAACGTCATTATAAAGAGGAATTACAGTTGTATATTAAGGAAAAGCATTAACAAAAAATCCATCTTAGCGCCTTTCCCCTCTTATCCATTGTGACATTTGTAGAGGAATAGGAAGACTTATTATTTGTTTTGATCTTTCGTGAAAAAGGTAAAAATCCTTAAAAAAAAAAAAAAAAAAAAAAAAAAAAAAAAAAAAAAAAAAAAAAAAAAAAAGCAATATTTCAGGCATCACAAGTCTCGGGAAACTAACAGAAGCTAACTTACACAGAAGCAATAATTATTTCTCCCTCTTTATCAAAGAAGGCGTCTATATGTCAATTCACAACTAAAATACTTAGTTTCCTGTTAAATGAATAAGAAAAACAAACAATTAAAATGTGAGATAAATGGGGGGAAAATGTCCTAAAGAAAAAATCAGCAGTAGTACAGTAGTAGATAAGATTCAAACGGCATATTCGAATTTCGCTCGGAAAGCTAAATTTCTAAGAAATAAAACTTATTTCTAATTTTACATATCCTGTTATATTGCCATGTACATGTTCTTCCTACAATCTATACCATAAAATAACAAGCATTAAAAAAAACTAAGGCAAACAAACATAAAGAACCGCTTAAATAAATTAAATTTTCCTTTGAATAAACGAAACCAATTACTTCAAAGTTTTAAGCACTTATTTCTCTAAACGAGACCGTCCCACGGCCAATTACTTTAGAATCTTTTTTATCGAAAATTTAAAAAGCTCTCGAATGGTTACTTTTACTTAGGACAATTTCCTAACCGTTATCGCGATATAAAGAGCAATATTTTAGTCAATATCTCGATAACGACTTTTTGGAAATAAAGATTATTCTATTCCATTCTATACGAAGATCAATTAACTTTTCTTGTCTGTTAGTAATTTTTTTTTTCCAATGCTTTCATAATTCCAAATGAACCAAAATTTTAACATCTTAGTTTGGATGAATTTTTAATATTTATGATCGTAGTTAATAATAAATGGACGTAAAAATTTAAATAAATAATATTTATGAAATATTTCATCTGAATCTCATGATTTTAACCTTAAGGTAGGTAAGTTTTACACAAGCGTAAGTAGGGATATGGGGAGCTCACAACACTCCTATAAAAAAAAAATACAAAAAAGAATAGAGTTTTTTTAAAATTAGTATTTATTTTATTATTCTATTATTTATTTATTATTTTGTTATTATTATTTTATTATTGTCTATTTTATTATGAACCTCATTTACACATTAATATATAAATATATACCATTTTATGCCCAGTGTGTCTTTAGATATTAATGAATATCCTGTAAGATATAAGAATCAAGTTCTTGTATAAACGGAGGGAATTGTATTTCCACATGTCTGTTCAGAAGCGGATTTATGAAAATCGTCTTACTTTATATTATATTTCCAATTCAGTAAACTGGCCTTTTATTTGAAATATTGCTCTTATTAATGATGTAAAATTACTAGGAGTATTCATCAAAATAAAAATAAAAAATAAGTTTTCAGAATTGTTTAAGAATAACTTCCATTTTTTTTTTTTTTTTGCCAACTTTGTGCGGCCGTAACTGGTAAGGTGTCTTTAGCTTTTCGTTAGCAGATGTGTCAGTTCCAGACTGTATGTCACTCCAGCCTCCTGTCATGTCAAATACACTTCCTGTCACGAAAATAACCTTAGTCAAACCCCCTTTAGAATGATGGACCCAATTGAATGTAAGGAGAATTATTTCTTAAAGGTATTCTATAAAAATAATGCTTCACCCTCATTTACACTTCAAATAATTTCAACGAAGTAATAATTATGTATAAAAAAAATGTGAAAAGGCTTCAACAATTAAAGAACCCTCCCTTCCATACTTTTTTATTCAATTGATTTATTTATTATTATAATACATCCTGTATATAAAAATAATAATACACCTTGTAATATTGTCCCAACCATGTCGAGCTATTGAATATGCATCCGAGCAAACTTGAGAACGAACATATTCTATCCATTGACGAACTAATATATTGAAAAATGGTCTTATTCGATATTT
The DNA here is from genome assembly GCA_946811695.1 of Gonocerus acuteangulatus. Lineage (NCBI taxonomy): Eukaryota > Metazoa > Arthropoda > Insecta > Hemiptera > Coreidae > Gonocerus > Gonocerus acuteangulatus. Next base: position 119,764,999 of record OX328123.1, on the reverse strand, counting down.
AAGGCATTAAAGGTTATTCTATAGGGGTTAGAGTTGAAACAATTTGCGACAAGCCGTATCGTCCACAACCTAAGAGCAATGTCTCGAATCTGAAAAACGTTATTTTGCGTATTCGATAGTTTGACATGGTAGGGACGATATGATACAATATGAACCTTCTTTGCTCAAGTACTCCTGAGTTGTGACGCAATGTCCAGATGGGTTGCAGTAGCGATTTGTAAAATATCAGTATGTTTTAAGTACTTAAATTTGATTTGCCGTTCACTAGCCTGTAAGGAAGACTAAAACGTCTGTTATTCGTATGTCTTAATTGCTAAGTGATTTTGCCTCGTCGGGAGTCCAGATTTAGTCCGATTTAGCGAACTGTATCCGAAGAGGTTAATGGGACGTTATTGAAGTGTAATGTGGGACAAGAATTGCGCCGGAGGGTGAAGGTTATGTAGATTCTCTGACGCAGGAGAGGATAGCTGTATCGCCTGCATAGGTTGATAGAAAGGTGTCAGGACTAGTTGGAACATCTGCTATACACAGCATGTACACACAGGGCCCAGAACACTGTCCTGGGGCACTCCCACTTCCCCACTGTAATATTCTGAGTATTCTCATCCTTGACTGAACTAAAATTTCTATTCGGCTAAGTAGAATCGTAGGATGAGGTATAGAGTGATGAGAACTTTATTTCTCATACTATGATTACCCGTAGTATTAATGAAAATGGCATTAAATTAAAATTAAGGGTATTTTGTCACTCATATATGGGGTGTCCAACTCTAAGCGGACTTTATAAACCTTCATTGATAATTAAAACAATATGCTATACATATTTCCAGTAATTTTGCTGCTTATGGAACAATAACTTTGTGAGGCCTGATGTAGGAATATGTACAATTACATAACCCACTAGAACAATAAATGCTGAGCATCGCAGATGGCATGTTATAACAAATTGTCTCTAGACCACCGTCGCTTCAGCCTTCTATGAGGATTTTGTGGATTATGGAAGGAGGATAGAGAGTTTATCAAAGGATTTAGATGGCCAGGGAGATTGGAATGAAACTTCTGATAGACGGATTTGGCCAGGAATTGGATAAAGGGGTATTGAAATCATTATGCAGGGTTAGGTTCGAGACATAGTAAGGAGCATTGGATATTTTTCGAAGGATTTTGGATTGCATTGTTTGTATTCTGTAGGAATTGGAAGGTTTAGTGGAACCCCATAGTTCTAGTCCATAAGTCCATATTGGTCGGAGTATGGTATTGTATATAAGTCGTTTGTTAGTAAATGAAAGTTTCGAGCGTTTGTCCAGTAAGCGTGATAAAAGTCTAAAACGTCTGTTTAGTTCCTTTCTTTTCTGTGTTATGGGTGGCTTCCAAGTTAAACGTTTGTCTAGTATCAGTCCTAAGTATCTTACTTGCGATTTCTGTGGAATTTGAAGGGCTATTGGTGGGCAGCTTGATTTACGAAAGGTGAATGTTGCATGGCAAGATTTTTCTGCATTTACTTTGATTTTCCATTTGGTTAGCCATGTTTGAAGTAGACACATGTGTTCTTGAGGGGAATTGGAGGCAAGAATTGGGTTTTGGTTAACAGTAAGAATAGCGGTGTTGTCAGCAAACATGTGGACGGATGTTTGGGGATAGGAAGGGATGTCAGCCGTATAAGCCAGGAACAATACGGGACTGAGAATGCCACCTCGTGGGACACCGGCACGTTGGGGCAAGATTGGAGATAATGAGGTACCAAAGGATGTTGGGAAAAACGATCAGGCAGGAAGGATTTTATTAGTATACGTTAGATAGGGTTTCTTTGAGTTTAAACAGCAAGCCCTGAAGCCACACTCGATCGAAAGCCTGAGCTATATCAAGAAAAACGCCATAGCAATACTACTTATCCTCGAAGGATGAGGATATGCTGTCGAGGATACGGTAGCATTGGTGAATAGTGGAGTGGGAGTGGCGGAAACCAAACTGCGAAGAAGGGATAATGGGATCCAGGATTGGATAAAGGCGTTTGAGAAGGAGTTTTTCGAGGATTTCACCCATTATTGGAACGAGTGATATATGACGATAGGACGAAGGTTGATGAATAACTTTACCAGGCTTTGGGATCATCCGTATAACTGAAAATTTCCAGAGGATGGGGGAAATATGTCGTTCTGAGTACGGCATTATATATGCAAGTTAGGAAGAGGACGGTTTTTTTCGGCAGTTTATTAAGGATTTTGGAAGTGATGAGGTCATATCCAGGGGCTTTTTTTGGAACAAGATGTTGGATTGCAAACAGGACTTGTTTGGGATTGAAGGCTTTTGGTGGGAGTGGTAGTTGAAGAGGAGTATCCAGTTGACTAGAGACAAGGAGTGTGTGGTCAGGATCATTGATATTATGGTGAGGAGTAGAGACTTGGATAAAGAATCCATAAACTTGAGTGGCAATTTATTTTTTTTTTAGGGAAAATATAAATTTAAAGGGTAAAATAAGCACCAAGAAAAATATTTGATGCTACGGTTAATGTTTTCAAATCGTTTTTATTCTTTTAATTCGACTATAATTTCATACAATTTTTCATATAAAATACTTTTTTTTATTTAATTCAAATATAACACCAACAATAGAGAATATCGTTATGTTAGAATTACGAAATTCGCAATAACCCAGAAAGCAGGTAAATGGGATTTCATTTCTATGCAAAACGGGGATATTTTGTGCAACATTGTATTTTTAGCTCAAACTCAGCTTAAGCCTTAAGTTTTCTTTACGGTTATATTTTCACACAACCCCAGCGCAAGCACTCAAGGGAATGCCAAGATACCTATAAAGCCGGGCGCATATATTTATGACATGTTATTCACATTATGAGAGTTTATTTTTTATTAAATTTGGTCTATACATCCAGTATAGTGGATTGTATATAGTAATGTGGATGCCGCATCCAGGATCACTTCATTTTCATCGCCTTCAGCCTTTGCATATATAACAAAACCGACTTATGACGTCAAATAAATAATATAATTCGTTATATATATGAAAATAGTTTCCAACGCTTCGAAATATTATCTCTGCGATAATCTGGTATTTATGGTAGCCATGGATCTTATAAGTTCATAAAACTTTCGAAGTTCCTCAAACATCGAGTCGCAATGGAAGCCCGAAACAGTCGTCCGGTAGGGCAACATAGATTTCACCGCTTCTGTCCAATCAATCGAACCATAATTCTGAAAATAGCCCACATTTTAGCCCTTAAAACTGCGGGTTTCACAGTCTCTCATGGAGACCGCATTGCGAAATACAAAATAAATACTCAAATAATTCCATCATATCTAGTTTATCTGTTTTTTTTTTGTTTTTTTTTTAGTTGCTTCTATAGTTATTTGGTAGTAAATATTAAATTTGGTAGTTGCTGCTTGGGGGTAGGGAACTGGCATTGAAGAAGGAGAGGCGTATGAATGACCGGAATCAATCATAAAAATACGTCAATTAAGCATTGTGTCATAAAAATGATTTTTTTTCCCCCATCTCTCATATTTGCAAGAAAACTGTATTTGATAGATATAATGGAAGTACTTTTTGGATTTAGCTTATCAAAAAACAAAATTCAGCTGAAAGGTTCCAAGCAGTTGATGAAAAATTAATTGCACACTTATCTGTGTCAGTGTGTTTTAAAAAATGTATTTTAGTATCCTAGGATAAATTCAGATAAGACTATCATCTATTTTTAAATTTTGAATTTTTAAATTTGAAACGAAACAAATGTTACTGAGATAGTTCTCGTTAAATCATGCCTTAAGGTACTATTTACTTGAGAAGGAATATTTGCAGCTAGATTTACATTCTTATATTGATTCCGCCAAGTCATATTTACATGGAATTCATAAGGCATGCTTTCTCTTCAACTCTGTCAGTTTATGTAGATAGATGGATTCCAAGTGAACAAACATTGGTTCAGTCCCAGAATTTCATGCTCCATATCCCTACTTCTCTTTCTCCCATTCTATATTTATCTGTATTTAATTGTACTATCTCTCTCTCACTCCCCCCCCCCTTTCTCCTTCTATCTTTGTCTCTCACTCTCTCCCTCTCTCTCTCTTTTTATCATCCTCATTCCTCTGCTGTATCTTATGCTGCCCTATACCAGCACTTTTTTTTTTAATTTGTATTGATTCTCACATATGTGCCTATAGGCACATATCTATTAACCCACCAGGGCGACACCTTTTTATTCCCGCCCAGGTTGACTACTGCATGTTTTGAACGTGTCAAATTAGCCAACGGATGCCTACAATTGGGACCCCACTGCAACTGTTTATTGGCGTGCCAATAATTTTAACTTACGTTACATTGAATATCGTTAGCATAAGAACAACTAAGAATAATTTAAAAAAGAGCCACCTTTATATTCAATATATTTATGTTATATCTATTATACTGTATATTTGTGTAATCCCACTCACTTACTGAGCTATTTTTTTTTTTTTCCTTGAAGTTTAAAGGCCAGTCAACCAGTATTGGGTCATTTGTGCCTCCTGGTCGGTCTGTTGGTAGTATCCAAAGCGGAAACAGAGCCCGACGGCCAGCGGAAGGCGGACCCAGCCAAGGTCGAGTAGAGTCCCCCGTGCCAGTTCTACCTTAGTGGCCCGCATCTGGTGACTGGCTGCTAGGTCTATGATAGAAGGTGTGCTTGCTGGTGCCAGGGCAACCAAACCTTCACATACCGCATGGGGGGGGGGCACGTCCACAACCCCAACCAAGCCCATCGCTCCCGCCGACCCACGCGCCCCGCCCCCGCCCCGAACGCCACCAACAGTTAAAACAAAAATATTTTTAACGAAATTTTGGATAGTTAATGTATTAATAATTTAAAGTTAATCAATTAATTTAAAGTTAATACAGTTCTTTTTCTAAGAGAATAATATTTTTTACGCTAGCTTTAGAAAATTAGTTATTAATTACATAAATATTTAGTTCTACATATATTTAGAGAATACTAAGTGGAAATGTTTATAGGAATTTATTTAAAAAGCCAATACACTTTATAATAATCGTTCATTAGGTAAATGATTTGACTTTATGATAAAGTACATCTAAACCCAGCGCTAAATTTTGTTTTTCAAATTGGTTTTATCAAGAAAAGAAAAAATGTTAGACAGATGGACCGAATTATTGCCTAGTAGCTCTCTAAGATGTATCGGGAGACTCAGTCGAACTCGCTCGTCTTCATATGCCCTACACTCCGTCAGGATATGCTTTACAGTGAGGGACACGCCGCAAACCTCGCACTCCGGAGGCTCCCCCCTCTCCATGAGATAGCCGTGCGTCAGTCTTGTGTGGCCTATCCGTAATCTTGAGAGGATCACTGATTCCCTCCTGTTATCCCGCTCCGAACTAGTCCACTTACTCACTTCATCCTTAATTTCCCTGAGTTTATCTCCCAATTCCATATGAATCCATTCTCTTTGCCAAATCCTTATTGCTTCAGACTTAACTACAGAATTAATGTCACTGAGTGGGATATCTGGTAATTTAAAACCGCTTGTAGAAGCGTTTTTTGCGAGCTCATCAACTACTGAATTTTCTTTAATATCACAATGACCAGGGATCCAGATGAAATGAATTTTGAACATTTTTTTATTTAAACTACTTTACTGAGCTATTAACGCCTAGCCCGAACCACTCGACTAGGTGTTTCCAAATGACATCTTTGAAACGTAAATTTTAACGTCCACTTATTATTTACAACGAATTTTAACCTGACCGTTTAAACTCCTGCTACTGGCAACATATAGATAATGGGCAATCTATAGGTTATCTGTTTCTTGACACTAGTCTGGAACACCCCAGTGTCAGAAAACATTATACTTTGATTACTTATGTATGGATGAATAGCTTATAGTAATTTATTTATGACCATCCATGCGCACCTAAGGCGATTCCCTCGAAACAATTATTGCATATATACATCAGTTACAATACTACTGTTATATTCATATTACTGGTATTATTCATATGCATCTGGTTGATCAATTAGTTATACATCGGATTACACAATTACGCAATGTTACATGTTCATTCATTACATATTAAATATTCGTTCTCTACAGTGTACCGAGTGACGCGATACCTTTCTTATGTTATTTATTATACTTTTTTTTTAATATAATAGAGTATTACATACAATGATTCCCGTGCAAAAAAAAATAAGGTGTACACAATAACTAAAACCAAACAATGGTGTTTGGCAGATGCGAACGTTATACTAAGCCCGCAATGCGTTCAAGTCGTACTGGTTTAACATTTCCGACAGCCTTTCCTGAGGTTCCTGTGGTGTGGTTTAGTACGGCTTCAGGCCACGATTACCTGCAGAGCTATTTAAATAAGATCGGTTTAGCAGGTTCTGTGCTCCCTGGAGGACGGGATTGCGGATTATCTTTTCCAGAGCACTGAAGACGGGCACTGTAGACACTACGGAAGGAAACGCACGTCTTTACTGGGTGGCAAAGCTTAACGGTACACAAAGGGTTAATATACATGGCTAGTTTTGATACTTTCGTACAAATCTTGAACGAAAACAGGAGCAACATTATGATTCAGGTTAATCATTCGAAAGCGTATTTAATTTCCTACAAAAACAGTTTTCCCTTTGTTTTTTATAGGACCATCCCTGTCGAAGAATTCAGCCCATAAACACAGTGAAACCTCATAATAGCGGACACCATTCGGTCCGTAAAAAATGTCCGTTATTGGGAGGTAAATGAAATCCACCTTTAAAAAGCAGCGCATAACAGTTTCTTATTTATTTTACAGCTGTCATTATCTACAATACCGCATCCAGTACAGTAGTAACATAATCGCTTCAGTCCATTTTCGTAATGGCATTCCGAAGAAATCGTTTTCTGTAATCTGTTTTGGAATTTTTAATAATGCCGAGATCAAGGGGCTGGCAGGAAAATGTCATATTCGGTGGAAAAACTGGATTTTAACATTTATTAGATGCATCTGTGGGTGGCGTTTCTCGTTGTCGATAAACAAAATTACACGCCGTTTCGATGTCGCATTCTCTGATCGAAAGTTTTCTGCCATTCACTCATTATAGGCGTTGTCATCCATGCTTTTTGTTATCTTGCCAAGATATTCTTGAAGTATTAACGTTAATGTTTTTAAAACAACGTGGTTTTAATGATTTACTGATTATTAACGGGTGTTACGCACAACATAACAGTTTCCCCTTTTAGAATCATTGTCTTGTTTGGCAGGGCCCGAAAAAATAAAGCCGTTTCATCAAAATTAAATATATTTTTAGGCTCATAGTCATAGCAAATGTTAACCTATCTGTTTTTCCAATCTTGAACTAAATCAACATTAACCGACGCACTTTTACCACATATCGTTCTAAAAACTACGCGAAGTTTGATGCCTGCGTTTTGCCGACGTCAAACTTCGCGCCCAGATCTCTAACACAAAGCTATGAACTATCATACACTTTTAAAACTTCCACTTTATTGTTCAGAGTTAGACGCGTTCTTCTCGGAGTTCATGACTAGATACAAACTGAATAAAACCTGCTGAGAAGTGGTGTAACAAAAACAATATGTGGTTCCTGGAACAGTAGGGTACGGTTTACTCTTGACATTTCGTAGGAATTTTACTAGAAATGCCCGCTAGGGTGTGCTTTTTCTTGAGATTCTGAGTATCCAATTAAACATTTTACCCTACTGTCCGCTATTGGGAGGTGAAATCAGCTATATGGGTCCGATTTTAGGTGCCCGTGTTCCGTAAGTAGAGGGTCCGCTATTGAGAGGTGCTAATGCATTGATTTAAAGGGGTTTTCGCCGGGACCATGGATACTCTGTCCGTTAATAGAGGTGTCCGTTATTGGGAGGTGTCCGTTATAGGGGGTTTCATTGTAGTAAAAAAGTGCCGTTTTATTTTGTCTCTGCTTTCTTTAATTTTTTATAACATGTTAATTTATTAATTTTTATTCTTCGTAAAACAACGTGCGCAAAATAAAAACCAGTTGGTATTACTTTTTTTATAGAGCTTTCTTTAGAAGAATGAGCGAATCTCGAAGAGGTTAGATGGTTCGACCTTAGAGTTGGTTTCAATTGTGTTAGTTCAGCGCCAGGTTTATTTTTCGATATTTCATTGGAATGGGCGTGAACATTTTTTAAAAGTAATTTATCAACGTAGGATTTACAGAAAATACGCTTAAAAATAAAATATTAGCTGTTTTATGTCGTTCTGTATTAAATGTTAAGGAAGTGTGCCAATCTCGAAAGCGCTAACGGGTGAAGATTACTCAGTTTACCTGCTGAGTGCAATGATTTTTTTTTTTTTTTTTCATTCATTGGATATTAAACTCAGAGCAAGTTGGGAAAAATAAACCTTTGATAATTTTTTTTTTCTTTTTTTCTACCGCGCATCAACATCTGGGCAATTAGCGCCGAATTTTAGTTTTTATTACAAATTGAAAAAGGAATTGTTTTATTCATTATAATAAAAGTGAAATGATATTGTTTACGTATAAATTGTAATATATTTGAATAATTGTGGATTATTGATATACGCATGGCAAACAGTTAATCTGTGCAATGTAGAACCCCAGGTAATGCATTTACCGAAGTGGTTTATTTGCTAAGCAAATCAGATGTTATCAGCTGAGAGGAAAGAGGAACGAGAGCCGTTTTTTACTGGAAAAATTGTGCGAGAAGAAGGGTGAGGGGTCCCCCTTCTCCCTAATTTACGAGCCTATTTAATGCCCCGGCCCTCCGATCCGCGGAGAATTGCCCAGCAGGCTGCCTTTCCTCCCCCCCCCCCGCCCTTCCCACAAAATGATGTGACGCTTTTGTGGTTTTATGCGACCTGAATGGGGGATGGTTTGTTACCATGGCAACGGCTATATTGCCATCGTTATGTTTTTCTTGTTTTTTGTCTCTGTATCTAGCAGAACGCCCCCCCCCTCCCACAGTGGGCTTCCTTCGCTAAAAATAAACAAGGGGGCACTAAATTTCTTTTACATCCTTTCATTTCTTCCACTTCAATGTATTATCTGAAAATGTGAGATTGAGTGAAAGGGATTGATTCGATTGACATAGGGGAGTTTTTATTTATTTCTGATAATTGTTTAAAACGCATCTTAAACCATATTAATCTAAATAATAATAATAGGAATCCTACAAAGTACCTTCCTGAGATAAAAATTTATCGGGGGAAACGTTATCTCTACCCTTAAATGCAGAATTTATGCTTATCCTTTCCAGTAGGCGCGTTGGGGTACTGGATTCATTTTCTGACCGTCAAACCTGTCAAAAGCCTGGATTCCCGGGTGTTCAGAGGATTTTATTCCTAGCACCCTTCCCCAAGTCCTCCCAGCAGCATTACTGCCCTTCTTACACAAAATCCATTGTATTGTCCTTTATTGCGTGTAGAATAGTGGGCTACTCTGTTCTGCATTGATAGGATTGCAGAATTTTAGTTTCTCTATATATACGAGAATAAGGCTTACTGATATCCCAGATACCCTTAAAAGAAGAATACACAACTGTAGCAGACCTATCGGATAAAAAGAAAAAGGAAATATATCATCCCCACTATGTCAAATTATCGAATTAGAAAATCGGAGCTAACAGCGAACTAACTTATTCCATGTATTTGCGAGGTAATAAATTGGAAAATGGTCTTATTTGATACTTTATTTAAGGAATTAAAGGTTATTCTCAAGGGGTTAGAGTACCCACAATTTGCGACAAGCCGTATAGTCACAATCCAAGAGCAAATTCTCGTATCTATAAACGAGATGTGTGTAGAATAAAACAATACGGCAAAACATTGACCTGCAAAGAACAAGTTATAAATGACCATAGTAGTGAATTCCATAAGCGAGACATGACATTTTTAATTTAAATTTACAGTTTTTTCAATAATTTTTTGTAGTTGTTACTTTTGGTGTTTCTGTTTTTGACGTATGAAATGTATTTACATTCTTAGCAATATGTAAATTTTATATTTTTGTAATAAATAAATGATAAAATTAGTAAAAATGTAAATACTTTTTTTTAAAATATGAATATAAAATTTTTTTTTTAAATATGAATATGTATATAGGGGAAGGTGTTGTACCTTTGACCACTTTGCACAATTGATTTTTTTTTTAGCTTGAATATTAAGGCTAAATTCATTTTTTTTTTATTTCATTGTAATTATTATTCTATTGTTTATCATATTTAATTTTATCAAAGTTCTAACTTTACATTTAATATTTTTTATTAATTTTTAAAAAAATAATCGACCAGTGGTCAAAGGTACAACATGTAGTTGTACCTTTGACCATGGGGTGTTGTACCTCTGACCACGTAAAAACAACACAGCAGTGCAGAAAAAAAAATTGTATTGAGTAATATTATAATTAATTGTAAGTTTAATAAATACAGGACACGCACGTAACAATAATAAAAAGCTATTATTGATATTATGTTATGCTTAAAATGCTGAAAAATCCAGTCAAATCGATGAACGTTTTAACTGTCAAGCAGATCCACTAAACAGCTAAACACTAATTACACCAAAATTTATAAAATGTTGCTACGTGCAGCGACAGCCTCGGTGGTCAAAGGTACAACACCTTCCCCTATATATATATATATATATATATATATATATATATATATATATATATATATATATATTCATATTTAGAAGTCACGAAATTACTCATGTTAACGTTTTTTTTTTTTTTTTGTGTGTTTTTTTTATATCCATCCAGGCATTTAACCCATTCTAAACATTCTCAGAAGAGAAATTTTCCACAGGGCCCAAAGATTAAAGAGGCATGAGAATCCAGAGTAAAGAATTACTCTTTCAAATTTTATAAAGATAAAATATCTGCGTTCTATGGAAACAGTTTCAATAAATACCCGGTGCCATCAAAGCAAATTGTCAATAAAATATCCTATTTCGCTAGAATAAGCAGAGCGACGGCACTAAAATCCTAAAAGGGGCTGACGGAACGCCATAATGGCGGCGCGGTTTTCTCAGAGCCTGCTTTGAATACAAATTAATCGGCGTTCGAAGAGTTAGCTAAGGTCATAACGGAAGCTGTCATTTAGAGAAACTGAATATAAAATTTACCTTCCGGAAAATATGGCCAAAAATCTTCAATTTTGACTAAAGCTAAACAAGGAGTATTATTCGAATTGTAGACCAACTTATTTACCAATTTATCCGGATTCAGGGTAAGCTTATTAACTGCGACCCAAGCATTCATACTAATTACGTCAGCGAGATCGAACTTGGAATGAACTATGGAAAGAGAAAGATCATTAATGAAAACAGAAAAAAAAGTTGGGGATAACGACGAGCCTTGGGGTACACCATGGAAAACATGTAGAGCGTTTTAATAAATTGACTTTAAAGAATTTTATATTATAATTTTTTTTTAAAAATAGTCTTGTGCATTTATAATGAAAGAAACAAGAAGGGATCAAACCGAATTAATGTATAATTTATACGTAATATCTTAAAAAAAGAAATAAATATTAATAATAAAATATATTTTTATTTTCATAGTTATTTTAGTCAAAAAATATTTACCGTCCGATATGTTTCCCCACGGAGTAAGAACCTCCTCACAAGATCACACATAACACGTTTCAATTATGGTAAGAAAAAGTATCCTAACCCAAAGTAGCCGATTTTTAAGATATGAGGTTCTTGAAAAAGGTGATTTTATATGTATGTATATATATATATATATATATATATATATATATATATATATATATATCAAAGTATGTTTAGCTTCAAAGTTTGCTGTTAGTGTTGTATACAAGGAAAACTCCCATCACGGAAAGCTGTATGTGTCTACCTCTCTCCAATTATTTAATATTTCCTAATGAGTTAATATGTTGTACATAATTGTACAGAGTTTATTAATCTGAGAGGAAAATCGGTAACTAATTAGCGAGGCAGTAGGCGGGGAGTAAACAGATGTATTGCTGAACCGTAAAGGACTGCATCAGTTCCAGCAACTCCTCTGCTCCCAATTAGCACAACTCCTAGTTTCCTGTTCTCATTGCATATATAAATCAATAGCAGTTAATGTATGAAAATTAACAATAAATTACATTAGCTAATGAGGAGTACCTTATTATTTCATTTCAATATTTTACTAAATATATCGTCCAAATTGAAATTTTACTGTTTCAAATGTTGATATTTAGCACATTAATTTTTTGTGAGAATATTTTCGAAACAACTCATATTCTAATTTATGGTTTATGAGTAAATGGTAAAAGTCCCAGAACACATATCTTCTTTAAAATTGGTTGTACGTATTTCGCTAATTACTCCTTAAGTTTTCACACTAGAGACCTTCCCATGGTGCCAAAATATCTGTGATAATTTCTTTTATAATGTTAAATTATTTAGAAATGTTAAAACTAATTCGCTGGACTAAAATATAGCATGAACTATGAAAAAATGGTACAAAATAGACATTTTTTTTACCTTTTTTTCAGCAGCTCTAACTGCATTCAAGGAGGTAAATTATGTTTTATAGTTACACAACCTACTAATTTTCGTTTAACTCGGATCGATTTTGTTTAATTGTTTGGCAATAGGTGAATTCGCAGGTACATTAACATTTTCCATGTTGTTATAAAACCCAGACAGTATGATTTTCATGTGGGCGGGCTAAAGGGTTGTTAAAGCGGAAGTGCGGATATGAGAGCCGTTCGACACCTTATAGAAGCTATGCTAAGATATAGCGACCTATTCTAATGCTTAGTATTGTCTTGCGTGCTCCCGATTCCCGTCAGTACCTACTGCTGACATCCACTTGGTACCCCCTGGGAGTTGCTATGGTACCTCTATAACAATAGCCAACAGCCGAAGTAGGGATCTGACTTTAACTTCCCAATAGAGGAGGTCCTCTCCTTCGAGGATTCAAGGCGTTGTAGCTATTTGCAACCAGGTTTTATTTTATAAACTCAACATGAGGTCATACGTCCTTGCTCCTCGTCCTTGTGATGATTTAAGTGCCAGAAGTTTAGACATTCTGCTATGAGGTGTAATTCGGAGCTCGAGGTGTATGTTGAGGATACCCATCCCACCGCCTATACCCGTGTCCGTCACCTCCCAAGTTACCTAACTGCGATGGCTCCAATACTGGAACGCAAAGATCAGGACATAAAATTGAAAAATAAATTTAAAAAACGTGAATATTCTGAGAAAAATGAGGGTTTTGAAATACTGAAAAAAGTGTTAATTTTTTCGCTAAAAGCATAATTTAAAAATTGTTATACATAAACTATCAAACCCATTTAAACAAAAAGTTGGTTATTGATTTTCATTCTTTTACAATATAATCATCATGGAGGACATTAATATATTTGAAGCTGCCGGAAAAAAAAACATAAACGCCTATTATAGATTTTTTTTTGCGCGCCTTTCCACTCTCCATGAAGAGGAAACCCTCTTATGAGCTTGATCACACGACACAATCCGGAAGTGCCGACTAGAGAAGTTCATGTTTCATGTATATACATGTATATAAATATATATATATATATATATATATATATATATATATATATATATATATATATATATATAGGGCCTGATAGTAGAAGGTAATCTCCATTACTGGGCTGAACATTTTCTACATTTTAGCTCCAGATGAGGCACTAGAGGTGTGAAACTTGTAGACCAGAGATTAATAAATGTGGAGTGACACTAGTGCTATAAACGAAATTTTTAACTAAGCAAGAAACTACACAACGTAAACAGGATGCAAAAACAAGTCAACACACCTCCACTGTTTAATTCCTTTAATTTAACAAAACCTTTTCGAGGTCAGCACCTCATCCTCAGTGTCCTGTTAACACCCATCAACAAAGGCAACATTACAATTAAATAAAATAACTTAACTTAAATCACATGGGTACGACACATTATACACTATGTCAACAATTAAAAACAACTAAAAACAATAAAAATAACATACAGTACAATTCTAAAAAACCCAAATAAGCCATATTTAAAAAAAAACCCAATCGTTGCCAGAAAGCCTACAATAAAATACACAATCAATAAAAACAACCAACAAATCATAAACACCAATTAAAAACCACACCTACCTCCTATAGCTGGGCGAGGTTCACTCGGACCTTCCTCCGACTATACTGGCCCTCTAGCCTAGCTAGGTGGGGGAGGCTTGCGTTAGGAACATGTTGAAAAATGCCTCCTTCACCTCAGCCGTTTAAACATTGTCTTGACGTGAGGGAATCCACTTTAATTTCCACCTGATCCAGCTGGTCCATCGTCTTTCCTTTATTGCATTGATGCAGGACCTGCACTTCCAGCGAAGTTTCAGCGTGTTGCTCCGCTCTAAGGTGCTTCTTCACTTCGGAGTCACTTCTTGTCAGGTGTTCCTTAATCCGAGTGCGCAGCTTACGCCCACTTTGGCCAACATATGAAGCCTCACAAGAGGAACACTCCACCTTGTATACACCCGATTTATCCAACGGTGGTATCTCGTCCTTAGTTTTTGACGCACGGCTTTTGAGAGAGCCCTTACTCTTAAAAGCGGCTTTTATTCCCACTTTACCCAAGAGATTACCAATCTTATTGCATATGGCTCCCATGTATGGGAAACTCACCGCGCCCGGGTGTCTGACAGCAACCGCCTCACTTACATCACCCCTCTCTTGCTTTTCCAACCTCTTCTTGAATCGCCTCTCCAACATCTTATCTAAGTCCACTTCTCGGTATCCGTTTCTCACTGCCATGTGCTTAATGTAGGTCACCTCTTTTCGAAAATCTTCATCACCAAGGGGCAAATCCAAGATCCTGTCCACCATGTAGATGAATGCAGACATCTTGTATTGCCTATGATGGTATGAGTCAGCAGGGATTATGGAGTCAGTAGTAGTTGGCTTCCTGTATACACTAAATGAGTGAGTGCAGCCTTCCCTTCTGATTTCCAAATCGAGGTACTGCAACGCGCCCTCTTTTTCTTTTTCTAATTTAAATTTGATCGACTCATGACACCCATTCATATAGGTCAGGAGTCCTTCCAACTCGTCAGCGCTCCCCGAAAAACTAATTATCACATCGTCTACGTACCTCCGATAAAAATCTAATTTTCCAACAAACGGGTTTCGTGTACACAAGATGAATTTAACCTTCAAATAGTCCATAAAAAGACTAGCTGCCAAAGGACTAATAGGAGATCCCATAATGAGCCCTTTCTTCATGGAATAAAATTGATTTCTAAATTTTAAATAATTTTGTTCAAGGCAAATCGACAGCAGTGTTAGAAATTCCCTAGATACGAGAGGACTCATTTTTTTAATGTTGAAAAATAACTCAAAAATCCTCATAACATGCTTGGGCGGAATGTTCGTAAACATGTTATCGACATCCATTGAAGCGAGAACCCGATTTTCAGGAAACTTCCTATTCGGGCTGTTCATTATCTTTACAAGATCTCTGCTATTTTTAATGGAGTAAGTGGGATTAAAAGCCACTAACACGTTAAACATCTTAACCAATCCTTTAGCAAGCTTCTCGGATGGAGCAGAGTTGAAGGCTACTATAGGACGCATGGGAATACCGGGCGCGGTGAGTTTCCCGTACATGGGAGCCATATCCAATAAGATTGGTAATCTCTTGGGTAAAGTGGAAATAAAAGCCGCTTTTAAGAGTAAGGGCTCTCTCAAAAGTCGTTTGTCAAAAACTAAGGACGAGATACCACCGTTGGATAAATCGGGTGTATACAAGGTGGAGTGTTCCTCTTGTGAGGCTTCATATGTTGGCCAAAGTGGGCGTAAGCTGCGCACTCGGATTAAGGAACACCTGACAAGAAGTGACTCCGAAGTGAAGAAGCACCTTAGAGCGGAGCAACACGCTGAAACTTCGCTGGAAGTGCAGGTCCTGCATCAATGCAATAAAGGAAAGATGATGGACCTGCTGGAGCAGGTGGAAATTAAAGTGGATTCCCTCACGTCAAGACAATGTTTAAACGGCAGAGGTGAAGGAGGCATTTTTCAACATGTTCCTAACGCCAGCCTCCCCCACCTAGCTAGGCTAGAGGGCCAGTATAGTCGGAGGAAGGTCCGAGTGAACCTCGCCCAGCTATAGGAGGTAGGTGTGGTTTTTAATTGGGGGGTATTTATGATTTGTTGGTTGTTTTTATTGATTGTTAGTACTGTTAAATTTTTATGAATGTTTTAATGTAGGCCTCCTGGCAACGATTGGGTTTTTTTAAATATGACTTATTTGGGTTTTTTAGAATTGTACTGTATGTTATTTTTATTGTTTTTAGTTGTTTTTAATTGTTGACGTAGTGTATAATGTGACGTATCCATGTGATTTAAGTTAATGTTGCCTTTGTTGATGGGTGTTAAGAGGACACTGAGGATGAGGTGCTGACCTCGAAAAGGTTTTGTTAAATTAAAGGAATTAACCAGTGGAGGAGTGATGACTTGTTTTTGCATTCTGTTTACTATGATGAACCTTCACCAGCCAACCAACCACAATTGTAGAAACTACACAACTTTGGTAGATATTATTTTTTATTTTCACAAAAATTTTGAAAGGCTCATTACCGTGAAGCTGAGCCCAGACAATAAAAACTTGTATTAAATTAATTTATCATTCAAATTTTAATGTCCATTACTCAGAATATTAGGACAGGTTATCTGTAGGACAACCCTCTTCTAACCAGGATAGGGCTGGATTAATTTAAACATGCCCAATTCTCAATATATGTAAAAAAATGTCAGCATTCGAGTTTTGATTGGGCCTGAGCAATGGTCTGCCCATACAAACATAATTCCCTTTCCGAAAAGTGGAAAGGATATTTTGGTTCCTAAAAAACAGAATTTAGAGCCTGGAAAATACAAGATGCCATTTCGTTCCCACCTCTTTCTCCTTGTCTCTCATGCCACAAGCACAATTAGTATCAGTAACGTGTATATCAAAATTGTAGCATGATAGTTGACACGGGTAGTACATATTACTGTGAGTAAACTTTGGAAAAAAAAACTATCCAAATCCATAACAATGGTCGTATAGAGGTAGAGTGATTGTTGCCGTATCATATTTTAATTCTAAAAAGGCGCTTTCAGCCTTTTTGTTGTGCAACCCTAGTACCTTTTTTATTTTTGCTGATTTGACGGGGTCATTCAATTTCGACCTAATAAGTCACATTGTGGACAAGTATCTGTAGTTGGATTTCTAAATGATAGTTTGGATCCACTAGCAGTGCAGGGCAGTGCGGACATACGACCTGCGCATTCTATAAAATACTGTAACAAAAAAAATTGAAAGTGGTAATTAAATCTATTAGCAATTCCACTCCGCAAATTATTTTTAATAATTTACCTATTAGCGCGGTTCCTCCCTCCCCCATAGGGAGGAACCCCGCTTATAAGGTTGATACAATGAAACAATCCGGAAGTGCCGACAAGAAAATTTCGCGTTTCAGAACCCCTAGAGACCGAAAATAACGGTGGTTCAAATTTGTATATATATATATATATATATATATATATATATATATATGTATATATTTATATATATATATATATATATATATATATATATATATATATATATATATTTGTCTGTTCGCTCTCTAGCTCGAAGACGAATGGTCCGATTTTGATGAAATTTAGTACAAAAATCAGTCGTCCAATATGAAAGGTCAAGTTCGTTAACCAGCAAAATCTGCCCACTGGAAGATGGAGTTTGGGGCGAAATTCGCGCAGAAAAAATCGTAACGCTTACGTTTTTGAGTTCATAAGCTTGTAAGTACTCTTTTTATAGGCTTCTTGGGCTAGGAAAACGAATGAAACCATTTTCAAGGCGATAGCTTTAACCGTTTTCGAGAAAATTGGAAAAATAGTTTTTGAATACCGTTTTTGGTTTGGGTACTTAGAATCATGGGATTCAGTTGAAACATTTTCTGCATGTTCTACTTTCATTAAAACTAATATGTTGAAATTTTGGTTACGTTTGGAGTTAAGGAAGGGTTAGAATAAAATATTTTATTAACAGACATAAAAAGTTTTGGTAACTTTGTATATTTTCCTTAATATCTCGAAAAAGGTTAAGAATTTGGTAAACGCAAGAATACCATTAGAAAGCTTACTAAATGCTCTACAAAAAAGGTTCTGATGAAAGTTTTGATTAGGCGATGTCAATCGGAGAAATAAGTGCTTAAAACATTAAAGTAATTGATTTTGCTTATTCGAACTGTTCTATTTGTCTGTTTTTATTCCTTGTTATTTTTTAATTGCTTATAGTTGGATAATGTATTTTACAATAAAACAGATTAGGCAAAATAAGAAAAACAATTCATTGTTAGAAATATAGCTTGCCAAGAGAAAAAGATTCGTTGACGTCTTTTGAATATTTTCAATTGCCTTTATGCTGTTGGTTTTTTTATTTTATTTTTTAATTGATTTTATCTGTAGAATTATTACTGTAGTAAAAGAACAAAGGAATGTGTGAAAATATTTGATATTTTCCAATTCATTCAAACGTATGAAATGAAGTATCGGTAGAAGAGGATTCTAGGGTCTTGCGGACCTGACCCCAGGTATAGCCAGCCATAAAACCCTTTGAACAAAGGCCGAGGAAAATATTATCTGTTTCTATTCTATGCTTTTCAAATGAGAATAGGGATATGAACAGGAACCGGGGTCTCCCGTGGTCTAATGGCTAGCGCCTTGGATTCATAAGCGGGAGAATCATCCCACGGCTCGCTGGTGAAATTCCTCGCTACACCCTGGATGTCGGCGCTAATGACCTAGATGTAGATGTGCCGTAAAAAAAAAAAAAAAAAAAAAAAAAAAAAAAAAAAAAAAAAAAAAAAAAAAAAAAAACTGGAACCGCGCTAAGATGACGCAGTTCCTGCGAGTCGGACTTTTTTTTATGTGTTGATATTCCTAAATAACTAGGTAACTAAATAAGTCGATTCAATAGGGTCACTTTTCAATAATAATAATAATTAGTAAATACCTACTATTTCATTAATTATATAAAAAAAATATAAACCTCCTGAAATAAATGTTTTTCTTTTGTTGTTTTTTTACATGAACTGACGAAACTACTGTAAAGGTGTTTTGAAATTCAGAAAAATCAAACCCTTTAAGTATAATGTTTAGTCAGGATTTGTAAATTATTTTTTAGTTTGTAAGTCGGTTAGTCAATTTCGGGTGCAGCCCCTTTCCATCAATTAATCAGAAAATAAAACTCCATGACACGATAAATTGGCGATAAATAGCTCATACATTAAAATGGAGAAATTTCATTATATCGCCCAGGAGCATTTACGCTTTCCATGGAAATTCCAATCAAAATATGTAGTTATATTGGTGAACAGGTGAACAACTTGGCGGAAAAGCCCAACATTCTATCTAACCACCATCTGAACAATTGCTTTGTAATAAAGCTCAGTTTTAACAGCCTAGTTCCGAACTCAAGTCAAACCGATGCCAGCAGAGGTAACCACATACTTCGTCAAACAACTTTACTAGGCCACATATGTGTGCGCCATTCAATGAAACCAGTTGGATAACAACTGCAATTAATATCAAGTGTTATTTCAAGCATTCATAATTTGCGTAGTGGTTATTATTTTAAATAAATATTAAAAATCTTCAATAGTTTTGATCTAGTATTGTTGTGTGATTGAAATCTATAATTAAAAATTTTACTCATAAATTTGACGATTAGCTATAACCCCGTATCAAATAATAAGGTACAAAGAAAAAATAAAATAAAATAAGAAATTAAATAAATTATCTCAATTTCTTTTTTAAATTGGAGTCAATTTTTTTTTTTTTTTTTAAATCCTATATTGCGTCCTTTCAATGTATTTGTATATCCTAATCTTTGAGCAGGCTCGGTGGGGTACTGAATATCCCAAGCTCCGTTTTGAGGGGGTTGAACGAGTTAAAACGCCTGGTGGTTGAGTAATACATTCTCGATAATCACCTCTTACTTACTACGATTTCCTAACCGTTTTCGAGATATTTCAGAAAAGATACAACGGACAACGTTTCAAGCCTAAAATTATATTTTTCCTAATACTTTCTTACCCCAATATGCAACGAAAATTTAAATATCATAGATTAGATGACTGACAAAGGTCTTGAACAAGTTTGAACTGGATAAAACGTTTCTAAATACACAAAGTGAAAAATAGTTTCGAGAAGTAGCTGTATCAATTTGTCTCGTGATCAGTTACAGATATCAATTTAAAAATGGGTTCATCCGTTCTTCTACCTACAAAATGAGTACCTGCAAGCATAAAAACTCGAAAACGCAAGATTAAAGATTCCCACAAATGTCACTCAAAAAAACATGATTCAGTGGACGGATTTTGCTCGTTAACGAACTCCATCTTTTAAATTAGACGAAAGATTTTTAGACCGTATTTCATGAAAATTGGACCATTTTTGAGCCGGTTAGATAGCAAACAGTCAAATACATATACACATAGAATATATACATATATATGTAAATATATATATATATTCAGGATTGCGTCATGAGGTCACCCTCATAAGCGGGTTTCCTCCCTACACTATTGTAAAACATTTCCTTCATAGGGGCTACGCTCCTTCTACAAGTCATAGATGCCATGAAGTATGTTCACGTTTTCAGTAATACATTGGTAAGTAATTTACAAATAATGGCGTACATCTTTCTGCACACTGTGGTACTTACTGTTTTCCCACGCCGCATTTAATTAGACTTTAAAATTTCACTAGATTAGCAGAGTACTCAGTATACTCAAAGTATTATGCTGAAAATTTAATCTCCACAAGAGACGCATTACTTGGAGATTTTTTTTTTTTTGAACTGGCGATATCTGCCGGTCCATTTTCTCAAAGTAATATGAACCACTTTTAAAACAATTTAAATATTTATGAAAATTATTTTTAAATTTAAATGGTATGCATCGTACATTAGTAGATCTCAACAATGGAAACTATTGATGATTTCCATTCTTTAGACAAGTCATGAAACCAATGGAAAGTATCAAAAAAATAAAATTAAGATAACTTTTCTAGGCCGAGTAATGTTTTCACAAATTTATAATTTAATTATTCTACTAAATAGCACCTTAAAAAATGTGTTAAACATAGAAAAAATTCATTAAATTGCCTTATACTTACCAGCTTTCTGTGAAAATCCGACGATATAAATGAGCAAGTACAATGGTATCCATAATCTATAGTTTTGAAATGTGGCACAGCGGAACCCTGAAACATTAAAAACATAAATTAATGTAGGTATGTGAGCGTCAAAAATACGGCTTACACGTTGATCATAAATGTAACTAAATCATAAAATAACTATAGTGACTTTATTCCTACATCAACATTTGGGAAATTGTTTTTCCCAAATGGTCTTAAAACAAATATTTATTCATATAAATTTAATGAAGGTAATATAATAAGACATACAAAATTAATTTAATACAACGATAATGTAAAATGTACATCTC
This sequence comes from Gonocerus acuteangulatus, assembly GCA_946811695.1. Taxonomy (NCBI): domain Eukaryota; kingdom Metazoa; phylum Arthropoda; class Insecta; order Hemiptera; family Coreidae; genus Gonocerus; species Gonocerus acuteangulatus. The sequence continues at coordinate 119,743,484 of OX328123.1, read as the reverse complement.
CATGAAACGGAATATCACCAAATAAATTGAAAAAAAAAAAAAATATGATTTCATCTGCCCATCTTCAAAACTACCTTTCTTTACGCCGGACGGAATGGGAATCAATTTGGTGCATAGCTAGCTCCAGAGTTTATCTCTTGGCCTTCAGTGGCGTCCTGGAATCTCCATTTCAGCATGCATGTTTTTCATCCGAATGAAAGTAGCTATTAAGGTTGCATTTATGACAGAATTTTGGAAAAATATCTTCAAATCTTTATTGATCCAACCTAGTAGATACTAAAAATTACCCCCGTTAATATAAATAAATAAATAAATATATATATATATATATATATATATATATATATATATATATATATATATATATATACAACATATAATGTGGGCTCGACAATTGGTACGTTGTATTCCCCAAGCAAATGAATGAGTTAACAAGCAAAATCGGTTCATCTGGAGCGGGGGTTTACTCAAGACCCAAATTACTAAAATGCTCATACCAATTGTAATTTCAGTTGTATTGGAACGCGGTATACCTCCTGGGTATCTAATAAGAAAGAACTGCCGTAAAAATGAACAAAATCGGTCTATCGGAAGGGGAGTGGGTTTACTATGAACTTGGATATTATTCTCCCAACAAAAGTAGGTTGGTTAAGCTTCCACTAGGAGCACCTCTTTTTTTGTATAACTTTATTGTAGAGTTGTGACTGTATCCCGTTCCTTTAATTATTCTTCAAGATTAACAGACCACGCAAACAGAAAACTATGGGATGAAATGAATTACAAAATTGATAATTGAAACAGTTGCTCATTGCAAATGTAAAAGACAAGAAGAAACTATTCATTTATATATATATATATATATATATATATATATATATATATATATGCATTATTTTAAGAAAATTATGCAGGAATGCAGTCTGTACTTCGTATGTACTGGCGAAATTCTGAGAAAAGTGCTTAGTTATGCAGCTCCTGAGTCAAGTACACTTTTTTCTTCCTTATCAGGGCAAATCTCTTTCTCTCTATCTATCTATCTTCTTTCTCTTTCTCTTGTTTCCCCTTCAATCATTAGAAGAGTTTTTTTGTTTTTTTTTAAGTTTAATTAATACATAAAGTAATACTGTATATTAATAGGCAATAATGAATTTTCTGAGAAGTTTCAACGGAAGACAAGCTGCCATGACACCTTTCAATATTTGGAGCGAACTCCCCCTTGTAGAGTCTGGGTACTACTTCGAGAGAACAGCTCTTTGATACAAAAGTTTGAAGAGCTTCTTTGATCTAGTTTCAATTTGATTATGAAGAACTAATGAACCATCACTTTCAAACTCTTCAAAACAGTGTCGTAAATACAAGTTTCTCTCCTTTGTCCAAAGTTCTCTTAGAAGAAACGACGCACACACAAACAAAAGAATGATTTCGCATTCGTCTTTGGAAATTACGAAATTTATCTCATTCATTGACAGTAGTAACGTAAATAGAAAATAAGTGAACCTTTGAAAAAAAAAAAAAAAAAAAAAAAAAAAACGAAAATTAATTAAACCACTGTGTTACTCACAGGTATATTTATTCTTCAAAAAAATAAAAATTACAACCAACAAGAGTGTTCAAAACGCAATCCGGAAATATTCACATTTCAGAACCAATAGATTATACATATACATATGATCTATTGGTTCTGAAACGTAAATATTTCATTTCAAAACTACCGGATTGCGTCTTCGTGTTGGATAAGCTGGCTACTTAAGAAGGAAGCTGGAACCTGAGAAAGCAGTCCGGGTCATTAGGTTGAACAACAGAATGGGTTTAATGCCTATGTGTTAAATTATTGAAATACCATGTTTAATATATTAGTAATTTAAGGAGCTGAGTTGCACTTTAAACATCTAATGTAACTGTTTGTGTGCTCTGGTTTGCTCCAGTTGCTTGTTTAATGCTAATTAAAAACCAAATAGCATATCACGGTATCACGTGCTTAACGATTATAATTATTCTGTTAGTAGAACTTAGTTAAATACTTATTTAATATTTATTTAACTACTTTCTATTTGTGCTTTGAATGTAAGTTTTAATCTTTTAAAGTCTGTGTATTTAATACTTAACAGGAAGATTAACTCCCCGGGTAGAAGGTTTTTATTTGTTTAAGTATATTAAACTCTTTTGGAACATCTATTTATTCATTCATTTCTTTTGGAATAAATTTTAACTAATTGAGTATTAAATTAAATTACAGTGGATGGATTAACCGAAAATGCTTTGAATGGACACTCTCGTTGGTTTTAATTTTTATTTTTTATGAAGAATAAATATACCGGGCATATACCGACCTGTGAGTGGTTTAATAAATTTCCGTTCATTTTCAAAGGTTCACTTATTACAATTAGTCACTTATTCACAAAGGTTCACTTATCAAAAATGTTGTTTCTCAACCCGTTTAGTAGTAATTTCTCTTGTGGCCCGCTAATCTGGGGCACCCTGTATATATAAGCGGGCCACAAGAGAAATAACTACTAAACGTTTGGAGATATCAACATTTTTCATAGGGGCGAAGTTGTAGTTCTCGTTGGGATCTTTAAAATGGTGCCCTCGGAAATGAGAAAATAACACTTGTAAGGGCTGAAATAGGCCTTTGAAGGGAAGGGTTTCCTCTTTGCCCATATTTTGCATTAAATTTTTGAAGTTTGCTAACAAAACCAGGAAGAACCGTACAAACAGGGTTTCGATCCGTCAAGTAGTTCTCTGTAAATATACGTTTTCATTTGCATGTATTCCTCGACTGAAATGCCAAAAAAATGCACTTGAATTTATTTAAATAGTTTTTTTGTTAAGGGAGATTTAATTCATCATAGGAGAATGAGTTCAGCACTCCACGAAACAATTCCCACTAGTGTAAACTAAAAAAGAAAATACATAAAAATTGGAGGTTTAGTTATAAGAGTTCCCAAAATTACAGGTCACAAATAATGAATGATTTTTTTTGTTGCAATAAATAACATTTTTAATGCTGAGCACATTCTCCTAAGCTAAATTAGCCCTTCCTTAACAAAAATACTATAAAATAAATTGAAGTGCCTTTTTTTGGCATTTCAGATGTGGAATACATGCAAATGAAAACGTATCTTTACAGATAACTACTTGATGCATCGAAGCCCCGTTTGCACGGTTCTTTCTTGTTTTGTTAGTACATTTTAAAAATGTAATGCGAAAAATTGGGTAAAGAGGAAACCCTTCCCTTCAAATGCCTATTTGAGCCTTTAGAAGTGTACTTTACAAATGTTTTATATAGAAATCGAAAGAATCATGTTAAATATAATAAAATCGGTTGAAACAGTTTCAGCTTTTATCTTGGCGTTACAAATAAGTGAAACAAAGCAAAAATTATAATTCAAATATTTTTTTAAAAACATGACTTAATTATTCGATTGGGCATTACTGTCCATATTCAAACAATTTATGTAGTAATCCGGATTCCATCGACTCTGCACAAAACATATACATTTTTTAAACTTTCTTATCAGGCTGGGTACGGGACACTGGTCTCCTGTATGCCGATTTCGTTCATGAGTTTTCCGATTTCGTTTACGGGACATTTCTGTCCCTAACTATCCAATAATTTGTTTATTGTATTTTTTTTTTTTAGGCAAGTTACAGCCTCATTTGCACCGTAAATTAAGGGTGTTGAGCTAATATGTCTGCCATACCTCAGTGAAAGCCAGTACGGGATGTATATGTCCTGTACCGAAGCCAACATATTAATGCAATAAATTTACAACATTTTTTAAACGGATGTTTTCATTGATCATTTACACTCACTGGACAACATTCTCATGTTAGACTCTAAACCTCAATATCTTTTAAGTACTTGATCGGTCTTTTTCCGGATCCTAAAACAATATACTAATGGAATTTTCATACTCAGTGGGGTCAAAATGAAGGACTCCTCCTTCTCTCTCTACAATTCATAAAAGCTTACAGTAGTTAGAGATATATATGTATATAATACAATTACAAAAAAAAAACAAAGAATATATATTGAAGTAGCTTATTAAATCCAACTATATTCTTCTTATATTATCCGATATTATATATCGGTTCTTCGGTCATGAATATTAAAATATATTATAATTGCGAATATGTTATAATATTATTAATTACATTATAACAAAATGTATCATATAAGCTGATATAGACATTTATTATCTAGTGTGGAAATACTGCAATAATAATTATAATTATTATTAAAAATATATAATTTATTATTATTATAATAATTACTAAGCAGCTTTTTCATTGGTGAATAATTATTAACCAATCAAAAAGCTGCTTAACATTAATTACATTTCATTATCAGTGCTCACTGAAACTAAATAATTGCGATCATAAAAAATGAAAATTTATTTTATAGTTATTTTAGCTCATCTATATTAACTAAAAAATCATTCACGCAGGAGCTGCATAACTAAGCACTTTCCTCAGAATTTGGAAGCGTCGAGTGCATTCCTGAACCCCCCCCCCCCCTTCTAGTCAACCGATTTACTTTATTTTTATATTTTAAATTTTTTCTCTTCAGTTGAGCACAACGAATACAGAGTTTCGTTAAAATGTAACAAAAATGACGGCTGGTATTGGTTGGTTAACGAACTCGTTGTTTGATGGAGGAATACTAAATACCAAGTTTCGAGGCGAAAAAACAAAAACTCTGGCCTGCATCGTGTTAACGGACACATATATAACTATATATATATACATATATATATATATATATATATATATATATATATATATATATATATATATATATATATAGGGGAAGGTGTTGTACCTTTGACTTGAATATTAAGGTTAAATTAATTTTTTTTATTTCATTGTAACCATATTTAATTTTTTCAAGGTTCTAATTTTACATTTAATATTTTTTATTAATTTAAAAAAAAAATAATCGTACAGTGGTCAAAGGTAAAACATGTAGTTGTACCTTTGACCATGGGGTGTTGTACCTCTGACCAAGTAAAAACAACACAGCAGTGCAGAAAAAAAAATATATTGAGTAATATTATAATTAATTGTAAGTTTAATAAATACAGGGCATGGATGTAAGCATAATAAAAATCTATTATTGGTATTATGTTATGCTTAATATGCTGAACAATCCAGTCCAACCAATAAACGTTTGAACTGTCAAGCAGATCCACTAGCAATAGTAGGGTATGGAAGTTAAGCCACAATGTCTTCAACGTCAATATTATACAAAATTTCATCAATATCATACAAATTTTCACTTACATCTTCAATAATTAGCTTTTCAGGAATATCTGTCAGGATACGAGGTTTCCCTTTAGGCCAGCCCCTATTTGACATTTTCCTTGCCTCCGCTTTTTGATGAGGTCTTACAACTTCAAGTGGAACGATAAGGGGCGATAGGTTCGAACTGCTACACTGAGGATTAATAAAGTCAGTTTGAACTTATTTAATTTATTATTTTTTAAATTCTTCTAACAATTGAAGAAACCAATATTAATTTTTTTTTAAGAATTATTAGCAGAAGAACATAAAAGTTGAATTATGTAAAAATTACTCAGGTGTGTTGTACCATTGACCTGGTCAAAGGTACAACAACTAGTCGTGGTCAGAGGTACAACACCCCGGTAGTGTAAATTAGAATGCATGCTAAAAATTTTAGGGTTAAGATAAATCAATTTTAGAAGCTACACCATGTTTCTTATTGTAATAGCTACTTTGTCAAATTATTTCCATCTAAAAAGATTTAATACAAAAAATATTATGAGGCAAAACGTCAACAAAAAATAACTTACATTTTTATTATAGAAATGGATAAGTATTTTTTTCAAGAATCCCCTTTGACTGGAATAATCCAAAGTAGGTTACACAAGCCCTCTAGTAAAGGAGCTAAACACTAATTACACCACAATTTATAAAATGTTGCTACAGGCCGCCACAGCCTCGGTGGTCAAAGATACAAGACGGTCAGAGGTACAACACCTTCCCCTATATATATATATATATATATATATATATATATATATATATATATATATATATATATATATAAATTTTAACTTGGGTCATTTTCGGTGACTACGAGGTAGGATCGATAAAGATTCGAAGAAATTTTTTAAAAATTCCGTCATGAGTGCAACCTCAATAGCTATTTTTCTTCGGAGGAAAGTGCTAAAAATAATTATTCGTTGCTTTAATTTAATTTCACTTTAATAATAAATAATTTAAGTGCACTTTAATTTAATATATTTGATAAATTATTAAAATGCCAAAAATAAAGTAAATGCCAACAATTCTGCAAGAGTAATTTTTGTAATAATCGTGAGAGTTATAATGAGGATTTTTTCTGGGCTGAGAGAAAGAAGTACTTCGTATAATAAAAAAAAAATAACTCATTAAAAAATGGCTAGATTCGTTATAAATTTAATCTCTGAAGAAAATGCTGTGGGCGTTTAAAAGCTGCATTGAATAACTTTCTAAAAAGCCACAAGCTGTATTATTCCTCCCTTTAGAAGTCATTTAGCTCCTGAAGATTAATGATATCTTAAGTTTCTATGGCAACTTTCAGTTCCTTGTCATTGATGATTGATAATACATATCTATTGTAACAATTATACCACTTATTACCCTGTATTACAGATGGTATATATAAATATATATATATATATATATATTTATTTTAACAGAGTACCCGATTAAAATAGTAAGAATATTGCAATTTTAATATTTACTATTATAAGTTATTTTCTAAATAATTTTACGGTTTCATATGATTTTTTAGTAACATTTACTTTCAAACAACTTCAATTTAGAAGGAATCAATCTGTTTGGAAGTGTATGTAATAAAAGGTCCGAATCGCAGGTCATCTTACCCCGTTTCCTTTCATATCCCTACTGCCATAAGTAAAGAAAGAGAAGAATTTATAAATAGATTTTTAGCTGTTTTAAAAAAAAAAAAATGATATCTAAAAAAATAAGATTTTAGGCGCCACAAGAGGAAACTACCAGTATGCTAAAAGGAAATTACTCCATCCCCGTTTTGACCGTTCGCTCTTAGTAACACTATGACCGATATCTTTCTTATTTTCATACACGGTTTAACTAAAAATCATATTTTACTGTTAAATACAAGTAAAAGTCCGTCACGCAGGAGCTGCATAACTAAGCACTTTCCTGAGAATTTGGGTAGTGTAGATTGCTTTCCAGAACAATTTGCTTAAAATATCCTACATAAATAAAATAAAAACATGAATAGTTCTCTTTTAAATTTGTAATGAGTAACTGATCAATTAATAATTTGCTTCCAGAGTTATGTTTACACATGGTACCTATTACACTTCGTAATAAATACAAAAAACCTCATATTATCGTATTTTGATCTAACGCAGGAACAGGATACAGTCACTCTAGTGGTAGAAAGCGCTCCTTGCGGCGGCTTTGTGAACCTACGTCTGACGGGCTTTTCTATTGAAATATATTACAAATTAAACCCCCGCTTTCCGATTGACCGATTCAGCTCATTTCTACAGACCTTCTTTCTCATGAGTTACCCACGACGTATACCGCGTTTCGTTACAATACAGCAGAAATTACGACCGGTATGAGTATATTAAGAATTTGGGTCAGGAGTAAACCCCCCCTTCTAATGAACCGATTTAGTTTATTTTTACAACACATATTTACCTGTAGATTACCACTACGAATGCCGAGTTTCGTCGAAATATACCAAAAATCACTGCTGGTAGTGGCGAATTGGTATTGTGGGTCCGGAGTAAACCCCCCCCCCTCCTAATGAACCGATTTAGTTTATTTTTACAACAGTTATTTACCTGTGGATTACCACTACGAATACCGAGTTCCGTTGAAATATACCAAAAATCACGGCTGGTAGTGGCGAATTGGTATTGTGGGTCCGGAGTAAACCCCCCCTTCTAATGAACCGATTTAGTTCATTTTTATATCTCAATTTTCTCTCTATATAACCACTACGAATACCAAGTTTCGTTGAAATATAACAAATATTACGGCTGACATAGTCAAATTAGTGTTTTGGGTTCGGGGTAAACCCCCCCCCCCTTCCGGTGGACCGACTTTGGTGGTTAACGAACTCGTTCAATCGTTTGCTAATTGAATGCTATATACCAAGTTTCGTGACGAAAAAACAAAAACTCTGGCCGCTATCGTGTTAACAGACACACATATATATGTATATATATATATATATATATATATATATATATATATAAATTTTAACGGGGGTCATTTTTGGTGTCTACTAGGTAGGATCGATAAAGATTTGAAGAAATTTTTCAAAAATTCCGTCATGAGTCCAACCTCAATAGCTACTTTCCTTCGGAGGAAAGTGCTAAAAAAAGCAACAACCAATAAAAATGTGAGATAAGCAGAGATAAAACTCAGTTCAAAAGAACCAAAGACTATAAGGTTGGCACGCCTGAAGAAAAAAAAAAAACTTGATCTATTCCTCAGACCTTAAGTCCTTTATTTATTTATACATTTTACGTTTCGGCCTTCTGGCCATTTCTAATTTCTAGAAATAAAATAAAGTGTTACAAAAAGCCCCCTTGTTTAACCCTCTTATTAAATAATTTATAATAATTTAACCCTATATCCAATTTTCTTCCATTGTTTACCTAAATTCCAGCAGCCTCTTTTTTAAAAAAAACTTTTTCAGTACCGGCCTTGTCATCCCGGCAATTACAATTATTAAAACCATTCTTTAAAATTTTTTTAGGCACCTTCCAAATCCCAAAACCACCATTTTCTTTTTTTTATCCCCCACATTGTCAAGACTCTTTCATAATCTAATAAGACTTCTCTATGCCTATCCTCATTTTTATAACAATCCATATATTTGTTAAATTTTAAATTAAAATAATAAATGTATGACGGGAACGAAGCTTTAATAAACTGCAAAAAATTATGTAGTAGCGTTAATTTTGATGATACATTATTTAACTACTTATCTGCCATGACGAAGCATGGGTAGTTTGCTAGTTATCTCCATTTGTGTTGGCTTTACAAATAAAACAGCTGATCGATTCTGTTGTAAAATATATTCCTTATGACATACCTTTCATTAAATTCATTAACATAAAGAGCGTTAAATTGCATCAGGGGAAAGTACAGAGCGACCTTCTCCGCCGATGGGGGAATTTCGTAGCAATAGCCAATATATCACTAAGCGCTTTCAGGCGACCGTATATTTCGCTAGGAATGTATAGAATAAATCTGCAAACATGGCATAGCTGAAGGGCATGAGGTTGTTATCAGGTAAGGGCCTAAAGGCAGGACCTATGGCCCAGGGGGGGGGGTCGAAGAAAGGAAATAGGGGTGGGGACTTAATCATTCCTTGCCAAGGGACACAATACCCTTCCTCTCAATAGCCTCACTATTACCTTCCTCATAACCCCGTACCATTCTATCTTATATCCAACCATCTACAATACTTCTAAATTATTTCTCATTTTCAGAAATGACTAAAGTATTCACTGCAGGAAGGGGGTGATTAGGGTTCATATGCGCAATCGATTTAAATATAGAAAATGTTCACCAATTCATTAAATTATTTTCAATAATGCAAAAGCTAAGAAAACCCAAACTGCAACATCTTAGCGAGTTTTATAATGCTTACTCCTTTGCTTGATATAGAAAGCTAAGAATGGGAACAAATATTATTTTGCCTTAATAGAATGTAACTAACACTGTTGTGAAACTCTGTTAGTGAATCAACAGCTGTTATCTACAATTTATTTCACTAACAGATATTCCCGCCAGAAATCATTTCGTGGAACATGTATTCGAACTTTGAATGATCAACTTCGAGTCACAGTATTTCCTCTTTTTTAAAAAATATTTGCATAAATATATGAAAAATTAAATACAACTCGAGCGTCTTGATTTAACTTATTTTTTGTAATGCCTTCACTACCGCAAGTGCCTTTAAAGATAATAAATCTCAGTTTGGATGAACTTCAAACGTTAGACATTATTTTCAAATTAATTCGTCGCTTTCGAGCATTCGAAAACAAAATACCATTTTTTTTATTTTATTTTATTTTTTTTTATTTTTTATTTTTTTCTTGAAGACAATTTATTTATTTAATTTATTATGAGTTTCGCGACGGAGGCGACTGACTCATAAGAACAGCAGAATCAAAGTCCATTAAAGTAGTAGTCAGGTCGTAATATTAAAAAGGATTACACTTAAATAAAACACCAGAAAAAAAATTGAAAAACACAAAACATGAAGCAACATACTTTATACAATAAAGACAGAGAAAAAAAATTAGAAGAATACATATAATTATATTTTCGAATAATAGTTCAGTGTTTTGAGATGTCAGAAGTATTTCGATGTATTGGCTACCCTCTGTTAGTAAGTCATGTAAGTCGTGGGGAATTGTCTAGTTGCTGAGTTGTCTACAGTCTGTCAGAATATGTTTAACAGTTAGACTTCTGTTACACTGTCTGCAAGTCGGTCTTTCTTTTCTGTCTAGTAAGTACGAATGGGTAAGTCTGGTGTGTCCTATCCGAAGCCTGGATAGGATGACTTCCTCTCTTCGGGAGAATTGTTCTTTTATCCAGGCTTTGGTTGTGTTTTAGATTTCCTTTAACTTGGAACTACTTCTCAACTAATCTCTTTCCCATTCGTACAGTAAGTTAGTTCGTAATGTTTTGGTCAAGTCTGATGAAGTCACAGTGTTTACATCAGGCACGGGTCGGTCTGTAGCCAGTTTTGCCTGTGCGTCCACAGCTGTGCTCGTTTCGATGTCTTCGTGTCCAGGTAGACAGAACAGTGTATCGAAGACAATTTATTCTATACCATGCCTCAAGACATCTATCAGAAGTTCAACCTAATGTCTATTAAAACATGATAGTATGTTTTTTTGTGTGTGTCTGTGTGTATTTAACGGCGTATCAACATTAGGGCTATTAACGCCGGGCTGTCTACAGGTTTCCGCCCTCTTCTATAATGCCAACAGCACGTGGTCGGTCACCCATTCAGGTACTGACCACGCCCGACGTTGCTTAACTTTGGTGATCTACGGGAACCGGTGCATTCAACGTGGCTATGGCCGTTGGCATGATAGTATGAGTTACGATTTTTGTTTCTAAGTATCCTGCATAAAAACCATGTCCCGAATTGAATTAGCCATAAATATTTGTCAAAATTAAACCATTTTTGTATACTGTAGGTTGCTTGCAAATATGTGTATGTATCTCTCTTCCTCACTCTCTCTCTCACTCTCTCTCTCTCTCTCTCTCTCTCTCTCTATATATATATATATATATATATATATATATATATATATATATATATATATATATATATATATATTTGTGTGTGGTTACATAAATAGATAGCGAGAGAGAGGTGTTTATAAAATAAATTAACAACTATATTTTTAAATTGTTAAATATATTTTGTTTATGCTAACATAATATATTATATCAATAAGTAGAACAGTAAGCGTAAAACCTATGAGGTGAATATTTAATAGTTTTTATAATTTTGAGTTATTATCAAGCATATACGCATGAACCATAATTTATCATATTTTCACGGTTCGCCAAAACTTACTGTTTTAACTTGAATTTCTAATCAGTAGATTGAGTTTAAAAGCAATAACTTTCTAACTTCCTCACTACTCATCTTAAAATGGACCTCCCATTAGAGTTAATTGAGAAAATTGTAGTTTATATTAGTGCTGGAAATAGTCTAAACTTTGCTCTCTTGGCTACGTGTATTATGACCTCGCCGTCATCCTAGAAACAGATGGTGCTAAGAAACGGTTTGTTATAATGGTTTTTATGACTGCCAGAAATTTATTGTTCTCTTCTATTTTCTTAATTTATCTGTTTTACTCACACGCCCATTTTGTTTAGGTATTTTAAATACTCACTGATCACTGATTTTAAGCTTTTTAATGCACACAATATAATAACACCAAAAAAAAAGTCCGTTTCGCAGGAACTGCGTCATCTTAGCGCGGTTCCGTTCTTATCTCTAGTGTTTATGAAGGCATAGAATAGAAACAGCTATTACTTTGTTTAGATCAATAGCGAAACAGCTATCCAAATGAAATCTCAAACAAACCAGTCTTCAAAGGTCTTGATTTACAATCTTACCTGCATGGGTCAGCTATACCATAAGTCGGGCAGAATGGCCTCCGCTCAGAGGCATTTGGAAAGCCTTGGGATCTCTCTCTTTGAACGCTACATTTCTAACAATAAATTGATCTTCTTATTTTACCTAATCTGTTTTATTGTCAAATACATTATCTGACTATAAGCAATTTAAAAATAACAAGGAATAAAACAGACAAAAAGAACAGTTCGAATAAGCGAAATCAATTACTTTAAAGTTTTAAGCACTTATTTCTCCGATTGACATCGCCTAATCAAAACTTTCATCAAAACCATTTTTGTAGAGCATTTAGTGAGCTTTCTAATGGTCATCTTCCGTTTCCCAAGATTCTCAACCTTTTTCGAGATATTAAGGAAAGTATACAAAGTTACCAAAACTTTTTATGTCTGTTAATAAAATATTTTATTCTAACCCTTCCTAAACTCCAAACGTAACAAAAATTTCAACATATTAGTTTTAATGAATGTAGAACATGCAGAAAATGTTTCAACTCAATCCCATGATTCTAAGTACCAAAATCAAAGAGAAAAAGAACAGTTCGAATAAGCGAAATCAATTACTTTAAAGGTTTATGCACTTATTTCTCCGATTGACATCGCCTAATCAAAACTTTCTTTAGAACCATTTTTGTAGAGCATTTAGTGACCTTTCTAATGGTCACCTTCCGTTTCCCAAGATTCTCAACCTTTTTCGAGATATTAAGGAAAGTATACAAAGTTACCAAAACTTTTCATGTCTGTTCATAAAATATTTTATTCTAACCCTTCCTTAACTCCAAACGTAACATAACTTTAAACATATTAGTTTTAATGAAATTAGAACATGCAGATAATGTTTCAACTGAATCCCGTGATTCTAAGTACCCAAACCTGTTCGCTTCACTCCGCTCAACGAAACATACCCCGTGAGGTGCTGCCACCTAGCGGTGTGCCCGGGAACTACTTGCCCGCGGCAGTACGAACTGCACGAAAAGACAAGTTCGGAAGATATAGTCGCCATAGTCACCAAGCAGCGAGTCTGGAGCATCCAAGTTTTTCTCTCCCCAAGTTTCATACACCAATTATGGAGGAGTAAACATCTAAGCCACCCAGGACGAGCGAAGGGAGCAGGAATGGTGTTGGCCAGCCCACCAGGATTGGAGAAAGAAGAAAATGCAGCACATTACAAGGCTTATACATCATGCTTAAACACATAATCGTCAAGACACCAGGTACCTTTCTTAATTTATCATTTATGAAGATCCAGCAAAACCATTCAACAGTTCAACCATCGGCAGCACTCATCATTTATCATAATCCAAAATTTAACTAACCCAATAACAATAAATATGTTCCTGCTTTTGGCTTTACACCCCCATCTAATTAATTATATTTTCCAAAATAAATCCTGATTTTAAATTCAACCTATGTACAAATCTCTGCAGTCCTTCACCACCAGTGGTCTACTCTAAACCATATAAAAAATGGTAGAGTGACCACAATCGCAAACATGGTCCTCCGGGCAGAGATCTGTTTCAGTTACATAATTTTGGTAAAAAATAGTCTTATATTCAGGCAATAAAAAATATATTGATATGGATTTGTGAATTAATTGCTATAAAATATTATTATTTTCAAATCACATCAAGTCTATACCATTTTGTATTAATTATCATGAACTAATCAGTTTAAAAATTCTCTTCATGATCCAAATCAGACTTGATCATTTCAAATGTGTTGCTTAGACTATTTTAATGTTTAAATAATTTCTATAAATGTTTGAAGACATATTTAACTCAAGTAATTGACATTAGCCCAACATGAGAACTTACATTCAATTATATTATTAAATTATTTATATTATTGTCTCATGTTCATCTCTCAATTACCTTATAGATTTTATTCTTTATATTTTTTAATTTAATTACAATATGTTCTTCAATCATTTATTAATGATCTGGGTAGACAATAAGATTCTCATAAATATCATTTATATCTTTATTTTCTAGATATGTATCACACAGGTATTATTATTATTTCACATAAAGTCAATTCATTTGTTATTCCACACATAAACACCTATTTAAAACACAATTCTTCTTCCACTGTGACTGATCCTCATGGTTTTCTCAAACTAGGGAGGCTTCGCTCAGCTAGCTGTTTCTCCACCTAGACTCAGTCCATAGAGGTAGTGGTTGCCAAGTAAAGTTACAGTGGCCCCGCTCTCGTGACGTCACACTCTCCTTGGTTTCTTTTCGTGACAGTCACCTTATGTATGATGTGTTTTAAATGCTTTTGATTGTTTTAATGGTTTTTATTGACTTTAGCTTAGCCTGTTGTATTAATGTAGTCAATCATCTTACTCTATTTTAATGTTTCGTCTGCTCAGCCCGTTCTCTTCTCAAGTTTTATTTATTTTGTTGTTCTTATTGGTACCTGAACATTTTCTATCTCTATTTTATCTTGTGCTTCTTCCTTTTGCTCTATTGTTCTCATTCTTTTATTTGTTTGGCTAACTCCTTGCTCCGCTCCTGCTCGATCTGGTTGGCTGCTTTGTTTTTGTTTTGAATATGCCTGAAGATCAAGACGCTCAAAGGCGTCAAACGACGAAATCCTCTGATTATCTTAATCAAGCCAACGCACTTGAACGCAAAATGCGCCTTTTAAAGCGCAACATCATTGGAATCGGCGACATTACATTGAACGATATCGCAGATGAAGACATACGTAGCTTCGAGGCGAGGTATCTCGTCGCGAAGGAAGAGTGGGAGGAATTCTGCTGCACATGGGACAAACGCGACTCACTACATCTGCTTTTGGGAGAAAGCGATATTTTCCCTAATAAAGATTGGGATGCGGTATACAGCAAGCTACGGTCTGAAATTATCGCTGCTAAAGCCATTCTACTCTCCCTCAAGGACCGCGACTCTTTAAGGAAAGCTGAAAAAACCGAATTGCCAACAATGACCTCCCGCGGTCCCGAGCTCGATAAGATCCCAATTCCCAAATTCTCAGGTGACCTCCTACAATGGACCCACTTCAGAGACACGTTCCGCTCCATGATACACGATCGCAAATCTCTCAGCAAAATTGAGAAATTTCATTATCTGATAGCAGCTCTCAAAGGAGAATCCGCGTCATTAGTTTCCAATTTCACCATCGCGGATGAGTCCTACGATCAAGCTTGGGAGAAGGTAACAAAGACCTACGACAACCCTCGAGTATTAGCTCGTCTTCTAGTTCATCGCATCGTGGATTGTGAAGTTACCTCTGCCAAATCGGAACAGCAGAAATATGATAGGTTTCTTACAGGCGTTGCTGATAGTATCGAGGCCTTTAACGCTCTCAAACTCGAGAATCCTTGCGAATTCATATTGTCCACATTAGCCCTGCGCGCTCTTGACGCTGAAACGAGGAAACAATTCGAATTATCTCGAGAGTCCAGCAAGGACCTTCCGAAAACTGAGGACGTAACAACATTCATTCGCCAAAGGAAACTCGCCCTCAAGATGTCACAGGATGTATCAGGAACAAGCTCAAGCAGTAGGTCCTCATCGAACTCTCGTGTTAGCTGCCCCAACAGAAACTCCTCGCGGTACAAAGCGGTTTCATTTCACACCAGCAGCGATTCCTCGGATTCTCAAAGTTCTAAGTCCCGAGGAACCAGTCCTAAGCCCGTTCAATGCCTTTTCTGCCAAGGCGCCCACACCTGTGCGAAGTGCGAAAGATTTAAAAAACTTCCTGTAGAGCAACGGGCATCGATGATACGTTCTTGGAAGGTGTGTTTCAACTGTTTAAAAAAAGGGCACAGAGTTGGAAACTGCCGTTCCAAATTTCGCTGCATCTACTGCAGGAGTAAACACCACTCACTGATCCATCGAGATGATCGTGGAGTCACCAAGGATGAAGAACCGGCTCATGACAAAAGACAATCTCCAGTTGCAGACACTCAAGACAAGTCCTTCATCGGTTTTGGCTCAGCCCAGAAATCATGCTCAAGGAGCACCGTACTCCTCGGAACCGTGCGCACTCTGATTAGAGGTTCAAGAGGTGATTTCCACACCGCACACGCTCTCCTCGACTCAGGCAGTCAAAACACCTTTATGACTTCCTCTCTTGCAAAGAAGATAGGTGCTAAGATTTTCCCTTCCAAGGTGTCCATCACAAGCCTCGCAGGATCAACCCTACCAGCGCACCTAGTAAAAGGATCCACACACTGCGTTTTACGCCCACTCGCTGGAGACACAGAGTTAAAGGTGACACCGTTGGTCATCGATCACATTACATCTGATTTGCCCAGTATCAGCCTACCAACATCACTTTCCAGCAAGCTTATGGATTTACCCTTGGCCGATCACCAATTTGGAGAGTCTAAACCCATCGACATACTGTTAGGAGGAGATGTCTTCCATCAAATTATTTCCGGCGCATCTAAACCCTCTGACATCGATGGTTTGTCATTGTTGCCCACCACATTCGGAATCGTTGTCACTGGCACATTGAATGATCACCCCTCTACTTCTCATCACTCATTCTTTATCGAAAGGCATCATTCAATTGAGGATGATATGAAGTTGTTTTGGGAGATTGAAGAGCCCAAACCTGTTGACCGAACCGACCCCGAAGATGCCTATTGCGAGGAATTTTACTCGAAGACACTTTCTCGAGATGACGAGGGAAGATTTATAGTGAGACTGCCCTTCAAGGAAGGCGTTCCGATCGGCGACAACAGAGATATTGCATACCGCCGTTTCTACGCTCTGGAAACTAGATTCCGAAAGGATCCCGAGTTTTTTCATAAATATTCCGAATTCATGCAGGAATACAGGGACCTCGGACACATGTCTCCTGCAACAACTAAGTCCTCGTATCTCATCCCTCACCATGGCGTTTGGCAGGAGGGCCCCCACGGCGACATGAAGCTGAGGGTAGTTTTCGATGCGTCATGCCCTTCGTCATCAGGTTACAGTCTCAATGACGCACTCCTATCGGGACCCAAGCTACAAGAAGATTTGTGCAACATTCTGATCCGTTTTCGCCTCTATGCCATTCCTCTATGTGCGGACATGGTTATGATGTATCGGCAAGTTGTCATTCACGAAGAAGACAGAAAATTCCAGCACATCCTGTGGCGCGATTCACCCAACAAGGCAATTCAGATAATGGAGCTCAATACCGTAACATATGGGCTTAAGTCAAGCGCATATCAAGCTCTTCGAACCGTAAGGCGACTTGTAGAAATCCATGGGTCAGAATTCCCCTTAGCCGCAAGTCGCGTTTTAGAGAACTGCTACGTTGACGACCTGTGCAGCGGAGCTAATACCCTAGAAGAAGCTCTTCTACTTCAAAACCAGTTATGCGGTTTATTCGCAAAAGGCGGATTTACCCTAAGCAAGTGGGCTTCGACCGAACCGATGCTTCTTCCTGCCAAAGAACTACATAGCGAATCTGTAGCCATCAGAATCGACGACTCCACCAAAATATTAGGTCTACTTTGGCGTTCATCAAATGATTCCTTTTCCTATTCGGTCAAACCCCCTCATCCTTGTCCGGTCACTAAACGGCAAATGCTGTCGTCAATATCGCGTATCTTTGACCCACTTGGACTGCTTGCTCCTGTAGTCTTCATCGCCAAGTCATTGCTCCAAGAGGTCTGGAAAGCGAAGACCGACTGGGACGAAGAACTCCCACACGATCTCCAAGATGCCTGGATGGAACTTACAACCGATTGGCTAGCCCTGTCTTCTATCTTGATTCCACGATACATCACTGAACCCCTAGCAAATTACTTTAAAGGTTTATGCACTTATTTCTCCGATTGACATCGCCTAATCAAAACTTTCTTTAGAACCATTTTTGTAGAGCATTTAGTGACCTTTCTAATGGTCACCTTCCGTTTCCCAAGATTCTCAACCTTTTTCGAGATATTAAGGAAAGTATACAAAGTTACCAAAACTTTTCATGTCTGTTCATAAAATATTTTATTCTAACCCTTCCTTAACTCCAAACGTAACATAACTTTAAACATATTAGTTTTAATGAAATTAGAACATGCAGATAATGTTTCAACTGAATCCCGTGATTCTAAGTACCCAAACCTGTTCGCTTCACTCCGCTCAACGAAACATACCCCGTGAGGTGCTGCCACCTAGCGGTGTGCCCGGGAACTACTTGCCCGCGGCAGTACGAACTGCACGAAAAGACAAGTTCGGAAGATATAGTCGCCATAGTCACCAAGCAGCGAGTCTGGAGCATCCAAGTTTTTCTCTCCCCAAGTTTCATACACCAATTATGGAGGAGTAAACATCTAAGCCACCCAGGACGAGCGAAGGGAGCAGGAATGGTGTTGGCCAGCCCACCAGGATTGGAGAAAGAAGAAAATGCAGCACATTACAAGGCTTATACATCATGCTTAAACACATAATCGTCAAGACACCAGGTACCTTTCTTAATTTATCATTTATGAAGATCCAGCAAAACCATTCAACAGTTCAACCATCGGCAGCACTCATCATTTATCATAATCCAAAATTTAACTAACCCAATAACAATAAATATGTTCCTGCTTTTGGCTTTACACCCCCATCTAATTAATTATATTTTCCAAAATAAATCCTGATTTTAAATTCAACCTATGTACAAATCTCTGCAGTCCTTCACCACCAGTGGTCTACTCTAAACCATATAAAAAATGGTAGAGTGACCACAATCGCAAACACAAACCAAAAACGGAATTCAAAAACTATTTTTCTAATTTTCTCGAAAACGGTTAAAGCTATCGCCTTGAAAATGGTTTCATTCGTTTTCCTAGCCCAAGAAGCCTATAAAACGAGTACTTACAAGCTTATGAACTCAAAAACGTAAGTGTTACGATTTTTTCTGCGCGAATTTCGCCCCAACCGCCATCTTCCAGTGGGCGGATTTTGCTGGTTAACGAACTTGACCTTTCAAATTGGACGACTGATTTTTGTACCAAATTTCATCAAAATCGGACCATCAGGGAAGCCAGAAATGAGCGAACAGACAAATATATATATATATATATATATATAAATAAATATATACATATATATATATATATATATATATATACAAATTTGAACCACCGTTATTTTCGGTCTCTAGGGGTTCTGAAACGCGAAATTTTCTAGTCGGCACTTCCGGATTGTTTCATTGTATCAACCCTATAAGCGGGGTTCCTCCCTATGGGGGAGGGAGGAACCGCGCTAAAAAGGTAGCATATGTTTTTTTAGTAGCTAGCTCATACGTAAGGTACGTTTCTATTCCGACAAGTCTCTGCGACATGTCGCAGAGACTTGTTGCTAAGTCTCGGCGACATATCGCAGGGGCCAACTCTCTGCGACATGTTGCAGGGACAAACTCTCTGCGACATGTCGCAGAGGTATTTGATGGAAGAACGAGGTATAACATATGTTAATAATATCTGAAGATTAAACACGTTTTAGGTTAGGTTCTGTAGATACTAGTCAGCAGTCAGGGCAAAAATCAGCCAGAACAATGAATAATATATAAAGCTGTTGTTTCATTCTGAATAATGGATACTATTTCATTAATTATTCTGTCACTATTCATTGAATGACAATGAAATTTTCTATTGAATACAGTTATTTATTCGAGTGAAACAATTTTTTGAATGAATTTGAATTATTTTACTGCAATTTTTTGTTAACTACAAGAGATTTTCTTCAATTTTTAGCGCGGTTCCTCCCTACCTCCATAGGGTGAACCCGCTTATGAGGTTGACCTCACGACGCGCTCCGAAAGCGCCGACTAGAAATTTTCTCGTTTCAGACCCCGTAATTCACAAAAACATAGGTGGTACAAATTTCTATATATATCTATATATTTATATATATGCTTGTCTGTTCGCGCTCCTGACGGCTCAAAAATGGCCCGATTTTGATGACATTTGGTACAAAAATCTGTCTTCTAATTTGAAAGGTCAAGTTCGTTAACCAGCAGAATCCGCCCACTAGAAGATAGTGTTTGGGGCAAAATTCGTGCAAAAAAAAAATCGTAACGCTTACGTTTTTGAGTTTATATGCTTGCAGGTACTTGTTTTATAGGTTTCTTAACATAAGAAAACGGATGAAACCATTTATAAGGCGATATCTGTAACCGTTCCTGAGAAAAGTGGAATCAATGTTTTTGTAAGTCATTATATTTTTGTGAGTACTTAGAATCGCGGGATTGTATTGAAATATTTTATACAACTAGGAAATTAATCCTAACTAAGACTTTTAAATTTTGGTTATATTTGGAGTTAAGTAAGTATGCGAAAAAAAAAAAAATTATTAATAGACATGAAGTTTTCAGATCTCCATACATTTTTCTTAAATATCTCGATAACGGTTGGGAAATCGTGCTAAGTGGAAGATGACCATTCGAATGCTTACTAAATTCTCTACAAAAAAGGTTCCGAAGCAATATTCGATGGGGCAACGTCAATCAGAGATATAAGCGCATAAAACTTGAAAAATGTTTGTTTTGAAAGGGGTTTTCTCTTTGTTTATCTCATTTTTGAATTGTTTTTTCTTGTTTTAAATTGCATTTATCAGTAAAATTAGTATAGTACTAAAATAATCTAAGAAACGGTGAAAGGTATTGGTAATAATAAGTTTGGAGTGGCTGTGCTAATCAAGATGGCTGTGGCTAATCATGATGACGTAGTTTGTTTTGAATTCTGCTGTCTATATAAGATTCCTCATAGCCTCCAACTGAAGTTATCGTTATTTCTTATTTTATAGAGAGATTTAACCCAAGACAGAGTGGAGTTTGATTCGCCATGAAGCACATATTTACAGTTGATTATAACAGTAAGACGAATTTGCTAGTAAAACAAGATACTTAAAATGACAACGAATTATTGGTTGTTTAGAATAGAGCCTTCTCAGCAGTAGTCAAAGAGTAAGTACGTTTTCAGTACATAATTGTAATGACTTGTACAGATTAAGAATTACCCGCTTCTGTGTAAGTTGGCTACTGTCAGTTTCCTGTGATTTGTAATGCTAATCTATTCCATTTCTTCGAGATGTTTGTAACCGCGCTAAGAAGACGCAGTTTCTGCGAGTCGGACTTTTTGAGTTCATATGCTTGCAGGTACTTATTTTATAGGTTTCTTAACATAGGAAAACGAATGAAACCATTTTTAAGGCGACATCTGTAACCGTGTTTGAGAAAAGTGGAACAAATGTTTTAGTAAGTCATTATTTTTTTGTGGGTACTTAGAATCGCGGGATTCAATTGAAATATTTTCTAAATCTTGGAAATTCATCTCAACTAAGACGATTAAATTTTGGTTGTATTTGGAGTTAAGGAAGTATGCGAAAAAAAAATTTGATAAATAGACATAAAAAGTTTTCGGATCTTCGTACATTTTTCGTAAATATCCCAAAAACGGTTGGTAAATCGTGGTAAGTGGAATGTGACAATTCGAATGCTTGCTAAATTCTCTACAAGAAAGGTTCTAAAGCAATAATCGATGGGGCGATGTCAATCAGAGATATAAACGCTTAAAAGTTATTGTTTTGTTCTTTTGAAACTGTTTTTGTTTTTTTTTTTAACTCACTTTTTAATTGGTTGTTTTTGTTTTAAATTGCATTCATCAGTAAAATTAGTATTTTAGTCAAATAAGCCCAGAAACTGTAAAAGGTATTGGTAATATGATTGGAGTGGCTGTGGTAATCATGATGGCAGTGGCTAATCATGATGACGTATACATAGGTTTGTTTTGACTTCTCCTACCTATATAAACTTCCTCATACTGCTAGAAGTTAAATTATCATTATTTCTTATTTTATAGAAAGATTTAAACCTCGAGAGAATGGACTTTTGTTTGCCATGAAGCATATATTTACAGTTGATTATAACAGTAAAACGAATTTACTAGTAAAACAAGAAACTTAAAATGACATTGAATTTTCGGTTGTTTGGAATAGAGCCTTCTGAGCAGTAGTCGATGAGTAAGTAAGTTTTCATTACATAATTGTATTGACTTATTCAGCCTTCCTCAAGAATGAGGATTAAGAATTATCCGCTTCTGTGTAAGTTGGCTACTGTCAGTTTCCTGTTATTTGTGATGCCTAATCTATTCCATTTCGTATAGATGCACGGACCCGCGCTAAGATGACGCAGTTCCTGCAAGTCGGACTTCTTCTGATAAAAAATACTACGTTCATTGAACTTTTTCTTACTTTTAATGAAAATTCTTTATTTAAGTGATATTGTTTATTGAACTTAAAGAATCTGAGTTTGTTGTTACATGAACCATATTATATAAGGCATCAGCCCTATCCTGGCTAGAAGAAGGTGGTAACGTATAGATAACCCGTCCAGGAAAATTGGACATAGTTCCTTTTCCTTTCGGGATCGGACCATACTTGAAATGAACGTTTTTGTTGGAAATTATGTCTAAAATCATCTCCTAGAGTTTGGCTACTAAGACCTGAATCACCCTGTATATATAATTGGTTTTCCTGTATATCACGTGATCATACACGCCCCTTCCTCTTCCCTGAATTAGGCGGGAATGGAATATTCCACCCTCTCGGTATCTATTGCGTCATATTGGCTAAAAATACCGATATATATATATATATATATATATATATATATATATATATATATAATATATATTCGTTTTCTAGTGGTTCTGAAATGCACCATCAGTTCTCTACACTTGAAAGAACATAAGTTTATATTTCCAAACCAAAGCCTTAAAAGATATTTGAAACATGGAATACACGTGCGTTCTTTCGTTTCCTCGGAAGTCATTTGATCGGTGGTGCACACCTCTCGCGAAGCTGTTTTAGTATTTTTTCGTCCCTTTAGTTATTAGTGGACATAGTCCTATTAGAGGAACAACTTGTAAAACATGAACTTGAACAAAGATCTATAGCCTTGAACATGAGAAAAACCCTGTAGGTAGCGCGTGAGTTCTGTTTTATAAGAAAAAAAGACAGTTTTCGTCAGCTTGCACCAGTGCAATAGTAGCGGTGACTGGATTAAATTAATTAAATATGAATTTCTATTATATAGCTACCCTTAATTTAAAATATCTCCTCTGATTATTAGAATATAAACTTATTTAAAAAAAAAATTATTAAATATTTTTTGTGCTACTTTTTTCCACAATGATATCAAAAATAATTTTCATTCAAGTCCGGATTTTATATAGAGAAGGTTTGAAAAGAACACGGTTCGAGCATTGAGGTAAAATGAAAGAGCCCATCCTATAAGAGAGCTCCGCCATTTCGGAAGCAAAGGGGAATAAAGGGAAGAGTGAAATCAAACTTTAGCCCATTTTTTCGAGGATGGGGATGCTTAGAGCGGAGAAGTGAAGTAGCAATATCGACAGCCGTCCCTGGTATTCTCTTCTAAACGCTGAAGGTTGGTTACATCTAGAGATCCGTTGCAGAGGAGGTCTCTAGCTTATCTTGGTAAACACAAGACGGAAACGAGATTTTTTTTGTTGTTGTCTCTTATTGCTGAACGTCTGGGAAGGATTACACTCCAGACAGAAAGTGGATGGAAGTATTAGAAAGCTTTTTTCATTTACCTTCTACGGTAGCGGTTTAATTTGACATCTCGAGCAATATTGGGAAGAATTCCATAACTGGGCTCGTTAAACAGTAATTAATATGTTTGAGCACCTTTGAGATTCGCTAAATTAATGTATGGATAATAAGTTTAAAAAAAAATAAAAAATAAACAATGGTAACCTTAACAATTAAGAAGAGAATTATTGTCAACGAATTCGATACCCTTACAAATCTCAAATCGCAGATCTTATAAACAACCAGAAAAGCATAAGGATCTGTCAGACTCCAAAAATAAAATTCCAGGCTATCACAACAACCAAGTTAACCGCATTGATAATATTTAATAGAACGTACAGGAATAATTATTTCTCATTTCATACACACACACACGCACACATATGTATATATATATTTATATAAGATAAATGAATCAAACCATATTAACATAAACGTCCATTTATTAAAATTGGCCCTACATGTTTCGCATCTTTGGATGCATCCTCAGGAGCCTAAAACTGGATAGGATCTAGTTTCTAGGCTGAAGACATCCAAGGATGCGAAACATGTAGAGCCAATTTTAATAGATGGACATTTATCTTAATTCAATTTTATTCAATGACCTTCTGCTTACAAAAGACAATTTTTAGATATTATTTAAAAAAAAAAAAAAAAAAAAAAAAAAAAAAAAAAAAAAAAAAAAAATGGAATTACGTATTAAGTTACTCAAGTATTGAATTGATGGTATCGCACACTTGTAATATATATTCGGAATGTTTGTAGACGCATATCTTTCTACGTCTAGTTAATACTGGCCTCAACCAAAATAAACCTTCGTTGGTTGAAAACTGTTTTCATTACATGAGGCGTTATACAATGTATTTCCTGTGCATGAGTTCACTCATGAACACATGCTGTGCAGTATGACGTATATTTAGAGTGCCCTGAAATGTTAAATAAACATCATATTGTATGATATTAAATACTCACTTCGTTCGTAACTGAATTACGTCTCTCCCTTTTGACCTAGAATCACGACTGGCATTATACTCCTCTGTGCGTTTATTGTTGCAATAATCGGACCTAAGTTGACTACCAGTCGTCGTTTGAATGGCCTCAGAATGTTAAAAGTTCTTTATTTATATATTTAGATCATCGCTACTCAGATGATTTGCTGTTTGAGAAGTCAATATGTTATCTACTTTGTATGTTCAGTACATTCATATAAAACAAAAAAATACACATAAATAGAGGAAAAGACTGGCCTCAATTTTTATATTAGATAAATATTGGTGTTAGTTTACCTTAAAGTAAGTATATATGTTTAGAAAAAATAAATAAATAAAACAATATTAGTAAAACAAATGTATTATGATATAAATTGCTTATTTTATATTTATATTTTATGTCGTACATTGTATGTATGTTTTTCATACATTAATGATTTTTCATTGTTATTTTTTAGACCTCAATCTTGAAAGAATATTCATCTTATGCGGCCAGGCCTTGGCTATGATTTTTACAGGTCGTAGTTTCTAATTGGGCTCAAGCCCATTTCATGTGTCAGTGATCCATACAATACGTGAGAGCACTCTTAACCCTTAGTTACTAACCTTACTTTATACCACTCACAATAACCTCGGGTGATATTGACCCGTAACTAAAAAAATAAGGAATAATTATATAAATACAATAAAAAACACATTACAAAGTCTTAGGATAATCAAATTTATCATATAAATATAATATAGAGACTTTACTGAATCAATCCTCAATTTGACCCGAGGTTAGTAACCAAGGGTTAAAAACTTATACTGTAGTCGATTGGTTATTTTTTACGCCTTGTTTGACAAGTCACTAATTTTGAGTGACGGTTGACTAAAGTACTTCGTTAAATGTTTTCATGCACATGTAGTAAAATATGTTTTTTTTTTATTCCATGAATGTTATTCTACATAAGTCCTATTATTGTATGAGTGCAGTAAATTCCTACACGGAGAGTAGATAACTTAAATAACTTTACCGGATAATTTTCCATATCATATTTTCTGGAGTGGCTTGAATTTAAGCCTTCAATGTGAAATTGTTAGCTAAAACATAATTTAATTCTGTTATATTTTTAATTTAAAAAAAATCTTTACGGCACGTTTTCTCATACCATATATACATTTTCTTACAAATTTCAGCTGATTTATTATTTCGCACCATATTGAATTCATTCAGTCTAAACCAATCTTGACGTAACGCTGCTCGTAGAAGTTATTCTTAATCTGAATAAATGATCATGGAGATTTTTATACTAAAAATATGGACAAATTAAACCTTACTTTGGTGTATAAAGTTCATAACTATTTTACTACATAAAAAGGCCTTCACGCAGGAGCTGCATAACTAAGCACTTTCCTCAGAATATGGGTGGTGTAGACTGCTTTCCAGAATAATTTGTTTACAATATCCTATAAAAATAAAATAAAAAACATGAATAGTTCTCTTTTAATTTTGTAATGAGTAAGTGTTCAACTATTAATTTTGTAATTAATTTGCATCCTGAGTTATGTGTACACATGGCACCTACTACACTACTTCATTAATACAAAAAACTTCATATTTTCGTCTTTTGATCTGCCGCAGGAACAGGATTCAGTCCCTCTAGTGGGAGATAGCGCTTCTTGAACCTACGCCTGGTGGGCTATTCTATTGAAATATATTACAAAGTAAACCCCCCTTTCCGATAGACTGATTTAGATCATTTTTACAAAACGTCATTCTCATGAGTTACCCATGACGTATACCGCGTTTCGTTACAATACAACAGAAATTACGACCAGTACGAGTATATTAGTAATTTAGGTCCGGAGTAAACCCACCCTCCTAATGAACCGATTTTGTTTATTTTTACAACACATATTTACCTGTAGATTACTACTACGAATACCGAGTTTCGTCGAAATATAACAAAAATCACGGCTGGTAGTGGCGAATTGGTATTGTGGGTCCGGAGTAAACCCCCCCCCCCCTCCTAATGAACCGATTTAGTTTATTCTTACATCTCACTTTTCTCTCTATATTACCACTACGAATACCAAGTTTCGTAGAAATATAACAAATATTACGGCTGGCAAGGACAAATTAGTGTTTTGGGTTCGGGTTAAACCCCCCCCCTTCCGGTGGACCGATTTTGGTGGTTAACGAACTCGTTCAATCGTTTGCTAATTGAATGCTATATACCAAGTTTCGTGAAGAAAAAACAAAAACGCTGGCCGCTAACGCGTTAACAGGCACACACACACACACACACACACACACACACACACACACACACACACACACACACACACACACACACACACATATATATATATATATATATATAAACGGGGGTCATTTTCAGTGTCTACTAGGGAGAATCGATAAAGATTTGAAGAAATTTTTCGAAACTTCCGTCAAGAGAGCAACCTCAATAGCTACTTTCCTTCGGAGGAAAGTGCTAAAAAATTGACAAGAAAAATGAAGCAATAAACTTTATTATAAAATAATGAGAACATTTTTTATTATTATGTATTTAGTTTTAGTCACATACGAACTAACGCTTTTTTTTTTTTATTTTGTTTAGTGCAAGGTTATTAACACTATTGAAAATTGTTTAATGTTTAACATATAATAAACCAATTTATATCAAACCTTTATAAAAATATAAAACTAATCTAGATATAACATCCTCCTAGATCTAACCCAAAGATACTTACAAAAACTGTCCTTAATTCCTTTTGATCACATTTCGGAACTAATATATTTATCCTAAATATCAGGCTATATACTTAGTAATATTACAACACGAACTCATAAGCACACAAAATAAACAAAACATTTCTATTAGGGTTTATATGGTGAGATAAATAAAGGCTCTACTTAATAGATATCAATATGATACTATATCAATTTTTTTGGATTACACCATACTATCAATAGGAAGCTACAATTAAGGGACTTAATTTTCAAGAATCGCTACTAAGCATGAAAGACCAAGTTTGCTTCTTAAATAGGCTGCCGAAGGAACATTAAACACTTCTGCATTAATCATTAAGTAGACAAGTTCCCATAAATTTTGCCCCGTTCCGAGCTATAAATTAAGAGAAATCAAGTCTTATTATTGTGCTATGACAAAGTTCTTTCACTGATACCGTTAGACATACTTAATTTATTTTATTAATAGAAATATGGGAACACACGTCAAATAAAAAAAAACCTATCAGCTTACACATCTTCATTCACTTGGAAATAAGAGTTATTGATAAATTGGAATATTTTTTGAATAAAAAAAATAATTGCGAGAGTAATTGTTACTTGTAAAAATATTTGGTATGGTTATAAAGCTTAAAAAAAGAGATTCCAAACATCAAATTTCTTATTCCCTCACACTTTTAGCCTACGTTTTGAAGATTAAAAACGTTACTCCCAGAATAGAAACTATCATGTTTTCTGTGTTCCCAATTCCCATAAGAAAAGGCTACTATTTCCAAAAAATGTTCAATAAGGAGTAATAAAAATATTAAAATACGTTAATCGGCGTGTTACAAGTAGGTATGTCCTGGTCAGCAGATGACATTGTCAGTTTTTTTTTTTTTTTTTTTTTTTTTTTCAGTTACCCTGTTAGTCTTAAATTTAATACATAAAAGATGTACTTTTCTGGGCACTTTTACTGAGATAATCCAATCAAATATCTTTCAAGACAAAATTATTTAGAAACGAGCTTTTTAAAGCTGTTTTCATGCAAAAATGATGGCTTTTAAAGCCTCATGCATTCTAAATCAGAACATCTGACATAATCATTGCATCTTTATAAATATATAATCAGATGATGTAATCTATTCCTTAAATTACACAATGCACGACCAAAATAACAAAGAATAAGACATAAAAAAAAAAAAAGAAAAGAAAAATAGAAAATTAAGCCAGTAATGCTAACAGTTGCTAATCAGCCAAGGCAACGAACAGTTATAAATGGAAATTTTTGGACCAAAATGTTTGACTTAGTAACTTTGTTTGGGCTGGATAGGAGGTGAACATATTAAAAGTCCTCGCCCGTAGCCTTTGTGTCGGGGGGGGGGGGGGGGGTTAGAAGGTCCTATTTTTCGGGTTTTCACTTATATCTCAGAAAACCCTGCGTCCTAGCGACATGACTATTCAATAACAAATGAAAGCTGATTAAATGTCCTACAAGTTCTATTTATTAAAGTTTTTCGAGATGTCTTTAGTTTTCAAAATATCCGCTCTTGAAAGTCTGTCATTTTGGGGGAAAACACTTTTGCCGCATATTTTTCCCCGTTTTGACCGGATAACTCTTCAACGATGTACCGAAAAAATAAATAACGGTTATAGGGTTGTAGACTAATGCATTTCCTTCAATAATATATAATACTTTGCTATTTTATGTATTTTTCTTTAAACGTAAAAATAATTTCAGTGTTCATCGTGAAATCTGAAATTTAGCGACTAATAGTCCAGGCAACTAAGAGTTATAGATGGAAATGTTTGGAACACAATTTTTGACTTCATAAATTTGTTTCGGCTAGTTAGGAGGTCAACATATAAAAATTCCGCACCTGTAGCCTTTGTTCTGGGGGGAGGGGGGTTTAGAAGGTCCCATTTTTCGGGTTTTCACCAAGAGCGGATATTTCGAAAACTAAAGATATCTCGAAAAACGTTATTGAGTTGAACTTGTAGCATATTTAATCAGCTTTCATTTGTTATAGAATAGTCATGTCGCTAGGACGCAGGGTTTCCGACATATAAGTGAAAACCCGAAAAATGGGACCTTCTAACCCCCCCTCCCCCCCCCCCCCCCGGCACAAAGGCTACGGGCGAGGACTTTTAATATGTTCACCTCCTATCCAGCCCAAACAAAGTTACGAAGTCAAACATTTTGGTCCAAATATTTCCACCAATAGCTGTGTTTAAACATTCGTTGCTTTGACTGTAATTGGATACAAATATAAGGGAAACGTCCGTAGTAAGAATTATGAAGTAGCGAAAATCCCTGAGAATTAACTACTTCCATGGGTTAACTACTTAAAATTTCTTTACAATTTATTATACATCAAGTAAGCTGCTCACATCGGCCGCTAACTCCCCGCCAAAATAGCAGATAAAAGTTTAAAAATAAGATAAAACTTCCCTTCCTTTCGCCCTCGACTCTAACTTTATTATTGGAATGTTCTTTTTCAGTACCAATTTTCCTTTAAGTTTCTTCACAGTAATGAAAAAAAAAGCATGATTATGTTATTTCCTTCAACTTTAAAGTTCAAGGGTATTACAGACAAAAAAAAATTTGAATTTTCCTTTTAATAATCAGACTACTCGATAAAATTATATTTATTGGAAAAATAAACTTTTAGTATTCATAAACAGAAGGAAAAACTTCCACAAGTTTGATCGAGTCATTTTATATTGCTTTCCGTAGCAATTCCGAAGTTTGATTTCAACTCAAAGGTTAATAAGAGCTGATAACTTAATTTGGAATATTGATGTCTGTAAATATTTTTTTTTTGAAATTCTGGATAAAATTTACATCATAGTTCCGATTTTAAACGCAGCACGTTTTATTGGTATTAATTAATGTTTCTTTTTTCAGTGCAAGTAAATTAAAGAAAAAGGAAATTCTTTTTTACAATATAACAACTGTCTTAAAAAATTATAGATAATTTTATTTATTAATTTATTGGTAATGAGCACAAACCAAAAAAAAATTATACAAACCATTTGCTAATGCTGAGATGTTTTTGCGATAAAAATGTTACAAACCATTTATAGATGTTGAGCTGATCTGGCGATGAAAATGATATATACTGTTTGATGATGACCTTACGAATGAGACCACCTTAAAACCTTATAAGCCTTTAACGGTCATAATCCTTATTAATTTGCAATGAAACTTACAATACAATCCCCAAAAGTATCGACAGATGTGTTTAATGAAAATACGTATATACAGCCAATTTGGAAACGGGGATTCTATCAGAAATTATTTCTGAACCTCTGACTGGAGATATTTTAATTATATTTTGGCGAAATGATGGCAGAAGTGTTTGATCAAAATTGGAAATGAAGATTTAGTTGAGAATCGAATTATTAATTTTTTTTTCTCTTGCGTACAAATTTGTTTTGTATTGCAATTATCGAAAATAAAAAAAATCATTTGATCCTATATAAAATCATGACGCACAACAAAATGATTTCCGGGCATGCCTACGTTAGTATGGGCAGTATAAAAATTTACCGGAGCTGTATTTCAGGGGAGTTTTCTAAATATATACGTTAAAATTGGAACAATCGTGTGGGAGCTTCATGTACCGTTTTGTGAATGTGGTGTCGCCAAATTAGTCGTGGTTCAAGATACACTCCGAGAAGGCATATACCCTGTTTCTTGTATTCAACACACAAACTAAATTCAACATTCAACAGTCAAAAGGATTGGTATAAGTAAAATGTAGGGTCTATTAGGGTTAGAACATTATTAAGAAATCTTCTATTTTAGATAGACGACGTGAGATGACAGCGTAAAACGTAAATGGTGTTTTCCAATTAAGAATGTGTTTTTTTTTTTTTATTTAAAGCTCTTACGCGTTGTATGAGGAAACTCTTATACAACATTACAGCAAAGATTACATAAATGAATTGAGCATAAAATGTATGAATGCTTTCCGATAAAATCAGTAATTAGTGCTCATCGAGATAAATTGGTTAACGTTTCGATCTGAACTGCATAACAAATGGAGGGGATCCCCTGAGCTATAGGTGACTTGGAATCAGATATTGAAATAAGGAAGAATAGGAGGGGGCAACAGATGGTGTGATTCCGAAAGCTGGGGTCTATGTAAGGCACGTACAGCTCCGTGATCGGACAGCCAATCCCTGACGGTATAACAACCTACCGGATAGCTATTTAGCCAAAGCTATTACAATTATTCCATTTTGTTGCTGTTCCTCCTTCCTCATATCAAATACAACTCAGAGAGAGCTTTGTAGATAACAGTTAATACAGAGTGCGATTGCTTACTTTTGGAAATTTAGTAACAGCTCCCCATTAGAATGGATCCAATATACGTTTTCCAAAATAAAATAATAAATAAATGGCAGAAAATTTGGTTGAACACTACTCACATTCATCACCATGTTGGATGGCTTGCACCACCAAAGGATTACAGATTTTCTTGAATATTATGCATGGTCCTTGGAAATTTTTTTTCCTCGGAAAATAAACATAACAGCTTATAGAAGAAAATAGTTTGGTCTTGAATTAAACCCCAATTTCTAACATTTTGTGCTTATAAAGTTATAATAAATCTCTCTGATTTGCTCTGCCTATTAAAATGCACGTTTCGAAACAAGTAAATACATTACATTCACTAGACCAAATAAACACAATTGGCTGCAGAGCAGTGCAAGAGGCAAGAGTTCGCAGAGTGCTACAGGGCTGATAACTGAACAATCACCCGAGCTAAGTGGTGAAAGTAATTATAAATACGTCTGAGAGTTAAAGGTCATAAATCTGGCATAGTTTGAATGAGAAGTGCCTTCACTATCTACTTGTAGTACTATAATGCTAAAAGTCTACTAGTATATTCAGACACCAACTAGATGCAAGTTCTTGGGCACACAAATATTCAAGAGAAGCAGTTAGTCAATATCACATATCAGTGTCAGTAGCACTGTAGACGCGCTCCTCTCACAGCTCAGATTTGAGTTGGGCCGGCCATTCACATTACAGTATATCAGAGGCGTTTACCTCTACAGTACATCAGAGGTGTTTACCTGTACAGGTTACCATTACACGTAAACAGGAGCGTGTATTGCATCCGCCGCCAACATACATGTGCAGGCATAATCGAAATTTAATTATTTTTACCTGCGCAGGCGAATAGAACTGACCGTTTGTGAGAGTCATAGAACGCCGTGCACAGGCGTAAGGTTAGTTTTGGCGAATACTACGACTAGCGAGTTTCATGTTGTGCTTACTTCACTCTTTGAACTTGCGTGCTAAGTCTCTTTGAACTTGCGCATTTCAGTCTCTTAGCCCGTTCTATATTGTTTAGGTGTGTTAAAGCAAACATGTCCGTCCGAAAACGGAACCGAAGTTTCGAGGATTTCATTGAAAATTGCCAATCAGAAACCTGTTTTTGGCGAGTTAAGAACAAGAAAACCGTGCGTTTTCGTCTTATTTTGCTGTTTTTAGCCACTAACAAACCAACCAAACTGTAGCATCCCTTCACTCAACCTAATTTAAATAATATTTAGTACAGATAATAATTGTATAGGATGTCTGGTGGTAAATATATATTTTTGGAGTTTGGATTTCTATTTTATATATGTTTGGATTTGTCAGTCACGATGTCGCAGTGGTCGAGTGAGCATCGCGCGTTCGCTGTGGAGACTTCTTTTAAGAGTAATGATTCTTAAATAATTGCTCGTCAACAATTTTGTTCAAAGTTCGGTATTCGGCGAATACGTGATGGAGGGAGTGCAAATTTAATACGTTCGTTTTTGTCGGAAATTCTCAGGCCAGGCGACGAATGTCAACGATGAAAATTATCGACGCATGATTACGGAATTCTTTTTGCCAAACCTGCGAGCTCATCCATCGTACTCTTCGCACACATGGTTTCAACAGGATGGGGCTACTGCACACACAGCCAGAGCTTCGATGAATTTGATTCGTGAAAATTTGCCCCATAAACTGATCAGTCGCTTTGGGGGCATCCCATGGCCACTGAGGTCGCCCGATCTAACTCTCATGTTTTTTTTTTTTTGTTTTTTTATGGGGCTACCTCAAAGAGAGGGTTTATAATGACAATCCCCAATCTCTTGTGGCTTTAAAGGAAAATGTTCTTCGAGAAATCAGCTCAATTGATCCAAGTTTACTGCAGCGTATGGCGCAGAACACAGTTGAACAGTGTGTTCAACTCGACGGAAGGCACCTGGATGGCATACTCTTTAGAAAATAAAATCCGCATTTCCTTTCTATCGTTCAATGCTGTTATTAAAACGTTTTGTCAATTATTACGTTTTTTATTTAAGTTTGAAAATATAAATCTGTTACCAGACACCCTGTAATTAATTAAATAAGATGCTGAAATATTATCGCTGATATTAACCAGAGATGGGCATAATTTTATTTATAAATAAAAATACGAATTTATTCATACTTCATATATTTGTGAATACGAATATAAATAAATTCGTACTTCATATATTTCTGAATACGAATATAAATAAATTCGTACTTCATATATTCGTGAATACGAATATAAATAAATTCGTATTCATAAGTGTGAATACGAATTTATTTTTATTCACATATATTAAATATAAAAGTACAAGTACAATTTTATTCGCAAATTTTTCTGCGAATACAAATATATGTACAGAAAAAATTGTAAACAATCTCAAAAAATGTGAATATTTACAAAAAATCAAGTGATTAAAAATATTCGAATACAAATTTATTCACATTATAATTTGTAAATAAAAATTTATTTACAATAAAATTCGCAAATAAATTATGAACTTATTCGTATTGAGATGATATTACGAAAGTTATTGAAGGTGATTTTTTTTTTCAGGCGTTTTACGTCTAGGTTATTAGCGCCTAGATTTTTTGTTTACCCCGTGTCCGCCGCGGGACCACCAGCCATGGTGCAGGGACAAAGTTTGTCATCTGTACCCCCATCAAAAAAAAAAAAAAGAAAAAAAAAATGTACGTCACGCAGAAGCTGCATAACTAAGCACTTTCCTCAGAATTTGGGTATTGTAGACTGCTTTCCAGAACAATTTGCTGTTCCCCTAGATTGATCGTTTTTCCCCTAGCGAAAAATTGTATTGCTTTTTGTCGTATACATCAATTATTATTTCGTTCGAACTTCCGTATAAACTTGGCCATTAAATCGTATTTATCATCTATATATGGATAGAAAATAATTTTGACCATGTTAGTTGACCGCGAGTTTTTTATTTATCAATCAGGAAATTTACTCGGGTTAAAACACCATTTGGTTACCCATCTATTAGAACTTTTGTCATTATTTTTTCCTCAAATCTTCTTGTAATTTTCTCTTGGAGATATCATCTACAAATAATTTATTTTAGAAACATTTCCCGGCAAGTACTATAAATTAATTAGTGCATCTTACTTGGTTTGACTCCGATTTATCCGATTCAAAAAGAATTTGATCTTTTTAAGGATAGGGTTGAAGCAATTTCGCGTAGAGCAAGGAGAATGAGAAAGTAAAAAAAATGTGTTTTATTGCGTTATGTTTGAACGAGATAAAATGAAAATGATCGCCAAATTAAAACATTTGGTTTGTGATTGAATGATCAGCGGAAGTCTGAAAAGGCTTTTATTTATTTATTTTTTTTTTTATTTTTTTTATTTTTATTTTTTTTTATTTTTTTTTTACGGCGTATCTACATCTAGGTCATTAGCGCCGACATCGAGCCGTGGGATGAGGGATGATAAAATTCCTGCCGGAGGTTGGGAATTGAACCCACCATCTCCCGCTTATGAATCCAAGGCGCTAGCCATTTGACCACGGGAGACCCCATGGAAACAAGTATCAATAATTATTTAGTTTTAGAATTTCTTAGTTAAGCTAGAGTCATAATGGATGAGTGGCAGCGAGATTTTAAGAAATTTCACGTGTTTTCTTAAATTACTCTGAAACAAAGCATTTAATCGAAAAGCTCTTTTATCACGAAAACACTTACATCATTAAATTCTGCGTGGATTGCGTATTTCTGCCCGTTGCAGCTTGGCTGAGTGTTTTTAGAGAAACGTTTCTAAAAACTTGTTTCAACTTTTGCATAAATTCATGTTTTGACTTTAACACAAAATTATATAAAACAAATTTTATGCAATAGTTATTTTGGGGTCTCCCGTGGTCTAGTGGCTAGCGCCTTAGACTCATAAGCGGGAGATGGTGGGTTCGATTCCCCACCCGCTGCAGGAATTTTCTCATCCCACGGCTCGTTGGGAAAATTCCTCGCTGCACCCTGGATTTCGGCGGAAATGGCCTAGACGTCGAAGCGCCATACAAAAAAGAAAAAAAAATAGTAAAGTAATATATATTATTCAAGCGAATGGAATGCTCTACAACCCTATAACCGATACTTATTTTTTGGGTTCAGGTTGAAGAGATATCCGGTCGAGAATAGATAAAAGTGTGTTTTTTCCCAAAATGACAGACATTCAAGAGCAGATATTTCGAAAACTAAAGATATCTGGAAAAACGTTATTGAGTTGAACTTGTAGCATATTTAATCAGCTTTCATTTGTCATAGAATGTTCATTCGCCAAGACGCAGGGTTTCCGAGATATAAGTGAAACCCCGAAAAATGGGGCCTTCTAAACCCCCCCCCCGTCAGAAAGGCTACGGGCGAGGACATTTGATATGTTAACCTCCTATCCAGCCCAAACAAAGTTACCAAGTCAAAAATTTTGTTCCAACAATTTCCATTTATGAACTGTTCGTTGCCTGGACTGTGGAGGGGAGCTAATAGAGGTGTGGGGCGTGGTGTTTTCGGATGACGTACTCCGTTACCATGGCAAAGAGGTGGAAACAGACCTACCCCTAATGCTATTGACAAGCAGGTATCTCTCATAATTCCTCATCATGTCATCTACTCTCAGTATCTCTCGCTCTCTCTCTTTGTCTTTACGTTCTCTAGCTGACTCAAAAATTGGCAGATTTTGATTATGTATGGTACAGTATTACTTTATGTGATTTTGAAGGTCAATTCGTTAACCCTTATAACCCGCTCGACCTAAGATGCCCGTGAAGCGGAGCCCGTCTCTCCTTCCTGATTCCACAGGACGGCATTAAAATAGCTAAGCCTCCACTGCCCGTCCCTTCATTCATTCCTCCTAATAAGCTTGCGTTATTTCTTCCATTAAAACGTTATCCTTACAATTTTCTTATTCTGGGCTTTGTACCAGGCGACGGCAAGCTTAAAAATATTCTTTTACATAACACTCGAGTCAAATATCTTGGCGTTGGCATAATATCCGCGGATCGCGATCTTTATTTATTTATCTTCTTGTATAACACAAATAAGGTCCTTCAGAGAGCCTTACCTAAGCCAAGGGACCCCCTATTAAATAAGCCCAAACTGCATTTTTATGGAACTATAGGAGGTGCAAGAGACACTGGAAATTAAAAAACGTACCGCTAGATATAGCAAAAAGGCCACGAGGCATGCCGGCTAGTTAACACGAAAGTGGCTATCGGGCCAAGAGACATAAAAGCCCTTTGTCACGAAAACAGCTTTCAGGCCAAGGGACATGAAAGCCCGTGGTCACGAAAGCAGCTTTCAGGCCACGGGACATGAAAGCCCGCTGACAGGAAAGTGGCTATCAGGCCAGGGGACATGAAAGCCCGTAGTCACGGAAGCAGCTATCAGGCCAGGGGACATGAAAGCCCGTTGTCCCGAAAGCAGCTTTCAGGCCACGGGGCATGAAAGCCCGTTGACAGGAAAGTGGCTATCAGGCCACGGGACATGAAAGCCCGTTGACAGGAAAGTGGCTATCAGGCCACGGGACATGAAAGCCCGTTGTCGAGAGAGTGGCTATCAGGCCACGGGACATGAAAGCCCGTTGTCAGGAAAATGGCTATCAGGCCACGGGATGTGAAAGCCCATTGTCACGGAAGCAGGTTACTACTTAACCCTCTGTTAGGCCACTTGCTACAGGTGTGGCCATGACAATGTTTTTATGCCTCTAGCAGTATCCAATTTTTTTAACTGACACCAATTGTAACTTTCTTACTAAACTAAATAAAATAAGTATAACCTCTTTTTAATTGAGTCAATTAAAACGGAAATGTCGTATATGTCAATCTAAATAAATCATGCGTATATGCTCGAAATCAATGTTTTACAAAACGCCCTTTTGGTACTTTATAAAAAGCTTTAAAAAAATTTAATCCATGGGCACTAGGTACTCATTAATTTTCATCATTAAGAGAGGGGGAGTGGCCTACATGGAAGGAAAAAGGAAAAACTCAAAAGGATAGGTGGTCTTTTCTTTTCAACAATTCTAATTAGTGCTTTCTTTTGCTTTTTCTTTTTTTTTTTTTTTTTTTTTTTTCTTCTTCTTTTACTACTACATCGTGTCTGTCAAAAGAAATACCATGACGGAAATCTTGTAATAAACAACTCACAATTCACAATGCTTTCACATAAATATTTATTATCAGCGCTGATTTATTCTTCTGTTTTAAAGAGTTTTCACTTGCAGAATAAAGGAGTTGTAATGAAGCCTCGATTATGCATTCCAAAAGAACGATTTTCTCGCTTAAATAGCCCACCACGAGGTTATATCTTCTTTCTTCAAACCATAGCATAATACAATCCCGAAAAACGGTATATATTCCCAATAAACATTGTATAATACGTATCTAAAACATGATATAAAATAAATAAAATACATTATATTCCCTATCTCTCAAACCTCAGCATTAGCTGATTTTATGCTTAAATTGAGTGACAATTAATTTTAAGAAAAAGAAGTCCAATTATGATTTAATGTTAAGAAAAAAAAAATATATAAATAAAATAAATAAATAAATAAATGTATATATCTATATTGTAAATTTTTTAACTAATGTAAGTTGTTTAGCATAAATAAAAGGTTTTCATTTCATTTCATTTCATTTCATATTCCCTATCAATAATACATGTAAATGCTACAATACTACAACTCATGGTTCTAATGACCCTAGCAGTCGAGGCACCGAAAACAAAACAAGTACCAGTCATAAGCCCTTGAACGCCAATTGTACGATGATTAATTGCTGGACGGACGTATATCAAAAAGAAATAAGAACATTACATTATAGGACTGCAAATGGTCTGTGTGCGGTAGAACTTAAAGCACCCTCAACCCTCAATTATTGGACGTAATAATTCCATAAAAGTCAGGAAATTGTGTACATGATATGTACCCTATTGGATGTATGAGACACTCCCGACCAGAAGTGGTGCCAGTTGATGGTTTTATTTTTATTTTAAGGTTCATCTCGTTTATTAGCAGCGCACAGTATGGAAGGTGCAGTCTTCTGAGTTCGCCTTTGTCTGACTGGTTTTTTGACACCAGAAATCCGAGGGGTTCGGTTTCAGCGATAGATCCGCGGATCAGAAGAACGATATCCTGCATTTTTCTCTGAAATTGCATTTGGCGAGTTAAGCCTTCAGGTCGAGAACCACCCAGAAGGACCGTTGAATAGATTTTAATTCTCTTAAATATTACAATTAAAAGAAATATTTGTTATATATAGGACGTAAGAGGAATATGTGCTTTATTCACTTATGGTTGGAATACTTAGTGAACATAAACCCCCAAGATGCTGTGCTTCTTCAGCATGTTGAAGAGTCTAAAACAGTATGAGAGTTAATTTTACTAAAAAGTAAAATTTATTAGTTTTCTTTTTCTCTTATTTATGTCATTTATTTTTCATAACTATTTCGTCAAACATTATATTAATATTCATTGTGTCTGGTTATTATAATTTATTTATTGTTTTTGTCCAATAATTTTAAGGTTTAAAAACTGATATTTCTATACATAGGTACTATGAAATTCGCAAATTGCGGAAAAACGAATAAATAAATTGTAAACGGAGATATTAATTGACAAAATAGAGTAAAGTAAAAGAAACATTAAATTACTCTAATTTCACGTGTTTTCTCACCATAAATTATCTATTTAATTAAATTTTGATGTCCACCATTTTTTAGGCAGGGCTTCCATTTTTCGAAAGGAAAACCGTCAACCCAAGTGGGGTTTGAACCTACCACCTTAATGCAACAAGTGTCCACGCATTAGCACTCGCCCCCACCATGCAATAAGAACTACTGGTAAAACATTATTGCATTAGTAGTGAATCAAATATCATAATAAAGATAAGGAAATATTTCATTTGTTACATTTTCCTTCAGGAAGTTTTGTAACATTATTTCAATGCATATTTAAAAGTGTTGATGGAATGAAAATTGCCTAATAATATTTCATTGCTCTTTTTAAAATTTAAAAAATGTAATTACCTAAAGTTAGCCTGTAATTATTAATTATAATGAGCATTGATTATTTTCAGAAATACGGATGAATAGATAATAATGGCATTTGCCAACCATAAATACGCCACGAAACGAGAAGATCCATTTTAATATACTGGAAGAAATAAAGGTTAGCTTCCTCTTTAAAATCCAGGTAAAACGTTGGAAAGGGTTTTAATGCTAATTCGAAAGAAACCACTGTTATTGGATCCATTCCAGAAACATTTGCAATGGAGGGGAAATTAAAATATATTTAAATATCTACTCTCCACTGGAATTTTCCTCACTCACTTGAAGTGTACTCTTTAAATTTTATGGATTTAGGATTTTAAGAGCATTATATTTGTAAAAATAATCATGTATATTGTATGAATATACAACTCGGAACTTGTGTGTATACATTTGAATTTAGGCAACAGTAGAATTATTTCACTATATCTTATATAAAAGCAGAAATATATGTTTCTTACTTGCAAATTACAAACATAATACGCAATATTGATAGCCCGGCGCTTATGACGTCGCTGTCGATCCGCCGTATCAAAAAAAAAAAAAAAAATACAAAATAAAAATTGAAGAGCAAAACTGTTTAAAATGTTTACTCTGTATTTGACAGAGTCTGTTTAAACAAACTAGTTTAAATTCATTCACCAGCCAATCATCTTGCTTAGGGTCGTGCGTAGTCCTTGACAAACGTCTTTCTATTTTAAACAGTAAGCATTATATTTTACACAACAGATTATTTTGGGTGGATCCATCCTGTAAAGGGCAGTAGGCAATAAACTATGCTTCTAAAGTGCTATTTTAGAATGCACAATGGGGTGACTGGTGCTTATTTCATAGAAACGGGCTTGAATTCAGGAAGTGTAATTGATCATGTTTAAATGTAGAAATACTCGAAATGTGCCAAATGCTGATCATTTCTCTGTTCATTTCAGCTGATCTATTTGTTTCTAATAGATCAGCTGAAATGAACAGAGAAATGATCAGCCATGGAGTACCGAGATAATATGCTTATGTATGAGGTGTATCGCCATGTAGGTCAATTACGGGAGGGAACGGTAAAACCCATTGAAATTGATTACCCAACAGCATTGCCCATAAATTAAGAATCAATTACCTCTTGTATTACATTCCTACTGGTAAAGCATGATCAAGTCTATCGTTCATATTAGCGTGCACCACAGGCAAAAATATCGTGTGCTCAGTCGACTCGCAAAAAGGCATAATTCCACTTGGTAACATGCTAAACACAGAGGTATCGGAACATTGTAATGATAATTACAAATAAATCAAATCGAAAATTCTCTTAAGGCTCGGGCACACAGGACACGATCTGAAGCGGCGGGCAGTGATATCTGACCGAGGTTGGAGGGCTATCTACTTGTATTACAGAGTATTGCAACAGCCCCAAAACACGGAGGACGATCTTTCGCAGCGAGCTGGTCTTTAAGACTCGGGCGCACAGGACGCGATCTGTCGCGGCGGCAACGATATCTGACCGAAGGTGGCGGACTATCTACTTGTATTACAGGCTATTGCAACAGCCCCATCACAAGGAGGACGATCTTTCGCAGCGAGCTGGTCTTTAAGGCTCAGGCACACAGGGCGCGATCTGCCGTGGTGGGCAGCGATATCTGACCGATGGCGGCACCCGATAACTGTTCACAAAGTTGAATTTCAGCAATGGCCGATCTTCGGTTTGGTTCCACGAATTCGTGAATAGGCCCAGTTTACTCTATTCCTCACAAAGATATCGAGTTTTATGTGGTGTCCCCATATCGCAGACCAATGCGTCACAACAGATCACGTCCTGTGTGCCATAGCCATAAGTGGTACGTTTACATTTCACTTTCAGCATTAATATAGCTCATTAGTTTCATAAAAAAATATTTTAAATGTTTACGCACTGATAGAAAAATGTAGGGCTACGTATACATCTGACTATTTTCGCAGGAAATATATCTAATATTTCTGATAGAAAATACGGAAATCACTAGACATTTATGTCATGGATATGTATAAGACAGTTCTAGACTTGTTTAAAGTAGGACAAAAATACCTATTTGTCCTTTGTCGTCCATTCTGCAAGGCCGAACGTTTCGAAACGCGAAATCACAGACATTTCAATTATTCGAAACATGTAAGAAAAGAAAAAAAAAAAAAATCAGTCCCGTAACAGGCCACGAGGGCCCTGAGGGGCAGATACTATAGAGGTATCTGATACATGACCATACGGCACGCTAGGGAGATAGTGTGGTCAGTACAATGCTCCGGCCGCCTGATTTTCCCCTTGGCTGCTTCGACTACTAGAGTCATTAGCACCAACCAAAGTACCCATTATTAAATTAATTAAAGGCTGGGTTGGCCTAGGGACGGCCAGGGAGGCCGAATTCAACCGGTGAACGAAGACACTAGAAGAAAAAATCTTTAGTGCTTGCTCGGGATTTGAACTCAGGCCTCCAGCTTATTAGTCCAGTGCTCTACCACTGAGCTAACCTCGCCCCCATGTAAGAAAAAGAAAGAGAATCGATTTCTATGGGTTCGAGAATGGATATTTAGAAGGGCAGAATGGTGTATCTGCAGTCAATGAATGTCTCAGCTCAGAATCGAGGATCCAGGACATATTGCCAGGTGAAAATGCGTCACTGTAGATATATACTGTGAAAAATCGAGGGAAGTATTAATTAACTAAATTTAGAATATAGATAAATGAAAAAAATCTTCATGGAATTCCATAAAAGATACTGGTTTGAGTAATAATAATATCTACTTGTTTTTCGAAGCCATAGTCCTATAATTTTTGTCCCCCTTTCTTTTTAAAAGTAGGATCATAATTAAAAGAAAAATTTCAGAGAATTTCATTATGCAAATAAGGGAGAGTTTTAAGTTTTTTTAACTAATTCATTCATTTTACCCTTCTTAATGGGAACCTTTTGTTGCGAGCTAAGTTTTTCTGAGCTTTTTCGCACTGCCTCGAAAGCAACATAGGAAGCCATGATATATCAATTATAAAAATTGCGGAAACAATTAAAGGCAAGGAAAGGCGTTGTAAGAGTGGGGAAGAGAGAAAGAGAGAGAGAGAGAGAGAGAGAGAGAGAGAGTGTGAGAGAGAGAGAGAGAGAGAGTGTGAGAGAGAGAGAGAGAGAGAGAGA
This sequence comes from Gonocerus acuteangulatus, assembly GCA_946811695.1. Classification (NCBI taxonomy): domain Eukaryota; kingdom Metazoa; phylum Arthropoda; class Insecta; order Hemiptera; family Coreidae; genus Gonocerus; species Gonocerus acuteangulatus. The sequence goes on along the minus strand of OX328123.1, from coordinate 119,700,499 downwards.
GAGAGAGAGAGAGAGAGAGGGAAACGATGCAGGCGAGAGAGAGAGATTGCAAGAGAGCGATGGAGTGAGAGAAAAATTACATCCGAGACAGGGAGAGAGAAAGAGAAAGAGTGAGAGCCTGAGAGTCTGAGAGAGACTCCCTAATAGGGTGCTCGCTGAAAGTGGCTGAGGGCTATTGTTCAAGCCCCAGGGAAGAACTTAGGGTCTGCCCTCTTCATTCCACAGACAAAAGGGGCTTACACTGCTTCATTTTCTCAGCCTCTCTCTCTGTCCGCTATAGCCACTCTCTCCTCTGCTCTCTCGATAAACTCATATTTATTCTGTCCGTCAGTAGCTTTCACTCAACCCCCCTCCCATGATAGTCATCGCAATCCAATTTCATTTCGTCGCGATCGTTTATCGTCCCCTGATTCAAAGCCTGAGTTATTAATCCCATCCTTCCTGATGAAATTGAAGTTCATAAACAATCATTGATGGATATCCATTTTGAAATGCTTGGTATTTATAAAAAAAATCGCGGTCCAAGTAATAAAATATCTAATTTACAGGGTGTCCCGATTTTACATGGCAAAACTTCAGGATCGTGTAGGGGACCAAAAAACTAAGACAAAAAGTCCATTAGAGATTTGCTCGTTTTCGAGAAAATCGCAAAACAAGAACGAAACAAGTTTTCATTTTTGTACTTACTTCTTTAAATTTTCAATGGGAAAAATTGTCATTGCGAATTATTTCAAGAAACCAATTACTAAAATTCAATCTCTTGATGCTGATATATTTTTCGTGAACGATTTCTGCAACGGCAATGCTTTAGAAGCGGCGCAAGAGTATGAGCGCGGATTCACATATAGAAGAGTACAAAAATTTAAACTTGTTTCGTTTCTTTTTTTGCGATTTTCTCCGAAACGAAGAAAAAACGAGCAAATCTCTAAAGGACTTTTTGTCTTAGTTTTTTGGTCCCCTACACGCTCCCGAAGTTTTGGCATTTAAAATTGGGACACCCTGTATACAATGGCGCCGGTAAGGGGAAAACTCATACCGAAAGTGTTCAATCTCGTTCGAACTATTTTTTTTTTTTTTTTAATTGGCTAACTCTAGAATACTGCTCTATATTCTTTTTCCATTTAATTGCTAGTTCTGTTCCCGAACACCTATTTGTCGACCTTTTCTTACCTTCTAGAAATCTCACAGTTTTTAGTGAAAGGTAAAACAATATTTAATACCACTTCTTTTCTTCCTGAAAAATTGTTTTTTCCCAGATAGTCTTTTGTATAAATGTACGTTTTAAAAGATTTTTTTTTTCCAAAATGTATAATCAACTTGGTGCATTCCGGTTCTGAACATATTTGTAATTAAACTCAAGTTTCCTTAGTTTATTAGGATTAGGGGAAATAATTGGTACGTAGATATGGTCTTCCCTTAGTTTTACCTAAAAGTACGTGTATTGAAGTTCCTATACGTATTTGTGCACAACCTAATAAAATGAACATGTCAATTAACGATGAGATGATTTCACGAAAAACGACTTTACCATTATTAGTTACTGCGGAAAGTTGTTTTTGTTCAATTAATTAACTGAACATTTACAGTGAGAATGACCAACTATCTCGTGTGAAACTGTTTTCGATATAAATTCAAATTTTAACAAAAAGGAATAATTCGGGAACAGTCATCAATATTACATTAATTGTTAATTTATTCGACTCAGCATTAAAAAATACATTTGGAATCATACATCTCTTCATCCGTTCAGTAAAATGTGACATTTTTAAATTAAATACTTGTTGTTTGTCAGATATTTCTCAATATATAACACGTTTATCTTCCAAAATATTTATTCTCTGGAATAGGTAGAAATCTCATTTGACTCCGTACAAAAAAAAATTACTGAAAATTATACCAAAATAAGAAAGATTCAAGTGCCTACAGGTATTTTCCAAAATTTGTAGATGGGAAACAAGCTAAATAAATTCCCACCTAATTAACAAGAATCTGTTTGCTTATTCACCATTTAATTAACTTTTTTTTATAAACGGTGAAAATATAATTTATTATTATTTATCGCCTGCACCTAGGATATTTGCCCTATAAACATGTAGGGTTCCTACAAAATAAAAGTACTGCATAACATAAAAAAATTAAACCATTTAAATAAACAATAAAACAAATGAAATTTTTAAAATGTATACTAAATAAGAAAAAAAAAATAAAAAGATCAAGCATTAAAAAAACTATAAAATTAAAAACAAGTAAGTATTACATTAAATAAATTATTTTTAATAAACTAAAAATGGGGTCTTTTCGCTCCATTTTGTACAAATAAAATTTAATTTTAACATTTATTAAAATATTCTTTTTTTTTTTTCTATATTTCATCATAAATTTTTATTTTTTAATAAAAGTCTAAAATACTGGATATGTGTGGGCTACCATCTGTCAAGAGTTCATTCATGTCACGGGGTATGTTTATGTTTTCTCTTTTCCTGCAGTCTGTTAGTAAGTGTTTTACAGTGAATGTCTTATTGCATTCTGTACACAGTGGTATGTCTTGTTTTCTCTTTTCCTGCAGTCTGTTAGTAAGTGTTTTACAGTGAATGTCTTATTGCATTCTGTACACAGTGGTATGTCTTGTTTTCTCTTTTCCTGCAGTCTGTTAGTAAGTGTTTTACAGTGAATGTCTTATTGCATTCTGTACACAGTGGTATGTCTTGTTTTCTCTTTTCCTGCAGTCTGTTAGTAAGTGTTTTACAGTGAATGTCTTATTGCATTCTGTACACAGTGGTATGTCTTGTTTTCTCTTTTCCTGCAGTCTGTTAGTAAGTGTTTTACAGTGAATGTCTTATTGCATTCTGTACACAGTGGTATGTCTTGTTTTCTCTTTTCCTGCAGTCTGTTAGCAAGTGTTTTACAGTGAATGTCTTATTGCATTCTGTACACAGTGGTATGTCTTGTTTTCTCTTTTCCTGCAGTCTCTTGGTAAGTGTTTTACAGTGAATGTCTTATTGTATTCTGTACAGAGTGGTATGTCTTGTTTTTTCATTAAGTGAGAGTCGATAAGTAGAGTGTAGTGAAAAATATAAGACCAAAATCGATTAAAATACGCATTAAAACTAAATTTTTAAATAAAATTGTTAACAAAAATGTTAATGTTAAAAATAATTGAACTTTCCATTTTATAACTCATAATCACACAACTATTTAAGACATAATTTACTAACAAATAATGAGATAATTAAAATCTATGTTATGATTAAACCTAACTAAACGTAATAATAAATTTTCTTGTTAAATATCAACAAAACAGAATATTCTTATATGTATATCAAATAAAATAAAATTTAATCAAATTCAAATTCTATAAATCCCTTAGTTGAATGGATAATACGAAAGTAGTACTTCCCGAAGGTAATGTTTTTTGCTTAGGTACTTAATATATTTTGTTCAGTTGAAAGTAGTTTTATTCTATTTACGTATTCCAGCTGACAAGATCCAACTCTTCCTACCCCTGCCGGATGAACACGACCGGGCGTAGGCTTTGATTTACCTCTTTCAAATCTCGGTAGAGATAGATAGCAAATTAGATATTGTAGCGATGGGTTATTAGATATACTAGTACCAAATGGGATTACTATAAATAAAAATTATCCTAAGTTTTCAAACAAATCAAAACATAATAATTAAAATAATATCAGTTTATAAAGAATAGTCATTAACCTTCTCTTCCAAAATATTTTTTTTTAAAAAAAAAAAAAAAACCTTAAAATTCATAGCAATAAAAATAAATTGCATCCACTAGAGGCACATTATTAAGACGATCTGTACTGGAATTATTCACGAAAAACCAAACGTTTGGCTCGTACTAAATTTCTAGTGGCCTTAAAATTGCTAGGAACCACTAAATATTTCGAAAACTACTGTTATAGAGATTAAAACAATTTATGGCTTAGGGTTGAGTGATTTTCTTATATCGTTCAATACGCGAAATCTAAATCCATTTTTTATTCGTCTCGCAAGCCCTCCAAAATTCAATTAAATTGCAAAAATCTGATTTTAAACATAAAAACTGCACTTATGAAAATAAAAAAACTGTTAAAACAACTTTACTATGTTTTTATTACAATAGAATCAACTGTACCTATATACAATTGCTCTTTTGTCCCTTGCACCCTTAAAAATTAGAGTAAATTGCGTAAATTACGAAAATTAAAAAAAAAAAAACAATTATGTATCTTATATATTTCCATGCACTAAATCCACTTTTATTTGAGCCTCACCTTAGGAACACCTTTCATTGGTAGGGCCACGTCAAATGAGATGTAACATAAGTTCCTACAGAAGAAACGTCTATTGATGAGCTCTTAAAAAGAATAAGGTCATAAACAAACGTTCAGATAAAGAATTGCTTTAGGATTTAAGCCACCAGGCATGCTGTTAAGCCCTCCACATACTAAATAGCTTGGAGTTTCCGCTCTAAGATTTTTCTATGGCCGAATAGAATATTGATCCATCCAGCCAATAAATTGTATCGTTGCCACACCAGCAACATGTATCTATTTCTAGTTGTTCATTATGTAAGCATCAAATTCGGAACGTCAGGTTTTTTAACTTGTCAACTTTCCTTGCCTTTTCATATTTTCGCTGGCTCTAATAAGGTTAGTAGAAGGAAATGGTATTCCTGGGCCCGTATTTCATAACACAAAGAATATACGAGCGGGTCTGGTTTGAATTCAGGCGTTCTTCCAAGCCGCAGGACTAGGAGAAGAGGCAAGGCTCTTGGGGATAGGAAACGCCCTGGGGAGGATAAAACAATTTGTGAAGGGAACAACAAACCGACAGGGTTAGGTTGGTTTGTATGCTGTCGGCATGAACAACACATCAAAGGGAGCCAAGGAATGCCTTTGGAAGAACCAGCTAGCCCTACCCAACACCCTTGCATCTTCAAAGCCTTTCTCTGCCTACTAATCGGCAAACTCTCCTTTCTACCCTTATCAGCCTTGCAACCATCAACCAGATTCTACCATAGAATGAAAACAGTAACGCCGGCCGTCCCTGTTCGCAATTTGGTGACAATTTGTCAGTGTATTGAGGTCTTCGTGCATTCTCTCCCTCCCTTTGTACGGAGGAAAAACGCCTATGATGACGCAGTCTCCATAATTGTGGCCGAGAGAGCAATTTCCCCTACTGTAAGCCATTGTGCCTAAAATCTGTTCAACAATTCGTTTTACATTATCTACATTTATTCCAGGCATTCCAAATGACACATGTCGGATATTTCTACAATTTTTTTTGCCGAAGAAATTTTCAAGGTTTTCATTCCCTCACCCTCTCCCAAAGGAGAGCAAAATTCACTTATTACGTCCGTTTATTTGAGATAGTTTGAGAGTTGACAGTTGAAGATATTTGAATTTTTTTCCTAAGAGTATAAAATTTTAAATTACTAGATAAAAATAGTATTTATATTAATTATATCGTGGTATTTAATTTTAAGTTGTTTTTTTATTATCTTATTTCTTTTTATTTTGCCTCATACGAGTATGTTTTTTGTTTTGTTTTTTATATTATTTCTTATTAATTTTTGGACTAGGACAAAGTCTTTATGTAATAAAAATGATTAAAGAGGCTATCGCCAAAGTTGGGACTCAAACAAATAAATAAATAAAATTATTTAGCGATTTTCCGCTTTGTTAAGGAGCGTGCTTAATTAAGCAGCTCCTCCGTCCTGGACTATTTGTATATAATTTAACCCTTTTATTTTATTCTACATAATTATTTTATATTTTATTATATTCAACGAAAAAGGCTATAGGGCATTTTTGTGGTTTTTTTTTTCGCAAAAACTTCATTGCTTACATTTATTAAAAATGTTTAAAGACTAACGATATGCTAGTAATTACTATTATAAAATGTACTTTATTTTTGTAAGCCAGATCCTTATTTGATAAAGGAGCTGGAATCAATTATCAGCTGATTAATGTATAATTGGGCCGGGATCGACGCCAAAGGCTGATTAGGCCTCCTGGAGGATCAGTCAAACACCGCCACTAATTAATAGAATATTATTGGCTGAATATTGAGAATAGAAGCAAAGCAAGGTACCTCCTGTCTCCCTTAGGTTTAGCAATATAATCTATAAGGGGAGAGAGAACTCCCCATTCCAATTCCTAGTCCTGCCAATCCTAATCCTAGATCGATATTAGCCACTATCCCTGGCCTGTGGAGGCCAACTCCAACATTTGCTAACTCTCTCCTCCTGACCGTTATTAAACTCCTAAACATCAATATATCACCGTTATTAACAAAGTTTCGCTAAGTCCTCTTTGTGAACTTGCAATGCTCAATATTGCCGTGCTTTCTACAAACCGAAACTCCCTCGCCCGAATGAAGCTTTGGGACATTTTAGATTCAAATCGGAACAACTTCCTTATAGCTATTTCTGAAAGACATCTGATCCAAGAATTCTTCTCGACGCGGACCTTGCCATCAAACACCTACTGGCAGAATGGAAGAAACGGGACCACATAAACGAACTTTTGTCAGATGACAGTCCCCAAAATAAAACGATTCGCACAAAATGCATAACATAAACAAATACACAAACCGTACGAACAAGTTTTTTATAACCACTGATTTCAACCTGATAAATACTCGGGTTTTCACATGAGACGATGGGTAACATGCCGGACTCAAGCCTAGGAAATGCTTGTTAGAATCATGCTATGGGCAGATTTTGTTTATATAAACGATGAAACTCGTAGTCAAAACATTCTAATCCGCCATGCTTGTTTAAAAGGTGCTCGGTAAAAAACAAAAACCTCAAAAAAAAAAAACGAAAATCCTTAAATCATCTTATTTCAGAATCGACTATTAGCATCCTTTTTTTTTCAATTTGTATTCTTCTCCAACAAGGTTCATTCGTGCGAATTCGTATGAAACAATGGAAAAATATATTCCTACAGTATCAGTTTTCCTGGCATAAAAAAATTAGGATAAAAAGAATTAATTTATTTAACATACAGACACACATATAATTACTTACAAGTGCCACTGGGGAGGAGAACAGAACGTGTTAAGATGGCACAATTCCTGCTACTCGAACTTGTTTTATCTTATTTGCACGTCCACTCAGGAGTGGACATCCAGCTACCGTGACAACAGACGAGAAGAAGTTGTACTTGCTCGACTACGAATCGGCCACACAAGACTAACACACGAATACCTCATGACAAGACTTGACAAAGCAATTTGTGATATATGCAATACAGACCACGGTAAAACACCTACTTACGGTGTGCAGAAGACGACAAAACCTAAGTATCCCACATGACATTTACGAATTGTTGAGGGACAGCAGCCAGTACATAAACACAATACTTTCTTACTTGCAGGACACTAAACTATACACTCACATTTGAAGACATCTGCTGAATAACCACAGGCTTCCAGGTATATAACAGGCATTTAAAAAACTCAATTTAAAAAAATTTATGTATTAAATATCCACCTCAATGCTGGTTCATTAGACCATACAGTACTACCTTTAAGGAGTGAAATCGCAGTAGATGCGAATCACTGATAAATAAATAATAATAATAATAATTATTTGCACGTCCCTATTCATTCATTCATAGCAATAGTATACTTCTTGTAACGTATCATTCATGAGAGAAATGTATGCCTTTCAGCTCATTTCCGTTTTGGCTATTGTATTCACCATTCTGTTTAATATTCCCTCTTGAAGTTTTAGCATGAAAAGGACAAGAGCTCCTAGAGTCTAGAAGTGATTTCCAAGGTGGTGGGGGCGTAAGAGGACCCTCTCTTTAACAACCTACTATTCCGATGATGAGAAAGGGTATCCAAAGGAACACAATTGGATGGGAACTGGTGGAAGTCACCTTCACAACAATAGGCTGAGGTAGGGGATCCCGACTCACGGAGCTGGAATATTGAACAGGCCTCGGGATATGCCCAAGGAATCGGGTTTGCATTCCAAGTCTATTGGGTGTAGTTTCCACGGGCTTGACTAGGCCCTAAAACGTGCTTACAATACATTCACACGTGAGAGTGAAAGGAGTAACTCGAATTATGTGAGTTAGACATCTATTGTCGAAAGTCCGATGCATTAACCCAAGTTTCGCCTTTGAAATGTACCATAGTACGACAATAGCATCTTACTCTGATCGATGATATTTTAAAAAAGTGCCAAAAATAATTACTAAATTATTCCATCAAATAATACGTACACAGATAATTGAAGGTGTTATTTTTTTTTAAAAAAATTCACATATAGTTTTTTTGTTGGCGTTTTGCTGAAATTGTTAAGAAATGAGTCTGATGATGACTTACAGCATCAGGTTTGCACAAGGTAGACGGGATCTTATAGGAAATTTAAGAATTATATTATATATATACACGCACATATTTCTTTTCAGATAAAGTCATAAATGGAGTTTATATAATTAGGTAGCGACTCCCCTACCCCGGCTTTCTCTGAAACATTTTTGCGTCCAAAGTCTGAAATGTACCATTGGAAGCATTGTAAAACTTCAAAACAGCATCATAATTGCAATTGTCTGCCATTGAAACAAGAACTAACAGTTAATTGTCGCTAACAGCAAGTACTTCCTGCGCAGGCAGCAGTCTGAAACTGACTGCTGTTCGGATTTGGGAAACTTTACGAAGCGTCATTAGCGGTGCTATTTCGGGCAAATCATGTAGACAGGAATATTATCAGGCGAGAATGATGAAAGAGCCTAGCTCGTAGTTTCTAGAAGCAGAATTCAAACTATTATTCATGGAAGATTAGAAGTACATTAGAGACCCTTGAAGAGGGGCACTTGAAGATCCTATTGTCTTGGAGGCACTCGGAGAAATTGTCAGAAGCAGAAGGGCTTCGACAGCGCCTTTCCGGATACTTGGCAACTTTGGACATGACGAGGAAGCATTGTTAGAAATTTGAATGCCTCTATGTTGCAGTGTTGATGTTTAGTTATTATTTCCTGGAGGGTCTCCGCATGAATCAGATGCTAACATTTTGGATTACCATACGGGAGCTGCGGTTTCGAATATCGCCAGCAGCAGGTTGGTTTTATTTTTTCCATTTCAGGGCTCCTCCATGAATGATTGTGCAAAGTTGCAACCAATGCTACAGATGTCGAGAATTTTTTTTTTCGTAAAATAAAAAACACGACTTGCAAATATTGTCTTCTTAGCTAATTTCCATTTAATAATTGGGAAGATTGAGCTTTGGTTTGAACGAGCTAACCATGTACCTATGCTTCGTCAACACTAATGACCCTAAATCTAGGTCATCGTTTAAGACTTTATATATATAGGGTGTATCGCAAGTTAATGTCAATACTCAAAGGGATGAAAAAAGACAAAAATGTAGTTCAAGACCAACAACAACACATTTCTGTCACACTCTGCATGCGAGTTACATTATGAAAATATGAGATAATTTAAGTTCTGAGTATACACCAAACCGATTAAAACTGAGTTAAATTTACAACCTTTGTGGGATACGGCTGCCTGCAAGAGTTATTTTGGGTGAGTAGTGATATTCGAAAAGTTGTCACCGACCAAAAGCTTTTACTAATTTCCACCCTTTTGAAATCATTTTGAGGTTTCAAAAGAGATTCTTGCGAACATTGAATGTGCTTTAGCCATAAATCATATCAAAACGTTGAAAAAATATGTGTGTAAGCAGAGAAAAATAGAGGTTAAAAACACGTTTCTTGATCACGGCAATTGATAAAAATTTGTGGTTGGTGGTCTCAAAATACCATTTTTGTGTAGTTTCACCATGAATTGAATAGATAAATAAATATATATATATATATATATATATATATATACATATATATATATATATATATATACTATATATATAACATTTTTTTGAAATTTTGAACGACCGGCTGTTTTGAGCTGGAAAATATTTCCGGTTTCCTTTATCGAATCCTCGTCATGAGCGGGTTTTCTTTCTGATAAGGATAAAGCGCTGTGTGGAAACACGGTTTACAATAAATTGTTCACCGATCAAGAAGTCTGTAAACATGGTAGAAAGGAAAGCTGAAAACATGGTAATATCAACATTTGAACTTGGAGCCACTTCAGCTCTTATACTTCCAAGAATACTCCTATCGGTTTATCAACTAAGCCTCGCCTCAAGTGCTATCAGCTGTCAAGTATTCTATAAATCAACTTTAATTATTGCATTATCTTTGCAGGTATTGCAGTTATATTTTTACAGGTATTTATTTATTTATTTTTTAAGGTTTAACGGTGTATCAACATTTGGACTATTAAGGCCGGGCTATTTATAGGCTGCCGCCCTTTTATAATGCTAACAGCACGTGATCGGTCACCCATTCAGGTACCGACCACGCCCGAAGTTGCTTATATTCGGAACCGATGCGCTCAACGTGGCTATGGCCGTTAGCTCCAGGTATTTAGTAGCTTTTTTTTTTTTTTTTTTTTTTTTTTTTTTTTAAAGTTAAGATCTAATCGATTAGCTAATTAAAAAGATGCCTCATATTTTTTCTAAAGAAACGCCACCACCCCATAGTGGGAATTGAACCCCAGACCTTTTGGCATGGACTGTTAAGTCCTCACGCCTTAACAATCACGGCCACCGGGCTTCCATCTATTAAAATGAATTACTAATTATTGAAATTAATTTACGAATTTCAAGGCATTTAGATATGTCATATCTTCTGATTGATTTTCAAAATATTAACAACTCTTTCTGAGTAAAAACCAGCCAGGTCGAGCAAGTTTTGTCTCATTGAGCATTTAATTTTTACAGTCAACGTTGTATTGCATTAATGGCGTTCATTTTCGTCCTGATTCATCATTCGGTGTGACTTAGTAATAACTGGCTGACCTATTCTTAGGCGGCAAAGGACAACTTTTATTTCTCTCTGTTATTTGCAGGCATCATCGCGGTATATTAATGTTGTTACCATTTTTAGAGAATGAGCGCCTTTGCTGAGATTCCTGGGAAGCACAGATCTATTTTATAAAAATTCACACACACATACAACTAATATAATATATATATATATATATATATATATATATAAACTAATATATACATATATATATATATATATATATATGTATATATATATATATATATATATATATATATATATATATATATATATATATATATACAGTAGGGTGTATCGATTTTTAACTTTTTTTTTTTTTCCAAATTCCAAGTTGAAAAAAAGTTGCTACTAGGCACCACATTGTACCACAAAAATTTTTGGATTTTTTAAAAAATGTTTAGGTCTCCCGCACAAGGCCGAAAGTTTAGAAAATTTACTAAAAAAGTCAATTTTTACAAAAATATTAAAGTAACCTAAAACACTTTTATTCTACGTTGCAAGTTAAAATTCCACTAACAATGAGCACAAAAAACGATAAAAAAAATATTTCAACAATTCATCACATCATTTAGCTCCCACACAAGGCCTGAAAGCTAGTAACTGAATCTTTGTAGGATACTTCCTGTTAGACCCTGAACACTTTTTAATTTTCTCAAGTTGCTCCTGCTGACTTTTAACCATGAACATTGAGTTTTTGGTGCCACTAACAGGAATAGAAGCTCTTTTCCTTATCTCCTCAACTTTTAAAGCAACTCTCAATGCAATTGCCTTCATTGCAGGCAGATAAATTCCCTCTTGTTTCATTTCAATGTTTGCCCATTCAAAATACTTCAATACGTCCATCTTGATCCGCAGGACATTAAAACCACTCTCATCGATAGGTTGCCCTATAACCGGCATGTCGGTAGTATGTCTTGTTAAATGCCGTTATTTCCTCATCTTGAACATGACGACTGCTTGCCGTCAGACAAGGGCTGACAAGGCCGCACGGTGATTCATACGTAGCGCGTCTCCGCGGTGCGATGGTCTGGCCTTCCCCCACCCCCGTGTTGAAATTGTCTTCATTATTTCACTTATAACAACAATTCCAACCAGGATATAGTTATATTAAAGGTTTAAACCATGAACCACACAAATACCAAAGTACTACAAAATTTCAAATTTGTGCTGAAATTTACGACTTTTAGGCCTCGTGCGGGAGACCTAAATGACGTGTTATATTTTTGAAATAATTTTTCAATCTTTTTTTCTGCTTATTGGTAGTGAACTTTTAATTTGCAACTTAGAATAAAAGTGTTTTAGGTTCTTCTAATATTTTTGTAAAAATGGACTTCTTTAGTAAATTTTCTAAACTTTAGGGGGGGGGGGGTCTTTCCTTGTGCGGGAGACCTAAACATTTTTTTTAAAAATCCAAAAATTTTTGTGGTACAATGTGTTGCCTAGTAGCAACTTTTTTTCAACTTGGAATTTAGAAACAAAACAAAAAAAAAAAAAAAAAAAAAAAAAAAAAAAAAGGTAAAAATCGATACACCCTACTCTACAGGTATCTGATTTTGGCTCTTATGGAACGTTCTGGAGATAATGTGGCAAGCACTAAGCAGCTACCACCTTACTTTGCCCTAGGCAGATCAATTGAGGGTAGACGGACCATCAGGAGACCTGATTTTGGATCTTGAACCAATATTAACTATAAGACAAAATCTTTGATTTGTGCCACAGTTTGTAGCATAATTCCTACTGGGCATGATCTATCAAATTTAATCATTCACTCTTAATTTCTTTAATCCCGTTTCAAACATCTTTTCCTTACTGTATGAAGCTTTAAGAAATATGAAAAACATATTTAATACATAGAAGGATAAGGGAGCTGCAAAAATAATGGAAATGTACAAAATGGCATAGAATGGTTTGATTCTGTTAATATTCAATCCTAATAGTCGGAGAGCTGGTAACGCACATTTAATGAAGTGTTTTATGCACCTTGAAATTTTGCTATAGTGTACCTAATGGGTAGATAAGAAGATAAATATGTGTTGGCTGGACATACCGTGGAACACCAGGTACTGCGCATAGGGGAAAGGTCCAAAACAATATTGCCCAATAATAGGGTTTTATTCCGAAGCCAACTATTATTAATGTAAAATTAAGACAGTTTTACAATGAATAATAAATATGGCAGATACGTTTAAGGGGGATAACTAAAAAAACAACTAAATTGCTATTATTCTAATATTAAATGAATGTTTTATTCACGCTGCCATTTAAACTAAAAATTTATAACAATATTTCAAGGTGCATAAAAAAGACAAAGTTGAAGGCTGGTAGCAAATATATTAAGGTATAGAAGATAAACCAGCCAAAACTTGTGGTGGGATCATACTAACGTCTCGAAATCGCTAGCTGCCTGGCAAACTGAGAATGGCTATTTTATTAAAAGCCCGAAAGATGGTCTTGTTCATTTTCAGATTAATTAATCATATACCAAAGAAAAATCATTTACTAAAGACATGGAGTAGCTTGGATAACAAAGAACAGAAAATAGTTTGTTTTTAATTTAGAATTTTAGCGAGAAGAAAGAGACTGGCCATAAAAACAAACACGGTTTACTAAAAACCTGCCTTATTATTTTAGAATTATATTTGCGGGAAAAGAGTGTTGTTTTTTGCTCGTGGAGTTGAGGGCATTGAAGCTTCAAGCAGAGCTTTCTCTGCTTGACTGAGGACAAAGCGACCAGGCCTCGGGCAGCTTTTGTCTCACTCTCAAACCCTGCCACTTTTTTCTACCGCAGGCTCTAGAAACCTCTTGGAATAGCCCTGAAAAAACAAACACCGAAATTTCTCTCCCTTCTTGTCGTGAGAGCAGCGCTGATCTTTAGAAATTCTCTGAAATATGCATATGTGTTTCTACAGCAGAGAAACAATTCCTGCTGATGTGATCAAGCGTTTTTATTTCATTTTCCGAAGTGAAGTATTAGTTCCCGGAATAATAGGAAGTTTTTTTTATGTATTTCGTGAAATAAATTTTGAGTATGTCTCATTTTAGATGAGATTATACCACACCCGTCAGACAGGAAAGAAGGACTTTCCACTTTTAAACTCGTTAAAAAAATAAAACCAATACAAAGGTCAATACAGATGGTACGATAAAGTCATAATCAACCGTAGAAAAAAGGGATAAAATCCTAAACATAAAAAATAAAAAGATATAAAAATAAAACCATAAACCCAGAAAATCTCAAAGCATAAAGTAAAATCCTTCCTTAACCATTTGCTTAGTTAAAAACAATGCAACAAAGCAACAAGTGAATTGCTTCAAATAGTAGCAAATACCCAAAACGGATATTTTCAAACCATCACCTAATCCTAAACAGTGCTCCACATATTTAACTCTGTTTTGCTGACTTCATATTACTGACACTCCTACTATACTTATTGAGTGGAGAGGTAGTCCTTATGATATCTACCTGAATATCTTACAACCTAGTCTGGTTCTTACAAAAATCTGGGACGTTGCTAAATAAATACAATCTTAAAAATTGCATTTCGTACCTAACATCTATGACGTAAGCTGGAACATTTCTACTGAAGTATTCACGAGAAATATCATCGTTTCATATAAGATGTGTTACGAAACAAACGCTGTTCAAATTTGTGTTTATATAGTATATATTCGTACGGGGGCGAGGTTAGCTCAGTGGTAGAGCACTCGACTAATGAACTGGAGGACCAGGTTCAAAACCCGAGCGCGCACTAAAGATTTTTTCTTCTAGTGCTGCCGTTCGAGGGTTGGATTTGGGGTCCCAGATCGTCCCTAGGCTCACCCAGCCTTTAATTAATTTAATTAATAATGGGTACCTTGGGTGCTAATGATTATAGCAGTCGAAGCAGCCAAGGGGAAAATCAGGCGGCCGGAGCATGGTATTGACCACACTATCTCCCTAGTGTGCCGTATGGTCAAGAATCAGATACCTCTACAGTATCTGCCCCTCTGGGCCCTTGTGGCCTGTTACGGGACTGATATATTCGTACATTAAATATCGTTAACTAAATAGATACTAGTATAAATTATAAAAAAAAAAGGAATATTAAGGCTATGGATAAAGGTCTCAGCTGCGTTAATAACTAAGGTAAAGGAAAGGTAAAGGTAAACCTGGAATGGTTCGAATTTTATATATTTCTGTAGAGAAGTACATTGTTTAAATGAAAGTTTGAACTCTTCGACCAGCAAAATCCGCTATTCTGAATATCCGCTTTTTCAGCAAGAAAACTTGTAGCAGTTAGGCGTTTGCGTTAACAGTTCTCCCAGTACAAATTCAGATAGCATTTTGACATGCGAAATCGGAAGAAACCAAGTTCCTCACGATATATTTAGCGAATTTGCAAAAAAAAAAAAAAAAAAAAAAAAGGGGCGAAGAAATATATCTTCTGTTTTCGCACTTTAAACCGTCACAACGAGCTCTAACATTTTTCTCAAGTCCTACAATTACCAAAAAAAACAAAAAAAAAACTGTGATTTATAGATTTTGGTTAAGGAAGACTCACCCAAAAAAATTCCCTTCACGCAAGAATTGCAGAACTAATCACATTTCTTAGAAAAGTGGTTAATATATGTTACATTTGTAAAAAATGAAATTAATTAATCAAACTTAAAATTACCATAAATAAACCTGATATTGCTTTTGTATAGTTTTTTGTTCAGGAGTAAACACCTAGGTCTACTGAATCAGAGTTTTCCTGTGCACTGCCTAGCGGCAATCTAAAAGGGCTCACATACTCAAACAGCTGATCGGAACATATATTTATTGGACGGAGGATTTGACTACCGGATGTTACCATGTGGATATGAAGTTACTTCCGCATACCTGCTGAACTAATCGCATACGTTACCCTGTGGGCAGGTTCATGCAAATTCTCATGCATATGTGACTAGACCTAATTCTAGCTTCAACTACTCTATTCAGCGTCGATACTGATTAAATGTTAACAACACGTTCCACGTTTGAACCTCGCACGCCACAACAGGCTGTTTAAGTCATGCTGAAGAGCACTTCTACCCAATTGGTCAGGTAAGAGCTTTCCTTTATCAACTCAAAACTATAATATAAGTTAACATGTTTTTACCCAATAACTTTGGTTAACATCATGACCACAAAAACAACGTTACTCGCGGCACCCCAATTTTTCATGAAGTACCAGTGGACCCCATCTGATCTTATACAGGAAAATGTTGAACGCTTCTATATAGAAAGAACGTATATAACATTTCTTTCCTGAAATGAATATTACTTACTGTTTTCAACAAAATATATATATATATATATATCCGTAAAAACATGACTTCGTAACAATCTTAAATAACAATAACTAATTTATGCGTAAATCGAAATTCTCAAAAGGTATTTTTATTTTTAAATATAAACAACAAATCTCCAAAATGAGTTTTTTTTTATTTTATTTTTTTTACTTCTTTCGTCGATGACCAAAAAAGAATTTGCGTTAAAGACCTTCCCCAGGCAGCAGAAGATTTCAAATGAAATTTCTCGTAATGTTCTATTATTAAGAAATTTTAACATTCATTTTCTGCTATTTAAACTAGCAATAATTATACACACAAAAAAAAACAGCAAAAAATAGACGAATTTAATAGATATTTTTTGGAACCTTAAAATACATTTAGGTCCTTCATTTCCAGGAAGAAAGTTGTTGACTATAAAGGGTGTATCACAAGTAATTGACAATCCTTGAGGGGGTGAAACTACACAAAAAAATGTATTTCAACACCACCGACCACACATTTCTACCTCACTCCCGTTCCAGACATGTAAAGGTTCTTTACAAAAAAAAACGTGTTTTTTTTTTTTTAGTACAACTCCAATTTTCTCTGCTTGTACACACTTTTTTCAAAGATTCATTACATTTTTTAAATTAGCATTAAATTTTCTTTAAGGGCAATGCACATTCAATGTTCGCAATATGTCATTCAGACCCTAATACCAATCCCAAAAGTAGACATTAACAAAAACTTCTGACAAATTTTCGAAAATCACTAGTATTCGAAAATAAACCCTGCAGAATAATTTCCCGTTTGAAAAAGTTTGATTTCCAGCCACGTATCTTGAAACTACTAAAAAATTAAAGAATGAAAAAATAATTATTTAAGCAAAACTTAACCTGTATAATTCAGGATCTGAAGAAGTATTCATTTTACTGTGTTTTTCCTTTCCGCAAATACTCTTTATATATATATATATATATATATATATATATATATATATATATATATATATATATATTTAAACATGTAAATCTAGATCCTGATTTATTGGGGCAAAAGGAAATCAAGAAATCTCTTCACAAATAACCAGATCCCCTCTGAACGAATTACCATATGCATTTACATTTTCTCGTAAAACCATGATTTATTCAGATTTTTAGATGCAGTAGCGGTGATACATTTTTAATACGTTAAATGGTTATAATGCGTTTAAATAATTGAAATCAAGGAAGATGTTTTGGGAGCAGAATATCACACCAGGTGAAAGAATTGCATGAAAAGATGATACAAACCGGTGACTTTTTTAAGCAAGGAATCGCTTTACTAATTATTAAACAACGCCACCAAAAAATTGTATTCCGGTTGTCGATAAAAGAAATTATCACGCCACTATCATCAGTTTGACTGCCGATCTGAAGAAAGTTGTATATAGGTGATTTGGTTATTCCATGGACGATAACTGTAGATTGCACCGGAAGTCAAATCCAGCTCTAACGTTCTTACATCGATATCGTTATATCGAAAAATTGTGTATGCCCTATATACTGTAGTGATTCATTAAATGAGTTACTAAAACACCACCACCAAACTTTGAATTGTTAATTACATCGGCCTATAAATTAAATTTTTGGCTGTTAGCCCTGAGTGTTTCACTGTATGATGCACATATAAGTTCACAGAACAATCTATTCAAATTTATTTATTTCAATTTTAACGTTCATTATTAATAGCTAAGAATTTTGGGACGGGTCATCTATAGGTTACTTCTTTTTGGAACCCACGACCTTTGACACGGAATGTTAAGTGCTTACACATTAACACTCACGGCCACCGGACCTCCAAATTTTAATTAATGTTTACACATAGATTCATGTTGATACAAACGTTCTAAAGAGAAGTCAAGAAACAGAAACACGGAGTACTGCATATTAGCTATGAAAGACACTCAGTGTAATGGATATATCACGACCACTTTAGTGCCAAAAATGGCACTACCTCATACTTACTAAGCTGACATGTATTTATGGAAGCGATTTAGTTTTTTTACAAGAACTTTTCCTCTTTAGATGCCCACGACGTTTACCGAGTTTCGTTGCAACATGACAAAAAATACGGGCAGTACGGGCAAATTTGAGACGAGAGTAAACCCCCGTCTAGGGGGAGGACACGGACTTTTTCAATCGTTTGCTAGTGGAAGTATCGTATAAAAAACACAAAACCTCTGGTGGGTTTCGTTTTATCAGTAATATATATATACATATATATATATATATATATATATATATATATATATATATATATATATATATATATAAAGGTCTTAAACGATGACCTAGATTTACGGTCATTAGTGTCGACGAAGCATAGGTACATGGTTAGCTCGTTCAAACCAAAGCTCAATCTTCCCAATTATTTGTTATTTTTTTTTTTACGGCGCATCGACAAATCGTGGCTATTAGCGCCGATTTCCAGGGTGCAGCCAGGAATTTTCTCAGCGAGCCCTGAAATGAGAAAATTTCTGGCGCCGGTGGGGATCGAACCCACCATCTCCCGCTTATGAATCTAGCGCGCTAGCCACTAGACCACGGGAGACCCCCTTCCCAATTATTAAATGGAAATTAGCTAAGAAGACAATATTTGTATGTATATGTGTGTGTGTGTGTGTGTGTGTGTGTGTGTGTGTGTGTGTGTGTGTGTGTGTGTGTGTGTGTGTGTGTATATATATATATATATATATATATATATATATATATATATATTGTGTCTAGTATAGTATTTAGTAGGTAGGATCGATGAACATAAAAATATTTAAAAAAAAAAAAAAAAAAAATCTGTAATGAGCGCAACTTTAAATGCCATGGTCGAATAGCTGTTAAATAAATAAAGTGTCGTGTTTAAAAATCAATTTCTAAAAACGATTTTCATATTAAAGAAATGTTTGAATAAAATAAAACCGATATCTTTATTTATAAATATCGTTTATTATATCAATTTGTAAGGCCCCGTTTTCCCTTTGGCCTTGTTAAGTGAATAAGGATGAGAGAAAAGGTTGGCTGTCCATCTCTAGAGATGTGAGAACCACGAATCCGCAAACGTTGCGTCTGGGATGTTGGCACTGCACGTGGCTGATTCGTAAGATTCCAGGAAGATCTAAGACCTGACAAGAGTTTCTAGTTCAATCACCTGCAAAAGCAGGAGTGGGGTACAAAAGGTTTAAAAAGAGCTGGCTTACCTCCGACCGGGGAGAGTTTGCATCCGTTCCTGAGACTTCGGCCCAGATGCTGTTCAGAGGTAGGCCAGTTCCAAATTCTCTATAATCTCCCCAAATGATCATATTTGATAACTCTACCTATCTGTCTCTCTCACTCAACCTTTTCTCTCATCGTAGCAATGGTTTATGATATTTATGTTTGTATCCTCTGTGTAAATTATAGTTTTAAAAAGGAATTTCCGCTTCTCTAAAATATTTCCCCATTGTCTATACCTCTAAATCCCGTCCTTGCTAATCAGTCCCTTACAAATGGTGTCAGGTTTCCGGGTATTATTTAAATGTCCAGCTGCAAGCCGGCATTAGATAAGAACCCTGCTCTCGAGATAGTCCGGCGGCTGTACTGCTGACGCTGATAGGACAATTCCTCGAACTGATATCTCGGCGCTGGGTAGTTGTTCATTCAATGTCCTCACGTTTCCTGGTTTAAGGACCACCAAATACGGATATTTGCTGGTTAGCCCTGTTAGAGAGTAAAGCAATCCCTATTCGTAAGCATAACGTGTTGGGGTTCATTGGAAACGTTGAAAATAGAGCTATACGATGGTGGTAACGGAACAGCAGTTTGCCGATCTGAAAACGGCATTGGATCAGGCGTTGGCTGCAAATGAGCAATTCATGGAAGAATTCGAGAGGACAAGGCATGAGGGTAAGCAAGGAAAGAGGGATCTTTCTCTTCAGGGAATGGTCGGTCCATGGTCCGGTGACGATTCTGGGGTTCCAATCCAAGACTATCTCAATGGTTTGGAATTAGTGGCAACTAGCGGAAACTGGGAAGATCGTGATAAATCCCTTGTGTTAAGGATGAGACTGAAAGGGATGGCTGCGAAATTTTTGGCCAGCAGATCGGATCTCAAGGGGCCAAATGTAAAATATTCCACGATTCGAGATGCTCTTTTAAACCGCTTTAAAGCGACTATGCAACCTGAGCAGTTTCTCCTTCAGCTTAGTTCAATGAAACAAGAGCGTGGGGA
Source organism: Gonocerus acuteangulatus (assembly GCA_946811695.1). Taxonomy (NCBI): domain Eukaryota; kingdom Metazoa; phylum Arthropoda; class Insecta; order Hemiptera; family Coreidae; genus Gonocerus; species Gonocerus acuteangulatus. The sequence continues at coordinate 119,680,091 of OX328123.1, read as the reverse complement.
GGATGTCAGAACTTTCGGAGATCGTTGTCGGGAGATGGGTGAACGATCACTCTCAGGTGAGGGATCGGAGGAAGAAGTTATAGGGGCTCGCAAACAACTGGATAAAGTCGTCCTTACATCATATTTAAATGGGCTCGGAGGAGAGATTGGGAGGCTGACGAGACTCGCGTTCCCAAAGGAATTACAAACCGCGATTGAGAAGGCTAGAGCCATTGAAACGGAGTTAGGGCGACACGAAAAGGGAATATTTACTATAGAGAAGAATCCCCAGGATAACGAAATTCCCAGTCCCGAGGAAGTTGGACAAAGAGTCCCGAAGTAAGGGTCATTGAGAGGGGTAATCCAAGTGGCTGTTATCGCTGCGGGGATACGAATCATTGGGCCAGGGGATGTCGACAAACAGAGAGGGTTAGTGATATTTCTCCCAAAAATAGTACGAATTGTTATAGGTGTGGTCGTCGTGGGCATATCGCTCGCCAATGTCGTTCTAAACCCCTCGTGAAAGGAACTTTGCCAAAGAAGGCCCCAAACGCGAACGACTTGGGGAGGGCCCCGGCCCTAAGTCGGCGACAAGGGGATCGCGCTACGAATTACTAGGCATAGGTGGGGGAGGTGAGAAAGGGTTAAAGGTGAGCACCTGGATAAATGGGCGGATTCATAGGATGATAGTAGACACTGGTGCTGAAGTTACTCTAATCAGGTCTCCTGCCTCAGTCTCAATTAAGACCCGCGACTAGTAAGATTAGGGGGGTAACTGGTGTGGTAATCCCGGTACGCGGTATTCAAACGGTGAATATCGAAGTTAAGGGCCATCGACTGTCCCACGACGTCATAGTGGCTGACGTCTGCTTAGAAGGAGATGGACTATTAGGCTTAGACTTACTAGGGAAATTAGACGCCCATATAGACCTACGTTCGGGATTGTTAGTCACGGGAGCATCGCCTAAAATTGAATCTCTACCTTCTGTTGGTTCGATAACAAAGAGGGATGAGTTAAAAATGTCTGCGAACCGAGAGTGGGTACGTTTCATGAGTAGGACGGCGAGAGAACTAGAAGCCAAGTTTTCAGGTCATATTTTATCCCTTCCAACTAGCGTGAATATAGGAGCTAAGCCGATAGTCAAGGAGGAATCAAGACACACGGGGAAGAAGGATAACAAAACCAGCTCAGCGCGTCTTTCGCGAGAGGAAACGCTTCCGGCCTTCAGTGAATCTCTATTAGAGATTTCCGTACCAGGGAAACTAGACCAGAAAGCTGTCATAATTGAGCCGTCAAGAGCACTTCCCAATGGGGTTGTAGGAGGGAGATGCATTAACACTCCTCGGGACGGCCGTTCGTGGATGCAGTTTGTCAATTTGACCGCTTCGGCTGTGACATTGCCACGGCTTCTAGTGGTAGGTCTGGTAGAGAGAGATTGGGCGGAAGACGGTGGATCTTGTTCGGAGAGGGAACGCGAGGATGGCTCTAAAACTCCTGTTGGTTTCGCCTCGATCGTTGGCGAGAAATTGGGCCATTTAAGTGGTGGGGAAAGGAGGGATATGGAGTCCTTGTTGTCCAGATATTCAGACATTTTTTGTGAACCGGGTCCCGAAGGTTGCTCCCTGCCTGTTCAGCACCATATTGAAACTGGAGATGCCAGACCTGTGGTGAAACGCCCGTATCGTGTGCCTTTCAGTGAACGGGAGGAAATGGAACGGCAGGTTCAGACGTTGCTTGAACGAGGCGTCATTACGCCGTCTAAAAGTCCTTGGCAAGCACCTGTAATTCTAGTTAAGAAAACATCCCCAACAGGTGACTTAAAGTATCGATTCTGCACAGATTTCCGTGGCCTCAATGCAGTTACTAAGGTCGATACTTACCCGCTTCCGTTGATACAGGAAACCTTAGAACAATTGGGGAGTAGCCAAATCTTTTCCACAATTGATCTTTCGAGTGGGTACCACCAAATACCGATAGCACCCCAGGATCAGGCAAAAACGGCCTTCACGACTGTAAACGGACACTATGAGTACAAAAAAATGGCTTTCGGCCTTGCGGGGGCACCTGCCACGTTCCAACGGGTCATGGACCAACTTCTTGGCCGACTGAAGGGCACCGGATGTTTCGTTTACCTCGATGATGTGGTGGTTTATAGCTCATCACTGAGGGAACACATGCTCCGGTTAGAGGAGTTGCTCGACATATTCAGAGGCGCTAATCTAAAAGTGAACTTGAACAAGTGCGCTTTTGCGGCATCGGAAGTGACCTATCTGGGACACATAGTTACAGCCGAGGGAGTGAAACCAGATCCTAGAAAATTAGAGGCGATCAAGTCTTTTCCAGCCCCCAGAAATGTGAAGGAGTTGCGAAGTTTTCTAGGGTTGGCAAGCTATTACCGTAAATTCATAAAAGGCTTTGCGGATCTTTCAAGACCGCTGACAGAATTAACTGAATCACGAGTACGATTCCAGTGGGGCGACAAGCAACGGAAGGCTTTTGAATCGCTAAGAGAAATCCTAAGTTCGGACTCAGTCTTGTGCTATCCGAATTTCAGCGAGCCATTTATATTGTCCACCGACGCATCAGGAGTAGCTCTGGGTGCCATTCTGTCCCAGTACAGAGATGGCGGCGAGAGACCTGTTTGCTACGCTAGTAGGCAGTTGAAGGGTCCAGAACTCAACTACTCGGCAACAGAACGAGAACTGCTAGCGGTGGTTTGGGCAACAAAGCTGTTCCGTTGATATTTACTAGGGCGAAGGTTTAAACTTGTCACTGACCACTCTGCCTTGAGGTGCATGCTAAGCCTTCGAGACCCGTCTTCACGGCTGACCAGGTGGGCCCTTCGGTTAGAGGAGTTCGACTATGAAGTCGAACATCGCCCAGGGAAGAAACATTCTAACGCTGATGCTTTAAGCCGTACAATAGCTGTAGTCACGGGAAATAGGCAGAAAATAACCCGAGGTAAATTGAAGGATGCTCAAAAGGAGGATATGTGGTGTCAAAGAGCCATCAAGAGAGGCACTGTTCATGTACAAACAGATGCCGATGGCCTGCTCTATTGGGCCGATGGGGCAACGGATGAGTCGGAATGGAGGCTTATGGTGCCTGAGGGTCTACGAAAAACAATCGTTGAAGAAAATCACTCGAAACCATGGGCTGGGCACCCAGGGGCTGATCGTACTCTCGCGGTAATCAAAAGCTCATATTATTGGCCGGGCATGGCGGCGGATGTTAAGTCCTTTGTGGAACGGTGTCACGCGTGCGCTAGCAGAAAAAGTCCTGTATCTCAAAAGGTCCCCCTGGAAGCTCCCTATATGGCCACAGGGCCTTTCGAGCAGGTATCGCTAGACATATTTGGGCCTTTGCCGACTTCCAAAAGGGGCCATCGTTACCTTTTGACCGTAATTGACAATTTTACACGGTATGCGGAGGGAATACCACTGAAGGGGCAAACAGCTGAAGAAACGGCCGTAGCACTCGTCGAGAATATTATCACTCGACATGGGGTCCCTAGGAGGTTGTTAACAGACCAGGGAAGAAATTTCGTTTCTCGACTGTTTACTCAAGTTTGTAGAGCTCTGGGGATTAGGAAATTACAAACTACCGCCTACCATCCGGAATGTAACGGAATGGTAGAGAGGTTACATCGAACTCTTACCGATTCGATATCCCAATATGTGCGAAGAGACGGTCGTGACTGGGATGAGTGGGTTCCATATGCTCTCATGGCATATCGAGCAATACCTCATTCGTCGACAGGATACTCCCCAAACTACCTCATGCTTGGGCGAGAATTGGTAACTCCGTTTGATTGCTGGGTAAGTCCAACCAATGACGGATCGGAATCAGCGGACCATGTCGAAAAGTTAGGGCATCGGCTGAAAGAAGCCTATAAGGACGCTTTGAGTCGTGCCGAAAAGGCCTGGGCAATGAGGACCCATTATTGTAATGCCCGGCGTAAGGAGCGACGCCTAGAGGTGGGGGATTGGGTCTATCTCCATTGTCCAGCCGTAAAGCCTGGGAATTGTCCAAAATTCCACTGTCCCTGGACAGGCCCACACAAAGTAGAAAGGGTTCTTTCGCGAGTGAACTATGAGATCCGACTGGCCACTGGCTCTCTGAATGTAGTTCACATAAATAGGCTAAAACGGGCCCCGGGGGGAGGAGGGGATTCGCACCCTAAGGTTATGACGAAGGCAGGTGGGGCAACCCGGGAAGTGGAAGGGTCCGAAGATGAGGTCATGGAGCCGGAATGGGAAATTAACCCAGGGTGTTGTTATGGCTCAGAAGACGACTCTTGTGAGGACCAAGATGAAATTGAAACGCAGAGTGAGATTCACAGACACTGTCCGGTTGCTGCGGGAAGATCGCCAGAATGTAATGACCCTGCCTGCCCTCTGGGCGTTCGATCCTCTCCTGAGGAAGAAAACAGGGAAATAACCCAGGATAGTCAAGGGGAGGGAAACGAAGGACGGATTGAGACAGGTGGGACTTCCGGGAAAAGTTCCAGTGGTTCAGATAGCGAGAGCCAAGCTCAGCAAAAGGGGAAACCTGATGCTACTTGGACACCAAAGGGGAAAACTTTAACTTTTTCTCGTAGGTCCCCATACCCGCTTAGGAGGAGAGCTAAGTTGCCTGAAAATGATTCCTGAATATCTTATTTCAGGGTTGTCGCTGTGGGTGGTCCTAGGAGTATGGCCCTTGGCGTGGGCAAGTCTGGTTTTTCTAAGACGAGGTGACGTAGTTGTGACGGGAGACAAATGGCGTCTACTGGTTCACTTGAATGTATCACACCTAGAAGGTATAATGGAAACTCTGCGAGGGGAGATTTGGAAGGTCCAATTAGACCTATCTCATGCCTCGGTTAAATATCCAGAGCTTGATGGACTTCAGCCTGTTGTCGAGGGCATACTTAGTCTATTCAGGGAGGCAGAAGAGGAACTTGATATGCTCTGGTCCATGCTACCTAGTCCCCGAGAACGTCGAGGATTGGTCAATGCGGGGGGGGATAGTATTAAAATACCTATTTGGGACCCCAGACGCGGACGATTTACAAGGCATTCAAGAAAATTTCGACAAACTAAGTAAGCAGTACGGAGACACCATACATGCGGTCTCTGAACAACTAACGCTCAGTCGCGAGTTTGCAAGGAAAGCCGAAGAGGACACAAAAAGGGTTACCCGCTTGTCTGGGGTGGTCCGTAGAATTTTGAAGGAAGGTTTTCAAAAAGAGGCGCAACTTCAAACGAACATATCGCGTGTTACTAACCTCATCCAAAGTTCCCTGTACCTTTCCTCGTCCCTCAGAAGCCTAGAAACTGGAGTAACGGAATTCCTATTTAGATTCCGCAGAGTTCTTAATGGAGTAGGTGCATCGATGAGTGGAAAGTTGAGTAGAGAGATGCTAGGTCCTAAAGAGTTAACTCTGATTTTGGGGAAGGTAAGAGAGGCTCTGCCAACTGGACTGACACTCCTCTCGGAGGGAAGCCGATATCATGACCAAATTTACTACCAAATTTCTGAAGTACATGCAATTGCAACCGATGATGGAGTAATAGCTGTAGTGGAATTGCCTTTAAAAACTCCGGATCAGGAGATGGTGCTTTATCAGGCTTGCCTCTTAAGGAGAATAAAACAGGAACAATGGTTGCAGCTCAGCCGGAGGGGGCGTTCTTCTTGGAGAGCCACAACGAGAAGGCCTACTCAATTCTTCAGGAGCAGGATATAGCCAGATGTCGTCCCGGGATACCATGGATCTGTCCTGCCGAGTTCAAGTTCTTTCACGGACAAACACCATCTTGTATTGTCTCATCGTTTCGCCAGGAGAATACGTCGAAGGAATGGTGCCCGTGGACTTTGGTGAATCCTAGATCTTCACCCACATGGATTTGGGACGAGCACAAGGAGCTATGGTGGTATAGCATGTCTAAGCCCACTCGCCTCCATCTTCAATGCAGAGGGAGTGCTGGAGTAGAATCGCTAGAGCGGGTTCTAGATGGAAGTGGGCAGCTTACCATAGCACCTGGTTGCACAGCTTGGACACCTGATTATCGCCTTTTGCCGATAGCCGACGTTGGGGAATCCTCTCAGGTGGTGCAGTTGCAAGGGGTCAACGTTACGATCAAACCACCCTTGGACTTGCCAGTAAAAGAGGATTATGATCCCGCAGTATGGGAGGATACTTTGAAGGAGCTCAAGGAGCTCGAAGAAGCGTCCAATAACTCTTCGGCTGAATGGGGAACATGGAGCGATGTTGAACGGATCCTTGCGGCCCAAAAGAAGGGGAAGGAAGGAGAACTTCTGTGGATAGCAGGCGGGTCGGTTGCTCTAATAGCACTTCTTGGGTTTACCACTGGCCTGCTAATTACAAAACTCAGATCCCGGCGTGGTGCGAATCAAAACTCGCAGCCAACGGAAGGAAGTGGGGCAGCAGGATTCGTAATACATCGACCGGCAGCTGAAAGTGTCGTATCTGTAATAACGGAGCGGATATAGACCGCTCGTAAGTGTAGTAGCCGTTCAGTGATTGTGACGACAGTGTTCGGTATAGTTATAAAATAATGGTAACATAAGGATTTTTACCTCCTAAGGGAGAGGTTTTGTCTTGTAAAGATGCCAATAATGTTTATTTTATTTTAATTTTTACAGCGCATCACCTGTATTGTTATTAGCACTAATATTGTTTATTATTATTATTATTATTAGTAACATAAGGATGGGTAGTGTTAAAGGTAAAGTAATGTTCCAAGGGAAACATGACTTTGAAAAATCGGGGGGTGATGTAAGGCCCCGTTTTCCCTTTGGCCTTGTTAAGTGAATAAGGATGAGAGAAAAGGTTGGCTGTCCATCTCTAGAGATGTGAGAACCACGAATCCGCAAACGTTGCGTCTGGGATGTTGGCACTGCACGTGGCTGATTCGTAAGATTCCTGGAAGATCTAAGACCTGACAAGAGTTTCTAGTTCAATCACCTGCAAAAGCAGGAGTGGGGTACAAAAGGTTTAAAAAGAGCTGGCTTACCTCCGACCGGGGAGAGTTTGCATCCGTTCCTGAGACTTCGGCCCAGATGCTGTTCAGAGGTAGGCCAGTTCCAAATTCTCTATAATCTCCCCAAATGATCATATTTGATAACTCTACCTATCTGTCTCTCTCACTCAACCTTTTCTCTCATCGTAACAATGGTTTATGATATTTATGTTTGTATCCTCTGTGTAAATTATAGTTTTAAAAAGGAATTTCCGCTTCTCTAAAATATTTCCCCATTGTCTATACCTCTAAATCCCGTCCTTGCTAATCAGTCCCTTACAAATTAAATATGTTATATCCGGTTTTTTTTTCTGTTTTGTTTTGTTTTTATTTAATAATGTGTACATTTTATTTTTATGAAAATTTTTCATTATCCATTTTTTTATGTAAATTAGTGTTTATGTTTGATATCATAATCCATTAAAGCAGTTTAGTTTTATACTGATTTTTAAAAGCTGTAAAGGTGTTAAGGTAAGTTTCGGAATAGATTAGATGGGTCACAATCTTATAAGTCGAGATTTTATTTGTTGGAATAAAAAAATGTTATAAATATTATACCTTTAAAAACTAAAAGTATATTTACGGTACAAATATTTGATAAAGATAAATTTTATCTTTTCCGGGTAGGATTGACAGATACTAGAAGGGAGGTGCCTCTCCTAAGGAGGAAGGTATAAGCCATCCCAACAAGAGACATCCATCTCCCGACAGATCCCATGGGAACCCACTCCCGTGTGGTGTCACTAAGAGCCCGGCTCACTGATACATCCCTATCAATCTCTAGAGGAGCTCCTTTGTCTTTTTATACCGACAAAACTCGACGGTACTTTCAATTTCCTTTTATCAGGCAATGTTCCACCTTCTGATACAGCCGAGGGAAAAGAAAGGATACTCAACAACCAAAGAACATAACCATGTAGAGAATTCGTTCAGATTCTATTAGGCACGTCTTTTCCGAAGCTAGAAAAAATGTCAACGAAGAGGTTGACATCGTGACCGACTGGAAACATTCACCTTTCAGTGCCCGTAGATCACGTAAATAATGGTAGTTCAAATTTGTATGTATATACTCAACTGTTAGCTCTCTAGCTGTGTCAAAAACGGGTCCCATTGAATGAAATTCGACACAAAAACACACTGTGTTATTTCGTACGACAAGTTAGTTAACCAGCAGAATCCGTCTACCGGAACATTGTTTTAGGCGGAATTCGCGCGAAAAAAATTCTAGGTGCACTTTTTAGCATATTTAACGCATGAAAACGTACGAAGCACTTTCTAATGCGATATATTTTCGAACAGTTTTTGAAAAAAGTAAATAAAACTAAATTTCAGTTCGGGTATTTTAGAACGATAGACCCATTTGAAACATTGCCTAGATGTTTGACACTGTTACAAAGTAAAATATATAAATTTCAATTACGTTCAAAGTTAAGGAAGCTTTAGAAAAAAAGGTTTTCATTATCAGGCAGTATATTTCCTTAAATATCTCAAAAATGGCTGAGAAATCGTGATACGTTGACAGTAACCAATCCAAAGATTTCTCGATTTTCTACAAATATAGTTCTAAAGAGATTTTTGATGGGATCATCTCAGGCAGACACTTAAGCCATGAAAATAATGTTTTTTTTTTGTTTTTTAATAGTTTTTTTGTGTTTGTTTTCCTTGTTTTATTTATTTTCAATAAGTTGATAATGGCATTGCCTACGGACTAATAACTAGTGTTCAATTTATCAGCCAGTTAATTTTTATCTCTAGATAATAAATTGTTTATAATAAAATAAAATATCTGGAAATGAAATTACTGATAGAGATCTTTATTTATACTTTTTCAATACAATTAAATCTGATAACGTTCTGGAAACAAACTCTAGCAATAAATTGTTCTTTGTACGTTCCGAAAAATTACACAAAAACAATTAAGAATAACTTAAAATATTCATCGATCTTAAGTACTATGTACAAAAAATGTTCTATGTCGAGATTTGATTATCTGTAAAACCGAATAGAGCGGGAGTTAAATATTTTCGTTATTCAGCAACGAAACACGCTTATTATTAACCAAAACTAATGCTGTTGGTAATTTATTATAAAAGGAAATTTTTTTTTTTTCTCTCCATGCCAAGATGGTGCACCAATGTGCATTTGAGGCTCGTCAAGTTAAAGCAAAATGTAGAAGTGGTGACGAGAAATGTGGACGTTTCTGTTCCCGGGTAATTGCCTGACACATGAAATTTGGAAAAAAATGCTTTGTCGAAAATTTCAGTTAAAGTTTGTTAACTCGTATAACGCGATCGTTGGAACACTGATCTTTTAGTCAAATATGCGTGAAAAAATTAATTTTACAACCAAAAGATTATGAAATATTAAAGTTTTCGGTACATGTTTTAAAGAATTGACGTGTTGATTGGAATTAAATCACTTTTTTGAAAACCATTGACTGATTTCAAAATGTTTTTCTTAGTCAACATCTAATTGAAACTTTTTTACAAAACCGTGTAGTGAAGTTGGAAAAATTTAAGCATGCATCTAAATTAGGTGTCATTTTTTTTTTTTATTATATTTTCTTAAATATCTGGAAAACGAGTAACAAATATTTATAAGTAGAAGGTAAGATGTTAAATGCCTAATAAATTTTCAAAATGTAAGAACATTTAGATATAGCACATTCTGAAAATCTTCTAACCCCAACAAATGATTGCATCATATATTAATAAATGTGCAATAAATTCACCTAGCCGTAACATCCCATTAAGTAATAAATTAATAATGTGTTGTAAATTCGAATTTTAGTTAAAATTCAGTGAACATTTTCCCGTATATAGAACATTATACGAAATTAATTTAATTTTGTATAGGCGTTTCTAAGGGTAGTGAGAGCTTAAGTACTGAGTTACCACAATCAGCGAATTGAGTTACATAAGATAAGGCTTATCTCCAAGATCCTTTGATGAATTTTATCTCAGTACAGGATTAAATTACACCGGTTTCATAAAGCCCTCCTAATTGTTAATTATGTAAATAGAAGATGTTTCGATATTAACCTCTTTGAGAGCGCTTTAGCTGTATGAAGTAGAGAAAATGTATTCCGGTGTGACAGTTTAAAGTAATTAAAAGATACTGAGAAAGTCACAAAACGATTTTTAATTACATTTTCTTATATACTGAAAATCAGCAAATACTGATCCATTTTTGTGACTTTCATAAAATATGGAAAAGGGGCATAAAAAATAAAATAAAACCATTTTAACGTATCAATAATTTATTTACAAATTTTATATCGGTTTCACATCAACTGATGTTTCTTCAGGGGCAGTAAAACTAGTTACGAATATAACCATAGAAACGTCTCCTACATGGGTCACTTCCAATATTTTAGCTCCAACGTTTAGACGTGGCCCGTGAAACAGATTCGACTTCCTATGAGTATGCCTTATAATTAAGTTTGTTCTTAGAGCCCCTAGTGGATGGTAATGGTAGAGAGTGGATGTCAACCTTTTAGGGCAATTTTGAAACAAAAGAAATAGTACGTAGAAGTCTTATTATTTTTTGTTATGTTTGTTTCGTAAAACAATATAGAATAATTTGTGGTAAATTTTGAAAATCAATATAATTTTTGCCATAAACGGATTAATCATTTGAAAAAATCTTCCATGAACAGTTATTAAACATTATTTACTTGCATATTCCCACCACAAGCAGAAAGAAGCAAGAATATGATGTCATCTACACAATCGACCCGCATAGGATTGTCTAAGTTATATACTGCAACTAGCATAATTCTATGTTTAGGAAATGGATGTTTAAGTTATTTCTTTGTATATGAAAGTAATACAAAATACCAATCATTTTGAGGTATTATAGAGATCGGGAAACTTTTTATTTCTTGACTTCACAACAAAGGCAATGCACTAACAACTATTGTTAAAATATATTATTATTCTTTTGTGATAAGCCAATCAACAAAAACAAATCCACAATTTGTAAGGAAGAATTTTAAGTTGGTAAAACCGCTCTACATTACCACTTAAATATAGATAGAAACATTCGGCTTACTGGACCACGCCATGATTGGAGAAACTTATGTTTTCAAAATCAACAGATTCCAAAAATAAATTCATATTATCCAGGAAAAGATTATTCGATTAAATAAAATTATAAAATATAGTTAGTTATAAACATAATATATTTCTTATTACATTTTATTTAAATTATAACTTGATATAAAGTGCATTAGGTGGCCATGAAAATACATGTATTTCATTAAGGAAATGTTTTATAAAATCATTTTCAATGTAATACACCCTTCTATATGTATTAATATAAACATTTTTTTTTCTGTATTTTCGCAATTATTTTGCCTATCAACCCCTTTGATATGTTTCGTAATTAGGAGAAAATTCTGATGATTATGTAACTCAATGTTGTGGAATAAATTAAGGCATACAGAAATAAATAAATAACTCAAGCGCAGCAAAATATGTTTTGTGACTCAAAGGAATTAATAAAATTGTTTCAAATAACTATCGACGAGAATGTGCAGCAAATAGACCAAATATATTAGCTTTTATAAAAAAAAATGCTGAATTATTATTGTGATCATAATTTACCGTAAGTAATGAAATACTTTAGCAAGGCGAAAGAAAATTATCTCAAAAACAAATTTGCTGTGAAAAGGAAGGAGATTAATTAGCACAAAGGCTTTATAAAACAAGATCGTTTGTTATTAACAAAACTAATCTTAGAATTTTGTTTAAACTCAATTTTATACACAAGTAGGCGTAATGTAATAGATTGGCGCCGTTAGAGAACATTTAAAATCCGAATGTATTACGCAAACAGACATTTCAGATTAAGACATATTCGGAAAACGAACCTTAGATTGAAAAGAAGGCAGCGGGAGTTAAAAAATGTTGTCTTGTGAGTTTTGTCTGATTACAGAAGAAGAGCTTACCTATTGAGGAAGAAGGAAATATTTTTGGGCTGAAATAGAATACTTGTCAAAACAGTGTTAATTGTACTTTGTGTGGTCCTACCAGGCCTATACTTGAGCAATAAAAACAGCAGTGGTATTTTACTTCGATCCTATTTATTTTTGATATAAAAAAAGTCTAAAATAAACAAGCCCGACCTTCAAATAAACAAACCCTTGAATATTTCACTTCAGCCGCAGTAATTTTCTTAATATTGATTCTAATTTAAGCTGCATCGTATTTAAGTATTTCTTTAAAATATCAAATAATTTATGTTTATGACATTATGAAGGATCTATTTTTCATAAGATTTATAATTGGTCAACTTCGTCACGCTGACTCAAAGAATGTGTGACAGGAATTTAAAATAAACAACTATGATATTAAGCATATATAACAAGATATAAAAACTAAAATAACTTAATTTTGCATTCTCCATTGTTCCTTTAATTTATTATTTTTAAATTTAATTTACCATGCACTCATTTTTATTTATGTGTTTGGTATATACTGCCTCTACCCATGTGAGTCATTTTTATAATTTATTTTTTATTTATCAATGTATTTTTATGTTTCTTATGCTTATTTTTATTTTCTATGCACTATTTTAAACGCACGCACATGAATGTTTCGGCGTATTTGTGTACATATATATGTATAGGCTTTCACATATGTATCTATGAGGAAGATGTATTTAAGTATGCATACATAACACAAAAGTCTCTCAAATTAGTTTATTTAATTATGTTTTTTTTTGTTGTATTTTTTATTGGGTTCTTTTTACTGCTTTTTACGTAAAAGGACAGAGAACTTTTTCTTTATTATGAGCTAATTGATGAGGCTGCGAAGCTGTCAAGAAAAAGAGAGAAAAAATTTTAAATTATAGTAATTATACTCTACAAAAAGGAGTGTCACTCATAGAAAGACGTAAAATAAGCTTAGATAAAATATGTGTATGTATACAAATTTATAATATAATCGAATATATGAACCTTTACAATTATAATGAATGAGTATTGGTTACTCACTGTTGCAATTGAATTTATTCCTAGCATTCTCAGGGCATTCCTAAAAACTGTAAATCCACGTTCAAGCAATGTATATATGATAAATTCTTGCACTAATTTACAAAATTCCTGAATTAATGAGATAGAAAATCCAACTAAGTGGAATTATTTTATTTACAACGTAAAATTATGTTCGGCCATGACAGCGGGACCAATAATGAGGCCATCAATTCCACTAAGCCCCATTCCGCCAGAGTCAAGGGGGAAATAAAATGATGTAGGTGGGGCTGAGAGAAAATATGAGAATCTCATAATGAAACTGTCGTTACCCACCCCTTTCCTGGCGTATAAAACACAGTGGAAAACATGTTTAGCCATCCCGGACTTTTGCAGATTCCCTCCATAGAAAAACAAAGAGATAAAGCATTTGCTAAAAGGTCCTTTACTCCCTTATCCAGGAACTAGATGGATTGTCACTCCAAGGGATATAAATGGATTGATGAAGAGTATTAGTGGCAGTTGCTACATCTGTGTATTAACGAATATGCAAGGGGCAAAATAATGAAATCCCGGGAATGATTAAATAAAAAGTCCAACTCGCAGTAACTGCGTCATCTTAGCGCGGTTCTGGTCTTATCCCTGATGTTATTTAGAAACGTTAAAATAAAAACAGGTATTGTTTTGGTTAGGCCTAATGTGAAATTCTTTTGTGGCCCCAGATTCATGATAGCAAGGGCACCCTTACCATGAAAAATGATCCCCCTTATCAACGATCGCTCTTGGAACACACTATTACCAAAAAATTAGTATTTCCTCCATTATAATGAGCTGTGCCCATAACGCTCCTCTCTACTTCTCGTGAGGCCTCAATACCAAGCAACTTCCGCTCTACTCAGATTCTTTGGCCTGTGGATCTCTCCCTTGGTTTCAGTTACCTCGGTTTTAATATGCCTCCACATCTGACAGAGATATTTGTTATGACGTCCCCTCCACTGTTGTCCAATGTTATCAAACGTTGGATATATGTTCACAGGCTAGCCGTGGAACTCCAGATTTCTTAACAGCCATTCCCTAACAGCCTAGTAGTGGACGGGTAGTGTCCACTAATAAAAATTTGAGAATTTTGGGTTTCAATAGTGGACAGGTAACTTTACCCCTGAACGACAGCAAATATTAAATATTAAACATCTAAAGACTAATCAAGGCAGTGTAGTTCATTGGATAATGCTTGCACACATGAAATAAATATATGAATAAATTATGAAAATATAAAAACTTGTACTTATCTTCTTCATGAAAGTGACTAGTGTACAATGACAAACACCTTCATGCCTGAAATAGTTATGTAAAATAAATAATAAGTGACATCCATGTTGTTTTGATCTAGCGGTTGAGCCATAATTCACCAACACAGTTTGTGAACTACACACTATGTTATTTCCAAGTTGATTTAAAGGTGAGAAATCTTATTTTTACAGTTTAAATGTCTAAGTGTCCACTATTGGCGCAGTGTCTACTACTGGTATATTTACCCTATAGATGTATATATACATATATATGTATATACAAATTTGAACCACCGGTATTTTCGATATTTATAGAATATATTAGATGTAATATCGTTTTTATCTGAATAAAATTGCTGTAGGGAGTTTTACAGTCATTATGTTCCCTAAATTTCACAATGTTGTGAAATGGACATCATTTCTTTGCGAGCTAAACCAATCTGGTGACTATTAGGCTTTGTCGCATAAGGGCTTAGACTAGTCTTGTTAGTATTAATTAGTCTGAAATACGGACTGATAATCCCATTCTGTTTTAATTAAGCAATTCATTATAACTGTAGTAGTAGAAGCAATAATACTCTAATATTAATTTTACTTATGTCTGAGAGTTATTGCATTTAATAACGCTTCCCATTAGTTCTGAAGTAATTCAGACAACAATTTCGTTTGGCAATGGCCTACCATTATTTGTGAGTTTTCTCTGCAATAGGAAACAATTATTTCAAAATCATTTGTTTTCTACAAACTGGTTTGAACTATTTTTGAACTATCCATTTTTTTCTTTTTTTTTTTTTTTTTTTTTTTTTTTTTTTTTGTAAAACGTCTTTCTAGAATATAAACTCAATAGTTACATTACTTCGGAAAGTGTAAAAAACTACCTTTTATATGGATTTTAACGAAAATAGTAATACATTCAAAAATATCTGTCATTGTTTCTTTGAGTAAAGATATGATATTCCAAGATTCGATATAAAACATTCATTCACAAAATGAACTTTATAGATGTAAAATGAAATATCAATGCTAGGATTCAATTTACTCTAGTTAACGTGCAACTTGGTTCTGAGAAAGCAAATTAGAGTCGGAAAGCTTAGAATAAAAAGTACAAATATTCTGCCTTCAACGGATCGAAGCACACACTTCGAAATGAAAATGTCGGCAACTTTTTCTCTGAACCAAATTGGTGCTATCAAATTTACGCCTAAAGAAATTGAATTGTGTTAGCCACCACAAGATAACGAACAGTCCACACTGCTCATTTCAATTAGCTTTTTTTGGGACGGGGGGGGGGGCTTTTAATGCCCGGGTATCTACCTTTTTATAATTCCAAATGCACGAGCTTGGTCACCCATTCAGGCACCAAGCACGGCCGACAGTGTTTAATTTCGATGATCTACGGGAATCGGTGTATTCAATGTGGCCATTCGATTAGTGTAGGTTTTAATTTATTTTTTAAATCAACGTAACCAAATTTTATATATCATATTATATCATTTTTAGGTGCCCCAGTCGTATTTGAGTGACCAAAACAAAAATCTTTTTCCTTTTTTCTCATTATTTATTTAAAATATCCTATTAACACGTCTAAAAATATAAACCCATTATGCCCGAAAGACTTTTTACATTTATTTCTCTTATAGCGGTTGCAATATTTTATTGATATCTAGAGGTTGCAATATTTTTATAGTACCAATTTTACTCAGATGGTCCCCTAAAATATTTGGGCACCGAAAGACACTTATCTTTCGGATTGCTTTAGCGCGACGTTCGGGTTTTCCTTTCTATAGAATGAAAGGAAACACGCTTAAACAGAAATTTGATTGTACGGAATTTTCCCTAGAGAAGTGGCATATTTATGTCATAGACAGTTAAATAACCACTTAAATATTTTGCTTAAAATCGTTCAAAAAATATAAGCATTTTGATAATAACACATTAAAAATAAAATTATAATAAAATTTTCAACGTTCCACAAACAATGAAACATTTACTTACAAGTTGCTTAGAACAAGTAGACAACGACCTACGCTAATTACAGAGGAGATTAATGAAATCCTAAAATATTTAAAACTTAAAAATAGGTTCCAACTCATTTAAAATGTACTTACTATTATCAAATAAAACATTTTTGTTTAGTTTTTATAATAAATTATATATGACCTTTAATCTTATTTTGTATTTAATGTGTAATTTATAGTTTTTTGCTCGAGGACATGAAAAGACATTCACTTTTCTACAAATCCTCCATAAGCAAATAAAATAAAACCTTCCGCAGGAACACTTTCCAATACAAATGAATGTGATTATATTCCCCAAGGGAAATCCTCAAAGGTGCCTACAGAAGCGAGACTCAGCTACCAGAAATATTTGTTTCAGCAAAATTCAATCTGCGAGAAATGGGGTTGGGTTCACACAAAGAGGTATTTGAAGAGGGCTTGGGCGAAATGAAATACATTGTGAAAGGACTATAGTTCGGATAAGAGGGCCCAACCCGAACCAAGCTCGGCCTATTGTTCAATGGAATTTGAATAGACCAGAGGAACATGACAGCAAGACTCAGAACCTACTCGTATTCTCGATAGCAGTTCTCAATTGACTCGTTTACGGATGCTACCAACTTAATGAACATAGTTTTGACTTCATTTATACATTCCTCATACAATTACTATGATTGTTGATTTCTATTAAACAGTAAATATACTGATGAAATACATCATCCCTTTTCCTATTTCTATCTTCTGGATTGATGTAACTTACATGGAGGATATTAGAATCGTGAAATTGTTCCTTATTTATTCTCGTGACGATTAAATCATTACGAATGAAGAATCAAAACGCCTTAGGTCATAATCAGTTGTTTATGAAATAAATAAAAGGGCGTTACGATATAAAAAAATAAAATATACCATTGTAATTAGTAGATATCTATAATCATATTTTTTAGTCATTGTAATCCATTGATCAAGGTCTATTTGGAGAGATAAAAAAACATTGGTACAGTTCGTGACCAGCATCACCATCAATACATGGTGGAGCCTTTTTAGCGCGGTTACTCCCCCCCCCCGGTGTTGACCTCATGACACAATCCGAAAGTGCTGGCTAGAAACTTTTACGTTTCAGAACCGATAGATCTAGAAAATAACAAATTTCAAATTTATTAATGTATATATATATATATATATATATATATATATATATATATATATATTTGTCTGTTCGCGCTCCCAACGTCTCATAAATGGTACAATTTTGATGAAATTTGGTAAAAAAATCTTTCGTCTTACTTGAAAGGTCAAGTTCGTACCAGCAGAATCCGTTTCACCCGTGGCTGAGTATTTGATCCTTTTCTTCTTATTATTCTTTTTTTAATGAGCGTATTTCTGATGAATTAAGTATACTCACATTTCCTGGATATATATGGCGTAAGTCATAAATAATAGTTATTTTCCTTTTTTTTATACTATTTTATTTTATTATTGCCCTACATGTTTCGTGGCCTCCGTGCCACCTCCTCTAGGTCATTAAACCCCGGCAAGTGTGGTCCACTCGCTACCCTAATTTCGACTGAACTCATCACTAAGAAATAAAAGTCTGCCTCGCAGGAACTGCATCATCGTAGCGGGTTTCCGTTCATAACCCTAGTGTCATTTTTAGAGGAATAGGAGCAATTAGTGATAGGTTTTGATCTTTGAGAAAAATATAAAATAAAATCTGGAAGGGAAAGAAGATCTTAGGCGTTACAACAGGAAACTTACAGATTACTAAGCGGAAATGACACCCCCGCCTTCTCAATTCAAATGTTCACCTTTCACCACTACTTTGTCAACCTTGGCGAGATCTTTTAGAAAATATACGCAAATCGTATAAATTTTCCCATCTATTAATATTCTTCTTTCGAATATTTTCTTAATTTTAAATGTCAAATTTTTACATGAATTTCAAACATGAAGGAAATATTTCTATTGATTCCAATGATTCGAAGTACCCAAACTCAAAATTAGTTCGAAAAAGTATAATTTTTCGAACTAATTTTTTTAGTTTAATTCTAACAGAAAAAAACTGATAAAAATTATTTTTATAACTTTTTTTTTTTTAAACGGTTACAGATATTCAGTCGAAAACGGTGTCAGTCGTTTACGTAAGTAATGGAACCTACAAAAGGTGTACCTGGAACAAACGAATAGCCGTAAGCGTGCTTATATTTTTTGATAGAATTTCGCTAGAAAACCCTTGCTCCGTTTAGCGGAGACTGCTGGTCAACGAACTTCACCATTCAAGATTTTTGAATTGCATTTCATCAAATTCGGCCTATTTATTGGAGAGTCAGAACTAGCGAACAGAGTACACACGCCTTCACTCTCACAGCAAAAGTTTGAATTATGATAACCACAAAACTTTAGGTACAACTTAAACTTCCTTATTCCCATGAATAATAGATTGAACAAATAAAAGGCATCAGCCCTGTCCAGGATAGAAAAGGATGGTGACCTATAGATAACCCGTCCAAAAATTCTGAGTTAATTACAATGGTCGTTAAAAATTAAATAAAAGAATTTAATAGATTGAACCAAAACTGCTGCCATTATTATAAATAAAATATAAGTATGTTTTTTATTTCTTAAATTTTCTTCTATAAAACATCTCATTGCTCATCCCAGCCTTTACTATTTGTTTCCCCCTATCCCTCCAGTTTTTGTCTTCCAGAGTTTCTCTCTTTTTCTTCTCAGAGTAAGAAGAGCAATACGTCCAAGTGGTTTCCTTCTAAAATATACATACAAGAGACTACACACTAAGCTCTATATCATCTCCAGTATTCTTGTGACATTCACCACCGTTCCGGTCCTAAACCCTCATGGCATTTTCTTATCTCCTGTTTTTCTGCTTTTTCTTATATTACTTCTGACCCTGTCAGTCAAAACCCACCACACGCACGACAGTAATAACGGATAGTTAATAAGTGGGACACATAATAATAATATAATATAAAATTATAGGTTTATTTAGAATTCTAGAATAGTATCCGATTCTTCCGAATGAATTAATTCCTGCCTATAAGGATATATTAATTCTTTTTGCACCCGGATGATAAAAATATAGACCACGTAAAATAATATTTAAAGCCACCACAAAAAAAAATCCGTCAAACAGGAACTGCATAACTAATGATATTTATTGGAAGAGGTAGTGTGCCCTGCATAGATTTAAGCTTTCATATTTATAATGAATAGCTGACTCAATTATTATTATTATTATTAACAATTTTCTTCCAGTTTATTGCTTATGCGAGGTAGACTGCTTGATAACGTCACAAAAAGTTCCACATTTTTTTTTTTTTATGGATGTTGATGAATAGCAAAACAGTCTAACGCCTCTGACGACCAAACTTGTTTTTGCGCTTTTATTTATTTATTTACACACAAATTAATCATCCATCTAAGTTATAAAAAATTGATAACTGAATTACTAATAAATGCTTCCTTCCGAATTTATTACGATGATACATCCAGTATATATGTATATATATATATACATATATATAAAGCTGATTGTAGTCTATTCAGGCACTCTAGAAACTACTTTCATCTATAATTTTCAGGGAAAATGACGTATCTGGAAGCACTGAGAGCTATATTTTTTTTTTTCACGGCCCTTCGAAATTGGGGCCGTTAGTGCCGAGAGCTATAATTTTTGACCTTAGCAATTTTCCAATATCTCTAACGATTTAAAAGACGTACCGGGCACTATATATATAAAAATTAGTGTATTAAATCTTTCTTATTACTATAGAGAGGTTTCTAATTTTTTCTATAGTTTAATTTTCAAAAACGTCGCGTTTCTCTAATTCTTTTTTTTACAAGTTAATAAAACCTTAATTCTCATACAGATTATATATATACTAGTATGTGTGCACATGAATCATGTGTTTGAACAGTATTATTTTTTTAACAAAAATAACAAATATATCGAGACAGATTTATACATAATTGTAGTCTGAACTCCTCTTATTCCTAAAATGGAATATATAGTTAACTAGAGAGATTCATTCAAGCCCTTTAATAACTGCGGGCTTTTAATAAACGTTGGAATAACTTCCAGAGAGCATATTCCCCGAAGTGGAGGAATTAATATATTATTGAAGAGAGATAAGTAAAACGGTTCAAGTGTAATTGATGAGAGAGAACTCATCTGCATATCACTCCCTACGTAATTCCCTCATGTAAATGTAGACTCCGAGTCAATACACGCAGAAACCCCCTCGTTAGTCGAGCTCTTCCTTTTCATTTCGGTTTTACTAATATTCAATTTACATCCTGATGAATCAGCATCGCTTTATGACTAAGACTAGGTCGATTTGACGGATTCCCAGGGGCGAAATGATATCGCTGTTATTTTTATTATATATCAGACGAAAGGACAGAAATATATCTTGTTTATTTATTGTTTCCCTCTCGAAATGGATCAGGTAATGAACCCTCCAACATCGCGCTGGCGCACTGAGTAATTGCTCAGGTACACCAAGAGAAAACCCTGCCAGGTTCTAGCTTGTCAGCCGTTTGAGCAGCTTGCTGGCGCACGACCTCGTGGAGAATCTTGCATTTCCGTCACCTTCTTAAGATACAAATCAATTTTTTTCTTTTTTTTTAAGAAAATGACCAAGAAGTCAAGAAGCAACAACAGAAGAACCACCTCTGCAGAAAAAGAAACGGCGATCATTTTTATGCGTCGCGTAATAACGTGTAATACATGTAATAAATTTACATGTAATTTGTTAAAACATGTAAAATGTGAACCAATTTGCATTAAATTGGGCAGGAAACTGATTCATCTGCATAGATCGTAGGATTTGCATTCCTTGCATGTAATTACCATGCATATATTTCTACATTTATTTAAATATCTTTTAATGTTAAAAACATTTTTAAAGTGTGTTCCAGGCATTAATATTTATAAACATTAAAATGTTTAGTCTTATTGTAAAGGAAATAATGCTTTTTAAATAAAACAATTATAGGCAATAAATGTGTTTTAAAAGATAGAATGAGTTATTTACATTAGCATTTATATATCTCTGACTTAAACACAATAAATAATATAAAAGTAAAGAAAAACAAAATCAAATAGACGTTTAAAACACATTAACATGATGGCGCACTAAGTGCACCGCACGAGAGCTCGTGTTCCAACACAGTGGCGGCGACTGCTGGAAGGTTAAGGTTTTTACTTGTTTATGTTCTGATTCAAGAAATGAATGTAATGAAGTTGGGTGACGAAACCATGTTTCAGTAGAATATCGATGTATAACCTCAAAGAATGGCCTATCTGCCAGTTCAGGCTGGCGTCCAATATTCCGCAAGATGCCTGTATCTACAGACTTGGGAATAACGCATCACAGAAATGGACATTCCAGGGCTCCCTACAATATACTTTAGAGAAGATAATATCTTCTTTAAAACATCCTATATTATGACTAGTATTAAAGTGTATTTAGTATAGTAAAAAATATTTTTTTCTGTATACCAAAGAGTGAGAGAGCAGCTTCCAGTGGCTTTACGAACTTCATTCTAAAGGCTTAGGAATAACGAATCGCAGAAATACATTCCTGCTTTCAAAGACTTCCGTCCAATGTATCGAAGGAATCCCTTCCTGCTTCTACAGACTTGAGTCCTACGTATTTTAGGAAACCCTGCCCGTTTCTTCATATTTGCTTCCAATCTTTCACAGAAATCTCTTCCTGGTTCTACAGACTTGAGTCCAATGTATCGAATAATCCCTTCCTGCTTCTACAGGCTTGCATCCAATGTATCGAAGGAATCCCTTCCTGCTTCTACAGGCTTGCATCCAATGATTCGCAGGAATCTCTTCTTGCTTAAGCAGGCTTACAACCAATGAGTCGCAGGAATCTCTTCTTGCTTAAGCAGACTTGCGTCCAATGTATCGAAGGAATCCCTTCCTGCTTCTACAGACTTGAGTCCTAAGTATTTCAGGAAACCCTTCCCGCTTCTTCAGATTTGCTTCCAATCTTTCACAGAAATCTCTTCCTGCTTCTACATACTTGAGTCCAATATATCGAAGGAATCTCTTCCTGTTTCTACGGACTTGAGTCCAATGTATCGAAGGAATCCCTTCCTGCTTCTACAGGCTTGCATCCAATGTATCGAAGGAAACCCTTCCTGCTTCTACAGACATGCATCCAATGATTCGTAGGAATCTCTTCTTGCTTAAGCAGGCTTGCAACCAATGGGTCGCAGGAATCTCTTCTTGCTTAAGCAGGCTTGCAACCAATGAGTCGCAGGAATCTCTTCTTGCTTAAGCAGACTTGCGTCCAATGTATCGAAGGAAACCCTTCCTGTTTCTTCAGATTTGAGTCCTACGTATTTGAGGAAACCCTTCCCGCTTCTTCAGATTTGCTTCCAATCTTTCACAGAAATCTCTTCCTGCTTCTACATACTTGAGTCCAATATATCGAAGGAATCTCTTCCTGTTTCTACGGACTTGAGTCCAATGTATCGAAGGAATCCCTTCCTGCTTCTACAGGCTTGCATCCAATGTATCGAAGGAAACCCTTCCTGCTTCTACAGACATGCATCCAATGATTCGTAGGAATCTCTTCTTGCTTAAGCAGGCTTGCAACCAATGAGTCGCAGGAATCTCTTCTTGCTTAAGCAGACTTGAGTCCAATATATCGTAGGAATCCGTTCTTGCCTGTACAGACTTGCCTCCAACGTTTCAGAGGAATCCCTTCGTGCTTCTACAGACTTCCATTCAACGTTTTGCTCGAGTTCACCCTGTTTCTATAGACTTGCTTTACATGTTTCGCTAATTTTCTTTTATTGTACAAATTATGAATTAATTAGGAAATGCTTAAGAACCAGATTTAAATATTGAATTTATTTAGGGTAATTTGTGTGGAACTAAGAGTGGTAATGTATGTTTGAGGGAGGTTTAGCAGGAAGCCTTAGTTCGGTGGAATACATATTCATCCGGACGAGTTTCTCTCTCCTTATGTATTCATAAACACGAAGCTCTGTCGTTCCTGGATTATTGCTGCGCCGGGATTTATCTTCCATAGAAGTGGCTTAACACAGCAAAGCTTATAACATTCAGACTGACGCATTATCCAACCAAATCGTTCCATTAATAAATAGCAGTAACTGCATTCATGTCGTGGTGGTATTTGAGCATGACTCGGCCAAATACTTTTTGTAAAGTTATCAATTCAAAAATAATTACAATATTATCCCTGATGATCAATTCCAATTAGAACCATTCGTGATGCATTACTATTATTAAAATAGTACACGATACTTACTGCAAGAGACACTCACCACCACAAAATCATATATATGATTTTTAAGACTCTGCTGTCTCTGAAAATAGTCCAATTATGATCAAAAATATTCTGAATAAAAAAAACAACAGGTCAGGATTGCTTAACAGCATTATCCACGAATGAGACAATTTTTGCTATTTAAAACTTGCAGGGAAAAACGTTTAGCACTTAAGAATTTACGTTATTGGCTTCAAAGTACACTTATTTTACGTAGTTTTAGGCGAGCATACGAATCCATTTCCATGCTATTATCTTTTAGGTTTTCTGAAAAAAATTGGGTAAATCCATAACTTTGAATTTGGGTACTCCAAACTAAAAGGTCGAGAGGAAACGTGTTTTTACAAGTTTTGCATTCATCGCAACTTAATCGAGAGAATTTCAGGTTGATGATATCGTCAATACAAATGCAAAGTATCGAATGTGAAAAAACGCATTTTTGATTTTCTATCTATACTGATTGCTGTTGGACTGCTGTACGCTCTTGCAAAATCTTGAATCTAAGTTCACTTTCTGAAAGGGTAAGTAACCACTGTCAAACTATCGAATATGCCTTCTATTTAACTATGTCCAAAAGCAAAGTAATGAATAAAAATTTCGTTAGTCTGCATTAGTTACTGTAAACAAATATCTTGAACTTATCTGTTCCGAAGTCTCGAATGTACCACATTCGCGTTTTTTGCCTTGTTGGAATGAGAAGAAAATCAAATTTCCGTTATGGCAAAGTATTGAATATGTCACTTTCGCGTGTTTGCTGTGACAATTGCTATTGTAAAATCAAAGATTGTTAATGCAGACTAGCGATAGTGGCATATTCAATAGTTAGCAATTTTAATCAGGGGTCAAAAATAATTGTTAACTCTTATTTTAAAAAAGGATATTTACTTTTACTTTTGTTTCTATTTAAAAAATTAAAAGTTAGAAAATAACTTTTTGGTTTTAAACTTTTTTTTTTTTAAAATAAGTTTGTTTTTTTTTTAGTATTATTTTTCAACTTAATCAATTCTTAATCACGGAGGTCGCAAATAACAATTGATTATTTAATAGTTAATTAATTCAGCATTTAAATTCCGGGTACAAATTTATTTAAAAAAAAAACTAATTCGTTATTTGATTATGAAGATTTGAGTTATTAATTATTTTCCCCATGAAAAACTCCAGCAATTTCCTCCTAAAGCTTATTTTAAAGCATTTAAGATGAAAAATATTGCGTTCTAATTCTAAACGAATTGTAATTGAATTGAATTATTTAAAAGAATAAAATGCTAAATAACGAAAATGCCAGGTTCGCTAGTTTGCATTAAAAATTAAAGAAAAATAATTATCAATTACAGAAATCAAACCAACGAATGTGTATTAAGTCTAATATAAATATATAATATATATGTATATATATATATATATATATATACATAAAATATATGTAGAGACATCTATAAGGCACCAAACCACTTATAATAGCATAGATGAAAAATGTCTAACAGTAAGCACTGATTTAGAATAAAACTCAAAACAGTTTTTTTTACTCTCCTGAAAAGTGGTGATTTTCACATTCGATACTGACCAATCGTGTCACCATACATGCCCTAGTATAAACCTAGGATAAACCGCACTGAACCCTATAAGTAGGGTTCGCTGCTGAACGCTATAAATAAAAGTATAAATTATAAGTAATATATAGTATATAAGTATAGGTATAAGTTATAATAGTAAAAGTATAAGTTATATAGTATATAAGTATAAGTATAGGTTATAACCCTATAAGTCTGAACCCTATAAGTATGGTGTCAGCTATAAGTAGGGTTCGTGTCACCATAAGTAGGGTTCGTGTCACCTATAAGTAGGGTTCGTGTTACCTATAAGTAGGGTTCGTGTCACCATACATGCCCTAGTATAAACCTGGGATAAACCACACTGAACCCTATAAGTAGGGTTCAGTGCGGTTTATCTTGGTCTTTCCGGGCACCTGTCTTCTAATTCAAATGCTATGAGTAGTTTTGGACTTTTAGAATATTATCTTAGATATCGTGATAAACGCAAAGACTCGTAAAAAAGTTCTAGTATAAATTTTAAGAGGCCCACCTCAAATTTACTGCGCGTCCTAAAGTTTCAGTGGTGTTAAAATTATTCCTTTCAGGGAGAAATTATTCCTTTTTCGGGAAAATATCTAGAGTTTATGGTCTAAGGTTTTCAAATAACACTAGGGTCCTACAATATACATAAACACGCTTAGACGATCCAGTACTTAGGAGTGGTACTTTTTTTTTTTTTCTTTTTTTTTTTTTGGAAATTCTTAAATTATCCGAAATTTAAAATTATTTTCACATTTTAAGATCCTAAAATCAACCCCCCTAAACGTTGTTTTGGGTAAAATTAGAGAGTTAAGTTAGAAGAGTGCGGTTCGTTCTAAAATTATTCACAATACTTTCCGAAATTCAGCCAAAATGGACTTTCCAGGGCTCCCTAGAAAATTCTTTAGAGAAGATAATATCTTCTTTAAAACATGCTATATTATGGTTAGTTTTAAAGTGTATTTGGTGTAGTAAAAAATATCAAAGAGCGAGTATATCAAAGAGCGAGAGAGCAGTTTCCAGTGGCTTTACGGACTTCATTCTAAAGCCTCATTGAAAGCAAGCGCCTCACAAGATAACTCAAGATAACCACAACTGTGACGTTTCCAATTACTTAAGTCACTCAGATTGACTATCGTTTCCTCTTCATTATTTAGCAAATAAATAATTTTAATACTAGTTAAACAATGTATTTAGCAAAAAATATATATAAAATTAGCTGTTACCCAGTGTGCCATGCTACACCTACTTTCTGATTATGACTCTCCCCGTATCAAGATCTACCTGTATACCCAGTTACGTCCAAATCGGTCAAACGGTGTGAATTTGTTTATATCTGTCTATATATTCGTGAAACAGCCAACAGAGGCCACCACCACAGCAATTCATAAAACAGCCGACAGAGGCCAACACCACAGCCTGCGAGTAGATAGCTATTATCAAAGAAAGGCCAGCTCTCCTTAGTTAGACAGTGACTGTTGATATAAAATTGAAATAAACTGCATTACATGATTATACAATGATGTAAAGTCATCAATGAGTTCGAGTTATTCTAATTATCAAGAACTATTTTGACCTAGCGTACGATATTTCGCGTATCAAGACCTACTTGTGTGCCAAGTTTGGTCAAAATCGGTCAAACGGAGTAGATTTGTATAAGGAACAAACAGACAAACGGACAAGTAGACAGACACGTGATTTATATATATATATATATATATATATATATATATATATATATATATATATATATAAGTTTATAATATTTAAAGGTTTACTTATAAATTATTGTTTAGATTTATTGACCGAAAATATTCAACTATAGCCTAGAAAAAGAAAAATTTAATTTTTGTGTAATATAGCAGTATTGTGTTTCAAATAGGCAGAACTGACGGAATTTCGTCAGAAGAAAATAAAATAACGGAGGTAAAGGGTTATAAGACAAAAATATGCAAATGCTGAGTAAACTCACACGTCCTACTACTACTGGGTTTCAGGCCAAGTTGGGAATGTCTTGTTAAACGAAGCTTGCACAAGGAGGAATAGAGAGACATTCATATGTAAATTATTATTTATTTATTTTTTTTGGTGGGAGTTTCCTCTAATTAAAAGTAAGCATGGCGACCCAAGAACAGCTGGCTGGTGAAATGGGAAGTGTGTGTGGAACTACCGCCCGGATACCTTCACCGGAGCTAGGGATAAGCCTCGGAGTTCGTGAATAATGGAGCGGCCAGTAATTGCTCGCCCCCCTCCCCATTACATTTCCTCCCTTGGAATTTGAAGAAATTCATGAAGAATTCTACCCCTAAGACCTACAAAACATCCGCTTCATCCTCTCTCTGGGGGTTTTAGACCTTTGAGGTTACCATGAAACAGTTTTATATGAGGAAGTCTTAAAGAATTTAGAATTTCTCTTCTTGTAGAGGAAATAAATTTTAGAATACATCAACATTTTAGTAGGCACCATCGTTATGAAATATTTTACAAATGATTCAACATTCAAGAATAATAAATTCCGCAGTTGGGTAGAAAAGAAATAAGTCAAATCCCTGACAAAAAATGCAACATAAAACATTTTTGTAATGGAATTGATTAATTTAATCTCTACCGAAAATCTTTGCCAGGAAAATTCCACATACTTTGGAATTCAGCTAAATCTATCACTTCTTGAAACACCAAAAATTATCTCCTGCATATTTTATTTTTATTAATGTGATGTAGATAGTAAAAGTAATGCTTTGGGCAGCCTTTTTTTAGTTAAATATAAATATACGAACGGCAATAATCACAGCTGTTAGAAAAGTATTAGATCACAACAATAGTTTATAAAAAAAAATTTTTTAAGTGCATATTGGGTAAACAAAGGTTTTAGATCTTTTCAAAAAAGAATAGCTATGAAATGAATGAATAAATGAATGAAATGAATGAATGAAAAAAAAGATACTTCATTATGAGACTTCGTCCCATAAGAATAAAGATAAATACATATGGTTGAATAAACAAATTTAACCTAAAAATATAACTATAAATAAACAACAACAAAAAAAAACAGAAAAAACTAATACAAATATTATTAGTAAAGTCTTAAATAATAAAATAAAAATAAGTACGTATGTACATAAATTATAAAAATAAAATAGTGATTAAGGAGGGATTATAGAATACTGGAGAAAGAAGAGGTTGAGAGATTGGAGCAATGACGATAAAACAAATGAAACTAAACAAATAAATAATTAAATATATCTTACAAAATTAAAGAAATATTAAAGAAATGGGGGCTATAAAAGAAAATGAATAAAAAATAAATGCATAAATAAAAGAAAAAAAAAAAAAAACAAAAAAAAGAAAAAATTACAATCCTACTACAAACAAGAAAAACAAGCGTGGACTTGATTAAACGGAGAAAACAACAACATAATTTACATAGCTAATGTTTGAAACATTTCTTAAAATCTTTATCTATCCTACCTAGTAGACACCGAAAATACCGCCGTTCATATTTATATACATGTACGCGCGCGCGCGCACACACACACGTATACATATATATATATATATATATATATATATATATATATATATATATATATATATATATAATATGTAAATATATTTTATAAGCAAATAGATCGGTAGTTTTTTATAGAACTCAGTTAAGAGTAAGTAGCCAAAAAATTAACCAAAAGCTTTATTAATACTTTAAACAGTAAGAAGTATAAAACTGTTAAGAAATAAGAGCCCTGAAGCGGTATGAAGCGCTTACACTTAATTTTTCTGTCATGTTAGTTAAGAAAGCTCGACTAAACCTGAATAGTCTAACAATAAGCAGGAAGAAGTTTATTCTTAACCTCTGAGTTCGTTATAAACTTCTCAAACTCTCAAGTTTCCTAACTTTTGCTCTCAGGTTCTTAATTTAAGTAGAAGAATTACAGATATTGGAAATAAGGAGGTATAAAACGAAAGAGGATTCTACCTTATAATAACGACTTAATAAAAAAAGAAAATCAGGAAAAACAACAACGGTTTTGTAGAAAGTTTTAGAGAAGCTTGTAATTTAGGAACAAACACTGCTCGAAAACGTAATATTTATTTATAGAAGTCCTAATAAGTATTTGCCTTCTTAATTATTTATAAAATTACTTTCTACGATCCTTGATATTATTTTATAGACTTGATGATACAAAATAATGACTACTGATATTAAAGTAATTGCAATTGTGCTCCAGCATTTTCTTCTGTGGTATATTACATATTTTTTATACTCTTTAACCTTTTTCGATGTTATTGTTTACCCATTTTTCACGCCCCTAAATCTCGGGGTCATTTTTTGCCTCTATATGCTACTCATGCGCGATGGACTTTCTTAAAATGTTCATACGGGGAGTCTCAAAAAATAAAGTATGCTAAAAGAACATTTCTGTTTATGAAATAATACTGCGAGTAATAAGTACTAATAATGCCCAAGAATTATTCAGTTTTATAATGAAACTGGCTGAATACCCGTGCTTTGTCACGGCAGATAAGTTATTTTATTGCGTTGAATAATGTATCGTCAAAATTAACGCTTCTACATAATGTTGTACAGTTTATTATAGCACGGTTCCCGACATACCATAAGTTATTCATCAATTGATAAGTAATCAAAGTATCTTGGCATTGGGGCGCTCAGGGCCAGTGACAAGAAACAGATAACGTAAAGATAACCCGTTTTCTACAGGTTAGCAGCAGTTTAACCAGTACAGGTTAAAATTCCTTGTCAATAATAAATGTACGTTAAAAGTTAAAAATTTATGTTTCCAAGATGTCATTTGGAAAACCCATTATATTGGCAAGCATTGCCAAAAAGTGTTCTGACTGGGGATGCTGATGGGTGAGGAGGCTGTGTGAGGGTTGGAGATATTATTACCTCGGATGGACGATCACTAGGTATAGCGTAAACTCTATGAGAGACAAAATCACACTTCATTTCTAGTAATTCAAGGTCTGTCATCTGAGTTGAATTTAACCGCAAATAAAAATAATATTATGAACTAGATACAGGACGGTAACAGCTGCCTTGTTATCGTCCTATCAACGCATACTGCCTAGGCTTGTCTGCTCTAACCAACTAAAATTTCAAACCCCTCTAAAAATACTTAAAAATTTGAATACCAAAAAATACTTTCATAGCGAATGTTTACGTTATAAAGGGAGTGTGGTGGTCAAGTGGTTTGGGCTGGGCGATGATAGGTCAGTGAGTGAGTGAGTGAGTGTTATTTGAAAAATATATAGTAGATTTAATAAACTGAAACATCAAAAAATTATATTGCAGAAAAATAAATAGTGAAATGTTGTAATCAATGAAGTCATAGATTACACATTTCACTATTTATTTTTCTACAATATATAATTTTATATTTTATAAAATAATAAAAAAAAATATATTAATTATTTTATAAATTAATTTTACATTTTATTTTAAGCGAATGGAAAGTTCCTTACCTACTTCAGCATCTTGTGTTGCTGCGGCGTGTAATTTGACAAAAAGTAAAATTATGTTTTTATTTTGAAGGTGGGAAGATGGTTTTAATTGTTAGGACTATATTTCTTCTGGAAATTCATTTTTAAAGGTATGACATATCGATTATCGATCAGCTGTTTATTTTTCGCCACATTGAATTCTTTCAGGCCATGATCATTCTAGACGTGGCCGTACTGGTGGAAGGTTATCCTCCTCAGGTGTTGGCTGTAAGTTTTATTTTTGTAATTTTTTCCCCTGAAGAGGCACCAATAAAGGTGTGAAACATGTAGGGATGAAATAAAGTTGGTGATACTGAGTGTTGAAGATTTTATTTGTTGACCTTCCGCCGTCCACGAAGATACGAATATTGAGAAAAGGGTCAGTTGAAGAATAATTATAAAATAATTTTACATTTTATTTTAAGCGAATGGAAAGTTCCTTACCTACTTCAGCATCTTGTGTTGCTGCGGCATATTTTTAATAAAATACATTAATTGATAATTATTTAAATTCATCTTGCCCAATTTCAAGTGTCGGCCCTTAAGAGTAAAACTGCCCCATTTGAAGGTGAATTGCCTTTTCACAAGGATGGTTAAAAGTAATCAACTTAGCTCAACTTCATCGTCGCCAGCGGCAACTTCGTTAGTCGGTTTTACATTTTATTAAAGTTAACGAGTAAGTTTAGGTCCCTCTCCTAAGCTTTAGCTCGCCATTATTACACTTTATGAATCTGACGTAATACTACTCAGCATAAAATCTGATAACTCCTCACTTAAGTTTTACACAAAACTTATACAATGGAAAACTACTGCCACCGAAAAATGATACATAATTAACAAAACGTACGTCACACAGCAGCCGCAAAAGTAAACACATCTCTCAGCAAGTTGGATTAGTTTTAACCAAATCCCCGAGGAACTTCCATAAACTTATCGATAAAATAAATGTAAAACGTTTTGCTCTTTTCAATTTTTTTTTTAACAGTTGAATCAAAATCTAAATGAGAAGAACAAAAATTACGCCAATCATATACACATTTACAATTTGAAATAGTGAAGTAGTTTGGCTTGGGAACGTTGAATGACAAATTACGGGGCAAGAAATCGAAAATACAGCAGCGCTCACGTTAACATTCATATGTATACATATAGAATAGAATAATCTTTATTTCCAAAAACTCGTTTTCGAGATATGGACACGTCATATAATAATATTATAATACATTTGCAGATTTAAGTCAGGATGCCAGTCCGTATGCTAAATATATTCCAAAAAATTATTCAATTGTATAACAAGTTCTATATTATATGAAACATATAGCTCACAATGGTACATTGTAAATAATAACCCGAGGATATTTTTTCCTTTTTTACTATAAGAAGATTTAATAAATGAAACATTATTTGAAGAATTTAATTTTTATTTTATTTATCTATTTATTTTTAACTGGGCCATTAGCGCCAACATCTAAGGCGAGTCAAGGAAGGAACCTACTCTACGAGCCCTGAGATGAGAAAAATTCCTCGCGCCGGAGGAGCTCGAACCCCCTTCTCATGAAGAAGGCCTTAGCCACCAGACCCTTCAATATTTATTATTACTTTTTTAACACACTTTTAAGTTTTATACGTATAAATCTGTTTAATTTTAATGTTTAGCACTGAGGAGAAAAACATTTTAATCGGGTTTCGTCGGTTGGAACACGACTGATAAAATGAATTTTGAGGCTTTTGTGTTCATTCTTGTTTAAAGGCTATAATTAAAATTCCTTTAAAAATTGAAGGGGAAAAAAACTTTAAAAATTAAGCACATACCTTATTCAAGGCTGCAACATAATTTCCCAGAGAAGAATATAGAAACTGATAAAATTTCCAAACCATTTTATAAATGCCAGCAATTTTGAGTAAAAAAAAATAAATAAAAAAAAATGTATGTAGCCCCTTTCCGTTCTTTCCCTATCGTAAAAGAATAAAAGCTGAAAAAGAATTTATGTTAAAAAAAAAAAAAAAAAAAAAAAAAAAAATATTCAACTTCGTTCCACTTCACTAACACGATAAAAATCCTGAAAGCGAAGCGGTGAGCGTTGTTGGCCGTTTGACCTCGGAGCCTTTGATCATGGGCTCTGACCATCAAATCAAATAGCAGGCCTTTTGTCCCAGTGACGAGTTTTCGAATCGGAAATATGGAGTATTGCGCAGAAATCAATTTGACCGGAAGAGGTTAATTTCGCTTCGAAAGCAATGTTTCGTGGATATAAATTTTCTGTCGGCCTTCAGTAACACCATCGATGGTGTATATACCACTGGGAAGGTAGTGTTTCTTAAAACGGAACGCATTCCTACAGAATTGTTTGTCGAAAACACACCGTTGTTCACAATTTGGTTTTACTACAATATTTCCAAACTTTGTCGTTTTGGTATATTTATTCCTTACATAATAGTGAAATCTTCCGCTAAATAGTACCAATTTCTTCCCTGTTAATCGTGATCTAGAATCAGGAAATATTTACGAATTTTAATGATTTAGTAATTTACGAAATACTTCGACAGAATAATAAAATTATAATAATAAGTTTGCGTGCTAATGACCTCGGTAGTCGAAAATATTTTGAATAAAAATTTATACAAAAAAATCAATCGCCAAAATATCCAGGCAAAAATTGTTTAAAAATTAGTCAAAATAAATATTATAAAAATAATCTCATCGTCTAACTAAAACTTAGTACACCAAAAATTGAATCGGTGAGTGCAGAAACTACGTAAGTCAAGAATTTCAAATTAATGAGAGAAAAAACATCAAATTTTCAAATAATTTTTTTTTTTTTTTTTTTTTTTTTTTTTTTTTTTTTTTCGGCGCATCTACTTCTTGGTCATTAGCGCCGACATCCAGGGTGCAGCGAGGAATTTTCCCAGCGAGCCTTGAGATGGGAAAATCCCTGCCGGAGGTGGGAATCGAACCCACCATCTCCCGCTTATGAATCCGGCGCGCTAGCCACTAGACTACGGGAGACCCCTTCAAATAATTGATCATCAAATTTATTTTACTCCGTCATAGCATGCATGTGATGCAAAAATTACATTGTTTCTATTTAAGTCGGCCTCAGAAAACTTTAAAATGTAATAAAAAACGAATTTTCGAATTTTTTTTCGATTGAGTGGTTTCTGATCTCACCGATTCTATTGAAGCCTTTGTTGCATTGGTAGAACTAGTGGATTTCAAGTAAACCCATCATCCTAATGGAACGATTTTGCTGGTGTACGTGCTAACCCCATCGTCTGTTACTGAAATGCAGTACACTATGTTTTGCGGCAAAATAACTAAAATGTTGACCGCTAGAGACTAAAACAGTGAGAGTTATGTATGTTTAGTTTATTTTTAAAAACATTTTTTCTTTAGATGACCACAATGAATGCCGAGATTTGTAAAAAATTCGGTCAATATCGATATTTGAATGACAAAATAAACTAAAAGAACATTTTTCCCGTTTATATAATACTACTTATACTTATCAGTTTGGAGTAGTCGTGTATTTAGTTTTTCCCGTTTATGTAACACTACTTATACTTATCAGTTTGGAGTAGTCGTGTATTTAGTTTTTCCCGTTTATGTAATACTACTTATACTTATCAGTTTGGAGTAGTCGTGTATTTAGTTTTTATCGAATGAAAAAAAAAAAATCATACCCAACCCATTTATTTATTCCGAATTGTCCTAATAAGCGTTTATTTGACTTTTGGGCAGGAGCGCTACCTGAGTAGCTAGAATCATCGGAATATGTTTCACTGGTTGTATTAAGGGGTAATGCTACCTTGTGCGATAGCAAATCAAAGTCGTTTCCTTGTATTTATAAAGAGCAAAAAAATCAATATTTTTCCATTATTTATGTCAAACGTTTTTAAAGGTATGTTAAAGTATCCACAAAAATAATTTTTAATTCTTCGAAAAAAAAAATGGCGGCGCAGTGAGTGACGAACCGAAGCCATCTTATTTCACGGGTGAAGAAGGTCTCTCTCTCTTTTGAGAGAAGAAGGTTAAATCTCGTACGTAGTATTTTTAAAAAATTTTAATTTTTCCGAATATGGTGAAGAATTATTCATTTGTCTATTACAAAATCCGTCGAAAATAGGCCATAAAATCGTTATAATTATATGAATCGAAAACATCCTACGTAATTTACTAGCAAATATCATTATAAAGCTGCAGGTAAAATTTGAATTTAAAAGTCGATCGGGCAATAATTGAAGACGCCAGAGTATAGCCCGATTTGAAAAACATAGTTTTGAGAAAATGTCTTTAAAGTATAATGTTATGAAATGTATTTTTATTTCCTATTTTATTTTATTTTTTTGCATACTTTCTTGTAATAAATATATTTTTTTTTTATTTTGTAATGTATTGACGGAGGGGCAAAGAAAACCTAACTAAAAAATTATTTATTTATTTATTTATGAGCGACCGTAACTAAGGCGACTCGCTCAGAACAAAAATTACATATATAATATACATACGAAAATTACATCTAATTAAATACAACTAATTAAATACATCTAATTAAATACAATCTTATTTTACAAATTTTTGGCCAAATATACAAATTGAAATTTATATACACATCTATTTATAAGAGAATACAATTTTACAATATACTTGAATATATGAAAAATCAATATTATAATAATGCATGAAGTTTATACACATAATCAATTAAGTTGGTTAAAGGAGGTTTCACACTCCTGTTAGTTTTATATTGTCAAATGTAAGATTTTAGTATAGTACGGCTGTATAGTTTTAACATTTTAAGACAAATAAAATACATACACATATATGTGTGTATGTCCTGTTATAATTTGTTCATGTTTAATTATAATTATAATTTGTTTAGGAGGTTGGTCTTGTTGAGGTAGTTCAGTATGTTATCTATATATTTGCTTCCATCGCCGAGTAATTCAGTCATATTGTAAGGTAAGTCATAGTTTTGTCGCTGTAAACATTCAGTAAGTATGTGCTTTATAGTCAGCGGTGTGTTACACTGTGTACATGTCGGTCTGCCCTGTCTTGTCATGAGATAAGAATGTGTCAGTCGGGAATGGCCAATTCTTAAGCGGCATAATATCACTTCGTCTCTTCTATTATCCCTTTTGCTTGAAGGCCATTCACCTACCGTCTGTTTTATTTCGCGAAGTTTGTTTTCTGTCGTCCTGTGCCAAGATTTCTGCCACTTTTCTGTAATAAACCTTCTTACTTCGATTTGCAGATCTTGTAATGTAACTTTGTCTGTGTCCTGTCGGTTTTGTCTTGTAGCCGTCCGAGCAAGTACGTCAGCTTGAGTAAACTACTAAAAAATTAAAAAGGGACCAATCGAAGATCTCTTAAAAAAATATTGAAACCAGCACCGTTCACTCGGAAAATCGTATTTTTTGCCCATTAACAACATTTTTCTTCACATAAACACTCATGGATATAATTTTAACTTAAGGAAGAATTTTAGCCCATAAAAAAATTATAAACAAAAAAACGGGGACAAGGTAGTATTACCCCTTAACTATAACACTAAATTTTAAAGTATCGGAAATGAAGGAAATGTCAACTAGGACTAGACAATATGACAATGGCTCCAGCTAGAGCATAGAGTCAAATAGCTAATCCTTTGATCCAAACCTAAGAGCCAGCCAGCATCCTGACATCTATTGTAAGCGACCAACAATAGATTCCCCGCACAACTATATCGTCATGAGAGCGTTAATGCCTAAGACAATAGCAAGGTCTAATCCTGTAATTTACTCATTCATGGATATTGCTCGTCCATTAGTACCGAAATGCCTCATAGATTTCATTCCGGCCAGCAATTAGATCTAAATCAACCTGTAAATGTTGCACTTGAATGATTCAAGTGCATATTCACGTGTGCATTGGATTGTATGCAAACAGGGCTTATAAAGGAGTGGTTATTGTCATTTAATAATCAATATCTCAGCTAACACAACTAAATCCATATAATGCAACAGTGCATGTGCTTTATCTCTAGTATTTCCATAATGCATATATTCTAACTGCTCTCTCTTTCCCCTCCATAGCCCTGAGAATTACACAGAATTCGTATCATGTAATGAAAAATTGCGTCGTATCGCTTATCGTACGGCTCTGCAACATTTATTTTCATGTTATCTGATAATTAAACCCCACGAAAAATGTCTACCCTTTTGTAATTATTTTTAGTTATGTTTTTTAAACATGGTGTTCAAATCGCACTTCATTTAATATTTAAAAAAAACAACACAATTTTGGGGTTTTATTTAACACGTTAACCCCCTTAAAAGTCTACTTTATTTTTTATTCATTGTAACCTTACCTTAATTTTACTTTAAAGATTGGTGGCTTCTGAATAAAACACTTTCTTGGGCCATATTGTTTTGCACCTTTCTCCTTTGCGTGAAGTACCTGTGTCCCAAGGGAAGTCTAGCAAACAAATACTTACCTAATTATCTCCACAAGATATGCAATATACAAACATTTCAAGGTCATAAAACACTTCATGAATTGTGCGTTACCAGCACTCCGAGTAAATGGGTTGCTATTATACTGCCTACTAATCACTCCTAGTAGGAGGTTCATCGGTCTCCAAGAAAACAGTCTCCTAAAATTCGTGAATAAAAAGAGAGATAGGTAAATCCAAGATCACTTTTTCCCTCTAATATTCATTCGTATATATCTTCCATTAGGTCACTTGCATAAATAGTGGTGGAGGATTCTTCGCGAGTCTCCAATAGTGGCATCGGCCAGTTTGGGCGAATATTCGAACTATTTTTCGTATTTTCGGAAAAATGCTGCTGAAGTCCTCGGAATGGCTCCTCTCGCCCACAACCAAAGACGTCATACATCGAAATCTCTTTCTCCGTAAAATTCGCTGAGAATTTCTTCATCAGGTAACAAATGCATTTCTCATAGATTGCCTTATGTTGTTTGAAACTCTCTTATTCACAGCAGAATCTTCTAACTCAAATTCGAACAGCCAGCATAAAATTTATCAGGCTTTCGTACAATAGAACTTCTCACCAATTAACACCACAAGATCCATGCAATATTTGTAATAGTCAGGCCAATGAAACCCATTTCTATTGCTGTTGCCCAATCTATTCACTTTGGGCTCTACTCCACTTTATCCATTATGTTAGAAGAATAAATCCAATTAATATTTAAACAAACAAATATTAATGAATATTTATATATATATATATATATATATATATATATATATATATATATCATAAATCTATTTATATATATGTACATATTTCTTTAATTAATTTATGTTTGTAAAGCTTTTTTTTGGGGGGGGGATTTTATTATAAGATTATAAAATGCTATATACATTTATGAATAGTAAACACTCTTATTTCTATGGGATACATTCTCAAAAACAAATAAATTATTTTATTGATTGATTGCCTTATATTGTTTGTCCACTATCAAGCCCTGGTCAACATCATATCTTACTGTAGGGTCATTCCATATCAAATCAACACACTTTTTTCCCTCACCATCTCGGATTGTGATGAAATTTGGTACATCGGTTACATTCATAGGGAATAAGAAAACCACCAAATTTCAGCTTAATATCTCTAACGGTTTTCAAAATATGGCCTTATAAAGTTTGTCAAAACCTGTCAAAATCGCTCTGCAGTACATCATTTAAAAGATCAGAACTCCTCTCCTATTTATGTTAAAAACATGGAAAGGGTGTCATTTTTTAGCTCTTTATATGTCCTTTCGAATGATATGTAACACATGATAGATTATGGGAACAACATTTTTTTAAAAATAGGTTGAATCGCCAGTATTTAGTATACCAAGTTTGATAATGGAATGAGAATGGGTTCATAGTCAAAAAAATCTTTTATTATTGGCGGTTTCTAACAATATCTAAGTGTTTTGGTATAAAACGCAATACAAATTCCCTGAATGAATACAATCTAAGGTAAAATATTATAACACTTTTTTAGATGCCTAAATATTTTTAAAAACGCATTTTCAAACATTTTCAAAAATTTATATAAAGTAGATCACATTATTACTAATTAATATACCAAGTTTGATTATGGGATTGCAATGGGTTCTTATTCAAAAGAATTTAGAACCGAAGGCAGCTTTGTACTAATTTTACGTATTTTTAAACATAAAAACTCTTTGATACATAATTTTAAAATTAAACTCAAACATTACCATTGCATATGTTTTAATTCAATTTAATTATTTTAATTACAAAGTGAAAAAGTGGTTGAACATTGTATAGTCAAACCTACATGAGGTCTACATGTGTTGGAGGTAGTCGGTTAACATTTCATTGATTCTTAAAATTTCCCCTTTGGATAAGATGTAAATTCCTCCTGTTAGAATTGTTGGATTCACTTTACACAATGCATCATTAAATGGTAGCCTTAAGACATGGGGTCTTCTTTGATAGCTAAATGACGGAGAAGGTCCTTTAGGATGAAGGAAGGTAACTTTTAGTTCATCTTCGTCTTCGTTTTTGTCGATTATATACGCAAGCCACCAGCTAGAGTTGTAGGCTACGCTAATATAGTCATTACAGTCTGCAAAGATCATTTTGTCTGTTGGTGGTGATATTGATACTTGAGAAGAAACTGTTGATTCTGAGAAGATTTTCACAGATAACTTATTTTTGCTTGAGGCATCAGGTATAAGCCTATGGTATTGTCGAGTTCCCTTTATTGTCATTGCTTCACTAAACCGTTTTTTTCAAAAATCCATCAGAAAAATAAATGAACTTTTGCGGAACTTCTCCAAACTTAATGGTCAAAAAATGAACAAGCTTCTTTTGAAAACTGTACACGGCAACAGTGTTGTGTTCAAGACATTCTGAAATTATTACATAGCTTAAATGTTTGCGTTTACCCCCTTCTCTGTAATAAATTAAGAAAGGATGTACTGTAGCTTGTTCACTAACCCAGTGATAACTTTGGGCTTCATTTTGCACAATCATGCTGTAATTTTCTGCAAAATCCAGTGTTATGACGAACCCACAGGAGTTTAAATTGTCTTTTACCTTGTTCAGGTATAAACAATTAAAATGTAAATGATACGGAATTCATTAGTGCTTAATTCATCTCTTATAATTAAAATAAATTTTATAAACTGCATTAATTTATAATTTAAGAATGATTAGAATTTACAAAGAATAGGGTTTGAAGGTTCTCTTACTTATTTAACAGGCATCTAAATAAGTGTTATAATATTTTACCTTAGATTGTATTCA
Source organism: Gonocerus acuteangulatus (assembly GCA_946811695.1). Lineage (NCBI taxonomy): Eukaryota > Metazoa > Arthropoda > Insecta > Hemiptera > Coreidae > Gonocerus > Gonocerus acuteangulatus. The sequence continues at coordinate 119,640,153 of OX328123.1, read as the reverse complement.
TTCAGGGAATTTGTATTGCGTTTTATACTAAAACACTTAGATATTGTAAGAAACAGCCAATAATAAAAGATTTTTTTGACTATGAACCCATTCTCATCCCATTATCAAACTTGGTATACTAAATACTGGTGATTCAACCTATTATATATAAATTTTTGAAAATTTTTAAAAATGCGTTTTTAAAAATATTTAAAATTAAAATTTTATTTCTGATTTTAAAAAAAATGTTGTTCCCATAATCTATCATTTGTTACACATCATTCGAAAGGGCATATAAAGAGCTAAAAGATGACACCCTTTCCATGTTTTTAACATAAATAGGAGAGGAGTTCTGATCTTTTAAATGATGTACTGCAGAGCGATTTTGACAGGTCTTGACAAACAAGGCCATATTTTGAAAACCGTTTGAGATATTAAGCTGAAATTTGGTGGTTTTCTTATTCCCTATGAATGTAACCGATGCACCAAATTTCATCACAATCCGAGATGGTGAGGGAAAAAAGTGAGTTGATTTGATATGGAATGACCCTGTAGGGTTCACTATTAGGTCTTTTCTACTTTTCTTATGAAATGTAAAAATATCAATAAATCTAGTTGAACCCTCCGAGTCTATGCAGTAAACCTCGTCCAAACATGCATAGTCCTTTTCTCCCAGAAGGTTGCCGATTTCTCTTTTGACAGTCTGGTGCCAACAACACATGTGCTGGTGTTTCAGTTTCTCTTCTAAATTTGTAGAGGGGCCCTAAGTATTGTTATAAGCTACGCTAGGAGATTATTGGCCGAAGGCAGCTCGTATTTACTTTTTGTTTCTGCAATAGAATATAAACCCTCTCAAATGGTTTTTACGGCGCACAGTGGTCCAAATCCAGCCATCATGGTGCAAAAAATCGAAAAACCCAACATTTTTTAGAAACACCAAAACATGTCTAGAAGGTTCTATAGTAACCATATATGGTTAAAATTTCTTTATTAATATAATATATATATATATATATATATATATATATATATATATATATTTATATATATATATATATATATATTTATATATATATATATATATTTATATATATATATATATATTATATTAATAAAGAAATTTTAATTTTGTGTCCGTCCATTTAGTCTCTGAGACGGTTCAAAGATGGCGGTTCTATACATGTGTGCTCAAACATTATTGTCAACCCTAGGATACTAGTCAATTAATATGCCATAATATTTTTTTTATTTTTATAACTTTTTCTGTAATAAAGGTACCATAGATGGACTACATAAATATGACGATCGAAATATCTTGATATGAAGTTAGGTAACAGATTTTTAAAGTTAAGTATTATTTAACACGCCTATGTGAAATTTAGAAAGGTTTTAAACATCAGCATCACGAGGAATCACGGAGTTATTTGTGTCAGCTTGTAGCCTATACATTCCTCTAACAGAATATGTAAGGTTTGTCTGCCCCTCGATGTCCCTTTGGTATTGGGAGGGAATTTTATAGGGAAAACCAAGGCTCGGTGCGCTGCCGGCTGCGGTAGCAGGTAGTCCTGACCCTCATATGCCAGCAGATGACCCCTACCCAGAGGTCATCTGCTGGCAGTAATTTGGGTCAGTATTCCTTGTGTTGTTCTTCAGTGAAGGTCTAGTGCACATAGATTTCAGCGAACCGATTTTTACTGAGAAGTAAAGGGCAGATTTTGGTAAATTCCTTTTTTTTAACTTGGTCATTTATTATGCTGTAATAAATGAAACTCTGATTTGCACCGTTTTTAAATGAAGACAAATCATCTATAATGTGCTACATCTTGTGAAATATTTCCATGAAAAAGTCTGAATAATTACTTAAAATTATTATAGAGTGACATTTTTATTTTTGTAAAAAAGTATGAAAGTCTGGGCACTGGGGTTCTATACGTATAAACTGGCACTTTGAACGTTATAAAAATTGTTAACTGTTTTTGTGTCACTTAGTCCATAATAGATTATTGATCTTCAAATATAGAAGTGCCATTACCGAAAAAATAATTTAAAAGACAGCTTTTTTAAATTTTTTTTTATTTATTTATTCTTTTTTTTTTTAAGAGAGATGCTACGTAGAAGAGATTTTGGAGAGCTCATAATTACTTCGAAATGGTTTGAAATTTTGAATAGAAGGGCGGTCCAAGCATTTGGTCTTACAGAAGATGACCGTGTTGGAAAAACACTCAAAATTTTATATTAAAATTATATGGCCAGATGGAGGAAGACTAACAGGGATAAATCTAAATTTGAATCTAAGTTTTCATCGTGGTTGGAAGTAGTAATTAATTTTCTTACTGGCGAAGTGGATGCTATACCTTCAACAAGCTCGGGGAAAAGGGGTCGGCCTCTCAACCCCACCACAACCTTCTCCTATTTAGTCATATTCCTCATAAAACACCTTCTCAACCCTTCAATGAACATCATACAAGATTTAAACAAAATCCTTCAACGAAAAGCAATTGAAAAGCTATGAAGTACCTCCCACTCTCCCTCTTACCCCCACCCCCACCCTTACCTATTTTGTCATACTCCTCATAAAACACCTTCTCAACTATTCAATAAACATCATGCCGAGTTTGAAGGCAATCCGTCCACTCAAAGTATTTTTTGCGCCATGAGGGCTGGATTTGGACCACTGTGCGGCGCATCGATATCTCGGCCATTAGCGCCGAACCTCTCATATTATAAAATTTTAGTTTTCCTTTTTGATTACGGGTATTTAAGTGCGTAAAATTTTGTGCGCATGCTAAAATTTTTATTTTGTATTTTAAAATTTAATTTATTTTGATCAAGCAATGGAACGATAAGTCGACTTTCGATTTTGTTGAAATATTTCGATGAAGTTTTTTATTAAAGCAGTCAAGAGCCTGTTATGTAAAAGACACATACACTTTATGTTAGTGTTTTTTTCAATAATTTAGATAAACTGGTCGTCTGCATTTCCTCGGAAATATACGTTGAACAAAGTAGTGCTTATTGTAGAGCCTTGTGGAACACTACTTTGTTGACCCTTGACATAAAAATTACATGATCTTGAGAATATCAGTATTAATGCTGCGCTAAGTCAAATTTTAATACCTAATGGAAAACTGCTATATTTACCGTTGGCTATTTGGAGTGTCTAGGGCGACAGTGGAACCTACGAGTATTCTGTTTAAGTTACTATGTGCTCACTGGTGGTACAAGAGGTACTCAAGTCAGGAGCTTTGTGGCGTGGCTGTGCCAGTCCTCATCGCGACTCGTGAGTCATGGCTCACTAAAACCTCTCGAGGCCAGCACCGATATGCCGTTCATCTCTAACAACACTTCATCCTCTACCGAATTCGACCTGTTCCTCACAGCGACCACTAGAGGTGTGTGATAGCACGCACACAACAACATATAGTTCTTACAGCTAAAACTTACACCCTTCCACTTGTCACACTCCTTCAAGATAAATGGATTATACGAGAAACCTTTATTCACCACGTTAGCCTCTATTCACATGCAATCGGTATTCCTCAGTAGTGTATACTAGTATGTATAATGTGCCTTCTAAAGCCGATCACTCATTCCGAAAGTACAGATGATAAATGTCTAAACAGTTATGAAGGTTGGTTTTGAATGCACGTAGCAATAAGTGATATATATATATATATATATATATATATATATATATATATATATATTGCGAAAGCGGAGGGAGTGATTTTCGCTTAGGATACTGTCACTTTCTGTTGCGGCGTTTAAAAACCGTTCCTAATCCAAGCTTTTCATAAGATACTAGTGATAAGAAAGGTAACGCGCCTGAAATGACGCAGTTCCTGCGAGTTTTATTATAATAAAGCCCAGTTCTATTATTTTATTATTTATAGGAACAAAATTATCTATATAAGCGATTCTCTTATACAACTGCCTCGGTAAGATTTGTCACCTCTTTAATTTTACTAAATTCAATTAACATCTAACAAGAATACTTACTCCTCCTCATAATATTGCAAATTTCTTTGTACCACTCACCTGAAACAAAAATAAAACATGATTATACAAACTACTAATATTATATTGTTTTATACTTCTTTTGATATACAATAATAAAAGAATTATGAATAGAGGAATTAAATTATGGCATTCATTATTTCATTTGTTTAATGAACAATTATCACAAAATTAGAACTAGTTTATAAAAACAAAAGCGTTCATAAACATTATGCATATTTAGTTAATTGTATTACAATATTTTATCAATAGGGAAAATAAATATTGACATTAAGTTGCGGAGAATCGATGCTTTTAAAAACGGATTAGATTGCTTAATAAAAAATGTGAATGTCGTCGGAGTCACTTTTTGTTAAGCATACAAGTGTTAATTGAGTCGGGATGAAATATATACACATATATATATATATATATATATATATATATATATATAAAGCTATATAAACTTAAATTAAAATGTTGACCTTTGTCAGTTCGATAAATACTAGGTAGCAAATACTGTAACAGAATTGAGGTTTCAAGACTAGGAATTTCTATGAGATGGAAAGCAGTCAAGGATTAGAAGGATTAGTTGTATACATTGAAAACACTTGTGTCCAAGCAGTAATGTTTGTACTATTGGACAAACATGCATTGCCAGAATTATTCACATATTTCTGTGGAGATCGGTTGGAAAAAAAAATAATAGTGCCGTTAAGCAAGCACACGAAATTGGCTAATGCTCTCCGCAAATACTGACTTATATAGTAGATTGCTGATCTGGAGGTGTCATACGGCGAGCAATTCAAGTGTTGATTGCTCAATAACATTTGTAGTTATGGTCTTCAAAATGAACTACAGCTTTGCTTTTTTCGAGCGATTTTTTATTTTCAGTTGATAATATCACGTTTAAAATGTCAAAGAACAAATCGGGTGAGTTATTTCCGCTAATTTATGCAGCAACACTTTTGATAGCAGGATATTAACAGTTTTAACACGTATAATTCTAAATTCAAATCGGTATTAACGTTTTAAGAAAGCACGCTATGAAATACTCAGATTTTTTCTTTATTGTCTTCATATGCTAATCCATGTTCTGTCTCCCAGGGATGTTTTCCTATTACTAACCTGTTGAAGGTGTTGGAGGTTACACAGTTTATTACAACTAGTGGGGTTTCATCTCCAACCTGTAGAGTAACAACCACAAAGGTCATCTATACATTTACCATATTAAATTTTAAAAACATTATTAACATAATATTTTGGAAGAATAGAATTTTAACTTGTACTCCGTAATCAATCAATGCAATATTCTTAATGTGGATTAATATTGCTCCCTTTCTAATTGATGATGGTGCCAAGAAGAGGAGGAAACTCAGGCTTCTCCTAACAGTTTAAGCTTAATTTTAGGCAATTAACAAAGAGCAAGGATCGCGCAATTATCGTGCCAGGATCTTGTTACGAGATACGGTAGTCACAATAGATCCCAGGTGGCTCGCAGTAATCAAAGCCAAAATCAGCAATTGTTTCATAACATTAAATTGCATTACTATTACATTAAATTTGAATAAAGAACAAATTTTTATCAACGTTTTTCTTCTTTAACAGATCTAGAATAAATTTTAATATATCGCCGTAAAAATGGCTTTCTTTGTTTCACTAGGCTAGAACTCCTATAAAAAATATACCTTTGTCCTCACCAAATGTAAACTTTTTTCTTTATATATAAAAATCTTTCGTTAATGAATCCTAAAAATCTAGAACAATTTCTACTGCATCGAACGTTTCTAGTACTTTCTGTAGGTATGCTAACTTCTTTTTTGACTGGTAACAACTCTATTAATAATTTTATTTTTTTTTAACAGCTCACCGACATCTGGGCCATTAGCACAGACATCTCTGGTGTAGCGAGGAATTTTCGCAAAATAATGGATATAAGAAAAAAGAGCGAAGACCGTAAAATAGACCTAAGCTGGAAGAGTTCATCCCCTTCTTAAGAATTATGTAAATTTTTCGATATGAATCAAGCCAATGACGGATTTATGGACTCCTAAAAATATACTAACGAACCAACTCTTCATGGCTAAAATACATTCTTATTTATACTTTATTTATTTATTCAAAATACTTTTTCACTATATATTCATTCCATCAAAACTTTATCAGTCATATTTTTTTTATGATTTGTTGCATGAATGTCTAAAGTAATGTCTCTTATCTCGGTCAATAATTTTTTTTTTTTTTTATTTCATTATAAGAGCTCCGCAACTATGGCTATGAGCCCTAATACAGATTATAAAATATATACAATTTTTTTACACTTTGATACGATTTACATTTATACTTAAATAAGATATATACATATATATATATATACAAACATTATACACATATAAATATACATACACACATATATACACACACACGTACATACATACATATATACACACACACACGTACAATATATATACGTAGTTACAATGAAAATATAATATACGTAGTTACAATGAAAATATACGTAGTTACAACGAAAATATAATACACAAAATAACTAAAATAAGGTACATTAGCTTAATTAAATCAGATCTATAGGTTATTAAAGTAAAATATTAAAATCGAAAGCACAAAGAAAAGAAGGGAGATTGGCTAGATTTTTTTGTATAAATTATTGTTCTTTAAGTAATGTAATATAGTGTTGATGTGTGGGCTTCCTTCTGCGAGTAATGTGTGTAAGTCGTGTGGCATGAGTAAATTCTCTCGTCTTCTGCAGTCTGTCAGTATGTGTTTTATCGTCAGGGGAACATTACACAGGGAGCACACGGGTCTGTCTTGTCTTTCCATTAAGTATGAATGTGTTATAAGTGAGTGTCCAATTCTTAGCCTGGTCAGGACAACTTGGTCTCTTCTAGGTCAAAAATAATCGAAAATAAATCCACCTATTGATTGCCTGGGAAAATAATTATAATAATTACAAACGTTAATTATGAAATGCCTGTTTACTTACCGTAAATATTTTCGTTTCATACTCAAAAGAGTGTTACAATTTTTGTTTATATATACATACATATATATATATATATATATATATATATATATATATATATATATATATAAATTCTCTCAAGTTTTAGGAGGATTGAGGTCGTTAAAGTAGTAATCCTTCCTTCACACTACTTTATTTATTAGGCCCGACATTCATATTTTCACGATATATATTATATTTTGTTTCATGCATATTTTCACACTTCTAAAATGAAACATTATTTTTTGTACATCCAAACGAACCAATTTTTATAAAAGCTAAATACAAAACAGTTGAGGAATGCTCCACTACATGCATTAAAATGGTACAAACCTAAATTAAATGTAAGACCTACCCTAAATGTTAAAATAATGATGCATATATTAAATATTGTATAAAAAAGGTTTTCAGTCCTACCTTGCTAGGAAGTCCTCTCGTCACCATGTACTCCCTCTGGAGTCTGGCTTAAAACTAATAATTTACGGGGATTACCAAAATGGCCGTGTCTTTATCAGACTTTCGTAGTTGTCCTAGTGAGATCTCACTCTCAGAGGTGCGAAAATATGCACGAAATATGTCGGGCCTAATAAATAAAGTAGTGTGTAACTACTTTAACGACCCCAAGCCTCCTAAAACTTGAGAAAATTTATATATATATATATATTTTGGGTCATTAGCAAGAATAAATAATATATATATATATATATATATATATATATATATATATATATATATATATTAGAGAGAGAGAGCGAGAGAGAGAGAGAAGATATTTAAAAAAATCCAAGAATGTTTTATAGTAGTAGACTTTCAAAACTTTTTCGATAACAAGACTTTTTAATAATATCAAATTTTTGAGCAGTTACTGAGGATAAAAAAAATTCACTTGTCAATATTTAAAGCATTCATCAGCCTTAAACAAAATGCGAAGAATTAGCGAACCTCTATTAATGACTTCATGGATGCATTTTCTAAAAACGAAATGAATTCACGCTGCGACCATTTAGGATCTGTTGAAACTTAATTAACACGTTGTTTGATCTAGCATCGGTATTTATTTCATTGAACAGCGTGCTTCCGAAGCAAAAATTGCACTTTTACAATAAGTGAGTCAAAGAGTAAGCTTGCATTGAGAAGTCATCAAGTTAGTTAGTTCAGTTGTGAGGTCAAAGTTTTATTTTTTTCCACCATATATGTTTCTTTTCTAGACGACAAGATCATGCAATCTAAAACTACTAAAGAGAAACGTCAACGTTGGTCAGTAAAAAACTAGGATCTTTTGAATGCATTTTCAAATTTTATGTGTACATACTGTTCTCGCATGCCTGCCCCAAGAAGTGGTACAACAATTATTAATTAAGGCAACGAAAACCCTTTCTATATACAAGTGATCTAGCTGAATAAGCTGCAGTATCATACCGAAAACTACCGGAAGTACTGCCTAAAGTAAATGTAGAGCATAAAAACTTTCTTTTTTTTTTTTGTATTATTAAGATTACGAGTAAATTTTTACAAATGTTTGACATTTTTGAGAAAATTTAAGGACCTAAAATTTTGCGTTTAGGCACTCAAAAACGATAAAGGCATCGCACCATGAAAGGCAAATATTAGGATATTCTATTTCAAGCTCTCCAAATAACATCCTATATAAGCAATATACGGAAACTTTCCAAGGTATTACAATATTTGCGAGGGTTCTTTTTTGTTATTTTTGTTTTTTGAGCAATGGTATATAGTATAAAATAAAATCGTTATCAACTAGAATATATGTAAAAATGAAATTAAAAAAAAAAACAACAACAACAAATGTGTTCTCTGTAAAAGTATTTGCCGTGAATGTAGGTTGTAGTATTCACTTCTAAATGGGAGTAAGAACAGTAGACCACCATCTAAGAGGCACTTTGAAAACTTGGGATCGTTGTGGTTTGAGTGGGGGTGGCAGGACCCTCCTGGGAGTGGCGTTTTAGATGCCTCTCCTCCACCCCCAGGGACCGCCACCGCTAGAATCATTCTACCGTCAGGCTGTGGTGCGGTTAACGTCCACTTTACATTTACTTCACTTTCACAAGAAAACCTTCAACCATAATTGAGTTGCCTTTTGAGCTGAGGAAATGATGTTGAGTGTTGATCGTGTGGCAAAGTAGAAAAAAAAAACAACGCTAATGTCCCAAGAGATGAGCCCAAGAGTTCAGGCGAGAAATCTTTACGAAAGAGCTCCTCAGCTAAAATAAAAGTATTCGTTGTTGTATATATATATATATATATATATATATATATATATATATATATATATATATATGTGTGTGTGTGTGTGTGTGTGTGTATTTTTTTCCTTATAATTATTTGTCCAGCCTAGCGCTCTAACGTCGACAAAATTTGTCAGAATTCGGTTGGCCAGGCTCAGTAACTAGGAAATAGGGAGTAAAGTAACACTGTTTTCCAATAATAAGTTTTAATGAAAATGTTCTGTAGGTAAATCAATTGCTACCATTTTAAGGACAAATCTTAAGCATTATTAGTAAGTTCTAAAAACTAGAGTCATGGTTTTGAATGCTAGACAGAAAACACTGTAATTTTTTTAACGCATTCCCTATTTGTAGAATATATATATATATATATATATATATATATATATATATATATATATATATGCACAGTGTACTCTCCCTAATACGGCGTCGTCGGGACCGCTGTACAGTCGGATTAGAGAAAACGCCGGATTAGAGAATTCATCCGTTTTTCTTCCATTTCGTCAACCATCCTTCGATTGCACAGAAAGTTGAATCCGTTCATTGCTCTTCCTTTCCATGGCCACAAAAGAGAATATTAGGAAAAATTACTTTTAAAACTTGCACCCCACTCGCCATGAATGTTCGCACTAGACTGGCTAAAATCAGGCAATTCTCGAAATATATATGCCTTCTTTGACTTCCATTCAATGAAATACCACGAAACAAATGTTTGGTTAGCTAGGAAGGGAAGGTTTTATTTAGGAACTCTCGAGTCGGTCTAACTCCGGCAAGTTACGAGATCCGTCACTCATTCCTCTCCGAGACCGCCGGATTAGAGAGAGCGACGGATAAGAGAACGCTGGAGAGTCTACTGTATATATTGTTTACATTTAGAAAATATTCAGCAGAAAAATATTTTATGGACAGACAAGATCAGACTTGAAACTGTCGTTTACTTTATTAAATATCTCGAAAACAGTTAAAAAAATAAAATGAGTGAAATGTAATCTTTGGAAGGATTAATAAATTTTTATACAAAAGAGTTCCATGCATAAATTTCGCAAATGCTACCACATTTAAACTTCATCAGTCATATTTTTTTCGCTTTTCTTACGATTGTTTCAACAAATTTATTATTTATACAAATGTCTTCTAAAATATTTTATTTCTTCCGAACAAAACGCGATCTCTTTTATCTAGAACAACGATAATAACGATTGAATTGATGCATCGATTTCTTGATAAACAATAACGATCAAGGGCACATTTCTCCTCGTAAATAACCCGTTTATCTCGACACCTCGCATTATTAATGAACTCATTCGTATAAAAAGGTTCCGTTTTGGACATTTCCTGCAAAAATGTTCCGGCATAAATATCCAGAATAACAAATCACAAGGTTCCCCCGTGGACTAGTGGCCTCGGATTATCATGCAGGTTCTAGTCCCGCCTGCAATCAGCTGCATGAGAATAAGTCTGTACTAGATCACAGTAACTTAGCGCCATAGGTCATCATAGTTCAGCGAGGAATTTTCTCAACGGGCACTCAGCGAGAAAAATTCTTCGGGGACTCGAACACCCATCTCCGCGTAAGATTCCAAGGCGTTTGCCACTAAACCATGGGGAGACCTGTTTTTTTAAAAATAATACTAGATTTTTTTAATACAACCATAAAATTCCCATTGTAATACTTTCATATACCCATACTTTATAATTCCTAATTCCATTAATAATAAAAAAATATGTTATTAATTTATCATTCACTAATAATCATAATAAAGTCATATGGGATCAATTGAATCAGCAATCCCAGGGCAGTTGAGCCACGAAGAGCATACGACATGCGAGCATCTTCGCTTTAAGGAAAAAATACTTAGGCAAACAAAAATGTAGCGTGTGTTGTTGTGCATATTGACAATGAATTCATAATGGAAATTATAATCTTACTATATAATAGAATCTCAAAATTACCATCAGCAATCGTATACTACATTTAAAAACTAATAACGATAAAGCGAATCCCCCTCAAATATGCCCTAATAATCTGATGAGCTAAAAAACTGATCGTGTACGCCTGCCAAAATGACATTTACGCCGATAGGCCCGAAAATTATAAATAGAATAAAAAAAAAAAAAAAACAGGAAATAACACAAAAAACAATAAAACTAGACGTAGAAACCCACAGTAATAAGAATAAGAAACAAAAAAGATAAAAGACAACTAATAAACCAAAAAAAAATAGAGTTGTATAGGAACAACAATGCATGTCTAATTCTTTTTTTTTATAACAAATGTTGTAAAAATAATAAATATAATAATATATTATACACGTTTTTTGGTTCAGAAATATGCAATTTCGTTATTACCTAATACGTTATTGTACCTAATAAATAATTATTTTTTTTAAAAGATTTTGTGTGAGTTTCTAATATTATTGGTTCAAGTGCTCCCTAGCTTGGAGTCATTTGAACCACTCGACGTGGAATGACAAAATTATAATTTTTGAAAATGTTTATTATTTATTGGCTAAATTATGTATCGGAATTTGTAATTTACACATATAACTGACATTTCATGAAAAAAATAATTATAATTTTGTTGTAATTCAACGTGAAAAAAATGTCTAAACTTTTTTTGGCCTCTCCCTCTCCCTCTCTCTCTCTCTCCCTCTCCCTCTCCCACTCCCTCTCCCTCTCCCTCTCCCTCCCTCCCTCCCTCCCTCTCTCCCCCCCTCTCTCTCTCTCTCTCTCTCTCTCTCTCTCTCTCTCTCTCTCTCTCTCTCTCTCTCTCTCTCTCCCTCTCCCTCTCTCTCTCTCTCTCTCTCTCTCTCTCTCACCCTCTCTCTGTATCGCTCCCTCTCTCTTGATTGATTGCATGATTAAAACACGGGATTTGTGGTAGCTATGAGAGAGAAACCAACCAGAAGGTTTAATGACATAAGATGTTTGTCGTCGTGAGGTAGAGGTTTAGCAGAGAACCTAGTCATTAATATTTGAACAGTATTAGTGTACTAAGTACGGGTGTACATAGGCCGCATTACTAACCAATAGCATTAACACTCATTCGACATTCTCCTCCGGCCCTTCCATCAATGCTTGATCAGGTAGAAATATTTTAATTAGACATGACTCAGACTTCTCTAGTCCCTTAAAACTTTATAAGGATTGGAACACCTAAGGCAGAGGACTTTTTATTATTTAAGTTCTTTATCAACCGATCATTCTTCAATTAAGGTATGTATAAATATACACTCAGCAGGACAGAAAATCTTTAATATTTTTTACTTAGTTTTTGCCCGTAATCTGTCTGGGACAGAGCAAGAACGGGCTAAGTTCAGTGAAATAATCCTGGAGTATTAATAGGGCAGAGAAGATAAGGCTCCGTCTCGAGGGTGGATCTTCTAGGACTGAAAGGGTTAGGAATCATCGCCTTAAGAGGGTATAATTCGCCATTCTAAGAAGCCATCCTTTGTGGAAAACGTGGGTAAAATCAATAATTAGGTGCTAACAATTAGGAACTGGTTTTAATAATAAATAATTGTTTAATAATAATAATTTGTTTAAATAACCTAACCGTCTAATTCCTACTATGAATTTAAAAAAAAATATTTACGGGTGTTTTGTGCAAAAGACGTAATAATCTGAGTTTCCGGGGTTTTCTACAGGCGAGTTGTATATATATATATATATATATATATATATATATATATATATAAGTATTGTTATATGATACCTTTATTGCTTTTAATGCAAATATATTTATAGCAAGGGTTAGCCCTCATATTTAAAAAAAAAAAAAGTAAAAATACATAGTTCCTTATATGTAATTTGAAAGTTAAAATAAAACCCATGTATGATAAATACTTCCTTAAACTAGATTCTCAACTAATTAATATTTTTCTTGATGTAACTGAAGAAAAAAAGGAACTAATTCAAATGATGCCACTAAATAAAAAATAACAACAAAATCAACTATAAAAAATATATAATTTAAGTTAAAAGATCCTGTACTCACATACTAATAATATTCTCCTGCGCCACATACTTTTTTCTGTAAATTTTAAGAGTAGTTTAATTTTTCAAAAAGTAGAGTTATAAGTTGGCCTTGCTCAGTTACTCTGCAAATCATGGGAATATATTTTAAAATTTTGAGGATTGTGCTGTTGAACAGAATATGCCGTATCTTATTGATATCGGCTCTACATAATGGGCATGGTTCAGCTACTATTATGGTAGATTTATGGCAGTTATCAAATAATTTTGTGTAATATCCAGCTAGTCAATGCCGAGTTCTCAAGCGGAGAGACTTTGTAAGGCGTTTTGAGTTTCTAGAAGTATTTAAAAAGATTGAATAGACACAGGAGTCTGTAAATATAGCTGAATGAACTATTAATGATGGTGTGAATACCTTTCCTATATGTCATCACATCCTAGTGTTGTGTGCTAGCCTTCATCTCATCCGCTAAATTAAAAAGAATGTCTAAGACTCTTATGATTTTCGCAAGCCCAGAATAAATCTAGAGTCTAGACGTGGCCCTGCTAGTCGAAGGTTCTCCTCCTCAAGTTGAGGGTGATGATGCGAAACATGTAGGAAAGTTAAAATAAGAAGTGTCGTTATTACAATATTCTTATTACAATATTCTAGGCTTCATATTTCTGTTATGTAAAACGATGAGCTCTCAGCCTCAATAAATCACATTTTGATTTGGAAAGAATATTGAGAATAGCACGGTTCGCTGTTATAGATTTAGAGAGATAATATTCAGGAGCTAGGGAGAATTTGGCTGAAATTTGCCATATGTTTAGCTAAATTTAACTTTAATTCATGCTTCTTTCATTGACTGGACGTTCTCCAGAAAAAGAGTGGATTGAAATTAATCATACGAGTAAATGTTTGCTAGCATTGCATTACAATCGCTGCCTATAATAAAATTTATCCTTGAGCTTAATACTCTTATTTTACGTCATTTGCAACATAAAATAGTTTTCATTTCGTGGTTTCCAGTATACTAGACAAATAGCATTTTTGTATTATTACATTCAATAAGTAAACTTAGAAAGTAGTCCTTCGATAATATGTTTTCAGAAATTGTTAGTCTCATGTTTTAAATAAATACATGGACAATTTCCAACTGCCACGACTTGGAGTGAAGTGGTAAAATGAATTGAGGTGGCTCCAAGGTTATTCTTGGTTTACAGAGCCAAATCACAGTGACTCCGATCATCTAGCAACACTCTAGCCTCCTTGTGCTAACACCTGTAAGCAGCCAGTGGCCCATCGTCTCCCTCCGGAAACTTGGTTTCCTGAAGAGCCCTCTCCAAAAAGGTTGTACCTGTGATTCAGAAATTGAAGCTTGCCACATTGTTCTGAAAACCCTCGAATATTCCATTGACGGAATTCGCAAGATTGTTCCGTTGTGGAGTAGTATATGATTTATCACTATTCCAGCGGTTGTTCCGAGAGCTGACACTTTTTGCCTTTAGAACGGCATCTTCTTCAGCTTTCCTTTTAGCACTTTCCTCCGAAGGAAGGTAGCTATTGAGGTTGCACTCATGATGGAATTTTTGAAAAATTTCTTCAAACTTTATCGATCCTACCTAGTAGACACCGAAAATTACACCCGTTAAGCATATATATCAACATGTATATATGCATATATATATATATATATATATATATATATATATATATATATATATATATATATATATATATATATGTGTCTGTTAACACGATAGTGGCCAGAGTTTTTCTTTTTTGTCACGAAACTTGGTATATAGTATTCAATTAGCAAACGATTGAACGAGTTCGTTAACCACCAAAATCGGTCAACCGGAAGGGGGGGTTTACCCCGAACCCGAAACACTAATTTGACCATGTCAGCCGTAATATTTGTTATATTTCAACGAAACTTGGTATTCGTAGTGACAATATAGAGAGAAAGGTGAGATATAAAAATGAACTAAATCGGTTCATAAGGAGGGGGGGAGGGTTTACTCCGGACCCACAATACCAATTCGTCACTGCCAGCCGTGATTTTTGGTATATTTCGACAAAACTCGGTATTCGTAGTGTTAATCTACAGGTAAATAAGTGTTGTAAAAATAAACTAAATCGGTTCATTAGGAGGGTGGGTTTACTCCGGACACAAATTACTAATATACTCATACCGGTCGTAATTTCTGCTGTATTGTAACGAAACGCGGTATACGTCGTGGGTAACTCATGAGAAAGAAGTGTTGTAAAAATGAGCTGAATCGGTCAATCGGAAAAGGGGGGGGGGTTTACTTTGTAATATATTTCAATAGAAAAGCCCGCCAGACGTAGGTTCACAAAGCCGCCGCAAGGAGCGCTTTCTACCACTAGAGGGACTGTATCCTGTTCCTGCGTTAGATCTAAATACGATAATATGAGGTTTTTGGTATTTATTACGTAGCGTAGTAGGTACCATGTGTAAACATAACTCTGGAAGCAAATTAATAACTGATCAGTTACTCATTACAAAATCAAAAGAGAACTATTCACGTTTTTATTTTATGTATGTAGGATATTTTAAGCAAATTGTTCTGAAAAACAGTCTACACTACCCAAATTCTGAGGAAAGGTCTTAGTTATGCAGCTCCTGCGTGACGGACTTTATTAGTGTAAAGGGGCCTGCGTCCTCCGTCGAACCGCCAAGACCTGCTCTCTGACACCGACGAAGAATGCGGAGAAAGTGTTTAGTGGATGCAGAGGGAAGGGTGATACGAATATTTGTTGTTGTAGCACCACAAAGGTAAACTGACTGACAACACTGTAACCTGGCTGTCAACAACGGGAAGGTTACTTGGGGTTAGTCAGTGTTGCCGGTGCCACAATAATTTATCAATCAATATTTAAATTTCTTCCCGCGGCTTTGAGGTAACCCGAAAATTACCTAGCCAAATTTATGTTAGTGTATAAAAAGTACGACAACGTGGTGCCTTAAGTTTGGTGTGAACGTTTTTTTGGACTTTCGTTAAATTATCTGGGTTGGACCGTTTATTTATTATTCCATTATCCCCAAGAAGTTAATTATTATTATTTTTCAATTATCAAATGTTTCATTTTTTATTATATAGACATTTATGTTTTTTATCCGGTTTATTATATTTTTTACCTGACATTCCTCTAAATTGTGATGGGTAAATTCTTCTTTTCGCTCCTGTTAGTCGTTACTTATTTGGCTGCATCCAAATAGGTGCCTCTCCAGGTATTCAATTTACTATTTACCAGTACTCTTGTTAGACGCATAATGAGGGCCATCACAGTAAGTACATTTTGGAGGTATTGGACCGGGCTATGAGATGGGTTGCTACAAACAAAATCTTTATGCTCTCATTGTCACTCGCCCACTGAGTTGGTAATTAGGGGCAATCCTACTATTTACTTGTTTTGTAGTTGTAGGGTCTAGTCGTTAAGATGACACAGATCCCCTAATCTTTGTCATCTAGCCACATAGGCCGGCAGACCAGCACAGTTCTTCCCGATGGACAGGATTCGCTCAGCAGGAGAGGTATCCCCGCTTCAACGCGGACCTCCGCCTTTGCTATTGCCGTTCGCTTTGGGATGCCTCGAGAACATTCCCAGTGGGAACCACGGGGAGGTCAGCAGTAGGCTTTGACGGGATACAGGTTTGCTGTTAGGCGCTGAGTAGTAAATCAGGCAATATAGGTATGCACCGGCCCTATAAGAAGTCGGATAGCTCCCGTATCCACACATCTCCTTCAACAACACTTTTGCCCGCCCATTTACCTCCCGGCATGAACTCGATAACATTGCAAATGCTAATTGAGGTAAATAAGAAGATCTCCCAAAACGATGAAAATCTATTGATAAATAATGAACCTCCTAATTCTGCTGAAAGCATTTATTATTGAATGCAAATAAAATACAGTACAAATAAAGAATGGATTATGCGGAATCACAACAAACGTTGAATTCACGTTCCGATTATTCAAAAGTAAATATTTGTGTTTAAACTTGCTAATGATATTCCCTGAATCCAAATAGTCTGCATTACGCAAAGAACAGATTATATATTTATTTTACTCTAATCTTACTGGAGGATGTTTGTTTATTTGTTTTTTAGGGCAAAGAACAACGTGGCTGTCATTGCCCGAACTGGAGAATGAATAACATTCGCATTATAGTATTTTTTAAGTGTAAGACCATAAACATCGATTTTTGATTGCTTACAAATTACAGTCAAAATATATGTTATTTGTTTACCAATAAATACACGTTTAGCTTAATTGTAACTCAATTCCAGTTGCAACAATTCCTGGCATAATCTAAGATTCCTTAGCTGAGGCGTTGGGCGTGAGCTTAACGTAAAAGAGTACGACTACCCGGAAATTGGACTTCTTAGCGCGTTTCCGTTCTTATCACTAGTGTTATTTGGAAAGCTTAGAATAGAAACAGTTAATATTTTGTCATAAATATTCGTGAAAACACATGTTAACATATAAAACGAAAGCTCAAACTAAGAGAGTGGAGTTTCCTGACAGTATCCTAAGCCTACAATAAAATACTTAACATCAATTTCACTGAATGACATCACTTTATCAGAAATCACATATGAATCGTATTTGTAGGTAATTTAATATGTTTTCGAGAAGTTGTCAGATATTTACTGTGATTTCTCGACGGGTTTCCACATACGTAAGTATATAGCCGAAAATCTATTTTTTTTTTCTTTTCTTTTTCCTTGAAAAAGTTTATCGATGCAAAATCGTGAACCTGGCGTCCTAGTAACACAAAAACGTAAGGGTACGAAATTTCTATCGTTTCATTTTTGAGCCAGCTAGAAAACGAACAGATATATTTATACTCAAATTTGAATAATCTATGGGTTCTGTGAAAATTTGTAGTCGGCACTTCCGGATTGCGTCATGAGGTCAACGTCATATGCAAGTTATCTCCCTATAAAAGGAATAAAAAAAAAACGCGTTCTATGTCCGTATTCAAATTATTAATTTACGTTTACTGACGGTTATTTTTACTTCCTTGTAAGAAACTCGGAAGGTACTGTGCCAAACTAATAAGGAACATCTGTTTATTGTGTACATATATAGATTATTTTTATCAAATTATTTATAAATGTTCTTTGCCATAGAATCTACCTATTGAGGTAGCACTGATGAAATAATTTTTAAAAAATTTCTTAAAATCTTCATCAATTATACATAGTAGATAAAAAAAAGTTAACTTTATTAAAATGTATGTATGTATATATATATATTTGGTTTAATACCACGAAACTAGGTATATAGCCTACCCCTAGCATACGGTTGAAGGAGTTCGTGAACCAGCAAAATTGATCTGTTCAGTTTGGGAGGGGGTTAATTAACTCCTCACCCAAATTACCAATTTTCTAATACCAGCCGTTCTTTCTGATATATTGTGACAAAACTCGGTATTCTTCGTAGATAGGCATCTAAAGGAAAACATTTTAAGAAAAAAACTTTATCAGTTCTTTATTAAGGATTTTTTAAATGTTTATACCCAGAACGTTAATAATTATTACGCATGCTGCTGAAAAGTGCTAACGCATCATCTGTGCGTTCTACATAATCTTGACGCATGCTTTCATTTGACATTTTACGGTTGGTTAGACGTCTAATGTAAGCTCTAAGGATTATAAAGGACTGAACCCAAAAAGCTTCTGAGCCTTTAGTGGATGCGCTCAAGGACACATTAAATTTTCAGAGTTCTCAATGAGCCCCGATAGGCGACAGCTAAAAGGCCTCATTGAATCCTGTTTTATGATAAATTGATCGTGGTTGCAGGCTATCCATCTTCCCACTCCACCGCTTCCAGCCAGCTTCGTGAAATATGTTGGCCACCTACAAGAGTGATGGACTTCCTACTTTTCTACTATGGACTTAATTTGATGTCAATTTTTTTTTCTTTTCAAATGAACGTATTCTTTCCCCTACATCTATTTATTTAGTTCAAAAATATTCCTTTTCATTCGATAACACGAACTCATTTAATATGCCTTGAAAAAGATGATTGCGTTACTCCATACTTTGTTAGTAGTTGACCACATATTTTAACTTAGAATTGTACCTTCTCAAGAATGAAAAACAATCATGTTCAACTGATGACCATATACGCCGAGAGCTTTCTCATCATTCCAAGGACAATTTTTTTTATTTATTTATTTTTTTTAATTTCTGTATACTACAATTTATTCTCCTTGGAATGATAATAATCTTCCGGCCTATTAATAAGCCATCAATTGGTAACATGAGATTTAATTCTGTTTACTGATTTTTTTCCCTGTTGTAATTCTTATTTTTCTTGTTTTCTTCGAGTTTCTTATGCTTCTTCATTTATTTATTTTTCTTTAGCCGTATAAGTGGTTATTTGCAATCCTTATAGAATCCTTCAGGATGTAACGTCCGAGTGATTCGTCGTCGCATTTTAAATTCCATCTTTTTAAAGACATTTTGGATAAATGAAAGCATGGAACCTCTTGCACCAAACAGAAGACCAATTACCTCCCAATTTTTGATATTAGAATTTCAATAGAAATAGGGAATACACTTTTCATAGATGGACTTATTTCCTTTGTCAACAGATAAGGGCTTATTCTCGCCTATCTCAAACCTCATTGTTGGATCCAAAATAATTCCGGTTGATGCATTCTGAATGTTATGTTCGTAAAAAGCCGAAGAATGAAATTAATCAAGTGCACAATAAAACAAAAGAAATCAAGTTAAAATTATTATTATTATTAACTACCTACTGTTGTTTTCAGACAATAAAATTCTGAATATATTCACTTAATTTTACGAATACCAAAGAATTATAATAAAATGCAATTATTTGCACACGAAGTTTGTTTATTAAAGTTCATTCTTCTATGAAATTGTTATTTATTATATTCAAAGGTTATCTACATTTCTTGCATTCAGAATTAGAGAACTTGTATCTAAAATGCGGGAGGGGGCAAATAATAAAAGAATTTTATTTGATTTTATTAGTCATTTTGAACCACTATTAAGATTCTGCATCATTTTACCGGCGATCTTCAGCAAAAGAAGCAGAATACCATAATTTGCTCTAAAAATAATTGCTGTTATTGTGAAATACATCATTATATTTAGTTTAATCCAACTTTTACCACTTGCATTTAAAAAAAATCAGTTGGAAATTAGAATAGAGATTTTGATTTTTTCTCAAAAGATCAACATATTTAAAATATTGTGTATTACGTTTTAAAGAGTAAATCATTCATAATTTTATCCAAGGGGATATTAAGGGAATAGTATTGTTATATTATATAAACACCTCAAAGAAAATGCTATTTTAGTTGTTTTATTAAAATAACATTCAATCGGTAATTATAATAAATTATTAAATAATATTATATATATATATACACACACATATATATATATATATATATATATATATATATATATATATGAGAGAATTATTAAAATTAGATTACTATCATTGTGGTACAATTTTTTTTCCTGATAGAACTTCCTGATTTAATTTTGTTAATAAACAAACACCGATATGTTATTTTTCCCTACTGTTTATCTACTTCTAAATGTATAATTTGAATGTCATTTGATTGTTAACACCGGTAAATAAAATAAGAACTGATTTTGTCGGCTAGCCCACACCAGGCTGGATTTAAATCAGCACCTTGGAGGGCACACAGTTTGAATAACTATTACCCCACTCTGCGATATAACACGATACATTCCATTTTAGTAATTTGAAAAATTGTGTATCTCTTATTTTTGTAGTAAATATTTTTGTCCGTTCCACCAGACCTTAACCCACGCATGCAGTCCTTCAAGAACAGTTAAATGAATGTATCGAATACCCCCCTCCCCCTCTGAATGATATAAATTCCGAAAATGATGAAATCAGGGGTTTTAATTGTTTCAAGGATATACGAAGCACTTTGCTATAGTAATCCTCATTTAGGATTATAACCATGGAGCCAAAGTATGACGTAGGTGGGATCCTATTAAAGCTAATCCCAGCTATATTATCGGATCTTCTCCATATAGCTACCCCCTAATCCCAATTAGCTCTAATACAAATCGCCTCAGACTTAGCACTAATAATACTTATAGTTTCTAGAAACCTATTTACTTCCAGGGGTTCAACATCATGATTTGAAGGGGGGAATAAAGATGACAGTATTCTCCTTAAACTATTATTGAATCACTAGGGTTTGTTCAAGACTTTTATATGTATAAAAAAAAAAAAAAAAAAAAAAAAAAAAAAAAAAAAAAAAAAAAAAAAAAATACTTGGTAGATGCGGATTCGAGTCCCTCCTGGAGCAGGTACAATTTTTCCATCTCAGGGCCCGTTGGAAAAATGCCCTGCTCCTCGACGTGTGTTCAGGAAGGATATCAATCGCTAATGGTGTTGATGCCGATGCACCGCTAAAGAAACAAAAAAATACAACCTTAAGTACCTAATGATTTTAAATCTCTATGAAACGCTAGATGGTTAGTACTAAAATGGTCCTATCGTGTCAATTAAGAGGCTAACTTGCATGTTCATATAAGCGCCGCTCGCCAAGAAGAAACTCTAAAAAAAAAATGAAAAAAAAAACTGCACCAATGAAATCCTGAAGAAAAGTTTGATTTTTTGCACCAATAACAGAAGCTGAAATTGCTCTCTCAGTCCCTTCGTCTTGCGCTCGGCAAGTTCCATCACAAACAAACAATTTATTTAATTTCTAGTATCTTGTTTTACTGGAAAATAAGGATTGTGCTAAATTTAATTAAACAAACAACAATCAAGAAGAAATTCAGGAAATCTAACACACATACCTATTTCACATAACAAATCTAACATTTTTGAGGATTAAAGCACTTTTTTCAACGATCGTCCCATAAAAAAGTATTTCAAAACCTTTTTTGAGGACAATAAGCTTCCCAAAGGTTACTTTCCACTCATTACTATTTGCCAAACGTTTTCGAGATATTTTAGAAAATATAGGATAGATCCCAAAATCTTCTCTTATATCTTAGATTAGATGAATGTCAAACGTCTGGAAGAAATTGATAATTAGTTGGAAAATAGACATAGCTTTAAAGTGGTTTTATTCGTTTTTCTACTTTAGAAAGCGTTACGAGTATTTTTCGCACCATTTTCGCCTCCATTTTTTACTGTGGACAGATTTTGATAGTTTACGAAATTGTCTCTTCAAATTGGACGAAATATTTTATATTAAATTTCATAAAAACCGGATAATTATTCAGCATTTGAGAGAGCGAATATATATAACCACTGGAATTTTCGTGATCTATTGGTTCTGAAACGTGAAATGTTCTAGAAGACATTCATATGCGGGTTTCCTCCTATCGCGGGGTTCTATCATCAAACTATAGGATACAAAACTTACTAAAAAAATGAAATAATAAACGAGAGGTTTCTATCCAAGATACCTGGTTTATTTCTTAATTTCACAGCTCTAGTTTGACCTAGCTCAGTGCAATTCGGTTTTGACACTTCTATATAATCAAAAATAACATCAAACAACTCGTCCTTGGTAAACATATTATTGCACTTTAATCAATGATTGTTTCTGGGCTAAATAGTTTTCTAGATACTTATAGATCGTACTCACTACGTGCGTCGAACGTACTTACAGAATCTCATGCAGTGAGGGTGTTCTCGAGTGTGAAGTAAAGTGTTACCTCTCGACATGAACACATGTACTAACTCACAAAGATGTCAAAGAGGATAACAGCGTTCAGGGAATCATGGATTTGACCTTCAAGCCTTATTAAGACATAATGTATCCTTACAAGCGCTCTCATTTACTTATTTATTTGTGATACGACTATAGTGAAGCTGATGTTTCAAGATACAAATCTAAAAAATTTTTGAAGTGAGAATATACATTAGATCTAGTAAGTATTAAGATCAAGAGTCGGTATGAATAAAAAAATTAAAATAAAGTAAATTTAAAAAAATTAATAACAATAAAAAATTATAGGAAAAACTTGTAATTGAAATTTAAATCTATTTTAGATAGATTTCAATTTATATTTCAATTATTTATTTATTTCTTGGTGTTTCGCTTTATGGCGATGTACACCTTACATATAGTTATTACAAACATTACATATATACATTACATTGTCTTATATACTTACATTATACATATCTACACACACACACACACACACACACACACACACACACACACACACACACAAACACACACACACACACACAAACACACACACACACACACACACACACACACGCACACACACACACACACACACACACACACACACACACACATATACACACATATATACATACATATATACATAAATATACCTATATTACTAAATTATATTATATCAACGTTTTGTCTATTTACATATTTACATTACATTATGTTTGATAAGTTTGTTTTTAGCACTTTCCTCCGAAGGAAAGTAGCTATTGAGGTTGGACTCATGACGGAATTTTTGAAAAATTTCTTCAAATCTTTATCGATCCTACCTAGTAGACACCGAAAATGACCCCCGTTAAAATTTATATATATCTATATATATATATATATGCATATATATATATATATATATATATGTGTCTGTTAACACGATAGCGGCCAGAGTTTTTGTTTTTTCGTCACGAAACTTGGTATATAGCATTCAATTAGCAAACGATTGAACGAGTTCGTTAACCACCAAAGTTGGTCCACCGGAAGGGGGGGTTTACCCCGAACCCAAAACACTAATTTGACTATGTCAGCCGTAATATTTGTTATATTTCAACGAAACTTGGTATTCGTAGTGGTAATATAGAGAGAAAAGTGAGATATAAAAATGAACTAAATCGGTTCATTAGAAGGGGGGGTTTACTCCGGACCCACAATACCAATTCGCCACTACCAGCCGTGATTTTTGGTATATTTCGATGAAACTCGGTATTCGTAGTGGTAATCCACAGGTAAATAACTGTTGTAAAAATAAACTAAATCGGTTCATTAGGAGGGGGGGTTTACTCCGGACCCACAATACCAATTCGCCACTACCAGCCGTGATTTTTGGTATATTTCGACGAAACTCGGAATTCGTAGTGGTAATCTACAGGTAAATATGTGTTGTAAAAATAAACTAAATCGGTTCATTAGAAGGGGGGGTTTACTCTTGACCAAAATTCTTAATATACTCATACCGGTCGTAATTTCTGCTGTATTGTAACGAAACGCTGTATACGTCGTGGGTAACTCATGAGAAAGAAGTGTTGTAAAAATGAGCTGAATCGGTCAATCGGAAAGCGGGGGTTTAATTTGTAATATATTTTAATAGAAAAGCCCGTCAGACATAGGTTCACAAAGCCGCCGCAAGGAGCGCTAGAGTGACTGTATCCTGTTCCTGCGTTAGATCAAAATACGATAATATGAGGTTTTTTGTATTTATTACGTAGTGTAATAGGTACCATGTGTAAACATAACTCTGGAATCAAATTATTAATTGATCAGTTACTCATTACAAATTTAAAAGAGAACTATTCATGTTTTTATTTTATTTATGTAGGATATTTTAAGCAAATTGTTCTGGAAAGCAATCTACACTACCCAAATTCTGAGGAAAGTGCTTAGTTATGCAGCTCCTGCGTGACGGACTTTTATTATTTACACACATATATACATACACATATAATATTAGCTTGCATGATTTTAAATTAAGTGTATTTACATTATGATTGTACACCAGTCTTTTTGCATTTGCATCCTAGGTATGGATCAGAAGGTAGATGAATTATCTGCCTTCGGTGGGATATTCATGTCTCTATAGGACACTATGGTAACGAAACATTAAGCTGCGTTCAAATGAGTTCGTATAATCCATTGTTGTGTGGGTAATGTAGTATAGAGTCTATGTGTTGGCTATCTTCTCTTAACAACTAGCATAAGTCGTAGGGTAAGTTCAGATTACGTCGTCTCATGCATTCTATGAGTAAGTGTTTTATCGTAAGAATAGTGTTACATATTTCACATTGCGGCTGTTCTTGTCTCGTCATTAAGTAACTGTGAGTAAGCCGAGAATGACCAATCCTTAAGCGGGTCAAAACCACTTCTTCTCTTCGGTTTACACGGGAACTGGATGGCCATTCTTTTACTGTATGTTTGATAGAACGGAGTTTATTTTCTGTTAGTTATGTCCACGAATTTTGCCAGAATAATGTTATAATATCTCTTGTTCTGTTTGTCCAGTCTTGGTGGGTTTGTCTTGTTATTTCTACGTTTGTTTGTTCAGTGGCTGTTTTCGCATGAGAATCGGCCAACGAACTTTTGCCTAAGTCTTCGTGACCTGGTATCCAGTGGATGGTAACGTGTCTGTTTAGTGTGTGAGCCTGAAATATTATTCGTTGTATTAGTGGATGATGTGTGTAGGTGTCAGTTAGTGCTTCAAGTGCGCTGAGTGAGTCCGTGTGAAGTACGATATCCCTTGTATCTGTAACAGGTATATTTCCAGGCCAATAAGGATACCATAGAGCTCAGCTGTAAAGATACTCGCCTGATTGTTGAATATTTAAATTAAAAGTTTTTCTTATTTTTAATTTTTTTTATTGTAATTAATTTCTTATTTTTTTTAATTTATTTTTTTTTTTAACTGTACGGTTTAATTCAAGTGCTTTTTATGACCTTCTTCAGAACGATATAAGTGCGGCACTCAGAATGGATATTTGGCCCTGTGCATTGGCCGTCCAAAAAACGTGATCTGAAATCGCTTGATCTTTAGACGTGGGGTTGGCTTAAGTCGCATGTGTACAAAGTATCCGGTATCCGTGGAGAATATTAACCACCTGATCACAAGGATTTACGAATCTTTCGTGGAAACGAAAGCTAACAATGATGAGATTGAAAAGACATCAGCGCTGTGACCAGGTGTCGTCAGTGTGTTCTGCAAGGAGGCCAGTTGTAATAACGTTCATAAAATTTCGATGTATTTTTTCTTTTTTTATTCAGATGTTATGTAAGACTTACAATAATCATTAAATATCGATTTCATCCAGAATAATTGTCATTTATTCCTGATAATATCGCGAAAATAAACATAATATTACTTTTATTTAGTTGATGTTTTTTTCACTCTAGAATTCCAATTACAAGGAAATAATCTTAGTTCTGAGTATACCGTTAGAAAGCAGATTAAAATTTACAACTTCTGTAAGATTCAGCAGTCTGCAGGATGTTTTTGTAAGAGTAGTGATTTCCGGAACGGAGTGAAATGTTTGGTTGGTGAACTACATTTATGTCTAATTTCAGCCCCTGAAGTATTGTCATTAACTTAAGATTACACACGGTTTGCAAACAAATATTCTAGATTGTTTCTATCTATAGATAGAAACAATCTAGAATATTTGTTTCCTGGATATTATAATATCTAGGAAAGGGAAGAAATTATTCTTTAGTTTAATTAGTTTCTTAAAAAGTTAATATGGAGTCTATAGTTTCAATTTCCCACGGCACAAGTCTCAATTTTTTTTTTTCGTAAGTTTATAAATTATTGCGCATTAAAAGCACGCATGGGATTCGCTATC
This sequence comes from Gonocerus acuteangulatus, assembly GCA_946811695.1. Lineage (NCBI taxonomy): Eukaryota > Metazoa > Arthropoda > Insecta > Hemiptera > Coreidae > Gonocerus > Gonocerus acuteangulatus. Next base: position 119,613,347 of record OX328123.1, on the reverse strand, counting down.
AGTTTCTACTAGACCTATAAGATAATGATAGATCATATATGGCTCTATCAGCGATACAAACAAAATTATTGAATTTATTTTAGCGCTTTTGCCGGATCCTGCTTACTTCATGGACGTTGCACCAACGGGATTTCTCTAATTTCAAGGCTTACAATATTTTTTACCGGTGAAAAAATATAATTCTAAACAAGTCATACTAAATGAATTTTGAAATTTGTTTCCTTTAAAACCTAAGTCTTTATATAGCAATAGAATTTAAAATTTAGCTGAACTGTAAACTGCAAATATTGAAGAACAATGTATCACTGATGAAAATGATTAAGGCTCGGGTACACAGAACGCGACCTGTACCGCAGCTGGCAGCGATCTCTGACCGAGGGTGGGAGGCGATCTACATTTATTAAACAGGATTTCGTTAGCTCCGTCAAACTAAACATGAGCTGTAGATGTTAGCTTTTCTTTATCGCTTTACCGCGCGGGACGGTTGTAAAAAATTAAAGATTTACCGCGCGATCAGTTTTAAAATGTTTGAAGAAACTGAATCATTTCTTGAAAAAATTTGAAAAATCTATCTTCATGTGATTGGAGTTCCATACACAAGCGGTGGTATTCTCCCAAACGTTCTCTCCTTGTATTGATATCATGTACCTAACATCATCTTTTCCTTCTATATCGCAACGATAGTAAAAGAAGCAGTTCTTCCTCGTCCGAGTTGATCTTTTCGGAATATAACTAGTGTAATGATACAATAATAATAGCAGAACTAAATAACAAAACTAGCACGACCTGTTCTCTAGAAAGGAACCAGATTACTGCTTCCAGATTACTTGCTCACAAAGATATACCGCCGCGACGATCGTTGGATCGCTGCCCACCGCGATACAGATCGCGTTCTCTGTGCCCGAGCCCAAATTTTTGTCATACCATTTAAAATAGCGCAAAAATGTACGCGAATCTTTAACCTAAAATCTTCTGAAATGGCATTATTAAAGGCATTAAATAATTCGTTCATATTTTTCTATTTTATAAATATCATAAAGCTTAAAGAAAAGGCTTTTTCCGGGGGAGAAATTTATATACCAAATACCTGTGTATTTTGTTTCAGTTTGGGATAATCCCGAAATCGCAATTTTCCTACAATAACCAAGTGAACTGTAACCATAAATAATTTATTGTTATAATTATTGTCATCTAATCAATTCGTCTCTTCAACTAGTTATACAACCTTTTAAAAAATCCACTGATTTTTGTATAAATTAAACTGCACCTCCTATTGGTCTTCCGTCAGAACAATGCTAACACTGAAAATGTTCTGAGAACAGTTCGAGAGGCTGGTTTAATGAAAGAGAACAACTCCCCCCCCCCCCATCTACTCCACCCCTTGAACTCTCGAACAATCAAGGGATGTTGAAAAGAACTTCAAGATGGTTCTGGTCGAGGGAGGCTTGAGAAATTGCTGAATCTTCTCCCATGTCCCATTCCTTCATTCTTGCTTATTTTATATTTCTTCTCTTTGTTATTCGGCCAGAATTTATTTCTTATAAATAATGATAAAAATAAATAAATAACAGTATATAATAATAATAATAATAATAATATTATTTCCTTGCCTTTCTTTTTCTTTTTTATGCAGTACACTAGTCCTCAAAACGTAACACTATCTTAACTATTAAAAACATTGTCAAGGAATGTCGTTTATACAAAATAAAAAGTCCGACTCGCAGGAACTGCATCATCTTAGCACGGTTCCGTTCATAACCCTAATGTCATTTGAAAATCTTAGAATAGAAATAAACTTTTATATATATATATATATATATATATATATATATATATATATATATATATATATATATATATACATATCGTGAAAATTGTCAACATCCTCTCGAACATCTTGAATAAAAGTGATATTAAGGAGTCAGGAAAACCGACAGTAGTAACTTACAAAGAAGCGGAAATTACACAATCTAGCTCTCATTCTAAAGTAAAGCTCTATACATCAATAAAATAAAACAAAAACGTGCATGGGCGTATATAAGGGGGGCTGAAAGGGCCCGCAATAGATAAAAATGTATCGTAGAAACCTTAAAAATAATAATAAGATCACTTAGTTCAGAAAAAATAATTTCTTTTGGCCGTAATAGCGTTTTAATTGTCTAACTATTCCATGTTCTAGATTTTTATTATCCCATACCCCCCAAAATCCTTTCAACCCCCCCCCCCCCGAAATTCTCCCAGTCCCCTCGAAAATTATTTTCTATATAAGCGTGAACATCCTTCTCATTTACTAGCTTTGTTTTATTGAAAAAAAATGCAATCAAAATAACAGCACCCAATTAAAAAATGAGGCGTGCAACATAAATAAAAATGAATAACTAAAGTAAACAGAGACACAAAAAGAGGAACTACTTCACGAGTTTAATATTATCAAATGTCAAGCAGGTCATTTTGCGAGGCTTAAGGCTGGGGCTGTAACGGTACTTATTGTCAGGACCTTAGAAAGAGGAGCAGGTAGCCAAACCATTGTTTCCTCGTCAAATTTCTAGCCGAGTCTGGCATATTATGTTGAATAAAACTAAAGACAATTCTGGAATCGCCATTTCTCAGGAATGGTTTATCTAATGAAACAAAGCGTGAAGACAAGTTTTGTACATAATTGCACAATCTACAATTTTTGTCTGAACTATTTTTACCATGAAACAAAACGTTTCGTTGAAAATTCCTAAAAACCTTTCTTAGCGAACTTTGACCTCGAAAAAATTATTTGCACTCATGGGATCGATAAGGGCTTTTCCCTATTCCCTTATAATGTTGTCCCTATCTTTCATGCAAATTTTCAGGTTGCTAGGAATTTATGCAAAGGTACTCGTATTTTTCTAACTCATCTATTTCTAACAACAGAAAATTGGTTCTCATTTTAACTACCCTGTTTAAACACAAATACATTTACCTAATATAAGAATTACAAAAATAAAAAGCAATAAAAAACTAAGGGGAAGAGACAAAAATTACAAAAAGAACGACAAAAACCCGTTCATAAGAACAAAAACACAGACGTATTTGAAGTTTTAAGCACTTATTTCTCCGATTGACCTAACCTAGTCAAAAATAGTTTTAGAATCTTTTTTGTAGAGAATTTAGTAAGCTTTCAAATAGTTTCTATCCACTTACCACGATTTCCCAACTGTGTTCGAGATATTAATGAAAGTATACGAAGTTCCCAAAACTTTTCATGACTGTTCATGAAATATTTTATTCTAACCCTTCCTTTTAACTCCAAACGTAACCAAAAGTTTAACATTTTAGTTTTAATGAAATTCAAACATGCAAAAAATGTTTCAACTGAATCCCATGATTCTAAGTACCCAAACCAAAAACGGTATTCAAAAAATATTTTTCCAATTTTCTCGAAAACGGTTAAAGCTATCGCCTTGAAAATGGTTTCATTCGTTTTCCTAGCCCAAGAAGCATATAAAACAAGTACTTACAAGCTTATGAGCTCAAAAATGTAAGCGTTACGATTTTTTTTGCGCGAATTTCGCCCCAAACGCCATCTTCCAGTGGGCGGATTTTGCTGGTTAACGAACCTGGCCTTTCAAATTAGACGAAAGATTTTTGTACCAAATTTCATCATCATTGGACCATTCGTCTGGGAGCTACAGAGCGAACACACATATATATGTATATATATATATATATATATATATATATATATATATATATATATATATATATATACAAATTTTAACCACTATGATTTTCGGTCTCTAGGGGTTCTGAAACGCAAAATTTTCTAGCCGGCACTTCAGGATTGCGTCATGAGATCAACCTAATAAGCGGGATTCCTCCCTATGGGGGAGGGAGGAACCGCGCTAAAAATTTGTTCATTAATTATCCCCCCGTGTTGCCGTAAAACCCCAGAAGACGACACAAATATACGACATAATATAAATCTGGGGGTATGGGATACATGAATATTATAAACCCATAAAGTTAATCTAAAACTAAATAAAACAGAAAATTGTATTCATCAGTTGTGGGAAATCAGTTCACTGAATTGTATCTTTTTTGGTGTGCAGACGACAACGATGACCTCAATTTTGTCCATACCGTACAATTGTTTTGGCAAAATGTGACGGGTGAACATATCAAAAAATCCAATAATATACACACAAAAACTATCATTTTAATTGAGTACAAATTAAATTAAAAAAAAAAAAAAATTGAAAAAGGCAGCCTGACCTTTTTAAGAAACAGTCTGCTGACTTGTTATGACACCTTGACTGAACGCAGAGTCTTTCCACGTATTCCTCGATAATAAACTGTCGTTGTTCTTGGAGAAAGTTCTTTTTGCACAAAGATTGGGAAGCTGGGTCTTAGTCCGGCCCACTATGGGAGGACCGTCCAAAATTGGTTGGACACAACCAATCTATCCATGGTGTTGGGTAGGACGAGGTGGGCCAATATCTTAGCCGGCTCGATCTTCAGACCTCACGCTCCTGGATATCTTAGCATGGGAACACAATAAAGATTTGGTCTACAGGGATCCCATTGGCTCAAGGGATAACCTCATCCATAGCATGAGATGGGCCGGGGAATAACAAGAGCAATGCACAAATACCATCCAGTCTGTCAATGTGCGATGCATGGGCGTATATAGAAAATAATTTCGGAGGGGGCTGGGATAATTTCGGGGGGGGGGGGGGGGCTGAGACCACAATACTAACAATTTAGATCTTGGAAGAGTTTTAGCCAACGTAAACGCTATTACACCCAAAATAGATTACGTTTTATGAACTAAATGATCTTATTTAATTTATTTTTAAGGGTTTTATGAAATATTTACAGCCCCCCCTTATAATCGCCCATGTTGCGATGTGCTATCTGTGTTGCTGGAAGTGGCCAAACCTTTAAACATTTTAAAATTATTAATTAGGAATTATTAGGTAAAGAAATTGTTATTTTATAATTAAATATGCGTCCAGTGTTAAATTTAAAATGTTTTATGAATTGAAAATTTATTTTTATTAAGAAACGTTTTTTTACTTTGTGTTTTATCACGTTCCTCCGAAGAGAATGAGCTATTTTTTATCATGTTGAACTTGCAGCTTTATATGGCATCATTTAATTTTTTCGATGAAGAAGATTTTTTGTTTTTTGTTTTGTGGGGAGGTAGGTGGGCAGGGGGTGAAAGATACATCCCCCCATAATACATCCCTTAAAAAATCTCCCCATATTTTATTCGAGCAATGTATCAATTGAAGTAAATTAAATAAACTACCTAAAATAAATTAATTAAGCTTCCATTTTCGAACTTATTTTTTATAAATGCCTACATGTTAATTAAAGTGTCCTCTATGCATTGGAAAAAGATAGTACACTCCAAGCGGTATTCGTTTTCGAGATATTGAGCCTCAAAAATCAATTTTTTAACTTAGGAGACAGAGACAGGGCGTATCCATGTTTACCTAATAACCAAGCGAGTTTGCTTACCATTTTTCTTGAAAACATAACACAATCTTGATACAAAATAGCAAATTTAATCTTACTGACAGCAGTTTTAATAGGGCAAGCGTTACTTGGTTTCGGGATATAAACACTCGAAGTCTAAATTCCGTGTTATTGGTATATCTCATTCAGCACTGCTATAATAATATTTACTGCTACAATATCCTAAATTATGAGTTTTGAAGGGTGGGGCTTAAACAAAAAGTGCAGGGCTTTTTGCGACCCCGGATTCGGATTCAGCGACCTCAGAAACATATAGCAAACATGAACTGGTCTCTGGGTCCGGACTTTTATTTTCTTTTGTGTGGCTGTGTTATCATTAATCTTTCTTCATTAATTGATTTTTATTGTTTACTCTATTTTCTGTAACATTCAGTTATTTTTATTTTTATTTAATTTTGTTCAGCTATTTTTTTTTACAAAGAATTATCCATATCTAGGGGGAAATATTATACGTTAACTAAAATATTTACATATAATTACAAAAGTTTTAAACATTTTAGTAATATTGATATCCTTCTTTTCTCCGTTTATTTTTTAATTTTATTCAATCATTGTGAACGATTGCTGGAATTAGGGCTGAGCTGTCAAATCCAGTAGCCAAAAGGCGGGAGGGGGGAGCCGATAATAAGAAAACTCTTCTTCATAATGAAGGGAACTGGATGGAATTTGACGGAGGGGGAAGAGGGATTCCTCATTCACCCCAACCTTTTACATTCTCCCTTAATCCATCTTCTCATTTTTCTTTACATATATATTTTTTTTTTCTCCAATTTAGCACATATCTAATAAAGTATAAAATTCCAATAACCTCAGTTCCTACAACATTCCAATGTAAAATACATTCTTTTTTCCAAGAATAAAAATATTAAATAAAAATAATTAGATAAGGGGGGAGGGTGGGAGGGGGGAGAGGAGAGAGAGCGAGAGAGAGAGAGAGAGAGAGAGAGAGAGAGAGAGAGAGAGAATGTTTTTTTATTTTAACGACATATCAGCTGTTGAACTATTAAGGACGGGCTATTTACACGGTGGCACCCTTTTACAATGCCAACAGCACGTGGCCGGTCGCCCGTTCAGGTACTAGCCACTCCCGACTTTTCTTAACTTCGGGTATCAACGGGATCCGTTGAGCATTCTCCTCAGATACATGGATACTTTAAAGATGTCACTAAGCCTTGATTCTTCCCGACTTATATGGGAGGTTCTTAGCAATTCGTAAAATGAAAAAATCATCAAAACCTGAAAGTTGCCAACTGTAAAAAAAAAAAAAAAAAAAAAAAAAAAAAAAAAAAAAAAAAAAAAAAAAAAAAAAAAAAAAAATGACACTACACCTCCTCGGCTTTCGCTTACAAATTCTTATTACAACCACCTCCGTAATGCATTATTTTACCACCTACGTCAACTAATACAGAACAATCCATGTAAAACTCAATCAAGAGGTCGAATCATAGATGCAATGCACCAAATATCACTTGAACAATGTTTTGCTGGAATATACAGGGTGTATCGTCCCCTGCGAGTGTATCGAGTTAATGCCAATACATGGGGTGAACCTGACAAAAAATGTCACCATCAACCACACATTTCTTTCTTACTTCGTTCCAGACATATGGCGTTCTGAAGGGTCTTTAGAAACCTCCCCCCTCCCGTGTTTTTTTGTCACTCAAATTTTCTCTGCTTTTTTTTCTTTTAACTTTTCGTTTCAAAGTTCACAATTGATTCTTTCAGACTTATAAACATGTGAGGTTCTTGCCAACACGTAAAATAGCGCGGGTTTTCTCTGTTAAACAGGTTCCTTCGAAAATTGATATTTTGAAATTATCAAGCTATTCTCTCTGACCATCAGTGGGTGGTCGATATTTAATACCATGCCAAAGGCTTTATCACTACTTAATTATTACCAAGCTTTTTTTTTTTTTTTTTTTTTTTTTTTTTTTTTTTTTTTTTTTTTTTTTTTTTAAGGCGTGTCAACCTTAGGGTCATGAACGCCATCGAATGAAACTTTCATTATATGTGGAGGTGAAATTTTTCCCTCATTTCTTTTGAATTTAATAATTTATTGAGTCAGCTTTTGGTTTTTATTGAATTACTTATTATTGTCATTATTCATCATTGATCCTGGCATTTTTTCCTTACTTATATTACTTACAGTATATTTTCCATGCAATATTTATTTTCGTTTCTGTACACAGAACAAATGTAAATAAACGCACTCACACACAAGCGGGCACACACACAGACATATGCACTCACCCATACACATATACCAACCCATATCCATGCAACCTCACTCACATATTCTCTAACACAGACAGTACACACACACATACACACACACACGCACGCACGCGCACACACACACACACACACAGACACAAACACACACACACACACACACACACACACACACACACACACACACACACACACACACACACACACACACACACACACACACACTATCCTGCTTATTTAATTAATCTTATGTCTTTAGATTTTATTTATTAATTCTGTTTTGTCTATGAAGTTTAATACCTTTCTAACATTATCAGCATCATCTCCTAGTATTTCATCCATAATGTCTGATAACATTAGCTCTTCTCTAATTGACTGATATATTCGGCATTCTGTAAGTAAATGTTTCACTGATATTTGAACGTTGCATGATTCACAGATTGGGGGTTGTTCTTTAGAAAAAAGGAATGAATGAGTTAATCTTGTATGCCCAATCCGCAATCGACTTAAGGCAACTTCATGTTTTCTATTGATGCTGGGTGGGGTCTTCCATGCTTTAACTGTCGATTTTATTTCTCTTAATTTGTTGTTTTCTATTATTTGCCAAGTAGATTGCCAGTTTTGCCAGACTATTTCCTTCAGGTAATTAATGATATCGTTCTATGGAACCCTATGATAGGGAATGCCTTCGTTTACAGCTCTTTTCGCTAAGGCATCGGCCACCTCATTCTATTTTATTCCGCAGTGACCGGGTACCCATACGAAAAGAACTGTTTCACTATTTCTTTGAAGATCTGCTATGGTTTAATGAGTGAGTGTGATCAGTGGATGGTTTGAGAATGGATTCCTCAGAGCAAGAAGTGCAGACAAAGAATCCGTAAAAATTACTTTATAGTTAGAGTTAGTTGTTATATTTAAGGCCTTTGTTATGGCCAACAGTTCGGCAGTGAAGGTGCTACACATTTTACTGAGGGCGAACATATTGTTCGTGGTGTTGGAGTGTGTTGCAGCACCAACTCCATCGTTGTCCTTAGAACCGTCAGTGAAAATGTGAATAGCTTGAGGAAATTCGTTTCTTATTTTGAGAAATTCCAGTTGATATATATACGGGCTGGTATCTTTTTTAACGAATTTGGATAATTTGAAGTTGATATTAGGAAAGGGTAGAGACCACGGTTCCCTGGAGGGCACAGCACTATGAAAAATATAAGGTAGGGCGATGTTGAATTTAGATAATAGCTCTGATATCCGGAGAGGGAAAGGCTTTCTTGGAGTTCTTCGTCTAGGGATGTTTACTGGGTCCTGGATGTATACGTTAAGAGGGTGATTATTGGAGGATAATATAGTAATGTAGAAGTTAAGCGTTAATAACTCTCAACGGAGTTCTAAAGGCAGTTCTCCTGCATCAACGCATAGGCTGTTTGTTGGGCTAGATCGGAATGCTCCGGTTGCTAGTCTGATGCCAGCATGGTGAATACTATCAAGCATTTTGAGAGTTGTGGGTGAAGCTGAACCATAGGCCATGCAGCCATAATCCATCTTGGCTCTCACCAGGCTGCGATATAACATCAACATGCTGACCTTGTCTCCTCCCCATTTAGTACAAGACAACATTTTGAGGATATTTAGTGTCTTGAAGCAATTTGCTCACGTAATTTTTAAGTGATTTTTCCAATTAAGGTTTTTATCAAAAGTAAGTCCCAGGAATTTAATACTATCTACAAACTTTATGGGAGCTCCACTTACAAACAATGAGGTTGGGTTGTCAACATTCTTTTTAGAGAAAAATATGCATTCAGTTTTAATATTAGATACAGTGAAACCATGATTTTTTAGCCAGTCATTAATTTTGTTTAGAGACAGTTGTATGTTCTCGGGCACATTTTCAATTACTTTTCCGTTACAATAAATGACTATATCATCAGCGTACAGCATTGTCTTGACAGGTTCTTCAACGTGATTAAGTAAATCATTTATTGCAATGGAAAACAGAAAGGCACTAATTACACTTCCCTGCGGGGCCCCATTTTCTTGTACTGATTCTAATGAGAGCTGAGTACCATTTCGAATACAAAATGTTCTATTCGTCAAAAAATTTTGAATAAAATTAAATATATGACCATTTACTCCCATTTGTATGAGTTTGTCAAGTGTAAGCCTCCTCCAGACACAGTCGAATGCATTTTTTATGTCAATAAATACGGCTAAAACCTTTTCATTTGAGTTAAAAGCAGAGTTAATATCTGTCTCTAACCTTACTAGATTATCTCTAGTACTGCGTCCTGGCCTAAATCCACTCTGCCAATTAGTGTAAAGATTATTTTTCTCCATGTACCAATGTAACCTTTTCATTATCATCTTTTCCATTAATTTACAGAGTGAACAGGTCAGGGAGATGATTCGATAACTTGCAGTTTCATCTTGTGGTTTGCCAGTTTTAAGTATAGGTATGCACACCGATTTTCTCCAAATGTTAGGGAAACGACAGAAGAGATAAAAATATTGTTGAATATCTTTAAGAGGATTTGTTTATTATCAGTTGAAAGATTCTTTATCATTGAGATAGTAATGCTGTCTGGACCAGGAGAGGTGTCCTTGCGAGATTCCAGAGCTAGAGTTAATTCTAAATATGTAAATGGTAAATTTAGTGGATTAATGGGATCTCTATTTATTTCTATTGGTTGTGATTCTACAAGATGTTTTCTTACTAAGAATTCAGGGCAGTAGTTAGAGTTAGATGAAATGTTTTTAAAATGTTCTGCAAGAAGATTCGCAATATCTACAGGGCTCGTGATTACTGATGGTCCAGATTTAAGTAGATTTATAGTGTTTGTTCCTTTACGGCCTATAATTTTCTTTACAATGTGCCATATATCGCTTGCAGGAGTATGGCAGTTGATTTGACTGGCATACTCCCGCCAAGATTTCCTTTTCGCGATGTTTATGGTTTTTCTTGCTTCTCTCCTAGCGATCATATATATATATATATATCTAAATGCTCAGAGCAGGGATGTCTTTGAAATTTTCTTAATGCTCTTTTTCTATTCTTGATAGCCTCTTCACACTGTTTATCCCACCAAGGCACTAAATTTCTCCTACTATTATTTTTACTTTTTGGTATTGACTGCTCAGCCGCTTGTAAAGTTGAAAAATTGAGACATTGAATAATTTGGTCTACATCAGTAGTTTCCGTGTCAATGTGTTTTAGTTGGGCTAGGTCTTGGTATTCACTCCAGGAAGCATCTTTTATTTTCCATTTGGACAAACCGCACGATTCAGGTACGGTTTCTTCAAAGGTAATTACCAAAGGATAATGGTCTGAGCCATAGAGGTCTCCATGAGCACGCCAAGTGCAACGAGGTGCAAGAATAGGGCTGCCTATGGAGAGATCTATGATTGACTCTAATCCTGTTCGAGCATTGAGATGCGTTGGCGAATCATCATTCAGGATGCATAACTGATTGATATTAATAAACGCTTCTAGCATTTACCCTCTTCTATCTGTAGTGGGTAAATGCCACAGACTATTGTGACCATTATATTCCCCCATAAGGAGTACAGGAGGAGGTAACTGTGCATAGAGGTCATTCAGCTGGGAAGTAGTGAATGGTTGGCCTGGAGGTAAGTATATTGAGCACATTGTGAGTTTAAAGGGTTTGTAGATTTGTATAGCAACTGCTTGTAAATTTGTTCTTAGTGGATTGTGTGTGCATGGCAGGTTATCAGAAGTAATTATACACACCCCTCCACATGCAATGACACCATCCAAAAAATCTTTTCTGAAAATTTTAAAGCCGGTAAGCCTGACAGTACTGGATTCTTTTAAATGAGTCTCCTGGATAAAGATTATTTCACTTCCTGTATCCTTTAAGAGTAGTAAAAGGTCAGTTTTGTGAATGACTAATCCATTGATATTCCATTGAGCAATGATCATGGCAATGGTTTGATTTATGTTGATAGTGAATAGAAATAATAATGATTATAGCTATTTCTTGACCCGCAATAAAACTATTAAACGACACAGAGGGCAAAATCAGTATTTCCTGACACAAATAGATATTTCTTGAAAAATACGAAAGATCCTGGATTTGTATTTTGTATAGTTTAGGTATTTGAGGCTCTGAAGTTATTGTAATTAATGTTAATTGAAAACCATAAAGACCAAATAATCGATATTTGGTATAAACTAGCATTAGATAACTAATTTTAAAGGGTGGGTAAATTAAATGTATTATTAGTCAAAGAGGTACAGACATAGTTATTTTAGTATTATAATTCAGAATGGTAAAAGTTATAATTGAACATATGTTGATAATAAATTTAAATATTATTGAATAGGCATACATATCATGATGTGATATGAATGCAATGATCTTAATACCGGCTTTTGCCTGGAAGGTGCAGTGATTCAGAATTAACAATTGTTTCATGAGATATCTTACAATATTAACGGCTATCATGGTTTATTTTATTTTTTTTACCCCGCGGAGGGCGTGTTGTATTACTGATATTGATAGAAGAATCTGATCCAGAATTTGGTGATACCGGCTTTTGTAAAGCAGAGCGATTCCCTTTATAACCTTTATTAGACTCGTCTATTTTCTTAGGTGAAGAGGCATTTTCAGGGATAGCAGATATAATATTATTCTGTGATTGAACAATTGTTTCTTTTTTATTACTGATAAGAGATTGAACTTTGTCACCCGCTGTAGTTTCTTTTTTATTACTACTGGGGGATTGAATAAAGTCACTCACTGTATTTTTAGCTAGAATTGTTGATTCTAAAGCGGTAATTTTGGTGAAAAGCATTTCTACAACAGATGTTAATTTTTCAACCCTTTCTAATAATGCATTAGTGGAAGGAAAGCTAGATGTGACTTGAGAATAACTTGAAGATGTGCTTGGAACCAAGCTCTTATGGTTAGGTAAAGCCCCAGCATAAATTTAATTATAATCGCTGTTCGGATTGAATAGACGAGGAAGGATGGGACTGCGGGACGAGGAGGTATGCCAGGGAATATTAGTAGTAAATCAATGCTACATCGGCAGCATGCCAATACCTCATGATTCAAATTTAGGGATACAACTAAATCTACCAAGGTGGCAGATTAATTATACCACGAATTATTAGAACATTCCAACCGCAAATTCTTCATTTTTTGTAAAAACCGTTTTATACAATATACCTGTATTAAGGGATTTGGTTTGGTTTACATTGGGATTTGGGATTTGGTAACAAAAACAGGTAATCTAGATGAATTTTACCCTCAAAAAGTACTTATAATAAAATAGGTCTTTTGTGCAGGTTGTCTGATTTTTCATTCTCAAAAGAATGCAGAAGTTCAACCACCACCACTTGAGATAGAAGATTACTTACTCCCGCTTTAAACCTCCATTAGTGGCGCGCACCTGAGAGGTGCATAATTTTTTTAATTTTCCTATCATGGTTGGCAGCCGTGTTTTGGCGGGCTTTCTGCTTTAGTATCTTCCGGATTTCCGTTTTTCCACCGGCCAGTCGCACTGACACATTTTTGTGAGCTCATCATTGTCAGAGGCTGCCCTCGTCACCTCTCAGGTGCTGTCCCACAACTCACGTAAGTTTTCCAGATATGAGATATTTCCAGTTCCACATCTATGAGCATGTGGGTGCGTTTATTCGATCGTAGAATAAATGAGAGGAGTAAAAATTGGTCTTCAACTGCTAGGTACTTGTGTTTTATATTCATATTTCATATACATATCTTATATTTTATTGATATATTTCATATTCATATTTTATATATTAAGACATGTTTCATTTATATAGGATAACCAGCTATGTAACATAAGTTATATATTTTAACATAAAGTGTATTACGATTCCACTAACAGTACATAGTAATAGTGTAGTCATGAATCATGATCCTTTTTTTTTAAAGAATCAGAAATTTAGCACTTATACCAATAACAGCAGTATTTTTAAGTATGGCCGGGTTTAGGCGTAAACATGGATTGATTATACAATTTCATATTTTATATTAATATTTTATGTCATATCGAACATGATATGATTTCATTTAAACGAAAACGATAGTTTCTTATGTCACCCGCAAAAACAAAAGTGTTGTTTTGTTATAAAGCCTGCAGTTCTTTACCATTTCTCTCAAATAGCAATGTAATCACGTTGCCGAGGCATATTTTTCCTCCCGAAATAGGGTTTGCACCTGTGAGGTGTAGCGCCACTATGGATCTCCCAAAAAGGGGCGCCTCTACTGGAAGGTTAAATACCAAAATATCTGACTAGCAGGAACTGCCTCATCTTAGCGCGTTTCCTTTCATATCCCTAGTGCATTGGTAAAGGAATAGAAGCAGTTTTTGATCTTTCATGGATAATATAAAAAGGGACCGGAACAGGAAACTGACAGTATCCCAAGCGGAAATGACTACGCCCGCCTTCAGAGTTCAGGTAGTAAAACACTATTACCAATATGTTTCTCGAAATTTTTTTCATAATCATGTCTGTAGAGAATTTAGTAAGCTTCCAATGCTTACCCTCCACTTACCCCAAAGTCCCAAAACTTTTCATGTCTATTATTAAAATATTATTTTCTACAATACTTTCTTAATTTCAAATGTAACCACATTTTAAACATTGTAGTTTAGATGAATTTCAAACATTTAGAAAATATGTCAATGTTTGTCATTGTACTTCGGTATGAGTCATCAGTTTACTTTTTTATTTTTATTTGTTGACGACTTAACCATCAACTGAGAAAAGAATTTGTCCTCAATGTTGCGGAACTCAATAAAAAAAAAACAAACTAATACTTATAATCAATAGGATCCCTGTAAAAACATTAGTAAATTAAACTCTTATCACTTATCTCTCTATTGCTGAATATTCATCTAGTAAACACCCCATCCAAAATAAAGATTTATTATAACGCTGAAATGACGTCTTCTGGAAATCAAAGGGTGTTGAAAGAAAGGGGGAGAGGGGAGACGGAGCGAAAGCAACTGCAGAAAAAGACAAAATGGAAAAAGAAGGCAATGAAGGGAAGTCGTAAAATAAATCATTCATAATTTATTGGTTTGCTTTTACCAGTCTCTTGCCTTACGGTTTTTTGTGGATTGCCTTGTGGCACTGAAAAGGATTTTGTTAGGAAAACAAATATTCTCTTGACCAACCGAGTAATTCCTTCGTTAACTAGTCTCTTTGGTGTAAATTATTAACAACCTCCTTGCTTGTAGACAAGATAACCCTTTTGAGGAAAAATTGTAGTATTAAACTTATTTTTTATAAATAAAAATAAGAATATGAAATATTTTAAAAATATTTTGAATCTAATAAAATAAATTCAAGAAATTAAACAGTGCGTGCACAAGTAATGTCAAGCACCTTTCAAATTATAGTAGCATGTATAAAAATATTTCATTACTAAACTTTTACTAAGAGATTAATAGATCACCACAAACGTTTAAAAAAGCACACTCGTCATATATTGAGTTCTATCTTCATTTTTTCGGAGAAGATTTAAACAAGAACAAAATATATTATGCAGACGAAACAAGAATCGATCAATGATAGGCAAGTAAGTCAAGTAGGTTGACTTTGAGATGGGAAAAATTCCAAGTTATAGCTCATTTAAAAATGTTAACAGGCAACGGAATACTAAAGAAAATTAATACTTAATCTAACAAATTAATCTCTCCTCTCAGCTCCCGAAGCCACCATCCCTCACAAAAATAGCACTTCTAAACGAATTAGTGTGTGCTGGGGCAACGGAGACTGCAAAAAGCAGCCAAACGCAAGAAACGAGAATCAAGGTAATTGCAGAAACATCCATCTTCAGGGAACTTAGAAACTTTTATGAATCCCAGAAACGATGCAGATCACCGTTACTAATGGCGCAGTCTCCAAACACTATTTGAGTGAAATTTCAGATATTTCTCGCCGTGTATAAGACATCCTTGAGGCCAAACTTGAACTCAGGCACATACGTACCTATGAGACAGGGACTGTGCAGGCCTGGGCCACCTGTATGTTGACACCACATACATGTATGTGGTTTGCTTCACATACAGAGGGTCTTCTATAACTAGACTGCACTTTTCGCCTTGGGGTTTATTAACTTATCGTTTGTATGCTAGATCCGGTCAGTCCAAACCTTGAGGCCTAAATGCGCAGTCCCGGCCATTGATTTGAACTAAACGTGTATGGGCACTTTAAGGCGATCCATTGCTGGCACTCATCATTCGTCTTGCTACAAGAATCAGAGAAAGTGGTATTTCCTCAGCCCCAACCCTAACCCTGCTTTTCCTGTCGGCTACCCTCCCTATGTGCCGGGCTGAAACAGCAGGTAAGTTCTTTGTTCATTTTCTCTCATGTCTGAGTACTGCCAGCAAATCATACGATATTAAATTGCCATGGACTAAATGGATCGTTGCACTTAAATTTCCTACTTTCCTTTGATCTGAAATTACATTCTCGTTTATGAAAATTCTGATTTTTAGTTTGTGTCGTCTTATGCATTCCGTAAGTAGGCGTTTTACGGAGAAGTCACTATTGCATATATCACAAGCTGGTTTGTTAAGTCCTGTCATGAGAAATTAATTTTTACAAGACATTACATTATATGAACTTGAAGCAATTATCGATTAATATTATTTAATTAAAGAAAAATCACATTAAATGATAATATTGGAATAATAAATTGATAATGTAAACAAAGGCAGTGTTTTGGAAAAATTAATTTCTGGGATAATTCTTTAGAATGAGTTGGCATAATGTGTCAAGGAAAATATTGCATCATCTGTATAATGGATTTATATACACAATTTTTAAATGTATTTTGCAATATGATTGTACATTTGCATGTATATTTTATATGATTCATTGCAAGAGTAAGTCCCCAAAAGTTGCGAAACTCAATAAATAAAAAAGTAATTTCAACATACTTTATCTATACGGTCTTTACAAAGAGAAAATAGTCCAAATATAAGCGTGTGTGTGTGTGTGTGTGTGTGTGTGTGTGTGTGTGTGTATATATATATATATATATATATGTATATATATATATATATATATATATATATATATATATATATATATATATATATATATATATATATATATATTCAGGGTGCATGTAACCTGTAATGAAGGGTCTCGGTTTAACCCTCATAGAACCTCTTTGAAAGAAAAACTATTTCTTAAGAGTGCTTTAGAAAAAAAAAGAAGAAAAATAATTAGTATTGGCACCTTTTGAAGTGGCTTATCCATCGAGGAGGATTCTGCTGACAAGGACAGCGCATTCATTGTAAAGTAGAGGACTCTCCTTAGCTGGATTGAATGTGACTGCAGGGCTGATAGAAGAGGGTCCTTCTACAGGACACGGCTCTTCAAATGTAGGTCCCAGGAGGAGTGGAAGGGGGGATATGGTGGGCGGGGGGGGGGGGGGTGCTGTGGTTGACGAAGGTTCGATTCCACGCTAGGAGCAGCTGTTCTGAAAAATTGGGTCTTCGTGTAAGCATGATTACATCCTGTCTTTTTCAGAGAATTGTATTCCGTTTTTTTTTTCTTTTCATCCTGTTTTAAAGGAATCTCCTCTTCTTGTCAGGGGTTGTGGGATTGATTCAACTGGTGGTGGTGGCTTTTCTTCTGTAGAGTAGAAAATTATTAAAAATGTTATACGGAAAGACAAACAAAATTAGTCATTTATTTCTTATAATTATTCGTATATTTATTACTTATAGTCATTAATATAAACTAATCCTTTACATTAGTAATGTTGAATTTGAAAAAAAGCCAAAACCACAACAAAGTGCGAAAAGAGGAAATTGAAGGAGAGAAGTGGTAACAACGTGACTTCTAGTAGGCCATAAACTATAACACTTAGCCAACTCATTACAGAAGAACCTCCACCTCTATGTGAACCGTGCTCGTAAGTTTAACGACATGTCATATAATAGAGGAATTCTCGGAATGTAAAATAATGCAATTTATCGCAGAATGTAGCAGAGGCTCTTAAATGTTGTCAGCAAACTATAGGCTAAATTAGACAACACCTGGGGGCGAGGTTAGCTCAGTGGTAGAGCACTGGACTAATAAGCTGGAGGACCTGAGTTCAAATCCCGAGCAAGCACTAAAGATTTTTTCTTCTAGTGTCTTCACTCATGGGTTAGATTTGGCCTCCCTGACCGTCCCTAGGCCAACCCAGCCGTTAATTAATATAATAATGGGTACCTTGGTGCTAATGACTCTAGCTAGCAGTCGGAGTAGCAAGGGGAAAACCGGGCGGCCGGAGCATAGAACTGACCATGCTATCTCCCTAGTGTGCCGTATGGTCCTAAATCACATACCTCTATAGTATCTGCCCATCAGGGGCCTCGTGGCCTGTTACGGGACTCATTTTTTTTTTTTTTTTTTTTTTTTTTTTTCAAAACTCCTAAAAATCTGCGGTGATAATAAAATTCTATATATGACCGCGAATAAATAAAAAATAATATAAAGCGAAAAGATAAAAAATAAGATAAAAATTGAATAGACTCAAAGCGGAGGTGAATGTTAGATTATCGAGTTAATAATGGAAACCTAATAAACAAAATATAAGTACAAACAAAACAAGCATAAACATAGAAATAAATATATGCTAGAGCGTAAAAGCCTTGTAGTACTCCCTCAAATAAACGCCTCCCTTACATTAACTATAATCAGCTTTGATTAAAAATCGATTCTCGCCAAATTACGAATTTAATTTCCCGCGATAATTTGCAGCCAAAATCGATTTATGGTCACGTCAGCAATAAGTCAGTTGTGTTATCCTTATCATCTACTGCCGTAGTTAGTAGATATTTCGTTAAGTCATCCGTAAAGCAGCATTTGGGGAACCCCAGCCATATGACATTTCATTTACAAACAACCTC
Organism: Gonocerus acuteangulatus; assembly: GCA_946811695.1. NCBI lineage: Eukaryota > Metazoa > Arthropoda > Insecta > Hemiptera > Coreidae > Gonocerus > Gonocerus acuteangulatus. Next base: position 119,594,696 of record OX328123.1, on the reverse strand, counting down.
ATCAACCTTTTTTTGCTAGGTTAAATTGATTGCTTAGAAATATTTGTTCCCAAAAGGCTTTTTTATTTACAGATGGACGTTAAAATGTATATAAATAAACGTACATAGGCCTTCTTTATACCTTGCCTTTGATAATGCATTTTCGTGTTACATCGCTTCCTTTATTTGTTGGTTCAACATCTCTACTATATGAGACTTTTTTAATATTCTCCACTAGAGATATATTTAAAAAATTCTCCGCTGCTCTCGTACATGTGCAGGCCTACAAAGACGTGATCCTCACGCTAGTTACGCACTGATACGGGATAAAAAAATTCTGTTTCCCCATAAATCTCAATTCTCGCGAAACCTATGGGCTTTTTCTTGTTATTCTAGTAATTCCCCCTAGTTCACCACTAGATAGTACGTAAAGTTATAAATTACTCCTCAAACTGGTGGAAAAATGTATGTCTCACACATTGCCCAGGTGGTGCATGTGGCGCTAAAAAGGTAAATATTTTCATAAATATATAATAAAATGTTATAAATAAAAAGTGCGATTTTTCTTGAGATACAGTCAAGGAAATAGGAGCTGAACCAATTTCAGGGCAATAATATGATTAGTATTGTGATGAAGTCATTAATTTTGGAGAAGAATATAATACATTAAATAATAGCGGATGAGGCTCAAAAAGGAGTGAAGACCATCATTTATTCTTATAATATATCTAGTGATAAATAAGAAAGAAGAGACTAGGAGAGGCTAGCGACTGAAATATTCCCTCAGAGGTATTTGTAGGTAAATAAATGAAGCTGATATTAGAGTCGGAGGGCCCACAATTCCTAGCGGCAATAAATTCTGAAAGCTGTGTTGGGGGGAGGTTGGTTTTTAGGTGGGCAGAGCCCTCTGCGGATTAATACCAAGACCCATGGGAGCTGTCCTCCTAACTATGTGCTGTACATGCTGCACCGTGTTCAGAGAGTTAGCCATCTTGCTTGTCGTGATTTTATACGTGTTGCTTTTACATTTATTTATCATTTTAGGACCGCGGTTGACTTGAAGTATGCTGTATTTCAATTGGATGGAGTTTTGTCTTGCTTTCTGGTTTTTCAACTTTGGCAATGATACGCGTGATATGGCGTGTAAGAGGTAAACTTTCAAAAATGTTCGAACCTGTTACAAGTGCTTTGAATAATAAACAGAAGTAGGTAATTTATTAACAAGTACACTTTCCAAGAGATTAATCAACTTTTGAATGAATCAATTAATGTCCTGCTGCCTTGGTATACTGACCTACACATATGGAATGATTTGATCAATTTTCAGCAGGCCGAATACGTTAAACTAAGGAAAGACCGTGGGGCCGATTGACCCCTTGACGCACTTGTGCATAGTTACTTCAAGGTGTTAAATCTGAAAGAAAGAAAAGTGGTGAGGATTTATTGAGTACCTGTATAATTACTAGACTCTATTCCATATTTTTCAAATCGGGCGATTCGCTAGTGCTTTCAATTTTCACTTAATCAACTTCAACAAATACATACAATTTTCTCGATTCAATGAATTATAACGTTTGTTGAAGGGATTGTTTAATAGGAAATAAAGAATTGTTCGCCATTTCCGAAAAAAACTTAATACTTTTTTAAAACTCCAACGTACTTTACTATGTTTGACCTTCTTCTTATAAAATAATTTTAGTTTTTCGTTTAGCATAAAAATAGCCGCCTGCAGACTATCGCCCGTGAAAAAAATGGGGTTTCCTTTCATCCGACATAGCTCCGCCATTTTGTTTTCGAAGAATTATAACTATTTTTTGTTTATACTTTAACATCCCACGAAGAACTGCTGTAATAAAGAATTGAAAATATTGGTTTATTTGTCATGCAGAAAATGAATAAAATTACTTTGATTTTGACCACACAAGGTAGTAGTTTCACTTAAGGGTTGAGTTGAATACTCCTCAATACAAATACAATAAGTGAAAGAACTCCACCAAATCCCGGGCTTTATACTCTTCTGTAGGGGTGAATTTATACAAGAGATAGAAGGGCTTCTAGAATGGAGCTGAATTCATGAGGACATTCTCCCTCTTTATTTGTCTTTACCTTACACATCCTCAAGCTTTTATTGCTGTTGGAGTTCTAGCTTGGAGCATTCAAAGACTCAGCTACTGGCAACTTCCTTCTTATACATTAGCTACGGTTCAGTGCAACTGCCGGCTTCTTCATTTAGTCCTTAGCTGGGGGATTTTATTTTCAGGTGCACTGATCTTAACAAGGCACTGTTCTTATTCCAGCTACGTTATTTATTTTTATGTTTGATTGCCGCTTACAAGGTTTCCCCTTAGCGAAGCGTAGGCCTTATATAATGTGAATAGTATAACTAATCTTATAATTATTTGAGGTATGCATTAATCTAATTACTATTTATCTTTCAACAATATCTTAATTATATTTACATAGGTATAATTAAGAACTTCTAATACATAATTTACAATATTGACTTCTTTTGATTTATTTAAATAAGTATTGTTTATGTTAAACATAATCAATAACTAAATTGTATACAGGATTACTGGCAAGTCGACCTACATCTAGAGCGAAGTGATATTTTCTGGCAAATCAAACACTTTTTAGCCCATATTGCCTCATTCAAAAGTTACCAAAATATGTATTACCTATTTTAGGATTTTTTTTAAAAAAGTCACTGTTGCTTGGGTTTTAGTTATATTTTTTTTATTTCTAGCATTTGAGCTGAAAGTTGATTTGACTAATTAATTTAATAATAAAATATTCTTTATAAGTTTTTAACTTTTTTTAATGATTTCTTTCACTTTTCTATAATGAATTTCTTTAGCTTTTTCTCTAAGACTTATAATCATTTTATCTCACTATTACACCGTTTTGTGTAGCTTATTAAGCAGAGATGTTTTTAGCACTTTCCTCCGAAGGAAAGTAGCTATTGAAGGTTCCTCTCATGACGGAATTTTTGAAAACTTTCTTCAAATCTTTATCGATCTTACCTAGCAGACACCGAAAATGACCCCCGTTAAAATTTGTATATATATATATATATATATATATATATATATATATATATATATGACTGATTGGTGAGACGGCTTCTCTCTCCAGCGGTATTCTTCCTCTCTATTCTGCAATATTTCGTCGGGTTCATCTCCGACTTCTTCAGGCTGCTATGTGTCGTTCTCGGTGGTTGTCAACATAGCAGCCTGAAGAAGTCGGAGATGAACCCGACGAAATATTGCAGAAAGGAGAGGAAGAACACCGCTGGAGAGAGAAGCCGTCTCACCAATCAATCATGTCAACCCCAGCGAAGTAACTTAAAACAAAACATATATATATATATATTTGTCTGTTAACACGATAGCGGCCAGAGTTTTTGTTTTTCTTCACGAAACTTGGTATATAGCATTCAATTAGCAAACGATTGAACGAGTTCGTTAACAACCAAAATCGGTCCACCGGAAGGGGGGGGGGTTTACCCCGAACCCAAAACACTAATTTGTCCATCCAGCCGTAATATTTGTAATATTTCAACAAAACATGGTATTCGTAGTGGTAATATAGAGAGAAAAGTGAGATGTAAAAATAAACTAAATCGGTTCATTAGGAGGGGAGGGGTTTACTCCGGACCCACAATACCAATTCGCCACTACCAGCCGTGATTTTTGTTATATTTCGACGAAACTCGGTATTCGTAGTGGTAATCTACAGGTAAATGTGTGTTGTAAAAATAAACAAAATCGGTTCATTAGGAGGGGGGGTTTACTCCGGACCCAAATTACAAATATACTCATACCGGTCGTAATTTCTGCTGTATTGTAACGAAACGCGGTATACGTCGTGGGTAACTCATGAGAAAGACGTTTTGTAAAAATGATCTAAATCGGTCTATCGGAAAGGGGGGTTTACTTTGTAATATATTTCAATAGAATAGCCCACCAGGCGTAGGTTCGCAAGGCCGCCGCAAGGTGCGCTATCTCCCACTAGAAGGACTGTATCCTGTTCCTGCGTCAGATCAAAAGGCGAAAATACGAAGTTTTTTGTATTAATGAAGTAGTGTAGTAGGTGCCATGTGTAAACATAACTCAGGAAGCAAATTAATTTCAAAATTAATAATTGAACACTTACTCATTACAAAATTAAAAGAGAACTATCCATGTTTTTATTTTATTTTTATAGGATATTGTAAACAAATTATTCTGGAAAGCAGTCTACACTACCCAAATTCTGAGGAAAGTGCTTAGTTATGCAGCTCCTGCGTGACGGACTTTTAGTATAACATGCAGGAATAGCTACTAATATTTCTGTATAAGAGAGAAAGAGTTGAAGATATATGTTTTGGGAAAACAATAACGGAAATTTTAGTTATTGGGTCGTACCATCCGGTAGTGCCATATTTATATTGCTATTTTTGCCAAATGAATAACACACACCCAAGTATTCTTCTAGAATTTTTATAATTTCGAAGTATTTGTTTTATTGATTCAACTTAAATGTAAGACTTACTTCAATCATTAAATGGCACTGTCAACAAGGATAAATTTCAGTTATTTATGATAGAAATAAACATGATATTAGTATTATTTATTAGGTTTTTTTTTTTGCTCTACATTTCAAATTACGATATAAAAATTAGAGAAAATCTAACTACTGAGGATATCGTGGGAAAAGTAATTTAATTTTACAACTTTTGTGAGATTCAACAGCTTGTACAATTTTTTAGAGAGCATAATGATTCTCGAAAATTTGTCGCCAACTAGACATTAATGTCAACTTTTTATTGGAGTGTAAAAAAAGACACTTGTGAACATTGAAAGTGCATTAGCCTAAACTAAAATTTAATGCTAATTTCAAAAAAGTAATGTAACGTTGAAAATTAATGTGTTCTTGCAAGGAAATTGGGGATTTTCAGAGAAAGAAGTTTTTTTTTTGTTTTTGTTTATTAAATAACATTTAGATATCTTGAAAAAAGGCAAAATTTCGCTTGACAGCATTTAAATACATTTTTGTTCTATTTTCACCCTCTTTGGTATTATCACCTCCTTGCGATAGATCCTGAATATTGCTGGAGTAATTGATATTTACGGTTCAGACTCGGTCGTGCAAATACACGATTAATATGGCATTGATTACAAGCAATTTAATCTCCAATCAATATCAGTTCTATTATATCCGTCCTATATAATCTATAAGAGTGTGAAATGTATATTCATATTTAATAATGGGAAAGCGCCCCCACATTCAATACACCGGCTTCCATCCAATCACCGGAGCTTCGTCGAGTATGGTTAGTATTCAGATGGGTGACCGATTGTTAAAACTACGCACCAGTCGTTGCATATCTAACTGTACATAACCCGGCGTCAACAGCCAAGACTATACCAACCAGAAAACAAATATAGAGCTGTCATATACAAAAAGGAATCGTTTAATTAACATGAAAACTTCGTTCTACGTTTTTATTTGCTTAAACAAATTCTACATGCTAGTTCAAATTCTGCATTCTATTTAAGAATTTAGAAGACGTGACATGTTTTAAAAAACAAATATTGGCTGCTCTGAGAATGGAATGTTGTTAGTTTAAAATTTTGCTTAAATACTGAAAAAAATCTAAGCACTCCTAATAAATATGGTAATTGATATATTTTAAATATATAATCTTTACTTATAAAACACTCAGAGGAATAATACTGAGACATCAATAAATTTGTTAAGCAACTCCAATTCTTATCAGACTATTCAGATACCGACCCCCCCCCCCTTGTGGCCATATGGTCAACTATCAGATTCCTATACAGTATCTGCACCTGTGTATCTCCGTGGACTAATGGCTAACGCCTTAGATCATCATGCGGGAGATGGTGGGTTCGAAAAAGCACCTGCATCTCTGGGTCCTAGTGGCATATCTTCGTACTCAACAGAGCTGATGTGGAATAGAAACATATTATGCGCCCAAATAAAAAATGGAGCTGAATGATTTATTTGTTGTTTTGAGCCATTCATAACTGAAATAATAGAGAAATTAAATAGATATTTTTATTGCTCATAAATAGAAAAGTTTTAGGTTAATCATTCGCACAAGTCCTTTCGGATTCTAATCATCTGGCCTTTTATTTAATCAAATTTTGTAGATTATACTCCTATTTCAGCAAAAAATAAGTTAAATCATTGTGACAAATAGAATGAAATCCCAGAGAATACAACACGAAAACAACTTGAACATGAAAATACCAAATATGCACGATTTGGAAGTAAAAAAAATTGTAAGTTACTTTTCTTTCAATATTAAATGATGTATGCAATGGATCTACGGTAAAAATGCAGTTTCCCGCCCTCCAAACCGATTTCTTTCAAACTTTGCACAATAAGGTATTTTGATGCACTAAACACGAATACAATAAAAAAAAACGTCGGATTATGAGAGCTATTAATTATAGCAAGTTGGATTGACTGGGGTTTTGTTATCTTCTTGAGCGAGCGTAGCGAGCGGAAACGCATAGCACGTATGCCCTTTTTATTTTATTGATTTGCTGATGTTTTGCTTCATGCCGATGTAACACGTACATGTGGTATGTATTAAGTGCGTTACGCATTATTACATTACATTATGTCTATATTAATTGTGTATATGTTTATATTATACAGTATTATTATACATATACTAATTGTATATAGTATTTTTATTACATTATGTATATTATTGTTTTTCGCTACTGATTGACTTACATATTACTAACTATTTTACGTGGTCAATTGTAACATATAACAAAAAAAAAATTTACATCTGTAATGTTTATGTTTAGTTTTAGTCTAAGTTTCTAGAAAATGTTAGTCGTGTGATGACAGTATTTTTCAGTAGAATATTATCCTCAATGATAGATATTTCTGCTTTTCTGTTTTATATTAATAATATTATGCAGTTAAGTAAATTAAAGATATTCATCTGAATTGTCGCAGCATTTAAAATATCTTTGTATTGCTTTAATATGTGTATATATATTGGCTTCCATTTGACAGTAGTTCAGTCATGTACATATGCGTGTTGCTCAGTCAGATCATGCATACGTTAATAATGCCAATGGAACATAGGTTTCTCAGGCGGGCATACGACTAAGACTGGGCACTAAGGGGCCAGTATATTCGGCGTGCTATGGCCATGGGCAAAAAGGCAATACAAATTTATATAAAAAATGAAATTAAAGAAAAATATACAAAATATTTATTTATTAGTCATTTGAAATAAATGACTAATAAATTTGGGTGTAAATTATTAAAGCAAGGATTCAAAGAGCACGCTAATAATGGTGATCAAGGCGACTATACAAATAATAATAATATATGTATAGTCGCCTAGAACAAAGAAGTATACATATTATGTATAATATGTGTCTTTAAAGCAATGAAATTATTGATTGAAGTTAATGGAACTTTTATCCCCGTGGGCTGCTGATAATTCCTAATGATGTGACCAGGAATAGTTTTATCTAGAAGATCCAGAAGGGACGCCAGAAAAGCGCGAACACATAAAACAAGAAATACACTTTTACCCTCTACATACACTAGTAATAACCATTAAAATTATTGTAATATATATAAAATAAATTCCAGGTAATCCAGGCCTTAAGAAACCCAGATAAAAGGTTGAAAAGAAAACTGCAGCGTTTTGCCAAACATTCCGTCAAGTCGCCGTCGAAGAGGCACGTCAACGAAGAGAAACTGACTGACATCGCTAGAAACTTTCTGTCTGAAATAAGAACTACTGAATCAAGCCTGCCTGAACCAAATGCTCCGGAGATCCATAGCTCTAGATCGCGCACATCACAATCAGAAATTACTCCAGAAGGACACAAGTTATACTCATAATATCGCTTGTATTTAAATATTGTTCCCGTAGCTACAAATATAAAGTAATAAACATGTGCTTTTGTCTGCCGTTTCATGAAGTAAAAAAAAAAGTAAATGTGTTAAAAAGAAATATGTGAAACCTAGCCTAGTTATTAATAGATTTGTACAATTAAGGTAATTCTTTTCTCCTCTGGTTCTCTTCTGGTTTAGTCTAAAAGCCAAGAAATTCTTCACCGACTCTAGTTACAGCAGAAGTTTCCTAAGCTTCGGACGGTAGTCAGCGCAGTGTTGTCCTCTTCTCCTGGAAGCTGACTGTGACATTCTCTTATGTGAACCTCTTTATAAGGAAAGTATTTTAGCCGAATTTGTCTAAATGAAACCTTCCGTAAAATATTAATATACGTAAAGTACAATGCCATGATGAAATTATTATCATAAACAAAATTGTTCTTAGTCTAGTATCTGGTTGCTAATATGATGGAAGCGGTCGAGATGGTACAGAAAATTAAGGAGATTCTAGTAAATAATAAATTTTAGTAAATTCTTTTCATCAATTAAGGATAGTCCTAAAACTATAAAAGGCGCGATGTAGCTCTCTTTCTCTTCATTACTTACTCATTGGCTTAGCATAATATAAGACTTACACGTATTTTAAGATAATTTAGTTTAAAGTTCGGTTTTAGTTTTCATTTTTTTTTTATCCGCCGTTGTTTTAAATTTGTCATCCCTCCATCATAGTCGCTTTTAGTTTTTTGTTTTTTTTTATTCTACTTTCGTCTATCAATTTTCCATCAATCAGTGGCTGGTAATTTCCGTCTCTACTCATTTAAATTACATGATTTCGAAAGTCCTTTGGCACTGTATAAGGCAGTTTCTATATTTCTTATCCCGCAGTGTTTGATTTACATACTTGCAGTCGCGCAGTTATTGTATTATTCTTCTCTCACGTTCTTTAGTTATTAGTTATTTATCTCCAATGTGTCTTCATCCTTCGAAGAGTACATCAGCATCCAGGTAGAACTTGCGACAATTTATTAGTCAGCGTTGCGCCGATCATCATGCCTCTGGCAAATTTTGAATTTCCGCCAGGATTCTTGCTCTTGTCAGCTCAAACCTGTTCTGAGATGAGCATAGTTTTATTACCTTCTACTCTTTTATTCTTTTTTCTAAAATGCCATCCTTTTGAGAATGTAAGCGATCACATGGAGTTTATGGCTAAAAATTATTTATTTAAATTTTAACTTCCATCATTATTAACTAAGAATTATAGGACGGGTTATCTAAAGGTTACCACCCTTTTCTAGCAAGGATAGGGCTAATGCCTTTTCTTTATTCTAAAGAATAGCCACCACCCCATAGTGGGAAATCCGCACGACCCTTGGGACGGAGTGTTAATTGCTCACACCTTAACACTCACGGCCACCGGGCCTCCAATAAAAATTACAATTGCAATTAAAATTACATTTATATATATATATATATATATATATATATATATATATATATATAAAACTTTTTTTTTTACATGCCTATTTCTTTTCCTCTAAATGTTATTAATAGAGCCCGGAAGTTAGGCAAAATGCCTTTTTTATCTGAATGGATATATTGAAGAATCAGATAGAAATAAATGTTTTCGTGCATTTAGGAAGTGTAGCGACAATTTTTATTTTGCCTATTTTGGCTTCCGTTGCCTATTTTTGCCTTTTTTGCTTGTTATGCAATTTTTTTCTGCGATTTAAACATTTCAAAAAGCACATATTGAATTTCCGTTCATCGAAGACATAAAAGGTTGTTCAAATTAAAAATTGCCGTCACAAATATCTATTCGAAAGCTTATTTTCCCAACCCATGGATTTAACCTCTGTAAATAACAGAACCTTCCTTGTAGAAGGAATGCACAAGCATAATGAATAGCAGGAAAGAGAGAGGATGAGGGAAATCAGTCACAGCTCCTTCCTCACAGCCCTTTTGCTGTGACAATGCGTAACTACCTGGTATTCCGGACTTCGAAATGACAAGATAATGCAGAGGAAGTTTTGCCATGATGAAAACATTTTTTTCTGAGAAGGTCTATAACAGTTGATACTTTGAAAAAGCATCTTGTTGTTGCTTGTAACAAGGGAAGTAATTCCCTTGAGAGTAAGTACACTAATTCTGTGATAAATCTATTTATATATATAAAAATCACGTGTCAGACTGTTTGTCCGTTTGTTCCTTATACAAATCCACACATTTTGACCAAACATGGAATACTGGTAGGTCTTGATCCGGGAAGTCTTGTAGGCTAAGTCAAAAACGTCTACCAGCTGTCTGTCTGTATGTTTGTTCCTTATACAAATCCACACCGTTTGACCGACTTTGAACAAACTTGGGAAACAAGTAGATCTTAATCCGAGAAGTGTCGTAGGCTAAGTCAAAAACGTCTACCAGCTGTCTGTCTGTATGTTTGTTCCTTATACAAATCCACACATTTTGACCGATTTTGATCAAACTTGGCTCACATGTAGGTCTTGATTCGGGGAGAGCCATAGGCTTTGTTAAAATCGTTTATGATTCACAGTTCGGAGGGTATGGGTTCGAAACAATGAACGGGTTCCTAATTTATTTTTGATTTTATTGAAGCAGAAAGTAGGCGTAGCATGGCACGCCGGGTAACAGCTAGTTTGTAATAAAGAAATGAATGAGTATTTAAAATACAAATTTTCATCATTAATGAGTAAGGTTCCTCCTTGCCTTCACTCCTAATAAATGCCTATTTTAATTACAGTACTGCCTATTTTCAGTATTTTAAGTGCCTTTTTTCCTGCCTATTTCACCCAAAAATAAATGCCTAACTTCCGGGCTCTAGTTATTAAATAGATTATAATATATTTTTTTTTTTTTTTTTTTTTTTTTTTTTTTTTTTTTTTTTTTTTTTTACGGAGCATCGACATAATTCTTGGCCATTAGCGCCGAAATCCAGGGTGCAACCAGGAATTTTCTCAGCGAGCCCTGAGATGACAAAATTTCTGGCACCGGTGGGGATCGAACCCACCATCTCCCGCTTATGAATCTAGCGCCCTAGCCACTAGACCACGGGAGACCCCAGATTATAATATTCATCCCGGATTTGAGCAAGACGTACTAGTTGGCCTGCTGTTCTGACACTCATCAAGTTCCTTATATTTCTTAGCCAAAAAAGCTGCATTCTTCCAATTCCACGTCTACATTTTATTTTCCCCTCAACGATTAATTGGAGGAAATCGTACATCACACCACGCATGAGATGCCCAAAATAGTCTGCCTTTTGTCTTTTTACATTTGTCAGCAATTCTTTAGATATGTTGACTCTTCATAAGGTTTCATCGTTCTTAATGGGGGTCAACCCTTGAGATCTTGGGAATTCTTCTGTAGAAACACATCTCAAAACTTTCGAACTTTTATACATGACAGGTTTTCACAGTCCAACAATCAACACAATACAACAGAACTGACCAGAAGTGGAATTTTACAAGACGCAGTCTCAGATGTAGACTTATTTGACGATTGGTGAACAAGTTTTGAAATTTGTGAAATTAACTCCTTGCCTCTTCTAACTGCGCCTTATTTGTTGATCGCAGTTTCCGACCTCGTTCAGTCATGATCCAAGAAATTTGAGACTGGAAACTCTTTCGATAGATGAGTTACTACTAAACTCGCAAATAGCTCTTACGGTTTTACTTTTATTCCACTGGATGTATTACTACTGGGGGAACAACAGCGGGTGAAGAAATCCACCTGGAATTGTAAACAGTTGATTATCGTCGTAGTCGTTGTTCTTGGGTGTATCTAAGATCAGATTTTTCCGAGAACGATACAAAGAATTTTCAAGATCCAGAAAGATTGTTATTACTTACTGTTAAGAATTTCATTCTTCGGACTACCCAACAAGCTCCCATTGAGACAGTACTTGTGCAGAGAGCTACTTTAAGACAGGAAGTAGTGCCATGATACAAAGTAAGACATGGTCCAGTAGGGGGTTCCTAATGGGATCGCAGCGGTCGGGAAAGCCCGGGAAATAAAAGGCCCTTCCCCCCGCCCTCTTCACCCCCCCCCTGCTTCCCCCGAGACGATTACTAGGGCACCACGTACCGAAGAGCAATCAGAGCAAAAACCCACCTAGCCGCTTTCCCTTCCGAGTTTTAAGTAATTTCCTCCGTGTCACCCACCATCCAGATTAAACCCTCCGTAAAATCGTAAATTAAACCGAAATGAAAAGGAATTTTATATTCCGCCGAGCTTGGATTTTTAGATGTAATTCCAGGAGAGGGAGAGAAAGAGAAAGGAGTTCTGGCAGAGGGGGGGGGGGGGGGGGGGGTGTTCGTTCAGCTTCGTTACTTGAGACTAAAAAGGACTCAGGATTAAAATGTATTCGTCCTGTGACTGCACACTCTGTAACTAAAAGGATAGATTCTTGTAATTCTTACTTTTTCTTAAGGTGTTACGATTTATTAGCCTGGATCTTAATCTTCTTTTTACCTTTTGATCTCTTCATTCAAAAGACGAGCGCTTTGCGGGCCATGTTAAACTCATTCGGCCAGTGGTGAACGCCTCACGCGGAGCAGGTTTATCTTCGTGCCTTTACTCATTTTTTTTTGTTTCTGCAATGAGGGGAAAACCTAAAAGGCCCTCAGGGGATTCGCCTCGTACAACTCCCCCAGTGTGTGGGACTCTCACCCACCAAAAACCCCTCATTTCTGGTATGATTCCCTCTTAGAACAGCTGCTCTGGCCAATCTTCAAGAGGGTACCTTATTTTCCCCTCCCACTTCTTTTTTAGCAAGACTCTGCTTGCAAAAGTCACAACTGCATTCCACTTATCAGGGCTTAACAGCATCAACTGGATTATTGTTTCCGGCAAGAAAGGATCAATGTCAATACTTAGTCTTGTCCGTTCTTTTTCCCATCTTTTGCATTGAAAAAAGGTGTGGTAGGCGTCATCATAATCTGAGTCACCGTACTGACATTGCGGGCTGTCGGTCTTTCCCAACTTCCAGAGGAATCCTCGAAAATTTCCGTGGCCGGTAAGGAGCTGGGTGAGGTGGTAATCCTTTACTCATTAGAGATCTGTAATATACGTCTATTGATGAACTAGGGTAACTACAACAGGAACAAGTTCTAGGTAGCAAGAGAATTCGATTATATGAGAAAACATAACGTCATTGTTAGCCCGCAACAGTGCGGGAGTAGCGGTGTATCTTGAACGAATAACTGGAAGCTAACCATATCGCTTGTTGGAGGATTGTGCTTGTTCATGAAGCTTCTGCGTAAATAGCGTTTCATTGTTTTAATTATTTACAATTATTAAAACTGATTTTATATTTATGTATTTTACATTCTTGTATTTTTGTAGTGTAATGAATAAAAATAATTCAGCCTTATCTACAAAAAGAAATTTTTTTAGGTAGGCATTTATTTGCAGAAAAAAAAAATAACAGGCCACGAGGGCCCTGAGGGGCAGTTACTATAGAGTTATCTGATTCATGACCATACGGCACACTAGGGAGATAGTGTGGTCAGTATTATGCTCCGGCCGCCTGATTTTACCCTTGGTCGCTTCGACTGCTAGAGTCATTAGCACCCAAGGTACCCTTTATTGAATTAATTAAAGGCTGGGTCGGCCTAGGGACGGCCAGAGAAGCCGAATTCAACCCATGAACGAAGACACTAGAAGAAAAAATCTTAAATGCTTGCTCGGGATTTGAACTCAGGCCTCCAGCTTATTATTAGTCCGGTGCTCTACCACTGAGCTAACCTCGCCCCCATTTATTTGCATAGATCATGAGAAAAAAATACCAATCAGCTTATTTGCACAATTTCTTCATTAGAACTAAAAAAATATAGGTCAATCTCACTTTTGAGATTTTTTTTATTAGCAAAACATTGCTACATATATGCTTTTTAATCGTGCTACCTCCACAATTGCCTAAATTCTACGAAAGTGCAATTTATTTTCGTTTGCTCACAAAGGATGTAAACTAACAAACCCTTGGCTTTTTGTTTTTTGTTTTTTTATTTGGCTTTCTGTTCCATGGAATTAAACAAAATATCTCTGATCAGGGCGGTAGAGCGCTTCTGAAAGGATTTACTTTCATTCTACCCTCGACAGAACAAGCCTTAATGAAAGAATTAGGAGAGGTAGTCAGTAGGAATTAAAGGAAATACCGAAGCAGACATCTAATCGGCACATTCACGATGGATTTGTACGCATTCCCCAAAGCTGTACAGGTTAGGAAGATTTCTTTTTCTATTCAACGCTGGATTCTCCTAATGAAAGGGAGGCTCGGAAATGAGCAACCGACCTGGCCAGAGGGAGAAAAGAGAGAATGGGAGAGTTAGAGAGAGAGAGAGAGGGAGAGGGAGAGAGAGAGAGAGAGAGAGAGAGAGAGAGAGAGAGAGAGAGAGTGAGAGAGAGATTGCCGGAATGATGCCCCTAACCAGAAATCCTGAAATAGCCCCTCAATGTATATTGCGTTTTCGGAACTATCTCAGGATTGCTTCTTACAAACGAATCCGACGGATTTCTGTCCAATTACGAAGAAAAGTATTCAGAAAAATGTCAAGAATCGTAAGGTGACAAATCAAAATTTTAAAAAAATGAAATCGTCATTTTCCATTCGGGAATGGTCACTGAATATTTAGTAAACGAATTTTATGAAACATATAAGTGGGGAATAGTTTTATAAGCTAATAGAAATATCAAGTTGTTTACTATTTTTTTAGCGATTCCACGCCACGATGTCTAAAATATCGTCACGATATGAAACATATCAATACTAACTACAGATAATATGGACTAAGACCACTACCCTGAGGAACCATAATAATTATAATAAATGTTTTGCATTTATTATACTGGTTTCATACTACTATTGTGTGCAAGAAAAACAATGTTGGTTGCCATTTTTTAGTCAGGTTACACCACGATATTTAAAATATATTAAAATATGGAATGTAACAAAACATACTTATTTCCATTGTTAATACTGAATGACATAAAATGTACTTATCTCTTATTTAAAACGAGAATTAATTGAGTGTAATTAAATGTTCAAACTCTTTTTTACAAGTTTTTTTGTCAAAAGACATTGCAATATTATAAATAACATGACTATAAATGAGAGGAGTGTTTTAAAATGAAAAAAGAGAAAAGAAATAAAGAATGTCTGTTGGCTCCTTTGAAAACACTAATGAGAGGGCCATGAGAGAAAAGGAGAAAGGAACATAAAAGGAATCTCACAGATAAAACAGAATTTCTTGATATGAAAATTGAGGTTACTTGTTAAAAAGCAGTTGCTTTATTCTTATCAATTCTTTTGTAGGAGACTCAACAAATTAAAATTGCTTTTACTCATGTTTCGAGATTCTATAAAACTGCCTTGGTCTCACAAAAATAAAATTTGTACAGGGAACACATAATTAATCCCGGCCTCAACCACATGTGCTAAAGAATTTCCTTTGTTTTTCTTCTACCATATATTCGTTCAATAAAAATTCTCCCCGTGATCTCGTGGTAAAACGTTGGATTGTATGCGGGAGATACGGGTAGAGTCCCGTTTGCAGCTGGTCAATAGTTTCCTCCCAGGGACTTAGAAGAGAGCATCAGCTCCCAGGTTGTCAACCTACAGATAGGCCGGTGCTAATAGCCTAGAAATCGACGCTATGTAAAAAAAAAATAAAGTACCTAATTAGACTTACTCCCAAATAGTCAATAGGGAGAAAAAATTGTAAACAATGATTCATGTAAGGAAAAAAATTGAATCTGAGAACATCACAATTCTGAGCACGTATTCTGACTTTTTCGTAACGCAATAACAACAAGGAACTACGACACTAAGAATCAGACTTATGAACTAGAAGAAACAACACCAAAAAATGAAGAAACCATTTCAAGTACAGTGGTATCGAAAAATTCACTTTTTGGTATCCAGGCAGTTCACACAGATTTTTCGGGACCATACGAGGCAACTGGAGTTTTTGAATTGATTGGGTTTATAAACCATTGAGAGCAAATAGTTCTTCATCACCAGAATCTCGCTGCTCATCATCAGATAAGTTCGCCATCAAAGATTATGTTTGTTGAGCGAAGTCAGGCTCATCAGGATGAAAAATATCCTCATCCCGATTCATAGATCGACCAGCTATAACTCAACAAAATTGACAACATTCAAAAACAAAAACATAATGTAAAAGGAAATAGATTAAATCTATTGAACTTGGTTTGCTGCGTATTAAGTGTCTGAGGGACACTGTGGGTTTCACAAAATCGGGAAGAGAGTACTCCTCGTCGCTGTTTAAACGCTATAGAGTAGGGGCAGCTACTGAGCATATGGGATATTCTAGATGTTCTCTCCTGCCAAAATATTTCATGGAAATTTCCCTCGTGTCTGTCAGACACTTTATACACACCAAGGGTTAAAATAAATTTTGTTACAATAAAACCGAAACTTATCATTTGTTAGGAGTTTGAACTGTATCATATGTTGTGAATTAGCGTCATTAGGCAAGGTTATTCATTTTATACAAATAAATCGAGCAATAATTTTAATGTTTGACTTTTTTTTCTTGGTAGTTCTTGCTAATTTATACTTACATCTTTAAATTATTTATTTATTATTAATGTTTTTACAACATATAGAAATCAATGAAAAATATGTATCTTTGTGATAATATTTCCTGTACAGTTATTAGTGAACAGTTAAAATATTCTCATTCGAAGCTGGTTTCATTGTTGTATATACATCTGTAATTTGTTCACAAAATTACAGATGTACATACATTGCAAAATCTGTACAATACTATGGAATGTCCAACCACTAACTCCTATAGTGAATAGAAGTGATGCTTTCTCTATTGTAAAGTGATACCAAAGAGCTGTTGTACGGAGAGAAGTGGCAGAGGCTGAACGCTACATTCGAGTGCTCCTCGACAAGTGGAAGGTCAAAGAAAGGGGTCAAGAGCCGAATCAAATCTCTGTAGTGTATATATACTACACAACATGTTGTAGTACAAGGATAGACTCTTGTAGAAGCAGTTGTTGTTCTTCAACAGATAGCTAGTTCCTCTGTATGCTTCTACTTTATCACGATCAAAGCTTAGCCCCCCAGATTGAAAATTCACAATATTATTCGGTTAGGTTAGAAAAACAAATTGTTTAGGCAAATTAATAGTTTAAATTTTATTTAAATTTTAACGTCCATTTATTATTAACTACGAATTTTAGGACGGGTTATCTATAGGTTACCACCCTTTTCTAGCCAGGATAGGGGTGATGCCTTTTCTTTTTTTCGAAAGAAAAGCCACCACCCCTAGTGGGAATCGAACCCACGACCTTTGGCGCGGAGTGTTAAGTGCTCACGCCTTAACCCCACGGCCATTGGGTCTCCGCAAATTAATAGTAATAAGTTCTAATTAATGTATGTTCTTAGTTAATCAAAAACCTCCTTAATGATCACTGCGTGCCTGGTTATAAAAATTTATTCTACACCCCAAGGCACAATTGTAAGCCCATTCTATATTAGCCCCCTACATTTTGCATATTCAGAAGTAATGTAGCTGTGTATATTGGGCTCATAAAAGATTTTTTCGCAAAATACTTTTAGAACGGTTCCACCCTCCTCACATATCGACGAAACCCGCTTTTGCCGTCGGCCATAAGGCGTAATCTGGAGATGCCGATATGAAATGTCCAAATTTCTGCCCTTATATGTCTCAGTCATGAAATGATACCACATTAAACGCCCAGACGTATAACTGTGTTTGATACAAGTGAAAAATAACTAGAATTGTCTTCGGTTATTGGTAATCAAGAAACAGGTTTAGGAATCCTGGGAAATGTAAAGTATCTATTCAAAAGGTTAATATAACCCAAAAAAAACATAAATGTGAAATAGAGGCCAAGTTCCTCCCCCCACAAAGAAACACTCCCTTCCCCAAAAAGCTAGAAATATCTCCTCCTAAAACCCCCCAAAAACGCCTTACCATCCTACACTCCAAAAAAAGTAGTATGAGTTGGTGTATTAAGTGTACCATATTTTCAACCAAAAATATTTGCCAATACAAGAGATGATATAAGAAAGAAATGTCCAAGTTCATTATTTAGGAGACCTCATAGTTACTAAGAACAGTAAAGACACTTCAACTGACCTTTAAAAACAACAATAAAAATACTTATATCCAGTTACTAAAATATCACTTTCCTCAACCAGGTATATTCTTAAACATGACAATGTTTAGTTTAGTTTTCTCTCTAAAGATAATTTCGGCACAAATAAAACATTGCTAAGTTTAAGAATATACCTGGTTGAGGAAAATGATATTTTAGTAACTGGATTTAAGTATTTTTATTGTTGTTTTTAAAGGTCAGTTGAAGTGTCTTTACTGTTCTTAGTAAGTAACTATGAGGTCTTCTAAGGACATTTCTTTCTTATAACATCTCTTGTATTGGCAAATATTTTTGGTTGAAAATATAGTACACTTAATACACCAACTCTTGCTACTTTTTTTGGAGTGTAGGATGGTAAGGCGTTTTTGGGGGGTTTTAGGAGGAGATATTTCTAGCTTTTTGGGGAAGGGAGTGTTTCATTGTGGGGGGAGGAACCTAGGCCTTTATTTCACATTTATGTTTTTTTTTGGGATCTCATTACTTTTTTCTAAGTATTAATTAAAATTTAGTTTCCGCATACCTACTGGTTTTTGTACATTATAGAAAACCAGGGTCTTTGGATTATGCATAAAGTTCTCCTTACTGCTAGATATTTAATCAAGCTCTCTAAACTAAACTATTACACTGTAAAACACAGGAACCTTATCCCGAGGATAAAGATCACAATAGGAAAAGAGTAGAAGGCCTTCAAGAAAAAGATAAAAAGAAAGACGATACATTTTCGGTTTGTGATCCTTAACTTTGTAGTAGAGATGACTTTGAAAAACTTAGTATCTGCTTTCAAAAATATTATGCAGTTAACCCTTACGACTTTATTTACAACATTTAAGAAAGAAGTCACACGTCTTGTTGTTAAGATGCATCGAAATGTTTCTTAAAACATCAAATATAGGTTCTCCTTACCAAGACGATTCATTTGATACCCCTCATGATGGGTTTCAGAAGGAATGATGGCTTTTCGATAGAACAAAAAGTACAAAACGTCATAGGTAATATGACACTCCCGTATCAAGACCTACCTGCGTGCCAAGTTTGGTCAAAATAGGCCAAACGGTGTGGATTTGTATAAGGAACAAACATACAGACAGACAGCTGAAAGACCTTTTTTACCTATCCTAGTGCATTCCCCAGACCAAGACCTACCTGTGTGCCAAGTTTGGTCAAAATCGGTCAAACGGTGTGAATTTGTGCAAGGAACAAACATGCAGACAGACAGCTGATAGACGATTTTAACCTAGACTATGTCACTAACCGGATAAAGACCTACCTGTGTACCATGTTTGGTCAAAATCGGTCAAATCGTGTGGATTTGTATAAGGAATAAACAGTTACGCAAACAGCTGATAGACGATATTGAACTAGCCTATGATTATCCCCGTATCGAGACCCTCCGGTGTCCCATGTTTGGTCAAAATCGGTCAAACGGTTCGGATTTGTATAAGGAACAAACATACAGACAGACAGCTGGTATAAGATTTTGACCGAGCCTATATGCGCCTAAATGTTTCTTAAAACATCAAATATAGGTTCTTCATACCGAGACGATCCATTTTATACCCCACATCATGAGTTTTAGACGGAATGATGGATTTCCGAAGGAAGTACAAAACTGGCACGCCCCCGCCCCGGAAGCGGAGTCAAGCACAACTTTTCAGGATTTTTCGATTTTTTCCTTTAATAACACCCTCATATCTATCATCCTGCAAAATTTTAAGTTTCTAGCATCATGGGAAGTGCCTAATAATTTTGATGCGTCAGTGAGTGAGTGAGTGAGTCCTATAAATCCCGATTTTCGACCGCTTATATCTCAGAAACTATTCGATGTAGAATTACGAAAATTTCCAGTTTTACTCACATCTAGTAGTTTAATGCCTGTGTAAAATTTCATAACTTTATCTTTACCTGGTTGAAAAATATGAGAGGGTAAAAATCGGCTCTAAGACCTCCTGTAATATACACACAGTATGCTTAGGCCGAAACTTGGACAGGCGCACTACCGTGCGCCTAGATTCAATACACGGTTCTCATGAAACTTTCAATAGAGCAATATTATTCCGATAAATCGGGGCTTTAATAAATTCGAAAGTGTCGGTTTCGTTTTAAAGTTTTTGTTTATTTATTTTTGTTAATTTTCTTTTAAAGTTAAATAATAACTAGCATCTCTTTAAATAATAAATCTAAAACATTTATTTGATTATAATGGACTAATCTTTTCCTGGATGATCGATTTTAGTTTTATGGAATCTATCTATTTTACGCACCTAATTGACACTGTACAACTAGTAAGTACCCTCAGTTTGAACGTGGCCATTGTGTGAGAAGGTTCACCATAATACGTATAGGCTATATTTTTAGTTTAGTGAGTTTTTTAGCTCCTTAAGAGGCCCCTAAGGTTTGAAAGATGTAGAGCTTAAAGAAAGTAAATTAAATTAATTTTGTTATCTGTCTTCTAATGACCTTCCGCCTGAAAAATATTGGTTTCTTTCGTTTTCCCAGTTTTTGTTTTCATTTTATAATTTTGTTTGACTTGTCCTGTTCATATTAAGCGAATTTTCGGCCTGTACTGTAATTGATTCTACCGTATATAACTAGTTTTGTAGAAAACTACCTTTAAGAGTTGCTAGAATCTCTCTGCTGTTTCACCTAGAATTTATTTCCAGAACTTTTCAAAAGGCTGTGCACTATGTCAGAATAAAGCCCCACAACTAGTGCTGAAGTCTCTCTTGGGCCCAGTTTCATGAAGGCGTATATACCTTTCCGCGGGATAGAGACATTTCAAAGCTCATTTTTAGCTAACGTTACCTTCATTCAAAGTCCGAAAAGGTGTCTGGGGAGTATTTCAGCATTCTATAATCGTCTTTGTAAATGTGGTGACCTTAAGTGGAATTGTCATTATCAAGAATAAGACGAAATGGTGATGATTGCTGGCTCCAGTTAACTTTATTTAGAGAAATAATCCATTGTTGTAATTCAAGCCAGCATTTCTGATCTCACAATAATTGTACACTGAATTATTTTATGTCCAGTAAAATCCTCTAAAACATTATCACAAGACATAGGTGATAATTATTATTAGATCGAATATTATCATTATTTGAATTATACCCAATTTTGTTACGTATTATTTTTTTTTTTTTTTTGTGTGTGTGCATCTGCTGCCGAGGCCATTAGCACACGTATTATTTAATATCTAGATTCTCCATTTATTTTTCCAACCATAGGAAACTTTTTTTTATTATTATTATTTCTGCTGAAGCAGATCATTTAGCTATTTAGCTCTTCGGGTAAATAATAAATAATAGTCCGTTAAATAGTCACCAAGCAGTGGGACTATTTAAAAAGTCCATCACGCAGGAGCTGCATAACTAAGCACTTTCCTCGTCGGGTGCAGTGCCTCGGGTAGGGTCGAGTGCATTCCTAAATAATTTGCTTAAAAATAACCTATCTAGATAAATAAAATAAAAACATAAATTGTTATGCTCTTTTCAATTATTAATTTTGTAATTAATTTCCTTCCAAAGTTTTGTGTATGCGTGGTACTACACTACGTACTAAATACACAATGCTTAACATATTTATATATTGATCTCTACGAGTTTCGCGAACCTACGTTTGGCGGGAGAATTCAATTCAAACATAGTATATAGTAGAGTTGGGCAAAAGTTAGCGGTCGCTAATATCTAATACCTTCACGCTAATTTAGCGTTACTGATGAGAGCCTGCACTAACGATTAGCGCATAGCGTCGGCAGAGCACTAATCGCTAATTTATTCATGAAATGTTTAAATATCGTGATAGCTAACAGCTTTAGCTATAGTTACGACATTTTGTCATCTCAACGTTCACTTCCGGTCTGCTCTTAGCCGGGGGCATGCACAGCATATAACTTTAGGTAAAACTGAAGTTAAGCGTCCTCCAAGCCGATTTCTTTCAAATTTTGTACAATGACGTATTTTGATGCACTAAACACGAATCCGCTAAAAAAAAATCGCATTCTACTAGGAAAGAAGTTATTAAGCACTAAAATTCACTGTTAGGAAGGTTATAAAAGTAGGCGTAAACAGTGTATTTGTAAACACGCGCATGCGCAGATATGTAACATTGGGAAACAGAGAACTCTCGTTTGAAAATTTCATAAACCATTTATTCAAAAATATTGTCAATTTTAAGGGCATCCTCACCCCTGGGTTTTGATATCTTCTTAAGCGAGCGTAGCGAGAGGCAACGCATAGCATGTATGCCTAAAAGCGTCATCCTAGACATTCTTCTTATCTTCCTAGAAATCCTTCTTAGCTTTCTTCTTCTTCTTGAGACACGATGTTCCGTGGACACAAATCCCCAATCGCACAGAAAAATGCCTTTAAGCGCTCTTCAAATTTATGAGCACGTTTGAAGAGAATAATAAAATCGTGCGACTTTATTGCAATTGTTTTTTTTTTTTTATAAAATAAGAGTATGTTGACAATTAAAGTTCAGCAGGCGCGAATTAGAACGAACAAATAATTATAAAGGCATTAGCTAATTATTTAGGGATTTCTGTTGTATAATACTTTTCATGAACGAAACAAGAAATGTGAAGAGTGTTTCATTATTTAAGAGAAATGGTTGTGAATAAATAACTGCAGTTGAATTTAAATAATTGATGGTAAATTTCAATTAAACTTCTTTATTACGAACTTTTCCATAAGCGCGCCTGCGCATGTTGACAAATTTAGTGGTTTATATTAGCTCTCATAACCCCCATAACAGTGAATTTTAGTGCTTAATAACTTCTTTCCTAGTAGAATGCGATTTTTTTTTAGCGGATTCGTGTTTAGTGCATCAAAATACGTCATTGTACAAAATTTGAAAGAAATCGGCTTGGAGGACGCTTAACTTCAGTTTTACCTAAAGTTATATGCGGTGCATGCCCCCGGGCTCAGAGCAGACCGGAAGTGAACTTTGAGATGATAAAATGTTGTAACTATAGCTAAAGCTATTAGCTATCACTATGATTAAACATTTCATGAATAAATTAGCGATTAGCGCTCTGCCGTCGCTATGCGCTAATCGTTAGCGCAGGCTTTTATCAGTACCGCTAAATTAGCGAGAAGTTATTAGATATTAGCGACCAATATTCCGATTTAGTTCATTTTCACAACACTTCTTTCTTATTAGATAGCCAGGACGTATAAAGAGTTTCATAACAATACAACAGGAATTACGAACGGTACAAGGAAATTAGTCATTTCTGTCCGGAGTAAAACCATCCTTCTAGACGACCGATTTAGTTTATTTTTACAACAAATTTTTCTCTTCAGTTGACCACAACAAATACCATTTTTCGTTGAAATATAACAAAAATTATGGCTGGTATGGACAAATAACTACTTTGGCTCCGGAGTAAACCCCCTCTCCGGATGGACCCATTTTGTTGGTTAACGAACCCGTTCAATCGCTTAATGGGGGAATACTACATACAAAGTTTCGTGGCGAAAAAACAAAAACTCTAGCCTGTATCGTGTTAACGCGCGCGCGCGCACACACACACACACACACACACACACACACACACACACACACAAACACACACACACACACACACACACACACATATATATATATATATATATATAGAGAGAGAGAGAGAGAGAGATATAAATTTTAACAGGGGTCATTTTCGGTGTCTACTAGGTAGGGTTGATAAAGATTCGAAGAACTTTTTCAAAAATTCTGTCATGAGTGCAACCACAATAGCTACTTTCCTTCGCAGGAAAGTGCTAAAAACTGGAACGAATTTGAACAGATTGGGTTAGAGAAGATCGTGCTGAACTTATTCTCTGCTACAGAATATTGCTTGAGCCTAATTATAATATTAAATTAAATTATCATTTGTTTTATGGTTTATTTATTTATTAGAGCTACTGCCATAAGAGCGATGTGCTCTTAAATTTTTCTCCAGAGATGGAAGTTATTGATAAAGTAAAATAAAAAAATAAGAGAAGTTAATATTAAAAAAATTATGCATTATGTATGTTGTATAATGACCTAAAAATAACCTTAAAAATGCACAACAAAATTTGATATAGCTCTTGAACAGCTGCCTCAATTATGATATTTTGTCAATTAATTTTTTCTAGAGTAAATTACAAGTTATAATGCAGCAATTTGCATTTTTGTTATATATTATTTAGGCATAATATTTGCCGAATTTCGTTGTAAGGAAGTAAAAATAATTTTCTTATACGGTTATGGAGTAAAACCCAGCTCTTAACAGGCTGATTCAATTTAGTTTCTGAACACATCTATGCCTTTAGATGGAAAGGATATACAACGAGCTTTGTTGCAATATAAAAAAATCATCAGGTGCATAATTATAATCTGCATCATGATTCACCCCCCCCCCCCCCAGATGGACTTATATGCTGGTAAACAAGTTTTCTACGAAGGAAAATGTAGGAATGAATGTTATAACTTCTATATGTTATTTAATTAACTAAATGAATTCCTATAGTTTTATTGTTTTTTTTTTTTTTTTTTTTTTTTTTTTTTAAGTAAATATTGATCTTTAAAGGGATAAATATGAATTACAATAAGAGATAGGGCTGAGAAAATATAGAGAACAGAATCTCCTTGCCAGAAGATGAAACTAATTTTAAACAGCATTTAAATAGCTTTAAGGTTGTGTAATAATAAATGTGGTACAATCAATAAGAATAACTACGTCACAATAATATAAGAACTCATGTTAAATATTTAGATTTTTGTTGAGAATACTTTTCGTTTTTCTGCAGAATATACTGAATCAAAGACTCGAAAAGGGGCTTGTATTCATAACTTATTTGAATATTACTCTTTCGTCCACGAAGAAATACATTTACTTCCTTTATTTCTAACAGGGAATATTCTATAAGGGATACTATAAAGTGTTTTTCCAGCACAAAAGAATACAATAAGACCCAACTCAGGATATGGAAATCAATGAAACAAGACAAACATCATAACACTAAATGTTGAATAATGTAGGACTATTTTTGAACCACATAGCCCTAGAAATGTCTCCAATAAGCTTAAGCTAAGCGCCTTAAGGATACTAAAAGTCTTGCCAGAGACCCAAGAAAGACACTGTTCTCTTTTATATATTCTCGATATGTCCAGGACATTACCTCCAATTCTTATCTCTAAGCTTGGGGGACTCTTCCATCCATGGAAAGCCCTAAAACCTTATCCCCCCTCTTCTTTTCATGGCTCTTCGAATCTCCTCTATCAGATTCTAAATCAAACCATTCATTTTTTTTTCGTCATAATCGTGAAACTTATACGATATAATTTTCCCTGGGATAATTTTGTAAAGTTTAGAATTTCTTAAGCTATTATAAAGACAATACATCAATCCTAATATCTGCAGAAGTTGTTTATAGGGTAAAATTACGCATCTAGTGGATTTATTAAAGATACAACCCTTAAATTTTTACTCAATGTGATTAATTATGTACAGAACTATTAAGTACATAAAGTAGTACTTTATAAACACACACGCAAATGAGATTTTTTTTAAAAAAAATGTCATTGGCTTACAATAGGTCTACATGGAGACCTATTAAGGTAGGTACACTGATTTCACCATAATTATCTTAATATCAGAATAATTTTCTTCTGTACAATACAATGTATGGGAAATATTCGTGTAATATATATATATATATATATATATATATATATATATATATATATATATATATATATATATATGTATGGGTAAGTATTCGTTTGTATTTATCATTTATCTACACGCGCACAAGTAATAATAAATAGTACACTGATAGCGATTTTTGATACTCTAAAATGACAATGAACACATATATTCAGTAATATTTCATTTTTAATTTTATAATAAATATTATCGATTTTGAAATGTCTCACAATGGTTTCTATATGAGGGCTACTTTCAGTCAGTATTTATCGCATATTTTTCTTTTGAAAAATAAGTTGAAAAATAGCATTATCATTAACGGGAAAATTTAATTTACACAATGAATTAATATATTCGTTTGACATTATTCAACCAGCTATTGAAAAACTTAATCAACGAATTCCGTTAAAAAAATATTTATCTAATCACACCTTCCGTTTAAAAATGATTTTTAATACAGAATAGACTAATCACTAAGTAGCTCTAACCCTGTATGGTTTAAATTAATATAAATTAAAAAAATAAAATAAAAAAACTAAAGAAGTTCTTTGGAATAAGATTTTCTAAAAACTCTTCTTTTGTTTTTTATGATCAATTTACCAAAGGCAAAATAGTCCAAAACACAGAAGCTGTACCATCTAAGCATATGTCTATACAAAATTTAATTTTGAAAGCAATATAATATGAGATTTCTCATAATATTTTCCTATTAAACTTCCTAATATATTTGGTGGAAAAGTCAATTTAAAATTAATTTTCTGCTGCACTATGTAAATATCTTTTGGCATCAAATCTTCTTGATAAGTGAATCTCTATTACTTATTGTAAATGTCAAAATAAATTGTACAAATTTAACTTTGAACGAAAAAGCCAATTACTGGTTTAATTAAAAACTGTATAAAATATTCCAGGAATTTCTTACACAATTAAATGAAAAAAAAAATTATCAAAGAGGATTACATTATAATTGGTGGAAATATGAATCCTTTATACAATGCCATCGACTCCACAAAGCAAATTTCAAGCTTCTGTGGGGGAAGTTTAAAATTAATTATACCGCACTAATTGCCCTGCAAGTGACCGCTTGAAACGTGAAAACGGCATTATAAGAACAATTATATTTGTTTAAATGGACCGCCTCAAAGGACAAAAATAGTTGTTTCATGGGTTTGGGCTTTAGTGCAAACAAGCTCTAGATTATAATTCCCCGATTTATTTGTAATATTTGTGTCACACATGTCATTTTTATATTATTTTCACAGAAAACATGCTTTTGCTTACCTATTTTATATTTTTTCTTACAGTCATTACTAATATAGGTACATCTTTTATTCACATGACTGAATTTTAATGCTTAAGGAATACATATAGGTACATACACATAAACACCCATACACACACACACACACACACACACACACACACACACACACACACACACACACACACACACACACACACACACACACACACACACACACACACACAGACACACACATATATATATATATATATATATATATATATATACAGGGTGATTCAGGTCTAAGTAGCCAAACTCTAGGTGATTCTAGGCATCCTTTACATCCAAAAACTTCATTAAAAGTATGGTCCGATTCCGAAGGGAAAAACAGATATCTCCCATTTCCTGTTTTTTTGACGTAGTGATGTCTTTTATCGAATAAGAAAGGTTTGCTCAAAAACGGTTTATGATAATTAAATTCTAATTATGTCATCACAAAATAGACAAAATTTCCTTTCAAAAAACAGTTATTTAATTCACTAAAACTATTGACAAAAGATACTTTCTGGACGTCCAATTACGCGCTTCTGTTTTCCTAAGTCCCTTAAAGGATTACAGATTCAATACTTACATGAAAACTTCAAAACTTCTACATTAAGTAAGCATTAAATCTATGCAAATGAAGTGGTGGTTTATTGAGGGATAAATTGAACGATTGGCTCCCTTTTATCAAAAAAATGTTGAATGTAGTTTTGGTACATTCAAATACCTTGTGTGGAAAAATTTTAAATTATTCATTTTTTATTGACCAAACAGTGGGAATCTATTGTGCTGTCCGGAAGTTATACAAATTAACTGAAAGAAACGATTGGAAAAGTTTTTCATCTGGGAGATACGTTACATTTTGTGTTTTCCAAATTTTATTTGGTCTGTTTTCGTTTAGTTTATTTTATTCTAAATATTTGATTGATTTTATTGTGTTCTTTAGTGGTGGGAATAGTTTATGCCCCTTCATGTGGTTGGCGTGATTTTTGCAGCCATATCCACGGTTTCTTTTTCTTCTATACCTATGTGGCTAGGTGTCCATATGAACGTTGTACTGTTTCCTTGCATATCAATCGAAAAATGATTTAAGTAGATGCTCTGCCAGCTTAAGGAGGTTGTGCACATAAAGAGGTCGGTTTCTCGTAACAGTAGGTTTTGTTACACAGCTGAAAATATTCACAGAACGGTAAAAACAGCCAGTTTAATGATTCAGAGGCTGAGCTTTTAGCACAAACGTACTCTCAAATGGTTTATATATTAACTTAAGCATCGTATGATTGCATGAAAAGCGAATGAATTAAAAATTGAGCCTCTAATGGTGCAAGCAGTCCTATTCTATTATATAATGGTTAAATAAATTTAAATCCTACTGGATATCAAGGGAAACGCCCCTGAAAAAATCGTTTTCATTATTTGCCTTAAGTTCAATATAACGCCATCTCAAGCATTGGCTGCACTATTTTTTTTTTATTTTATTTATTTTTTTTTTTTTTTACGGCGCATCGACATCTGGGCGATTAGCACCGACATCCATGTACGGCACGAGCAGAGTTCAAAAATGATGGTAATATCGCTCGCAGATTTTTTGGCAATCTAAAATTAAGTACCGAAATTAATAGAGTAACATTAAACATAACATTAAAAAATGAATTTGGGAACCATTTTGAACATGGTTTCTAGTGGTAAATCAATTAATATGCCGAAATTAACTGAATTAAATGGTGAGACTAAAGATTTATATTTGAGGCATTATTCATGGTATTATTATATGTCATTGCCTTTACATTGACTACTTTTACATGGACCTGATATTATTCCCTTTGAACAATTATCAGAAGAAGCATTTGAGGGCCAACTCAAGGAAGGTATCTAAGAGAACACAATACTAGGAAAAACTATCGTATTCATATAAATATAGATTTAATGAAAATACATATTTATCTCTCTCCATCCATCTCTCCTCTCATCAGATCCATACTTGCCAACTAAAAACTCTTCTTTTGTTTTTTATGATCAATTTACCAAAGGCAAAATAGTCCAAAACACAGAAGCTGTACCATCTAAGCATATGTCTATACAAAATTTAATTTTGAAAGCAATATAATATGAGATTTCTCATAATATTTTCCTATTAAACTTCCTAATATATTTGGTGGAAAAGTCAATTTAAAATTAATTTTCTGCTGCACTATGTAAATATCTTTTGGCATCAAATCTTCTTGATAAGTGAATCTCTATTACTTATTGTAAATGTCAAAATAAATTGTACAAATTTAACTTTGAACGAAAAAGCCAATTACTGGTTTAATTAAAAACTGTATAAAATATTCCAGGAATTTCTTACACAATTAAATGAAAAAAAAAATTATCAAAGAGGATTACATTATAATTGGTGGAAATATGAATCCTTTATACAATGCCATCGACTCCACAAAGCAAATTTCAAGCTTCTGTGGGGGAAGTTTAAAATTAATTATACCGCACTAATTGCCCTGCAAGTGACCGCTTGAAACGTGAAAACGGCATTATAAGAACAATTATATTTGTTTAAATGGACCGCCTCAAAGGACAAAAATAGTTGTTTCATGGGTTTGGGCTTTAGTGCAAACAAGCTCTAGATTATAATTCCCCGATTTATTTGTAATATTTGTGTCACACATGTCATTTTTATATTATTTTCACAGAAAACATGCTTTTGCTTACCTATTTTATATTTTTTCTTACAGTCATTACTAATATAGGTACATCTTTTATTCACATGACTGAATTTTAATGCTTAAGGAATACATATAGGTACATACACATAAACACCCATACACACACACACACACACACACACACACACACACACACACACACACACACACACACACACACACACACACACACACACACACAGACACACACATATATATATATATATATATATATATATATATATATATATATATACAGGGTGATTCAGGTCTAAGTAGCCAAACTCTAGGTGATTCTAGGCATCCTTTACATCCAAAAACTTCATTAAAAGTATGGTCCGATTCCGAAGGGAAAAACAGATATCTCCCATTTCCTGTTTTTTTGACGTAGTGATGTCTTTTATCGAATAAGAAAGGTTTGCTCAAAAACGGTTTATGATAATTAAATTCTAATTATGTCATCACAAAATAGACAAAATTTCCTTTCAAAAAACAGTTATTTAATTCACTAAAACTATTGACAAAAGATACTTTCTGGACGTCCAATTACGCGCTTCTGTTTTCCTAAGTCCCTTAAAGGATTACAGATTCAATACTTACATGAAAACTTCAAAACTTCTACATTAAGTAAGCATTAAATCTATGCAAATGAAGTGGTGGTTTATTGAGGGATAAATTGAACGATTGGCTCCCTTTTATCAAAAAAATGTTGAATGTAGTTTTGGTACATTCAAATACCTTGTGTGGAAAAATTTTAAATTATTCATTTTTTATTGACCAAACAGTGGGAATCTATTGTGCTGTCCGGAAGTTATACAAATTAACTGAAAGAAACGATTGGAAAAGTTTTTCATCTGGGAGATACGTTACATTTTGTGTTTTCCATTTTGTGTTTTCCACAGCTGAAAATATTCACAGAACGGTAAAAACAGCCAGTTTAATGATTCAGAGGCTGAGCTTTTAGCACAAACGTACTCTCAAATGGTTTATATATTAACTTAAGCATCGTATGATTGCATGAAAAGCGAATGAATTAAAAATTGAGCCTCTAATGGTGCAAGCAGTCCTATTCTATTATATAATGGTTAAATAAATTTAAATCCTACTGGATATCAAGGGAAACGCCCCTGAAAAAATCGTTTTCATTATTTGCCTTAAGTTCAATATAACGCCATCTCAAGCATTGGCTGCACTATTTTTTTTTTATTTTATTTATTTTTTTTTTTTTTTACGGCGCATCGACATCTGGGCGATTAGCACCGACATCCATGTACGGCACGAGCAGAGTTCAAAAATGATGGTAATATCGCTCGCAGATTTTTTGGCAATCTAAAATTAAGTACCGAAATTAATAGAGTAACATTAAACATAACATTAAAAAATGAATTTGGGAACCATTTTGAACATGGTTTCTAGTGGTAAATCAATTAATATGCCGAAATTAACTGAATTAAATGGTGAGACTAAAGATTTATATTTGAGGCATTATTCATGGTATTATTATATGTCATTGCCTTTACATTGACTACTTTTACATGGACCTGATATTATTCCCTTTGAACAATTATCAGAAGAAGCATTTGAGGGCCAACTCAAGGAAGGTATCTAAGAGAACACAATACTAGGAAAAACTATCGTATTCATATAAATATAGATTTAATGAAAATACATATTTATCTCTCTCCATCCATCTCTCCTCTCATCAGATCCATACTTGCCAACTTCAAGAAAGGTTAGCTCCAAAAACAAAAATAAAAAATTGAGGAAATCGTTTTATCGTACATAATTATAAATAGAAATGATAGTATTTGTTTAAAATCTAATGATTCTGAGGAGGAATAATTTTTTTTTTATTTGTAAAAGTTCTGTATATGTATATATATTATATACGTTCGTAAATATCACATGTATGTACATGTGGATGTCTAAATACATTGCATGTAAGTTTATACAATAATAAATTATTTTTTTAAGTAAAAACTTCTTTTTTCTTCCATGTTTTTGTTTTCTAATAACAGAAAAAAATAATAAACCTTGTCTAGACCAAAATACGATTTTTTCTTTCTTGCCCCATATACTCGTCACACTATGCGCAGGTGGGAATTGAACCCACCATTTCCCGCATATGAAACTAAGGTGTTAGCCACTAGACCACGGGAGACCCCGGCTCTACCTAATGAATTAAATTTCCATTCAATGATATGGATCACGGTAGCCTAATTCTCACCACTCGGGACGATAATACAGAAGAAGGATGAAGGGACAAGTCATGTGCATGTCCAGTTAATTTTTCTAAAATAGCGTCACACAGGAGCTGCATGACTAAGGAAATAAGCTTAAAATAACCTATATTAATAAATGAAAAACATTACTCTACTTAATAAGTACACAAAAATTTAACATTTTGTTCATTGATCTCGGTAAATAATAAAAGCTTACACATGCAAAAAAGAAAAAAAGTCCGACTCGCAGGAACTGCGTCATCTTAGCGCGGTTCCATTCATATCCGTAGTGTTATTTTGTAGACTTAGAATAGAAACAGTTATTACTTTGTTTGGATCATTCCTAATGTAAACAAATATGAAAAAAAAAAACAACAAGATTTGCGGCTAGGGATGAAACTATCCTAAGCAGAAATTACTCTTTCTGCCGTCCCAAGTTTCGGTCTACGAAGACTCTTCTACGAATATATTTCTAATTTACTTAACTTGCAGTGCTAACATATCCATTTTACTTTTAAATGCAATTAAACAAAATAAAATTGTACATGAAAATGAGAAAGTAGTGTTATTTTTTATTGAACTAAGGCCACATTCAACCACAAAATATAATTATATTTCTAGTATAGCATTTGGCTGCATGACTTCCTACAGGTAAAGGTAACTGTCAGCTGTCCTAGAATGCTTGATGAGAACAATGAATCTTGATTTATGAAGTGCAATAAAAGCCTACCTGAACCGGCAGACTACCTCGACCCGGACTGACCCTACACGGCGAATATTTACGTTTTCAGTTCTGTTACAGGTTCAAAGAATTTGTATTTATTCCCCTGTTTTATTGAGAAATACATCCTCCTCCTAGAAGCAATAACAAAATAACAAGAAATAAAAACAGACAAAAAGAACCGTATAAATTAACGAAATCAATTATCGTTTATCAAACTTCTAAGTTATATGTACTTATTTCTCCGTTTGACATCGCCTAATCAAAACTTTCTTCAGAACCTGTTTTCTAGAGCATTTAGTAAGCTTTCGAATGGTAACCATCCGTTTACCAAGATTCTCAACCGTTTTCGAGATATTAAGAAATTATACGAAGTTCCCAAAACTTTTTATTATTTCTGACAACAGAAAATTGGTCTCATTT
Organism: Gonocerus acuteangulatus; assembly: GCA_946811695.1. NCBI lineage: Eukaryota > Metazoa > Arthropoda > Insecta > Hemiptera > Coreidae > Gonocerus > Gonocerus acuteangulatus. The sequence continues at coordinate 119,561,641 of OX328123.1, read as the reverse complement.
TACCTATCCTGTTTTACACACACATACATTTTCCTTACAAATACAACATAAGAAATTACAAAAATAAAAAGCAATAAAAAACCAAGGGAAAGAGACAAAAATTACAAAAAGAACGACAAAAACCCGTTCATAAGAACAAAACAGACGTATTTGAAGTTTTAAGCACTTATTTCTCCGATTGACATAACCTAATCAAAAATAGTTTTAGAATCATTTTTGTAGAGAATTTAGTAAGCTTTCAAATAGTTTCAATCCACTTACCACGATTTCCCAACCGTGTTCGAGATATTAATGAAAGTATACGAAGTTTCCAAAACTTTTCATGTCTGTTCATAAAATATTTTATTCTAACCCTTCCTTAACTCCAAACGTAACATAACTTTCAACATATTAGTTTTAATGAAAGTAGAACATGCAGATAATGTTTCAACTGAATCCCGTAATTCTAAGTACCCAAACCAAAAACGGTATTCAAAAACTATTTTTCCAATTTTCTCGACAACGGTTAAAGCTATCGCCTTGAAAATGGTTTCATTCGTTTTTCTAGCCCAAGAAGCCTATAAAACGAGTACTTACAAGCTTATGAACTCAAAAACGTAAGCGTTACGATTTTTTCTGCGCTAATTTCGCCCCAAACGCCATCTTCCAGTGGGCGGATTTTGCTGGTTAACGAACTTGACCTTTCAAATTGGATGACAGATTTTTGTACCAAATTTCATCAAAATCGGACCATTCGTCTTCTATTTAGAGAGCGAACAGACAAATATATATATATATATATATATATATATATATATATATATATATAAATATATACATATATATATATATACAAATTTGAACCACCGTTATTTTCGGTTTCTAGGGGTTCTGAAACGCAAAATTTTCTAGTCGGCACTTCCGGATTGTTTCATTGTATCAACCTTATAAGCGGGGTTCCTCCCTATGGGGGAGGGAGGAACCGCGCTAAAAGGCAACAATCATAGCAACCGGACACATAATCAGCGCTTGTAGTGGTAGCATTAACAACCAATGCTCGAGCTGGTTTGGCAGGTTAATTCAATTTGAACTTAATGAATAAATAAATAAAAGAGTAAATCACAACTTTTCATGAACAGACTTTCGTCATGAGTAAATTTGGCTCCGAGGAAAACATTCCAGGAGGACCGATTTTATTCGTAGGTTCGATGAAGATATTGAGACATTTTTAATAATTCTTTCCTCAGTGCAACCTCCATAGCTGCATCAGAACGTTAAACAAAATCGATGTGATGGCTCATTCAAAACAACTACTACTAAATTCATTATCTCCTAGTGGTGCATAGTGCGTCTACAAGTCCATACGTGTCGGTCTTTCGGTTAGAAAATTTCTTGTTTCTTGCTATGTTTTGCCTTTTCGGTCGTGGCCATTTTCTACCATGTCTACAAGCTTCAGGTTTTCTCATTGCGTGTTCTTTTCATGCCCATTTCTTTATGCTTATTTTGATGTTGAAGGATTGTGCTATGTTATTTTCCAAAACCTTTCGTTTGATATTTTTTTCAGACCATCTGATTCTGACGTTTCTTCACAAACAACCCTTTAAAAAGGTTTAAAGGGGTCTGAAGTTGGTCTCGCTACACAGTTTTCACTACTGTGTAGCGAGAGTTAATTTACGTCCGTGTTATCTTATTGGTTTACGACAGTTGTCCGTAGTTATGTAAGATATAGTAGAACGAACAGCCCATGAGCGCACACTTCAAAATACAATACGTGTTATCCGTTTCATGTCTAAAGTTGTAACTAGTATTTGTCTCTGTAATGTTTATTAGGGTAGTGGGAGTTATTAGCCCACAGCCTCCGAATGGTATGATGGGATTGCTTCCTCAGATCTCGCCCATCAAGAGCAGCTAAACATAGGAGGAAGCCTTAGAACGAGTACTATTACTGCCCTTTGTCTGTTAATGTGAGGATGTTGGAGTGTGGTGTACTAGTGTATTGTATGTGTATGATAGCCCATCCTAAAGGAGCACTGGCTTAACTCTCCACATACAACAATAAAGGAGAGTATTGTGTTTATGTAGTAGCTGATGTCTTTCGAAAATTCTTTCATATCAAGTGTGATATTCAGTTTTCCCCGCTTCTGCATTCCGTAAGAAGTTGTTTAGAGGTAAAGTCTCTCGTAAGTATCAAAAGTTTTATTGTTCTGTCCAGTCTTGAGACTTTGCTTGTTAGTCTTGTGTGGCCAATTCTGTTTACTCCTTAAGTTTTTGCATTTTAATTGCATTGGTCAAGTCCTGTGTGTGAATAATCGGTTGAGCTCATGATGCCTTGTGGCAAGTATTGCATAGGAATATGCTATTGATATTTTTTTTTCAGTACCCTAATAGGCCACGAGGGTCAGATAATGTAGAGATATCAGATTCTTGATGATACGGTCAGATTACGGGATACGGTAGCCAGTACTATGCTCGGCAGCCTGATTTTGCCCTTTACAGGTACCTATTAATATAATTGAAGGCTGCATGGGTTTAGGGAAGGTCTGGGACAACAATCGCACCAATGAACGAAGACACAAGAAGATGAAGTCGTCAGTATGCTCGTATTTTGAACTGAGATTCTTCAGCATGTTACTTGAGTGCTCAATCACTGAGCTAATTTCGCCCCCATTGATATTAAAATATTGAGATTAAAAAATCGGCATACTGTGATATTGAACGATTTCAGTGCCTCGATTGCGTTCTAGGGTTGAATGAACTCCGTGTAGCTATTTATCGCAATAAATAACTGTGAATGACAGGTGTATTTTTTATTTGCAACGGAATTTTTCGGAAAGGGGGCCATAATCTTTTCTCCGCTTACTTGGTTAGCGGCGGCTATAAATCTCAAGCTGGAACTGAAGAAACTAAGCGAAGCGAAAAGAGGCAAGAACCCGTTGGATAGTAAATGGAGGTGTTGGAGGAAAAGATGGAGAGGGAGGAAGGGTTGACTCTGGAGATAGGGCTAAGGAATTGTAGGGGAGTGTAGGAGGAGAGGGGATGGGCGCCGGACCGGAAACACTGCCTTCTCGACCGGAACTAACACACTCAACACTAAATATAAACTTCACAACACTACGCCTTCTGTCTACCTCCACCTTAACTTTCCCAAAGACCTTAGTGTCTTCTTATAAGGGAAAGCTTGGGAAAAGATAAAACTGCAATATCAGCTTTTGGAGTGAATCCCTGTTGATTGGATGTGATTTCAAAAATGCGTCTTCTATGCTCGCAGGAGACTCACAGATTCAGAATGAGATAAGGATAAGTCTCGTTAGAGCTACAGAAGAGTTCTGAAGTGTAAAAAATCGAACAAAAGAAAAGAGCTAGATATATATATATATATATATATATATATATATATAAACAAAACGTACACTCAACAGTGCATACAAGAAAACGGTATTATATTTACCTAACATAGACATGAACAATGTAACAGTTAGTTTATGTTAAACAGTTACGTCTACAATTAAGTTTGGTAACTTCTTTGAAAAGGAAAATTAGCTGTTTTATGTGATATTCATAATTTTTCATCAGATTTTCGGTCAATGAAGTTTAAGTTATCACAAAAGTTATGGCCGTGGACTATTTCCCGTGTCTTAAGCCTGACACGCCCAGGACGTATCCATGCGTATGGAAAAGTCGGCGTATAAGATGGTAACGCAATACCCGAAAAATATAATGTATGTGATTACTTTTAGCGTCTAAGTTTCAGAAGCATTTTACTAAAAATTGATATAATTTCAGATGGGCTAATGTTCTTGCCAACCTGACGTTAATGTAGAATAAGAGAATACACAAAAAATAAATGAACAAAAAATAATTGAAACGTCTTACTCTGGTGACGCCGGCTCATGTGTTCAGAATGTTTTGTTGTATATTCATATATACAATATAAATGCATTAGACCATCCACACGTTAAGGAATGGAGGGTTAGTATTCGGAAGCGCCGAATGGAGGCAATTTTTTCTCGAATCACTAATAGTCCAACTCTTTTGAGTTGAATGTTGAGAGAGGGCTCGCTATTTTCCAAATAACAACTCCAAATAAAGCTTCATATTACATAAGTGGGCTGCATTATAAAAAAAAATGATAAAGTATAAAATTGTTGGAAAGGTTGCAATAAATAAAGCCTTTCTAAAAAATTGTGATTCACAATTTTAAATTTGCACAATTCCACTTTTTATTTGTCTATCATTCATACTTTCCTTTTGTTTTACTAGATTTTTTTCATTGTAAAGTTTTAAAAATAAGGATGAATATTAGTAACTGGTGTATATAGTACCGTGAATAACAGTTCTTTTTTAAGGGGACAAAAAGGAAAGTGTTAATTTTGTCGAAGATCTTGGTAGTTATGTGGTCACTATGAATTCATTGAATATGTTGCCTGCTTTCAGTAAATTAATGATACATTTAGCGTAGTAAGTTTTGAAATTATGTTAGCATGTGTTTCACAGTTTGTTCAATGATTTACATTTAGATTTATATGATTTGTTGCTATGTTTCTCGTATGTCTGCAATTCTAAATCTGGTAAGTCCAATTTATTATTTATTATTTTTAAACGTAGGCCACTTTGTGATGTACCGTTTACTATATCTTGGTTTATTACCAGTGATCAACTTTCTCCAGTGAAGTAAAAATTTCACTCCGTCGTGCAAGAGCTGCATAACTAAACACATTCTTTAGAAGATGGATAGTGTACACTGCATCCCTAAATAATTTGCTTAAAATAACTAATGAATAATTTTATTTAAAAAATGAATTATATTTGTAATAAAAAGATGATTCGATTATTTTCTTTTGGAGCGTAGTGCGTACGACTCTTTATGGGTATTGATAAATAATAAGAAAGTCCACATGTAAAAAGAAATCGGATGCAGCTGTTCAGCATTTCTAATGGTGAAAGTAACAACGCCCGAATCGGAATGGCGCCTTAAATCAATTTGGGCATACTACGATGTAACCCCCAACTTTAAATGAACTGAATCAGTTTATTTTTTAAAAAAAAACATCTTTCTCTGCAGGTACACAATACTTATACTGCGTATCATTGCAAAATAAAAATAAATTAGGGTCAGTAGTAAGCCCTCCTTCCATATGGACCGATTCTGCTTGTTAACTGACTCCTCCAATCGTTCGCCAGGGGAATGCCACATTCAAGCGTTATCCCGAACAAATAGGTTGCTCCTGATGATATATAAGCTATATGCGAGGATATAATGGAAAGGGAAGTCTTGGGAAAGGCCCTTACGGTGAACCTAGTAAATGGCGGTAGCAGGTCACGAGTTTATTGGCAAAATCTAACCTGAAACACGCAGGGAATTCTCTCTGAAACCACACATTCCCAATTTCTCCTTCTCATATATGGTGGTATGGTATATGTGTTGAATTTTTATCAAGCTACGTTACGTTATCTTTTCCTTCTGAGTGCAGGGAAAGTTTTAAGATTCCAAAAATATATTATTTGAGAGATAATAGTTGGCCGCGGGTATCGGGAAGATAGATACAGTCAGAATCGTATCTAATGAAACTACATTTTGTAACAAGATGCGTTTTATTGTTGACGTTTCTGTTTGAAATTAAAGCCTTCAAAGGGGCTGTAAAACAAAGAGGACAAAGCTAATACTAATTTATATACAGATGAAATAAAAGGACATTATTCATAGGTACGAGTAAGAATGATACATACAGCACTAATATTTCTCAAGTGAAACATCTCAAAAATAGTTTTTTTTTTTTTTCTTCAGTTGATTATGAAAGACATGGTAAATATCTCTTTATCAGTATGTACATAGCTCCAGGGCTTGTACGCCGGAAGACACTCTTCCTGTCTATATGCTATTCCCCCTACATAAGCAAGAGTGACACATTTTCATGATTATTTACTTAGTTTTATTTTTTGAGTTGTTTCACATTAGAAATACTAGTGCGATGTGTTAAATGCTTGTTATAGATTCAACTTAAATTAAAGGTAGTTTAATACAGATTTAAAACTTATTCATATACCAAAACCGAACTCTGACTATATCAACTGCCGTAATAATTTATGAACATTTTAAGACAACTATGAGGAACAACGCCAAGCAAATTTTGTTTGTGTGTATTTAATCGCTTTTCAGCAATTGAACTATTTACGCCGGGATATCTATAGGTAGCCACCCTTTTATAATGCCAACAGAGCGAGGCCGGAGACCCATTCTGGTACTGGCCGCGTTCGATGTTGCTTAACTTCAGTTATCAACGGGAACCGGTGCATTCAAAGTGGCTATGGCTAATACCAAGCTAATATCCTCATATTTCATCCAATTGTTTACATTCTGGGTTCTTCCAACATGACGAACAAGGGATAGAGGAGCATTGAAGAGAAGCATTTCCAAAGAACAACTCCTGGAGTCCTATTGAGGTAAAGCTTGCCGTTCCTCAACAACAGAAACGACAGGAGAGGAAGAATAAAGAACCACTGGGGAAATCAGAAATATTGTCGCCATTTGTGTATTTCCGACCTTCCTAAGAGAATGGAGGCTGGTTTTATTCACAAGCCTCTGCACGCAAAAATATCTAAAACAAACCACAAACTTGACATTTCCAACATCTTTTATTAATATGATACAAAATTATAAAACCTCGCAATACTTTGGGATTTCGAACGACGGAGTTTGATCACTTTACAAATGAGAGCGCATTCATGACCGAATTTTTTAAAACATTCTTCATCAATCCTGCCTAAAAAGTATTGAATATGATTAATGAAATGATTTCCATACATATTAATATGTATTATTAATGTCACATGTAACCGGTTAAAAGACACGCTGTTTTGCCAGGGCTCACCTTATTTGTGCCATATGTCCAGGATTTTCTACTCCTTTTACCAATTTTCGTAGGAAATGAGCTATTGAAGTTGTTAGTTTTGCCTGTCGGTCTACAGCTGTACTCATATCGATGTCTTCGTGTCCTGATACCCATAGCAACGTAATGTATTTGTTTTAGCACTTTCCTCCGAAGGAAAGTAGCTATTGAGGTTGCTCTTATGACGGAATTTTTGAAAAATTTCTTCAAACAAATCGATCCTACCTAGGAGACACCGAAAATGACCCCCGTTAAAATTTATATATATATATATATATATTTGGTCTTACAGAAGATGACCGTGTTAGAAAAACACTCAAAATTTTATATTAAAATTATATGGCCAGATGGAGGAAGACTAACAGGGATAAATCTAAATTTGAATCTAAGTTTTCATCGTAGTTGGAAGTAGTAATTATTTTTCTTACTGGCGAAGTGGATGCTATACCTTCAACAAGCTCGGGGAAAAGGGGTCGGCCTCTCAACCCCACCACAACCTTCTCCTATTTAGTCATATTCTTCATAAAACACCTTCTCAACCCTTCAATGAACATCATACAAGATTTGAACAAAATCCTTCAACGAAAAGCAATTGAAAAGCTATGAAGTACCTCCTACTCTCCCTCTTACCCCCACCCACACCCAAAATGACCCTCTTTAAAATTCGAATACACACACACATATATATAATTCAGGTTTAAGTAGTATATCTCCAGGAGAGGATTTTAGACATCTTTCCTAACAAAAAAGTTCATTTAACGTATTCTCCGATTCCGAAGTGAAAAGCAGTTTTGTTTAATTTTCTGTTTTCTAACGTAGTCATATTTTTTATTAAATAAGAAAGGATTGCACAAATACAATTCAAGATAATTAAATTCTAATTATGCCATCATAAGATAGAGGAAATTTCCCTTAATAAAGCAGTGCTTTAATTCACTAAAACTATTGATAAAAGATACTTTCTGGTTTCAATAACGCAATTTTTTTTTCTTGACGAATCAATGGTTTCTCAAAAATTGTTTCCAAGAAATACATTGTTTGCCGTACTAAAAGAGCTAGTTTTTAACCAATTTTTAAAATTATTCACATTAATTAGTTAAAGTGTATAGAGTAAAGTCAAAACCTTTTAAATTTTATACAATGCCAAAAAAGCAACAGGCATTCTATATAATACCTAGGCATTTCACACAATGCCTAGGTAATGTGTGTAATATGTTCTAAAAGCTATTAATTCCGTACTTTGCCTAAACATTCTATAGAATGCCTGGCTTCAATACTTTGTTAGTAACATACGTATATATTATATCGGTCATCCCATAAGTAACGTCGGATTACTGTAACCAATGAAACCCGTTCAATTTAAAGTGCATCAACCATCTTGTTATATAACAGTTTGCCAAATTGAGAAAACAATTTCAATGCCTTTGCTCAAAATTTTGGCATTATATACAGAAAGCTAACACATCGTTTTTCACTTCATTGACTGATTTCAGGTCCTGCAGCTTAGACTGCTAAAAAGGTTTCGATAAGCTGAAGCAGCGTTCGGGAGATCCATTTCAAATGAAATTTTAGCGCAAAATAAATAAGTCCCAGCAAACAAAACATTATAAAATGAAAAAAAAAATATACGCAAACATAAATTGAAAAGGGGAGAATAGTAACACAAATATACATTACTTAAGAAATGGCCTATATATATATTATATATATATATATATATATATATATATATATATATAAATATATACTTTTGTTGCTGTTCCTCTAGGGATGGAAATGCGAGGGAAGTGTTATATAAAATAAAAGAGGAGCGTAGAGGGGAGGGGGTTAAGGGCTGAGGGTGAGAAATGGCTTCTGAGGCAGCCTCAGAGAACAATAGCCTCAAAGAAATTGCTTAGTAATTTACGGTCTATACTCTTTGTAACAAAGATAGGTCGAGAATCACCGTCACGCTACTATTTCTCACATTTTATAAAAACCTTTAGCGGCATCAGTTCTTAATATATACATATATTCATACATACATTTATATATATATATATATATATATATATATATATATATATATATATATATATATATATATAAATGTGCTTCAATATTCACGTTAACATATATTTACGTGCCCTCACTTTGTATATGGACATATATAGCAGGGGAAAATGTATCAAATAAAAATACAGGCAATTTTGGAAGTCTCCCTAAAAGTAACATAAAAATAAACTATTTGTTAATTTTATTCGCTACTTACTAATTACACTGGGTTTACACGCGGGAGACTAGGAGACCAGAAATATTGAAACAATCGATACATCCAGTAGACATAGTTGGGAGAGAAAATTGGGATTAGAACTTGGTGCGGTGCAAACTTGCCACAGCCAGAATTTAATTAGGCCTCCAGGGCGCGGCTCTCAACATTTAAACAATAATTACACAGGTCTACAACCAAAAATTTGGTTTGATGATTTTGGCTAATCTCTGTTTCTCGGTGTGCTGAGGCCGAGAATGAAGTCCGTTTTTCCATAGAACATAATATACCTGCTATACACATAAATTTGGTAAGAAGTAGGTTTTTTTTTTTTTTTTTTCCAAACGATTTCTCTTTTTATAAACAGACATCTTTCACTAGGTGGTGTAGGCAATGACTCCCTCAGTAGATGTTGTAGGCCTGAGGGTGTCTAGGCACGACCTGTTCTGACAGGAACGTACTTGTTTGGTCTCAGATGTCACCGTCTGAAGCTAAACGAGATTGAACCTGTTGTATCAGGAACTTGGAGCTAAATTTCTGTTCATTCTCTCAGTTCAGTAGTATCAACTGAAGTGAACACATTCACTGAGGTCTCTTAGTTGTGTCAAAGTGATTAAGAACGTATTTTAGGGTTTGAAAGTGCATTTAGACAAAAGATGCAGCTCAGTTACTTGGCTCCCGTCTTAAAAACAAAAATTTATTACAGCCAGGCACTTCTTTTTCATGGTATCGACACCGTGAAGCAGTTTTTGTTCCTTACTTTGCTCTGGATGAGAATCTTATTTATTGCAAAGACATTCTTGGTCTGATGGGTCAATTTGGTATACAATATGACCCGATTCATTGGCGTCTATTCATAGACTCATCAAAGCGAAGTCTAAAGGCTGTTATGTTGCACAATGGCAATACTTATGCTTCAGTTCCAGTTGGCCATTCGGTACATTTAAAAGAAACATACGAAAATTTGTCATTAGTTCTCGAACGAATTCATTATAATGAGCATAACTGGTTGATATGTGGAGACTTGAAAGTACTGACTATGCTCTTAGGTCAGCAATCAGGGTACACCAAGTTCCCTTGTTTTTTATGTTTATGGGATAGTCGAGACAGAAATTCCCATTGGAACAACAAAGACTGGCCATCACGAGGATCTCTGTCGCCAGGCCAAAAAAATGTAATTAGGAGAAGTTTGGTTCCTTCTGACAAAATCCTGCTACCTCCTCTACACATAAAGCTAGGGCTGATAAAACAATTCGTAAAGTCTCTCAATAAAGAAGGTGAATGTTTTAAGTACTTATGCTCCAAGTTCCCACGATTAAGTGATGCATAGCTAAAAGAGGGGATCTTTGTAGGCCCAGATATTCGGAAACTTTTCACAGATCCACATTTCACTCAGACCATGAATGAGAAGGAGAAGGAAGCTTGGAATTCTTTTAAAGATGTTGTTGAGAAGTTCCTTGGTAACGTGAAGGATCCCAACTACAGAAGTATCGTGGAACGCATGTTGAAGGCATTTCAATTACAAGGTTGCAACATGAGTTTGAAAGTTCACTTCTTACATTCGCATGTGGACTATTTTCCGGAAAACTTAGGGGAAGTAAGTGAAGAACAAGGGGAAAGGTTCCATCAGGACATCCCGGAAATGGAACGTAGGTATCAGGGCAAATGGAACGTAAACATGATGGCTGACAATTGTTGGATGCTGCAGCGTGAATCATCTGAAGAGTCCTACAGCCGGAAACGAACACGGAGAAATTTTCAAGAGAAAAAAATACGTTTTCATAAAAATAATAACTAAATATGCCACTGTTAATTCTGAAGCTGTTATTTCTACACATTTATGTATTTTGTACAGTAAACAACATTGAAATAACTAAAAGATCATGGAAATAAATGAAAACTCTTATTCGCCAATTCTGTTTTCTTTTAATGGTAGTACCTCTGCCCTTACTTGAGATTGAACAATTTCCTTACGTGATGGAGAGGGACTGACCTCATGTTCGGCTTCAGCACCCCAAGGAGCATAGAGATTGACCAAAATCATCAAATCAAATTTCAGAAAGATTATTTTTGTAGACCTGTGTTATTAATTTGCGCGTAAATTAATTACAGTTAATTGTGGACTCCACAATTATATATCGTTATTAATATTTATTGAAAATAATGAAAGAAATATTAGTTTGTTATTTCTTGTTAGTAGTTGTATTTGTAAATTCCTTCATAAAACGATTTTAAAGAAGATATGATGAGGGATAAGATATGACCTTTAAGAAAACTGCAGAATTCTAAATTGCAATGTATTGACTACAAGAACAATCAGGTTTAAGCCGGAGTACCGCAGAACGCTTAATTCGTAAGGAAAAGAAAGTCATTGTTTTTGTCTGGACACCTCAGCATATACATTGAAAATCGGGGAGAAGATTTTATACAAAAAAAATACCAGTGTGCACACTGCACTGTCGGGCCAAACGACATTTCGTGTTTCAATAAAGACAAACTTTACACTTTATCTTACGCCCGCGCGAGGCAATTCTGCCATGAAGCGCCTCGCAGACCACAGGAAGGAAATCATCAAATTCTTGTCGTCTGACTCTGGGGTGATGAGAGCACTGCAGGATGTGAGGTGTGATGCGTCCATTCTGCCGCCATTGCACAGTGGATAGTCGTCTGTGTCCACCAAACCGATTCGGTGCAGGTGAGCCTGTAGGTAGTCGTGTCCGGTGCACCGGTGCATTTGTGATTAGCTTCTCCCAAATTTTACTCGTTGCAGCTGTGAGGTGTCCTTCAGCAACAGCTATTTTCATTGCAGTATTTATTTGAGAGTAGGCCGAAGATAGCGTTATCAGAGCTGTTTTTCGTTTGTGCCTTTCTTTGCCAATTCGTCGGCTTTTTCATTTCCAGGCACTCCTATGTGGCTAGAAATCTACTGAAGTACCACAGTGCCTTTGGCTGCTATTTTTGCAAGCCTCTGTCTGCATTCATTAGTGCGATGGCAATCAGTAGGCGAGTTTGATATTACGGCTAGTATTGCAGCCTCTGAGTTCACGAGGAATACTATTTTTCCGGATAATTTCCCTCAACCTCTCCGACTGCCTCCATAATAGCAGCCACTTCCCCGTCGAAATTGCTCAGCGGCTTCCAGACAGGTGTGGCTCCTTGAAATTCTCGTGAGTAGTAGCCTGCGCCTGTTTCGCCAGTGGCAGGTATTTATGAGCTATCTCAAGGCAGGTATTGAATGTATGGTCTCAAGAGCAGCCTTCCTCAGCTCTATTTCAAGGGGTGGAGGGTTTGGTGCATTATGGCTGTTTAAACGAGATAAAGTCTTGCGGTAGTATGGGAAACACTTCTTGAATCACCATGGCTAGTGCTAGAGTGCTTGGCTGGATATTGTACTAGACCATGAGTTCCTTTGCACGCTTCAGAGGTGTGGTTTGAGTTTTTAGACGGTGGCACGCCGGGATGTAATTATTTCATGTTGTTGGGTTAATCCTCCTTGTACGCTCCCAAAACTTCAGAACAGCCCTTTCTCGCCTCGCACTCAGAGGCTCAATACCCGCTTCAATTTCCATGGCCGCAATTGGTGTTGTTTTAGCAGCTCCGGTTATGATTCGTATGGCTCGGTTATGAACTTAATTTATGCGCTCTTGTCTACTATCACTGGCAAGGTCCATTACCTCCAGTATAGGCCTGACGTAGGATTTCTATGCTCATAAAATTTAGAACAACTGTGTCTAGCCAGATTTTTGTCTTTTAAAAATTGGATTATTCATTTTGACATTTTCGTAATATATTTTTTCTTATTATCTAATATTCCGTTGAGAATACGTTTGGTTAACTCTCTATTGAGCTTTTTAAAAAATGATTTCGACAAAATAGTTCAAAAACAAATCTCAATCAAAAAGAAAAAGATAATAGAAATATTGAAGAAAACGTGACTCGTGATGAAAGACACCGATTGATCAAAAGTGGTAGGTAAGTCGATATGCCATTGCCTTGTCGAGAACACAAATCACTGTCAGAGTCAATAGTTGTTTATCTCCTAAGAATAAAATGAAAAGAAGGAGAAAAAATCAAGACTGTTTTGGTAGAAAGTTGGCTGTTTGGAAGTTGGAAATATTCTAAGCGGGATTTAGGTGGAGGGCAGATAGCGTGTCCAATAATGTTATTGGCCCGTGATAGATGTGACGTCAGAAGTGATGGATTCGACGCCAGTTCAGCAGTTTCTACCTACAGGCACACTCTAGCCAGCCAAGCCATTTTACCAAATCTCTTTTCTTTTATCGACAAATATTACACGGAAACGAAAACATGATCGAATGAATCAAAATTTTCTCCTGTCTTATTTATACTAGTTTTATTATTGTTTCGTCCCTTGTAATTTGTAATATTATTCACTTTGCAGAATCAACTTGCAGAAACTGCGTCATCTTAAAGCGATTCCGTTTTAGCTCTAGAGTTACTTGAAAAGCTTTTTTTTTTTTCTTATAAGGCACTTCAACCACTAGGGTCATTGGTGCCTATGTATATATGTGCGATTGAAAATGCATTGGCTTACTTATGCCAAAGAAGATGCTTTGGAAAGCTTTGAGTAGAAACAGTTAAATTTTGTCTTTATTTTTCTTGGAAGAGTAAATACATGTAAAAATATTAAATGAAATCTCAAAGCGAAAAAAGACCTTAATGATGAATGAACCAAGAAAAAACGATACCATTTAAGCACCGATTCCTCCAAATAACATCGGTTTATCAAGAACTGTATTTTTAGTACATTTAATAATCGGTTAAATATATGCTATACATTTACTAATATCCTTTATTTACTGAAATTCGGTAGTTAGCAGATTTTGTTTGGAGAGTAGTTTTTTGAAAATTTGTCACTATCTTAACCTTTTCATTACAATCAATTTTTGAACTGTTATTGCGGGTAGAAAAAAACACTTGTGAACATTAAAAGTAGCATCAGACTTGACGAAAATTGAAAACAAATTTTAAAAATATAATAAAACGACGATAATGAAAAATAATTTTTACAAGTAGATCAAACTGATAATTCAATTTTTTTATTGACCTTTAGAACAGAATATTACTGAAATAAAATAAGAATGTAGCTTGTGCGGTTGGCAGCATTCGACATTTTTGGTCTAGTCTCTCGTCAATGAGTATTGTTACCTACTTGCGATCCACGCAAGATATCAGGTCATCCCATAAGTAATGTCGGTGGACTGTAGAATGTGTGGATCCAAGTTTTTCTGCCAGCTTTTCGACTGATACGACAGGATTTTCTTCTACAGTAATCTGCAGGAGTTCGTCGACCTGTACGGGGTTCGTCTTCAAGCTTGCGATTTCCAGCACGAAATCGTACAAACCACTGCTTGTCGCCATTTTCTCCTTTTTCAAACTCCCAATGCATAACATGGCGTAAGTGGTTTATTGGGAGATCCATTTCAAAAGAAATTTCAGCACAGAATATATAAGTTTGACCAACCAAAACATGTTAATTAGAAATTTATTTAATGCTTTAATAAGCAAAAAATGTAAACCAAAATAATTATTATTATTATTAATGGAATGACCTGATATAATAGATAAATAATTTTATTTATGGGTTCATAGTTAACGTCGTTTGTATGTTATAACGATGTTACCAAAATATCAAAACTACTTTCATCATGATGATTAGATAGTTAGCCGTCGAGGTGATAAGTAAAGATGGAATGGTTGGGATTCGGCTAAATAAACCTCAATATGATTTTGTTTTAAAAAATCTAAAAAAAAAAAGAAATTATGATTGTGATAGGTAACAGAGCTATAGATACAATTAACTTATAAAAGAACATATCGTCTTAAATTCTTAGAATGAAAAAGTAAATAGGTACAAGTAAATAGGTCATTCTAAGAATTTAAGACGATATGTTCTTTTATAAGTTAATTGTATCTATAGCTCTGTTACCTATCACAATCATAATTTTTTTTGTTTTTGTATTAATTTCTTTTTTTTTTTGTCATTTTAGCTGACGAAGGCTACCAATGAGTAGCCGAAACGTTCGAAATATAGATTTTTTAAAACAAAATCATATTGAGGTTTATTTAGCCGAATCCCAACCATTCCATCTTTACCTTCCAAAACTACTTTAATGTCTCCAATTAACATACGTGTAATCAAGGGAAACCTCTGCGGTTCCTAAATGAATTTCTCGTCTCGACCCACCATTTCTAAGGGATGGTTTAATTTTTTATTACCCTTTAAAGCGTAATAATAAATTAAAGGCTGCCAATAATATTACCCTCAACCCTCCTCGCTCTCTCCACTTTTCCCCACAACACAGCGAAACCCTACCAATTTCCACTTTACCGCTTGTATGGTTTAACAAAGGGATACAGCCCTAAAAGCTCCACCCTGGCCAATATTCAACATTGCCCGCCGTTCAACAATTATCGAATCTAACTTAATTGTGTATTCAAACTGATTCCTAATTTCTCGGTATGAATTTTAATGTGTTTGTGCACTAATTGCGAAGAGAACAAGAAAGAAACCATAGCTAATAGAAAGATCACAGAGAAAAAATGAATGACTAATTGCACAAACTCATATAGTCAATTCTAACCTTTGAAACGCGATTTTTCAAATTCAACTCCAAACAGAATTTATATTTCCTTTCAAATTTTTAAAAAGAAATCATGTTTTATGGACATTTTATTAATAACAAACTCCAATCAAGAAATAGCACCTTGGCTATTCCACATGAGAAGTATGAATACATTCTGAAGGCAGCAATTAAAGATGCATCCCTGAAATATTTGAGAAACACGATAGAATATAGATGCATCGAAGGGAAATCTAGAAAACGAGTACTTTTAAGCATATAATGTAAGCGTAACGATATTTTTTGCGCAAATTTCGCTCAAAAACCATGCACCGGTGGGCAAATTCAGCTGGTTAACGAACTAGACCTTTCAAATTAGAAGATTTTTGTACCAAATTTCGTCAAAATCGGACCATTTTTGAGGCATCCAGAGAGCGAACAGACACACACACACACACACACACACACATATATATATATATATATATATATATATATATATATATATATATATATATATATATACATATATATGTATAATTAAAAATTTGAACCACTGTTATTTTCGTTCTCTACACGAACGTAAAATTAGAAACGCATCATTTTCTAGTCGACATATCCGGATTGCGTCATGAGGTCAACCTTATAAGCGGGGTTCCTCCCTATAGAGGAACCGTTCAAAAACGGTCACAATATTATAGCTCATACAAATATTTTCAGTACCCTATCTTTCAAAATATTTGTAATTTTGTTTATTTTTTTTTTTTTATTTTTATTTTTTTTTATTTATTTTTTTATTTTTTTTTTTTTGCTCTTTTCTCCATGATAATTTTTCATATTTGTTTTCCTTGTTTGTCCACATCGAACATAAACTGCACGCAGTAACCTGCACATTCCCCATCCTGAAATGTCTCTTACTTATTAAAGAAAGTTAAAATTAAAAAAATATGCATTCCTGAGAAGGAAGGATATTAACTCTGCATTAAATATGCAGAGTACTCCTATGAAAATCAAAGTATTCGTAAACATATATTATCCAAGCGGATATTGCTCCCTTGAAAAGGAGGGAGACAAAATTAAAAGGAAAAATCGATTAACAAAAAAAGAAATCATAAGTACACGAAAACATTTTTTTCTCATTCGCATTCAATTTCAAATAAAGAATATGAAAGTATTAACAATCTGCGGAATGGGATTGTCATTTCAAAACAATTTTGTTAGCTCCCTTTGGAATAAAATCAAATTTTTAATTAAGCTACAAACTTTTGAACCTTGTATTATTTTTCAAAACAATGATGAAGTTTAAATAAGGCCCATTTATTCTGCCATTTTGTCCCTCTGAAAACTTTTATCTGACGAATTTATAATTCAACGATTCTTTTACACTCATTAGGTCTATACAAGTAATTATGCTCGATGTTTCGAGAGCATCAAAAGACTTAAATTATATTTTGGTTAATTGGGTTTCATGAGCCTGAAATAATGAAGGCAGTCCATTTATCCTAAATTAAAAGAGTTTAAATACTATTTTAAAAGGAAGCATGCAGAATGTTTCCCCAATAAAATAGGCCTAGTTGAGGAAATCTTAAAAAAGGCGCAACTATATCTCATGATATAAAATAATAATTTAATAATAAATAAATATACGTAAGTATGCGTGCACATGTATATACACATGTGTGTGTATGTATGTATGTATGTGGGTGTGTATATGTGTATGTATGTGGGTGTGTATATGTGTATGAATGTGGGCGTATGTGTATATACGTGTGCTAGATTAGTTTAGAATTGGTATTAATATAAATTTTGTTATTTAGTATAGTTTTAGTATTAAATTTTGTTATTTAGTATAGTTTTAGTATTAGTTACTTAGTTACTAAGTTTGTATTAGTTACTTAGTTTTTATTCATTAGTGTGTGTGTAAAAAAAAAAAAAAAAAAAATATATATATGCATAAAAAAATGTATATATATATATAACATTACTCAGAAAAAATAGATATATACATATAAAAAAGATCTCTTAACTGTATTAATAGTGCTATACTGTATATTAGCATTAGTTTTAGTGCAAATAGTTCTATTAGTATCTAAGGAACATGTTAGTCGTAAGCAATGACATAGGTTAAAAAAAAAAAAAAAAGAGTACAGGTCATAAAAATTACAGTTCATTGTCATGATGGAGACCCGATGGCCGTGAGGGTTAAGGCGTGAGCACTTAAGACTCCGTGCCAAAGGTCGTGGGTTCGATTCCCACTAGGTGTGGTGGCTTTTCTTTCGAAAAAAAGAAAAGGCATCACCCCTATCCTGGCTAGAAAAGGGTGGTAACCTATAGATAACCCGTCCTAAAATTCGTAGTTAATAATAAATGGACGTTAAAATTTAAATTTAAATAAAATCATTGTCATGCACTGTCCTAAACACAAAATTACGATCCCTCTCACACGACTCTCTAACACTACACTTCAGGGCGGTGAGGACCTAGATGTTTTCTGCCCTTTAACACCCAATCCATCCATCCATCCCAATAAAATATCAAATCGACCTTTGAAAAATCATATGTTTTCTCTGAATGCTAAAGGTTAATGAATAAAATTTTCTTCTTAATAGAATTTGTAAAAAAGACAACTTGCAACGACGAATGTTCACGTTCATTCACTGATGTTTAATCTTTCTTTTAGTACTTTTCGAACTAATGTAGATATTGAGGTAGCACACATAAAAAATGTCTGCAAATCATAATCAATTCTATCTATAGAATTTTACAGAGAAGTTTACTCGGGTGAACATTATAAATATATAAATAAGTTGTTTGTCTGTTTATTCCTTATACAAATCCACACCGTTACACCTATGATGACCAACCTTGGCACACAGGTAGTTCTTGATGCGGGGAGAGCACTAGGCTATGTCAAAATCGTCTAGGACTCACAGTTCGGAGGTCACATGTTCGAACCCGAACAGCTACAGATTTTCATTATTTGATTTCAATATTACTGATTTGGTTTCTAATTTATTTTTACTTTCCTACATGCAGAAAGTAGATGTAGCATGGCACGCCGGGTAACAGCAAGTATATATAAAGTGTGCGTGGGATAATGTCTTAACACGCTAGCATTTTCATAACAAACAATTAGACGACTTCGTGGATCAACTAATCAGTTTACCAGGGAGTGGGTTTACTACACAAATTTCAAATTGAAAGATTTTTTGAAATAATATACCAAATCGATAAATTAAGAATTGGCGGAAAACGAATTAATTATTTGCCCTTACTGGCCGCTATTTTTACTACATTGTAAGGAAATGCGGTTAATAATAATAAGCTAATAAGCTAATGGAGATAAAATCGGCTACCACGACATAGAAACCCTCGTCCCAAGGCTCCACCTAAGAGAAAATGTTTCTGTTAATAATTGGACATGAAAATATCTCCCATTTTTTTGGTTTAAAAGAGAATCAATGCATGGTTTCTGACAAAACATTTTTCTATTTAACACATTTTAGCAGACAACATAGTCTGCGAAGCTGTCCGCAACCAAATACACATTTGCGGTAATCTTTCAGATATGCTAGGTGATGAACATGAATTGAGTCAGATATTTTATTAATTTTAGTTTTATTTTAATTAGGTATATTTTATATGCAACAATTAATTTTATTTTATTTTCCTTGATAATTGTTTTATCTCTCTATTTTCAATCTCTTCCAGATTTAATACTTCTCTTCAACATACATTGCCATGGGTTATTAAATTGCCTAAAAGGAAATATTTGCGAAAATAATCGAATACTTGAATAACTTCTATTTTTTATCTTTGTATTATCTCCTCTCTCTCTTATTATATATATATATATACAGTGAAACCTCTTGTAACGGACTCCTCCAAATAGCGGACACTTCTATGAACGGACAGAATATCCATGGTCCCGGCGAAAACCCCTTTAAATCAATGCATCAGAACCTCTCAATAGCGGACCCTCTACTTACGGACAACGGGCACCTAAAATCGGACCCATATAGCTGATTTCAATTCCCAATAGCGGACAGCAGGGTAAAATATTTAATTGGTTTCTTAGAATCTCAAGAAAAAACACACCCTGGGGGGGGGGCATTGCTAGTAAAATTCATAGGAAATGTCAAGAGTAAACCGTAGCCTACTGTTCCAGGAACCAAATCTTGTTTTTTTGCGCCATTTTTCAGCAGGTTTTATTCAGTTTGTATCCAGTCATGAACTCCGAAAAGGACGCGTTTAACTCTAAAAAATAATGTCGAAGTTTTAAAAGTGTATGATAGTTTATAGCTTTATGTTAGAGATCTGGGTGCGAAGTTTGACGTCGCACAGTGGGGTATTTGCCCCAAAATGCTGGCCAAAAGTCCATTTTGTAAAAGTTATCTTAGACGAAAATTAATTACTGCTAAAAATAGTTCAATAGTTTCTGTTCAACGTGTAAGGCTAATATCTGTCCTGCCATTGCCTGTAAGCCAGGTGTACCACAACAAAGTCTACAGTTTTAAATAAGCCACTGACTTGTTAACTCTACTCCGTATATTCATCTCTGTAAAGAATTAATTATTCTCGAGTTTGGAATTTTTATTGCAATTTTGGTTTTAGATCACCCTGAAGCAGATAAGCGAGAGTACATTTTTTCCTTTTTAGCAATAATTAGGCCATTTTTTAATTAGTTTGACCACATAAGAAAATATAAAATCTTTTAGCCTTTTTAACGTCAAATTTGACATAACTCGAAGGTTTTTGTTATACTTCCAAGCATTTTTTATATCAATACTAAAAGGAAGTACTCAGCTTTAAGAATATATAATCAGAAATCGCGGATTCGCGCGGATGTGCGTGTACATGCCGGTTAAAGTCATAGTTCACGAATGCATTTCTTATGTTTGTTCTTTTCCGGAGTCAAAATAATGACTAGACAAAATTTATTTGACATCATGCATTAAATAAAAGAACCTTAATTATAAATAACAACTAGATGTGCTAATGGCCTCAGCAGCCGCCGCACAAAAAAAAATCCTGCAGGCGCGCCGCTGGGAATCGAACCCACCATCTCCCCCTCATGAATTTAAGGCGCTAGCCACTAGACCACGGGAGACCCCAGAATCCTATTATTGCCTCGTGTATCCTATTACAGTGTAATAGGATGTAATGTATATATAATAATGATGATGTATATATTGTTGATGTTGATGTATATATATAATAATGTGTTGGTATGCACATATGTAATAACCAAATTGTATTTATGTATATAGGCATGTAGATATGTATGTATGTATATATGTGTAATGTTTGTTCTGAGCAAGTAGCTATAGTTGCGAAAAGCTCATAAAATAAATATAAATATAAATATATATATATATATATATATATATATATATATATATATATATATATACATATATGTTTGGCCTTGAAGCATTCCAACCGTTTAGGACATTAACGCCAGAAAAAAAAATCATTTTAGCACAGTAAAGATGCTGTAATACACACATATATAATGTAATACAAAGGGTAGGTGGGGGCAAAACCCCGCAGTTTGGGCTTTTGACGGTATTACCACTAGTATTCTGTTTTAAATTGTAAATTGAAGCATGGATAATATAAAGGGGTGTCTTAGCTATAACCTGTGAAAATATGGGCGGGTTTGAGCGAGTATTGAGGAAGTACTTCTGTTTTTTCGAAACCCTTCCTTTGCGGGGTTTTTGCCCCATCTTTAACGAAATTAAATGAAAAACACGGAACAAATCGAAAAACAGTCAAACGTTCTTTTCATTATTCTGGTACAGGCTTTGAAAGATCACAACATCGTTTATTATCACAGATATTTGTTTGACGAGTGGAAACTTGTTTTTCCTTTTTTTTTTTTTTTTTTTTTTTTTTTTTTTTTTTTTTTTTTTAGCAATTTATATTTATTAAGGCGAGCTTCCGTCAGTGTTTTCCTATCCGATTTTCTCTTATAATTTCAGAAAAAATTGACTCCCAATTTCTTGTTTCCACTTTTTAATATTTTATTACATGACTGACCTATATAATATCAGTTAAAAATAATGATAAAGGACGTAAATTTGGATTATTTATAAAACTATTAAATCAATAGACATAGTCTTCTTTTAGAAATAAGGTTTTAATCTATTACGAGGGCCTAAAGAAGCCCTGTTCTGCCTTGGCCTATCTTAAGGGTTTGCTATTTGAAGGAAGGGGCAAGAACCCGCGTGCGGGGATTTGCCCCTTTCACACTGCGGGTTCTTGCCCCATATGTTATGATTCAATCTAACGTGGCGCCCACATTTTCACACAAACGTAACCTTCGACTTAGGTTATGGGAAACACTTGCTAACGTATGCTTATTCGTAATTTATTCTGGTTTATTAAATAACAATACGTTGATCCAGTGAAACTTGAATTAAAGTTTTTAAAATATTACATAAAAACATGAAAATATCAACTTTTCTCATTATGTCGATAGATAACATATCAAGTGTCACCAAACTTTACTCCCGACTCGATCTTCTGGAGACCGACCTGCCATCTAGTAGCAATCTAAAAAATTATAGGTAGCTTACTTAAAAAAACGCGTGCGGGTTTTTGCCACCACCTACCCTATGTAGCTATAAATCAATTTTATGGCTTTTGAAGGAGCTAAGAAAAAAAAAAACGTTTCAATTTCGATCAGAATGTTTTTTCTGATCCTATGTTTTTCTGATGACATTTTTTCCATCAGAATGTTCATGCTGATATGCTTCATCATAATAATCAGATGACACTATACCGATATTACGAAATAATATTGAACTCATTAGTCTCAACGCCAAACTTCAATTATTGAATTTTTCTTAGACCCAAGACAAGAAAAAGGATCTTTATTGAAAAAAAGTTGGTAATTCTCCAGAGAACACCCATGCAATTATGACGAAGCTAGCTTATGAAGTTATGAACTTCAAGGAAAAATGTATTCCTTTAAGGACACAGTTTCTATTTAATAAATAATTTCCTTCAAGGCAAACTTATAAAGATACTTTAAGGCCCTTTAGTGCTTTCATTAACCATAAAAGTGTTTTTTTTTTTTTTTAAATTCAGAAATAAACCTTGAAGCTGGCAGACTCTACTCGACAGCTTAAATAATAATTAATTGGGCCTTAGCAAATGTTTAATCTGAAATGTTTTGAGATACAAACACATTTAAAGGACTTCTGTACCATTTAGGAGTTTGGGACAAAAATAGTTGAAAATAGTTGAGGCTCCGTCATATAATTATTAAAACTAACTTTTGATAATTAATCATTGGCTGAACCTTTGCATAAATTAGCGAATTATCGAAATAGACGGAAGTCTTGAGGGGACTTCGTAAATACAACACATTTAACCTCAAATAGAGGAGGAGAGCGTTGCACTAGTTGGGCCACGACTAGACTGGTCATTGACTCAACAAATGAAATACAGTAGGCAGTAGTTCAATATGGCGGTCGACAATGATATTTCAGATGGTTAAAAATTTCTAGATGAAATATAGTCCTAAGTGCTTTACAAAAAAGATTTTCAAAAAATATCCCCACTAGTTTTGATAAATAGATTAATAAAATGGAAATATAAAAACAAAGTTTTTTTTTTTTTTTTTTAAATGTTCATCTTTAAACAGGATTTATGAGTGTATTTTATAAGTAAATCAGAATTCATTTTCAACATATGACAAATCGATTATCGACTATATAGTCGATACTACTTTCTGGCATGTTGGATTCGTCTGTTAATGATCAATCTAGGCGTGGCCCTACTAGTGGAAGTCACTCCTTCTCAAGTTGAGGCTCAAGCTGTTGTATTTATAATATATTCCCTTGAAGAGGCACGAAAACGATGCGAAACATGTAAGGAAGTGAAATAAATAGTGTGAAAGTATATATTGAAATACTAGCTGACTACCCGTGCTTCACCACGGCTGATAAGTAGTTTTTATATTGAGTTAAAGAAGATATTATCAAAATTAACGCTACTACATAATTTTGTACAGCTTATTATTGCACGGACTTTAGAGCTACCCAGGAAACACCCTGTGGACGTAACCGTGCTTGTTTCCGTTGAGGACTAAAAAAAAGACAAAAACCACTTAAAACGTTAGGTAAACAGAAAACAATACACGTCGAAAAGAATAAAACTAACAACTTTGAAGTTTTAAGCACTTATCTCTTCGATTAACATCGCCCCACCGAACATTACAGCAGAATCTTTTTTGTAGAGAATTTAGTAACCTTTGAAATAGCCGCCTTCCACTTACTACGATTTCCCAACCGTTCTCGAGACATTTTAGAAAATATTGAAATCCGGAGATCCGGAAACTTTGTATCACCATTAATACAATTTCTTTCCATATACTTGTTACCTCCAAGTGATACCAAAGTTTAAATATCATAGATTATTTTTATTTATTTTTTTATTTAATTTCAGAGCCCGCAACAGAGCGATTTGCTCTATAATCACGTAGGGTGCAAACAAATTAAAAGATCTAAAAATCCAAATTTTGAAACATTACAAAGAAAAGCAAAAAGAATATATATATATATATATATATATATATATATATATATATATATGTATAACATAAAACGTCAGCTATAAATTTATAAACAAAAAGGTGGTAAATTTAATAAATTATTTTCAATAAACTTCGATCTTTTCGGTCTATTTTGTACAAATAAAATTTAATAAATGGTGAAACATATTAGAATAAGGTTTTCTAAATTTGCTCGTACATGTTCATCTGTTTTAAAAAATGTAAAATAATGGGTATGTGTGGGCTACCATCTGTCAAAAGTTCGTACATATCATGTGGCATGTTGATGTTTTCACGTTTCCTGCAGTCTGTTAGTAAGTGTTTTACTGTTAATGTCTTAAATTAATCATTTACTTAATGACAAAACAAGACATACCACTATGTACAGAATGCAATAAGACATATCACAGATTAGATGAATGTCAAATATCCGGTACACGTTTCAAGTGAACCAATCATCGTTTCTGAATACCTAAACAGAAAATTAGTTTGGAAAAGTATTTCTATCAATTTTTCACGTAAACGGTTACAGAAATAACTTTAAAAATGGTTTCATTCGTTTTCCTGGGGGCGAGGTTAGCTCAGTGGTAGAGCACTGGACTAGACATGCGAATGAATGCGATGAATTTTCAGGCGGCGGCGCGCTGGACTAAAATGGTAAATGGTCGGCGGCGGCGGCGCGCGCGGCGTGGGCTATTTTTTTAACCCCCAAGGGAGATATTAAAATTTTAATCACATTATATATATATACATATATATATATATATATATATATATATATATATATATATATATGCATATATATACATTTGTCCGCTATTTCTCAGGCTCAAAAATGGTCAGATTTTGAAGAACTTTCGTACAAAAATCGTCTAATTTGAAACATCAAGTTCGTAAACCAGTAGAATCCTTCATCCGGGGGGTTTTGGTACGAAATTCGCGCGAAAAAATCGTAATGCTTAAGTTTTCGGGTTTATATGCTTGCAGATACTGGCGTAATATATTCCTTAAGATACGAAAACAAATGAAACCGTTTTAAGGCGATATCAGTAACAGTTTTTGAGATAAGTGGAACAAATGTTTATGTAACTCATTTTCGGTTTGGGTACATGAAATATGTCAATGGGGGGTCCCATTGAAATATGTTCTACGTGTTTGAAATTCATCTAAACTAAGATGTTGATTACATTTGGGGTTAAGGAAGTATCCGGAAAAAAAAAAAATTATTAGTGGACAAGAAAAATTTTTGGGATCTTCGTATTTTGTAGTATCTTTAAATCGGCTGGAAAGTCGTGGTAAGGGGAAGGTGCCCATTCGAAAACTTACTAATGTCTCTACATAAATGGTTATAAAGTAATTTTCGACTGGGTGATGTCAATCGGAGAAATATGGTCTTAAAACTTCTAAAGCGTTTGCTTTGTTCTTTTGAACGGGGTTTTGTTTTTGTTGGACTCGCTTGTTTTAAATTGCAATTATCAGAAAAATTAGGGGCTCCCCGTGGTCTAGTGGCTAGCGCCTTAGATTCATATGCGGGAGATGGTGGGTTCAATTCCTACCGGAGGCAGGAATTTTCTCATCCCAAGGCTCGTTGGGAAAATTCCTATCTGCACTCTGGATGTCGGCGGTAATGGCCTAGACGTCGAAGCGGCGTGGGAGTCTTAGGATACTGTCAGTTTCCTGTTGTGGCACCTTAAACTTCCTTTTGTTTGACATTTTATTTTATATTTTTTAAGAAAGATCAAACCCTCTCCAAAAACAGCTTTTATTCCTTTACTAATAGCACTAGGGATATGAGCGAAAACGCGCTAAGATGACGCAGTTCCTGCGAGTCGGACGTATTTTTAGTTTTATATCGTCGAGTATGTGTACATAAAATTCTTTTATTTTCCGATACAAGCTTTGTCATTTTCTAATCAATGATCACAGCACATAAGTGTTTAATCGATCAGAAGGTAAGCTCAAAATGGCGCCGGCCGGTCACCATGCAGTACACTCGCAGATTTCCTACCCTCGGCGCACCGACCGAATAGGCTCGGCAGTTGAGTTGCAGGTCAAAATGGCGCCGGCCGGTCACCATGCAGTACACTCGCAGATTTCCTACCCTCGGCGCACCGACCGAATAGGCTCGGCAGTTGAGTTGCAGGTCAAAATCAACATTTATTTATTAGTTCATTTACTTGTGAGGAGAGGGAACGGTCATATTCACGTTGACTGGACCGGTTCCCGTTGATCACTGAAGTTAAGCAACGTCGGGAGTGGCCGGTAGCTGAACCCCACCGGTGTTGGCATTATAAATGGGTGAAAACCTGTAGATAGCCCGGCGTTAATAGCCCAATCGTTGATACGCCGTTAAACACATTAAAAAAAACTTATGAGGGGATACCATTGAAATGCAGATTGATTTAATCATTTTGCTCGATTTCTGTAATAATTCTAACTATAATCAATCTCGAAATTTTTGCTAGGTTAGGGAAAGGAGAAGTTTTTATCCTGAATAATAATGAAGTAAAAATTGACAACCAGAAAAATAAATATATAATAATGTTATTATAGTTTAATATTATAATATTGTTATAATTATCGACTGATTTATTTAGGAGTAGTAATCTAAATGCATTCTCTTTATTAATGCATTTTCTCGTTTAGAAAAAAACCTTCCCTTATACATTTTTGCGTAAACAAATACAACTTAAATATAGTGCTGTAAGAATATTTTTTTTGGGTGTCAAAAATATATTAGCCAAATTAAATTAAACAGCAAGACAATGATATGATGACTGTAGAAGTGTCAATTAATTTAATGACACCTTAATTAAAGAGGTATTCTAATAGAGGGTTAGGAGTCAGATCTCAAACAATTTCGTTAATGGCTGGAGGAATTATTTAAGCAGTAGCTTTCAAGAAAGAAAATTGAGGAAACAAATCTGTTTCTTTTAAGAATGAGCTCTTTCCTCATCCGTCAAAATTACTCAAACTTATTTTTTTTATTAAGTAATGAAAAATAAATTCTGGCTTACAGAAAGTGTGATTTGATATCTATAATTAGTATTTTGGTTTCATATGGGAACACCTTCCCAATATTTTTTCCATTTGGACAAAATAAATTTGAAACCTAATTACCTGGTTAAAACATCTGAAATTCATCTCCCCTAAATATCCATTTTCAGGACATTTAGCAGAATCCGTCCACCGGAAAATAGTTGTTGGGCGAAATTCGGGCGGGGACAAAAACGAAGTTCTTCTCGTTACTATGCTTCCTAGTGAACATTTAAGAGGTAATATGACATTCGAAATCTAATGAACCCATTTTCAATGCCATATCGATAATCGTTTCGACGAAAGTTGACTTAGCTACGTTTTTCATTGGAGTTTCGAAGATAGTCTTGTATATCTCGAAAACGGTTAGAGAATCATGTAAATATAAAGTGTCAATTCAACAGCTTAATAATTTTTCTACAAAGACGAATCATATGCAATTTTTGATAGAGCGATCTCGCTCGGAGAAATGGGAGCTTAAAGGGACTAATTTCCACTTAGTATAGTGTCAATTTCTTGTTGTAGTACCTAAGATCTTTGTTCTCTTTCAGATTTCATTTTAACTTTTTACACGAAAAGTGTAACGTGTTTTCATTTACACGAAATATTAGAAGAACAATTACACTAGGATTAAGAACGGAAATGCGCTAAGATGACGGATTTCCTAGTAGTCGGAATTGTTATTTAGTGTCTTCCAATATTACCTGTCAGCAGCTAATGGGCTAATGGGAGAACCAATAACAAGGCCTGTGTTTTGTTTGAAGCCAGCAATTTTGAAATGGGCGTAGGAACATTTTAATCAATTAAATAAATTCTGAAATAACACCATGATTGATTTTTCTGTTATTTAATGCTTTTTAAAAAATCCTGACTACGTAATCTGGCGGGATGCTGGACAACATGTTAGTCATATCGAAAGATGCAAGGAGCCCCTTCTCCGATAAAGAATCAGGATGATATTATTTAATTTCTTGATGAGATCAATATTATTCATACCATGTTAGCAGGTTTCAAATTCATCAGATTGTTAAAAATGCGAATTATTTTTTTAGCTAGGTTTTTCGAAGGAGCCGCGTTAACAGATACTATAGGCCTCAAAGGATGCCCGGTTTCGAGTACTTTAGGTAGGCGATATAAAAAAACAAAATGTCAAACAAAACATAGGGGCCCATGTTTTGTTTGACATTTTGTTTAACAAGGCCCCTTGTTAAGGGTTCTCCCATAATTCATTCATTAGCCCCTTCGCACCTGACGTGTTTATGGTTTGGCTTGAGGCGTGTTTCATAAATACAAATAAATATCTATTCAAAAAGCAGATCAAATTTTGGTTCAGATGTGTGGAAGATATACTACTCTTAGGGTTTTCCGGTTCTCAGGATGAATTAAATGCATTGCTGCAGTCCGCCAATGGATGCCATTGGTCTATTCGGTTCACGTATGAATTGGAAAAGGACGGGAGGTTTTCTAGATTTACATATTAAGAGGGAGAAGAAAGCTCACTCGTATAAAATTTACAGAAAGCCCACCTTCAAAGATGTCATGATTCCATCAGAGTCTAATTATATTTATAGTCGTAAATTGACTGGTTTTATATTTTTAAGAGGGCCCCAATTAGTAAAGAAAATTACAAAGAGGAACTGGATGCCATAAAACATGACGCGAAAGTTAATATTTTAGGGATAACATTGATTGACAAATTTGTCAAGAGACGCATCAAAAAGATATATGGGAGAGACAGAGAATAAAGCATTGAACAATTGGTTTTCAATCCCATATATAGAAGGTCTGTCGGAGAAGATAGGGTAGAAGTTAAGAAGCCAAGGTACAAAATTGGGATTCAAAAACCTCTGTTCATCGAAATCCCAAGGAAAAAGTGGCCGTGGTAGAAAAATCGGGGATATGCAAGATTAAATGTACATCATGCGATGCTTCATATTAAGGACAGTGTGGTGAAAAATTTAAGAAGAGATACTAAGAGCACATGACGTAGAACCCTTCGATATGTACACACACTTACGAAAAGAAGACCACAATAAAGAGGCCCTGGATGTGCAATTGTTACGCAATGTGAAGGAGCGATATAAAATAAAAGTCCTCGAAGGTATTGAGATTTCATAGGAGAATTACGTGAATAAGGGCCAAAATCTGCATTCAAGGAGAGATAAGTGAAGGCTGGATTGCAGGACTAAGTATGGGTCCCGGCTAGGAGAGTTCCGAAGAAGAGACCTTAGTCTACGGGCGAACCGCCTTAAATAAGAACAAGGAGGGTACCTATACCAGAGTTAGGTTTTTAATTTTTAACAAATGGGTTTGTGTGTGCGTGTGCCTGTATGGATGTATGATGTGGTTTTGTTTGTAATGGTTGTAATTTGTATAGAGAGTATGAATGCTTGTTTGCGTGTGTTTGTAAATTTTAGCACGTGGAATTTTATCAATTATGATTTTGTTTAAGCTTTTTATTTGTCAATACATTTAAAAACATATAAAATATATTAGAGTTAAGATCAAATATTTTGAAACTCGTGACGTTTTATTAGAAAGCATTCAGCGAGGGTCTAGTAAAATAAGGTGACTTTGGTCTACAAATCACTTTAAAATAGGCAACAGTTATTGAGCAGGATGGGTAAAACACTTTTATGATCAAATTTTGGTTTGCAATTATTCATTTCAAAGAAAATTTCTTTGAAATGCATCAAAGGCAAATGTCTCTGTTGAGGTTCCTTTAAAAAGTTTGATTCCCTTAAACCCATTTTTTTCTTTGAGTTTTTTCTTCCCCTCATAGAATGGAATAATGATATAATAAATTGTCCCAGGGAAGGGCATTGAGTTTGAAGGGGACTACACGAACTGTGGAAGTTTGTTATTAAACTAAGTCCGGAAGCCGGCGGTACGACATTGCCAAGGGTCCAGCAAATTGGGAGCAGTTTCTCTCGTCCGACTAATTTACGGTTCTAGTTGGCTCGCGAGATGAAATTTATCGAAGGTGGCCTGTCAGAGCCGCGCCAACTCGGGGATTATCATATCCAACTCTGTCTTTGTGGTTCCTAGTCCCAGGTTATCCCAACCAATAACTACTGTCTAGCTAACCTTCAACTAGAACATTACCAATTACACATGTTTTTAAGGCAATTACCTCCCTCAATGTCATAAATCACCAATGAGGAAGGCCAATAAAAATAGAATTAACTGGTCAAACCATTTATTTAAACAAGCTCTACAATCTTGACGTCCTTTTCAGGAGCCATAAAGCTCATTACACAACCTGTCTGCCTAATGTTACAACGGCGAATCTTATTCTAAGTCATTAGTTAAATTATTAAATATAGAACCAATCAGCTGTGATTACTCCTCTACAAAGAATCGATAACGTTCAGAGGAATATTATAATATCTGGTTGAAATATCCTGGAATGCTCTAAAACTAATGATGCTAAGGATATGCGATTGGCTGAAATCCCAGAACACAAATGTTACCCCTCCCGAATTCTGTATACCCAGCAGAACTACTTACAATAAGAAAGGCCGTTAATAGTTAAATTGAAAATAAAAGTAATTTGGTGACAAAGAGTAATTCAAGATCATCTCTCATTTCATGTATTACGATCATTTCAGACCTCATTATGTGAGCAGATATGCATTACAAAATAAACCAATATGTTACTCTCAGGTGGATTCCTAGCCACAATGGAATGTGAGTCAGCGATAAAGCGGATTTAGCAGCCAAGCAAGCAATTAAAGAAGGCATTCCTTACACATATCAAATATCTAGAACAATCCGACACTCAGCAACTACGTCACCTTAGCACGATGGCATAACCTTTATATCCTTAATTGGAATACATAGTTTTAAGCTTCTTGCTTGAGGTGTTAGTCTGTTACCACGGTGGCGGTCACAATGTCGGGGTTTTCAAAACTTAACCTGGTGTTCTCATGACTAACAATTGAACCAGTTCGTCAACCAGCAAAATCGCTAAATCGGAAAAAGAGGAGGGGAGTTACTCCGGGCAAAAATTAGAATTTTCCAATCGTAAGTGAATGATTTTTTGCACAAAATAAAACAATATCGGTCCATTAGTAAAGTGGACTTATTCCGGAGCCCAATTATAAATTTTTACTTAGCGGCCGCTATTAGCGCAGTTCCTCCCTCCCTCCGTAGTTGTTGTAGTGTGATAATGCCAACCTAATGAAGAAAATTGGATCGTTGGATGTTGGTGTTTCTCAGCAAAAAAAAAAATGATTTAGTAAAAAAGTAATAATCGAGTCAGATGTTAATTATTTATTTAAATTTAAATTTTAACGTCTATTATTATTAACTAAGAATTAAAATTAAGGGACGGGTTATCAACAGGTTACTAAACTAATAGACAGCTCTAATCGATAAAATAATTTTATATTTTATAATTTTTAGATATAAAATTATTTGTAATACATTTGTGTTTTATATATTTTCATGTAAATTTTGCATTTAAGCAACTTATGTACAAGGCTTACACTACACACTTTGCTGAAGATTTTACTTAAGACTTTACCTCTTTTTTAAAGTTTTTTTTTTTTTTTAAATACCTACATTGATTTTTATATAGTCAATTTACATTTGTTCTGTTCTTGGTAAACGTTTTCAAAGTAAAACTCTATACTCCTCCCAATCTCAACCCTATTAGTTTAATATAAAAGTATCTTACCATCAGGTGCAAGAAGATACTCCACTTACCTAGAAATAAAAAGAAAGCATCAATTAGAAATCATAAGAAAAACACTTTATGTTAAAATAACAATAATGCTTAAGTACCACGGCCAAATTATCTCGGGAATACGGTAATATTCCTATTTTTCTAGGTTTATTTGGCCCATAAAAATCTAACGGATATCTAATTGCCGTAAAATATCGGCTAGCAATCAACACTCTCTTTTCTGCATAGTTTGAACAATAAATTCTATCATTAAGTAGATAACGCAGAAGAAATCAAATATTTCAGAAGGACTGTCCTATCCCTAAGGTTAACCCTAGGAACCCAAGGTGTTTCAAGTCTTATTCTTTCCCAAGGGGGGGGGGGGCTCTTGGAGCCCACAGCTTCTTGAGTGATTTACTCCTACGTGCTTCGTTTACAAATATTTTTTATTTTTTTCTTTGTATTTTTATGATTATTGGCGATCTAAAGGGACTTTATGTGGGAAAGAAATTTAAATGATACTTAATAATTTAAACGACTAATGTTTTCCAAAATATCTTGTTTATAATGTATCCACAAATCTAAAAAATTTGCAACTAAACATTAAATTGCAAAATGTGTATATCTCTTATATCCTATTTTTTTCACTTTTATTGCACAAAATATTCCTTTTTAAAAAATAAAAAATAAATAAATTTAAAGGTATTTGGACGTGGTAGAGCTCTTGGCGCCCGTGAGCTAAAAAAATATATGTATTTTATTACCATGCCATTATTAGTGATTGCATATCTGACAAGTAAATTTGTCCTTCAATTTTGTGGATAGAGATATATACGCATAAAGGAAAGAAAAGGAGTCTCTAAACGCTACTTATTGGGCGTTCTAGCGTTGAATTATAGCATTCATGTTATAGTCTTTCAATGATCATCTAGAAAAGAGGAAAAATAGAAAAGAATCACCACACTTAAAAAATACGAAAAATATATCAAGAATAGATAATTATAAGGACAGAAACGCGAAAAGCAACATTTTTAAGGCTTGAAGGTCATGTTTTAGCTATTAAATATAAAAATGAAAATACATTTTTTTGTTTTTAGCATACAAATATAATTATTCAAGTTCTTTAAAAAATGTGTAACTAAAATTAGAGAGAGCTCTTTAGAAAAATATAAACATCCCTTAATATAATCATGGCATGAATCCTTCATATGGTGCCCGCATGATTGCCCCCCCCCCTATCAAGAAAGCCCTCCACAGTCGTTAAAAATTTCATTACACACTCAGTCTGTAAGCTTTATGCCCTTTACCAAGGATAAAGTCACTATAAATTGTTTTTATACGGTAATTTTATTATAATACCCCTAGTAAGATCAAAAATTAGTTTCGTTGAATTTTGAAAGTCGTGCAGTTTCAACAATTTACTAAGTCTCGCTACACAAGATGTTCCGCCAATATTGAACATGTGCTTTAAAAAGCAAAACAAGTAGAGCAGATACATGCTTTTACCACATTTCCTTCCTCCGTCCATAGAGAGGAAACCCGCTTATGAGGTTGACGCACTTCAGAAGTGCCATCTAGAAAAATCCATGTTTTAGAACTCATAGATCACAAATATAATGGTGGTTAGTATTATTCAAATATAGACCCACCAGAACAACAATTAACGCTAAATACAATTTACGTTGTTCACAAGTTCTATTTTCTTTGCGAACAAACTTGTTTCATTCTTCCAGAATGAACTATTTTTTTTTTCATTAGAGCAAGCTGTACTTTTTAGATCTTCATAAAATAATTAAAAAAAAACTCATAAAATAATTTATTAAATACTCTTTTTTTCTGTAAATATTATTATTTATATTTGTTAGCAAACTTAACTAATTTACTCTCCAAATGTATAGATGTTAAATAAGAAAAAAAAAAATACTCTCTTACTGCCGTAATCTACATAACATGTCATTTTTATCTATTTTCTTTTTTAAATTCTACGATTTGCTTTCTTAGTCACAAAAGATCCTTTATTTTCAAGTTGCTGTAGAATTTTAATCTTTTTCTTTTTTTATCTGAGAGCATATTCTATTTCCTTATTATTATTTCGACTTCTGTGGCTTGTTCTTGAGTTCTTATTGGACCTAATACATTTATAAAAAGTTTTGTTTCTCTTTTTTAATTTTTTTTTTTTTTTCTTTTTTGAACTAACAAATCAGCTGCAATATCGCTTTCTGGATTGAGGACCGTTAGTGTCTATGTGCTCTAAGATTACTTCCTTTTTATAAATGTCTTAAAAAAGAAAAAAAAAAAAAAAAAAAAAAAAAAAAAAAAAAAAAAAAAAAAAAAAAAAAAAAAAAAAAAAAAAGCGGGCGCCCTGAGCTACAAATGACGTGCAAAAAAATCCTGAAGTTATGACATGTTAATGCGGGGCACCCTTTGTAGAAAATGAACAGCCATTTGTTTTTGTGAGTTTTTTTCCTTTGAATTTATGTCATAAATGGAGTTTCCTAGACAGGTTGTGGAAGTAAACCCACCAAAAAAATATCCGATGACAAGAAAATGGATAAATGTTGATTAAAAGAATAGAAACAATTCTCTTAAAAACAGCTGTAGTTTTATTTATTTTCAAGCGGGCATAAAACACTTTGGGCATCGGACGCCCTACATTATCGAAGCCAATTAATCTCTTAAATTGCCTTATTGTCCGGGAAAAATGGAAAGAAAAAAAAATAAAGAAAGTGAAAAAGACGAACGATAAAATTCATAGACTATTCCCTGGAGAGCCATAAAAATAATTAACTCTAAGAATAATGGAAGGAAATAATTTATCTAGAAAAACCACCTCGGCTCATTATGCA
This sequence comes from Gonocerus acuteangulatus, assembly GCA_946811695.1. NCBI lineage: Eukaryota > Metazoa > Arthropoda > Insecta > Hemiptera > Coreidae > Gonocerus > Gonocerus acuteangulatus. Next base: position 119,526,829 of record OX328123.1, on the reverse strand, counting down.
TGGAGTAAATTCCGGGATGTGATGTAATAAAAAAAGGAATTGAATTACTCTCTTTAGACCGTCGTAAAAATTCAAATTTTACATCTTCTATAAAATTAACTATCCTACCATATGACTGCTTGTATTTTTATTCTTTAAGTAATCCCCTAAGAGATTTTATTTATTTTGTTATTGTACTACAGAATTTATATTTTACTATCGTATTTGATCTATTACTGACTTTGCGTTCAACTAAAAGAATTCAGGTCCTTAGAATAAATTAATTTATCGGTCTAAAATATAAACAATTTTTATGATTTTACAGATTAATTTTCTACATTTTCTTTAACGTTTAAAATTCTGAATCACATGCTATATTACGTGTATATTCCCATTGTAGCAAGTTCTATTTTCAAACCAAAAATAATTTCTCAAAAAGCTAAGAATCGTTATGAAGGAAAAGCATAACATCGCGTACTTCTAAAAAACACATTGAGCCTTATCCAAATTTTTGGTGTCAGTTTTAAATTGAGTCTGGCATCCGGGCCTCCTTTATAAGCTCAAGCGTTTTCTCCCCATCACCTACTACTTAATCCTAAAATCCTTTCTTTCATCCCGCTTGTTTCATGTCCAGTACAATGCCTCAAATTCTACATCCCGCCCCGTGTCTGCTGGAGTACCCCAAGGCAGCATCCTAGCCCCTCTCCTCTACTCCATCTTCACCGCTGATATCCCCACTAATCCCAGTACCATTACCACAACTTTTGCAGATGATACTGCAGTGCTTTCATGTTCTGCCAACCCGCAGCAAGCCTCAGAAGCGCTCCAAAATCATCTATTGGAAATCGAGATGTGGCTAAAGAAGTGGCGAATTAAAGTTAACGCCGAAAAATGTAAGCACGTCACATTCACACTGCGGCGCAGTGAGTGCCCATCTGTTACCCTAAACGAATCCCTCATTCCCAAATCCGATGTTGTTCGATACCTAGGCTTCCACCTCGACAAGAGACTTACTTGGAACACACACACAAAAACAAAACGACAAGAACTAAACAGACGCTACGGCCTACTTAGACGACTAATAGGTCCCAAATCAAAACTCAGTACTGAAAACAAACTAACAATCTACAAAACGATTATTAAACCGATTTGGACATACGGCATTGAACTATGGGGTACAGCAAAACCTTCCAACATGAACCGAATCCAAACCTTCCAGTCCAAAGTCCTTCGCCGGATCCTTAATGCTCCCTTCTACGTCAACAATAATATCATCCACCGAGACCTCGAAATTCCCTTTGTCACCGAATTAGCTAAAACCCGCTTCTCCACTTTTCATTCCAAGCTATCCTTTCATCCCAATCCCCTTGCCCAATCCCTTTCCACAGATGCGATCCCTTCCAATCCCCCGAGACGCCTGAAAAGAAAGTGGCCTAGGGACCAACTGTAACACTTAAAAACATTATTCATTCCTTAGGGAGTGACAGCAATGGCTGCCTTCTCCCCTCTGTTCTTCCTTGTGTATAGCGATGTATGAGATATTTATTTACTTATTGTATTTATGTATACAGATTGTAAATATTCAATAAAAAAAAAAAAAAAAAAAAAAAAAAAAAAAAAAAGTTTTAAATTTTCATTTGATATATATATATATATATATATATATATATATATATATATATATATACAAAAATTGGAAACACCGTTATTTTCTTGAACTTAGGTTGACATGAAATTTTCTAGTCTTTACTTCCGGATTGCGTCATTAAATCAACCGTATAAGCTGATTAATAGTCAAATGAAGCTAGCAACTCAATTTTTTTGATGTAGCGTTCGATATAGTTGGATATATTCACCGAATTAATAAACCAATAAACTATTTCTAATCAATCCGTGAATATCTATTGGACAACCTTGAGTCAACGGCCCTTATGAGGGCCATCAAACACAGCTCACCACCCTTCTTCATACCGGTGACACAATGGCAGATTACCCCCTCCACTCTAAGGAGCTTTACTTAGCTCTGGATTCTTGGGTCAATGCCAGTATTCTAGCAGACACCATTCACTGCACACAACACTGTAGTAGCAATAGTGGTACATGTATTATTTTTCACACTTTATAGGCCTGTGTTTGGCACACAAGTCTCAAATATCAATTTACCGTTTACTCCGCACATTGGTGTGAAAGAGGCGAAATAGCAAAAACCTAACAATTCATTATGCTTAAACTAACCATGACGTTGCTCCTACCGTTCTGGAACAGGTCTTATTCGAATTAGATCATTAAAATAAATCTAAGAAAAATAAATTATTTTGCGTATGGGATGGATTTTTGTGCTAAGCATTGACAATATTGAGGATAAGTACATTACTATTTATAAATAAAATTTAGATTCAATACATGTAAGCTTTAACACACTTATCTGGACAGAATGTAAGAAAAAATAGTTTAACATACATGATCACTAATTAATAATTATCTGCGAATGAACTAGGAATATGTTTATTATTTAGAAAAGAAAACCCGTTATGAATATAAATATACAGTGTATTTTTTATTCTGGATGCTCGATTTGTCGAAATATTTTTCTTCAGAGAAAAAACTGGTTCTTCCACAGTGGACCTACGCGAAAGTCAAATTTAACTGAGAAAAATTACATGTTAACTCACTTTTGAAGCGTTCATTGTACATCCCAAGGAACTGTTTATTATAGAAATGTAATTTACACAATTTCTTTATATAACTCGGTAAATACCCTTTTTTATTTTTTTCGTAAACTTTCGTGGTCCATGTCATAACAAACATTATGGTCTTCGGATATTGTCCGTGTAATAAGGTTGTTCTAATTCAACCGGAGTAAATATTAGTTTCCGTGGTTTAACCGATATAAATATATTTTTTTGCAACCGCATGATGAGAGGTATATGTACCGAATGAACGAAAAGACCATCCTCATTCTCGGAATACACCTGGACAAGCAGCAAGGCAAGAAGCATCCCCTTTAATTAATGGATAATAATGAAAAATTTCATTGGAAAAAGCTCAAACATACAAATTTGTGATAAGGTTCTCGTGCAAATTTCGTCCGAAAGATCTCAGTCGGAGAAATTGTTGTTGGATTTCGAATGTGTGTGGTAGCCCGTTTTCGTCAGTTTTTAACTGGTTGGTTTTGTTGTTTTTAATAGAATTTAGCGAAAAATTTATTTTTAAGTAAATGAGAAATAGTTTGTTTATTTAAAACATTCTTTGGTGATGATTAAAAGTCGAGTAGGTAAAGTTATCCCGGATTTACGCGTTGAGTTGGCTATTGTCAATCTCTTGTCATCATGGGAGTGTCTCTTAACACCGGAGTTTTAGTTTTTCGCCACGAAAGTTGGAGGCGACATTTCAGACTATTATACGTGCAACAGTATAGAATGTCCTTAAATTAAATCTCTCTTCATAGAATAATGATTTTTATATTGAAATAAACTATCAGATACTTTATTATTTCTTATTATAATAGTTCAGTTATTCTTTTGTGCTCCTTTATTGTCTTTTTTTTTCTTTTTATTTGTTTTTGTTCGTTTTTCTTTTGTTAACTTTATGTTGTACTTTGAACCCTTGTTTTTACCTTATATATTTTAATACTTTATTTACTTTTATTTGTTTACTTGTATTAAATATACTTTCATGAAATATGTGAGCAGATCACCTTGCTGTTGCGGAGCTCCATAAATAAACGTGTAACAGCCGAAATGGGAACACCGACATGACGCTTGTTATTTTGTGGGTTATTTTTTCGTGTAGGCATACGAAAAGCACTAGGGAAAGGCCCTAACTCAACTTTACTGTATTTTCGGATTTTACCCTCTATTTTTAGGGTTTCCTTACCGAAACGATTCATTTGATACCCCACATGATGAGTTTCGGAAGGTATGATAGGGTTCCAGAGGAATAACAAGAACGAAACGGGCACCCCCCCCCCCCTGGAAGATTTTAAGGATTATTCGATTTTTGACTTTCATAAAACCTTTATGTCTATCATCCTCTAAAATATGAAGTATTTAGCTTTTTGGAAAGTGCCTAATAATTTAGAGGAGTGAGTCATATAAATTCCTATTTTCCATCGCCTATATCTCAGAAACGCTTGAATGTAGAATTATGAATCTTTTTAATTTTACTTACACCTATTTGTATAATCCCTGTGTAAAATTTTATAACTTTATCTTTAACTGGTTCAAAGTGATAAGAGGGTAAACATCGGTTCAAATACTTCCTGTAATATACACACAGTGTGCGTAGGCCAGGACTTGGCCTGGCGCACTATCGTGCGCCTAGATACTAATAGTGAGATGGTGATTAACTTTACCCTACTTTTTTTCATTCATTTTCTATAATTATATCTTGGCTAAGGTGGTTTAATTTATTTGCTATGATTAAAAAAAAAAAAAAAAAAAAAAAAAAAAAAAAAAAAATCTGGCCATGGAGAAATGGAAGCAGTAAAAATAAACAAACATAAAATGAAATGAGATATTTAAAAAAAAAAGTCCTTTTTAAAAAGCCTTATCTCCGCTCAGGCCTTTTTTCTGAATTAGTTTTCTTTTTTTTTTTTTTTTTTTTTTTTTTTTTTTTTTTTTTTTTTTTTTTTTTTTTTAAAAAGTTTAAAAGAAATAGTATTGGGTGTGTTTTCTCACTTGCTCAGGTTAATCCTAGCGGATGGAAGGATAGGAAATGAGATGCCCGGAGTTAGGAGAAGCGGCCTTAAGAAATATAAATCAGGATGATGCGATTTAAATGAGGTTAGATCGACAGGGAGATGGGCTTCTGATCCACTCCCCTTGGACGTCGACTTCAATTTAAAAATTAATTACTTCCATCCCCGAGAAAGAGGCTACCTTAACCCCTAACAACTTCCATCTAATATCGCTTCCTTCGACCCCTCCTTAACTTCAATAACTTTTATAAAAATAAAACATTATTTATTTTCTCATTGCCATAAAAATCGTTGGTCATATTATATAAGAAAATTTGTGATAGTATCACATAATTGCTGCAAAACTTCTAGATGTGCAGGCAAAAAATCTCGCAGTTACTGCTTCATCATTATACATATTTGTTCACATAGTGTCATTTTGAAAGGTTAGTATGGTAAAAGCTAATTTTTTTTTTCTTAGAAAATTTAAACACACTTAAATTGTAAAATTTCAGAGAAACAAAATTAAGCCGCTATCACACGAAACTGACAAAGCGCAAATTATTCCATTTAAACGCCGATTTCATCCAAAGAGACCGCTCTATACAAAATTAAATTTGAACCTAATTTTTTGAAAAATCTTTCGAATAGGTTCTTTACGTTTATTTCCCAATAATGAAAACTATAATGATGAGAAAGAATGACCTCCTTCTTAGGTTTCCGCATATTCTTAGCGGAGAATTCTCAGCCATCAGAATTGTTTCCACCTGTACAGCTACTTAACTTAAATCTAGTGGTGGGCGATTTCCGGATATTAATCGATCTTTTGAATCGATTCGAATCAAAAAGATCATTCCACAAAATAGATCGTCGAGTTCAGATCGATTCGATAGATAGATCTTCTAGGCTCAGAAGATGAATCGATCTACGATACGGGTCGATCTTAGATACGGATCGATCTTCAATGGATCCATTTCACGATTGCTTACAATTATCTACGAAATTCATATTTCATTTCGATTCGAATCGTTTCACATTCGAGAATCCCCCATCACTACTCCGAATCGATCTATATAAGTCTATTTGAATACTTGATAATATGAAAAATAGATCTGTATCTAAAAGTAGAAAAACTTAAGACTATTTTCCATCAAAAATGTTATATAATGAAACTACTATTGTTACATCTTATTAAAATAGGTGAGTATTATTATATCAATGAGAAACAAAATAGAATAAAATAGTAATAATAGAGAAAAATTTGCGCTTGTAAAATTAGAACATCCAAACGCCGAACAGGTAGGCATTGTGCACTCAATACTTACACCCAATTAAAATTATTAAAATAGTAAACCATCAAAAACAAAGTAAAAGCTGATGTGAGATGTTGTCAACCAATATGGTGGCCATCGGGTTTTTTTCCCAAACATCCCCTCCTCTCCTTTCATAACTCCATAATGATAACAGTCTATGTCTTGGAAATAATTTAGCGTAAAGCTTGATTAAAATTTGTAACAATCTAGATGGATCGATTCTTTAACAAATCGGCTCTTGGAGATCGAATCATTAAAAGATTGGCCCTTCTAGGTCGATTCTTTCAAAAGATTGGCCTCGGGAGACCGATTCAAAAGATCGACCTTTTAAAAGATTGATTCAGATCTCCAAACTGTACTGAAATCTAAACCAAATACCTGAAGGAAGAGATTTCTGAGATGGTCCCATTTCATCCAAACCTTCTTTCTTGTGATTCTGCTAACTTTTCTTTTCCATGTCGTAATATATGTTGTTTATTTGGTCTTTATAAGACAAAAGCCTCTCCCTTAGGAGGTAAAAATATAAGGAGTCCATCTTCTGATCTGGTTAAATTAACTGCTGTTTTTCGGTTGCCCTTTTCCACCATTCACGATCCCTCGCCACTCTCCACCAATTATTCCCAACAGCTGCGGTTAGCTCATCCCTCCATCGCAAGCACTGTCTTCCTCTGTTCCTCACCAAGTCCCTTGGAATCCATACGGTGCAAACCTTTGCCCATCACTCGTCTTTCATCCTCGCCAGATGACCTACCCAGCCCCACTTCAATCTGTGTGCTTCCGCTCGGAGGTTCTTTACTTGTACTTCTCTTAGGATGTCCACATTCCTCTTCCTCTCCCTCCTTTTCACTCCTAGCATACTCCTGAGCATAGCCATCTGTGTGGAGTTAAGCTTGGAATCGCCCCTAGCTGTATGCGACCAGGTCTGGGCTCTATAGACTGTGGAAGGATAGACACACATGCTCAAAACCTTACTTTTCAACTTGTTGTTGAGTGAACCTTTGAAAATCTTTTTGAGTGACCAGTACTTTGACCATCCTATTTTAATCCTCCCCTGAATCTCTTTTTCCATCCTTCTTTTAAACGACACACACTGCCCGAGGTAGATGTATTCCTTTACATACCTAAATTTCTTCCCTTCAATTAAAATAATAATAAGCTTTTTTGGCATCTTTATTTATTTGGTCTTATTTTATTACATTGATTTAACATTAATGCTAATGACTAAATATACAGTTAAATCAATATTTAAATTTAATAATAGTTAAACTAATATTCAAAAGACAGATTATAATAATTGTAAGCCAATTAGCGTTAAGAATTGATATAAGATATCTGGAAAAGAGCGTTACTATTGATCTGGCCTCTCCTGAGGGTCCTTCTCTCTGAATGGAGTGTTGATTGGATAGCCTCATTATCACCACTGAATATTTATCAGCAATGTCAATTAAGGCGGCATTAACTATTGATGTTCACCGAAAACATCATTCTGAAACCTCCATGTCATAACACCAGTGAAAATACAAAAATTCCTAAAACTTTATTTAAAACACCTTACTATTTTGATCTTCACCTCAAACGAAAACTCATAAATTTATTCATTTCACTTTTACTTGAATTTTCGGCCATATTCTTACTAGAAGAAGAAAGTGAAGTACGTTGAGTTAGAATAATTTCCTCCATTCTACTGAATGATTTCTGCATTTATAACAGACATAAAAAGATATTTTATACCATGAAATATTTTATCATATTTAGGGGTAAGTAAAGAAAATAGAGGAATGTGTGTGCACTGGCAATGGATGTTTCAATATACAGTAAATGTAATATTTTTTAATAATAGGATTGATGAAATATCTGCGATTAATCAAGATTAATGCATTACCTATATAACAATAATTTGAATTTCCTAATTGCTGGATTAGGAAGCAAAGCCAAGATTACTGATTTTAGGAAAGAGGTAGCTGGTTTTTAAGATGAAATAAGTTTTAAATTATGTATAAATATTGGCCTTACGGTTATATTTATTTATATTTATTTATATATATATATGTATATATATATATATGCATTTTTTCACATTCGATACTTTGCATTTGCATCTGTGTGTGTATATATATATATATATATATATATATATATATATATATATATATATACATATATACACAGATGCAAATGCAAAGTATCGAATGTGAAAAAATGCATTTTTCATTTTCAATTTTTCTGGTTGCTTTTGGACTGCTGTACATTATGGCAAACTCTCGAAAATTAAAGAAAAATAATTATCAATTACAGATAATCAAAGTAACGAATGTGCATTAAGTCTAATTAAAATATATCATAGCATAAAATATATATAAAGACATCTAAAAGGCACCAACAACTTTTCAAATTCGTTACTTTGCATTCGTATCGACCATATCATATATACCATTTCCAACACTATCGAATATGAAAAATCTTGTTTTTCAGTTTCGATACTCTTTCATTGAATAAGGCTTGTCGCAACTCTAATCCCTTTAGAATAGCCGAAAATGCCTAAAATAAACTAGCGAATAAAACCATTCTTCAATATAATACTTCTTCAGTGCATGGAATATATTCGTTCGCTAGTTTGCTCCGATTTTCATATTCGGAAGAGACGACATGGCTTTTGAATTGATTTTAATTTCTTTTTTAGGGCAAACATAAAACTTTCTTTAAAGTGTACTTTTATCTTTTTATTTATTTATTTTTTCAAAGCTCTTCAATGCACTTGATGACATTTGAGTGCTAGTTGTGAAATGGTGTTTGAAGTCCTGAATCTCATATTTGAGAAAAAAAGTATTAAAAATATTGGGTTTTTACACTCAGATCTTCAAAAAAATATTTAGCACATTACACTGCTGGAAACTACTTCGTTTAAGATTATTTATTAGGGTATCGAAAACAATTTTTTTAAGAATTAGTTTTTAAATCCAAAGTATAAAATACTATTTTCAGAGCGAACACAGTTTTGTTCGAGCCATTTTTCAGAATTACTGAAATTCCCTTTGCAAATGAATGCGTACAATTCTAACGCCCCCTGAATGGTTGATTAGAGTTACATTATCCCCAAGGGACCCCCAGTGGAGTATTGATTGGATATTTACGGCCTCGCTGTTTGATGTAGGTAGAATGCCGCCGTAAAGTGCCCCATTAATAATACTGAATTGATGATTAGTTCGATATAAAGGATCATTAATTGTAAAGCTGCTCTGCATTAGTTATTAATGTAAGAGCAATCGTATTATAACTCTAATTCGCCTATAATTGGAATGCAGGATTCATGAAATTCATTAGCAAGCAGCGTAGGGTTTTATTTATTTTTATTTTTTTGTTAGAGGCGTTTTAATGTAATTATACTTAAAATCATTAATTATATAATATTTTAACTCAATTTATGACTATCCTTTAATTAATTTGATTATTAATATTGTGAAGTAAAGCAATTTAAGGAAGCAATATAAACATGAACTTCACATTTTTAATAACATAATTTTTTCAATACTTAATTTTTTTCCCAACAGAAAAAATATAAATATAATCTTAGTTTGCATAAATGTAAATCGTGTAAAAAAAATGTCGTTCAATTATTTTCGTAAAACGAAAATCAATATTTCAGGTAACAGACCTGATGATGTAAATACTCCACCGAATGAGATCGATCTATTAAAAATCAAATAAGATCCTTATTTTTGAAAAACCTTTGAATAGATTCTTCAGAATAATTTACAAGAACCGTTACCTCCTAAAGGTAATTATTACCTTTATTTCCAGATAATTAATTATTTTCGTACAACCAAAATCAATATTTCAGGTATCAAAACCCTAATGAGATTATCTTGAATGTAAACAAGACAACTTGTGATTCTAAAAAGGTGTGCTAAATTGACATATTTTTTACCGTCGTTAAAAATTCGTACAAAAGAAGATCCATAATATTTTGAGCTATAAAAGTATTTACAAAAAATATTTTTTTATTAACAGGTTTTATCAGCTTTGATCTTTTAGTATAGTTTATTATCTCAATAACTGGTGACAAATTGTCGAATGTGAAACGATTTCTAATTGGACAGTGAGCTGTCACGAAAGAGAACCTTGTACAGATACAAATTTGACCCAGAGATCATGAAACAGTACTTCACAAAACTTATCTTTAGACAACAAATATAATAACCTATGTTGTTAACCTGTAGTTTGATTTACCTGTATTATGTAGTGCCACCTCAATTCATTGAATTCAATGACAAGTAAGCTTTGGAAAGTTTCCTTGATCTTCCAAATATGCCCTCGACGCTTATTACATATAACTGAGTGCTCCAAAGGTCCGTAAGTCTTGACGACTTACTCCAAACTTTGCTGAACCCATTAATTTATCCCATAAACACAGCAAAGCATTGGTTGTTGGAGAACTTCAGGTATACCCTTTCCATCCTCTAACTACGCTTGCAACTCACGTCGAACGTTTACAAGCAAACTTAAGTACAGGGAAACTTGATTATTACCCTAGTTTATCCTATTTTAAATTGCCTGCCTCATATATTTAGTAACATTGAATATGAAATATCACCAGGAAAAATACATTCTCCCTAGACGAGATGACTTGGTTCTGTCGAGAGAAAGAATGTGACACACTGATCTGTGCATATTCGTTAAAAAAAGAGTCTAGGACTGAATGCACTGCTGTTAAGATCTGTCTATTAAACACATACTCCTTGAATGCAGTGCCGAAACACATACTTATTGAAGCCGCTCAAAAACAAATCCATAGTCGATTCTGTAATATTCTAGGAGATATTTATGAGTTAAGCTAGATAGCATTGTGATTCTTCAGGATTGTGGAGATGAATAATAAAATATAATAAACTCAATTAAAAAGAACAAATATCAAATATTTATATACGAAACATTAGCTATAATGTATTTAAAACAAAATATTCTATTTTTCGTAATTAAATGATCATTATTTTTTATCAAATGCGGTATTGATATTTTGTCCATTAATTACTAACAAGTTTCAATAGAAACAATGAAAATAATAAATAATAATAACAAAAAACAGCAAGGTTATCTTCAATACTCGGGAGACGAGTTAAAATATGACAAAATAAGGAAGATTGATAAACAATATTATCAAAACACTATTATGCTTCTCGTAACCGGACATATTCTACATAGAGTGAGACATAAAAAAGTAAAAATTAACTAAACATACTTGAGTCCAGCTGAAAAAGATCGATCAGCTGAAATATATCACAGCAATTAAGTTACTTCAAAACAAATCTGGGTGAAGCTTATGCAATTGAATGCACAATATCTGCAAGGAAAGCAATCATTCAGAAATGCAGTTGCAATTAGAAATCGGATGCGATTAAAAGTATGTGTAACAATTACACAAATCTCAGACCAAAAAACTGCCTGTAATTTTCGTTACAGTTTTTTACATAAATAATTAAAAAAATTACGTTTTAAAGTTCGTTAACCAGCAGAATCCGTCCACGCGCGAAGAAAATACTTACGCTTACATCATAAGCTTGCAAGTACTCGTTTTATAGGTTCCTTTACGTCGAAAAACAGATGAACCTATTTTTAAGGCGACACCTGTAACCGATATCGATAAAAGTGGAAAAATAGTTGTAGAATAAAGTTTTTGGTTTGGCTACTTAGAATCATGGGACTTAGTTAAAATATTTTCTGCATGTTTGAAATTCATATAAACAAAGATGTTTAAATTTTCGTTAAGTGTGGAGTTAAGGAAGGACCAGTTTCTTTTCCCTCTTTGCAAGAGACCAGCCACTTCTGTCAAATTCTGTGTATTAATATAATATATATAAATATAAGTTGTTGTTTGAAAATAATACATTATTGCACTGCAGCAGAGACGAATCAGGGAACTAAGGTATATTATAAATAAGAGTTCCAACTTAATTGATTAATAAGTTCTTTACGAAAAACAATTTATTTATTTTTATTTTAATTTAATTGTCTGCCTCTACTCATGAAGAGTCATTGACAGGTCAATGATGAATTTATTTTATGTGTGTATATATATATATATATATATATATATATATATATATATATATATCAGGGAACTAAGGTATATTATATATATAGGGAACTAAGGTATATTATATATCAGGGAACTAAGGTATATTATAAATAAGAGTTCCAACTTAATTGATTAATAAGTTCTTTACGAAAAATAATTTATTTATTTTTATTTTAATTTAATTGTCTGCCTCTACTCATGAAGAGTCATTGACAGGTCAATGATGAATTTATTTTATGTGTGTATATATATATATATATATATATATATATATATATATATAAACTTCAATTCAATTATAATTGTAAATAATTTGATTATAAGAGGAAAATTGTTTCCTAAATTAAGCTTTCACCTTTGGTCTCTGCTACAATATTAATGATTTTCGGCCTCAAATCAAATCTGAACCAGGAATGTAGACTTAGGAGCATAAACTAGAATTATACAATTCCCGACTAGATATTCCTTGAGTAGAGCGAAATAACAAATATTATATTTACGATACAAATTTATGAACTGAAAAAAATATCTTTCGAAAACATCGGATGCCACAGTCTCTACATTAGACATTTTTTTCGAGACAACTTCAATTAAAATACATTGAAATAATTTATATTTTTCGGGTGCTCTTAATTATTACAGTAAAGTGGTAGAGCCCAGCCATTCATTAACTCAGCAGGGGAAGATAAAAGTCAACTTAAGTGCTCTAAATATTAAAGAGTTCTTTTTAGTTTATTAAATAGTAGATAATTTAAAAGGGGAATATAGTTCAGTATTTATTTTAGAGGGCTCATTATTTCTCGATTTTTAAAGGGACTTTTATTCTCGGTGCAAATAAAAAATGCACTATGAGTACGACAAATCACTGCTATAAAGAATATTTCAAAATAAGTTCGGATAAGTACATGTAAAAATTGTATTAGGAAAATTGCTTTTGTTGCGGATGCTCAAAAAAAAAAAAAAAAAAAAATAAAATAGAAGAAGTCTAGAGGTCATATTGAATAAATCATAAACACTACACAAACAATGAAAAATATCGGCTTCAAATTACTCGGACGTAGGAAAAGCACCTACAAAAATAATTGCAGAAGAAATAACTGAAATAAATTTAAAAAAGTCGGCCATACAGAAACTTGGTCCTTCTCGGAAGTTTTTTTTAACCATAGTGATATTTGCAAAACTTGGAATAAAAACAGTCAAGACTTATTGTTAAAATTTCCTGAAAAATTTAACACATCGCAATTTAACTCAAAGAGGGACTACTCGCTCCACCTCCTTGACTTTTGTTCATTTTTTCAAAGATTACCTCAATTTCAAAAAAAAAATTATTTATCCTGTTTTCCCAAACAAATTTAAATTAAAATAACAACAATTCATAAAAATATTAGGCAAACCAATACACGAAAATCGTTTAAATGAATTTCAAATATCGAGAACCACTTTCTTTAAACAAATATTTTAGGCTTTCGAATAGATGCCTAACAACGTAATTTCCAAACCATTTTCAAGATCTTGAAGAAAATATACTAAAATCTCTAGAAAAATCTAGGCTTTCCATATTTCTCAAAACTTTATATAAATATAGTCTTGAAATCAGTTTTATTTGGTCTTCTGCAAAACATTACCACCATTGGTGGCGGATTACCACTTCTGGTTACGGAACTTGAATTTTTTTTTTTTTTTTTTGTTTTTTGTTTTTTTTTATTCCTCTTTTAATGTGCTGTCAACCACTCTGAGTTCATTAAACACAGAGCTAAAGGAAGTAGATTTGATTTCTTGCCAGTATCGCTTTTGCGAATTTTTGTTTAATGCAAATTATTCTAAAATTCATCTAAATCAGACAATTTTTAAGCCCACTAGAATTTGAAGAGACAAATATATAAACACATACGCGTACATTTTTATATTTATATATATATATATATATATATATATATATATATGTATATATATATATATATATATATATATATATATATATATATATATGTATATATATATATATATATATATATATATATATATATATATATGTATATATATATATATATATATATATATATATATATATATATATATATATATATTTGAATCACAGTCATTTTCTTGATCTATGACATTTGAATGATTTTTTTTTTTTTTTTATTTGGAGAAATATTACAATAACTTCTGTACAATATTACTGTGTTCTAAACTTTTATTGTCACATAGGCAATTATACACAACTTTCCATAATGAATTGGTTGCATTAACCATGAAAGGCAGTGTCTTCATTATCACAACCTGCCAGGCAGAGAGGCAACCCACCACTTCAGGGCCCGTTCAGAGAATCCCCATCTACACTATGGATATCGGCGCTAATTGCTCACACGTCCGTGAACAGTAATATATATATATATATATATATATATATATATATATATATATATAAAAATATATATATATATATATATATATATATATATATATATATATATATATATATCAAGGGCGAGAACTTGCAGCATACGGCGTCAACAACTCGCCTCCTTTATCACGGCATCCAAAATCACTGTATTTTCCATCGGTTGAAATGAACACCGTCTGTCACATCTCATCACGTAATGCCTCGCGGGTCGGAATCATAAGCTGGTTTCGCCCCTATAGAGGGAAGGAGGAAACGCGCTAAACAACTTAGAGTAACCTTCATATTACGCGGGAACCTCTTTCCTGTCAAAAAATTAAATAAATCAGCAAATCCTTTGAATAATTATATTGCCTTTCTTCAATCGACAAATTTCCTGGTACATATGTCTCCGTTAGTAAGAAGTAACGATTATTCAAGAAAACTCGACCAAGAGCTTCCATAAATTTTCACTTAGGTCTAATTAGGAGCTCCCCCCTCCCTAGCACCATCCACTTTCCTCTCTTACTAATCCCAAATTAATTGCATATAAATTCTCTCAATGAAATTCCTATTTGGAACGCTGACACGAGGCGCCGAGGACCGGCTTGCTGGGATTGACTTACTCCACGTGGAGTTTTTTCATTCCAGGATAAACTAATAAGCTTCCTGTCGTTTGACTCTGGGTCCTTTTGTACAGATAAAAGGAAACAAGATGTAAAAAGGTCAAGCATAACCTATAAATAGAATGTATATTTAATTATTTTCGACGGCTGGGTCTCTTAACTTCTAAAAATGAAATACCGGTCTTGACTGGACACGTTTATTTCTGGCTAAAACTGAACACTAGCAATATAAAAACAATTAATTCGAAAACTTCCACCTCAAACAAAACGCAACATCTTACCCTGTTTTGATATAATGATTATTATGCTTTTAGAAAACACACAATAGACACCGTCACCGTCATATATATATATATATATATATATATATATATATATATATATATATATATATATTCCACTTTTTCTTGTTTGTTTTTCTGGCAGGGGGTCGATAAAGCAGTACACTCTTTGTTCACATTAACTGCTTTATTTGTTATATTTCGCCCGACATGTTTCGTGCCTTTTCGCACCTCTTCAGGGGCTTTCCTATGTAACAATATTTCTTTTGTAAATCCAAAACTTTAAATTGTTTACACTAATATACATATCCTGTCCCTAAATAATTTACATTTCAACATATAATTTTTAAACTTAATCTTAATCCTACCTTATCAAGAAGTCCTCTCGTCATGTTGTCTAGCTTGAGTCAGGCGTAGTACTGAACAGTCATCTGTAGTAATTTATATGGCTGTTTGTATCGATTCTTTAGCTATTTTCATGGTATCGATTATTGGTGAAATTTGTTTTGTGAGGTTTAATTTATTATACTATGGAAAATTTGGTGCACATTCTTTAAATCTGTTTTTTTATTTATGGCAGTGTTGGAATTTTTGATTATGTAAATATTTTCTTTGATTTTTCTTTTTAAAGTGTTCCTCTCTTTATTTAAAATGTGAACGTCCTTAAAGTTAAAGTTATGTTTTAAAGTTAGTGCGTGTTCTGTCAATGTTGTCCTGTTTTCGTTTGTGTCTATGCTTTTTGCGTGTTGCACGATTCTCTTTTGCAATAGCTGTGCCGATTCTCCAATGTAGCATGCGTTGCAATCGTTACATCGAATTTTGTATATATTGTTCTTTGTACTTGTTGGTTTAATTTTATCTTTAATATTGCTAAAACTATTTTCTATTTTGTTCCCATATTTCCAACTTATTTTCCCTACGTCTTTACATATTTGTTTAAGTCTATTGGCTATTGAAGGATGGTAATGAAAAGTAAAAAATCGATTTATTTCATTCACATCTTTGTCATTTTCTTTTGTTAAAACCTGTTTTCTCTTTTGTAAAAATAAATGCTCATTCAAAGCTATTTGCTTATTTAAATTCGTATTTTTCATAAAGAATTTTTGAATACATGTCTCATTAATAAAGCAGCAAATAAAAAGGGCAGAAAAACGTATATTGTATACAAAAACACCAACTGAACTTCCGAATAAGCATGACAAATATGAATTTAAACCTGAAATTTTTAGCATATCTGACGACTTTTTTAATGACATAGAATGCAAAAGGAAAAGAAAATATTCTGATACTATCACAGAGTCAATGCCACCTAAAAAAATTAAATTAGTTTCAGGTTTGCTTGATTATGATACTGAAAATAAAAACAAGCGCAAACGAGATCAAATCGATAAACCTCCCGAATCACAGAACAATTCAAAAAAGCGAAAGTTATTACAGACATGTATTCAAAAATTCTTTATGAAAAATACGAATTTAAATAAGCAAATAGCTTTGAATGAGCATTTATTTTTACAAAAGAGAAAACAGGTTTTAACAAAAGAAAATGACAAAGATGTGAATGAAATAAATCGATTTTTTACTTTTCATTACCATCCTTCAATAGCCAATAGACTTAAACAAATATGTAAAGACGTAGGGAAAATAAGTTGGAAATATGGGAACAAAATAGAAAATAGTTTTAGCAATATTAAAGATAAAATTAAACCAACAAGTACAAAGAACAATATATACAAAATTCGATGTAACGATTGCAACGCATGCTACATTGGAGAATCGGCACAGCTATTGCAAAAGAGAATCGTGCAACACGCAAAAAGCATAGACACAAACGAAAACAGGACAACATTGACAGAACACGCACTAACTTTAAAACATAACTTTAACTTTAAGGACGTTCACATTTTAAATAAAGAGAGGAACACTTTAAAAAGAAAAATCAAAGAAAATATTTACATAATCAAAAATTCCAACACTGCCATAAATAAAAAAACAGATTTAAAGAATGTGCACCAAATTTTCCATAGTATAATAAATTAAACCTCACAAAACAAATTTCACCAATAATCGATACCATGAAAATAGCTAAAGAATCGATACAAACAGCCATATAAATTACTACAGATGACTGTTCAGTACTACGCCTGACTCAAGCTAGACAACGTGACGAGAGGACTTCTTGATAAGGTAGGATTAAGACTAAGTTTAAAAATTATATGTTGAAATGTAAATTATTTAGGGACAGGATATGTATATTAGTGTAAACAATTTAAAGTTTTGGATTTACAAAAGAAATATTGTTACATAGGAAAGCCCCTGAAGAGGTGCGAAAAGGCACGAAACATGTCGGGCGAAATATAACAAATAAAGCAGTTAATGTGAACAAAGAGTGTACTGCTTTATCGACCCCCTGCCAGAAAAACAAACAAGAAAAAGTGGAAAATATATATCGGGTCATCTTTCACAAGAATTAATATATATATATATATATATATATATATATATATATATATATATATATATATATATACAGAGGAACATGGATAATTCGAACTTCGATAATTCGAAATCGTCTATAATTCGAATCTTTCTCTCGGTCCCTAGAATTTAGAGCGTAAACAATGTAAAAAAATCGTGGTTAATTCGAATAAAATTTAGGGTAATTCGAATTTTTCCCTGAGAAGTGGACAGAGAGGAGGTCGATCTTAAATCTTGTGAAAATATTCTCTCCTCATATAAATGTAGGGGTTCCGGGACAAGAAGCGCGGCGGCCTCATAGTCTAGTGGGTCGCGCTTCCTCCCTTCCAGGGGTTGTACTAGTTACATCCTGTCGTTTTATCCTAAAATTCCCTCCCATCTTCATTTCTTAGGCCACTCGTCCACTGGAACAGAAAAGCTGCTAAATGCATTCGTCCGAATTCGGACGAACAATCCAAACACGGGGCTCCATTGGGAGCGTATCGTTCGTCCGTTTTTGTCCGAACTTGTGCGAAGTGCGAACCGATCCCATTCTGGTGGGATATATAGTTGCGAACGAGTGCGAAAAGTCATGGTTAAATATGGACTGTGAGTACGAGCCATCAAATCTACCACGAATTCGGACGAACACTGAGGCAATGGACGAGAGGCATTCGCACGAATTCGGACGAACGCCGATCGTCCGAATTCGTTGCTTCGCTTATCGGTTCCAGTGGACGAGAGGCCTTATTCAGTTATAAGTCAGTCAGCGCCTAGATCTGTTGTATTGTTTGTGCATTGAATTTATGGTGTACATTGCAGTTCTGTGAGTTGTTGCTTTATGGTGTCGAAGCTTAAAAGTTATTAAACTTTAACGTTGTCAGAGAAAATAGCTCCGATTAAAGAAGTTGAAAAAGGAATAAAGAAAAAATCTGAAATTGCCAAGGACTTTGGAATTCCTCCTAACACTTTACCAACTTACCAGAAAAAAAAAAAAAAAAAAAACCGAACCCCCCTAAGGGTTCGAATTATCCAAGTTCTACTGTGTGTGTGTGTGTGTGTGTGTGTATATATATATATATATATATATATATATATAAATATAAATAAATATATATACAGGGTGTCCCGTAAATGTCTAGTCATATTGAGAGGGGTGATAGAGGACCCTTAGGGGAACTTAAAATGTTCTATGACGATTTCCCGAATTCTCGCCCATAAGGGAGAAAACGTCGTTTTATTGTTTTATCGAGACAAACGTGGTTTTTAGAAACATAATCGTTGTAGCTCCGTCCCAGGTGGTACTACTAGAAAGGAAGTAAAACCAATCGAAAGCTGAGTAAATTTACAATAAGACTAGTTGGGAGTAAACGTAAAAATGAATGAATGTAAGTATGTATATCTTACAAACGAAGGCAATTCTAAATTTCCTGACATTTTATTGATATTTCTTTCCAGCGTTACTCCTAAATGGGCAGGATCTGAGATTTTCGGGTTTCAGAAAAACTTCCTCATTTAACCAGCTTTCCATTCATGTATCACAACCCTGTGTTATTGAAGTATTTGAACGGTTTAAGTACAAAAGTTTAAAAAAAAAAAAAAACGGATCTGTGGAAAGAAAATTATATTTTTTTCTTCAGTTTATTCAAAAAGCTGAAGGGAAATATTTATTTTTATAAATGTTTACATAAATATTAAGTAAATATTTACTTAAAACAATAAAAAAAAATTACTTCCACGAATATTAAAAAAATTCCTAAAACAGTAAATAAATAAAATGCACATTTATTTTGAATTTGTTAATTCAGGTAACTAATACTGGGTCCAGGAGGCGGCCATTAAGAAACCCCAACCATACATTAACCTCAAAAATTATTATTTTTACCTAGATCACGCATTTGAACACATTTTTACAAGTACTTATATTTAGAAAACAAATGCTTTACCTTAAATTAATACTGATGGCTACGCTTGTGAAACTCACTAGGATTCTGAGCCCATGCGTTTTTGTTGTGGTAATTAAAAATTCTATCCCTCATAAATAATATGTACATAGTCCTGTAAAAATGTGTTCAAATGCGTGATATAGGTAAAATTAGTAATTTTTTAGGTTAATGTATGGTTGGGGTTCCTTAATGGCCGCCTCCTGGACCCAGTATTAGTTACCTGAATTAACAAATTCAAAATAAATGTGTATTTTATTTATTTACTGTTTTAAGATTTTTTTTTTATATTCGTGGAAGTAATTTTTTCTATTCTTTTAAGTAAATATTTACTTAATATTTATGTAAACATTTATAAAAAAAATATTTCCCTTCAGCTTTTTGAATAAATTGAAGAAAAAAATATAATTTTCTTTTCATAGATCCATGTTTTTTTTAAAACTTTTGTTCTTAAATCGTTCAAATACTTCAATAACACAGGTTTGTGATACATGAATGGAAAGCTGTTTAAATGAGGAACTTTTTCTGAAACCCGGAAATCTCAGATCGTGCTTATTGAGGAGTAACGCTGGAAAGAAATATCAATAAAATGTCAGGAAATTTTAGAATTGCCTTCTTTTTGTAAGATATACATACTTACATTCATTTATTTTTACGTTTACTCTCAACTAGTCTTATAGTAAATTTACTCAGCTTTCGATTGGTTTCACACCCTTTTTAGTAGTACCACCTGGGACAGAGCTACAACGATTATTCTTCTAAAAAGTACGTTTGTCTCGAAAAAACAATAAAACGACGTTTTCTTCCTTATGGGCGAGAATTCGGGAAATCGTCATAGAATATTTTTTGTTCCCCTAAGGGTCCTCTATCACCCCTCACAATATGACTAGACATTTACGGGACACCCTGTATATATATATATATATATATATATATATATATATATATATATATATATATATATATAGTTACTAAGATAGGTAAAAATATTGGCATGTATGTGTAAAAAAATGTATTCAATTCAACTGAAGAATTTATCTTGTTACAATACTTGGAAGTTATTGCATGCTCTTGCTTGTTTTATTTCGAATTACACTGGCTTTAACACTTTGGGTATTAGGCTGCTTCCAACGTGGATTAGGAGGATAATGCTCCATGGAAGTATAAAAGGCCCATAGGAAGAATCATGAAGCACGTTGAGTAAATTCGGCGGTTTAGGACTGCTTCCGATTGGCCGCCGCCAGAGAGACCGCCTTCCCAATTTGGGCGCGAAATAAGCCATTATGGCTTCAGCTCATCTACTTAACGCCAGCCCTTAAGCCCAGCACTTTCAGCCGGTCAACAACGCCATCTGCTCGGCTCAAGACAGAATAAACATTATCACCAGAAGCTTTGTCCTAAAAAGGATAAATGTTTTTTGGAGGTCATGGACCCATTACCTGTCTTGAAAGAGATATTTTTCTTATAGAATATAATAACTATAGCTACCATTATTTAAAATTTCAGTCCCTATGGAGCAAATATTCTTAATTGATGCATCACACAGGTCTTCGAACAAAAAAAAATGCAAAGAATATTTTCACTTTTTTCCCATGCATACCCAAATATTTCCATCGTGTTTAGTTTTGTAGACTAAATGACTTGAATACCAATCATTTCTGCTTTCATTCACTGTATAGCCGCTTATTCAGTAGTTGCAGCTAAGTTTTTAATATTATGAATCTCATAAGTGTTTTACCCTTCATGTTTAGTCGTATCAGTCCCATAAATAATTATGCGAAATGAAGGAGAGAGGATAGAAGAGAAGTGGGAGCGATAGGATTTAAACAGGCGTCATGATGCCAACATGGTTCTACAAGATAACGGAATAAATTCTTTAAGAATTTTGTGTTGAATTAAAAACGAAGACCCTTTTTTTTTATAGCACACAATAAAAATGATGGTGTTTTTTTTGCCCGCCAACTTTACATTATATACAAAACCGACCGTAATTTTAAGATTCAGCACACTAAAAAAATAAAATTCAGCTAATAGATCCTAGCAAGCTGATAAAAAGTTTTTTCCCCACCAGTCATACCCATATTCGGATTGAAGTCGTTTTTTTTTTGTTTTTTTCAATTAGATAAATAATATCATACAGGTTATTGACCAGTTCATTATTATCACCACACTTTTAGAACGAAAAAATGAAGTTTAAAAGTCCCACGGATAATTGAATTTCATCTCAAATTTTAATTAACCTGTGACATAACAGGTCAGAATAAAAGAAAAAAAAATAGATTACCTTGGATACCAAAAAAGTGCGTGCGAAAAAAATACCTTCTATATACTTTTTCACGTACTCCCATAAAAAAAACTGTCAATGCCAAAATTTAATACTCAATGAAAATATTCAGAAAAAAATGCGATTTCATTAAAAATTTAAAGGTTTCATCGCTACCGATCAGCTGAAAGCATTCAGAAAATCGTTTTCATACTCAAAAGAAACTCATATACCATAGGTCTGGCCTCGACAGGTCATACATTTAAGCTCGGAAATTTTAATTATTCCTGAAAAAGGAGAGTTTGAAACGCCCTGAACGATGTAAATTAATAAATGTTTTCACTCTCTCAACGCACCAAATTCTTTTTTAGGAGTACTCGCACTGATTGAACGCCAGTTATAAAAAAAATACACAGCAGGACTAACAGAAATTCGTTACTTCTATTATTTTGCACATCTGGATTTTGCCTTTAGGGTGTTGTTACATTAACCAATCTGTGACTATTTCAAGCTCCCTATTAATTTTTTGACATGGAAATGCAATATGGCTGGGGGTCACCAAATCACAAGGTGACGCAAAGTGTAACGGAATGACGTGCTCAAGCAAGGGATCCGAAATTGATTTTGCCACGAAATTATGGCGGGAAGTGACAATCAATCATTGCAGATTATTACTAATGAAAATATATGAATATATGAGTATTTATTACAACGAATAAATATTTGAATTTTCTTTACTTCCAATTTGGAGGTCAACATTTGGGCTATTAACGCCGGGCTATCTATAGGTTGCCACCCTTTTATAATGCCAACAGCACGTGGTCGGTCACCCATACAGGTACTGACCACGCCCAAAGTTGCTTAACTTCTGTGATCTATGTGGCTACGGCCGTTGGTATACTTCCAAATATATGACATTTTCATATTAAAAAAAAAATGATCCTATAAAAGGAAGGCATTAATTTCAAGAATGGTCTATCTGGTACATTTATCTGATGATGAGGTTTTAACTAGAGGGAATATTAAGCTATAAAAAGAAAGTTTTTTCTGGCGTTTAAAATTCAGAAAAAAACACCTTCTTCGGAGTCTCCTATTACCAAAATATTTTTTCAACGTATACACACCCTGACAAAATTATAGGCCACCCTATGTTATGTAAGTTTGTTTCATTATTTAATGTTATATTTAAGGCAAAGCAAATACATACTCTCCTAATGTCACATGCTCTTGGAAGAGCCTGCTTATAACGAGTCATGATCCTTCTAGCCTTAAGCGGCCCCTACACGGTCAGTAATAATGACATTATCAGTAATGTCATTAATATTCAAACTCTCGTCATTCCATATCATCATTACAATCTACACCTTACACCGTCATTTCACAGATCATTTTTAATTTCATTACATTTCTTCAGTATGCATTGTGATATCCGTGACAGAAGCCTTTTGTTAATAATGGATCCTCGCAAAGTCGCATGAGTAGCTATAATTGCGGCAATAGCCACAAAAAAACGTGTGAAACGTTGAAGGTGGATGAAGGAGTGGTTGAAAAAACGTGAACAGTATTCTCACGTTTTGTTGTTGACTGAAATTCGAGACTCTGATCCAGATGATTACAAAAACTATTTTCGCATGAATGATGCTACGTTTGAAACCCTACTCAATCTAGTTACACCTTTACATCTTTTTAAGACTAAATTAATACAAAAATTTTAACCACGTTAAGACCCACCAAGTTTCATTTTTAAATTTCAAAAATGTTGGAAAAAATTTAGGGTGCCAATCGAGTTTTGAACACCCTGTATATATATGCCAAGGTAGAGTCATACATTTCAATTCATCTTATTTTTTGCCCTAACTCTTTTTTTTCCCTTTCTACTCAATCTAGTTACACCTTTACATCTCTTTCATCTAGTTACAGCTCGAGATAGACTGAGTAATGACGCATTTATGATGTAGCGCTCCCAACACCATCATTACTAATGACAGTATCCCCTCCACTTTCAGTAATGATAAAACCAAGATCAGAAAATCCGGATCCACATCATTACTGTCCGTCATTCCAACTTTGTCCACCTTACACTATCATTATTACTGTCATTTTGATAAGGTAATGTCATTATTACTGACCGTGTAGGGGCCGCTTTAGGATTAGCTGAAACGTAAATATTTACGCGCGATAAAAGTGTAGGCCAGCCTCTCAGTCCTTATCTAAATCCTGGTCTAGAAACAGTTTTAGTGAACAATGCCTTCATAAATCCAATCAGCGAGTTTAATTAAACCTGATTAAGTAATGTCTACAGGAAAAGTGTTGTCTGAGACTGAAAAGGACGTGATTAAAACATTACGCGATAAAAATTGGACAATATCGAAAATCGTTCGAACTTTAAAAAGAAGTAGACATTTCATAAGAAATTCCATTAGGCTGCCTAGTGATTATGGCCAAAAGAAAAGCATTGGTAGGCTAATGGCAACAACGGTCCGAGAACTGCGAGCCATTTTACGTCATGCTACCAACTCTTCAGCCAACATATTAAATAGTTTTATGAACAGACACGAGCAGCTTTAGGATTTTCGTATACTTTCTTAAATATATTTAAAACGGTTGGCAAATGGCGATAAATTAACACCAGCCAATAGAAAGCTTAATAAATGCCTTACAAAAACGTTTCCTACAAAAAAAGTAATTTTCGATGGGACAGTTACATTCGAAGAAATAATTGCATAAGACTTTTAAAGTTGTCGGTTTCGTATATTCGAATGGTTCTCTTTGTGTTTGCCTTATGTTTCTATTTCTTGTTATTTTTGTAATTTCTCATAGTAGGAAAATGTATTTGTCAGTGAAACAGGATACATAAAATGAGAAACAATTTTTTATTGTTAGAAATATTTTTAAATTGCATTTAACGGTTGGGTTTAATTTTAAAATTAGTATTTTATTAAAATAAAGTAATTAATCAGGAAACATATTTCTAATTGTGTGTTCCTAGAGGAAACGTTGAGAAGGAAGGAGTAATTTCCGCTTAGGATACTGTCAGTTTTTGAGGTCTAGCTCACAATCTTGCTTTTCTTTGATTTCATGGGAATATGTGCTTACATTTTTCATGAAATTTCTAAACAAAATTACAGTTTCTCTTCTAAGTTTCACAAATTACACTAGAATTGGATTTTATTCTATTTTCAAGAAATTTTCCTCAGAATTGCATATTGTTATTATTATTTTATGTTACGCATGTTTATATTGAGCTGCACAATGGTTGGATTTGTTCGCATAGGTATAGTTTTATAGAGCAAATCACTCGCTAGTAAGCTCTCAATAAATGTAACTTCATTGAGAAACTGCACAGTATGATAATCGTAATGATGGAATTATTGTTGAAGACTGAGAGACAAGTAGTGTATTTCCGTCCACTTCGGCGTGCATAATTGCAACATCTGTATGAAAGCGTATTCTACTCGTATATACATCAATACCGGTCAGTGGGGCCTAATACTGTAGGCACTGTATTATCACTTCGGTCCTGTTTAACAGTACAGCTGTCCACGATGTTCACACACTTCATGCACCCATGTGTTCAAATAATCTATTCACGCACATCTCTCTTGTACTATGTTCAATTTCGCTAACGCATTGTGTGACAATCAATAAAGCTCTTTGTACAAAGTGTAAACATTGTATTCGGTAAATATTATTGACACCAAACCCACGCAAATCGAATTAAGTTCATTTCTGATATCAGGTGTAAAATTACAAACTAGCTTTATCAGAGACTCTTTACCCATGCGAGAGAGTAACTCGCAAAGCCTGAGGTGCCCTTGGAGCGGAGCCCGTTTCACCCTCCCGGTTCCATATATATGTATATATATATATAGGTTATTTTAAGGACATTCTTCAAGAATTGGACCTGTGTGTTATTAATTCATTCATTTTACAAGATAATTAAATACAATTTTTATCACATAATTATTAAAAAGAATAATTAATAATAAAATTAGTATTAATAATAAAAATAAATTTAAATAAAATTGAAGTAAAATAGAATCAAACTGTAATTAGTTGTAGCTGACAAAGGGCGTGGCTGTTTCTCAGTCTCATTAGCATATGGTCTTTGTATTGATTAGTTCACTCAGTGCTCAATCTCTTCCTCGTGTCATTCAATCAGTCAGTCTTGAAGGAAAGCCCAATCAGAAACAATACCATCGTCTTTGGAAGGAAATTCCATAGCAACAAAGGCTGACCGATGAATAGCATCTGCGTTTACATCAAACTATCCACAAGGACAGTGAACTATATTGTTGAGAATAGTTGCACTTGTCAATCATTCATACTTTTCCACAAGAAAGGAAACTAACCCAATTGATCAAGTTAACCGATTTTCCTCTTTATTAGATATGCTGTTAGTCCAAGACCTGGTAACGCACGTTTAATGAAGTGTTTTATGCACCTTGGCCGTTTTGCTATGGTGCATCTCTTGGGTAGATAAGAAGGTACGCATGTGTTGGCTAGGCTTGCCGTGGAAGGCCAGATACTGCGCAAAGGGGAAAGGTGCAAAAGATATAGTTGGTCCAAGAAAACTCTTTTATTCAGAAGCCAACAATCTTTAATGTAAAATTAAGGCAATTTTACAATAAATAAGTAATTAAGCAGGTAATTTCAAGTGGGTCAACATGTAAACCCCGAATTAGTTTTGTTTTAATATTAAATGAAGTGTTTTATTCACGCTGCAATTTAAGCACCGTATTCAATAACAATAATTACAGAAGAGCAGACACTTTTTGTAGGGTTTAATTATTAGCAAGCACGAAATTAAATGTTGCCTATGATTGAATGAAAATGAACAGGCGCAAAGAGATCACCCGACCAAGACCCAATGAGATCGCAGAAAACAACCACAATTGCCCAGATGATCGGTGCTCTCACTCATTTTTACGGTTCCATGCAGTTTGTTGCAGTCTATCATAGGCATCATTTATTTTCATGATGATGCCCTTTTGTAATTGTTTTCAATTACGTTTATTGAAGACAGTCTTTAAAGCGCAGCGTGAATAAAACACTTCATTCAATATTTTTAAAAAATCTGTTTTTTTTTTTTTTTGTTTTTACATGTTAACCCCCTTAAAAATGTCTGCCATATTTATTATTCATTGTAAAATTGCCTTTATTTTACATTAAAGATTGCTGGTTTCTGTATGCAACACTTTTCATGGACCAACCATCTTTTTTTTTGCGCCTTTCCCTTATGCGTAGTATCTGGTATTCCACGGTAGGTCTAGCCAATATATACAAACCTCCTTATCTACCCAAGAGATGCACTATAGCAAAATGACAAGGTGCATAAAACATTTCATTAAACGTGCGTTACCAGCTCTTCGACTATGTAATACGTAAAGAAATTTTGGAAACGTGTTTTTTGAAGTTCTATCAGGTCAATGTAAGAGGTGAAAATCAGCCGAAAACTCTACCTTCAATACAGCTTTTTTTATTATGTCGTAAAACGTTTTATTTTATTTTATTTTTTTAAAATGAACTCCTAGGCTCCTATTCATAACTTTTTTGACTAAGTCTTGCAACTCAAACCTATTTGTTTAAGAGTAAAGTGTATTCGTTTCACCTTTTATATGTAAAATCTATTAAATAAGCTTTATTAGGTTATATATTGCATAATCATTAAGAAAAAAACTCAGGTATATATTTCTGAAATATAAAAACAGCCTTCAAAAAACCTTAGAGTAAGAGTTTTTAAAATATTAAACAAAAATTGCGCGATATATGTCAGCACTTTTTATAAGAAAAAATTCGCGGTTGATTTCATTCAACGATCCTAAAACATTTCAAATAAAATACAAATTGTTTTGGTGGTGACGTTTCAAAGGTGATTTTCACCCATTAAATCGACAAATAGAACAGCTTATAATGACTCGAGCCACTCTTTCCATGTGTCCAATGGCAATAAATTTAAGCCAGAATTCATTGCTACTAAAGCTTCAGAAACTGTTGAAGAGAAGAACTGGTATATACAAAAATTCTAAACGGCTATAAACCCACTCCTAAAGTCAACTAAATACACTAATAAAATATTGCTACTTTACAGAGTAAAATAACAATTAAAATACTTAAAACAAAGTAAGCAATTTTCGTTTATTTATTACCCTTTTCCACGCACTTACAAAGGATATAACAGGCTCTCGTTCTAAGCATAATTTGTTGACATTTTCTAAGCTTATCCCAAGTTCAAACCTGCTTTATAGAAATAAATGAATACCTCATGTCAAACTTTAAATTTCGACAAACACTTAATCTCCGCTCATTTCTCGTTGTAATTAATATAACGGTGGCCCCCGGCAGTATAAAAGAAAAAGATCCGACAACCAGGAAAATCTAATCCAGTTTCCGTGAAATACTTATTCCTAATTCTAAATATTAGAATACAGTCTATAAACATTTCGCATATTCTAACACATATCTGAAACTTAAAGCATCGTTTTTTTTTGTTTTTTTTTCAGCATCATGTGAGTATATATTATAAGAATTATCCAATACCAAAACAATAATCAGTGCAATAAATTGAATAACCCTCCTCAACATATACAGGAATCCTAATTTTCAAGAAGAAACCCACCACCCTACTTCTTCGAAAATTACATTAGCATATTTTTTCATCATGGTTATTCAAATACATTTTTATTGTTCCAACTTACCTCTAGTCTCTATATTTTAGTTTTTGGCAAATTCGATTATAAAAAATATTTCAAATTGCTAATTATACTTGTAGACCAATCTTGTTCATTCTTAAATACTACTCAAAAATATCCCATACACGATACGATGAATACATTTTCTGTATTTCGAAAGAAAAAAAAAACACAATTACTTTTAGAGACAGGGATATTATGAGCAATCGAAAGTTATAATTTACTTGAAATAGAAACAGCTAGAAAAGCAAAGTAGCTCTCAATAAAATTCCAGCAGATTACTTAAAATGGTTGTAAGATCCAGCAGAGTAACACCTCACTATTCTTGTTTAAGGCTCTGAATGGATCTTTAATAGACTATGGTGTTAACCCATTCGAGATTACACACCATGGGTGCAATTGATTTCTGGCCTACACAATGTGTGTGCAATAACAGCAATGTGCAATTATCAGTAAACTGGTCGAAGAAATATGATTTTTCTTGAACTAATGAAATCTGTAATGTAAAGGAAAACAAAATTTAAGGGTTCTCGCAATAATTTTTTTCCGAAGAGCCATTTGCACACTCGCTGTGCAATGATCTTATTTATGTGAATTCACTTTCGAATTAGGTGATTTCCATAGTAAATATGTTTATAATTAAAAATTAACAATATAAAGGGGAAAAATCACTCCTGGGGACTGTGTTCGTCGTCTTGGATGGGGTTTAAGTTCGAAGTCCTAACTAGGTAACTTAACATTTCTTTACAGAATTTCAATGTCTAAAGATCTGTGTTGTTAACCTTTTTTATTTTATACCAAACAGGAATCATGGCGGCTATGGAAGCTAAGGTGTGAGCACTCCGTGACTGAGGTCGTGAGTTCAAATCTTAACACGTCCGGACCCAACGTCGTGGCATATGCGTCAGAGAGATGTCTTCTGCGGGCCCAGCGTCGTGGCATATGCGTCAGCAGATAGCTTGGTTTTCTTTCGATCCCGCTGCTCCGGGCCCTGTTCTATACGCTTCGTATTTGACTTGGGACCCCATGACGTATTCCCGGTTAGGTTTGCGGGTTTAGTATCGTATGATACTGAATTCGCCCGAAAATATCCTTCTGCGGGCCCGCTATCGTGGCGTATTTGACATTTTAATTTAAAAATTTAAATTTAATTAATCCACTAAAATTACGTAATTTTAAAAGCTTATTCACTTATTTTTTTTTTTTTAAAAAAGTTTGCCAAATTAAGTATACAAAAAAAAAAGACTTGGGCCCTGATGGACATTTTGTTCGAAGCCATCGGTCCTGAAAGTGTTAAGGGGGTTGTTGGCATTTCGTTAAAATAAAATTCCATTATGGCTAAAAAAAAAGGTCTTAACCTATAGATAACCAGTAAGGAAATAAAATAATACCAAAGTTTTGATTTAACAACATAATCGCATGTAAGATGTTGGTAATGAAGTTCACTCGTAGCGGTTTAAATGAGAGAGATACATTAAATATTCATTTTGTGTGTCGGAAATAAATTAATCAGCTCAATTATAATCTCGATCGTAATTAATTGGATTCACTTGAATCATCTGTATGCAGAATGGCCACTTCATTAGGTTTTAATGCAATTATTTCCTGTCGCAACCACCAAAACCACAGCAACAGTAAATAGCGAGAACATCAGGCTTTGGAGGGCTACCAGGCCACGAAGACTTAGGCAAAAGTTCGTTTGCCGACTTTCATGCAAAAACAGCTACTGAACAAACAAACGTAGAAATAACAAGACTAACCCACCAAGACAGGACAAACAGAACAAGAGACATTATAATATTATTCTGGCAAAATTCGTGGACACAACTAACAGAAAATAAACTCCGTTCTATCAAACATACAGTAACACTTACTCACAGAATGCATGAGACGATGTCACCTGAACTTACCCTACAACTTATGCGAGTTGTTAAGTGAAGATAGCCAACACATAGACTCTATACTACATTACCCACACAACAATGGATTATACGAACTCATTTGAACGCAGCTTAATATTTCGTTACCATAGTGTCCTATAGAGACATGAATATCCCACCGAAGGCAGATAATTCATCTACCTTCTGATCCATACTGATTTTCCTAAGATGCAAATGTAAAAAGACTGATGTGCAAACATAATGTAAATAAACTTAATTTAAAATCAAGCAATCTAATATTATCTGTGTATGTATATATGTGCGTAAATAATAAAAACAAACTTGTGTTAAGTATAATGTAATGTAAATATGTAAATATGTAGACAATAAGCTGATATAATGTAATTTAGTAATATGTATATATGACGTGTGTGTGTGTGTGTGTGTGTGTGTTTGTATATGCATTGTTTGTAATAACTACCTATATAAAATGTAAGGTGTACATCGCCATAAAGCGGAATGCCAATAAATAAATAAATCAGGCTTTGGAGTTTCGGAGTGGAGCCAAATTCATCCTAAAACAACTGTGACTTCGTTGTATCCGTCTTTTTTCTCTAGGCATTTAGTAACTTTCGAACAACTAGAACAATCAGTCCAGTCAATAAATACATTCTACTTTGCAAAATAAGAGTAGAAGAGTTTTTTTTTTAAATTGTACATAATATGTAGAATTAAAAAAAAATTGGTTTACAATATTTTTAGTACGAATATCAAAAACCAAGTTATCCAACATGGCCGACACCGGGAGAACCTCTGACAGCCAAAAAAACACAAATATTTGTTTTGTGAGTGTTTTTTGTTAATATATCACAGAAATGGTTGGATTTAGCGAAAGTAATTTTATATGAAGGTTAATTTACTACAACTTTTATCTAAGTAACTTTTTTCTAGCATGAACTTTTTTCTAGCAAACCCACTACAGCTTTTTGAGAATAGACACTTTTCGGCCAAACTGAGTGGGAAAGAAAGCGGGAGAGAGGGTGATAACGGGAGAAAGAGGGGGAGGAGAGAGAGAGAGAGAGGGGGGAGAGTGGGGAGGCAAAGAGGAGGGGGGGGGGGGGGAGATCCATAAGCATCACTTCCAATCTGGACTAAATGCAAGCAGTTGTTAAAAATATCTTTTTTTTTTTTTTTTTTTTTCTTTTTTCTTTAATGTCTATTTATAGATATCACAGATTTCCAGTATGGGTTATCCATAAGTTCCCAACATTTTACTGCCAGCATAGGCCTGATGCGTTTTTCATTTTCAAAAAAAATGGTACAACTTTGTCTATTTTATGAAATAGTAACAATCATGAAATAAGAAAAAAACGAAAGGAGGACATTACAGCATACTGTGGTTTATTCAAAACAATAAAATTATTTTCAAGCGCTTGTTGTTATTAACTATAACATATCGTCAGTGTATCTGAAGAGTGCTTCAGATTCTACCATAATATCTCTTCATCTAACTAAGCTATAAGATCACGAGGATGACTCTTGAATCAAGAGAAGTAAAAGAAAAATGTAAACCTCTATCGTTTATTATAATATACTGACTTATATATCAGATAAGAGGGTTGAGATGTAACACACCATTGAACCATTAGCTTTACTTATAATAAATTTGCAATAAGTCAAAAAAGAAAAGAAAATCAATCCCATAATAGATCACGGGGGCCGATACTGAAGAGGCATCTGATTCAAGAACTTGTGGCACTTTATGGAGATAGTGTTGTCAGTATTATAATCCCGCCGCCTAATTTCCCTATCAGGCTGGGTTGGCCTAGGGACCGTCAAGTAGGCCGAATCTAACCCACGAACGAAGACAAGAGAAGTTAAAAATCTTTAGCGCTTTCTCGGGATTTGAACTCAGGTCCTCCAGCATATTAGTCCAGTGCTCTACCACTTAGATAACCTCGTCTCCATATAAAAGTCAAAAATAAATATTAAGTAATAGGTTCAAAAATGATAAATAGAACAAAATCATTTAAGACTCTACGGAACTCTGGTTTTCAATGAAAACTTATAATACGATATTCAATTATCTTTACTGATTATGACTTTAAGTCTTCCTTATTCCAATGGAGTTCAAGCGAGAGTCATTCAGTTATAATTGACTTATTATATTTTTGTTTTTGTTAATAATAATAAAAGGTTTCTGATATTTCAGATTGGCATCAGTAGTTAGAGAACAATAGTTTTTAACAATAAGGAATTAATACGTAATTGTTACAACACAATAAAATCCTTTCACCCGATATTTTAGTAAATTGCAAAAGTATCTCTTGAGAGAGTGTTTCCCCACGTTCTAGTGGATAACGCCTTGTATTCTTAGACGGGAGATGGGGGTTGGAGTCTCACCTGCAGCAAGGATTTTTCTGATTCCAGGCCCGGTGAGAAGATTCCCCGCTGCATCATGTATGATTTTTTGTAATACATAGATGTACATCTACATAATCAATGGTACCATTGATTATGATGATTTGAATGAATTTAAAATGCTATACATAATATTACTGAATTTTACCATGCCTCCATTGGAAATGCTTTGGTAACCAGAAACTAAAATGCGAAAATTGGAGTGGCCGAATTCGATGGAATAAGAACTCTCGAGTTAGATAGGATGATGAACCTATTTCATCAGGAAACATGTTCCCTAATAGTAAAGAGTCTTATCATTGGCCTGATAACATTGTGCAAGCTGCCCATTTCTATACTTATGGATTGGTTAGGCGGTCGGAACGAAAAGGGACCTATTCTCAAGTCTCAGTCAATTACTAAAGGCTGCCTGGAGACAGGCACTTTTGAACAGAACGCAATTTGCGGGATTAGGGTAGGGAAGAGAGGTTGGGGGGTTCTTTCAGCCCAATCCACCCCCCCCCCCCCAAGCAGGGGCTTGGAAAAAAGAGTAGGAATTCTGACCTCCCCTTCTTTTTCCAGCGGCCAAAGGCTACATTAAAATATGATCGATATTCCCTGAAGAGTGCCCGAGCCCATCTCCATTCCATAGGAATCCGAGGACGATTCTCAAGTCCTTATTGTCTCTTAGGGCTTTATTTTTTAAGTCGTATAAGTTTATTGGGGTCTTAAAAAAATAGTTTTTGGACACATTTACGCGTTCATTTTATATCTTTACTCTCTTAACACCCTTCCTTGGTGATATTTATCTGTTTTCATTCCTTGTAAACAATGTAGTACTCACGTAAAGATGGAATGGTTGGGATTCGGCTTAAGAAACCTAAATATGATTTTTGTCCTGCTAAATAGTTATAAAAAATGTTTAGTTTTAATTTGATTTTTGATACTAATTTTGTATGTATAATTTTTCCTGATTATAAAAAGCCGGAGCGCACCCGCCAGTAGGATAGGAATATTATACAGTAAAAATCTTATATTTCAGGTTTTCATGTTGATTAATGAACCGTTTTATGAGGAAAAAGGGAATAAAAAACTTAGCCTTAAACATGGAAAGCAGGTGATAATAAATCAACGAATAGATAGTATTCAGGGAAGAAAATATAGATTTTTCCGGAAATTTGAGAGTTTTTCTGAGCCGAATCCCAACCATTCCTTGATATATCTCACTGATTGTTGCTTATTGGACATTTTTAATAGAAGTTTTGTTAAAAATAACGTATTCTTTTCACTTGATAAGTCATTCTTGTATTTTTCCTTCGGGCGAATACTGAATGATTTGATTACGATTACTACATTATGATGATTAGATAGTTAGCCGTCGAGGAGATAAGTAAAGATGGAATGGTTGGGCTTCGGCTAAAGAAACCTCAATATGATTTTTGTTTTAAAAAATCTATATTTTGGACGTTTCGGCTACTCATTGGTAGCCTTCGTCAGCTAAATTGACAAGAAAAACAGAAATTAATACAAAAAAAAGTTTATAATAGAGATAAGTAACAGAACTATAAATACAATTAATTAATTTATTATAAAAGAATAATTTGGTCTAAAATTCTTAGAATGAGTAGAATGAAAATCAGAAGAAACAACAAACAAAAAAAAAAGAAGAAAAAAGGCTATTATATTGAAGTTAATATAAGTATATAGGTATATAGGTGCTAACAGTAACAAACAGATAAGATACTGCATACCTATGGAAATGCCTGGAGGCAGAGGAAGACCAATGTTGACAGTTAAGTAACCATTGTGGAAGTGTCTAAGAAAAAAGGAATCTACTAGGGTAAATGAAACGGAAACAAACCAGGTGGTGGGAGGTCGGTAGGGATCAAAGGCCTGTTTATGACATTTTATGACAGGAAAGGACAGAAAGGTGTTAATGGAAGGATACACGAGGGGCATGGGAAAATACTAGGTGGGAGGTCGGGAGAGTTTTTGAAAAATATTAGCTTACATAGGAGAAATACCTTGTTTGTCAGTTTTGTAGTTTATATTGTTTTTGTTTAGGTTTATGTGTACACATTCGGAGATCTGTAGTATTTTTTTGTTTCGTTCTGTAGAACTTCGACGACACGGTAATTCTTTCTACAGAACGAAACAAAAAAAAGACTACAGATCTCCGAATGTGTACACATAAACCTAAACAAAAACAATATAAACTACAAAACTGACAAACAAGGTATCTGTTTAGCACCTATATACCTATATACTTATATTAACTTCAAAATAATAGCCTTTTTTTTTTTTTTTTTTTTTTTTTTTTTTTTTTTTTTTTTTTTTTTTTTTTTTTTTTTTTTATGTTTTTTCTGATTTTCATTCTACTCATTCTAAGAATTTTAGACCAAATTGTTCTTTTATAATAAGTTAATTAATTGTATTTATAGTTCTGTTACTTATCTCAATTATAAACTCTTTTTTGTATTAATTTCTGTTTTTCTTGTCAATTTAGCTGACGAAGGCTACCAATGAGTAGCCGAAACGTCCAAAATGATTTTTTTAAACAAAAATCATATTGAGGTTTCTTTAGCCGAAGCCCAACCATTCCATCTTTACTTATCTCCTCGACGGCTAACTATCTAATCATCATAATGTAGTACTCGTAATCAAATCATTCAGTATTCGCCCGAAGGAAAAATACAAGAATGACTTATCAAGTGAAAAGAATACGTTATTTTTAACAAAATGGTTGGGATTCGTCTCAGAAAAACTCTCAAATTTCCGGAAAAATCTACATTTTCTTCCCTGAATACTATCTATTCGTTGATTTATTATCACCTGCTTTCCATGTTTAAGGCTAAGTTTTTTATTCCCTTTTTCCTCATAAAACGGTTCATTAATCAACATGAAAACCTGAAATATAAGATTTTTACAGTATAATATTCCTAACCTACTTGCGGGTGCGCTCCGGCTTTTTATAATCAGGAAAAATTATACATACTAAATTAGTATCAAAAATCAAATTAAAACTAAACATTTTTTATAACTATTTAGCAGGAATGTTAGTCTTAAAAATAATCAAACCCTCCATTTCATAATACATGATCACACTACTATTTAAGAATAAACAACATTTTAAAAAATTATCAGATGAGTGAAATTTATAAATAATCTGCTGTATTGAACAACAATAAAAACGGAACGTTATAAAAACCAATTCACGCCTATTCATTTTCACCCCCGTTTGATGTGTATCCACTTAAAAAATGCTACCCGTCAAACAGAAAGATTTTTGCAAACGCGTTTGACACACTTTGATTTGTACTTTACAGTAGCTACTCAATGATATTTTGATTGCAAGATATTACTGTCATAAAATTTCGGTACCTATACATTTCGTTTTCATATTGCATATTTATCATGTCTTTGCATATTTAAGCCTAAAACTGTAATTTTTTAAAAATAAAAATTAAGTATCAAATTAGTAATTGCAAAAACTACAAACTACCAACAATGCCCAAACATGTTGAAAAACTAAATTGTCTCTTATTTTCAAATTGCACAATCTAAAAGTATCTTGTCTAGCTTTGAATTTCAGACAATCTCTTGAGTGAACTGAAATGGATAATAACTCAAAAAAATATATTGTGTTATCATTATTTTTTGATGTTATAGGTACCATTCTAGAATTCAACAAAATTATTTAAAAAAAAAAAAAAAAAAAAAAAAAAAAAAAAAAAAAAAAAAAAAAAAAAAAACCTTATCTTTTAATTTTCTGTACTGTAGATTATGTGCTTTAATAAAAACTCGAAGTACCTTTTACCGGCTAAAGAATATCACATATGTAAGTGAAAATTATTATTATCTTTCATTTCACGAGCCTTTCTTATTTGGTGGGATATTTCAGTGCTGCTAGAAGTTTAATTTGGCCAGCTGCCCTCCTTAATTTCCCCTTTAGAGGGTTCGCAATCTCACTTAGTCTCGGGGGGTAACAACATTCTACCAGCACCCAGTTCCTCAAGGAAAACTGTGGAGAACATTTCCTCTAAAGTTGCTAGTAAAGTCCCCTCCAAATGGCAAACAGGTGCGCTTAATGCCTCTCTTTGCTTCCTTTTTAGCTCAATAACGCAGTATGTTTTGAAGTTAATTAAAATATGAAAAATATCTGCGTGAAATAACATCAAATTTATCGATAATTCCATTACATTCATACATAAAATAATAAACAAGGCCATTATTAGTGTGTAGTTTCCCTTGTTGAAGCTAACTGCCTTTTTTTTTTTTTTTTTTTTTTTTTTTTTTTTTTTTTTTTTTTTTTTTTTTTTTTTTTTTTTTTTTTTTTTTTTACTGCGCTTCAATATCTAGGCCATTAGCGCCGACATCCACGGTGCAGCGAGGGATTTTCCCAACGAGCCGAGGGATGAGAATATTCCTGCCGCCGCACAGTGTAACGAAGTAGTGAGGATTATGGACAAAAATCATTACCCACTAGTTATTTTATTAATTGAAATCAACTAAAAACAAGGTAACAATAGTATAATAATACTATTATTATTAATACGGCTATAATAATATTAATTGTAATATTTGTAATATTAATAGAAATAATATAGCAGGTAATAATATTATTAATAACAATATTAGAAAATATATTATAACTGTAACATATAATGTAGTAATAGTATAGTAGTAAATTATAATTGCCATAGAATAATAATATTTTACCATTTTCTATGAAATTATTAAATAATTTCTTAATTCCGAGTCTGAATCGTTTTTGGATTCTAGAGAATGTAAACTTATATCAAAACCAATATCTATTTGATTATTAATGTCATCCTCTTTTATACATTCATTTATGTCTGGACTGATTTTGTTTTGCCTTTTTATATTTTTTCTCCGTAAAGAAAGCTCTGGGCCAGATATCAGAAGAACCCGGCGCTTTTTCGATCTCTCACACAACGCTGTAAACTCTTTTTTATGTCTGCCTCTAAGGAAGCCGGAAGGGCCATCAGGTCGCGAATATCTTTTTTCTTGATAACAATTTCTACTAAGAAGTTGATATATTGTTTCAACCAGTATTTATATAAGAGTTTTTTCTTTGCGATGAACACGTTCCCACATTTTTTACATATAATATAGAAATAATCTGGCAGTCTTTTTAATATTTCTTTAGTATCATCCTGCAGATTAAATTGAATCATTTGCCCAAGGATTAATTCCGTTTTCTTGGATTTATCCACTTTTTTTTCAAATTTGGAAGAAAAAATTATGATGGATCGAAAAATAAAAATCTTTGGAATCGGCAAATTTCGGCAAACTAAATTACCCTCAGTACATTATACTTGAGGTAAACTTTAAGCTCTAAAAAACTTGGGATATGTTCAGATGAAGTTTTTTTGCTATGGTCTATCAAAGTTTTGTACTTTAAAAAAATTACAAACATCAATGAAGAATAATTCAGGATAAATAATAAGGGAGTAATTACCCATAATCAATTATATCAGATGAAAAAGGAATAGTTTTGACGTAATTTCCTTCGGATGACTTAATAAAAATACTGTCCTATCTTCAACGAGATAGGTTCAAACTGATTGTTGGTATAAAGCAGGTTTTAAATACTTTGCCTAGTTTTTAATACTGCTAATGTGTTTGTTGATCAAAATAAAACTAATATTTATTAGTTTTATACGATTTTAATTCCTTGAATAGTTTCTAAACTTAGCTAGAGGATTATATTAAATATAAGAAAACAAAAATTTAGGTTTTTGTCCATTGGGCGTTATACTGTGGAGCGGGAGGAATCTTCTCATCCCATGGCTCGTTGGGAAAATTCCTCGCTGCACCGGATATTTTTATGGGCATGTTTATCTTGTGGATCATATCGAATTTCTGTTCGATTCAATCGAAGGGAAGAGGTAGTAATAACGCGACTTCGAATAGGCCATAGTCATGTGACACATAGCCATCTCATTAAAAGAGAACCTCCACCTCTATGTGATTCATGCTGTCACGCTTTAACGATAAGCCATATAATAGAGGAATGCCCGGTACATGAAACAAGATTCAGGCAGCTAAATATACCTCGGAATGCACCAGAGGCTCTTAAAAATTGTCAGCATGCTGTTGACAACATAATCAACTTCGTAAAAATCTGCGGTATATATAAACTGCTTTAAACTCTCATAAATAAATAATATTTGTCGACAAATGTAAAACATACGTAGATGGATTCTGGGGAGTAAGAACCTCGCAGTTACTCGCCCAAATAAATTTGTATCCTACATCCATCCTTCGAATTTCTGTTCAGAAAATGTTGATATAGCCTTCTTTCATTCCAAGCCGATGAAAAAAAAAAAAAAAAAAAAAAAAAAAAAAAAAAAAAAAAAGCTTCCTTTTACCTTCTCCTGAGGTTGTCCTAGGCAGGTTTGTGGGTTGACTCTCCAATCAGGATCGGCCAACTAACGAAGCTCTCTCAAAGTTCCAGGATCTTCCTTTGAAGTCTACCGCCTAAGAGGGGAGGACCGCTTGATGAGGTAAACTTAACCAACTATGTGGAGAGAGACAATGACCTCGGGGCCGCTCGGGCTCGAATCAAGTTAGAAATATTTATTCACCGAGAAAGGTTGCCACAAAGGAATTTCAGTTATTACATTATGCTGCAGGTTTACACTTTGATGAACTTGTAATTCGTGGGAAAGGTAAAATTTTTCTAACTCTCTAAGATCTTTGTTAGTTCTGGTATCTTCAGACTCGGAGAATATTCTTCTGATAGATCATTTTGCTGCTTAAATTTCAACAAGTTGAAATTCAAGCAGTTCAAGTTTATAAATACCGCAGATTTTTACGAAGTTGATTATGTTGTCCATAGCATGCTGACAATTTTTAAGAGCCTCTGATACATTCCGAGGTATATTTAGCTGCCTGAATCTTGTTTCATGTACCGGGCATTCCTCTATTATATGGCTTATCGTTAAAGCGTGACAGCATGAATCACATAGAGGTGGAGGTTCTCTTTTAATGAGATGGCTATGTGTCACATGACTATGGCCTATTCGAAGTCGCGTTATTACTACCTCTTCCCTTCGATTGAATCGAACAGAAATTTGATATGATCCACAAGATAAACATGCCCATAAAAATATCCGGTGCAGCGAGGAATTTTCCCAACGAGCCATGGTATGAGAAGATTCCTCCAGCTCCACAATATAACGCCCAATGGACAAAAACCTAAATTTTTGTTTTCTTATGTTTAATTTTTAATCCTCTAGCTAAGTTTAGAAACTATTCAATGAATTAAAATCGTATAAAACTAATAAATGTTAGTTTTATTTTGATCAACAAACACATTAGCAGTATTAAAAACTAGGCAAAGTCTTTAAAACATGCTTTATACCAACAATCAGTTTGAACCTATCTCGTTGAAGATAGGACAGTATTTTTATTAAGTAATCCGAAGGAAATTACGTCAAAACTATTCCTTTTTCATCTGATATAA
This sequence comes from Gonocerus acuteangulatus, assembly GCA_946811695.1. Lineage (NCBI taxonomy): Eukaryota > Metazoa > Arthropoda > Insecta > Hemiptera > Coreidae > Gonocerus > Gonocerus acuteangulatus. The sequence goes on along the minus strand of OX328123.1, from coordinate 119,486,372 downwards.
TTGATTATGGGTAATTACTCCCTTATTATTTATCCTGAATTATTCTTCATTGATCTTTGAAATTTTTTTTAAGTACAAAACTTTGATAGACCATAGCAAAAAAACTTCATCTGAACACATCTCAAGTTTTTTAGAGGTTAAAGTTTGCCTCAAGTATAATGTACTGAGGGAAATTTAGTTTGCCGAAATTTGCCGATTCCAAAGATTTTTATTTTTAAATCCATAATAATTTTTTCTTTCAAATTTGAAAAAAAATGTGGATGAATCCAAGAAGACGCTATTAATCCTTGGGCAAATGATTCAATTTGATCTTCAGGATGCTCCTAAAGAAATATTAAGCAATACTAAAAAAAATTGCCAGTTTATTCCTATATTATATGTAAAAAATGTGGATACGTGTTCACCGCAGAGAAAAAAACTCCTATATAAATACTGGTTGAAACAATATATCAACTTAGAAGAACTTGTTATTAATTTTTATCATAGAAAATGGTAACATATTATTATTCTATGGCAATATTACTATAAGTATAATTTACTACTGTACTATTACTACATACGGTTATAATATATTTTATTATATTGTTAACAATAATATTAATTCTATTAATATTACAATTAATATTATAGCCGTATAGTATGCATTATTATACTACTGTTACATTAACTCGTAGGCTTCCACGGTCCGAGTCATTACACATATTATAGTCTTCTGGTATTGGCCGTGTCACAAATTTCTTTGCCGACGTCTGAGACTAAGCCCTGAGGAAGCTGGCAGTATGACTAGCGAAACGTCGGCAAAGAAATTTGTGACACGGTCAATACCAGAAGACTATAATATGTATACTGTTACATTGTTTTGAGTTGATTTCAGTTAATAAAAATGCTTATTTGAAAATAACTAGTGGCTGATGATTTTTGTCCATAATCTCCACTACTTCGTTACACTGTGCGCTGGTGGGGCTAGAACCCACTATCTACCGCTTATAAATCTAAGGCGCTAGCCACTTGACCACGGGAGACCCCCTCTTTATGCTTATTTATAACCAAATTGTATAAATATACTATATATATATATATATATATATATATATATATATATATATATATTGAGGATGCGTGTGTGAAATTGTAGTTTTTAATTTGTTGTTTAAAACTGTTAAATGGCTTGACATTAAACCCAATCGTATGCCTACTTTAAATGCTTATAAACGGTGTAAATGGAAGCGTATATCCTAAGATTTTTTTCAAGCTAATTTCTCCACATAAAAAAAACAAAAAAACAAATACTGTTACAGTAGGCGGCGACGGTTAACGAACTTGCCCTTTCGGTTCAGACAAAGTATAATTGCTCCAAATTTCATCAAAATGCATAACTTCTTTTGTTTTTAGATCGCAAATAAACAAATATAAATATTATCCTTACAGTTTCTTTCCTGGGGATAATATTTGTTACTGGGACGGTTTTCGTCTTTAGGGATAGTTTTTATTTCGTTATATTTCTGGGGAGCCCCCTTCCCCAAACTAGCATCTCTTATTTTAATAACTCTTTTTTTTTAATTATAACATTGTTCTTTTGCTAGTACGAAAGCCGTACCAGTTACGTATTTCTTCCCACTTTTCTTCCCTGGACAGGGCTGGTTGTCTTTTCAATTTTCGAAAGAAAAAACACCACCCTTATAATTAATCGAGCCCGCACTTTAGCGTTCAAGGCAATTGGGCCCCTCAATAATATTATCTGATACGTAGATCCGACCACAAGATCGTCTAAAAATAGAGCAATAACGTTCACATTTTGTCGAATGAGCTAATTCCTTTGTGTAGAAATAGCCCAGAGGAATTTAGTGGTGGCGCTTGCTTCTAATATTAACTGGAAATAGAAGAGCACAAATGGTTTACCTCAAGGGTCTACATTCAGACCAATGCTTTTATTTGATCATTGTCTATTGACGACATCCCGTTGTATGTACGAAATAAACCCTGTTTCCTGCATCGTCCTACGCTGGTGTTTCCAAGTATTCCAAGAATCGAAAATACATCGGTCCTTAATAATAGAAACTGAATGTATTATTTAACAGATATAATGCTTTGCTTGGAAGGAACGTGAAAACAATGTCATAGTGGGAAGGTAATTTCAATGATTCCGGCCCTCGCATTCTGTGGACATACTAAAGGAGCTGCTTAGAGCGAAGAGATTCTACAGAATGAGACTATATTAAACATAAAGTATTGTTACGCAGTAACTGTATAAATAAGCCACATCGCTTAGGGAGATATACCACCGAATTTCCAAAGAAAACGAAAGTTACGACAGGAAATTAATAATTCTAATTAACTCGCATTTTTAATATACTGGTTTTTGATTATATTCCAAATACTCGCCCATTAGCACAGAACAATAATCATACTTTAATAAAATACAAAATAATCACACTTCGCTCTGGACTAGCAACAGGTTTGAATCAAACATGGGAAGGATTTTTAAGGATTGAATCAGTTCATGAATCGCCTCCGAAAGCCTTGGGTCAATTTTTGTGTAATAAACCTGGCAGACGGGGCACCTATGATTTAAAAAAAAAATAAACAAATAACACAAAGATTGTTTGCCTCAAAAAACATAATCAATACTAAAATATAAGCAGTATTTTGAGAAAAGTCATATATTTAAAGGGCTCCAAAAGAAAAAGTCGTTTATTTTGGTCATCGACTCGAATGAAAATATTTTGTATATTTTGGGGGGTCAGGCCTTAACCAAATGTCAGTTTGTTTCTTACCCGGGATTCGGATTCAACCCAACAACATGTAGTAACCATGGTCAGCTCTCAGGGTCTGATTTTTTTTTGTGTAGCCGTATAATTAATGAAGTATTTTCTTCCTCCAAATAGCGAAGGAAACCTATATATTTTACGAGAAATGCGGACGACCCAAGATGTAAACCAATCCTGGCCAAGAAAAATTGGAATAATATCTTCTATATATCGTCCCTACCATGTCAAACTATCGAATATGCAAAATCCCGTTTTTCAGATTCGAGACTTTGCTTTTGGATTGTGGAAGATACGGCTTGTCGCAAAATGTCGGAACTCTAACCCCTTTAGAATAGCCTTTAATGCCTCAAATAAAGTATCAAAAAAGACCATTTTTCAATATATTAGTTCATTAAGGGATAGAATATGTTCGTTTGTAGTTTGCACGGATTTGCATATTCGATAGTTTGACATGGTAGGGACGATATGTATATATTTACCAATATACGTAACTGGTACGGCTTTCGTACTAGCAAAAAAACAATGTTATAATTAAAAAAAAGAGTTATTAAAATAAGAGATGCTAGTCTGGGGAAGGGGGCTCCCCAGAAATATAACGAAATAAAAACTATCCCTAAAGACGAAAACCGTCCCAGTAACAAATATTATCCCCAGGAAAGAAACTGTAAGGATAATATTTATATTTGTTTATTTGCGATCTAAAAACAAAAGAAGTTATGCATTTTGATGAAATTTGGAGCAATTATACTTTGTCTGAACCGAAAGGGCAAGTTCGTTAACCGTCGCCGCCTACTGAAACAGTATTTGTTTTTTTTTTTTTATGTGGAGAAATTAGCTTGAAAAAAATCTTAGGATGTACGCTTCCATTAACACCGTTTATAAGCATTTAAAGTAGGCATACGATTGGGTTTAATGTCAAGCCATTTAACAGTTTTAAACAACAAATTAAAAAGTCCGTCTCGCAGGACTGCATCATCTTAGCGCGGTTCCGTTCATATCCCTAGTCTAATTTGGAAAGATTAAAATAGAAGCAGTTATTATTTTGGTTCCACCAGTCTTTTTTTTTAAATTAATTATTATGATGGCGTGTCAACCCTTAAGGTCACTAACGCCATTCCTGTGAGTAGTAAAGTCTTGAAAGGTCATGATTTACAATCTTACCTGGAAGGGTCCGCTACACTAGAAACAGACCCGCTAGTGACAAGGTCTTGGAATCTTGGAAATCTATATTTCTAACAATAAATTGTTTTTGTTATTTTACTTAACAAGTTTTATTGTCAAATACATTATCCAACTATAAGCAATTAAAAAATAACAAGAAATAAAACAGACAAAAAGAACCATTGGAATTAACGAAATCATTTAATTTAAAGCTTTAAGCACTTTTTTCTCCGATTGACATCGCCTAATTAAAACTTTCTTCAGAACCTTTTTTGTAGAGCATTTAGTAAGCTTCCGAATGGCAATCTTCCGCTTCACAAGATTGTCAACGGTTTTCGAGATACTAACAAAATTATACAAAGTTACCAAAACTTTTTTTGTCTGTTAATAAAATATTTTATTCTAACGCTTCCTTTACTCTAAACGTAACAAAAATGTCAACATATTAGTGTTGATGAAACTCGAACATGCAGAAAATGTTTCAACTGTATCCCATAATTCTAAGTACCAAAATCAAAGACAAAGAACCCTCCCTAGGAAGGACGCTAGGCAGTTGAAAAGCTATATAACTTGGAAATCCATATCTCTAACATTAAATTGTTTTTCTTATTTTTCTTAACCTGTTTTATTTTCAAATACATTATCCAACAATAAGCAATTAAAAAATAACAAGGAATAAAAAACAGACAAAAAGAACAGTTCGAATAAGCGAAATCAATTACTTTAAAGTTTTAAGCTCTTATTTCTCCGATTGACATCGCCTAATCAAAACTTTCATTAGAACCTTTTTTTTAGAGCATTTAATAAGCTTTCTAATGGTATTCTTCCGTTTACCAATATTCTCAACCTTTTTCGAGATATTAATGAAAGTAAACAAAGTTACTAAAACTTTTTATGTCTGTTAATAAAATATTTTATTCTAACCCTTCCTTAACACGAACGTAACCAAAATTTCAACATATTAGTTTTGATGAAAGTAGAACATGCAGAAAATGTTTCAACTGAATCCCATGATTCTAAGTACCCAAACCAAAAAAGTCCGTCTCGCAGGACTGCATCATCTTAGCGCGGTTCCGTTCATATCCCTAGTCTAATTTGGAAAGATTAAAATAGAAGCAGTTATTATTTTGGTTCCACCAGTCTTTTTTTTTAAATTAATTATTATAATGGCGTGTCAACCCTTAAGGTCACTAAAGCCATTCCTGTGAGTAGTAAAGTCTTGAAAGGTCATGATTTACAATCTTACCTGGAAGGGTCCGCTACACTAGAAACAGACCCGCTAGTGACAAGGTCTTGGAATCTTGGAAATCTATATTTCTAACAATAAATTGTTTTTGTTATTTTACTTAACAAGTTTTATTGTCAAATACATTATCCAACTATAAGCAATTAAAAAATAACAAGAAATAAAACAGACAAAAAGAACCATTGGAATTAACGAAATCAATTAATTTAAAGCTTTAAGCACTTTTTTCTCCGATTGACATCGCCTAATTAAAACTTTCTTCAGAACCTTTTTTGTAGAGCATTTAGTAAGCTTCCGAATGGTAATCTTCCGCTTCACAAGATTGTCAACGGTTTTCGAGATACTAACGAAATTATACAAAGTTACCAAAACTTTTTTTCTCTGTTAATAAAATATTTTATTCTAACCCTTCCTTTACTCTAAACGTAACAAAAATGTCAACATATTAGTGTTGATGAAACTCGAACATGCAGAAAATGTTTCAACTGTATCCCATAATTCTAAGTACCAAAATCAAAGACAAAGAACCCTCCCTAGGAAGGACGCTAGGCAGTTGAAAAGCTATATATCTTGGAAATCCATATCTCTAACATTAAATTGTTTTTCTTATTTTTCTTAACCTGTTTTATTTTCAAATACATTATCCAACAATAAGCAATTAAAAAATAACAAGGAATAAAAAACAGACAAAAAGAACAGTTCGAATAAGCGAAATCAACTACTTTAAAGTTTTAAGCTCTTATTTCTCCGATTGACATCGCCTAATCAAAACTTTCATTAGAACCTTTTTTTTAGAGCATTTAATAAGCTTTCTAATGGTATTCTTCCGTTTACCAAGATTTTCAACCTTTTTCGAGATATTAAGGAAAGTAAACAAAGTTACTAAAACTTTTTATGTCTGTTAATAAAATATTTTATTCTAACCCTTCCTTAAGTCCAAACGTAACCAAAATTTCAACATATTAGTTTTGATGAAAGTATAACATGCAGAAAATGTTTCAACTGAATCCCATGATTCTAAGTACCCGAACCAAAAACGGTATTCAAAAAATATTTTTCCAATTTTCTCGAAAACGGTTAAAGCTATCGCCTTGAAAATGGTTTCATTCGTTTTCCTAGCCCAGGAATCATATAAAACGAGTACTTAGAAGCTTATGAACTCAAAAACGTAAGCGTTACGATTTTTTTTGCGCGAATTTCGCCCCAAACGCCATCTTCCAGTAGACGGATTTTGCTGGTTAACGAACTTGACCTTTCAAATTGGACGAAGGATTTTTGTACCAAATTTCATCAAAATCGGACCATTCGTCTTCTATCTAGAGAGCGAACAGACAAATATATATATATATATATATATATATATATATATATATATATATATATATATATAAATATATACATATATATATATATATATATATATATATATATATATACAAATTTGAACCACCGTTATTTTCGGTCTCTAGGGGTTCTGAAACGCGAAATTTTCTAGTCGGCATTTCCGGATTGTTTCATTGTATCAACCCTATAAGCGGGGTTCCTCCCTATGGGGGAGGGAGGAACCGCGCTAAAACTACACGCTATTTCACACACGCATCCTCAATATATATATATATATATATATATATATATATATATATATATATATATATATATATATATATATAAAGTGCGCTTACCAGTAGAAACCCGCCCAAAAAATATGTGTAATGTACATTCGGAAATACAAATTCAAATAACTAGTGGATGAAAGTCCTTCGCAGAATAATACAACAGAACAAAAAAATTCTGACAAAATTTAATAGGATCTAATTGAACCAGTGAGCTTATGGCTGAGGAATAACTAAGGTTGTCTCGGAAATAAAAAGTTTTTCTTTCTTCTTCAACAACTAGGTCAGGTCGGAAGGAAAGCTTTTTGTAATTTAGAATCTGTGTTTCTAGTTGCAAGGAGATCGATGCGTTTGATTTAGCCCTGACAAAGTTTTCACAATCAAGTTACTGAAAAGTTTTATTCATTTCAAGTTGACAAAGAACAGTTTCCCCATTCCTCTCCAGCTCGTCGAAGACACAAAGCTAAGGATCCGAAGCGATTAGAGCTCGTTATTTATTCGACTTGAGTAGTTAAATTTAAAATATTCCGATTTTAATATTCTTTAAAACTTGCTTTTGCGAAACCTGAAGTGATTGAGAAATTCAAGTTTTATTCATTATTTGGCGGTTTTTATTTTATTTTATTTGTGCACGGTAAATTTAATTAGCTGTACAAAGACAGTGTGAGTGATTGCCGAAAACGAAACATGAAAAAAGGAAAACAAGGACTTAAAAAATGTATCTAATATTAGTAGGATAAATGTGAAGTAGAGAAAGTTAGGAAAGGCGCTCTGATCTACGTTAGTTTATTTCGCAATCTCAATACACGAGCCTTGCAATTGGAATATTTTTACCAATTATTTTATAAATCCTAACTAGAAATACGCTCGATTCAGCTCTTACTTTGTAGTATTTATCCTTCATAAGAAGTTAAACTTGTTTGTATGAAATCAGCAGAAGTTGGGTAACTCAAAATGAATTATTCCATTTTAAAAGTAAAAATAAAAATAAATAAATAATCCAACAAACAGACGAGGTTTCATAAACAGTGGTGAGAAATGAACAGTTGTTTTCTAAAATCCACCGTTTTCAGCATATTTGTGAAAATCGTTGCCTCTAAATAGGAATCATTTTGCTCATGAAAATGTCATTTTGGAGGTAAGTAGCATTTATTCAATTCTTGGAATAAATTATACATTGACAATAAACATTTTGGTGAGATTGTATTTTGCTTGTTTTTTTGTATAATTTTCCCCAAACTTTCAACAATACTTATGTGTACTTGTGTATGTAGTTAGCCAATAAATAAAATTACATGTAAAATATATAATAACATGTAAAACTAAATGTACAAATTGTATATTCATTTTGTAAATACAAATTTCTTCTTCTTCTTTCGGTGAAATATAATAACGCGATTTTTATAATAAATTTGAGAATTTCTTTTATTATTTTATCCGACACCATTTTGATGATTAAATTTTCTTCGCTATTAATTATCCTGAATGTGGTAAATTAAAAGTAGGAATTGCATTTTCCACCAAACTCAATATCTCATAACATGGCCGATGACAACTGAACCGTTTCACTTTTGCGTCACCCGTGACACTAAATTCTGTTGGGACACACATATGACATTTTTATGTCACAACTGGAAAAAGATTTGTCTCGGACGACGAAGGATCTAGAATTCTTTATTGCTTGCTCAAAATGAAGTGATTCCACTAAACGTTGCATTCATTTTTTGTTTTTTTTCTTAAGGCAAATTCAACCACACGGGACATTGTTGCATTCATTAAGCATTCCATTGTTTTAAATGAATACAGGCTATGTCCTGTTACAGCATTGAGTCTTCTTTTCAACTTTTACGACAGCAATTCCTGTGATGGAAAAAATATTTAAATAGTTTGTTACGCTTGTTAGTTGGTAATGTAGTCGCGCCTAATAAACTAGGACGCCAAGAGTTGTTGGAGTCACATAAAAATAAATAAGTAGATAAAATATGATGATGGGAGAGGAAGGAGTTGAAGAAAACTTTGACTTATCTTGAGGTTAACTTTGATGCTTGAGTATGAATATGGAATATTGTTCTCCTGTGTATAATTAGACGGACTAGAAAGAGCTTTGATGTTAAAGTCCCATCAGTATTCGGGGCTTGAGGTTTCACTCTTGATGAGCTTTAGGCAAAACTTGAATAAGAGATTGGTTCAAGGAACTAGAGGAGGTTCTGGGATTAACCATCGGATGGAGTGGTTCTTTACAACATAACTCCTGAAGTTTTGCCCAGTCACAACACTTCTTGGTAATGATCGCAAATATAATAGGTGCTCCCAAATGACATCTTGGAAACATAAATTTTATAGTACATTTATTATTGACAACGAATTTTAACCTGTACCGGCTAAACTCCTGTTTCCGGTAGCCTATAGATACCGGGTTATCCCTTGGTTATCTGTTTGTTTAGCAATGGTCCGGAGCGCCCCAGTGTTAAGAAACATTATACTTTGATTACTTATCAATTAATGAATAACGTATAGTATGACGGGAACCGTGCTACAATAAATTGCACAAAATTATTTGGTAGCGTTAAATATGATGATAAATTATTTGACGGAGTAAAATAACTACTTATCTGCCGTGACGAAGCACGGGAATTCAGCTAGTATTACAATATGAAAAAATTAAATAACTTTATTTTTTGTTTAAATTGTTTTATTATTATTGGGTATATTTTATTTCCACTTTATTTTATTTATCTTGAATTATTGTCTTTTTCTCTGCTTGCATTAACTTCCAGGCTTGATATTTTGTCTAGTTATTTCATTCAATAGACAACAATGACCCGCGTGATAACTGCCTTTAAAAGTATATATATTTGTATTTCTAGATATTAATCTTTTACTCCAGGTCATGCTAGAATCCTTCCTAAACAAGGAAGGTATTCGGTTGACAACTGGGGACACCTGAGGCGTGAGAAAGTAACCTGTATCAAATTACATGATGCAATTGAGTTGTAGATTGTGATATTTCTTTAAATAAAAAAAAAAAAAAATCGTTTACATCACCCTCTTCCAAAACCTCCTGAATAACATGCAAATCCCACAGAAGCGTTGCAGAAAATGAATGAATAATAACAATAGAGAGGCGCTAATAGCCAAATAGTTGATGCGCCGTTAAAAACGAAAAAATAAAAAAATAACAATAGATATTAAGGAATCTAGTAGCTTAAGATCAAGACTTCAAATTAAATAATACAGGTACTTTAAATGAGTAAAATCACTATAGAAGTGAAACACTCTCCTAATTACAAATTCATAAAAAAATATATATATCCTTGGAGGAAAGAAATTTGCTAAAATTTTTAAATAATTCTCGTTAAATCTCTAAAAAAAAATCAAATACATTACTGGTTCTATCATTCACCTAAAAGGAAGACCTCAGTAAAAATATTTTATAATTATTTTTCCTTACTTGATCCCTATTTTTTCTTCTTTGGCTCAACTTAAAGTACAAGAAATAATTGAGCTCAGCCCTTTTCGTCCAAGAGCTTTACTTGGAACATTTTTACCGAAATTATCGTTTTCAGTGCCTTTGAATTTTCGAGACTTTTCCTCATTAACTAAGAAAATTGCTTTTCTAAGTGTTTCACTATTTACTTTTAAGCTGAAGTCATTGGCAGAAGAAGGAATCTCCAACCTTGTTATTACGGTTGATATATTGATTATAAGGGCTTCAGAAAGCCTAAGAGGTTTTTCCAATCAACCCTTCGATAAGGAAGGAGTAACATTTACCTTCCTTTTATATCACCCCTTACCCACGAGGGAAAAATATACTCGCCGAATATATTTAAATATTTAAAAACAAACTTTAAATAATTCCTGGCTTTTACAGCTGGTTTCTTTACGCCGTATAGAGAGGATAAGCCGCTTATTTCGTTGACTCGATCACAGAATAATCCATAGACCACGAATAATGTGTCTTTTGCCATGTATGTGTCTTTTTTACAGTGTACGATGATAATATAAGTGGATTGTATCTCCTAATAAAGAAAAGTAAAAATAATATATAAATATATATATATATATATATATATATATATATATATATATATATATATATATATATATAAGGACGCCAGGAGCTGCGTCATAAAGGCGTGTTTCTGTTCTCGTTCCTCCTGCTATTTAGTATTTTGGGAACAGTTAAACATCTTTGTTTTGGGGTTTTTTACTTGACACCTCGAGCAAAAAGATCTATCCACACACCGAAACCCCGAAGAAATTGGCTAACAGACAAAATGATGGTTCTATGATTAATAAGGTCTGATTCGTTGACTGGCAGAATCCGAATATTGGAACACATTATTATCGATGAAATTCGTGCGAACAAAATCGTAGCGAATATGGTTTTCCGCACAACAAATAAAACATTTCGGATCAAGCCTATGATCGTTTTCCAGAAGGGTGGGGAAAATAGACTTTTCTTGGGACTTTCTACATTATCTCGAATCTTATTCAGAAATAAAGTAAAACATCTAGTAGCTATTAAAAATAATAAACTATTTTCTACAAAACTACTCTAATACAAATTTCGAAAAAACTATATCGTTCAGGGAAATTCCAGCTTAAAATACAAAAGTGTCGGTTAGTTCATTTGAAAACTTTTTGTCGATAATTACTTTAGTTTTAAGCTGTGTTTATATTTTTTTTTTTTTTTTTTTTTTTTGTTAATTGCATTTGACAGAAATGATTTTTTCTCTTCGAATTTTACTTATAGGGGTTTGCATTTTATTCGAAAGATTGAAAGAAAACATTACCTGTTTTATTCCAAGCTATCCAATGACATTAGGGATAAGAACGGAAACACCCTTGGATGACGCCGTTCTTCCAATTTGAAACTTCATGTATTTGTGTAGTCCACCTTTTAAAGAAATTTCCGACATTTTTTTTTTTTCTTCTTCTTCGACTAACTGAAAAATCAACTGCGAAATGAGTTTATCGACAACGATGCGGAACATAAGTCATTAAAAACATTTCCAGAGCCTTATGAATCAGTTCTTTCCCTTCATTATTTGACTTTTCTCCTGTAGTTCAATGAAATAGGTCTATGAGAAAAAGAAAAGCTATATGAGATGTTTATTAAATCTGAAAAGTAAATATTCAAAACATTTCAGCATGGACTGGTTTTTCGAATGTCCACCAGTTGTGTTGTGGGTAATCAAGTCTATGAATTGTGTAAGTTTTTGTTACTTTCATATTTAGTCATAGCACTTCCAGAATGATACCATGTGAAAGAGGGAGAAGGGGGTGGGGTACGATCGAAGACGCCCAAAATAATCTCGCAAAAAGTCGTCAACTTGTTGCTAGAAATTTTCTCATAGCTCTGTCTAGCTCTTCAGAGAGTATTTTTCCGTTTAAAAAATAATGATATAATCGCAACATCATGAGTAATATCTAGGAGTGACAAAAACTGAATATGATTATGTTAATATTATAAAATTACGAAAATAATTTCATATTAACATAAAGTTATATCTTACACCATTTATTGAAAATGAACTATTTCCTAATTACTTGGGGTCCATGGTAATTGCAAATTTCCCGCAACAAAGTTGCTTGTTCAATTATCCATCAACAGAGTTCTAAGTTTGTCAGTTATCTACCCAAGATTCCGCTGTGAGCAACGATACCTCACAATTGGACTAAAACGTCTGACGTCTGTTAATTATTACTCATGGTATGCTTTAATGATAATTTTGTCAGAAAATAAATTTTCGATGCGCAACTTTCAAGGAGATTATTACAAAAAAAAAACGAGAACGAGAAGTATAAATTGCTCACATATTTTCCTCGAATTGAAATATTTACCCAATGCCCAATAGGAACGAGTAACTGAGTAAGCAATCGAACAGTTGGTAACTAACGAAGTTCGCACTCACTTTGATAATTAAATTTTTCCGCCTTGCTGAGCTTTCGAATCATAACCTACACGAGATATTCCTACCATCGTTAGAGCAATCGTCAACATTGGACTTTTCAGCTCCCTTTAAACCCAGACGAGACTAATGACAGTTTCGAGTGTCGATACAACAGATCCCCGGTACGATAGGACTAGAAGATCATTAAAAACTCCATTGATATTATATTTTATGCGATTCAATGAGATTTATCAAAGGCAGATTTACTCGATGAGTTGAGAATATTTTATTATAAAAAATTGTTAGTTACTTCAAACTTTACAGGTAGAGCTATCAACTTCATATGTCTTATGAAAATCAAGAAAAAAAATATTATCAATTTTCAAAACATAAATATCTACCATAAAATGGAACAAATACGTGGGCGTATATAGAAAAATATTTGGGGGGTATGGAATACTAACAATCTAGAACATGCAATACTTAGCCAACTAAAATGTTATTACATCGAAAAAAAAAAAAATTCTGAACAAAGTGATCTTATTTAATTTATTTTTAAGTTTGTTTTTTTTTTTACATATTTTTACCGATTAAATCGAAATTTTGGGGGGGGCTGCAGCCCCAAACAAGATTATTGTTTTTTTTCTTTCTTTAATGGCGTATCACCATTTGGGCTATTAACGCCGGGCTATCTACAGGTTGCCACCCTTTTATAATGCCAACAGCACGTGGTCGGTGTCCCATTCAGATACTGGCCAAGCCCGACGTTGCTTTACTTCAGTGATCAACAGGAATCAGTGCTTTCAACGTAGCTATGGCCTTTGGCTGCAAAGTTTAATAATATAATTTTTATTTTTATCTACTTTTATTCATTTATTCTATTTAAATTCATTTTTTTAAGGGATTTCTTTGTGTCATGTTTATGCCCATACTAAATTTTTTATAACATTCTTCCACAGCATTTTATCAACAACTTGTATTCTTATTTTACTTTTTCGTGAAACCATACTTGTTTCTTTGAGGCGTGCATCACTGAACAAATGATTTCCGCGTGAGACGTTGAATGTAGCGGCCAGAAAGTTAACTTTATTCACTGTTAAGTTTTAACTTAAGTTAACATCTAAATTCCCATTTAACATCATTAACTTAAATAAATGTAGAATTTGTAAAATTGAACATGTAGAGAATAAATTCCCACATTGCAGGATTACGATATTTAAAAGAAACTCATTTCCCTAAAAGAAGTTGGTTAGAACTTTGACAGCTATTCATTGTGTAAAACGCAAAGGTTACTAAAGAATTCTTAGTTAATAATAATGTATGTTAAAATTAAATAAATAAAGTTACCGCACACATGAAAATAATGCATTCGGTTCTCAAAATGCAAGTTTCATATTTTAGGAGGAGGATCAAGGAGACAAATATTGGATTTTCAAAGCCCAGATCGGCGAAAGTCACCTTATGCAAAAGAGTTTTGGAGTTTGTTGAATATTTAGTTTGTGCCGGGAGCCATAAGGCGTGAGGACTACAATGGAACGGGGAATAGGTTCTGAAGTAGCCTACAGATCCTCTGAAGCTCCGGCCCACTCCAAGGTACTCCAATAAAAAATGCATGGCCCTAAACAGTTACATGAATCTTTTAAAAGCTGCCGGGCTGCGAAGTGCAACAAAGCCCTGGAAATCTCCATCAAACGCCTTCGTCAATTCCCCTCATAAGATATGCATCCAAACCCACTCCACTCCGCCAGTCTCACCTGATTTAGGAAGTGCTAAGAGCTAGTAAGGTAAAGGTATTGAATCCACGTAACCTGTCAAGGATAATCATTGATAAAAATTTAACTATAGATAAGATAGTATTGTTGCGATGCTGTTGCTTACTATAAATTTAAAAAAATAAATGAATAATCGAATTGAGTAATCTATGACAAGTGAGGATGTCTTGTAATGAGAAATATTAGCATTGTAAAGTATCTCCCCATTGTCCAATGACTCTGAATCGATCTTTTTAACACAAAATATCGATTTTTTAGAATCTATCTCAAAAGGCAAATCTTTTAATGAATTGATCTTCAAGGGATGATCTTTTAAAGAATCAATTTATAATACCGTAAAATAAAGTGGTTTTTCTTTCAAATATTCAAATACTTAATATCACCTTTTGTTTTCCAATCTCATTTCTGAAACATTCTCAGTTATTTAACTGAAGAAGTAATTCACAGAACAGTGTTCTATGTCCGGTAGAAGAACTTTAATACAACAATAGCATTATACAACGATTCAATAATATAAGATTCTCCAACTAAAAGGTAATATCATAAAAATAAAGTTTCGAACTGTGCTCTGAATTTGTATGTAATTTTTGTCAATTATTATTATTTTATTCCGTTTTTCCCCATTTGATAAACATATACGTACATGTAATAATACCCATCGGAAGGCCGGTGGCGTGAGCACTTAACATCCCATGCCAAAGGTTGTGGGTTCGATTCCCGCTACGGATGGTGACTTTTCTTTAGAAAAAAGAAAAGGCATCAGCCCTATCCTGGCTAGAAAAGGGTGGTAACCTATAGGTAACCCGTCCCAAAATTCCTAGTTAATAATAATGGACGTTAAAATTTAAATACATAAGGTTTCAAACTGTGCTCTTTATTTGTATAAACATTTTTGTGTATTATTATTATTTTATTCCGTTTTTGATCATTTGATAAACATATATCTACTTATATGTAATAATGCCCACATATTTCAGTATGATGTAAAATTAGTAGTTTCATTATATATTTATTTATTTCAAGAGCTTCGCAACGAATTTGATAAGCTCTAAACAAAAACAAAGCCATTTTAAATTATCACAGTTATCAGTGACAAAACTAGCAATATCAAACACCAGAAAAAATTGAATAAAACATTAAAGAATACAAAACGAAATTAACACTTGTCTGTATATAATATTCACAGCTATGTCTTTGACACCTCTACCTATAGTGAACATTAAAATCAGAAGATTGCAAAAGAAAAAAAATAACATTGAAAAAAAACCTTTGCAACATTCTGGAGGTATTTGACCATCGAAAATATAATGTATATGTATATAATGTGTATGTCCCCTTATTCCCTTAGACATGGGGGGGGGGGGGTTAGTGAATAAAGACAAGAGAATATATTTAATGCCCAGCATAGGAGATGTGGGAACAATGAATCTGGTGAAAGTGCGTGCGGGTCATTTACACGACACGTGGCAGACATGTAAGGTAATTCCTGTAAGATGGAAGACCTTACCAGAACGAGAAAGATAAGAGAGAGTGAGAGAGAGAGTGTGTGTATGAGTGTGGAAGAGAAAGAGGGAGAGAAAGATAAAAACACACAGAGTGAGAGAGAGAGAATACTTATGTATAGGAAAGTGATGGATTAAGTCCACGTACTTCTAGGTCAATACTGTGATTGGATTGGTTGGCTTGGTAGATGCCCAGTCGAGTATACATTTTGAGACTTATGTATTTTATCAGACTTACGATCTTTTCCTCTTTACGAGCATACCATCAAATTGCGGCCCTTACCTCTATCGACCATCATCTCAAGGACCATTTCTTCCTTTATAGTAATCATTATGGGAATTTCTCTCCAATAATATCCCTTCGGAAATTGCCTAAGCCCTTCTCCTAATGGGACCTAACCTCGTTATATTATGATATTACCTCTTCACTCTTGATATTAAAATTTGTAACAGCGTAGACAATTTATTCGGCTAATGGAATTTTCTTTACATTTATTATTACCCTTTATGTGCATTCAAAGCCTAAGTAGGCATACAGGACTCGCACAATAGGACAATTGGCCGAGGTGCACCCCGTGTTGGCGGGGGTTTTGAGTCATAATTTATTCTATTCTATTCTATTCTATGTGCATTCATAAAAATGTGCTAAAAAGTTCTACTTCGATAATCTCACTAAGGAAATTAACGAAAGCGACAATTCATCAAAATTCTGGCAAATTGTAAAGGAATTTAAACCAAAATGCCTAAAACCCCCACTAGATATAATTAATTCTGACGCTTGGAATGAATATTTTAAGGCACTCTACCCTTCAAGAATTCAATTTAATCTCAATTTCTATGATGCAGGACACCCATTTTTTGATTGTCCGTTCACAAATTCTGAACTGTATAACGTAATAGGAAAGCTGCAGTGTAATAAAGCCCCGGGCCCAGATGGAGTTCCTAATAGTTTCTTCAAAAATCTGCCAACCAGGCATATTAATTTCATTCTTACATTATTCAATAAAATTTTTGAAAATGAACAACTGCCTAAGAGCTGGTCCGAAATGAATATGTCAATGATATTTAAGAAAGGAGATCCAGCCATACCAGAAAATCATCGCGGGATCGCGCTCATTAACTGTTTTACAAAAATCCTCACTCAACTAGTAAACAATAGACTCTCAGATTGGGCCGAATACTCAGGCACACTTGTAGAGGAACAGCTCAGTCATTAACCTGCATTTGAGGCTGGAAAAGAGGAAGGTGTATGCGATATTTGTTGATTTTTCCAAGGCATTTGATAAGGTAAATCATACTCTTCTCTTTCATAAGCTTTATAACTTTGGTGTGAGTAGAAAAACCATAGCCCTTATAGCAGACTTTTACTCACATGCTCATATCAGCGAAATTCAAAGCTCAACTCTCAAACACCCCGTACAAGTTACAACTGGTGTGATGCAAGGAGATAGCCTTTCTCCCTCCCTCTTTTCAATTTTTATTAATGACCTCGACAAGTTTATTAGGGAAGGACATGAATCCGGGATTAGTGTCAATGCAACTACGGATTTAATGACGCTACTCTACGCCGATGATGTTGTGCTGCTCTCGGATACTCCGCAAGCTGTAAGAAGAAAGCTACAACTTCTCAACAAATACTGCCAGAACGATCAGCTTAAAGTCAACATAGGAAAAACTAGGGTGGTGGCATTCAGAAAGAGCGGGAGACTGAAGGATCTGCAATTCTTTCTTGGAAAGGAACGAGTCCCAGTTGATAAGGCTTATACGTATTTGGGAGTTCCGTTTTACAGCTCAGGCATTTTTCATAAGACGGCAAAGGACATGTGCAAGAAAGGAAGATCAGCCGTAGCTTGTACGACTCAAATATTGTCGAGAACTAAATGCCAACAGTGGGAATCGAGGATGAAGCTGCTTGATGCACTATGTGGTTCAGTAGTTTTATACAGTAGTCAGGTATGGGGCTTGAGATACTTGCAACTTCTCGAGAGATTCCATGAGCAATTCCTGAAGAGTCTGCTACTTCTCCCTCGAAACACTCCAGGCTACTTGTTAAGATTGGAATGTGGACGAGAAACGCTGAAAGCTAAAGTTTTTGGGCTAATGCTGAAATGGCTTATCAAACTTCTAGAAATACCGAGCAATAGGATACCAAAAAAGTACTATGATAGGCTATTACAACTTGACAGCTCATCCCATAGTTCAAGCCAATATAACTGGGTGAGTCAGGCACGAGAGCAGTTCCAGCTTGTAGGAGAAGAGGAATTATTCCTGAGACAGGACAGCGCAGCTCTGAGAGAAAAAGAAGGATATCTGGTCGAAGCATATCTTGATAAACACGTCCAAGCAGATATAGAGAAGATGTGTGGATCCTCCTTCAGTCCAATCTACCGAAGGATAAAGGCATTTTGGGGTGTAGATAAATACCTCCAACTCAGAACTACCTTCTACAAAGCTCGAATCTTGTCTCAGCTGAGACTAGCCGGAAGGTTGTTGGAGCTGAGAATATTTACTAATGGAATCTTGTACAAGATAAAATGTGAAGAGATATGCTCAATATGCAACCTGTAAGAAGAGGAGGATATTGGTCACTTCCTACTCAGGTGTCCGATGTACACGGAAGCAAGACGCCACTACATCTGCAGCTATTTCCAAGCAGAGGACACCACTGAAGACAGGCTTGTTGCATTACTGGATGTAAGAGACCGTGAGAAGCTCAACAACCTCTGCGCCTAAGTTTTATATGCACTCAGAATCCGTGCTTTTATCAGATTTAATTTCTTTTGTGGCTGTTTCTATAATGTAAGGCTGAATGTGCAAAACTGAATTATTTTAATTTGTGTGACTTATTATTATTTATTATTATTATTTATTTATTATTACTATTATATTTATGTATATATTTGTTTTTCTCTCTTCTTCTTTTCTTTTTATTTAGGTATAAATTTTTCATTATTATAAAACTAGTATTATATTTTATAATTTTTATGTAAAGTTATATTATTTTAAGCACATTAAGTGGCCTCCCTGTAAAAAGTTAAAACTTAAATACAGCTTTTATCTATCTATCTATCTATCATAAATATTTATTACAGATGCTAAACAAAGTCTAAGATATATTGTTCGAAATATCAGATATATTTTTAACCTGTGAATAATTTTTTCGTTTGCTTAGAGCACAGAACTTCTCGATCATACGAATTCATGAGCCATGCAAAAAACTAATTTTTAAACTCCTAATACAAATATGATGCAAGTTTATACTTGTTTTCTACTAATGAAGGATATCTCTTACACTATACTTCCTTACAAAAAAAAAGTGGGAATTTAACTTACAATCCTAAGCACGTAGTTTTCACATCATAAGACCAACGACCATCTGGTGTCCGAAACTTTGTAAAATAACAATTTTTGATTTCACTTCGCCTCATTTCTCTTTGGTAGTTTATTTTACTGTGAGATTTTACATTTCACTAACGTTGAGTGATTTAACTCGAAAGGGAAAACATCATGAAAATTGTATTTAAGGGAAGTAATTAAAAACCAGTTATTGATTCCTCGTAATAAATTGTACATTTATTGTATATACTGTAGCGGTTATCAGATAACCCCCCAAAAAAAAACACATGTTTTCAAAATAAATAAAACATTATTAAGTGTTCTCTCGGAATTGAAAACTGCAAATCGTTCTTGTAAGTTGTAAATCCTATACACTTAACATTGGTGACCCCTGATATTGAACAATACTTCTGATTTCACTTCTCGCCGTTCGTCATGTCCAAAAAAAACTCATCTACGTCCGATACAGATCTCCATGAAACCCAGCCTGAGGTTAGTTTCTACCAAGGGCCGAGTTCAAGACTACCGACATTCTGGAAACAGAACCCGACTTTATGGTTCGCGACGATCGAGGCTGTATTTGCGACATCCCGCGTAACATCGAGCCTAAAAAAATTCCAGCTCGTCATACCGAATCTCGATCTGGATGTTCTTAGCCAAGTCTCAGATATCGTCCTCCAACCGACTGAGCAACCATACGAGGACCTTAAAGCTAGGCTCATCACCACGTTCGGAGAATCCGAAACACGTAGAATTAGCAAGCTGTTAGAAGAAATGCCACTCGGAGACCAGACTCCTTCACAGCTCCTCAGAAAAATACAACAATTAGCTGGCTCCGATGTATCAAACGGATTTATTAGCACCCTGTGGATGAAGAATTTACCCCCACGAATTCGTCCCATCCTCATTTCCACAGGCCACACTGACATCCAAAAACTGGCAGAAGTAGCCGACAAGATCTTGGAGGTATCCCCGTCAGCTGAAACGTACGCTATTCGAGACATGTCAGAACCTCGCCCAATCAAGTCTTCCGCAACTACCACATCAGTCACGAACAGATGAGAGCACCCATCCGAAGATTTCGGAGCTCTACGCCGCGACGTAGACGAGATCCTACGCTTTCTGAAGATGAAGAACCGCGAAAGAAGCTCCAGCAGCAGCCGGAATCAAGACAATCTCCCTCGATCCCAGTCGCGCGATACCTGCTATTACCACCAGAGATTCCGCGAGAAAGCCCGACGCTGCACACAACCTTGCAACTGGAAATCCGAAGAGCCAGCTTTAAACTCGGAAATGTGAAAGTTGCGGCGGAAACTTTCACAACCCAGCAGCACCGCCGCCTATTTCTGACGGACAGAACCACTGGTCAGCCCTTCCTCATTGACACAGGAGCATGCATATCTCTTCTCCCTGTGCCCAAAGGACGGCGTAAGACTCCATCTGATTTCACCTTAATAGCAGCCAACAACTCCCCGATTCCAACCTTCGGTGAAATCACTCGATATGTCGACTTAGGACTCAGAAAACCTCTCAAGAGGACCTTTGTCTTAGCCGACGTCGCCAAGGCTATATTAGGTGCTGATTTTCTCTACTGGCATCAGCTTACTGTGGACTTAAGAAACAGGAGACTGATCGACCAGCACTCAGGACGTAGCATTGTAGGTACCATATCCTCAGCAGAAATACCAACCTTCTCCATCTTTCCAGCCGATAATCGATTTGCCCGCATCCTAGGTGAATTCCCTACCGTCACTCAGGCCACTCCAATCCGTGGACCATCCAATTCAACAGTGGAGCATCATATAGACCGAAGGACGACCTGTCACGGCTAAATGCCGCCGTTTGCCTCCAGGAATTTACCAGGAAGTCAAGAAGGAGATCCAGGAGCTCATCGACAGCGGAATATGCCAACCTTCCAAAAGTCCATGGTCCAGTCCACTACACGTAGTGAAGAAAAAAGATGGTACTCTCCGATTGTGTGGAGACTATCGAGCCCTGAACGCCATCACTATTCCCGATCGATATGGAATACCCAATCTTCGAGACTTCACAATGGAGATACATGGCAAGAATATCTTCTCCAAAATAGATCTCCGCAAGGCTTACTATCATATACCGATAGCAGTAGAAGATCGAGAGAAAACTGCCATTATTACCCCATTTGGCCTTATTGAATACAACAGGATGAGTTTTGGACTGAAGAACGCAGGTCAAAGCTTCCAGCGTTTCGTCGACAACCAATTCCGAGACCTACCCTTTCTCTTCAAGTTTCTTGACGACTTCTTGATCGCTTCGGACAACGAGGAACAACATAAAGCTCACATCAGAGAAGTACTTCGTCGTCTCGACATGAACGGCATCGCTGTGAACCCATCGAAATGCGTCTTCGGTGTCCCACAGCTCGATTTCCTTGGATTCCATCTAACACCATCTGGCATCACACCTCTGGAAGACAAAGTTAAGGCTGTCCTAGAATTCCCACTTCCCAAGGACGTTCGAGAACTTCGGCACTTTATGGGCATGGTGAATTTCTACCGACCTTGTCTTCGCCACGCAGCATCAATCCAACAACCTCTCAACGGACTTCTCCATCAGGTCAAGAAAAATGACAAAACTCCAATCAATTGGAACGAAGAAACGCTCAAGGCTTTCGAAGACACCAAGAAGAACCTTGCTGAAGCAACTGAGCTCGTCCATCCGAACCCAGACGCAGAGATCTCACTCGCATGCGACGCATCTGACGTCGGTCTAGGCGCTGTCTTACAACAAAAACAGGATAACAAATGGCATCCTCTAAGCTTTTTCTCGTTAGCACTCAATAAAGCGCAGAAGAATTACTCTGTCTACGACAGGGAGCTTCTGGCTATATACAAGGCCATCAAACATCTTCAACCTCAACTGGAAGGCCGAGTTTTCTCAAACATCACAGATCATCGCCCATTAGCTCATGCTTTCACTCAAAAGCCTGAATCTACTTCACCTCTCCGCATCCGTTGGCTAACTTACATTAGCCAATTCACCACTACAATCATCTATAGTCCAGGCAGGGAAAACATTGTTGCCGATTCCCTATCAAGGATTGCTGAAATCCAAACTCCAGACGATTTTGTCGCCCTTTCTTTAGCCCAACAAGAAGACCATGAGATCAGCCGACTACAGGAACAAACTAACCTAACCTTTAGAGCCATCAAAATTCCTGGCACTGACAAGACCCTTCTCTGTGAGATGTCAACAAGCAAGGCAAGGCCATATCTCCCGAAGAACTTCAGGCACAGTGATTTCGTCAAGGTGCACACCTTAAGTCATCCTGGCGTCCGGACAACACGGAAAATGGTAGCAGAGCGATATTTCTGGCCAAACATGAATAAGGAAGTAGCTGATTGGGCTAAGTGCTGTATCGCTTGCCAGAAGAGTAAGATAAACCGGCATACCCATGCACCTCCTGGAACATTCCCAGCTGCCACTCGCTTTCAGCATGTCCACTTAGATTTAATTGGCCCACTACCACCCTCCGACGGCCACCGTTACTGTCTCACGATGATAGACCGTCAAACCAGATGGACAGAAGGAATACCATTACGTGACATCACAGCCGAAACCGTCTCAAGCGCATTCTACACTGGTTGGATCTGCCGATTCGGCGTTCCCTCAAGAATAACCACCGACCAAGGCCGGCAATATGAATCCCAGCTTTTTCATCAGCTGACTTCGCTTCTGGGAATCGAGAAAGGTCGCACAACTGCTTATCATCCCCAAGCTAACGGATGCATAGAACGATGGCACCGGACACTCAAAGCCGCCATTACAGCACACCTTGACAGCAACAACTGGACCCGCATATTGCCAACCGTACTCCACGGACTCAGAGCCAGCCTGCGAGATGATACTTCATCGAGCATAGCTGAAGCAGTCTACGGTTGTCCCATAAGATTGCCAGGCGAATTCTTGGAGCAACACACGACCGCGGAAGATCCACACGTACTACTGCAGGAGCTGAAGGAACATCTTCGCACCCTTCGACCAGCCGAGTATAAGGAGAGCACTAAGAAGACCTACGTACACCAGGAGTTGCAGAACTGCACGCATGTGTTCATCAGGGAAGACTGTGCCCGACGTCCGCTGACACCACCATACTCCGGACCACACAGAGTTCTCCAACGACACGACAAGTACTTCGAAGTGCAACTCCCAGGCCGCCAAGCCACCATATCGATAGACCGGCTTAAGCCTGCGTTTCTTCCATCCGAACAGACTCAGGACACACCACCAGTTCTCCCAAAAACGCAGTCTCAAACGCCACCGCCAACTCAAGAGCCCTACAGGACCCGTTCCGGGAGAACCGTGAAACGAGTTTCACAGTCAGCTTCTCTGACTCCGTCATCTGGGAGGGGAATCCTGTAGCGGTTATCAGATAACCCCCCAAAAAAAAACACATGTTTTCAAAATAAATAAAACATTATTAAGTGTTCTCTCGGAATTGAAAACTGCAAATCGTTCTTGTAAGTTGTAAATCCTATACACTTAACAATACCATTTAATTTAAATTACTCCTTACAGGAGTAATACTCAGCAATGATTGGAAATGTATTCCCGGTCACCTGAGTTACACATATGGCGTTTTCATGACAAAATTAACTTAACTGCTCAGTAATCTCCTTCATTACCTGCCTTCCGCGTACCTACGTCATAAAGAAATGAGTTATGGGCGATATTGATAATCTAAACACAAAATCACCATTCCTGAAGCAGGTCACAAGGACCCTAAGGGGCACATACTGCGGCGGAATCTGATTCCTGACCATAGAGCACATTATTAGGGAGATAGTATGGTCAGTACTATGCTCCGCGCTGGGCGGGCCTAGAGCCGGCCAGGGATGGCGAATCCAATCCTCGAACTAACCTCGCTCCCAAACCCAAAAATAGAGCATTATTCCTGTAACCATCCTGTAATAATCTCTTAATAAATTCTGGTATATATAAATGTGTCTTTACATTATGTGTATGTTAAGTCTTTTGGCACTTCTACACTGGGAAACTTCTACGTTTTCATTGAAGGTACTCATCAAAAGGTACTCATGAACTTTAATCTGTCATTGGTGTCAGCAACATAAAATATTTAGCTGCGTTCAAAGGATTTCGTATAATTTATTGTTGTAAAGGTAATGTATTGGCTACCTACACTTAACAATATGGATATGTTCAGTTGACATAAAAAAAAATGCTAATTAAATTTAAAAGAAACTCTCAACAATTTACATTTATAGATTGAAAACCATTATTTTCTCTTTACAATTACATAGGCTGATAAGAAAAACTTTAAAAATATTTTTTTTTACCTGCCCACTTCTTTTTTACTGCACATTGAAAAAACAGTGTTTTCAATATGAAATAAGAAAGCATATTTTTTGTTGGATTCTTGTGTTCCAAATTGTGCGATTTAATAGACCTAATCTCACAGTTATCACTTGGCATAAATTAGAACAAATAGACTATTTTACAGAAATTATTTATAAATAAACACTTTCTTCAGTGCTATTCCTTGATAATAAGACAAATTAATACGTCAAGTGTTTTTCAAGAAGCAAAGTAAAAATATGCAACGTTAACGCGATCCTTAGTATTTTTTAACACAAAAATATTTTACAGATTAGGTGAACAGGGAAATATTCAAACCGCGTTTCCCGCAAGCTTTTCAAGAGGAAATATTTAGTACAGGACGAGCTCCTTCTGGTAAAAACTTTTGTTTAATCACTCTAAAAGCACTCGTCTTGATTTCATCCTAGCAATGAGTGCTCTCTGAGATAAATCTTTGGGATGTACATCCATCTAATTTTTCAACACCACCCTGTATTAAAGAACTCCACAAGTCTTACACATTATTTTTCTTCAAATTGTTTCTCCTTTCGAAGGAGGTGCTTTCAGGGCTTGAAAATATTTTCCACCGTCCTTAAATGTTACAACGCTTTGTAATATAAAACCACATATTCATGGAACCCAGATTGTTTGAAGGGGAAAATATCAAGTTCATAAGTGAGCTTCTTATCGTTATAAGTTTAATAACTTATCGTGTGAGTGATAGACCCGTACAGTATAAACATTGAGGCCAAATCATGCAGTCCCGGCCTTGAGATTTGAACTGAAGGTATATGGCCAGCAAAAAGATTACCACCAAACATGGGATTGTACTGATGAGATTCGTACTGAGACCAGAGTTGGGCAAACGTTAGCGCGCGCTAAAAGCTGATACCTCTCCGCTAATTTAGCGAAACTGTAGAAAGCCAGCACCAATAATTAGCGGTTAGCGGCGGCAGTGCGCTAACCTCTAATCTATTTATGAAATATCGTAATTTCTGATAGCTTAAGCTATAGTTACAACATTTTGACACCTCAAAGTTCACTTCCGCTCTCTGAGCAACCTCACTCCTGTTCCACTTCCGCTTCAATCTACAGGATTTACGATCACATCAATGTCAATTTCGGTTACTTCCGGTCGACTCATGCCTATCACTGGGTAACTCCTGCTCGATCTGGCTTACTTCCGGTCACTCACAGACAATGGCACACTGGCACTCCTTAATCTAGGTTACTTCCGGTCCTATATTCATCCCTGGGTCGTTTCCGGAAGTACCCCAGGGCTTTCCAGGCACTCATGATAGACCGGAGGTCAACCGGCAGTGACCCGGAAGTAATCTTAAGCAACCGGAAGTGAAATCGGAAGTGGTCCGAATTGTCCAGATTCATCCGGAAATTGTCCAGGCGTAATTTTGGTGACCCGGAAGCCATTTTGGGAACCCGGAAGTGGCCAAAAGTTGTCCAGATTCATCCGGAAACTGTCCAGGAGTAATTTTGGTGACCCGGAAGCCACAGGAGTACAAGGAGTGAGGTTGCTCAGAGCAGACCGGAAGTGAACTTTGAGGAGACAAAATGTTGTAACTATAGCTTAAGCTATTAGCAATTGCGATATTTCATAAATAGATTAGCGGTTAGCGCACTGCCGCCGCTAACCGCTAATTATTAGCGCTGGCTTTCTACAGTTTCGCTAAATTAGCGGAGAGGTATCAGCTTTTAGCGCGCGCTAACGTTTGCCCAACTCTGACTGAGAGAACGCTGTTCCTACAAATCGGACTATTTATATTTCTCTTCCCTACTCTAAAACTCGCGATAAAATAATAAAAAAATTAGTTGCTGAACGGGTGGTAAGTTCACAGAATGGACAGATAATATACAAGTATTTCATTTTGGGATACACTAGGTAATTGGTGTGGCAAAATGTATGGACCTGTATATAATTACTTTCTTTACCAGATACCTCTTATAATCTGTGTGGGCCTAGTGACGGTCTAGAATCCCAATTCCTATCCCAAAGGACGACAGTGGAAGATTAAACCTTTAGCGTGCACTGCACTCTTCCAGAATATAATAGAGCCACGTGCGTTTCCATTTCAGCCATGTACAATATACGAAAATTGAAATCCTAATATAAAAATATTTATACAATAATCCCTCATAAGAAAGCCAAAAATATACAAAAGATTTAATGTTCAATATATAGTAAATAAAATAATTTGACAAAGAAATATTGCTTTTGTTGCCTCCTGTCAGGAAAACATTAATGTATGCAAAAAAAAAAAAAAAAAAAAAAAAAAAAAAAAAAAAAAAAAAAAAAAAAAAAAAAATTAAAAGAAAGTAGTGGCTTAAAAGGAAATAGCAGCCACGATTCGTAGATGAAATTTCTCCGTCCATGTAAGACAAATAATGATGTAATATTTTAGATTGATAATAATAGTAATAACTTCTCCCCCTCAAATAATACCGTGCCCATTGGTATCTCATGGAATGGGATCCATAAAGTAGTTGATAACATATCAATTACGTGGAAGAGTAATTGCCAGGAAATTAGGTGTTAGAGAAGGTGGTGCAAACGGACCCACATAATTCTCAGATACACCTGTTCAGGCTAATGGGACTCGCTGCACATCCCCCAAGATCTCTCAACATTTTGTCCTTCTTGTACAATTTTGTAAATTCTCAAGCCATATTTACGGGCAAATGTTCAAGATATTCTATAATATAATCAGTATCTACAAACAACCATTTGATTCAAGGGAGGAATCAACAGGGGTGGCTGTGAGTGCTAAAGCGTGAGGACTTTGTCTCAAATGTCATAAGTTCGATTCACACTAGGGTTGGCTGCTTTTCATCGGGGAAATAGAAAATGCATCAACTTTATCCTAGATATAAAAGAGTGAAAACATCAGGATAATCTGTCCTCAAATTCTGAGTGATTTCTAAATAGACGTTTAAATTTAAATAACATTTGATGCCAGGAAACGTATATATATTTAGTAGGATGCCTTGGCAGTATTATTGGAATGGTATAGTGATTATCTGATGTTAATAAATCAATTTACAAAAATCAAAAATGAAACATTATTTTTTGTTCCTGAACTCCACCCTAAAGAGAAAACGAGAAATGAATTGTGAGGAAAAAACGAGTAACAGAGATACCACGAAACAGAGATTCCTTTCGCTGTAAAATTCCTGAGGACCGACCCCCAAGCCCTCACTGCTCCCAAACCCTGGATACAAAAACGTTACTGTTCTCAGCACTGGAATTCCAGTACAACTGAGGTATCATCTCGTCCCTTGTACTATACGCTTTTACATATACTCTTCATAAATCAATTTTTGCCAATTAGGAAGATACAATTTTGTTTTTTTAAATCCATTATTCATACTAAACCAAATATGTATTTATTTTATCGTTTTTGAAAATATTCTAATAAATGTATATGCCAATGAGCTTAGCAACCTTGAATTCACCGGTTCCCATAGATTACCAAAGTTAAGCAATATGGAGTATTTTATTAAAACAAGGTACCTGAATAGGAGACCGTCCGCGTTGGCATTATAAAAGGCCAGGCTAAAAGTAGTACTATGCGCCAATAGCCAACTTGCTGATACGCCGTAAAAAATAATGATAATAACAATAAAAAAACGTTCGACTCTTAGGAACTGCGTCATCTTGACGCGTTTTCCTTCATATCCCGTAGACCTTCTTATATTTTTCAACTTCTTAAATTTAAATCCTCGGTTCACTCCCGTAACACCCGATCTCGTCCTTCCGATCTTTATATTCCTTCCCACCGAACAGCAATATTCGAAAAATCATTCGTCACCCGTGCCACCTCACTATGGAATTCCTTGCCTTCGTTTGACCGCCAGTCTACCAACCAAGAAACCTTTAAATCCCGACTCTTCTACCACCTTCTAGCCCTCCAAGTTTTACCCAACACCTAGTCTATATTGAAGCTGTACACTATTATATTGATACTGATAGCACTTATAAGTTTTCAAGTTTATACGTAAAATTCAAAATTATTTTGTAATTTCAAAATTATTCCTATGGGACTTCTTTCCCGGAATAAGAATAAAACTTTTCATTCATTCATTCATATCTCTATTGCCATTTGATTAGTAATAGAAGCAGTTATTGGCAGGTTTTATATTGCCTCAAAACATTTTTTTTTTTTTTTTATAATAAAGCGTTTATTAACATCTGCACAAATAATACAGTACATTGGTTAATTGTGATAAATAAAGACATTTTTATTATTTCACATAATGAGGTTACAGAAAAGAAAAAAAAAATGGTACATACTTAAATTATTAAAAGAAAAAAAAAAGAAAAAAAAAAAAAGATAAATAAAAGGGGAAAAAATAATAATAAGAATAATAATAGGGGGAAAAAAACAATAAATGAAATGATAAAATATAATTTAAATAGAAATTTGGAAGGAGCCAATCATAATTGACACTTCCTAGTTAAACGCTTTTATTTGTCCTTTAAGTGCGAAGTTGATCACGAGGCCAAGATCTCTTTAGCCTCCTAGGAGGGTTTTCGGGGTGGGATTGAGAGGAGAGGGATTGAGCTCTGGGATTGGGATGAGCAGATAGTTTGGAGTGAAAGGTTAGGAATCGGGATTTAGCTAGTTCATGGATGAAAGGGATTTTGATGTCATGATGAAGGGTTTTATTGGAAACGTAAAAAGGGGCATTAACTATTTTGCGTAGGACTTTGGATTGGAATGCCTGTATTCTCTGTACATTTGATCTTTTGGTTGTTCCCCACAGTTCCAGTCCGTACGTCCAAATAGGTCTGATGATGGTTTTGTATATAGTGAGTTTGTTCTGTATTGTGAGTTTTGATGAAGGTCCCAATAGTCGTCGAAGTAGTCCGTATCTCCTGTTCAGTTCCTGTCTTTTCAATCGGGTGTGTGGGTTCCAAGTTAGTCTGCTGTCTAGTATTAATCCCAGGTAGCGCACTTCGTTGGATACAGGAAGTTCTTGACTGGATATGTGAACTGGTGGGCAAGTCCTTTTATTGAGAGTGAATGTTATTTGGCTGCATTTCTCTGGATTCACATGGATTTTCCACCTGTTGCACCAATCCTCAACAGAGTCTAGATGTTCCTGCAGGTGAAGGGAAGCAGCTTCGGGATCAGGGGAGGAGGAAAAAATGGCTGTATCATCAGCATATGTCGTTAGATGAGTATTTGGATGGGTAGGAACGTCAGCGGTGTACAGAAGGTAAAGGATAGGACCGAGAATACTTCCCTGTGGTACACCAGAGGAAATAGGACGGGAGCTAGATAATGTGGAACCAGATCTTACTTGGAAGGAACGGCTTGATAGGTAGGACTGTAGGATTAGGAAGTATGTGTGGGGAAGTATGCGCCGTACTTTGTATAATAACCCCGGGTGCCAAACACGATCGAACGCTTGGGCGACGTCGAGAAAGGCACTCGTGCAGTAGTTTTTACTTTCCAGCGCATGGGAAATGGTGTCTACAACGCTGAAACATTGTTGAATGGTTGAGTGCTGAGCACGGAACCCAAACTGATGATCTGGTATGGAGTTGGGAGGGATAGTGGACAGAATTCTTTTGAGGAGGAGTTTTTCAAATATTTTGGACATAATTGGGAGCAAACTGATAGGACGATAGGAAGATGGATTCTTGGGGGGTTTCTGTGGTTTAGGTATAAGGATTATGACAGAGTGTTTCCATGAAATGGGGAAATAGGTAGTTCTGAGGATTGCGTTGTATATGTATGTAAGGAAAATAATTGCTTTCTGTGGTAAGTTTTTTAGGATTGGAGCTGTTATATGGTCGCAACCAGGAGATTTTCGGGGAAGATGTTTGATGATATATTTGATTTCTGAAGGATGGAATGCTTTAGGAGGAAGGGATAGAGGAAGAGGGCAGTTAAGGTTATCGAATATTTCTACATCCTGGGGAGAATTTGTTTCGGGATGAGGAGAAAAGATGGATTCTAGGTGAGAAGCGAATAGTTCAGCTTTATCATCTGGCCCAACTTCCATCACTGCGCTGGAGAGGTTGGGGAACAGTAGGGAAATTAAGAATTTTGCGGGTGGCTTGCCAAAGGGAATTATCTTCGGTGGTAAGTGATTGTAGGTAGTCGTTGAATGATTCAGATCGGAATGTGGATAAGGCTTTTTTTAGGAGTCGGGTAAGTCTATTAAAGTTAGCGTGGTCAGATGGATAACGGGAACTCTGCCAGCGAGCCTTTGCTTGGCGCTTAGCAGATAAGATAGTGAGGATGTGATCGGGTAGCTGGGGTTTCGGACGAAAGGGAAGACGTGATCTTGGTCTGCAGGAGTTCAGGGCGCAGTCTTGTATCGCTTTCGTGAACATCGAGACAGCCTCGTCTACGTCAGATGAGGATTTCAGAGGTATATTGAGGTTTATGGATTGAGATAGTTGAGAGCGAAATAACTCCCAGTTCATAGGCCCTGGGGTAAGGGAGGGAATTCGGGAACGTGGTAGAGGAAATGTATTCAGGACGAGTAGGATGGCTGAGTGGTCGGATGAAATTTCAAGCAGTGACTGAACCGAGTATGATATTCCACGTAGGCCAGAAGTGATGAAGAAGTCAACCAGGTCAGGAGTGCGAGAAGGATCGGTTGGCCAGTATGTAGGAGAATCAGAGGAAATAGTGTCATAATTTTGGGAATGAAGGATGTCGTACAGAATTCTGCCACGAGGATTGGTTAGACGGCTTCCCCATCTGGGATGTTTCGCATTGAAATCAGCCCCTATGAGGAAGCGAGGGCCGAAAGATTGGAACAGAGTAAGGAATTCAGGATGGTAGATAGTGAAGTTCGGGGAAAAATACGCAGCGGAAACAATAATATCATTGGAAGAAAGGGAAAGGGAGATTGAGCTTACCTGCATGCTATCTGTTGAGAGAGTGGAATGAGAAAAATGAGCCAACGAATTTTTTACCATTACTGCTGCTCCATGCCTGGCCTCAGACGGATGGTCTGCTCTGTAGCACACGTATCCTGGGATTGAGAAGTGTTGTGTGGTCAGTAGGTGTGTTTCTGTAATTAGTGCAATGTCAATGTTCTTTTCTGTGAGTAGGAGTTGGAGCTCGAGTCGTCGTGTAGTAAGTCCGTTAGCATTCCATAGGATTATGGAGAGGGGAGTGGGGTTGGGGGATATCATTTAAGGAGCTTTGGAAGGATATCGGATATTAAGGAGGTCATGAGGGAGATAAGCGGGGTTAACAACGTTTCCAATTTGTTTAAAAATGTGGAAAACAAAATAAAGGGGTCTTGGGGTGTAGGAGTGGGAGGAACTGCTTTAGGGGTTGGGGGAGCATTAGCAAATTTAGGTGGGTGTTCTGTTGTAATATTTTGTTGGGGTGCTGAAGACGTGGATTGTGACAGATTTTTGCGTGCGGAAGTGGTTGGTGGTTTTTGTGGTGGGGTGGGATTAGGATGAGGCATTAGCTGCACCTTCTTCTCCTTGGAGGAGAGAAGAGAGGCATAAGAGATGGTTGGCCTACGTTTAGATGTGAGGGATGATGTAGAGGGCTGAAGTTGCTGTGTGGGTCGATCCTCTTTATCACTAGTTCCCGGAACCTGGCTCTGACGGGATGCACTGCTGGTTCTTTGTCTTTGAGCTCGAAGAGTCCGAAGCGCTTTGTAGACCTCACATCCTTTGTAGTTCGCAGGGTGGTTCTCGCCGCAATTGGCGCAGGATGCTGGTACGTTGATGGGTTTTGGGCAATCTTCGGATTTATGTTGTTCGCCGCATTTCACACACTTAGGTGCGTGATTACAGTAACCCTTGGTGTGGTTGTACTCCTGACATTTATGGCACTGGAGCAACTGATTACGACGGCGAGGCTCCTCCACTGAGATTTTGGTGTAAAGTAAATACTTTTCTTTATAAATTTCTTTGCTTTTCTCAGTTTTCTCTAGGTCCACAAAGAAGAGCGGGAGTTGCACTTTAGTCGTTGGGTGACGAACATTTATTACCCTTTTTGCATGGTAACCTAGCTCACTAAGCTCTGCTACGATATCTTCTGGAGGTGTGGATTGGTGAAGGTTACGGATGACTACTCGGTATGCCTTTTCTTCAGGTAGCTGGTAACAATGGTAGTCAGCTTCGATCTCATTCAGACATTTAATAATTGCCCTGTAGGCGTCACTATTAATAGAGCTAATGACTATGTCATTGAAACGAGCTCTGCAGGTGAAAGATTTTTCTCCGGCGGCTTGACCAAGTCGGGCGCAGAAGGATTTATAATTATTAATTTTTCGAACATATATGTTCGGTGGCTTCTGACTCACTATTTCGGTTGGAGGTGTTTTGTTGGCGTTTGAGGTATTTTTCTCTTCTGGTGTTTTTATACTCCTTTGTTGTTTTGCTTTGGGCGATAAGTTGGTTGATGTCCTCTTACGAAGGCGTTTTCGTCTCCCTAAAGTGAAATTTTCCCCATCATGTGTTGATGTTGATTCTATGAATGTCAGTTGTTGTTCACTGTCCAACGTAGTAGACATTGTGATTAATTTTTTGCAAAAAAAAGGAAAAAAAAAAAAAAGAAGCAGATTACTGGAGATTCGAACCGCTGACTGTTGGCCAGGAGTCGAGTACGTACGCTCTGAGCCAAGCAGGCTAGCTGGCAGCTAGTAGTCAATGGATGGTGTTGGCGGGATAAAGTATTTTCCACGCTGAAGGGGCTCCTATATGCGCTAGGAGCGGGTCACCACAGGCAAGCCCCCCACCACTAGGTCTACTAGCAGCGAGGGCTGAATAATCTGTGAATATTGATAACTTTACTTACAGATTGTAGGTAAACGGTGATGACTGGGTGAAGGATATTTCACTGATGTGTGCACTCACACTTTGTCCATCAGTGTGCCAATTTTCACAAGAAAATATGACCACTGACCACCACTTTTCACTAGTAAAAACGAGAGCTTTAAGGAACGCTGTGTCTCACTCAGAAGCTATGACACGACTCGCCTCAAAACATAAAGTAAAATGGTTTCCTCCTTCTTAACGTTCGCTCGAGGAAAGATCTATTATCAATATATTCCTCATTTTATTACCTTGTTTTAATAAAATACTCATTTTCATGCAATTGAAAACAAAAAAAAAACGACCTATTAAAAAGTGAGCTAAAACAATACTTTCGAAGTTTTAAGAGCTTATTTCTCCGATTAAAATCTCCCCATTGAAAATTTCTTCAGAATATTTTGTTGTTGAGAAGTTTAGTAGCCGTCCGAATGGTCGCGTTTCACTAACCACGATTTTCCAGCCGTTTCCGATATATTTAAGAGATGACATGAAGATCCCGAAACTTTTCATGTAAATTAATAACATTTTTATTTCGAATACTTTCTGCACTCCAAATGTAACAAAAATTATACATAATTTCTGTGAAACATATTTATTCCGATAAATTTAAAGCAACTAGAAAATATGTCAATTGAACCAATCGATTCTACCAATACAAACACAAAATTAGTTTGAAAACTATTTTTATCCTCTTTTCTAAAAGACGGTTACAGATATCATCTTGGAAATTGTTTTCCTACGATAAAGAAACTATAAAAAGAGTACTTGCAAGCATATTAAGTCGAAAACGTAAGCGTTACGATTTTTGCTCCAAACCCATATTCCGGGGGTCGGATAATGTTGAATAACGACCAAGGCCTTTCAAATTAGACGAAAAGATTTTTGTACCAAATTTCATACTAATGGGACCATTTTTCAATGAGAGACAAATAGGCAAATATATGTGTGTGTGTGTGTGTGTGTTCGCGCTCTAACTACTATCAAACCGCTTCAACATTGATAACTATGGCACTAAAAAATTTACTATGTCAAAGAATGTCGTGTATGAGACGACACACTTGTTTTCCTTAATATTATGATCACTT
Organism: Gonocerus acuteangulatus; assembly: GCA_946811695.1. Taxonomy (NCBI): domain Eukaryota; kingdom Metazoa; phylum Arthropoda; class Insecta; order Hemiptera; family Coreidae; genus Gonocerus; species Gonocerus acuteangulatus. The sequence goes on along the minus strand of OX328123.1, from coordinate 119,451,819 downwards.
TCATTTAAATGACATAAGCTTTAACTGGATTCGATGTAAACAAGAAACTATCAGTTATAATCAGCTGACTGATAACGGCCATATTCGTTTTATTATATTAATCTCGAATCACAGTGGGACGATCCCACGGTAATGTTGGATATTGAGGAAAAAAATAAACCTTTTAGTTTGGGTTTTTTACATAAAGCCTGGTTATAATTGCTATGTCAATAAAACCTTGGCTTTTTAAATAGGTCGTGTACTCTTATTTAATTTTATAATTATATTTATGATTTCCTTTTATTTATTTTTTATTTTTTTTACGGCGCATCGACTTCTGGGGCATTCGCGCCTTAAAGGGCATTATAATAAAACAAGAACTGGCACAAAAGGTTTTTACAAATTTACCAATTTTTCCTTTTTTACATCGGGCAGAAAAAAATGCTATTAAGTTGAGTTCGATATTTTATTTTACTTTTGCCAGTTTTGTCAACTTGTACATAATATCTGGATCAACATACTTGATCATTGTACTGTTAACCTGTACAGATTTCAAATAAATAAATACTAAAAAAAAAAAAAAAAAAAGTTGAGTTCGAAAATCGCCGGTAATTACCTGGAAAATACCATTTGGCACTATTTTAGGAGTAGGTATATTGTCTTATTTCCTACGTCGTCAGATCTTTTTTATTTATTTTTTTACGGTGCATCAACATCTAGGCCATTCGGGCCAACATCCAGGATGCAGCGAGGAATTTTCCCAACGAGCCAAGTTTTTTAGCTAGTTTAACCCGAACCTGTTTAGGAAGGCAACCATTTCTAGTCAATTCCACTTCCTCAGTTTAGTCTTGTTCCACTATTTACATGTTACATGGACACCACTATTTACATGTTAAGTGCTAATATTTCACTATTCGGGGTGCTGCGTGGATATAATTTTACCTAGAATAAATCATATTATTATATACAAAATTTCCACACTTCAATGGAGAATTAGTTGCAGAGGGCCGAGGAGTGCCAAGCTAATTCTTTCATTATTATTTCAGTCAAACCTTGTACTTTTCATATTCACATAGCTTTTTTTGCATTTTTAGGAATATTTACTAATTTAGGATGGATTTCAGGTTTTGTTCTCATCATTCTACGAAAACTATTTGTATCTGAATAGTTGAAAATACAAGAAAAAATCAAAATATAAAAATAAATGCATTTTAAAGCTAGGAAATAACAAGGCTGACGATACTGACTTATCAGAAGAAAATGCTGAAGGATGAAGCAGTATTGAATCAGACGATGATTGATGGATAATTCGTTTTTAGTGCGTAATATAATAGTAAGGGGTCTCCCGTGGTCTAATGGCTAGCGCCTTGGATTCAAAAGCGGGAGATGGTGGGTTCGATTCCCAACCTCCGGCAGGAATTTTATCATCCCACGGCTCGCTGGTAAAATTCCTCGCTGCACCCTGGATGTCGGCGCTAATGATCTAGATGTAGATGCGCCGTAAAAAAAAAAAAAAAAAAAAAAATATATATAATAGTATATATTTGTTATTATTATATTTTTATTTAAATTTTAACGTCCATTATTATTAACTGAGAATTTTGGACCGGGTTCTCTACAGGCTACCACCCTTTTCTAGCCAAGATATGGCTGTGATTATTAAAAAAACAAGTCAGTACAATTACTTATTTCTTTAACTTGTTAGTCTATTTTTGTTCTTTATTTTCGAATTGTAGCCTATGTATTATTTTTTATGAATATATGTTTTATGTTTATGTAAATAATAGACGCCAAAAGTTACAACTTAAATGTTTCATACATTTACAAAATGTTTTCCCAATTTTTATCTATTATGTCCAAATATATGTTGTCTACAACATTTGTTTGTTGCATATACTAAAAACTATGGTTCAACGATTTTCTTAAATATTTTTCCCTATCTCAGTGACCTCAAAGATATTGAAAAACACACACACAAAAAAAAAAATGTTATGGCCGTAAAAATGTAATTTGCCCACTGTGCGCCGGTGGGAATGGAACCCACCATCTCCCGCATGTGAAACCAAGGCGTTAGCCACTTGACCACGCGGACACCTTGACATTTTAATATTATTATTAGTCCCATAAGTCGTTGCGTCTTATTTAATTATCCTCTATAAAGCTAAACTAAGAATCATTAGGATGTTCACTCACACTTCGACACAATGGAAATTTGTTCCATTTATGGAAATTTTGTTATTTTTATGGAAATTTTGTTATTTTTATAAGGTTTAACGGAGTATCAACATTTGGGCTATTAACGCCCGCATTTTGTTATTAATTGGATTTTGACACGGCTTTGGAAAATGGACTGACTTATTTGGTTTTGACACTACATTTAGTGCGGAAAACGGTTTTCTGGAGAAATTAAGGAAATGGTGCTACATTTTCAACTTAAATGGAATGCTGCAAATAGATATTTGAAACCATTTTTGGGGTAAAATCACGAATGGCTACCAGGAATTTAATTTTTCTAGAGGCACCTTGTCATGAACTTCCATCTTCGTCCAGTAAGGTAGTAGGTATTAGATCAAAATCATTAAAGCATTTGTCATTTATTTTTACGACTAGATATATTTTTGATTATAGTTTTAGTTTTGCGTTTGTGAACTTGTTAAAAAAGTAAAGAGATACATAATATGTATGTAAACATTATAAGTCCTCCGTTACATCACAACTAGTGAAATTGCTTAAAAATTTGGGATCATGTAGTTCAATCGAGTATTGGGTTTGCTTTAACCCTTAGTTACTAACCTTACTTTATACCACTGACACTAACCTCGGGTCATATTGACCCCTAACTAAAAAAAATAAGGAATAATTATATGAATACAAAAAAAACATATTACAAAAGTCTTAGGATAATCAAATTTATCATATAAATATAATATATAGACTTTAATGAAGCCTATCAATCGTCGACTGACCCGAGGTTAGTAACCAAGGGGTAATATGCCACCAGAATCAGTACACTAGGACCAGTAGAACCGGCAATATAAATGAATGTCCGGTATACCCTGTCACTCGCCCCACTGTGCCCCGGCCTGTGGAAAGTCTTTTTTAGTTAAGGCTTAAATTGTGTATACATTATGTTATGTTTGTACTGAAGAGGCGACCTTAGACACTTAGAGCACTTAATGAACTATATTATGAGAACATGAAATTTCAATTGTATAAATGGTATTCCGCAACATTTAAAATAAATTATTGAGAACAAAGGATCTACGATTATAATTTTATACTATATATATAAATTATTTGTTTATTATTTTACCCCGAAGAAGGCATTTATTTTATATTGTAGTCAGTTCTCAACAAAGCTTCAGTTAACATAGAATTAATAGGCCTCGGGGGTATTAAGCTTCTGTCAGACGACAGAATGAAGTTTACTCGCGCCCAAAGCCCTGCACGGATCGCTTCATTTCCCTTTGATGCCCCGTCCGGGCAGCACAGCTTCAGTGCTTTTAGCTACAAATAAATTAAGTATACACAGGAGCGAAGACAGTTAAATATAGCTAGCTGAAGGTATTTATATGACAAAGACAAACCTCTAAATTCGGCTATGATATAATAGAATTTAGAAAGAAAGAAACAATTTTGTTATCAATTATCGATCCATAAACAATGATTTCCAAAAATTCAATTGAAAACAAGAAATAGTTATTAGCATCAACATTTCTAGCTCTTTTTTAAATTTTATTAATATTAATATAATTTTAATGGACCACTGAAATGATAACATTTTTTATATCAGTTTTTCATCATTCTTACGCCAGTAAAAGATACATAAAGAACTTTAATACCTAATGAAAATAGTCAAATAATAATTATTATTGATGAAACTGGCAGGAGTTGCTCCCTAAAATTGTTTAAAACATTAATTTATATTAGCAACGTTACGAAACTGTTCAGGTACATCATCAGGAATCTATATAATAAAATGAAGAGAAAGGAGGAAACTTCTCCTTTTTACCAATAACAATATAAATGAATTAAATGAGGTATAAAATAATACAACATATTAGTCATCTTATATGTTTGGTTGTTTTAAGGTCTATTCTAATTTTATATTTCATTTTAAGGTCCATAAATATTACATTATTATTATTAATAATTAATTAATTATTATTAGTGGACATTAAATCCAGGTAAGAGCCTTCTGAAAGGGTTTAAGAATTATAGTGTTGAGAAGTAAATGAGGTGGTGACATGAAATACATTCAATCTTTAATTTAATATTTAATTTTTTAATAATGAATTATATTGCTATGGTCACCAACGTTATTATTTAATTGTTCAATCGTTTGCTATAGGAATGCCAAAAAATTAATTATTTTCATTTTAGGAATACGCATGTTAACTATTGTACAATTTATGTACTTAAAAATTAGTTTTTCTTTCCCTGATGCCAGCTTTCGTTTTCTTTATTTAGTTTGCAATACCGTAGACTCATTTTATTTATTTCGAAACTGATCTATGAATTCCATTAATGTACAATGCACCCCTGTAAAATACAATAATTTAAGGTAGGGATTGTCGGGGTTCGGTCACGGCTATGTAGTAGTGACCGAACCCCGACAATCCCTACTACCTTGCATCATCTACGGTCAACGATCTCCTCTCAATAAAATAATTTAGTCCAATTTGCAAATCCACTACAGATAAACAGTCGACATCCCATTTGCATGATGACTATTTATCTTTTAACAAGAGCGTGCGTGGGAGCGTGAGTTCGTGCGTGTGTGTGTTTTTCTTTGAGTCGATTAAAATCATCGCGGCGTAAGTCTTCTTATTTTTCCCCACGAAACATAGTGTATAGCGTTCCTATATTGCCTATCGATTCCTTTAACTAATTCTAATGCTGAAGGGAGTATTAACTAACCATTACAAATAGAGTGTAAATTACAATGAAAGAGAAATAAGTATGATTCATTATGAATAGTTAAAGCCTACTAGAGCCGGGGATTTGCAGAATGGTTGAGATAACGATAGCCCTATTTATTATTTCCACTTCCAGTTTTACATTTAATTCATTATCGGCTTCACTTTTAATATACACTCCTATGTCGGCAAACCTCATTCGCAGTATATACGGCTCTTAATTATCTACTTTTAATTAACGTAACTAACAGGATATATTATCGTTTTATTCCCGGCACTTTCGTACTTTTCTTAATCACACAGAGGAGAAGCATATATAAGTAAAAAAGCTTACAAGGGGAGTATACAGCGATGGGGTCACCGATTTGGACCAATTTTTTTCTGGTGATTCTACGTCGAAAAACAGTCAACACGTGTCCGAGCGTTCCGTCCAATGCGCCTTAGGAGCCGAGAAATAAAATAAAATAGGTTGAAAGTGCTTTATTTTTCATATCGAGTTTAGAAAATGATATCGACATGATTCTTTCACCAATTCAATTGTTTTATAGAGTAGATTAAAAGACAAATATAATCGTTAAAAAAGAATTCATATTACCTCAAATATATTCAAAAATATGCTATCGTTTTCAGGTAAACTAGTATTATACATTTTTTTACACCAAAAATAATAGCAGATTTGAAATCAGCACCCCAAGAAACCCTAATACATTGAATATCATTGAAAACAAAAAATAATGAATTTTCCTAGTCTGGAAGAGACTAAAAATTTGTAAGCGAAAAGGTAATGAAACGTTTTGAAATTCAATATCTCCCCTTGAGATAATACGATTTTTACATCATTGAAATCTTTCGAAAGAAGAAAGACTCCTTTTTCTAACCGTATAAATGACTATTGTATTATCTCAAAAGGTACTTGCGAAAAATGGTTTTCAAAATAAAAATAGAATGTAAACTTTTTTTACATATAACGTCAATTTCAGAACACGTAGAAACACCCCGTTTGGACGAAAATGTGTTACATTATGGCCTTTATTGACCCTCCAAGTTTGGGTTGGATCGGGTAAATATTCTTTGAAAAATGGCCGGATTCTTGAATCTTTAACAAAATTTTAAGGGTCCCCCCTTAGCAAAATTTAAAATACTTTTTTTTTATTTTTTTAATATTCCCAAAATTTGAATTTAGGGGTTTTTCAATGTGCTAAAAACGAATCTGACTTCCGTTTTTAAATAAAAAAATGTTTTACATACTCGACTCTGTAGAAGTCATTATTATGCCCAAATATTCCATAAACCTACATTTCAAAAGTTATCGATTATGAAACAATTTTTGATTTTTAGGCGTGGCCAGCATCTGAATGGGTGACCGACCATGTGCTGTTGGTATTATAAAAGGGTAGCAACCTGTAGATAGCCCGGCGTTAATAGCCGAATAGTTGATAAGCCGTTAAACACGAAAGATAAAACAGTGTTATGATGAAGCACTAAGATGACGCAATCCTGTGAGAAGGACATTTTATAATCTCCGTTACCAATCAAAACCTTGTTGTCGGGATGTATTTTCTTTTCTTGATACCTGCTGGCCTTCAATATTCTTTGACTCCCAAAATCCATTCAATTATTTGTACTTTTTCCTTACTTTGATTTGCATATATACATAGATTTGCCAAAAGTTACGAAAGTCTTAATAAATAAATATTAAAAAAATGATACAACCATTTCTGCCAAGATAATAATTTGTCTACCATTATTCATGATAATAATTTGAATACATGCAGTAGAGAAAATCAAAATTTAACGATATTTCCCAGAGCTGATTTTTTTTTTTTTTTTTTTTTTTTCAGCTGAACGTTGTACATGCCCGAGGCGGAGCAGAAAATGCTTTTAGAGGATAAAACTCTGATGTTCTCAGAGGTTTTATACTTAAAATTACTTCCCTTCCTGGCATCCTACTTTAATTTCTTCCAAGTTTTTTAGTCATTTTTTTCTAGCATCTGTATTTTTCTTTTCCTAGAATCCTTATAATAGCACTTCTTATTATTAAGCTCTATTCTTAAATTCTAGTCTCAAAATTCTAGTCTCAAGGTCAAGGAAATAATTGTTTAAACAAATCTATTAAGATTATGTATCATATTTCGTTTGAAAATAAAACCTATAATGATTATTTATTTTTAATTGGTGATTTTGTAAATAAGTCCCTCACGGTTTATGCCCTCTTCCGAAATTTAACTTTTTATGAAAATCCCTCATTTCGATTTAAGCTAAAAAATAAATTCTAAAATTCCTCTACCAAAATCATTTAACAAATACATTTACCGACCTAAATTATTTTTGCTCCAAATTTCATCAAATATAAATCACATTTATGACAGCTGGAAAGCTGAATTCGTGAACAGACAAATTAAAGTTTTTTTGTTAGTGCTCTGTATGTTTGTGGGTATGGGTGCGTATATATATATATATATATATATATATATATATATATATAAAAGTATATGATTAATATTTAAATTGTAAAGTGCACTTATATATATATATATATATATATATATATATATATATACGTATATATATATATATATATATATATATATATATATATCAGAGAATTTTTCTTTGGGGGGGGGGGAGGTAAGTTTCCCCACCATTTCCCAACTAGGATAGAGCTGAGCCTTTTTTTTTTTAAGAAATCGAACACCACTCAAGACACACAGTGATCAGTTCCTAGCAGTCACAGCCACCTTACAAGTATGCAAATGTATTTATATTGGCCAACGTATATATAAAAATTTGAATGACGATTTTATATTTAAAAGACCTAATAATCTAACTACCTCACCTTTAACTGTTACTCAGATAGCTACTGGCCTCATTTATAGAATATTAAAAAGTAATTATAATTATATAAAAATATAACCAAATAATCCATTAATCAAATTTTAATTATGAAATCCTTAAAATTTTCTACCATAATAAATCAACAACCTTTACAACTTACCGTCATAAATTTGGATAATTAATTTTCCTCTTACCTGAAAAACAAAAAAAAAATTAATTACTTTATGAATAACATTGATTATTTTAGTAAATTAGAAGGTAATTTAAAGAAAAATATATGCAATAATATATATATATATATATATATATATATATATATATATATATATATATATATATACATTGATTTCTTATTTCCATGAACTCCCTGACTTTGTTCATTAATTGTGGAAATTATATATTAAATATGAATTTAATTATTTTATTTTTTTTAGAGACCAAAGCTATAATGTGTATAGTAGGACCATACTGAGTCTACACACTCATAAACTATTTTTATTATTTTATTTTTAGGTGTTACAAAATTCCTTTTAACTAATTTACACTGCTATTGGAATGAATATATATATATATATATATATATATATATATATATTATTTTTTAGCAGTGCTTTTTTTCAAAATAAACATAACTTCTTACGTAATACCCTAGCAGTTCGCCTATTAGACTATGTTCTGAAACTATTATTTCTATTCTATAGCGCTTGCAGAGAAGCTATGAGGGGGAAAAAAGATTCGTCTAGTTATTTTTTTTATTTAAATTTTAACGTCCATTTATTATTAAATACGAATTTTAGGACGGGTTATCTATAGGTTACCACCCTTTTCTAGCTAGGATAAGGCTGATGGCTTTTCTGTATTCTAAAGAAAAGCCACCTCCCCTAGTGGGAATCGAACCCACGACCCTTGGCTCGGACTGTTAAGTGCTGTGTGTAGTTAGTAAAATAAGTAAAAATAAATTAAAGTTACCAACAGTCGTGAAAATTACTAACAATGAATTGTATTGTGACTTGTTACCAGAGGAAAGGAAAAACGTACTCATTTCGAGGTTATGATATACTTATAAATATATATATATATATATATATATATATATATATATATATATATATATATATATACACATATACAGAAAATATATATTAATGCTTTTCAACGTATACATAGTGATGTCATGTTTTCCGAAAACGAAAGAAAAACAAAACTGAACCAGCTTTGTATTACGAGATAGATAAAGTTATAGTAGATGTATAAGATGCTATTTGTAGAAGCTACATATTGTTATATAATACTAGGTGTTACCCGGCGTGCCATGCTACACCTACTTTCTGCATCTATGAAAGCCCAAATAAATTAGAAACCAAATAAGAAAGATTAAAATCTAATTACACAAATCTGAAACTGTTCGGGTTCACAGTTTCGAATCCGTGTCCTCCGAATTGTTAGACCTAGACGATTTTAACCTAGCCTATGACTGTCCCCGTACCAAGACCTACCTGTGTGCCAAGTATGATCAAAATCTTTCAAACGGTGTGGATTTATATAGGGAACTAACATAAAGACAGACAGCTGGTAGACGGTTTTGACCTAGGTTATGACTCTCTCCGTATCAAGATCTACCTCGTTGCTAAGTTTGGTCAAAATCGGTGAAACGGAGTGGATTTGTATAAGAAACAAAAAGACAGGTAAACAGACATACAGACAAGACAGATGATTTCTATATATATAGATTGGATCTCACGGGGATAAATAACTGGATAATTCATAAACTATCAACTAAAACACAAATCAGCCACCAATTGTAATTAAAATTAGCAATACGATTGAGATAATTAAAATAAAACGTAAGTAAAAAAAAAAATGTTTGCGTCCATTGATCCATCGCGGCAGTTCTATTAATATAAAAACTCATTTGCTTCTAATGATAATCCCTAAATGACGGGTAATTCCAAAAAGCCAATTACTGAAAGGTCCTTGAGACAAAAGCATTTTCAATTTGACAAAGAAGTTTTATAAAGACGAAGTAAGCGACTTCCTGAAGCTGTATATATATCCGGTAGATTCAATACGGAGATAAGTTAAAGAGATATAACCTATCGGATGGGTTACCCCGTCAATAGGTGGCTATAACCTTCCTGAGTCAGCGCTTTTTCCGTCGGCTTTCTCACAGGGATCCGAAGAAGATGAATGAAACCTATTACCCCCACCACCCTCGGTATCCTAACCCCTCCCCTCCCTTTAAGCCACGCCCCATCCTCCGTAGGTCCTGCCCGTTGGGATGAATAGCCACTATTTATGGTCCATTCATAACTTTTTATCAACATCAAACACAGCTTTTATAAAGCTGAGGCTCAACACTCACTGAGTCATCCAGGCTATACCTTACCCCCGCAAAATAAGGAGGCAGCATCTTTGAAGAAAAATATCTTAACTTGGCAGAAATGGATGCTATACTGTTTATTGTAAAATATATTTCATGAAAGAGTTAAACAAATGGGTCTCTTAAAAATAGGATTACCCAAAGTATTCCACATTTACTCAACAAACGTGATTACAAATACAATAACATTTAGTTTTTTGTAGATTCAATAGAGAACTAGGGGGGAAAACACTAATTGAAACTACAAAAGACATCGCACTTTCTTCAAAAATTCAAATGCAAATATAAAAATGACTGTGGTAATGTAAATACGTTGGTTACTAAGTAAATCAGTACGAGTCGATTTAAACTGAGTTTGCCTCATATAGGAAAGGGAGGCGCAGCATTTCCTCTCTGAAGTCCAATAAACGAAAAAATTCAGCTTATGGTTTTAAGTGCAAATTTACTGTTGTTTGAACGTCTAAAATAAAATGAAACCACTTTCAATGCGCTTTTTAAATCGCTTTTGAGAACGATGGGAACTACAAGATTCCAAGAGCTACTAGATTACAAGAGCTTTTGATTCAGCTCGTCCAAAACGACGGATTGAGTTAAAAATTATTTCAGGCGTTTGTCATTAAAAGAAACTACGATAAATGCATTTTGGGTAAATTTCGAGCAGAGAAGATTTAAGAAAGTAACATTTAACGAAATCTATGAGGATTACTGAAGTTTTCCTATTTTCTTAGATATCTGGGGGGAAAACTATGCGAAATCATAGTAAATGCAAAGAGATAATTCGATAGCTTAAAAAAAATCATATAAAATAGTTTTTTACGTAATTTCAAATCTTTATTTGTAAATATCTTTGTTTCGTTTATTTTATTTTTTTCCCCCTTTAGCAAAACATTCTTCGATATTTAGATATCGATAGATATGTAATTATATTGCATTAACAATAAAATAATTTTGCATGAAAATTTAAAATGCAACTCTTCCTTTTTCAAAATCACAAAATAATAAAACGTTTATGTTTATAGCTTAATATCGCCTTTTCCCCGGAGAGGCTTGAAATAGTTCTCATTTAATAAGCTCTTATATGATTTAGCTGATCTTCAAGTTAGGAATAATGCCAGTTCATGAAAATTGGCAGAAAACAGACATAATGCGGTGTTTCCTGTTGGAAATAAACCTTTATGTCATTATACACTAGAAATGTTAATTTTTATATAATTCTTGTCTATCGTTAAGAAAATATTTTGGTTATAACTAGGGAACAGATGTTTATGTAAAATAAAATTCCAAATATGTGCATATATATTTATCAATTTACAATGAATTATGTAATAAAAAATTGAAAATATGTAGTAAAAAAATACCAAAAACACTATAAATTATTGAAAATATAAGAATACATAATTAGTACCGACTTTGTTATTATAGATGGAAAGAAAAAAGCTTGGAAATAAACAGTACAAAATGACTAAAACTCTATTACATATTGAAAAATAAAGCATAAATAAAAATTAATTTCTTCAGATAAACATTATTTTGGAAAATTGTTTGCAACATTCAGTTTTAATTATCAAATGTGAAATGACGCCGGTCTTATAAGCGGAGTAAGCAGAGGTGTGGTCACCGATCAAGCACATATTTGTTCTGGTGATTTTGTATCGAAAAATAGTCGACATGTGTCCGAGCGTTTCGTCCAATGCGCCTTAGGAGCTATGAAATAAAATAAAATAGCTTGAAAATGCATTATTCAATATCTGGAGTTTAGAAAATGATATTGACATGAATCGTTCACTAATTCATTTCTTTTAGAGAGTAGGGTAATGCAATGATAAAATTGTTAAACAATAATTTGTTATGGGTGACCGACCACGTGTTGTTGGCATCAGAAAAGGGTGGCAACCTGTAGATAGCCCGGCGCTAATAGCCAAATAGTTAAAAAAAAATAAAACCGAAAAAAAAAAATAAATAATTTGTTATATTTTTTTTTCCGGCGCTGATCCTAGACCATTAGCGCTGGGGAAGCATGGCTGCCAGCCACCTTTGCTTCTTGCAATTAAAGAGGACACAGTGATCTAGACTCAATGGGTAAAGCGTTATTTTCTTTCTAGGTTTCCCCTTTATTTTTTCGACTACAAACTAAAAAGAATATCAAAATATGTATTTCGGCAGAATATGTAAAAATATGAATTTTCGACAACATATGTACAAATATGTAAAATAAAAACCTTTTTAAATGCACTCGAATCGCTTAAAACGTGCTGAAATCCATCAAAAATTATGATTTAAGAATCAGAAAAAAATATGTAAATACAATAAGATCCGTTACCTAGTTATAACCAATTGAAATTGATTGTGCTGAAGAACTGGGATATAAAAGGTAATCATTCGGCTTTCTTAAATAATCTACTTAACTTCTAGGAGAAAAATGCTTTTGAAAAGTAATATTATTTCTTCGCTTTTCATAAGGCAGAAGATTGACGAATTGATATACGTTAGCTAACTATATGTTACTAAATGTTCATAAACCTAAAGATTTTCTATAGCACAATGGGAAAATAATTCTATCATTCTTTATTGAAGTAAATTATATGACTTGCTATGATTGTAAACTGCTATGATGACTTGAACCTGTCCCTAGGGGGGAGTTCTACCTTGACGGAGCCCTCATAAACACCAAGGTACTTGCCTTTTTTATGGGGCATCAATTTTATCTCCTTACAGGACACCAGGGGACTTTTACACCATTTCCGAGCGATAAGAAGCCGCCACAAGATTGCAACTTGTAAACCACCTTAAAGGCGAAGGTATACAGGGGTGGTTTGTCATGTTTTCCTTTAAAATGAATTACCTCTAACTTATAGTACGATTTTGTCCAGATATTATATTGTTTATTACCTTTATTTCTTGAAGCATTGGCTATTATATAAATAAAATACATCGAAAATGAAAAAAAGAAAATGAGATCATACATTATTTATTTATTTAAGTACTACGTATCTTTGACAACAAACTTACAGGGAACTTTAAGAAACCAATGATTTTTTATCAAATTGTATTATATCATATTTTTTATTTCATTTATGGCGCATCTCGCCGCGGCGGCGAGCTCTCTAAACGTGGTGCCACCCTTCCTAAACGTACATGGTGGAGCATGAAATACTTTCAACGGGCCCTGCAATGAAAAGGATGCTCCATGCGGGACATATAAACATACATACATGTATACACATTATCCATACATGTTCTTTTCTTATTATTATTTTTCCCCTTTTTTAATACATATTAATATGCTACAGGGAATGAAAAAGCTGCAAACGACAAACAACTGAAAGTTCTCCTTATCCTGTCCAATAGCTGTTGCCGAAGGACTTTGCACAGCTGCAAAAGGATAAAAAGGAATTCTGAAAATTAAATTCTCAAATATTTAATATTCAGAATGTAATGTTTTAGCTCGAAAGGCCATGTTTTGGAGGACGGATTCTGCTGCTTAATTTAATATATATATATATATATATATATATATATATATATATATATATATATATATATATATATATATACATATATATTTAATTAACCAGGAGTTAATTTTAGTGTCGGCAATTCCGGATTGCGTCATGAGGTCGCCCTCATAAGCACGTTTCCTTCCTGTGGAGGTAGGGAGGAACCGCGTTAAAAAATCATGAAATCATTCTTCATTCTCAAATGACCAGGAGATCTGATGCAAACCATTTGAAAGAATAAAGAAAAAAGGCGCATCTCCCATAAAGCGCAATGTAGTTCTGCAGACTATACCGACCCAAGCCATCCATTGAAGCAAGAGAGAATGGGCGACGTCACCTGACAGTTGCCGATGATGACTTTAGGAAGCTTTCTATTGAGATCATAAGCTGAGGAATATAATTATTTATTTATGTTTCCGCAAGGAATATAATTATCGTTAAATAAATGATGAATAAAATTATATACTGTTGTGTTTTATTTCCATCAGAAGTAGGAGAGTTAAAAAATAAACATTATAATGGAAAATGTTGTTGCGGCTTAAAGGAAGATGGCCCAATCTAGAGGCGATATTACAGGAGGAGAATCCAGCCCATGCACGGTAGGATGTGGGTTTTGGGCTTGGATTAAGGGATCAACCCTTAGCCACCTTCTATCATTCCCTTCGGTGGGTGTCAGCTTAGAAACTTCACTCAATCTACACACCCTTTTACATTCTTTACAACTTTTTAACAAGAAAATATAAAATGACTAAGCGCATACGCAATTTTCTTCAAATAACCTGTATAAATTATAAATGATATGTGTAATGGACAGCTGACTCAAAGAATATCAAATACCAGATATAGTGTTCATGTCCTACTGGTAGAAGTAGCAACCACTGGCCGAATTAGTTTGGCGGCCAAACAACAACGTCTCATCAAGCAATTCCCTTGAAGTAATTCTTGAAACACATCTTTGCCTTCAGATATACACGAGAGGTTTACCAAACTTCGTTGCAATATGGTCATTATTTAACGAAAACTGGCCAAGTTGGAAATGTACAAATGAGTGAGAGGGTATTATTAGGCTCTAAAAGTTGGCATGATGCTATGATGCCAAAACTTTCATAGGCAAACTGTTTTTGGGAGGGGCCATGAACTTGCCACTTTATTTAAACGTTAGTTTTTTTGAGAGGATATATATAATAAATTTAAAAAAATAATGTCTAATGATATTTTGTTTTTGTTCTAGGGCGCTCTCCCATCTAGGCCTTTGCGCCGTGCTACCTATAGGTTTCCACCCATCCTAATCATCCATGGTGGAGCTTGTAATTCCCTCAGCGAGCCCTGATATACTCAACCTGCTGCAAGCTCGACTCGCCTAAGAATCCAGGCCGTTACCCATTGGATACGGAGAGACCAGCCTAATGAATCGAATAAAATCGCATAGCAGATAAAAGAATGAGAGGAACCTTTTACCAGAGAAAATCGTTTCTCAAAAATTATCACGAGCGCGCTCACACACGAGAGATTAGTAGGCTTATATTTTGCAAAAGAAATTGGCAAAAAGAAGAATGTACAATGAAAGAGGACTGAATATGAATAAATCCATCCATCATGAATGAAGGTAGATTTGGTTGGGCATTCAGGGCAGGATTAAGGTAGCCTTTGCTCATCCAATGTTCCCCCTCACACACAATCTAAATTGGGAACTGGAAAATTGAAAGCTCCACATTCAGAAAGAATTGTTATCTCCGCGCGCAAAAATACACTGATAACAGGCACAGCTATGGTATACTGATGATAAGGGCAAAACAAATAATTGGAAAATTTTCATTACTATTGGTCATACAAGTGAAATATCTAGAAGTTTGTTTGTTGCTACTTTTACTGGTATGGTAATATGATAAACGAATTTTCTGTAAAAAAATAAATCAAAGTAGAAAGGAATAAATATGGTTATTGTAAAGAAAGATACACATTAACAAAATGTTTAAAAAATGAAAAATTTGCATGTCTAACTTATTTTTAACGTCGGTGAACTTATGTTTCAGATATTTTTTATTTAAATCAAAACCTGTTAGGGAAAAAACCAGAAGAATAACATTTATCAATATAACCATTGAAAATTATTCACGATGTAAAATACTTTTATTTTTTTGTTTAACGGCATATCTACAATTTAGCAATCAAAAATTGGGCTAATTTTACACATAGATATATAGGTATAATTTAAATTGTGTAATTGTATATAAGCTTATGTAACATTTGTATGTATAAGTACGTGTAACAATTGTATTGGGCGAATTACCGTTGTTGCGGATGATCACAAAAAAAATAATTATAAATAATAAATATGTCTTTGTTTCTTTCGAAAAATATGTTATTTTTTATTATTTTTTTTTTTTTTTTTTTGGTGCCTTCATCTATGCCTACATCTATCGAGTTACATATGTAGGTAATAAAAATGGTATTAAAAATCAGGCGCTTTTGCAAAATGTTTAAATGTAAATTCTGTCTTCAAGCAGTTACTCTCATTATATCTGTATTGAAAGTTTTTAAAACCTCCCAATTATAAGATAACACGATTAATGGAAAAGAACATAAGGAATAAATACATGAAAATACTCTTGGTAGCTTTAATAGTCAATATAATTACCAAAAAATCCTTCCCTGTTGAGATGATAGTTGAGAAGGAAGGATGGAGGATGGAGTCACAGGTTATTTAAGACTTTCCTTTACGACTTACTTTTACGAGGAAAAGGTTTCGATATCAATTTTTTCCTCCAATCACCAGGTAGTGGTAACAGTTTATTCAAAGTGTATTTTATCATGATTTGTCCCTTGTCCTTTAAATTCTGGAAAACACTTGGGATTTAAATGTGGGATTATTTTTGCTTGTCCAAGTTCTTATTGGAACGTAGTTTAAAAAGTTGGACCGTGAGAATGTATTTAATTTACTCTGAGCATCACTTCAAAATTTGACATTTTTTAAGCTATAAATAAACCTAATTTTTAAAAGGAAGCAATATTTAATGAATAAAAATATTCCAAGTGTTACTTAGAAAGTTTGGAATTGAAACAGTTAATACTATGCTTAGATATTTCGTAAAAGGTCTTCCGTAGCTAAGGCTAAATTTATGTAAATAGATTAAGTTGCTCCTGAAGAAGCGTCAAGAGACGCGAAACATGTAGTGCATAAAATAAAATAAAGCATATAAAGTGAAGTGGATGTAGTTTTATATATGCATGACCTTCCGCCTATTCAAATAATATATTAAAAGAAAAAAAGGGTCACAATTTTATAATATTTCGTAAAAGTTTAGAAAACTTAAAAGGTAAACTTCATATTTTGTGAAAGACTTAAAAACCTACATCATAATAATGACGTCTCCAAGGAAAGCAAAATTCTATACAACACAATGCATGGAAACCCGCATAAAGCGGAAATCACACACTGACGGACACGGAATCACTGCTCGACTTTCGTTTGCTTTAAATTACTGTCAAAGATTTAATTCTAAATACAATTAAAACAAAACAAAAAAAAAATAACAACAACAAAAAAAAACCTATCATTTATATATGCAGCTCCACAACAGGAAGGTCATTAGCTTACATACTTTGTTTGATTTCAAATAAATGTAAAAGTGTTTTACTATTGCTAACTTTAAGTTTTTATAAGTAGTTTTTATCCAAGTATTGTTAAGTTCTCAATGCTTGTGATATGTATATATAGTTTTTTTTAGATGGCATTTCGTTGATATTTTTTGTCACCTATTGTTTTAGTTACTGTTAACTTTTACTTGTTTTTTTTTTTTAATTTTTTTATTATGATGCGTCGACTGCTATGGCCATTGTCGCCAATTTTACTTGTTATATTTAGTTTTTATCCAAATATTATTATTTTCTCAAAGATGTGATAATTTGTTCTACCTTTTTGTTTTATTCTTTGTTAACTTGTAGGTTTTAGACTTTTATTTATATAAATATTGTTATTCCCTCTCGCATTACGTATATCTGACTCTTTGTCTTTCATCTTTAATTAATGATTTAGAGTGATATTTTTTTTTGCCTTGGTTTTCATATTGTTGGCTTTATAAATATTAATTCTATGTTCCTAATTTGGCAATAGCTGATGAATGTGTCAGGGGAAGTGAGGGGAAAGTTCTTGCCAGGAAAAAAATTGAATAAAGGAAACAATGAATTAAAAAGTAAATAAATAAAAGAAACGATACATTTTTTTTAAAAAAAGAACAACAATGAATTAAAAGAAAAAAATGGGGAAAACAATATCCTGACACTACTGCTACTTAAGCAAAGCGTACCTTAATCCAAGGGCATGGAATGCATATTCGTTTGAAAAGTTTACATGGTAGGGCGCTGACGACCACAAGTTTTTTGGCCCCACATTTTCCAATCTAACAAACATTAAACGATAACAGAACTATTTTTCTATACTTAAGCCGCTCCTACGCATACCAAGATAATCTAGCGCGCACAAAGAAAAATTCACACACATATTCACATTTTCTACATGTACGCTAAATCTTATTTAGTCGACCAATTAAAACAGAGGAAAAGAAAGACAAAATAACGTTCAAAGGAAATAAACCTACACTATTGTCATGAAAAACCACCCTTCCTTTCCACCATCCATGGTTGCCCAGGGAATTCGTTCAGCGGGTACATAGATGTTAGAACTCAACCCGATAGATGATGTACTGGAAACCGCATCTTCCGGAAGACAATCCTTGGCGTGAGCCACCAGACCACGAGGCGCAGGCCCAAGAATCCTTTTTTTGGATAATTTAGTAAGCTTTTGAATAATAATTTTTAAATTACCATGACAACTTAAGAGGCCTGGCGATACCTAAGATATTTCAAGAAATCTAATCCTCATGATTGTTTTTAAGATGGTGGCCTATTTTTCTTATATACCAATTCCTTTGGACTAATTATTGTGTGGTAGTTTTACTGTTTTTTCGTCAAACTAGTTAAGATTTTCTTCGTTTTTTTTTTGTTTTTTTTTACAGCGCATCTACATCTAGGCCATTAGCTCCGGGCTATTCGTTAACATCCATGATGGATCAGGAAATTTTTTTAGTGGTGTTAAAGATAAAAGAACTTAGATAGTTGCAGGCGGGACTCGAACCCCTATCTCAATTTAGTCACCGGACCTTTTTCAGGGAAACCTATATATATATTATTTTATTGTGTTATACTGCAAACAAGGAGTTCGCCAACGAGATAAACCCCAGAGTTCCTACCAGCACTGACCACGTGCTGTCTGCGGAAACAATTCAAAGAATACTCTACAAAAGTTCAAAACCTAAGATTTTAATGAATGACATAAGGACCCTGAGTGATGAGTCAACAGCTTGAGGAGTCCTCACAATGGGCTTAACTAGATTGGACTGTCTGTTGTAAGCAAAAGCTTCGCACTCCGCAAGTAAAAGCTCAGCAGTTTCCTCTTCCTTTCTCTCAACAAAGCCTCCAGCTTCGTTAAATAATTGGTCTTGTCTTGAGCTGTGTTATTCCAGTGGACGGACTTCATTTAAATTTCCGGTCCTGGAAAATGAGTAAGTAACATTTTGTACTGCATGAGCTGCTTAAACCATTTTTATGTTGTTTTTTTTCACTAAACTAATGTGATATCATTCAAATCTTTTCTTTTCAGCTCAGAAATCAGCACTCCTTAATTATAATTGCTTAGTATTTGATAGTTTTATATCATGGCTTCAATGATAATGAGTCTTTCAATTCGAATAAACACTACACAGCAAAATCTTGCCATGAGACACTTAGGCAAACGAGGCTACTAATTCATCCGAGTTTGACATGCGAAAGTGTGCTTAAGATGATTTTTTTTTTTTTATTTTATCGTTCTGAAGGGTGTATTCAACCGCAGGAGGTCATGGGCACCCAACGAAAGGAATGAACCTTTTAAATAAATCGGGGAGCGCTTTAATTGTGTATTTTGAATGAGGTAGGTATCTGGTAAAATTGCTTGGACTTACAAATTTGTGATAATTAAATGTTTTATTTAATCACCTCATTCAACTTTTTTAATACAATCGTTAGAAGTAACAGCCAACATAGCTCTATAATAGGTGAAGAAGGTTGTTTGAAGCCCGCGGGACGACAACAGAGTTTACACAGGAATTCGCTAAGAAATACAAAGTCAGCTCAACTAGCATGACGAACCATTACGGATGCGAAGACAGTAAGAAAATCAAACTAAACATGATTTTGAGTTACGAGTGTAGTGAAAGAAATAAAATAAATAAACCACTGAGGTATGCCTCCTTCCTCCGAAAATAAAGAATACAAAAAAACAACAATTAAATATATTTGAACTTGTTGCCTTTTATTGGTTTAGGAGAATGCTGTGCCCCAAAGTGGACAGCTACCATTCAGGATGGATAAAACTTTGAATCAATCAATGGAGGGCCGTTGGAGCTGGATTCGATATAACCGGTTTCAGGGCTCCAGTTAAAATCACCATTCAAAATCATAAGGATAGAGTGGTATTCTATTTTCTCGGCCATTTTGAAAACCTCTTCTAATTTTAGTCTATACGCTAAATCGTATAGCGTATCTTATATTCGATTTCTTCATCCAGATCAGCGCTGGATCCCAGCGTAATGTATTAGGCAACGTAACAATGGTCTCTAGCAGTTGGAAATACTTGTAATGGCTAAGATGCATTATCTAGTCGCTCGTCTTTGATCCAACGACAGTGAACGTTGGTCGAAAAGGCAATTTTATTTGCAGGGCACAAAACACACTCTTCTTCTTATGTATTAAAATATGTATGTTTTCCTGTGTGTATTAAAATGATAAAGCCTAACTTTTTGACCTTTTTAACTAAAAATAAGTAATAGTAGCAGAAAATTAATTTCTAAACATATAATGAATATATAAGAAATAATTGTATTATTTTAGATAAGATATAAAAAGTTGGATTATATTTAACATTAACGAATACACGTTTTACTATTGTATCAATTAATATATTCTCTAATTTTTCGGAATTGTTATATTTATTTTAAAACAGTCGGTTAAAATTTAGATTCGTGTGAATAAATATGTACTATAAAAATTAAATTATCCGCTTGAAAAGTCTCTTTGACTAATTGAAAATAACCATTGAATAAAAACATTCAATAAAACCAATGCTATAGAAATAAATTTAAATAGAAAGAGCGGTTCCCTTCATTTAGCCTTCTGGCCTTTTTTGGTTTCTTGCTTTTCCGGGAAGGAAATATACATTAAATATATTTGAAACTATATTGAAGTTCAACATAAAAAAGATAAAATCCATGTTGAGAATCCCCTTATTTTTTTATTTATTTATTTAGCATTGACTACAATCGTCATTGGCTCTACAATAAAACTCTCTTTTTATTTGTTCCGAGGTCTAGTCCAAACAATAGAGTGCATGAATAAATTATAAAATAAAATTTAGTATTGCTAATATAAATACTTTATTTTCATTTCTTATACAGTTCTCGTATGTTATGTAGCTATTCGCTCTTTTCCAATTATTGGCGGAAGACACCACTACAGTTGCAGGAAATCGGTAGTTAAAAATTATTAATATTTTTTAGTGTGAAAATTATTCCAGAATTGAAAATAGGTAATCTTTTATATATATATATATAAGGGAACTCGGGCGGAACGGGATACGTGATGTTTATCGATTTTTAAAAAATAGGGTAATCACACAAAACCCATAATTATGGCGTAAACCATTTATTTATATTGTTACTAAACACATGCAAAATGGTTAGTAGTTAATTGTAAGTAAAAACACTTTTTTTAACATTTTCAAAAAAAGTCTACATATTTCCCGTTCTACCCCGCATACGGGGCAGTATGGGATAGGGGTTTTCATACACAAATTCTGAAGTTAAAAAAATTTAAAAATGATAATTTGTGTTGCATTTTTAAATAAACACAGAAAATGCACAATATTACTTGTAGTCCTGGCAATATTTACAAACTAACACTTCCTCAAAGTCTTCGCTGTCTACTCCAGCGCATGAGTTGTGAGCAGGAAACGGTTGGGAAATCGTGGTAAGTGGAAGGTGACCATTCGAAAGCTTATTAGATTCCATACAAAAAAGGATTAGATGTAATTTTCGATGGGCCGATGTTCCTAACGTACGTTCGAACTATCAGGAATGAAAAAAAAAAATTACGATCTCAAATAAAGGATGCTATCCCGTTCTGCTCCATCCCGTTCCGCCCGGAGAGCACGATTTAGGTTATGAGGCGATTGCTGAACTAAAACCTGTCATAATTATACTTACAATGAGTGTTTCTTTAAGCTACTGATATGAACTACAACGGCAGATAACACACATTAGCGTTGCATTAATGATTAGAAGCTTACTTTGCATTTAAGTCGACAAAAAGGTTACAAAAAACTAGGCAGAAAACAACAAACATCACTTCACTCAAAATAGTCAGTGAGAACCAATCAAAATGGCTACCATATCTTCTCTACCATCTGTAGGCATAGTTAAAGACTTATCTGCATAAGTACACCACTCTCCAGCCCAGGAAAGTGTCCTATCCCGATCTACCCCGCTATCCCATTCTGCCCCGAGTTCATATATATATATATATATATATATATATATATTTATGAACTCGGGGCAGAATGGGATAGCTACTATATATATACATATATATATATATATGTATATATATATATATATATATATATATATATGCAAAATTGTCTTTAAATATTTTCTGTTATTTTTTATTTTACATTTTAGGTTTAAAATACAGTGTCTATACTTTAATTCGCATTAAGTCATACATGATTTCATAAATTCCGCAACGTATTTATTCCAAATGATATTGTAAATGTTTGTATCTTTGTGGTGGGTGATTATTGTGTTGAAGTGTGGACTGTCATCCGTCAAGAGCACGTTAAGGTCATTTGGCAGGTTTAATCTGTCTCGTTCGTTTGTACTTTACGCCTTTTACTAGAGGTCATTTTAAGGTCATTTGAACTTCAAATAGGGCAAAAAATGTAGACAATAATCTGAAAAGATACATTCAAAAATTCATTTTCTTGGAGGCAGGACGAGTCAAAAAAACTAGAGATTCGGATTCAGGGACGACAACAACATAAGCATGAATTGTTTCAGATTTTTCCTACGGTTTTAACTACTTAAGGGCCATACTGCTCCAAATGTTTTTTTTTTGTTTGTTTTTTTTTTAGTTTAAATATTGACTTGCGAAATCTATTCCTCATTTCTCTTACTTAATTATATCAATAATTTAAAGAAATGTACATAGCTCGAGTAAAGGAGTTAGCGCGAAACAGGAATAAAATGTTTTATAAGACGGAAGATTTTCATGGAAAATGTATACATTCAGAAGAATTTTTAGTAAAATTTCAAAGGGAGTTGATGTCGTGTTCTTACTCCGAGAATATGAAATTATCCCAAACAGAGTGAACTAAACAAAGAGCCCAAGATATAATATCAGAGGAAAAGGGAGACTTATAAAATCTTCTAAAACATTGCCTTATAGTGCTTTTATATGTTTTATATAAAAACTCCAACTGTTTTAACAAAATCTGAGTCGGAGGAACCGCGTCATCACATACAGGGTTACTGGTAAGTCGACCCATCCTTCGTGAGGTGGTCAAAACAAACAAGTTTAAGCCCATATTGCCTTATACAATAGTAATCCCATTTCAATTAATTAATATTTTAGTTCCAAGTTTCGGTCTACGAAGACTCTACTACGAATATGTTTCTAATTTACTTAACTTGCATTGCTAACATATCCATTTTACTTTTAAATGCAATTAAACAAAATAAAATTGTACAAGAAAATGAGAAAGTAGTGTTATTTTTTAATGAGCTACGGCCTCATACAACCACAAAATATAATTATATTTCTAGTATAGCATTTGGCTGCATAACTTCTTACAGGTAAAGTAACTGTCACCTGTCCTAGGATGCATCTGGATTTATGAAGTGCAATAAAAGCCTACCTACTGCCTTTATTATTACTGAAGCCTGCCTAGTAATAGGCAGTGCCTACTACCTCGACCCGGACAGATGTCTGACTACACGGAGAATATTTACGTTTTCAGTTTTGTTACATGTTCAGAGAATTTGTATTTATTCCCCTGTTTTATTGAGAAATGCATCCTCCGACTAGAAGCAATAAAATAATAACAAGAAATAAAAACAGACAAAAAGGACGGTTTAAATAAACGAAATCAATTATCGTTTATCAAACTTCTCCAAAATCGCACTTATTTCTCCAAATGACATCGCCTAATCAAAAATTGTTTCAGAATCTTTTTTGTAGAACATTTAGTAAGGTTTCGCATGGTAACCCTCCGTTTACCAATATTCCCAACCCTTTTCGAGATATTAGGGAAAGTATACGAAGTTCCCAAAACTTTTCATGTCTGAAAAATATCAACTGATTTGGAAATTACAAATATGTAAAATTTCAAAAATTTGCAAAAAAAGCCCGGTACTCTGAAATTTTTGAATTGCTATTGTGGCTCATATATTTAAGCTAGAGAGCTGGGAGGGGTGTTATTTTATAGCTCTTTGTAAGAACTTTCTTATGCTATGCATAGAAGGAGGAAACCTAGGGTTGCTAGGTTAGGAGGATAAAACATTTCTCAAATTCAAAAACAAAATTTTATTTGCATAAATCTCAAAAAGCGTATTTTTAAAAATTTTCAAAATGTTATACGTTTTTCTAAGTGTATTTGAGAACGTATTCCTTAAGTTTTATGATGGGATTCCAATAGGTTAACCATTTATTAATTTTTTTTTTTTTTGATTTTTTTTAGACGCTAATATTTTGGATGACATACAAAACATGATCATATATGTATACGTTATGTACTTGCAATTGTAATACAACTTTAAATCTCTTTAAAATGTTAACACATAATATTTTTTTATAAAATGAAATTGGTTGATTAATTAGAAATTATAATTATAATAGGGAAAGCATTTTTGTTAAAAAATAAAATAAATCAGTACTAAATTAAACATGTATTATCATTACATTTTCTAATAACAAACCTTGAACAAAATTGT
The DNA here is from genome assembly GCA_946811695.1 of Gonocerus acuteangulatus. Classification (NCBI taxonomy): domain Eukaryota; kingdom Metazoa; phylum Arthropoda; class Insecta; order Hemiptera; family Coreidae; genus Gonocerus; species Gonocerus acuteangulatus. Next base: position 119,427,128 of record OX328123.1, on the reverse strand, counting down.
ACTTGCCTTCATTAACAAAACTACTTTAAGAAGATGACAAGTAAAATTTAAGTACCTATGTCATGCAAGAAGAGTACGCAGAAACTCGAAATTTCTTAAGTGACAGTTTTGAAAAGGCATTAACAATTCCAGAATTTTTTACCAGTTGAAACCTTTTAAAAATCAAAGTAATGTATTTTTCTTTCGGTCATAGCTCTGAAACTCTATCCATTACAACATAATTAGAAAAACTATTACCAAATTTCATTTAAATCTGAGATAGTGAGGTTGAAAATGTTTGTTTTTTGTGTTGATTTGACCTGGAATGACCCATTAAGAGTAATAATGTATTTTTTAATATGTAAGAATTAACTAATCATAAAATATGTAACATAGTTAAATGCCCTCTTGCGGTTGAATGTGTGTTCATAAAAGGAAATTTTCTCTGCTTTAAAACAACTTTACTTTCATATTTATTTAAATAATACATATGAAAAACACTTAACGTAAATATGAAATTATTTTGCATGGTTAAAATCGCAACGATGTGTGCTTGCATATAATGTGGTTGTGTAGTAGTAAGTCATGTGCACAGGAGTGTAGTACGCGGGAAAGCAAATGTTAGCTTTGTACAAACCCCTACCGTTCATACGTAAAAGCACATATGTTTGTTCTATAATCCACTAACTCTAACAATATTTACTTTACTCTTTTATCCAGCTTCACTACCTTATTTCCCAGATATTTTCATAGAAATGACTTCATCACGGCTGAAGCAAACCAGAACAGAGTAGGTGATATTACTACTAGTCGACTCGTGCAACGGATGTTCACTATATCACCGAGTTTGTTTATCATAGTCAGCAGGGTCAAAGTAAGTTGGTCGTCATGGAAAAAGTAAAAACAAATTGCTGCGGTTTGGTGAAGTAAATATAAAGTTTTGATTAATTTAATTCATCTCATAAATAAATCAGCTGATGGAATACTTTAAATCAATATTTTAAGGCCGGCATAAGTCGAAATTAAATGCGGAATGATACACTAGATGCATGAAAACTAAATCGGTTTCATTTCGATGTATCTCGATAATCACGATAGAGGATCGATAGGCTCAAATCTTTTGAAATCGAGACGAGATTTCAAAAAATCATTTTTTTTTTCAATAGTAATTTTTCGAAAAACAACTGAAAAGGGCGTAATCTGTATATTTTCCCGGTGTAGCGGTTAAAAAAAGCTTTACAATTACGCCTCATTTATGAAAATTGAGGAAGTATTAAGGAAGTTATGGCGTACCGGGGAGAAAAAAAATCCTTAAGATGTAATAATATATGTCTTTTGGTAGGTAAGTTAATAAATCTCGATTTGTAAATATGTAAATGACAACTATCGATACAGTAATCACGTACATCACCTGCAATAAGTGTAGTACCGTAGTTTGAATACACTAAAAATCAGTAGTAATAATACAAGCAGAAGTACCAAATTTAGTAATAACAGGAAAATATAGTAAATGGAATTCACCCCAATCGAAAATTCTCATCGTCGTGAGATAAATACTTCTCAGCGACTCACGTTATGGCTAGAATCCATTCCTCGACCTGCCATTCAGACAGACATGCTACGTCAAGAGTGGATAACTTCAAGGGTAGAAATAACAGCAGTTCGAGTCTAACACCGATTTCCGCTCAAACACCATTGTTATGTAACGGCAAAGGTGGCCTGTGCAAGGATGGGTGACCACCAGAAAAAACCTCCTACCACTGGCATAATATAAGCGGGACAACCTACATACAGTCTGGCAGTTGATAGCACAACTGTTCAAAAAGAATACTCTCTTTTAAAACTACTGTACCTGCACAGTCACCAAATTCATTCCTATACTGAAAAAAAATATACTACGAAAAAAAAATATGAAAAGACCAAAAATAGTGCATCAGTAGAATTAACCCAATGGAGTCACATCAATTCATTTTTATTAAAACTATGTACAATTCAGACTACGCTATCATGGACATAATTTTCATCATTTTTTTAGCACTTTCCTCCGAAGGAAAGTAGCTATTGAGGTTGCACTCATGACGGAATTGTTGAAAAATTTCTCAAATCTTTATCGATCCTACCTAGTAGACACCGAAAATGACCCCCGTTAAAATTTATATATATATATATATATATATATATATATATATATATATATATGTGTGTGTATATATATATATATATATATATATATATATATATATATATATATCTGTTAACACGATAGCGGCCAGAGTTTTTGTTTTTTCTTCACGAAACGTGGTATATAGCGTTCAATTAGCAAACGGTTGAACGAGTTCGTTAACCACCAAAATCGGTCCACCGGAAGGGGGGGTTTACCCCGAACCCAAAACACTAATTTGACCATGCCATAATGCCATAAACTACATCGGTTTATTAGAAGGGGGGGGGGTTACTTCGGATCCACAATACCAATTCGCCACTACCAGCCGTGGTTTATGTTATATTTCGACGAGACTCGGTATTTGTAATGCTAATCTACAGGTACAAATGTGTTGTAAAAATAAACTAAATCGGTTAATTAGGAGGGGGGGTTTACTCCGGACCCAAATTACTAATATACTCATACTGGTCGTAATTTCTGCTGTATTGAAACGAAACGCGGTATACATCATGGGTAACTCATGGGAAAAAAGTGTTGTAAAAATGAGCTAAATCGGTCAATCGGAAAGGGGGGTTTACTTTGTAATATATTTCAATAGAATAGCCCGCCTGACGTAGGTTCGCAAGGCCTCCGCAATGAGCGCTATCTCCCACTAGAGGGACTGTATCCTGTTCCTGCGTCAGATCAAAAGACGAAAATATGAAGTTTTTAGTATTTATTAAGTAGTGTAGTAGGTACCATTTGTAAACATAACTCTGGAAGCAAATTAATAATTGAACAGTTACTCATTACAAAATTAAAAGAGAACTATTCATGTTTTTATGGAGCAAAAGTTTCCGAAACACATTCATCATCGGGCGTCATGTTTACCTGAACCCAGACAATATTGCTGTTGTCTCATACTCTGACTTCTATTTAAATTTTTAAATCACTGTATAATTCAAAGAACGGTCAAAACTACGAGTACTTGTTTTAAATTGAAGCGTGATTCAGAACCAACCTCCAGAGATAGGGGATACCCAAGAAAAGTTCTCATGTTCCTTCATAGTCCAGATGAAGGCTTGAATCAGCACGAAACTTGTAAAAAATACAATAAATTATCATATAAAATGTAGCCAACGGCCATAGCCACAATTAATGCACCGGTTCCAGTTGATCACCGAACTTAAGCAACGTCGGACGTACCTGAATGGATGAACGACCAAGTGTTAATACACCAATTGTTCATTCGCCGATAAACACACAATATTTATATAAATATATGTATATAATGTAGTTTTAGCGCCCCATAGGGAGGAACCCCGCTTATAAGGTTGATCTCATGACGCAATCCAGAAGTGCCGACTAGAACATTTTGCGTTTCAGAACCCCTACAGACCGAAAATGATGGTGGTTCAAATTTGTATATATATATATATATATATATATATATATATATATATATATATATATATATATATTTGTCTGTTCGCTCTCTAGGTAGAAGACGAAAGGTCCGATTTTGATGAAATTTGGTACAAAAATCTGTCGTCCAATTTGAAAGGTCGAGTTCGTTAACCAGCAAAATCCGTCCACTGGAAGATGGCGTTTGGGGCGAAATTCGCGCAAAAAAATCGTAACACTTACGTTTTTGAGTTCATAAGCTTGTAAGCACTCGTTTTATAGGCTTCTTGGGCTAGAAAAACGAATGAAACCATTTCCAAGGCGATAGCTTTAACCGTTTTCGAGAAAATTGGAAAAATAGTTTTTGAATAACGTTTTTGGTTTGGGTACTTAGAATCATGGGATTCAGTTGAATCATTTTCTGCATGTTCTACTTTCATTAAAACTAATAGGTTTAAATTTGTGTTACGTTTGGAGTTAAGGAAGGGTTAGAATAAAATATTTTATTAACAGACATAAAAAGTTTTGGTAACTTTGTATACTTTCCTTAATATCTCGAAAAAGGTTGAGAATCTTAGTAAACGGAAGAATACCATTAGAAAGCTTACTAAATGCTCTACAAAAAACGTTCTGATGAAAGTTTTGATTAGACGATGTCAATCGGAGAAATAAGTGCTTAAAACTTTAAAGTAATTCATTTCGCTTATTCGAACTGTTCTTTTTGTCTGTTTTTATTCCTTGTTATTTTTTAACTGCTTATAGTTGGATAATGTATTTGATAATAAATCAGGTTAAGAAAAATAAGAATAACAATTTAATCTTAGAGATGTGGATTTCCAAGATAAAGCTTTTCAAATGCCTAGCGGGGTCCTTCCTAGGACGGGGACCCATCCAGGTAAGATCGTAAATAAGACCTTTCTTGAAAGTAAAGATGGAACTGTCAACTTTGGTCCTCCTCTGCCTCCCGGCACTTTCATTGCTGACGAAGGCTACCAATGAGTAGCCAAAACGTCCTAAATATAAATTTTTTTAACAAAAATCTTATTGAGGTTTCTTTAGCCGAATCCCAACCATTCCATCTTTACTTATCACCTCGACGGCTAACTATCTAATCTTCATGCTTTCTAGAAATATGGACCCAAAATAATAACAGCTTCTATTTTAATCATTTTAAATGAGTCTAGAGATAAGAACGGAACCGCGCTAAGATGATGCAGTTCCTGCGAGTCGGACTTTTATCTTCTATACGGCTGAGCCCCGAATATCTACGCTTTTGTAATATTAATTAGGTACTAATAATTATTCTCCTCGCTACACGTCATGGTTCTTCCATAAACATTAAAGGATTGTAAAATGATAGTATAAGACACTAATACAACTTGTATGGGTCAAGTGGGACTCATTAGAGAAATAGATATGAGCCAGAGTGAGGGATGGTAGGAGCAATCCCGTAATGATGCTAGCAATCAGAAGATTGCTCTGGGTCACCGTTCACTGCTTCTGGGTGCACTGGACCAAGTCTTCTTCCGGATACAAGAAAACTTACAATCATCCCTCAGCTCCTTAGCTGATAGCTATTACCAGAAATCCAATTAGAAATACTCATAATGACATTCCTTTAAAATATTAATAATTTTACTTCTACAGGTTAACAATTTCTATTGGTTAGTGTCTTAATAGAAAAAAAAGTACAAAACATAAGAAGAAGAAAAAGAGTCCGTAAAGTGTTTTTTCCCTTATTGTGGGAGGGAGGAAACGCCTTAAAAAGAAAAAAACATTTTAATTTAATTAATATTTTTTGGCACAATTTTACATTTTATAAATTTGGTAAGGAAATATATGTGTATAAATTGATGCAGGTACAAATAAAACATCAGCAATATTAAATAAAAATACTTTTTTTATAGGCGATTTCAAGATGAATAGGGGAGTATCCCCGTGGTCTAGTAGCTAACGCATCAGATTCTCATGCGGGAGATGGGTTCGAGTCCGACCGGTGGCAGGAATTTTCTCATCTCACGGCTCGTTGAGAAAATTCCACGCTGCACCGTTGATGTCGGCTAATGGCTCAGATGTCGGAGCGCTGTAAAAACGTTCGGAATACCAATTTTGGTTTTTTGCCAATGATTTGAGTTGGAGTTTATTACATTCTACTCCAGCCCAATTGTGTATTTTATTTAAATTTGTCTGGATAAAACATTTTTTTTAATTTAATAAAGATTACTTAACATAATATTACGTATTTAATTAAATAAAATAATTCTTTCGGGAGCTCGACATTACCCTAAATAAATCGATTGAAGGAAGGAGTTTGTTTTCATCTTGGCTACTAAAGATTAAATATTTAATAATTATTAAATATTTTATCATTAGTAGCTGTGACTGGTCTTGCAGGGTGCAGATTCTGTGACTAAGATGCCAGCTGATTTTCTTATTATTTTACGTGAATAATAGAACGTATTGACCTTCTTCCACAAAAAATACATTAAAATGTTTAATATGTATATATACATCAGAAAGATATTGGAGAAATTATAGTACCTAGAACATAGGTATTACTTTTCTTCTTTTTTTTTATTTCTACGGGGCTTCGACTTCTAGGTCATTAGCGCCGGGCTATATATATGGAGGGTTCAGAGCACAAGTAGACCAAGTCCATGCTATACAGTTTTCAGAAAATTAGTATTATTCGTTTTAATTGCAGAGACGTATAAATCCTATTTACCAGTATAAGTCTTAAAAAGATTTGAACTTAAACACTGACATTATTTTTATATAGCCTTGTTCATAAAATAGTTATAACTTGGACTTTTTAGTAATACTCTTCAATGTCATTTCAACCAAAAATGTAAAAAATGGGCTTGGTTAGTTGTGCCCTGAACCCTCCATATAGATTGCCGTACTAAACATCCATTATCCCTGAAATGAAAGATAAAATCTGCTACAGGCGAAATTCGTACCAGATATCCCGTATGACAATCCAATACCACTGGACCACGGAGAGACCCGAAGATGATAGGATTTTTTCATGATTTTATGAATGGCCCTGAATACTGAGCAATAACCCTCATAAAGACGTCCTCAAGAAAGAAGTGTAGGCATTTAGATAATACATACTAAAGCCTTTAAAAAAGTACTAGGAGAGAAATAAGTCCCCCCAAATCCGTGGAAAAGCATTCCACTTCCTGAATAGGCTGTCCTACATTGAGGCCGAGGGTGGGCGGTTGGGGAAAGTCTTCCAAGATGGAAGTCTGGTAAATATTTCCTCTAACTTGTTTGTAAGGTCCCTCCCTCCTCCTGGCGGGCTTCATTGTAAAGGAACGGAGGGCCGAATTGGTTGCCCTGGGGTAACCCTATATATTTTCTGCCCGGTGCCCTCGACATCCCTTTTAGCAAGGCTCTTAAAGCTTTCAGCAGTCCTCTAATTGAGACACTACAACTAGGAGGAGAGTTCTCTCCCTCTTTTCCATCTTAAAGACTCCATAGGATAGAGAGCGGACTCTTTAGGAACAACTGTCTCCGGAACAAATGTTAAACTTACTCTCGAAAACTTCTATCAAACTTACTTATTTGTTTCATTTCTCATCCTTATGTATTTTCATATCTATTAACGGAAGAATATATATATATATATATATATATATATATATATATATATATATATATACATTCACCGACAATTTCCCCACTATATAAAATACCCAATCCAAATAAGATCCGATTACCACACAATACGCAATACTCCATTTTGTTTAATATACACTACATACCAATTATTATTCAAATAGCGAATAACATAAAGATCCAAGTTTGGTCAGAAAAATTATGTATAGAGCTTTATCAATGGCAAGTAGCAGTATTATTTTTTGCAGAACCCCAGAAGAGCGAACATATAGGATTCTGATAAGTACTGTAGCCCCAACTCCACGATTTTTTTTAAGTTAAAGCAGGGACTGGATCATTTACAGGGCTTTATGGACAAAAAACAGCCATGATCAATTGAAAGTATAGTTATATCAGGGTCTGATAATATATTTCGGACTCTTTTGGGGTAAGGTTTTTTGTTTGGCGGTTTTTATGGTTATTCTTAATATATTTAGTAAGGGGATACTCTTTGGTAGCTTTAATTGTGAAATAGTGACTACAAAACAGCTGATTCCTCTTAGAAAAAAAGGAAATTTAAAATTCACTCATTAATTATTATTGTGTTTAAACATAAAAACAAAGGAATTTAATGTATGAAAACTTCCATGTAAAAGTCATTGAGATTCATCAATGAAAAAAAAAATAATGAAACAAACGGAAATTTGAGTTACAGTAAATAAAAAAATATATTGTACTATTTTCGAATAATTTAGATGAAGACAACACATTCACGCCTGATAAAAAGCTCGTTTTTTTTTTCTTTTTTACAAATTATCACTTATTGTAAATATTATCAAGTAAACTTGATTTATACCTCTAGACCAATGAACGGTCTATCCTTTTTTTTTAACCTTTTTTTAATTATTTTTTAACGCATTTTAGCCACATTGGCCATTTATGCCTTGATTTTGGTGATAGTGCCCTCAACCACCGACAGGACCCGAATAGGCGAAGCCACGCCCACCGATATCGCAGGCCCCCTACTCGATGAGGGTTTAAAGTAAACTAAGTCTGCTCGGTTTATCCAACCTTTGAAACGGAATTTTCATTTCAAACCATTCACTGAATTAATTACCACAACATTTTAGTCGCGACCCAAAATCGATTATGATATAAATTTATTCAATTCGAATTCACCACCCCTCCTAAGTTGACTTTTTGAAGAGAGCTGATAAAAACCAGCTCAAAGGGTGAGAAGTTTTAATGGGGTTTTGAAGTGGCCAAGAGGCGCACGGCTTCAAGAGCTCGGTTAAAAGTTGGACCCTTTTTAACCGAACCATCCGCATCCACTCTTCCGAACAATAAATATTTTTATGAACAATAAAAGTTGTTAAATTCGTTTTTGAACTTTTACAATCGAATACTTTTAAAGGCTATAAATTGATTTCGTGTGACTACGGAAATAAACGCAGACACTCTTTTTCTTCAACGATTGTCATGCAATTATTAGTTTCTTTGTGCTTCGTTTCGTTCACTCCATACAGAGATAAAGACAGTAATGACGTAATCTGAAACTGCCAAGATTTCATAACTCAACTTCAACTTGAGCAACCTACTATCCAATTTTAATTGAGATATTCGCTCCGGAGAATTTGAGTACCCTGGATATTATCAACGGAATACCATTTTAGTTTTGTGTTTAATTACATAAAAAAGTAACGTCGGGCATGGCCAGTACTTGAACGGATGACCAACCACGTGCTGTTAGTATTATAAAAGGTAGGCAACCTATAGATAGCTCGGCGTTATCAGCCCAATCGTTGATACGCCGTTAAATACACAATAAAAAAATGCATAAAGAATGAAACATTTTTTTGTATTATAAAACTCAGACCATCATATGCATACGTTTATATAATCATATATCAGGTAGTGACGTTCGTAACAAAGAAATAAAATTTACAGACGTTTAAGGGTACTGCGGTTGAATGCTTTATAAGAGGAAAGCGGCAGACGACTACTAGAGAAGTTAAACTAATATCTACTACTTACTATAGACTACTGTATATTGGCTCTCTAGAGATACTATTAGTATTTACTAGATGTTACCCTACTTTCTACGCCTAGAAAACCAAACATAAATTAGAAACAAAATAAGTAATGTTCAAGTCTAATAAGGCAAATCTGTAAGTGTTAGGGTTCACAGTTTCGAACAAGTCACCTCCGAACTGTGAGTCCCAGACGTTTTTGACGTTTGTAAAGGCTATGATACTCCCGCATCAAGACCTCCCTGTGGTCCAAAATCTGTGAAATGGGGTGTATTTGTATAAGGAACAAATAGACGGACAGAGAGCTGGTAGTCGAGTTTGACCTAGCCTAGTGCACTCCCTAAATAAGGACCAAGTTAAGCACCTGTATGCCAAGCTTGGTCAAATTGGTGTGGATTCGTATAAGGAAGAAACATGTAGACAGACAGCTGGTAGACGTTTTTGACTTAGCCTGCGAGACTTCCCGTACCAAGACCTACCAGTGTTCTAAGATTGGTCAAAATCGGCCAAACGGCGTGGATTTGTATAAGGAACAAACAGACAAACGGACAAAGAGACAGACACGTGATTTTTGTATATATAGATAAGCAGACAGATAGCTGATTTTTATATTTACAGGTAGGCTATAATAGACAACAGTTCAATGCAGTTTTGCCAAATTATGCAGTTACAAAGAGCATCAACTACCCTGCCACCCATTCAGTTTGGGTACATTTCACTAACCACGAGGGTGACGTTGATAATAAAAATATTCATTTAAAATCAATATATTCCGAAGTTGTAGTCGCTATAAGCATGCTTTCGCTATTAAATAGTCAAAAACTATATTAAGATTCCTGAAATTTTGTTAGTTGGTAGTATTCGTAATAAGATTGACGAAACAAATTGTCAGTTGCTAATAAGTGGGTGGATAAGTTGTCAGCTGGCGTTATAAAGCGAAGCGCGCGCCATGCGCTCAGCGCTTATACACCCCCAACTGACAAGTTTTCCACCAACATATGACCAGCTGACAATGTTTTTCGTTAATCTCACTACGAATACTAGTAACCACCAAAATTTCAAACATCTTAAAATGATTTCAGTTTTTTGTACTTTTTGACAAGTTTAGACCACCAGCTAACCATCAGTCTCCGCTGGCGGGCCAGCTCACAAGTGCCAATGATTATTGTATAATGCAATGAGTTTCTCCAAAAAGTTTCACACATCTTAAAATGGTTTTACATCATTTTTTCCTATCTTTGCAACGCTCTAGCAGCCACACCCACCGCTACCTCGCCAGCTGACAAGTTGCTCTGGGCTAGTTAAGACTGGTACAATCAATAGTGAAAAAGTCCGTCACGCAGGAGCTGCATAACTAAGCACTTTCCTCAGAATTTGGGTAGTGTAGACTGCTTTCCAGAACAATTTGCTTAAAATATCCTACATAAATAAAATAAAAACATGAATAGTTCTCTTTTAATTTTGTAATGAGTAACTGATAAATTATTAATTTGCTTCCAGAGTTATGTTTACACATGGTACCTACTACACTACGTAATAAATACAAAATCCTCATATTATTGTATTTTGATCTAACGCAGGAACCGGATACAGTCCCTCTAGCGCTCCTTGCGGCGCCTTTGTGAACCTATGTCTGGCTGGCTTTTCTATTGAAATATATTACAAAGTAAACCCCCCTTTCCGATTGACCGATTCAGCTCATTTTTACAACACTTCTTTCTCATGAGTTACCCACGACGTATACCGCGTTTCGTTACAATACAGCAGAAATTTCGACCAGTATGAGTATATTAGTAATTTAGGTCCGGAGTAAACCCCCCCTCCTAATGAACCGATTTAGTTTATTTTTCCAACACATATTTACCTGTAGATTACCACTACGAATACCGAGTTTCGTCGAAATATACCAAAAATCACGGTTGGTAGTGGCGAATTGGTATTGTGGGTCTGGAGTAAACCCCCCCTCCTAATGAACCGATTTAGTTTATTTTTACAACACATATTTACCTGTAGATTACCACTATGAATACCGAGTTTCGTCGAAATATACCTAAAATCACGGCTGGTAGTGGCAAATTGGTATTGTCGGTCCGGAGTAAACCCCCCCTACTTATGAACCGATTTAGTTTATTTTTATAGCTCACTTTTCTCTCTATATTACCAGTACGAATACCAAGTTTCGTTGAAATATAACAAATATTACGGCTGAAATGGTCAAATTAGTGTTTTGGGTTCGGGGTAAACCCCCCCTTCCGGTGGACCGATTTTTGTGGTTAACGAACTCGTTCAATCGTTTGCTAATTGAATGCTATATACCAAGTTTCGTGACGAAAAAACAAAAACTCTGACCGCTATCGTGTTAACAGACACATATATATATATATATGCATATATATATATATATATAGATATATATAAATTTTAACGGGGGTCATTTTCGGTGTCTACTAGGTAGGATCGATAAAGATTTGAAGAAATTTTTCAAAAATTCCGTCATGAGTCCAACCTCAATAGCTACTTTCCTTCGGAGGAAAGTGCTAAAAATGAAACATCTTAAAAATTGTTGCATTAAATATACACTGGCCGACGGACTACAAATAAAGTAATCAGAGAGGACAAAAATAGAAAGAATATTTTGTAAAATACGTAGGCAAAAGTAAGTATTTATCCTATTAAAACTGGGGAGGAAAATAATTATTGAATTGAAACAAGCGAATAAACAATGCAAACTGGGCATAAAAAAAATAAAAACTTTTTAAACTCTGCCGATACCGGTCAGACACCCCGGCTGAAATAAACGAAGATGAAAAGCTAAAAGTATTCAGCATTTGAAGGATTAAAATCGTCAGGTGAGTTTGCAGAAAGTAACAATATCCTCCTAAAACATTAAGGGTTGATAATTTTCCGGGCCTGAACCCCCTCCTCCCTTAGACTGATGATGCTTATATTCATAAGACACCTTTATCGTTAGCGATACGTCTTTGTGATATATATCTCTGTATATTGTATAGGGCCTTTCCTCTAAGAAACAATACATATGGCTGCTAAAGGAACAATTATATTATGGTACTTAGCACACTTTTAATGAACCGTTTTTGCCTATTTTCTTAAGAAAATTTTCTCGTTAATTGAACATGATATATATCAAATTCCGTCATTTGTACTAAGTAGTAAATGAGATCGTTGAAGATAGGTATATATTCTCAAAAAATCGTTTATCAGTGGATCCTCAATGATCAGTGTTCCTCCGGATACGCTAAACAATGTCATTAGAAACAGTGGATTGATATCATTAGCATTATAGGGGCAATAACATTTCCTGATATTTCTCTTTATTTTATTTCCATGAAGATAGAAATCGGTGTGATAATAAGCATTTAATGCAAAAGTAATCCTTACCGTAAAAATACAACTTTAGTTGTGTTTATGGCTTCCTTGTATAAGGTCTGAAAGAAGGAGTCTTGTGAAAGGCTTAGGGAGATACATATGGGGCAAAGGCCCAGGGGCGAAAAACACTTGAGCCCTCTCGCTATTGATTCTGTATCCTGGGTTTTTTTCTGCTCTCCTCTAGTGTCCTTCGTCCTTAAGGAAGGATTTATTCTTTATTATTTCTTTTTTTACATTTATCCCCCGAGGACACGTCGAATAGTTGTAGTCGCCCCCCTGTATACATCACAAATCCCATCTCGTACCTCCTTTACACATCTCTTGTGGGTCTTAGGACCCTCTGTTATTTCTTTTCGGGTTTATCTCTTCGATTCTTTTTAGAACGGGTCTCTATAATATACTGTAATATTTATTCAATTTATCTCATCCCCAGTAATCCTTCAAACAAATTTCATAAAAGATCACTTGTTTCTTTTTTTCTTTTTGTAGATTAACACGATACTTTTGTAAATATGTTTTAGTTCTCGTAAATCCTTCCCGGAAAAAGATTACTATGATTTTTCTTTGTAAATTAAAACGCTTTTCATTAATATGATCTTTCATGGAAGATCATCGATTTTCATCAATTTATTAATACGAGTTTAGGTAAGTATATTTGAATACAATGATACAAATGTTTAAAGGTTCGACTTCAAGGGAATGCGTCGTCTTGTATTTCATATATATGTCTGAGGCATTAATGTCGCTATACCGTGCTGAAAGGGCTGTAGTGTTTGGTGTGAAAATGTTTTTAGAAATCAAAAGAGTGTGTTTTATCGAACGGATACAATTTCAGATAACTTGATCAGTTTCATGAGCATTTTGTTTGTGATTTGTTATTGGAGTTTTCTTTGTTGATGATCTGAACCACGCGGGTTTAAGTAGAACTGTTATAACAGCATTTAGTGTTGTGGAACGTACCTGAGGAGTTGACACGCGTAATGTATGTTTACGACTTAGTTAAATACATTTCTTTATAAGTGTTGCGTAATCTGTCATGTCTTGGGAATATGTTTAAGCTTGTATGTATAAGCTTTGCGGTTGTTTAAATGACTCGTGCATGTATGTTTCTTGTTTTGTGAGTCAGTATTTAGGTGTACAGTACATGTTTACAGTCTGCTGGGCATCGTTAGATGCTTTGAGTTTATTACATTTTTTTTAGTCTTGTGTAATTTCTTCTCTATGCGTTTTTACATTATCAGAATTGTCTTTACGTTCCGTGTCGGTAAAATTGCCATTCTAAATGCTTATCAGTGTTGTTAATAAGTTGATTACAATTGTCCTATGTTGGCCTCTTGTTCTCTTCTCTACGTTACCGAGGTAATTTCTCTGTTGTATAGAAGTAAGACAACATGCTGAACTAAATATTCTGGTCGCCACTTTTATATTGAAGAATAAGATCAGCATCAGAAGCGGGTTTCTTCCGTTTAGAGGGAGGTAGGCAATGCGCTAAAAGGTCTGTTTTTTTTTTACCACCAATTGACCTTTTTGTCAGGCGCCATATTTGTGAATATGGATTTATGAAGGACGGCGGAGGAGTTGCGTCCACGTGTGCACTGGTGCCCACTTACAAAACTACTCAAGTTCTTCGTTCATTTGAAATATATTTTACACGTGTAACTGTAATGCATTAAATATAGTAAAGCATTAAAACCCAAATAAGCATTTTGAAACAATCAGTATATGCCTTTTTCCTCATTAACTCAGTATGTGCCTCCCCAAACAGAAGTAATTTGCTTATTTGCTCATTATGCATGCTTACACGTAATGATTCAATGAGTACGTAATCCCTAAATTAAATTCACTAAGTTTATCCTCATCATTGAATTATATAATCCTTTTACACAGTTCAATTATCCCATTAAAACATTATCCCTTAATTACTTGAATCCTCCCATTAATAATGTTGATTTTATTATTATATAATATATATAGTATGTATATTATACATACTAGCTGACCCGGCAAACGATGTTTTGCCATATACATTATTTGTAGTGAATAATTTGGTAGTGCAATAATAATCCTGCACCGGTTACGGGACCTCGTTGTTTAATATTTATACAATATCCGTCTTGTCACTACCAGAACAATAGCGGATAATGGATTGCGTCGTATGAATGGTATGTATCAGCATTGTTTTCAAGATTATTATTTCTTCTTCGAACCAGGATTTCTCGCGTAGCAGTACGGTTGCCAACCACGATTCCAACAACACCATCATCAACAGGTGCATTGAATGTACTCTCCAGATGGTGCTTTATCAGGATTGATTACAATAGCGTGATTGTCTCTTCGTAATTTGTCCATGTGTGATTTAAATAATTTCAACAATTCATTCTGCGCATTAAATAGATCGTCCGGCTCACTGACGATGGGCCTGGCAAACCGTGAATTGACGTTAAGGGAGCCCCAACATGCATCCCGCGAGTGCGCTTTCTGAGTCCTCTCCTCCCATAAAGTAAATTTGTAAAAACTGATATGATTCGTTTGGCATTGGCAGATATGATCCCACTTTGTGATAAACTTTGATTGATTAAATTAAACTGTTGACCATTTGCAGCATTATGTTTTACTA
The DNA here is from genome assembly GCA_946811695.1 of Gonocerus acuteangulatus. Classification (NCBI taxonomy): domain Eukaryota; kingdom Metazoa; phylum Arthropoda; class Insecta; order Hemiptera; family Coreidae; genus Gonocerus; species Gonocerus acuteangulatus. Next base: position 119,411,965 of record OX328123.1, on the reverse strand, counting down.
TTTCCGTTTCTCCCAACGATTTCATTTGGAAACATGAATCGAATGTTATAAATAACTTACGTAATTAAGAGGCTAGAATCTGGAACCATATTTATCTTTGTGAGAAGATCATGAAATTAAAGGACTAATGTCGTTATAATAAAATGGGGATTGGTCGTAGAAGGTTGAAAATTTAGGGCTGTATGTATTTTTGGTACTTACGTACTAGTTGCACCGATCTCGAGAACTGGCTCCCGTTCAGGCTCAAGCTTAGTGATCCGGATCAGGTAATATGGCGACCATAATTGGTACCTAGACCATGTATTAATATCATCAACGAGTTGGATTGAATTGAGTTTCAATATAATTGAGCGAGCGTAGCGAGCGGAAACGCATAGCAATTATACCATTAACATTAGTGCTACTAATTTCCTAAATTATATAAGATTAGCACTTAAGTTAATTTCATAATCTCTATGCGTTTCCGCTCGCTCAAGGTTATATCGAAACTCTAATTAATCCAACTCGTTAGTAATAAAGATAACTGGTTTTTCCGTGGAAAATAAGCTGTTATGCAATTTTACATTAGGATCTCTATTCTCGTTGCTATTTCGTTGTTGCCATATCGGACACATATTCGTTATCGCACAAAGAACACAAATACAAACACACCAAAACACAAACAACACTAAGAACTGAAACAATAAATTGCAAAAAACACCAATTTAACAGCAAGTGAACACAAAACAATGAACACTAGAACGGAAGAAAGACCAACCAATGAAATTGCCCATAGGGATGAACGAATAAAATTGCGCTAATAATTTGATAAGATAACTTCATTTGAGTTGTCATTTCATGATCTGGATCACTAAGCGTGACCCTGTACGGGAGCCTGTTCTCGCGATCGGTGCAATAGTACGTATATACTAAAGATAGTGAATGAAAGAATGATGAATCACTACTGGCTTTAAACATTGATATTAAGAGGGATAAGACAGGTTCTAATAAATATCATCCAATCAATATGATATCATCCAACATCAACTAATGTGTTAGTGATAAAGTAAACTGGTCACCTGGAGCAATAACACGACGAACCTCGCCGGATCCAATCAAGCTGATGGTAATATGGCAGTCTATCTACCCTGACATCGGCTCATGTTGCATGTACATACTGAAGGGCATTAACATAGAAATTGGCTCCTGTTAACTAAGACCGGTCCCCATGTTTTGGCTGCATTTAACCCAACTATCATTACTAACGGGTCAAACGTTAACTAAATCATCTATGTCGACGCAGATGCTTTCTTGGTGTACATAGCAGATTTTTACCGCATTAAAGGCTAGAGCCTCTAAAAGTTAACCAATTTCAATATTTATTTATTTTTTTTTTTAAATGAAAGCTAATAACATTTAGGGCAACTCTGTCTTTATTAAATTAACTCTTAGGCTTCCACGGTCCGAGTCATTACAAATATTATAGTCTTCTGGTATTGACCGTGTCACAAACTTCTTTGCCGACGTTTCGCTAGTCATACTGCCAGCTTCCTCAGGGCTTAGTCTGAGAACTCTGTCTTTTCTATTTGTTTATTGTTTCCCCTGTCTATAAAATTCCGTGGAAATAATTCACGAACATTTACAATTGAACATAAAATGATATTTCATTTTTCATCCAAGTCAATATCAGCACTGATATCATTGAAATTAAAAATTCAAATCTTGATTAGACTTATCTATACATAAGCCATTCAAAAATCGTATTATTTCTATTAATCTCATTGTTGAATTAAGATAAATTTACGTTTTGAAGATGTGTCAGTCTGATTTTTTCCAAGTATAATCAGGATTAGAATGTTCAATTTCAATGATATTAGTGCTGATATTAAGATAGATGAAAAATAAAATATTATTTTATGTTTAATTGTAAATCCTCGTGAATTATTTACACGTAATTAAATGAACAGGGTAAATAAAAAACAAAAATCTGGCTTGCCAAAGTCGCTTTAAATATAATTAGCTTTCTTTTAAAACTAAATTCATTCAAATCGGTAAGCATTTGAAGGCTGTAGCCTTTTTTGAAACACGAGATGGCGTTGGTTCATGTTCTCTCTCTAGCAGCGACAAAAACGGCGCAATTTAAATAAAATTTGGTAACAAAATACTTTGTATGATTTAAGAAATCATGTCAAACAACAGAATCCGATCTATTTTGTTAGGAAAAATCGAAGGACTTATGGCTGTGAACTGACATGCTTCCAGATACACTTTTTATAGGTTATTTAACGTAGGGAAACAAATCAAAATATTTTAAGGATATATCTGAAACCGTTTTAGAGAAATATGAATAAAAATAGTTTTGCTAACTAATGTTTTATTCGGGTACCTACATAAATACGATGTTATCTAATTTCTGGTTTCGCCTGGGGGCGGGGAATAAGTGGTTTTAGCATTTTCATATATTTTCTTAAATATTTCGAAAACACTAGAGAAATTGTAGTATGGGAATTATTTATGGGGGGGGGGGGTTATCTCTCTCTCTCTCTCTCTCTCTCTCTCTCTCTCTATATATATATATATATATATATATATATATATATATATATATGTATGTATATATATATATATATATATATATATATATATATATATATATATATATATATATATATATATGCGTGATTACTCATAGGCATATATAAGGGGGGCAGTCCCCCCTCCTCCCGAAATTTTGATTTGATGGTTTGTTTTTTTTTTTTTGGCAAGTTCTAAATTGTTAGTATTCCATACCCCGGAAATGGTCCCAGCCCCCCAGCCGAAATTATTTCCTGTGTACGCCCATGCGTTACGTTAACACGTTTTTCGTCACTTAACTTGACATGCGCATATACAGGGTGTTCAAAACTCGATTGACATCCCAATTTTTTCCCACAATTTTTGAAATTTAAAAACGAAACTTCGTGGGTCCTAACGTGGTCGAATGAACTTTCATTGGGACTAATGCACGACCCCTGAACATTCTCCAGTTCTTCTCCAGAGACCCTAACTCTGGATTAATAACGGATTATTGTAGAGAATTAAATTTTATGTCAATTTTATATCTGTCATTTTGAAAAAAATTGTCGGTATGAACGTCGTTAGAGGATTAAAGTTACTTTCAAAAAGTACCTTTAAATGCCTGTGTCTCCCTGTGGTCTAGTGGCTAACGCCTCAGATTCATATGCGGGGGATGATGGGTTCGATTCCAACCACAGTGAGGCCAAACAACTTTTCGTGTTTCAAAAAAGGCTACAGCCTTCAAATCTTAACCTATTTCAATGATTTTTTTTTTTTTTTTTAAATGAAAGCTAATAAAATTTAGTTTTTTGTTTCTCCTGTTAATTAAATTACGTGTAAATAATTCACAAACTTTTACAATCAAACATAGAATAATATTTTATTTTTCATCTAACTTAATATCAGCACTGATATCGTTGAAATTAAACATTGAACCCCTGATTAGACTTGGAAAAAATCGAAATTTATTATCAAATCAGTAAAAAATCACATTATTTCAATAATTCTCTTTGTTGAATTGCGATAAATTTACGTTTTAAAGATGTCAGTCTAATTTTTCCAAGTCTAATCAGGGTTTGAATGTTTAATTTCCAGGATATCAGTGCTGATATTAAGTTAGATGAAAAAGAAAATATTACTTTATGTTTGATTGTAAAAGTTTGTGAATTATTTACATGTAATTTAATAAAAAGTGGAAACAAAAACAAAATCTGATGAGACAAAGCTGTTCTAAATTTTATTTGATTTCATATATAAAAAGAAAAAAAAAAAAAAAAAAAAAAAAAAAAAAAAAAAAAAAAAAAAAAAAAAAAAAAGCATTCAAATCAGTTAAGATTTTGAGGCTGTAGCCATTTTGAAACACGAAAAGTAGTTTGGCCTCACTTTCGGTGGCAGGAATTTTCTTATCTCACGGCACGTTGGGAAAATTCCTCGCTGCACCCTGGATATCGGCATTAATGGCCTAGACGTCAAGGCGAAGTAAAAAAATTAATAAAAAAAATCGGCCAAAATTCCTACGGAAAAATTACTACAAAATTCTAATCATTAGGTGAGTTCTATTGCTTTAAATTTATTATTTTAATCCCACTATAAAGTATTTGATTTTATCTTTAAATGTTCTTAAATCCAAAACTAGGTGCAGCAAAAATATTTTAGGACGCACCAAGTTTCGTTTTTAAATTTCGAAAATTGTGGGAGAAAGGGGGGTGTCAATCGAGTTTTGAACACCCTTTATATAGCATTTACATAAATAAGGATTAAACGAGTTCGCGAATTAATTTTCCCTTAGCAGTCATAATGTTTTGTTAATTGAAATAAAACTTGCTGTGCTTAGTTAAAAATAAAAGTGTGTTCTGAAAATAAACCAATTCTGTTTATTAGAAATGGGGGTTGACTATGAAACAGCATGTTATCTAAATAATTTAGTCAGCTTATTAATATATTTTCTGTTCTCATTCAACAAACCAAGCTAAAAGGGTTAAGAAAATAAGAATTAAAAGCAGATATTATTAGGATTAACTTATTTTAGCTTTTGATTAAGTCAGCTAGTAAAAAAACGGTAAAAGAAGTAACACTTTTAAGTTTATCATTCACTTTATGAATATTTCTCAAAAATGTGGTGTGAACTATTCAAGTGTCTGTATAGTATATTGAAGTTTTTTATTATTTATCATGGGGGGATGCTATTTTCCGTTCACGCGTTCAATTTTTCATAAGAACCACGATTTTTTTTTATTTAAAAGGAATTTATTTATTTATTTGTTTATTTATTTATTTATTTTTTTTGTAACATCGAACTTTGATAATAAATGAATTCTATAGAAACAAATAGAAGGCTATGAATATAAAAAAAAATTATTAAAAAACATCACTTTAAAAAGTAAATGAGAGTCTTGTAGAGGGCGAACGCTGATCCATGTACAGTCAGTTCACGTAGGAAATCATCCGCACCCCCTCAATTAGAGAAGAACCCCCCCCTCCCTAGTGGTCACCTTCCTACGTGCCCTCACTGTGGACGCCCACTCCATCCATAACAATATAAGGAACAGCAAAGGATAACATAGGGAGCATCTATAAAAAACTGTCTTTTATCGGCTTACCTCCCTCAATATTAGGGGGGATGGAGGCTCGTGAAAGTTCCACAATTCGGGCGTACCGACGAGAAATAACGACGTTTCACAACACAAGGGCCACAAGAGTCACCCAATTTTCATGAACTTGAAAAAAAATCTAATTTATACGGCAGAATCCAACCACCAGAAGTAGGTATTTAGAACTTTAAGAATAAATGCGCTTATTATAGTTTGCATAGGTTGCGCTCATGAATGAAGTTTAGAAAAACGTATTTTATTTTCATAGATTCACCAGAAAATGAACATCACAAAAATGTACCCATATTAATTTATATTTCGGCGGATAGAGATCAATCTATGTATACACGTATATGTATATGTATGTATATATATATATATATATATATATATATATATATATATATATATATATGTATATGTATATGTATATATATATATATATATATATATATATATATATATATATATATATATACGTGTTTGTGTATGAATACATGGAGTTAACCATAGGCCATCAAACCACAGCCTGCGACTAGCCGGGAGGATCTCGGGTGAATGAGACCTAAGCAGTGATAACGTGAGGAGAGTTTACATCCATCGATATAACTCAAATTTTATAATTACACTGATTTTTGGTCAGAGCACAACACTTAAGCGCCTTCTCGGGCCACTTCCTGTTAAGACGTCTTGGCGGAGAGAAAGGATGATTGATGCTGGATAAGGATATGGATATATATATATATATATATATATATATATTCTCTCTTAACTTGACCTCTTCCTCATATATTTTTCCTCTTCGTTTAATAAAGGCATTATAGGTCACAAAATTTAAACCATTTTATTTATGTCGACTAGTTTTAGGCCAAGTTTGCTAGAAACTAGTTGACATAAATAAAATGGTTTGAATGAAGTTTTGAAGCACTTTTGTGACCTATAAAGCCTTTATTGAAAGCCAAATTATACAAACACATTGGAAGATATCTGCTGAATAACCAGCGGCATGCAGGCATTTTTAAATCTCTGTTTATGGGAAATAACGAATCAAATTGTTATTAAAATGCTGGTTCATAGAACATACGGAGAGAAATCTCCACAGAAGCTAATCATTTAAAATAAATAACAATGAAACAATTCATTGGAATGAAGAAGCAGTTTATTATCTGAAATTGTTTATACCTCAAACGTACATCATATTATAAATAGTGGGATCCAAAATTAATTCCAGTAATTTCAGTGAAATGTAATTACAGACATCCGTAAAGTTAAGGTTTCCTCCATCACTCAGAGACAGCTTTTATTCAAGAAACTAAATAACATACAGCTTTTCCCCGAGTGTCTATGAATGCTCTCAGGGGAATACAAGGGATGAAAGCAGCTAAATAGCCGTGGGAATTAGTATTTGACTTTTGGAATACGTAGGAAAATTGTATGCTGTCAGGAATGTTGAAGGGCGAGATGAATGTAACTAATGCTCACGTCATTTACAGGGGCTTTTTGGTCCTGATAAAGCCTCGTTCAGCTAAACCCTCCTCTACCCTATTCAGGGGGAAAATGCTTTTAGCTTTAAAGAAATATCTAATTTCTAAAGGTTGTGTTGTTTCTCTATTAAAACCCTCGGGTTTTTTTTTGTGACAAAAAATATTATACAAAGAATAAACAAATAGGTATCACAAACATTCTTCCCAATAATGTCACTGAAATCACAGGAAAGCTTCGACATGCACTACCGTAACTGTGGAAAAACATAAGAAATGCCAGAAAACTGCCCCGTTGCCATCAATCATCGTGCGTTCAAAGTGAATTGCTAAACGTTGGAAATGTATCCTCTTCACATATACTCAGTCGTAGTACACTGTATATACGTGTGTGTGTATATATATATATATATATATATATATATATATATATATATATATATTTCTATTATTCAAACATCATTCTCCAGCGGTCTTACTTCTCCTTTCTGCGCGATATTTCGCCAGGTTCCTCTCCGACTTCCTTGCTAGTTGGTAAGTCATTCCCTCAACCACCAAAGATGAATGACAGCAAGATGATGCCAGAGAGACATCGGACGAAATATCGCGTGGAAAGGAGGAGTAAGACCGCTGGATATATATATATACAGTACACTCTCCCTAATCCAGCGACGCCGGGACCGGGGTACAGTCGGATTAGAGAAAACGCTGGATTAGAGAATTCTGTTAGAAGCGGTCACTTATGTATTTGAAAAACCTTATTATTTGAGGACATTTTATTAGGGCCGCGAGAGTTCATTACAAAAGAAATTCTTCTTGAAACTTGAAAAATAATAAGCATATGAAAATTCATAGAAAGTATAGAAAAATATTTCTATAGCTTCTAGTAGTCTCAGCTACTTTTACAGTCTATTCATGCTACAAAATTCATTCTTAATATGAAATATGTGTTATGAAATGTTGACATTTCTCAAATTATAGCAACTTTTGGAGATTTATTCTAGTATTGTATCATTAAGTAATATAACTAAATGATATGTTTAAAAATCCCATTCCCAAATTTCTCAGCTACAGTTAGAACAGGAAAGCATTACTGGTTGGATGTTTTTTGGTGACTTCCTTCTTATTAGGAGGAAAGAAACCCGCTAAAAGGGAGGTCTATTCAATACTTTAGTCATCCACATAACAGAATAATGACTAATTTCATTTTCATAATCAATTGGCATTAAGTAATTGTAATTAATATGTAAAACTATGCCTCTTGGACTGAAATTTCCTTTTAAATTGTCCGACTAAGACACATTGGCCCGATCCTGCATTGACATATCTTACTTCTCCAGCTCACCCAAAGGTCAATACTCATGAATATGCATGACGTCAGTGTTGTTATTTCCTCTAGACAAACAGAAATTGCGATCAATCGGGAACATTCTGCGATGTTCACTTGATGGGAAACCAACTCGCAGTAAACTACAAATTCATGGAACGCAAAAAGCTTGCATTAAACTGCAACAAGCTTGCATTTTAAAACGTTTCATTGTCGATGGATTTGGCCTTTTATACATAGATTATGAAAACTTGGGTCTCACGTGGTCTAGTGGCTAGCGCCTAGGATTCATAAGCGGGAGATGGTGGGTTCGATTCCCACCTCCGGCAGGAATTTTCTCATCTCAGGGCTCGCTGGGAAAATTCCTCGCTGCACCCTGGATGTCGGCACTAATGATGTAGATGCGCCATAATAAAAATTATGAAAACTTTTGACATATGACTTTAGCCCTATTTCGAATCAATCTATATTCAATTTTAGCACTTCCAATAGAATGAACCTTTTGTCATTGAACTCCTGAATTTATAGAACATTTCTTCCAATCTACATCGATCCTGCCTACTTGACATAGTAGAGTATCACACACATATGTTTTATGTATATGTATATGTATATATATATATATATATATATGTATATATATATATATATATATATATATATATATATATATATATATATATATATATATTACATACATATATAAATGTCCCGTAATAGGACACAAGGACTCAGCAGATAATGTAGAGGTATATGATGCTTGAGTAGGGAGTTATTGTCGGGAGTCCGACTCGCAGGAACTGCGTCATCTTAGCGCGGTTCCGTGCATCTCGAAGAAATGGAATAGATTAAGCCTCTCAAATAACAGGAAACAGACAGTAGCCAACTTACACAGAAGCGGATAATTCTTAATCCTTGTACTGAAAACATACTCACTCTACGACTACTGCTCAAAAGGCTCTATTCCAAACAACCGACAATTCGTTGTCATTTTAAATTTCTTGTTTTACTAGCAAATTCGTTTTACTGTTATAATATTTGCTTCATGGCAAATAAAAGTCCATTCTCTCGTGGGTTAAATCTTTCTATAAAATAAGAAATAATGATAACTTCAGATTTAGTAGCGTGAGGAAGGTTATATAGATAGGAGAATTAAAAAGAAACTTATGTATATGCCATTATGATTAGCCACTGTCATCATGATTACCCACAGCCACTCCAAACTTATTATTAATACCTTTCATAGTTTATTGGCTTATTTCATTAAAATACTAATTTTAGTTGAAGAATTCTTTCTTCATTTGTTGAAAAAGAAAGAATAGACAATGGTGCCATTGACCATAGCAGTCGACGCACCCTAATTAAAAAAAAAAAAAAAAAAAAAAAAAAAAAAAAAAAAACAGCCTTTTAGTGATTTTTTGGTAATTGATCCAACAAAAAATATTCACTTTTTGCAGGGTTATTAACACAAAATAATTGACAGGTGTATGCTTTTGGGCTGTAACATAATAGAATTTTATTCCTAATGATTTAAGGAGAAAGAAGTAGTTTTATCACCAAATGGTGAAAAATTAAAATAAATAAGTATGAAACGGCGCTAATAGCCAAATAGTTGATGCGCCGTTAAAAACGAAAAAACAAAAACAAAAAAACAATAAGTATGAAAAACGTAAAAAATAGGTATCCATTATATTATTTTTAAATGTATTTAGGACGCATATTTATTTATTATTTTTAAATGTATTTATATTATTTTTAAATGTATTTAGGATTTAATATAGTAAAACAAACAAGAAAATTCAAAATGATCCAAAGGGAAGTATTTCATTGAAACTATTTGACGATACATGCAAAATTCCGAATAACGAAGCGTCCCCTACGAAATGCCCCATGAGGCATTATTAAGAAAGTTTGACAATAGGATAACGAACAAGGAGCCCCAACATGACGAGGTCTGATGAAGTTAGTCGGACGCTATGACATGGGTAGCCCTAATCCTCCACGGACAAGTGTCACATCTAATGGTCTTCACTGCCCCCTACTCCTGTAAATTTCAATGGGGGTGGCGGGAGGAGAACCCTCGTCAGCCGACTAGCATTCGCCCTCCTTCAGCCCTTCATTAGAGTAATTCGGTTTTGGTCCAGAGAGCGGGGAATGCCGTCAGCGAAGGTCCGCTCGGTGCTGATTCTGTTACCCGGAGTCTCGGCAGCTTCAGGATACTGGATCTAACTCTATTAACGGATGAAGATGAGCTCGGTTAAATGTTGACCCCGTGAGTTAAGGCCTTTAAATATTCACGGTTTCCCTGAATGTGTTTCCTTCCTCTGAATGTGCCCCCTTCTACGGCGAATATTTGCGGCTTTTGAATTTAAAGCGTTTATTCGTCTCCATTTGAAAGCTTTTAAGTAAATGCGGAAACTCAGGCGTTTCATTGGTTCATTTTTTTCCTTCTAAATTGTTGAACATCTAAACCTAAATCTTCTAGAATAGTCTGGTTAATCTGGTCAAAATTGAGCATGATTAAATTTATAATAAATAAAACTTCATTCCCATAACAGGCCACAAGGAACCAGAGGGTCAGATACTGTTGAAGTATCTGATTTTAGACCACACCCACAACCCAGGCCTGATTTTCCAGTTTGCAGGTACCCATTATAAATTTATTAAGGCCTATTAAGCACTGTCGACTAGTCGCCTGTGACTAAAACATGGGCAACTCGGGCTGGGAGACCAAGCCGAGCGACAGTATTCTACGTACATTCGTGCAGTATGGACCTCGAAGAGTTGGCAAGTGTAGCGCTACTAATTATAGGAAGAAAAAGAAAAGAAATCAAAGCTAAGCGACGTGGCCTATCATACAGAGATATTTTTGCGTAGGTATCTAATTATCTTGGCAGATGAAAATAATTCATTAAAAAATAAACAACATTTAAAACTTACCAAAGTTCTTTTTTTCTCCTTCTAGTAATCCTTCCCCTCCAAATAACTCAACTATTTCTTCCCACTCCTTTTCTTTAATTCCCGCTTAGAATATTCGACACTCAGTAAATCCCGAATAGCTTGTCGGGATTGTATTTCCAATATAAATGTATCAGTATCGAAAGCCTGAGCCATTTTTGTGAGAGAGGACCGGTTGTTATGACAGTTGCTTGCAGAGTGAAGGCTTCCCTTTGAAGCAGTGCCGGCAGTCGCTTGTGAGTCGCCACTACACAACGAGTCGCCGAGTCGTCCGGGCGACTAGCGACCAAGTGCGTAAGCGCCTATTGAAACTAATGTATCTCAGAGTCGCCGGCGACTAGTCGACAACGCGTAATAGGCCTGAAGGCTGTGTTGGCCCTGGGAAGACCTGGTACCCCTAATCCAACCCTTTGACGTCTCTAGAAGATAAAATGTTTAGTGCCTGCCTGTGTTTTGGTCTCATGTCCTTCAGAATATGTGTCCCGTGCTCTACTACTGAGCTAACCCCGTCCTCTTATTTATTCTTTTCAATTTTAATATCCATTTATTATTGACAACGAATTTTAGTTTAGGCTCTGTTGTGCACAATCCCGTATTACGACTCTGGTTATGAAATGTTATTTAATTATTTCCAAAAGACTGATTGGTTAGGATATGTACTGAACGGGACATAATACAAAATTAATATTAAACACGAAAACTTATAGAGTGCAGTTAATAATGTTCAGCGTTTGCTTGGGATCTTATGTTGGGCAAACTTGGTGTAAACCGAAGATAAGAGGCAGGGATCATAAAACCCGGGAAGACTCTTTAAGGACATTGCTTTCCGAAGGTCAGAGAGATAATGATAACGTTCTCAATTTATTGATAACAGTAAAAGGTCCTGCCAACAGGATACTTTTGAAAGTACCGAAATTAGATTAATCAAATTAAAATAGAATATTGATGCTTATTAGACAGATTTTCATTATTCAGAATTGTATATTCCTTAAAGACCCTTATGAAAGCAGCTGGACCTTTAACTTAACTTTTAGCACTTTTTCTCCCCCACCTCTTCTATTAGGAGGAAACTCGCTAATGAAGTTGAACTTATGAAGCAAACCAGAGGTTCCTATTAGGGGTATTTTTTACATTTAGGCTGCCGCTTACTTTTTATCACAGAAGGATTACTTCAAAGTAAACAAATTGCGAAAAATACGATTATGGCAAACTTTGAAATGTTACAAAAAAAAAAAAGGAAAATTTTCTCAAGCTTGAAACTTCTGCAGCAAGTAGTTCTATAATAAATCTATGCAAGAAAAACAGTTGAAGGTGAGTCTTTCTCCCTTCTAATAATTTGTCAGCACTAAATCTGCCGATTTAAGTTAAATTTTCGTGATTTTTGTTCTTGAATTTCCACACTATTACTATTTAATAAGTCGGATAATCAAACTGGACATATAGTGGTAAAGAAAGATACAAACCGTGATAGCGCATAAGTAGAAATCAACATAAATAAATCTTTATAAAGTAAAGCCAATCCTCAAGTATTTTAAGCCTTGAAATTCTCAATCTTCTGATGAGAAGCTTAATCGTGTTGTCAGAGTCGAGGATTCTGATTTGACCAAAGCAGTAAGTAAACCGTCCTCAGGAGAGCACCTTGGGGTAAGTTTCGAGAGGTTTGCAAAGTTTAAATCGCTTCTGATTCGAGGAGAGGGGGGCCTAAGGAATAATCCAACTAGAATTGGTATTTACAGCCCCCGCCATCAGGCAGGTCCAGCAGAGGGCTCTCGGAATGAATCCTTATTTTCATGCAAATTGGGCCAATTTAAGTTACGTGATACCGGCAGTTGGAGTGTTAACGGCCTTCGCGGAAATAATTTGCCGTCACAGGCTCACCGATAAAATGTCTTATCTCGGGAAAAAATAAGTTTCAATATTTGTGTAGATTAGTATGACAAAGATATTACTTCACGGCATAGTTTCATCAATCGTGAAGGGCAGAAAAAATAACTAATTACATCGAAAGCTGAAAATATATGTACTTTGGAATGCAGCTACCGGAAAAAAATGCGTTGAAGGCACACCGGTGTTATTACCCTAGGATGCCACGGTGTTTCATTCATTCAAGGTATAGATGAAAACAGACTGTTTTAGGGGAAAAAAACTTAATCATTTTGAGCACTAATGTTTTCGAAAATACCTTATTCATTTTCTAATATTTTTGACCTTTTGAACTAAAATTTAATTTTACAATTTTCACATTACTTATGCTACAGTTGTTTTAGTTTATTGCACAATAAAACCTTCTTTTTTGGGGGAGGGAATATTTTCCCTAGGGAGGGCTTTGGAGCCCACGACCCAATAAAAAAATATTTTTCATGGAAGCAAGAAATTGTAAAACATATATTTGGGTATTAACATTGATGAATGCATTTCTAAAAATAGATTGTTTTGAATAAAAGAAGGGGTAAGGTCAATGGAAGAACATAGTGATTAAAAAGACTTTTTTTAATTGGTATTTTTTTTTAGATAGTTTGGATTGACTACAAATTTCCTTGCTATGGCTTGATTGAAGTCTTAAGAATAAATGAAGTCGCTCAAATTGAAATTTCCACGGTACACGATTCATATACATTGAAAGCAGTGTTTCGCTTCAGAAAATTATGCCAAGCAATAGAAAATAAAACAGTAAAAATGCGGAGGAGAAAATTCAACGCAACCCTTCTACCAGAATAACTCAGAATCTATATGGAAGACCAGAAACTTTAAGCAAAGAGTATTCTTTAGCCCTGGAGTATGAACTATAGACTAAGATTGAGGGCTTTGTAATATAATTATCGGATGTATTTTTGCAATGTAAAATGTACCATAATAAGCGCATATAATTTTTCCCTTTGGTAAACATACACATGGAATTTAGGAATCCCATAAATATCTTGGGTTGAAACAGAATTATTTAATCTCCAGATTAGACCTAAAAAACGAGTTGCCTCATTTTAGCGCGTTTTCGTTCAATGAGTCATTTGAAGAGCTTAAAATATTTTACAATACACAAAGCACGGGAAACCGACATTACTCAGACCGGAGATTACTCAATCCTCCTTCCTGTCATTCTTAAGGAACGCTCTATAAATCTTATAAAAACTGTTAATTTTTAAAAATATATGTGTGTGTGTGTGTGTGTGTGTGTGTGTGTGTGTGTGTGTGTGTGTGTGTGTATTCAAATTCAAATGATATCCTGCATATCAAATTGGTATCAGATTAAGTTTTCAAAATTTGTTTCATGCGTGCAGCCTCGGAAAGAGCTAAAATAACAACAAAAACATCCATACACTATTAGAAGCCCTCCCATCCGGACAAGAGAGCCGGCAAACAGATCGATGTGGGTGTAGTGTTAAGGGGAGTTGACGGCTCGCGTGAGCTCACGCGCCAATTTTAAAGCGGATATTAAATTAAGTGGTGCACTTCACACCCAGGTCCCTCAGGCATTGTTCTCTCCCACTCCACTCCTGAGCAACTTTAATCACCACCTGTGTTCTACACTTAACCTACTTAACTCGAAAGCTTTCAATATTATCAAGGGCTAATTTCCTGATAAGAATCCAAATATTATACTGTTGGGTCCATCTTTTTGGGTAGGGATTCCGAAATATACAGTTATATTATTGTTTCTAGGGACTATCTAAGCGAAATTTAGCTGTTATGAGGATAGAACCGTTGCCCAATCAGGATCCATGGAAGATCCAGCGTAAAATAATAGCAGGATACTCCTTCTGAAATGAATATCTTGCTATGTGAATTCAAATGCGGCATGTCTGGGATTGGTACCTGAGTAGAACTTGCTGAAGACTTAACAAGTGTTGTACAAGAAGCTCTTACAGAAGGTAGTCCATATGTACACTCTATACTGCAACATTTAAAACATAACATGTATCACACTACTTGTGTTCACTTCCGCCTTTAAAAAATGCAATTATTAAACGGTAAAGTTCTGGGAGTTACGTGACCAAAGAATTCTCCGTGAATTAACTATGGTTTGGCTCCCGAGACACCATTCCCAAGAAAACAGCTACATTCTTCGCGGAGATAGCAATAAGGGAGGACATACTTGGAAGAATAGCAGATTCAATTCTTGTTGACTCGCAAGCCTTCATTCAGAGCCACATGGCTAAAAAATTCTCTTTATTTTATCTTATTAATTTTATTATTATTATTATTATTGATTTTTTTTTATTATTTATTTATTTTTTTTTTTGCATCGACTACTAGGGCCATTAGCACCATAATTTATTTATTATTTAAATTTTCATATATTCATTAGTAGGATTTTCTACTATATAGTTGTTTTTTGTGTGTTTTTTTTTTTTTTTTTGTTTTGGTTTTTACATTTTATAAATAGTTTCACATTATCATTATAATTATTTCAATTTTCTTTAGAATACCTAGGAGGTTGATGAATAACTTGTAATGTGCAATCAAATTTATTTAAGGAACCAAATGTTTTTTTAGAATAAACTTTTTCCTCCTCCTTCAGTTAGATACAGTTTTTAAAAAAATGACACTAAAGCTTTCTCTATTGTGTGAAAAATATTCACTTTTATTAAACAAAAGGTTCTTACCTAAAAAAAAAGTATAATAGTATTCTTCATAATTGTTTGAGGCGCCGATATTTTTATTTTCATAATTTCTTAATTATACCTAAGGTAAAACAATCGCTTTAAATGTGTAATTGGTTTATTACTTATAGTCAGGATGCTTTGGCGTAGGAAGGATATGAAAAATAAGGCAATCAATAACATTTAAAGAAGATTATCAGTCAAATAAGGCCATTTTAATTTAATTGTAATGAATTTTATCTTCTTGCTTAAAACAAATACAGTTTAAGATTTTTGGGAATTTTTTTTAGTTACTATTTAGGTTGAAATTCATAATAATAATTCATAATATCATAATAATGGACTATACAAATTTTCACAAAAATTCGAGTTTGGGTATTCATACTCAGAATTACCAGTCTTTCCAAATGACATTAGGGAAAAGAAAGGAAAGGCGCTAAGATGACGCTTTTCCTGCGAGTTGTCTTGTTTATTTACATTTTTAGAGGGTGTTTTATTTTACTTTCGTTTTAATTTTTTAGTACATTTACATTTTAAGTTACGCCCATGTAATTAAATAAATACTATAATAATGCATATTATAAAACGAAATATTATTAAACAAATATTCAAAATAGATTCTCTTGCACATCTACCATTGTGCAAGAGAATCTATTGATATTTGACATTAGTAATGCAGTAATTCCCACACATAGCAGGCATTAGGTCTATAACGTCCCTGTAATCCACTCGAATACCATTGATCATAGTTTCATGCGTCACTTCCGATGTCACATCAATGTAGAGCTTCTCGGAGGCAGCGAAATTAATGGGAGAGTGACAGGCTTTTACCGTGTATAGTAGCAATGTCTCATCTATAGGGATTTTCTTTTAAAAATAATAAGGAGATCTATATTCATTTATAAGTCAATGAATGGTTGGGATTCTGCTAAGAGAAACCGTCTTACACACATCCATGGATAACTAAAAGTTATCGAGGACTTCTTTCATCCCTAGGCATTTATTGCTGAAGCACGCTGCCAAGAGCATGCCGAACCGTACGAAATATAGATTTTTCTGACAATTTTACGTATACTCTTCGCCGAATCCAAACCATTCCTGGACTTATTATATTTTATTTTATTTGTACATGGCAATTTTGGCTACTTAGGCAATGTGATTGTATAAAATGTCCGATTAGCAGGAACTCCGTCATAATTGTACCTCATGACCTCAACAGCTAACTATCTGCATATCATTATATTTATTTAGGTTATTTTAAGCTCATTCTTGTGGACTGCGTATTAAGGGGTAATACTACCTTGTAACTTTTTTTTTTTTTTTTTTACTATTTTTTTATGGGATGCCGATGGACGCGATGCTGATCTGAAAATAACTTTTTTTGAGTGACCTTCCATTGATCCCTTTATATTTTTTATATATTTATTTTTTTTTATCCTTCTTCAATTCATTCCAAAATTCCAAATCCATTTTTTTTTGTCTTTATTACAAGAAAGTATGAAAAAAAACCTAAATAGGAAAAAACTGAACTCTTAAACCGTAAAGTCTATAAGGTATAAAGGGCGATACGCTAGCATCTTCAATATTTGCCCGATCAACTTCAAATTTTAACTCCAGCTTCATAATGATATTTGCTAGTAATGTACTTAGGATTTTTTCGATTCATTGAATTATAACGATTTTTTGACGGATTTTTTAATAAAAAAAAAAGTAATTGTTTGCCATTTTCTTTAAGTTCTTCGTTCTAGATTAAAAATTGCCGCCTGCAGACTATCGCCAAAGAAAAAGGGTTCGTCAGACACAGCGCCGCCATTTTTGTTTCGAAGAACTGAAACGCATTTTTTTTATTTGTTTACACTTCAACATCTCATATAAAACGTTTTATATAAAATAAATGAAGAATATTGATTTATTTGTTATCTATAAATTCAAGAAAAGGACTTTGATTTAGATGGCACCCCTTAAACTATTCCCGTTGCTGAGAATTGCGCTAGGATAAACAGCTCCTACGTGACAGACATCTTTTATGTACTTTCGAAGGAATGTATCTATTTAGGTTGCAATCATGGAAGACTTTTAGAAAATTCAAAACTTTATTGAGCGTATTGCTACTAAATACAGAAAATAAAAAATTTAGTATTTTACTGGATTAAGTAATTTATTACCTCACATAAAAATCATTCCGGGAGAAAATAGAAGGGACAGATTTTTATTGCAAGTAAGAAAGATCAAAACTATTCCCGATTTATAGCTAAACTATTCATTCCTGTTGGTTTTGTAGCAGGTCAAATTTTAATGAAATTTGGTACAAAAATCCTTCGTCTAATTTGAAAGGTCAAGTTCCTTAACCCTTTCTGGACGGTGGGCTTCTCCAGCAGACAGCACAAAACCGTGACTGGCTGACAGTGGGTTTCTCTAGCAGCCAGCACAAAGCCGTGACTGGCTGACGGTGGGCTTCTCTAGCAGCCAGCACAAAGCCGTGACTGGCTGACGGTGGGCTTCTCTAGCGGCCAGCACAAAGCCGTGACTGGCTGACTGTGGGCTTCTCTAGCAGCCAGCAGAAAGCCGTGACTGGCTGACCGTAGGCTTCTCCAGCAGGAAGGAGTTACGTGGAAAGGCGTCTGCACTAATTAAAGGATATATATATTACTAATACGAGAACAAAAACCTAAAAAAAAAATAAATAAAAAAAAAAACAAGACAGTTGTCGAGCGTGCGTGGAAGGGAGCTGGCTAGTAGCCGTCAGGAGAGAAAGGCAGATATCGGGAGGGTCCCGTCACCGGGTACCCTCGCTCATACCACTCCCGCTGTCTCGATAGGGTTAACCAGCGAAATTCATTCACTGGAACACGGATTTCGATCAGAAAAAAGTCATACTTTTTCGAGTTAATATGCATGAAAGTTCATTTTTTCTAGGTTTTCTATCGCACGAAAACAATTTAAACCGCTATAAAGCGATATATTTACCGTTTAGAAAATGTTATAACTAATTAATTTTCATTTTAGGTATTCAGAAACGATTGATTCAGCTTAGAATTGTTCCAGATGCTTGACATTCCTGTAAACTGAGATGTTTAATATTTATTCATTAAATGACCCTTAACTCAAATATATAGAACTGGCAATAAGGCGGACAAACACGCTCAAAATATTGATAATGGAGAAAACAAAACGGCGTTGGCTTATCATGCTATAAAATATGGTCATGATTTTGATTTTGAAAACATCAGAATATTAGGGAAAGAAAGAAATAGATTGAAAAGAAAAATTAAAGAAAACATACACATCATTAAAAACAGAAAAAAGTGATAAATAAAAAAACGGAAATACACCATAATAATAATATTTTCATTAATTTATTTGATAAAAAATAGGAAAGTGTTATAGGACTATATTTCATTTGGAAATTAAAATCAATTTCAAATATATGAGAGATCGATTATCGATCAGCTGACTATTTGACACCATATTGGATTCGTTCAGTCAATGACCAGTCTAGATGAGGCCCTGCTAGTGGAAGGTTCTATTCCTCAGGTTGAGGCTGAATTTAAGTTTTAAGATGTTCCCCTGAAGAGGCACCGAAAAGGTGCGAAACGTGTAGGGAAGAGAAATAAAAAGTGTGAAAGTGTGTGGCGTAATTTTATTGACCTTCCGCCTTATTGCCAGTTCTATATATAAGATGTGTAAATTTCGGTTGCGTTTGGAGATAAGGAAGTATTGGAAAAGAATTTGATTATCAGACATAACAAGTTTTGGGATATTCGAATATTTTCTTAAATATCTAGGAAACAGTGAGAAAAATTGTGGTAAAGGAAAAGTGACCATTCAAAATGTTACTAAATTCTCTACAAAAAACGTTTTAAAGCTATTTCCGATAAGGAGATGTCAGTCAGAGAAATAAGAGCTCAAAAGAGTTAATTTTGTTCTTCTGAACGGGGTTTTGTCTTTTTATACCTCACTATTTAATTGGTTGTTGTTTTTTTATTAAATTTGATTTAACGTTAAATTAAGCCAATGGTCATAGTCACGTTGAGTGGACCGGTTCCCGTTAAAGTCGGGCGTTATAAAAAGGTATCGATAGCCGTTAAAAAAAAATACTTATTTTCATGAAACAATGTTAGAAAATGATATACAAATTGGCCATATGGTTTTCGTTCAGCGAACGGTGAGAAAGAGGATGGATTAATTTCTCCTCAGGATATTGTTTCCGGTTTAGGCACCTAAATCTTCCTTCTCGAGATTTCTTTTCGTATTTTTCACCTAAGTTATGAACCTAGCAGTAACTGCTTTTATTCCTTTACTAGAGATATGAACGCGTTAAGATGACGCAGTTCCTGCGAGTCGTTTTCTTTTTAATATATGAGTTATTTTAAACAAATTATGCAGGAATATATCATAATGTATCCGACATCTGAAGAATATTCTTATTTTGCAGCTCTAAACTGAAGGAATTGTATTAATTAATATTTCAGACTTGAAATGACAGGCTGTGAGAGACATTAATTTTTTTATTTTATTTATTTCATAATAAGGGCGTCGCAACTATGACTATGAGCCCTGACATTAACTTCGTTACACAATTACCTTCAGCCTAATAATTACCACGATAGCTACAGAGTTTTGTCGATGGCCTCAAGCAGCAATGTGCGGCAACCTATTACTCTTTGATGGTGTACTCTAGAGGAAAGAGTACACATTTTACACCAGTGAATAACCAACATTCATTACTGAGAGTTAGAGAGTCCAGATGTAAAGAGGGAAGTTGGCCGGGTCGCGGAACGTCAATATGTGGTGTAGAATGTTTAAAGGAGAAATTGTTGAATCGTATTTTTTTAATGAACCTCCCGTCCGGACGCGTCCCGGCAAGTTTTAGTTTACATTAAAGAAACTATTTTAAGATCTCGCTACATATCCGGAGGACCTCCAGTGTATAAATAAAAACAAAATGTTATCTAATGGTATAATTTAATCATTGTTGGAATTGTTGGTTTGTGGAAATTCATGACCAGAAGGAAGAAAAAATCCAAAATTACCACAGGTATTTCACAGGAATACCTTTGGAAATTTTCGACTCCTTCTTCTTTCTGATCTAATTTAATCGTAACAATAGGACACCTGGTGGCTGTGAGAGCTAAGGCGTATGCACTCCGTGCCTAAGGTAGTGGATTTTCTTTAAAAAAAAAAAAAAAAAAAGAAAAAAAGCATCCTGGCTAACCTATATATAACCCGTCCTAAAATTCTTCGTCAATAATAAATGTACGTTAAAATTTAAATAATAATGTACAATATGTGCTCATTGCCTCAGCAGTTTATACACAATAAATTAAATTTAAAAAAAAATAAATACATGGCCAAGAAATTCACAACAACGCATCCAATACACTGGATCAGGGTTGGGCAAACGTTAGCGGTCGCTAATATCTAATACCTTCTCGCTAATTTTGCGGTACTGATAAGAGCCTGCGCTAACGATTAGCGCATATCGACGGCAGAGCGCTAATCGCTAATTTATCCCTGAAATGTTTAAATATCGTGATAGCTAATACCTTTAGCTATAGTTAAAACATTTTGTCATCTCAAAGTACACTTCCGGTCTGCTCTGAGCCCGGGGGCATGCACCGCATATAACTTTAGGTAAAACTGAAGTTTAGCGTCCTCCAAACCGATTTCTTTCAAATTTTGTACAATAACGTATTTTGATGCACTAAATACGAATCCGTTAAAAAAAAAGTTCGCATACTTAAAGTTAGGTAAAACTGCAGTTAAGTGTCCTCTGAACCGATATCTCTCAAATTTAGTATAATAACGTATTTTAGTGTACTAAACACGAATCCGTTAAAAAAAAGTTCGCATACTCAAAGTTAGGTAAAACTGCAGTTAAGTGTCCTCCAAACCGATTTCTCTCAAATTTAGTATAATAACGTATTTTGATGCACTAAACACGAATCCGTTAAAAAAAAGTTCGCATACTTAAAGTTAGGTAAAACTGCAGTTTAGGGTCCTCAAAACCGATTTCTCTCAAATTTAGTATAATAACGTATTTTAGTGCACTAAACGCGAATCTTTTAAAAAAAAGTTCGCATTCAACTAGGAAAGAAGTTATTAAGCACTAATGTTCACTTTTAGGAAGGTTATAAAAGTAGGCGTAAACAGCGTATTTGTAAACACGCGCACGCGCAGATATGTAACATTGCGAAACAGAGAACTCTCGTTTGAAATGTTCATACGCCATTTATTCAAAAATATTGTCAATTTTAAGGGCATCCTCACCCCTGGGTTTTGATATCTTCTTGAGCGAGCGTAGCGAAAGGAAACGCATAGCATGTATGCCTAAAAGAGTCGTCCTAACATTCTTCTTATCTTCCTAGACATCCTTCTTAGCTTTCTTCTTCTTCTTGAGACGCGATGTTCCGTGGACACAAATCCCCAATCGCACAGAAAAATGCCTTTAAGCGCTCTTCATATTTATGAGCACGTTTGAAGAGAATAATAAATTCGTGCAACTTTATTGCTATTTTTTTTATAAACTAAGAGTATGTTGACAATTAAAGTTCAGCAGGCGCGAATTAGAACGAACTAATAATTATAAAGGCATTAGCTAATTTAGGGATTTCTGTTATATAATACTTTTCATGAACGAAACAAGAAATGTGATGAGTGTTTCATTATTTAAAAAAGTCCGCTGCGCAGGAGCTGCATAACTAAGCACTTTCCTCAGAATTTGGGTAGTGTAGACTGATTTCCAGAACAATTTGCTTAAAATATCCTACATAAATAAAATAAAAACATGAATAGTTCTCTTTTAAATTTGTAATAAGTAACTGATCGATTATTAATTTGCTTCCAGAGTTATGTTTACACATGGTACCTATTACACTACGTAATAAATGCAAAAAACCTCATATTATCGTATTTTGATCTAACGCAGGAACAGGATACAGTCACTCTAGTGGTAGAAAGCGCTCCTTGCGGCGGCTTTGTGAACCTACGTCTGGCAGGCTTTTCTATTGAAATATATTACAAATTAAACCCCCGCTTTCCGATTGACCGATTCAGCTCATTTTTACAACACTTCTTTCTCATGAGTTACCCACGACGTATACCGCGTTTCGTTACAATACAGCAGAAATTACGACCGGTATGAGTATATAATTTGGGTCAGGAGTAACCCCCCCCCCTTCTAATGAACCGATTTAGTTTATTTTTACAACACATATTTACCTGTAGATTACAACTACGAATACCGAGTTTCGTCGAAATATACCAAAAATCACGGCTGGTAGTGGCGAATTGGTATTGTGGGTCCGGAGTAAACCCCCCCTCCTAATGAACCGATTTAGTTTATTTTTACAACACATAATTACCTGTGCATTACTACTACGAATACCGAGTTTCGTCAGAATATACCAAAAATCACGGCTGGTAGTGGCGAATTGGTATTGTGGGCCCGGAGTAAACCCCCCCCCCCCTTCTAATGGACCGATTTAGTTCATTTTTATATCTCACTTTTCTCTCTATATTACCACTACGAATACCAAGTTTCGTTGAAATATAACAAATATTACGGCTGACATAGTCAAATTAGTGTTTTGGGTTCAGGGTAAACCCCCCCCCCCCTTCCGGTGGACCGACTTTGGTGGTTAACGAACTCGTTCAATCGTTTGCTAATTGAATGCTATATACCAAGTTTCGTGACGAAAAAACAAAAACTCTTGCCGCTATCGTGTTAACAGACACACATATATATATATATATATACATATATATATATATATATATATATATATATATATATATATATATGCACATATATATATATATATATATATATATATATATACATATATAGATATACATAAATTTTAACGGGGGTCATTTTCGGTGTCTACTAGGTAGGATCGATAAAGATTTGAAGACATTTTTCAAAAATTCCGTCATGAGTCCAACCTCAATAGCTACTTTCCTTCGGAGGAAAGTGCTAAAAAATGGTTGTGAATAAATAACTGCTGTTGAATTTAAATAATTGATGGTAAATTTCAATTAAACTTCTTTATTACGAACTTTTCCATGAGCGCGCATGCGCATGTTGACAAATTTACTTGTTTACATTAGCTCTTTTAACCCCCATAACAGCGAACTTTAGTGCTCAATAACTTCTTTCCTAGTTGAATGCGAACTTTTTTTTAAAGGATTCGTGTTTAGTACACTAAAGTACGTTATTTTTTTTATTTTTTTTTTTTTGAAGTGCATCTGCTACTGGGGCCATTAGCACTAAAATACGTTATTATACTAAATTTGAGAGAAATCGGTTTTGAGGACCCTAAACTGCAGTTTTACCTAACTTTAAGTATGCGAACTTTTTTTTTAACGGATTCGTATTTAGTGCATCAAAATACGTTATTGTACAAAATTTGAAAAAAAAAATCGGTTTGGAGGACACTTAACTTCAGTTTTACCTAACTTTAAGTATGCGAACTTTTTTTTTTTAACGGATTCGTATTTATTGCATCAAAATACGTTATTGTACAAAATTTGAAAGAAATCGGTTTTGAGGACGCTAAACTTCAGTTTTACCTGACGTTATATGCGGTGCATGCCCCGGGCTCAGAGCAGACCGGAAGTGTACTTTGAGATGACAAAATGTTGTAACTATAGCTAAAGGTATTAGCTATCACGATATTTAAACATTTCATGAATAAATTAGCTATTAGCGCAGTGCCGTCGCTATGCGCTAATCGTTAGCATAGGCTCTTATCAGTACCGCTAAATTAGCGAGAAGGTATTAGATATTAGCGACCGCTAACGTTTGCCCAACCCTGGACTGGATACACGCATAGTACAGCCATGCGAGTGGTATTACCTGACCACCAAAAGCACACTAGACACAGAATGCTGGATGTAGAGAGAACCGTCCGATACTCCTTAAATATCCAGCATTTGTATGTACACGTACGTACATATGTATTTATTTCGGTTGGATGTAAATCCCCCGGAGTAAACCTCGAAAGATACCTCCACCCCGATAAATAAAAATTAATTAATTACATATAACATATTGTAAGTTAGGAACAGGGTGTAAAAAACTCATGATTTTTTAAAAAAAATCGGATTTATTTGATTTAAATCAGATTTTTTTGATTTAAATCGGATTTTTTTGATTTTAATTGAATTTTGTTACTAAAGCCAGATTTAAAAAATAAATCAGTCTTTTTAAATGTAACTAGTCTATATAGAGAGCTGGTTATTACCTAGTTGTTCATTATATAAACCTGTGACTAAAATATTTGTTTATTTACAATGGAAATAATGAAATAACTATTCTCAAGTGTTTTTTCTTAAAATTTGGATAATTTTGGGAGCATAGTAGAATTGACGGATCATATATACAGGGGTTGAAGTTGTCCTATATTTGAGACCGGAATTTCTGAAAATTTAAGGACTTAAATAGACGAAAATCATTAATTTTCGGTGATTAAAGACATTAAATTTATATGTACAGAAACTCTGGTCTCAAAATATGCGACAATTTCAACCCCTGTGTATATAATGACTTAATTTTCAAATTTTAAAACAAACATTTTAGAAATAAATCTTTACAGAAATATTAATCACAAGGGAACGGATGGTATTATATTTACATATTTTTTTTCTGATTCGTAAATTGTAAGTATTGATGTAATTATGCGCGTTTTAAGTGATTTTAAAGTTTTTAAACAGTTTTTTTATTTTACATATTTTGTCAAAACTCCATATTTTTACATATTCTTCCATAAATACATATGTTTGCCACATATTTTAATATTCTTTTTATTTTGTAATTGAAGAAATAAAGTAAAACCGAGAAAGAAAATAAAACTTTACCCATTGAGTCTAGGTGACTGTGTCTTTTCTAATTCTAACAAGAAGGTGGCTGTATATGTACTAAGTCAATACTGGATACAAAAGGCATGTTGTTAGTGGACAGCATTAGAATCATACGAGAGTAATAGAGAAAATCCAGGATTTAGAAGGAGATACTGGGAATGAATTAAAAATAAAGTGAAAAGACAGTCTAGAAAAAACCCCTGAGTGGAAAAATATATTATTGTGGATATCCATAGTGGCAAAACGATTAACAGTTGAGTTGAATCCCACTCTTCAGAACAGTTGATTGTAGCCTTCAAATACACACCAGTGACTTTAGTAGATGTTGAAAGATAATTCTGTCGCTTCAAAAGTATACTCAGATCAGACCGGTAACATTTCACGTTTGAAAATTTCAAAATTCAAGTTGTAGCAACAATCTTCCAAAATAATGTTCATCTGTATAAATTTTCAACTTTTCCCCCTTTTATAATGAATTCCTAATTTTTATTTATGCTTTATTTTTCAATATGTTAAACATTTTTAGTCATTTTGTTCTATACTTTAGTTCTTTCCATTAATAATAATAATAGAGTTCCTACTTATTATTTATGCTTTTCTTTTCAATATTTTATAGTGTTAAAGATATTTGTTTACTAAATATTTTCAATTTTTTATTAGATATTTTATTAGAAATATTTAAATATATATTTAAATATTTTCAATTTTATATTACACTAGCCGAATACCCGTGACGGCAGATAAGTAGTTATTTAATTGCGTTAAATGATGTATCAGCAAAATTAACACTACTATGTAATTTTTTGCAGTTTATTATAGCACGGTCTCCGTCATACCATATTTTATACATCAACTGTTAAGTAATCAAAGTATAATGCTTCTTGACACTGGGGTGCTCCGGCCAGTGCCAAGAAACAGATTACCGATAGATAACCCATTATCTATAGGTCACCAGCATGGGCGTATATAAAGGGAACGGGGCTGAGGGGTCTGCAGCCCCCTACCCTGCAACATTTTGATTTGAATGTAAAACTGTGTCTTAAAACCCTTAAAAATAAATTAAATAAGATCACTTCACCTTTACCTCATAAAAAATATTTAATTTAGGTTGTAATAGCGTTTTATTTGCCTAAAACTATTCTAAGTTCTAAACTGTTAGTATTCCATACCCCGAAATTATTTCCGATATACGCCCATGGTTACCAGTAACAGCAGTGTAACCAATACAGGTTAAATTTCATTGTCAATAATCAATATATGTTAAAATTTATGTTTCTCATATGTCATTTGGAAACACCCATTATATTTGCGAGCATGACCAAGAGGTGTTCTGACTGGGGATGCTGATGGGTGAGGAGGCTGTGCAAGGGTTCGGGATATTATTACAACGGATGGACCATCACCAAGTATAGTGAAAACTCTATGGGGGCGAATTGAAATGAACCACAATTAAAAAGGTGATTTTGTCCCTCATAACGTAAACTCTATGAGGGACAGTTTATTTCTAGTAATTCAAGGTCTGCCATTATAGTTGAAATTAACCTCAATTAAAAATAATACTATGAAGCAGATAATGTACGGTAAAAGCTGTTCTTTATCGTCTAGCAACGCATGCTGCCTAGGCTTGCCTGCTCTAACCAACTAAAACTTTAAACCTCTCTAAAAATACATAAAAATTTGAATATCAAAAAATCCTTTCTTAGCGAGCGACTACGTTCTATAGGGAGTGGCCATGCAAAATTTCAAATTTTTCTGTCGAGTGGTTTGGTCTGGGCGATGATAGGTCAGTGAGTGAGTGAGTGGTATTTGACAAATATACAGTAGATGAACATCCATTCCCAATTAATCACGTATAATAACAGTAATATTATTTATTTAAAGCTTTGAAGAAAAATGCCAGTTTGTCAGCCTTTTCACATCTAATTAGGTAGTTTCTCATTTGACTGTGAACAAAACCAAGGGTTGAAAACATTCTTTTGAACCCTGCAGAAATTGCCTTTCCTGTCATAAGCTGCTCTATTATTAACAGTTCTTTTGAGGGAATACAATATTTCAACCCTGACAAAGACTTCCACCAATTTAAAGCATTCACTTCGCCCACTACCTGCCAATCTCTTATATCTTAAACTTAAAAGGAGATTTATTTGCAGAATTAATCACCAAGAAAGGAACTCTTAAAATACTTTGAATAGATAAGAACGGTCTAGTGAGGGTAGGCCCTAGCACCAAAAATAAAGACGAAATGTTGAAATGGCTGAAAAAAGGCAGAACTAGTTAGATTTAAGTTAAAAAAATAAACTAAAGTTAAAAAAATATATATAATAATATTTTTTTTAATAAAACCAATTGGTTTAAATCAATGTTTTTTTTATGAAATCAATTGATTTAAATCAATGATTTTTTAAAAAAAATCAAATGATTTTAATCGTGATTTAAATCGCTGATTTAAATCAATTGATTTAAATCGTTGACACCCTGGTTAGGAAAACCCATAAAGCATGAACGAAATACTAAAACAATACTGGAAAAAATACATAAATAAAAATAATGAAACATCTATTTTTAATAAGAAAAGGTAATAATAGTAAATAATGTATTTACAAAAACATTGTAAATAAAAATAAATTAAAACCTACTATTAGAGACTCCAAACACCATTCTAACTCACAGTTCCTCTCGCCCAATCCTGGGAAACTTATTATTATTCTTTCAACGGTCTCTGACCTGAGCATACTTCGCATCCACAACTTTCGTTTTCTACATTATCATAACGTTAGGCATAAACGCATTAAGACAACTCTATCGTCGGTACTTCTTGATTCCTTCGTCGGTTCTATGCCACTAGAGAATTTTTCTCTCTAAAGACTCAGTAGTAAATGTAACACCAAAAGTTGAAAAAAATAGTATTATTAAAATAAATAATTTTTTAGAGTGAACTTTTTAACGAAGAAAATAGAACTACCGGGAGAACAAAGTAGAGGTAATATTTTGGCTTTTTTTTTTTTTTTAATCTCGAAAATTTTTTAATAAGTAGCAAAAAAAAAGTAAAGAAAATAAAAATATAATTAAGGTTTGGAGAAGGCGGAATACGGAAGGAAGGAAGTAGACTATAGTTGGGGCGGAAGGGACTCGGAAGTTAGTTCCGGAGGATCACCCTCACCTCGCTTCATGAATATTCAGCAGCGAACCGAGGGCCTGAAGAAACTCAACTCTTAGAGAATTTGTTTCTGGGAAAAACTCCAACTTTCCATCACGTATAATTAGACAATTCTCCAGGTGGGCTAAAGCAGTCTCGATATTCATCCCAAAAGTGTATACATCTTAAGGTTATCCCTACAGAAAGGAAACACGCTTATGATGTCGACCATATGACCAAATCCGAAAGCGCCGACGTCTAAAACCACAGGGACATTGCTCAAAAATTATGTTTCATAAAGAAAAGTTATGCAGCAGAATAGCTCTGATAGTACTGCAGTCCATGTACTCTTTTTATAGGTGAATCATCTTTGGTGAAACAACATTCAAGGCGCTCTCTTTAACCGTTTTCGATAAAAAACGGAAAAACAAACCTAGAAGAATTGGGAACATAAACCCGATTGGGTTTTTCACATTTTTCATATGGTTTAAAACATGATATGATATGATATATACATTTTTAGAAGAAAAGCGCTTTCAGAATTGAGGAAACCAATATTTTTGTCCCCCAAATCATGCTGAAATGAGATAAGGGGACTACATCGATAAATACAAGACCTGGCAAAAAAGTTATGCAGGATTTCAAAAGAGACATTTTAGCCCTTTTCATTCCTCCATAAATAGAAAGGTAGTAGATACATATTAGGACCTTGGAAGAGAGGGCGAATCTGAAAAATCTACTTTTTTTATATTATGTTCTGAGCCAGAAATATATGGGCAACCCGACGCTTCGCCTTGCTTCTCTGGTTCGCCTTTAGTTTTCTCAGGCACAGTTTAAGTTAATGAGAATAGCACCACCATCATCTATGAAAAATTCAATGTCCGATTTTAGGGGGAATTCCCGGTTCTGAAATTCCCCTCCTATTATTTTGTTACCTATAAACCAATCGTATAAATCAAAATTAAAACCTTTAATTTCAATAGCATACTTTTTGAATCAGGTTTATAATCAGCATTCTATAGAGTGAAATATGTTTTGGCTCAATCTGTCGTATTGGAGTACACTAAACAAAAATTCGTTCATTCTTATTTCATTTAACTTTCTCAAAAACGGTTCAATTTCTTATTATTATAATTTCAAAGTCAATTTATACATATCAGAGATTTTCAGGACGGTTTATTTATAGGGTACCCCCCCTTTTCTATCCAGCAAAGGGGTGGTTATCATCCATACCAAGAGTTACCATCCCTAGTGGGTATCGAATCCACAACCGTAGGCACAACTTTGGCTCAAGCCTTAGCAGTCTCGGCCAGTGGACCTAGAATTACCTCTTTAAGTAGACACAGACACATAAGATTACAATAACATTTGAAAGTTAAATACTGGTTAATGAACATATCGTTTCTTTTAGAAATACTTATTATTATGTGTGAGGCGATTTTTCCTGTGGGGTATGAAACTTTGGCAAATGTAATTAACTATAATTAGAAACTAATAATAATAGAAAAATAATAATTTTTAAAAACTAATTTTCTAAAATGTCAGTGGTTTCTTCCACAAACAATTGTAAAAGAGCGAATCTACATTCGCGAGCTCTAAAAGAAATATAAATAAATAATTATAAATACGGTAGTGTTCTCAATAATAATTATTGAGAACACTACCGAATTTTGCTATTGAGTCGACATCATAAGCCCGTTTTCCCTTAATAAGAAGGTAAAAATGGCCCTAAGAGACATAAAAAAGTATTGAAATTGGAAAATACGACTTTGGTATTTATTCATTACTAAGTTTTTTATTTATTTCTTAGGACTCTTTATAGTAACAGTAAATCCAAGAACAGCAAGAAATATTCCAACCTTAAAACATAATCCTATTTAGTATAAGCTCTCGTTTGATATACCCGTTTCAAATTTAATATTGTTGAATTCTACTTTGTTTTGGTTCGGATTAAGGCGCGTAAATCTTTGGGGTCATTAATGTCTGATCAATTCTAGTTTGTTAATAAGTCAATATTTTAGAATTATAAAGCCTTTATTGTATACTCATCCGAGCTCATATAAAGCTTTATTTAGTGGATGTAAATACGAAATCTGCGCTCCATAATCCAATCTTGCGAGGCAAACGTGAGAAGATGAAGCGTAATAACAGGATTAATTTAGTCCTGGATAGGAAACTGTTGAAGGAGAGATAAAGTATTTGGATGTTGGAACTTTGTGTGAGTGTCTTAAACTAATTTAGACGGGGTTAGCTACAAAATTCTTGGAGCTTCCTATCCCCCTCTCCGACAACTAATCACGGTCAGGAATTTCTATGTCCCGAAGATACAGCTTAGCGCAGGAATAGGGTTTTGACGGAATCAATAGATCAGGTAATCCACAGACACCTTTATCTGGAATTGTGTGCAAAATATATATAAAAAAAAATAATAATTTAGTAGGGTTACGAATGGTTCCTCCCGCTTTCCCCAATGTTCTAACAGCTTTCGGGATAATATACGAATATCCCATCAAAATATAAATAGCCTAGTTTTTTTTGTTTTGTTTTTTTGTAGCTAATTTCACTTCACCTTTCTCTCTATTCTTACCTACCTTCAATGTTGGGCAATAATCATACAGAATAATGAATAAATCTAATATTTCATTCTGAATAATGTAATGGTTGGCTTGTCTTATATAAATCTGATAGAACTAACCTGGTTAACAGGTGGTTCTAAAGGTTAATAGAATTGCATATGATAAATAAATATATTCATTATGGTGCTAAAGCTTGTACTTATTACATGGTGGCAGCGGTAAATTAAAAAAATAAAATAAATGTCTTCAATTGAAGAAATTACAAAAGCTTTTTTGGAAGCTTTGAAGTCTTCAAGAGAGGAAGGAACTACTGGCTTTGAAGTTAAGCCTCCTGAAGAATTTAACTTCCAAGATTGTTCGAAATGGCCGCAATGGATACGAAGGTTTGAAATTTACAGGCCAGCAAGCGGTCTCAGTAACAAAGGTGAATGCCAACAAATTAATTTTTTTATTTATTCTTTGGGTTTGGAGGGAGATGAATTTCTAACCTCTATTGGTTTACCTCCGGATAAAAGAAACACTTATGCCCAGGTGAAGAAACATATTGACGATCATTTCAGGCTAAGAAAAAACTTATTTTACGAACGTTCAAAATTTCTTTTGAGAACACAGGCACCGACTGAACAGATAGACAATTATATACAGGACTTGTACAAATTAGCAGCCAAATGTGATTGGGCTTGTGAACATTGTAATTTCGGAAAAGACTTGTTATTGCTGAAATTAGTTACTGGCCTAGCCGATAGACATCTTTCTACTGAACTACAGTTACGTCAAGAGTTGAAGATAGATGAGGCTGTTGAACGCATCCGTTTAGCTTCTGTCATAGAGGCGCAACAAGACATGATCCGTGGCCAATCAAATAACAATCCTGGAATCGTAGAGTGTGATGCTGTTTCTAGGAAATATCCTAATAAAGATCGCCGTCTTTCTAAGGGACCAGAACGAGTAAAGAGCCAAAGAAAAGATTTTAATAGATCTTGTTACAGATGCGGAGCAGCTTACAGTGATGAGCATCGTCAGAAATGTCCAGCTAAGGACTCTATTTGTTTTTCATGCAAGATGAGGGGCCATTGGAAGTCAGCCTGTCGTTTTGCCAAGAAGGTCGACGAGGTGGACAGAAGGAGTTCCAGTTCCAGCTGCGGCAGTCTTGGGGTTGTACATTTTACAGCAACATCTCAGGTAGATGATTTATTTTATACAAATATAAAAGTCAATGGGAAAGACATCAGATTCAAAATCGATTCAGGAGCTGACGTATGCATCTGTGGTCCAAATATGATCGAACAACTGCGTTTGGAGATGCACAAAACGTCAAGAAAGCTTCATGGGGCAGGCAGTAGCCAACTGAAAGTGCTTGGTAAATGTAAAGTTGTAATGTCTAAAAATGGAATAGACCATACAGAAACTGTGTATGTTGTAAAAGGACAAAAAGAACCACTTCTAGGGAAGGCTGCCATAGCAAATTTTAAACTACTCAAGCTTATGGTAGATGAAGTAACAAATCATCCAAATGATTATAAGATTTTAAACGAATTTCCAAAAGTTTTCCAAAGCCTTGGGGAGGTCAAAGGTGACCCATATTTAATCCGGCTTGCTCCAAATGCTAAACCTTTTTCTGCTTCATGTCCCCGGCGAGTTCCGATTCCTCTCAAGAGGAAACTACAAATTGAATTAGACCGAATGGTCAAGTCAAACATCATCGTTCCTATTTCGGCAGCAACAGAATGGTGCTCGCCAATAGTAGTTGTGCCTAAGAAAAACGGCACGATACGGCTCTGTGTAGACTTTACTGAATTAAACAAATTCGTTGTAAGAGAAAAGGTTAAATTACCCTCTGTTGATGAGTTACTGTGTAAGCTTAATTCTGCTAAATTTCTTTCTAAATTAGATGCCAATAGCGGTTTCTGGCAGATCCCTTTGGATGAAAGAAGTCAAAAGTTGACTACATTTATTACACCATTCGGCAGATATTATTTTAAACGTTTACCATTTTGGTATATCATCTGCTCCTGAACACTTCCAAAGGAGAATGTCTGAGGCAATTGAAGGCCTAGAAGGTGTTATTAATTTAGCGGATGATTTTCTGGTTTATGGTGAAACTGAAGCTGAACATGATAATAGGTTCACCAAGTTTTTACATCGCCTAGAAGAGTATGGGATCACACTTAATAGAGAAACGTGTATTTTTAAAGTTAATAAGCTAAACTTTCTAGGACATGTTTTGGAAAATGGCAGCATTAAACCCGATCCAGAAAAGGTTAAAGCAATCTCGGCAATGCCAAAACCTAAGGATCAGAAAGACTTAAGGTCTTTTCTAGTTATGATTAATTATTTGATGAAATTTATCCCTCACCTTTCCGATCATGCCAAACCCTTGAGAGAATTATTGAGTAGCAAAAATACTTGGATGTGGACCAACATACACGATACGAATTTTAATAAACTAAAATCACTTGTTAGTGATGCCGTCTCTTTAGCGAAATTTGACCCACAGAGGGAAACACGTGTTTGCGCTGATGCATCCAGCTTTGGAATCGGGGGAACTCTAGAACAGAAGTTTGCTAAGGGCTGGATGCCAGTTCAATTCATATCGCGAACTTTAAGTTCATTCGAGACACGCTATGCTCAAATTGAAAAAGAAGCTTTAGCACTAACTTGGGCCTGCGAAAGGTTCTCGCAGTTCATTTTAGGAATGAAATTTGATTTGTTGACAGACCACAAACCTCTGGTTGAAATTCTAGGTCAGAAACCTATTGCAAGCTTGTCGGCACGACTACAGAGATTTAGAATGAGGTTGTTACCATTTACCTTCCGTGTTCAGTATATAAATGGAAAAGAATTTACAACTCCTGATTTGCTTTCTAGAAATCCGTTAGAAAAGCCTGGGGATAAAGATGTTCTAGTCGAAATCGAACTTCATGTTTCAGAACTTGTTTCGTCTTTACGAATTAGGGATTCAAGACTCAAGAAACTCATGAAAGCGCAAGAAGAAGACGCAGTAAGCCAACTTTTAAAAGAAGCGATACTCTCCGGTGACTGGACTAGATTAGAGAATAGCCCATTCAACAAAGAGAGAGGATCTTTTGTCTACCAAGAGGGGTTAATTCTGTACAATACTAGAGCTTTTGTGCCGAAATCTCAAAAAAAAGAAGTCCTGGACAGCTTACATTCAGGACACCAAGGAGTTACAAAATGCATCGCTCTTTCACAGAACACTGTTTGGTGGCCGGGAATTACGGTGGACATAAAGAAGAAGATAGAAAACTGTTTACCGTGTATTGAAAATTCCGTTAATCTTCGTGAGCCACTGATACCAAGCGATATGCCTAAGAGACCATGGGAAAAGGTTGCGGTTGACCTTTTGAACTTTAAAGGTAAAAACTACCTTGTCATGCAAGACTATTTTTCAAAATACATAGAATTATTGCAGTTGAGTAGAACTGATTCTAGCGCCATTATAGGAGCCTTCAAATTAATATTTTCTCGGCATGGTATTCCATCTACAGTTAGAGCAGACAACAGCCCTTTCAACAGCAAGGAACTAAACAATTTTGCAAAGGAATATAACTTTGAGATAATTACATCAAGCCCAAGGTATCCGTCTTCGAATGGTCAGGCAGAACGTGCTGTACGGATCGCTAAAGATATTCTTAAAAAGAATAAAGATTTCAGCGATGGCTTATTGGCATATAGATCAACACCGCTGGAGTGTGGCTTTAGTCCTGCTCAGCTTTTATTTGGGCGGAGGATAAGGACAACCTTACCAATCATAGAGGAACAATTGATCCCTGCTTGGCCAGATTTGGACTGGTATAGAAAATGGTGGGAGAATTCAAAAGCCCGGCAGAAGGAAAATTTTGATAACAGACATCGAGCCTGTAACCTTCGACACTTAAGGAAGGGTGAGAAGGTATGGGTGAAAAATTTAAAGAAATATGGGACCATTTTAGACCAAGGCCTTAATGAAAGAGAATATCTCATAGATGTTTCTGGGCGAATTTTTAGGAGAAACCGGGTGTTTATAGTACCCTGTGAGTCACGATTTTCGCCTTTGGATTGTCCGAGACATGAAGATGCAAAGAAAAGGAGTGAAAAAATTGATGTAAATAGTGGATCTAAAGAGGTACAAAGAAGATCAGAAGAGAAGGAGAGCCAGGAAGAAGGGAATAGAAGACAAGATAATGAAGGAAGAGAAGAAGGAGTTAGGACTAGGAGTGGAAGGAGAATCAGACAGCC
This sequence comes from Gonocerus acuteangulatus, assembly GCA_946811695.1. Taxonomy (NCBI): domain Eukaryota; kingdom Metazoa; phylum Arthropoda; class Insecta; order Hemiptera; family Coreidae; genus Gonocerus; species Gonocerus acuteangulatus. The sequence goes on along the minus strand of OX328123.1, from coordinate 119,376,660 downwards.
AAGCCGTCTCAATCTTTGAGAGAAGAAAGGGTGTAATGGTTGGCTTGTCTTACATAAATCAGATAGAACTAACCTGGTTAACAGGTGGTTCTAAAGGTTAATAGAATTGCATATGATAAATAAATATATTCATTATGGTGCTAAAGCTTGTACTTATTACAAATAATGAAGTCATTATTCAGTCAATTCAATGAATAACGTACCTTTTTATTTTTATTCTTTATTAAATAACAATGATTTACTGAATGAAATTTATATTGAATAAAAAAGATTTATTGAATGAAACGTTTTATTAAATGAAAGTTATTTATTCAAATGGAAAAACTTTTTGAATGAAATTGATTTATTCGACTGAAAGATTTCGTTAAATACAAGTGATTTATTTTAAAAATCTTTTCTCATAAAAATTACTAAGCTCATTAAACTTTTTCTTACTTTTAATGAAAAGTATTTATTTAAGTGATATTGTTTACTGAACTTAAAGAATCTGAGTTTGTTGTTACATGAACCACATTATATTAAATTTATAAAAATAATGAATGAAGAATGATAAATAATAAATTATTCATTAAATAAAAAAAAAATATTCAATAAATAACGGAATAAATGAATAAATTATTATTCAATAACAATTTATTGAATAATAAGCCAACTGATATTCATAGAATAAAAAGAAAAGCAGTGAATGAATAACCTAATCGATGAATAAATTTGTATTCAATAAACATTTATTTGAATGATTATTGAATAACAAATTCAATTAAAAATCCCCTACTTTGCCTCCCAAGTCATTCCAAGCCAAATCATCCAGCCAAAATGCATTTCGACACCCAAGGTGGTCAGATTTTGAGGAAACTTGGTGAGCATATTCTAGTAATGGACATGAGTAAAAGTACCAAATTTTATGTTGTTATGTTCATTAGTTTCTGACATGCAGCACTTAAAAAATTCTTAAAAATGTGCAAAATATCATTGTTCGTACCTCTGGCAACGATCTATACTTTTACAACTTTTGCTATAACACTGTTCATTTTAATGATAGGGAGTTAATTTTTTTTTTAAATTTGTTCACCATTAAATTGTCAGTGGAAATATACTGCTATATAGCAAGTAATATATATATATATATATATATATATATATATATATATATATATATATATATATATATATATATAAGATTTAAAGCCATAGAAATAGTTTAAAAAAATCTTAAATAGCAAAATTGAGATTGATTCGAACATTAATATACATCCATAAATTTCTGAATAACATGAGTCTACCTCCAAGAACACCTAAACCCATTATATCACCAAAAACTAGATTACAAATGCAACAAATTGGTGCAATAAAATTAGTGGGCTTTTGAGGTTTTTAATATGTTAAGAGTTAATCAAAGTTACACTATTAAAAAGTTCATAAATCCGCTATTAGACTACCTCCATTAACTCTTAAAATACACCAATAATACATAGAAAAGAATCATTATAATTTTGCTGGCTATTTACAAACTAAAAACACAAAAACATTAGTATTCTTAATGTAGGGCCTAAATTAGAGTTTTATAATAATAAAAAAAAGAAGAAAAAAAAAGAGCTTGAAAAAAAAAAAAAAAAAATCATTTTATGTTAGAAATAAGGTCTGGACCAGGATTAATCAAGAAAAGTCAGATTTGGATAGTCATATTTATTTAAGAGAGAGGACATAATCACACAACGGGGGGGGGGGCATAACAACAGATAGAGGCCGCCAAGTAAATAACCTAATTACCTTCCAGATTTATCCTCGATACCCCCTGGGATGCCCATATTTCACACCGGTATTCCGAGTTGAAGTGGCTATTTCCATCAATTCGACGACAATATTTCCTAGGTTCCTTCCTTTACCAAACCATTTCTTCCAAATCTCCTTCCTATATTTACAACCTCCTGCAGTTTAAATCTGCTGTCCATTCCCGTGGTACCCGCTCCCGTCCCGCCGATCTCTATCCTCCCACTCATAAAACAGCCTTCTTCGACCGTTCCTTCATCTCCCGAGCCTCCTCCTTCTGGAACTCTATCCCTCTTTCCATTCGACACTCTCCTTCCTTACCTGTCTTTAAATCCCGCCTCTTTGCTTTTCTCCTATCCTCCCAGGAAGACGCTTCTTAAAATTTCACCACCAGGAAGACCTGATTACCTTTGTAAATTATATTGCTGTTTTTTTCTCGTGTTTATGCATTTTCCTAGTTTATATCTTTTTATAGCCCCCATTCCTTTAATATTTATTCAACTTTTTAATATTTATTTGTTTATTTAAACTCTTTAATTTTATTCCCATCCCCCTCTGAACATTGTATCATCATTGCCCCATTCCAATGAATGTACATATTTACTTATATTTCATTTAATTATTTAAGGCTTCACATATAATATTTGTATTAGTTGCTTTCTTTGTTTTGTTCTTTTATACTTTTGTTTTTCTTTATTCATATTTATATTTTTAGGTTAATTTCTTTATTGTTTATTTTGTACTTATTTTTATTCTTATGGGACGAAGTCCCAGAATAAAGTTTTTTTTTCATTCATTCATTCATTCAAAGTATCCTTCCACACATAAGACTGGCTGTTCATTACATCTTACAGTAATTTTTAGTGGAACCTCTAATCGACTTAAAGAGACTCCTTTCTGTTTTATATCTGATGACATAAGTCATGACGTTCCATTTGTATATTGTGTTCAGCAAAAGACAATGGATTTTATTAAAACCCTATTTCCACGCATGAACAGAGTAGAGTATTTTACAGATGGATGTAGTGCCTAATAAAAACATTTTAAGAGCCTGATGAATTTTTGTCATCACAAAACAGACTTCCAGGTGGATGTTTGTTTGTCTTTCCATGCTACAAGTCATGGAAAAACAGTTTGTGATGGAATTGGTGGAACTGTAAAAAGAACAGTTATTGAGAAAAATCTTCATAGTATTTACCAATCAACAGAAATTACAAATGCCACCAAATTTACTTGTATTTTAGTGGTCTGCTTTCTAAGATATCCTTCTTTTTTTTTAATTGAAGTAGAAATTCAAAACATTAGAATTAAACTTGAAGAATGATTTTCAAGTGGGAAAACCATTACAGGGATGACGTTTCCATTTTTTCAGTCCACTATCAACTGTTGAAATAATAGCAAAACGCACGAGTCTAGATCCTGACATATGTATTCGATGGCATTTTATTAAAGGCATAGAAACTTAAACAATTTTGCAGTGCTTAAACCATGACTTCATAATTATGTTGCCTGTGTTTATGAAGCTAACTGGTGTATTGGACTGGTCAGTCAACTGAACAAAGAAGAAGGTGACTACAAAATTGTTTTTATGCTTATACAAAGGCCTTCTGAAACATGTTATTGGCCTAAGCAACTAGATGAATGTTCTGTTCCTTCAGAATATATTTTATGTCTCATTGAAACTCCAGGAATGACATCTCATATAGGTCATCTTTACAAAATTACAAAATCTAAAAAAAATTGAAGACACCTGCTATACAATCAAGGAGGGTTGTTCAATACTGTATTTCAACGTGTGGTAGTTCTGGGAAATGTATGAAAAGCTTAAGTTATAAAATTTTAGTATTAAGCATAATATTTTAGTATTCTAAGGTGTGCATTGTAGAAATTGTATGTATTTGTTTTCATTTATTTTATCGAATTAAACATAACATATTATTCACTACAAAAGCAGTTTCACATTTATTATTGTACATCACTTTGAGTTAGTATAAACAGCACATGTTGAAATGTTTGACACCTAACAGCTCATTTTGATACTTTTTAATAGGCTGTAATTTGGTAAAAAATCAAAAGCACAGTAATTTTATTACACCACTTTCCTGCATTTTTAATATAGCTGTTTTTTGACTGGAAATTTAAATCTTTAAAATCCATTGTCTTTTGCTGAACGCAATATACAAATGGAACGTCATGACTTAGGTCGTTGGATATAAAACAGAAAGGAGTCTCTTTGAGTCGATTAGAGGTTCTACTAAAAATTACTGTAAGATGTAATGAACAGCCAGTCTTATGTTTGGAAGGATACTTGGCGGCCTCTATCCGTTATGTCCCCCCCCCCCCTTGTGTGATTATGTCCTCTCTCTTAAATAAATATGACTTTTCTTAATTAATCCTGGTGCAGACAGTCTAGAGATAAGAACGGAACCGCGCTAAGATGATGCAGTTCCTGCGAGTCGGACTTTTTTAGTATTAATTTTTAAAGTATTGAAAAACCGCCTTTTTTTGGTCAACTGGAAAATGTTAATTCCTTGATAGATTGAGTTCTATTTTAGCTAGAACAGTCAGCATAGTCTCATTGTTTAGCTAATTAAATGGACTTTAATTTGATATACAACAAGACCAACTTATTACAAATTTGACTTTTAAAAAAAAATTCAAAAACTTGTACGTAACGGTTTTCAAAAAACTGTACTTTTAAACTTCTGAAAAAAATATATTTGAATCTTCAGTTCATTGACTACATATGCTGTTAGTTTCATTATGGGATGGGAACGGGATCATTTTTTAACATAATTTTGACTTTATAATTGTCACTGCATAGGTGATAAAAATATGGTGAGTGATGGATATTTGTAGTGTAAATTCAGCAATAAGCATCCCTGATCAAAATTTGAATTTTTTTCAGACAGAACTTAAATTAAAGGGGAGATTTGAAAAAAAAAAATAAAATAAAATAAAAAATAAATAAATAAATAAAAAATTACTGGAACCCAGAAAGTGCACCCTTTCATTCCTTTAATTAAGAAAAAAATTAAGACTCAACTTTACTCAAACTTCAATAAAAGTGAAATTGAATTGGTAGGTAACTGATTTAGACTCAGATACATTAGCCTTTAATGAAAAAATATGTGGCAGTTTTATTGCCTGTGAATATGACAACCAGTGGTGGCTGACATGTGTACTCAACAAAAATGAGGAGATGGAGATGAAATAAAATTTAGTATCCAACATGTCTCAATTATTACAAATTTCATTTTTCAAAAAATGTTTCGTAAATTTGTACAAAACGATTTTTGAAAAACTGTACTTTTAAAATTCTGAATATATTTCAATCTTCAGTTCATTGACTACATACGCTGTTAGTTTCATTTTGGGAACATTTTACAACATAATTTTAACTGATTTAGACTCTGATCCAGTAGTCTTCAATGAAAAAATATGTGGTGGTTTTATTACCTGTGAATATGACAACCAGTGGTAGCTGGCATGTGTACTCAACAAATTACACAGTTACACACAATAGCACAAAAATGGATATGACCGTTTATTAAATGCTATATATGGTCTTGAAAAATGAAATTTGTAATAATTGAGACATGTTGGATATTAAATTTTATTTCATCCATCTCCTCATTTTTGTTGAGGCAATAAAACTACCACACATTTTTTCATTAAAGGCTACTGTATCTGTGTCTAAATCAGTTACCAGTTCAACATCACTTTTATTGAAGTTTGAGTAAAGTTGAGTCTTAATTTTTTTCTTAGTTAAAGGAATGAAAGGATGCAATTTCTGGGTTCCGGTAATTTTTTTTTTTTTTTTTTTTTTTTTTCAAATCTCCCCTTTAATTTTAGTTCTGTCTGAAAAAAATTCAAATTTTGATCAGGGATGCTTATTTAATTTACACTACAAATATCCATCACTCACCATATTTTTACCAACTACGCAGTGAGAATTACAAAGTCAAAATTATTTTAAAAAATGATCCCGTTCCCGTCCCATAATGAAACTAACAGCATATGTAGTCAATGAACTGAAGATTCAAATATATTTTTTTCAGAATTTTAAAAGTACAGTTTTTTTAAAACCGTTGACGTACAAGTTTTCAAATTTTTGTTTAAAAAGTAAAATTTGGAATAAGTTGGTATTGTTGTATATCAAATTAAAGTCCATTTAATAAGCTAAACAATGAGACTATGCTGACTGTTTTAGCTAAAATAGAACTTAATCTACCTAGCAATAAACATTTTCCAGTTGACCAAAAAAAGGCGGTTTATCAATAGTTTGAAAATTAATACTAAAAAAACGGAAACAGATAACAAATTTGTAAAAATTGTTTTTGGTTATTTTTTGTTAGAGTAACCAACCTACCAAATTTTATAAAAATCCAAGAAGGTCGGGTTGTGACCCTTGTTGATTTGACATGGAATGACCCTATAGCAGTATATTTCCACTGACAATTTAATGTTGAACAAATTTTAAAAAAATTAACTCCCTATCATTAAAATTAACAGTGTTATAGCAAAAGTCGTAAAAGTATAGATCGTTGCCAGAGGTACGAACAATGATATTTTGCACATTTTTAAGAATTTTTAAAGTGCTGCATTTCAGAAACTAATAAACATAACAACATAAAATTTGGTACTTTTACTCATGTCCATTACTAGAATATGCTTACCAAGTTTCATCAAAATCTGACCACCTTGGGTGTCGACCCCTGGATGATTTGGCTTGGAATGACCCTCCCTTCTCTTCACATTCGTTTTGCATTGACTTGATTGCGCACATCACGTAGTGAACAGATCATTAATAATTTTGCTAACAATTTCATTTATACTAAAAATTGGTATATTTATAGATTTTTGGTATATCAGGATTCTAATAATACAATGATGAAACATGGCACATGAAAAGCAGTAATTAAGTAGAAGCCATAATAAATAATAAGTAATAATAATGTAAAAGGTAAGTAATATCTCTGCATACCACAGTATTAAATTATACGACGGTAAACCTATAAGGCTTCATAGAATCAGAACACACGAAATATGAGCTTCTAGAATGAACGAGGATCATTTACAAATTGTTGGAAAATAGTTTCAACCCTATAAATAGTAATCATCAACCCTACACACAACATTCCAAGAACAATCCCGTTAAATTTATGTACATATATTTATATTTATATCTTCCCAATACACAGGAAGATGCTGCTTTATCAGAAACAGAAATATTGAATTAAATTGATTAAAATCCATAAAAAGCACCTGGAATTGATTTAATTACAGTAAAATTCAAAAAAATCATTTTTCACCCGTGCCAACTCACTATAAAACGCTATTACAATATAAATAAAATATTTTTTATGAACTAAGTGATCTTATTTAATTTATTTTTAAGGGTTTTATGACACATTTTTACCATCAAAGCAAAATTTCGGGGGCTGCAGCCCCCCTTATATACCCCATGGGGGACCGGTACGACTTGCTCATATTTACCTGTTTTCAAATATACTTTTATAACATTGAATGACGAGCAAAGAAATTATGTGAATCATGTAAAATTGAGATATTTTTAGACTGTGATATTAATAAGTAAGTAAGATTACAATGGGTTACATCTATTGAAAAAAATTTGTTGGTGTTCTAAGATTATGATATTCTTTTTCCAGATATTTCCTGATGATGGCGATGGCATTAAGTTTGTTTACAATTATTAAAATATAAAAATTTTGAAACTGGGAGACCTGATTAGCCTTTTGACTTTTTTATGAAACCTAGATATCAAATTAGTAATTTTTTTTTTGATGATCTAGTAGATTGAAAGGTCAGAAATAACATTTTGCAAAGCGTTTATAACATCTTGACGCATCTAGAAACCATTTTTAAACATTTTTATTTTATATATATTTTGTAATGGGTTATAATACTAAATGGCATTGCCAGATAAGTTCAAAATAAGTTGGTTACATGGGAACAGTGGGTTACATGTATTGAAAAAAATGTAGTTGGTGTTATAATTTTGATTTTTTTCCCCCTCCAGAGAGCTACTGATTATGGCATTAAGCCGAAATATTGTTTAAAATTATTAAAATTTAAAAATTTTCAAACTGGGAGACCTGGTTGGTCTTTTTCAATTATTATGAAACCTGGATAATTAGTATTTCTTCTTTTTTTTTTTTGTTGATCTAGTAGATGGAAAGGTCAGAAATAACATTTTGCATAGTGTTTCTAACATTTTTACGCTGAGTGTACATTAAAAATTGCCGCCTGCAGACACCGTGCCGCCATTTTGTTTTCAAAGAATTAAAATTATTTTCTTCGGTTACTTTAACATCCCCTATAAAACGTATGGCATAAAGAACTGAAAAATACAGTCTCAGGATTAATCTAGGGCAGGTTTTTAAACATTTTTATTTTATATATATTTTGATATGGGCAAAACTAAATACATTAAAAATTACCGCCTTCAGACATCGTGCCGCCATTTTGTTTTCAAAGAATTAAAATGTATTTTCATCGGTTACTTTAACATCCCTTTTAAGACTTATGACATAAATAATTGAATAATATAGTGTCAGAATTAATCTAGAACAGGTTAACACAACTACATTAATGCAAAATGAACTGATTGCAGTCCCAGTGGCTAAATTCCTTTGGATATTGCTTAAAGACACCATTTCCAGCAAATGTATGAAGAATCTTACTTACATAAAAGAGTTCCTGCCACGTAGACGAGGACGATCAAGGAAATCCTGGCTGTCTTCATGTAAAGCACTTCCAAATCACGTTATTAAGTATATTTCAGAAATAAACGCATTACAAAATAACCACTAACCGGAGTGAAACAAGGATCGATTGAAACGAGCAGTAAACGGTTCGAATTCACGAGCTAGACTGAAAAGTAATTGGACGATTCCAAATGATACTAGATTCAGGGGGTGAGACGTACCTATAGAACCTGGATGGACGAATCTAATATAGTTCTCAGGGGGGGTGATGAGAACCGGAAGCCATTCTTCCCTCTATTCCTTGAAATCTATTTACTCCACAGTTCAACAACTTCAAACCGGTTCTAACCAGCTCTTATTTTATACTCATGTTTTATCACTTTCCCTAAGAATCTAACTATTTTATGTTGCTCTCATGAAAGAATTATTGAAAAGTTTTCTCGAATGTGAGTATATTCAAACTTGTTTTTATTTTGGATTTTTTGTTAGTCGATGAAATTGAAAAAAAAAAAATACAAGTTTTTTTAAATAACTTGTGTTATTAAAATAAAAAGTGTTATTACTTTTCCCAGCTCAGAAATTTTATAAAAAATATTTACCGAAAAAACGGTATTTCTTAAATTTCGAAAATTACCCCTATAAGAATGTTTATATATATATATATATATATATATATATATATATATATGGTAAATCTGAAGGAGAGCGTCCTCAGCTACGATTTTCTTCAAAGTTTGCACTATAACGTATTTTGATGCACTAAACACGAATCCGTTGAAAAAAAAATCCCGCGCTCAACTAGGAAAGAAGTTATTAAAAAAAAAAGTTCACTATTATGAAGGTTAGGGAAGATTGCCTAGGACGACTTTTGGGCATAGAATTCTTTTCATTTCTGCGAGTTGGATTGACTAGGGGTTTTGATGTTTTCTTGAGCGAGCGGAAACGCATAGCACGTATGCCCAAAAGCGACAGTTTACGACCAAGTCAGCTACCACAGGTGAGTCTGAATTTCAATTACACTTCGTGATTAAGGACTATTGCGCATGCGCGTGTTTACTTATAAGCTGTTTACCCCGTCTTTTATAACCGCCATAACAGTGAACTTTTTTTTTTTAATAACTTCTTTCCTAGTTGAGAGCGGGATTTTTTTTCAACGGATTCGTGTTTAGTGCATCAAAATACGTTATCGTGCAAACTTTGAAGAAAATCGTATTATTATTATTATTATTTTATTTTTACGATACTTCACATCATTAGTGAGTTGCATCGAATGGTCCTTTTGCACCTAAGTGCTGCTCACAGTGATACCTCCAACACCAAGTTAATAAATCACCTATCTAAGTAAAATATATTAACATAAAAAATAGGTAAAAAAATAAATAAATTAATAAATAAAATTAAAGAAAACAAAGAATCTATAAAAAACACAAGAAATAAATTAAACATTAAATAAACTAATCTAAAATTCTGTACGTTGTGAATGTTTTCATATTTTGTCGTATATGTTAATATTTTTCAAGTGTGTTATAATGTTGTCAATATGGTGACTGCTGTCAGTAAGTAGGTCAGTAATGTCCCGAGGTATGTCCAAGTTCGCTATAAGTTGGCAGTCTGTTAGTATATGTTTGACTGTTAGTTCGTAGAGTATAATAATCGTATAAGAAAATCGTAGCTGAGGACGCTCTAGTTCAGTTTCCATATATATCAGAAATATTTTTTAAAAATTTCTGAGCTGGGAAAAGTAATGATAACACGTTTTATTCATATATATATATATATATATATATATATATATATATATATATATATATATATATATATATATATATAACGTGTCTGTCTGTTTTTCTGTTTCTTCCTTATACAAATCCACACCGTTTGACTGATTTTGACCAAACTTGGAACCCTGATAGGTCTTGATCCGGGAAGTCTCGTAAGCTAGATCAAAAACGTCTACCAGCTGTCTGTCTGCATGTTTGTTCCTTACACAAATCCACATCGTTTTACCGATTTCCATCAAACTAGGCACACAAGTAGGCCTTGATACGGTCAATGTCATAGGCTAGGTTAAAATCTTGTAGGACTCACATTTCGAAGGTTTGTGTTATTAGATTTTAATATTACTTATTTGGTTTCTAATTTATTATGGATTTTCTAGACGCAGAAAGTAGGTGTAGCATGGCACGCCGTGTAACAGCTAGTATAGTATAAATATTTCCTTCTTAAAGTATACTTTCTAAAGGCTGTTTGTTGTAATGCATGTATAAGTTTGAATGTAACATGTATGTACTTATCGCTTTCGAAAGAAATATAACTATTGACATTGTACTCAAGAAATTACAGCCACGAAACTTGTTACTCAGCATTCCCATACCAAACGAGACTATGATTTGGTTAACCATCATAATTAGTCCATCTGGAAGTAATATTTACTTTGGCTACGAATTATTGATAATTGAACTATATTTCCGTCTCAAATGATGGAGGGAGAAGGACATTAAATATTTGAAGAAACACAAAATTAACTTCCGAAAACCTTGAAATGGCTAAAGATAAGACAACTGTTGGAAGCGCATGGATGAGGGACACGCAGGTATCGGGACCCGATGGATACCCGTGGTCACCCCCCCCCCTCCCCGACGTTACTATAGGGTTAATGAAACCCGGAATTCATTGTGCTCACTTAAAAAGAGAGATGTTTTGCAAAAATACAAAACCAGTCGATTAGGGATAGGTGTTTATTCAGGATATTGTTAATTATTTTCCCGTTACCGAGCGTTATTTTCACTCCTTTCAGAAAAACTCGTTAGAGTCTGCCAATGGGGAACAACAAAGGTTAGGTATTGTCATTTTTAGATTGAGTCAGCTGGTCAAATTAAATTGAAATTATGTAGATAAAATGTTAAAGCTATTCATCAGGTTTAAGGACATTTGTCGGGAAAGTAATGCGAACTCACCAATTTTCTGAGGAATGTGCTTAAACTGATTTATGAATACATTTAAGCGTTTATCTATCTATATTTTCAATTTTATTAATCTAAAAATATCCCTCCTGACAATTGGAAAGATTCGAATAGATATTTGGATATTAATCAAATCATTTTAATGTCTTCCACTTATACAAATTAGGAAATAAGCATGTTGATTGCGTTCGGAAAAAATAAAAAAATATTTTATAAAACAGAAATGTGCAGCGTCGTCTAAATTGCATATTGGTTAAATATCTAATATGTATTGCATATTGGAAAAAAGAGTATCAGGCTTAAATTGCAAAGCACAACCTTGTCGAAAATATTTTATATATATATATATATATATATATATATATATATATATATATATATATATATATTTCTTTATTGATTATTACATTCTGTATATAAATACATCTGGTAATATGATGAATGATACAATATGAAGGTTCTGTGCTCAAGGCCTCCCAACTTCATCCTCGATTAACGCCAGAAAGACGCTCAGATGACGTTGAGAGGGGCCTACACAAGCACCCTTCTGCTCCGACCAGTTGCTGGAGTCGAAGAGAGATCGGTGAGACACAGAAAATTGTCGCACTTGAAGAAAGAGAAAGCCATTGCTAACACTTCACTTGGTCACTGCAGCAGATCTCTAGGCCAATGTCTTTTGAGTCGCCTCGGTGGAGAGAGTGGGTGGGTGACGCTTGATAGAGAGAGGACTTCAGGATTTTTATGAGTGGAAAGTTTAGGATGGAAACGTTGGAATCTGGATAATACAACATCTTTAACGAATGGGATATTGAGGTCTTTATGGAGGTTGAGGTTCGAAACGTAGAAGGGAGCATTGACTATTGTTCTTACGACCATGGATTGGAATGTGTCGAAAATAATAATAAATAGGCAGGGAGCGACTGATGAGCGGAGTTGCTTGGGGCTTTACGACCCTCCCTTCCCGAGTAACAGTACACCGCACACACAACACACACTTTACACTAAACACCTACACTAACGCAAGGTCACGAACAGTAAACGCCCCATGACCACCTTCCCTGGGTGCTATACCTGATAGTAAGTATAATACAAATTTGAACCACCATCAATTTCGGTCTCTAGGGGTTCTGAAACGCAAAATTTTCTAGTCGGCACTTCCGGATTGCGTCATGAGATCAACCTTATATATGATATATATGATAATGGGTTCCTCCCTATGGAGGGAGGGAGGAACCGCGCTAAAATGCACTACCCACTCAAAGTGGCGAATGAAAGCCACCACTTCCAAGCATGTGCGAATCTGGAGTGGTCTGCTCCAGAGGGAATAATTTCCAGACCTTGAGATCGGAAGCAGTTCAAGCGGTGCTCCGATGCCATACTAGCATGTAGGATTAAGAATATTTAAGAAGTATGCAATTAAGCACTGTCTTCAGCTTGGAGGAGAGTGATCCTTCTCACGCTTCTGTCAGATATTGGCCAAGAAATACATAAAAACGCATGCAATAGACTGGACACATGAATAGTGCAGGCATGCAAGTGTATTACCTGGCCACCAAAAGCGAACTAGAAACAGCACGCTGTCCATCAGGATGCCGAGTGAATCCTCCGATACTTCTTAAATATCCAGTAAATGTATGTACATGTAAATATACATATTATTTATTTCAGTTGGGTAGAAATCCCCCGAAATAAATTGAGTTGCCCGGAATCAGAGGAAACCTATCCCGATAATAATAATAAAGTTTTAGTTTCATGCATAGGCATAGGTTGTATGCCAAATTTAATGTGTTCTATTGAATTTGCAAATCAATTTAAATTGAATAATCCCTGTACACTGTGCTCTTTATCCTCTTTCAGCTCTAGATGGTTCTACCAGAGAGAGACAATGATAAAGTGGCGAAGCAACAAGTAAGGGAAGGGAAACGCATAAAGAATTATGCAAATGAGTTGCGTACATTAAGAAGTGCCCTAGAAGTGAGTTCTTGCCCGGGGGGTGGATATATCATCCGTAGTTTACAGGAGGAGTAAGTCAGGGTCCCGTTCTATGCATATTCAGGAGGACCAAGACTAAATCACGGACTCTCCTCTGGGACCCTCTCGACGACCAACACACCACTCGGACGACAATTACACACAAACCCCTCCAACCAGTGTCGCTTCTCCTTCAGATATTCTCTTAGTTATGTTATTCCGTGTACAATTGGTGGACAGTTCATAAAGCACCAATTAGTGGGTTGTTAAAAGATTGGAATTATCTCTAGTGGCAGGCACTTTGGTGTATAAATCTCTTCCGATTAATAAATACACGAATACAGAGAAATATTATACTTTTTTGCAATTGAATTTTGCACTTAAGCATATTATTCTCTAATTTCGTCATATAAATATCTGCCGCTTAATAAATTGGAGGGATGTAGTGAAATATAAGACTTTTGTAGTAATAAATGTTTCACTTTGGGCCTTTGTAGACCAGGGAACTGTTTAATGGCAAGAAATATTAAATACATACGTAATAAGGCTAATTCCTGGTTCATTTTGGAAGTCTTCTCGGATAGATACAGACGGTCCTGCAGAAATGTACAACTGAACATTTCTAGTAGAATATTTATTGGTCATCTTGCACCTAACAAGATTTCGCAACAGTTGTCAAAATTTTGAAAATCAGCGAAATGTCAAACACTCCTCTTGCCACTTGATACAATTTTTTTTTTTTTTTTTTTTTTTTAATATGTAAGCTTAAAATAATAAAGAAGTTGTCGACAAATTGTCCTGAGGAACAGCATCCTACTAACGGAAAAGATCAGATAGGAAACATTAAAAGTTACGAAAAAGCGTATTAAACACTCATTACACTGGTCTACAACGAAATTGTCCTAAGAGATCTATATACCATTTCTTGTAGAACTCGATGCCTAAGTTTTGAGGTTCAATCCGTTTTTCTGCATCACCCTCCAATTCTTGGAAAGACGGGAAAAACGAATAACCACGTTTTTCCTCAAATTTAAAACCGAAGTCCCGATTTACCAATTAAAAACGGAAAAAATGCAAATTGTAGGGCATTAAATCTCGTTTATCGAAATCCAACACCTATTAAAATCTGTAGAGCATATCCAGAAATATAGGACTTCAAACATAATAACTTCTCAGAAAATCGTCATAAATTTGAACCGTCTCAAAAATTATAATAGCACTACCTTGAATAATGTTTAATGTAGAAAAAGAATCTGCAATCGGATCTCTTCTATCTCATCTGATTTGTAAGTAAATTTGATATTAGTAACGAAAAACATGGCTGGAGTGGTACCCAAAATCCATGGTTTAGCATAAACCTTTATGACTTGCACAAGGTTGTAGTCTATTATTACTCTTCATATTTTATAAATTTGCTATAAAATTAGATGAGATAGAAGAAATCTGACTGCAGATTCATTTCTTTCTTGATTGCAGACCAATGAAATGTCCTTTCAGTAACATAAATAACAAGAATATTGAAAATAATGAATTGGTTTTAAATTATTTTGAAATTGATTTCCGAAAATATTTCTATGGATTGTACATCTGATAAGGGTTATTTTACCAGTTTTTCATCCAAGTTTGATTAGCTAGGCCTAATTTTTAAAATAATTTACCGCATTTGAGGAATCTTAAGACTAATTATTTTTGTGTTGGGAAATTAGCGCCCGATTTATGTAGTTAAACGATAAATTGTCATGTAGAAACCGTCATTAATAAACTCTAAGAGATCTAGAAATTAATTAAGAGTTATGTGAAGACATTCATAGATACACACACGTGTGACTGTGCAGAAACTATTAAAATAAACAGTTATCTCCACTCAGACTAAGTGTAAACCTTGAGGCAAAGCAGAAACACAACCACAAACTACAAAACTCAAACTACCCCCTAGTTAGAGAGTTATAGACTGGTATATCCTCTTCAACTGGGTCAAGAGATAAATCATTTCTAACAATCATGTACTGGCGGTGGTCGTTATGAAGCACTCCTGACAATACCTACACCAAGGAAAATATCCAATACTCAGGAGGAAATAGAAAGGCAGGTTCATACTTGATACGAGATTCATTATGAAACAGGGGAAAATATTAAACTTATCACCCCCACAGATCATTTTTAGTACTTTCCACAGTAGACACTGAGGTCGCTGTAAGAAAATCATTTTTGGAAACTTTCATTATGAAACGTACCTTTTAGATACCGAAAGTCTACCAGACGTTTTTCTTAAAGAAACTGTGAAAGCTGTTCTTTTTAAAGAAACTTGGTAGATCCAACCAATAAGAACCATGTAAAAGTCCCAAGCGCTGGAACTGGGCCATATTAGCGCATTCCCGTTCATATCTCTAGTACCATTAGTAAAGTAAAGAAGCAGTTATTGGTGGATTTTGATCTTTCGTGAAAAATAACTAAATGAAATTTCGAAGAGAAGGCGCCACAATAGAAAACTGACAATATCATAAGCGGAAATGACTACCACGTTCGCTCCAGGAAAACACTATGTTCACATCTTTTTTTACTATAATTACAATTAAAAAGTGAGTTAAACAAAGACAAAAATTCGTTAAAAAGAATAAAAGAAGTTGCGAAGTTTTAAGCACATATTCCTCCGATTGACATCGCCCAATCGAAAATTGCTTTAAAGCCTTTTTTGTAGAGCATTAAGTAAGCTTTCGAATTGTTAGCCTTCACTTACCACAATTGCCCAACCGTTTTCGAGATATTTACAAAAATATACGAAGATCCGAAAACTTGTCATGCCTATTAACTGTTTCTTGAAATGTATAGATTTTGCAACCTTAGGGAACTTTTATAAATAGGAAAGTATTTGTAAAGTCGAAAAGAGCACATCTGGTTAGTAAGATATTATTTTTATAGCACTTCCTTTATCCTATTTTTAAGTCACTTGAGTGTGTAGTTGGGTTTATAACCAATTGCATTATCGGGTCAACGTCGTGATTATCGGGTCATAAGCGGGTTTCCTTCCTATGTAGGGAGAGAGGAAACCCGCTCAAAGTTGCTCAACAACAAAGGGGCGTGCGATTCCCCACAGCCTAATGGAGACATGAGGGGAAACTCCACTTCTTCAAGATATATAGCTGTTATTCCCAAAAACTCATAAAAACCTTCTAACAACGAGCAGCACTCATCAGGAAAATGGATTTAAAAACTTTCTTTATTTAATACTTGAAAAGCATTTTCCTAAATCACAATCTTGTGCTTCATTTTAAAATGATTTACTTCTAAATGTTTTATTTCTGTAATCAGCGGGCTCTTGTATTTTATTTTCTCCTCCCTAACAATACAATGAAATAAAACTTTGCTGTTAAAGTTTTAATTTCAGAGAGATAAACTAGTTTTATTTTTTTGTTAAGTTTTACAACTTACCAGCATTTTCTATAAAACTTTCATAATTTAGAAATAAAAGAGACATTCGTGGACAAAAAGTAAAAAATAAATAAATATATTCAACAAGCTGAATTAAATGTGACAAGAAAGTTCCATACCCCGCTGAAATTTGGGGGGATTTTCGAAAGCTTAATCATTTTTAAGGAAATTAGGATTTTTCTTCCTTTCCTCCAGGAATGCACCTGTTTTCTGATAAGTTAAATAACATCCTTGCTTTACTAAGGTAATATTTTGAAAGTTGCCAACATAGAATAAAATATTGTATAATTAAAGTCTGTCGTATAAAAAACGCTTTAACTGCCTTCAGAATAAAAATACTATTTGTATTACAAAGAGTCATATTTCAATTCAAGAATCAGAATTTATTACATTCCTGAATAATTTGCTTAATATGACATATATATATATATATATATATATATATATATATATATATATATATATATATATATATATATATATACTAAGGACCTCAAAACAAGAAAATAATTTCCTCTGAAGGTATGTCCACAAACGCGTTGTATTGGAGATACGGACACCTAAAGATTTTCGTTGTTATGAATTAACTACTTAATTAATTAAACTTAAACATTAAATTCATATTAAATATTGTTCAAAGTAATAATCTTGAGCATTAAGACAGGCTCGGCACCTTTCTTCAAGAGCACCAGTCCCATATCGGCACTGGATATGTGTTATAGTTTCGCAAGATTTAATTATCCTTCTTCGTAAGGAATTAAGATCACTCACCGTTCTTGCATAGACGTTTTGTTTAATATCACCCCAAACAAAAAAAATCCAGTGGTCTGATGTCTGGAGAGCGTGCAGGCCAATCAAATAGTCCTGCGCAGCCAATCCATTGATTGGGATAGTTAACGTTTAGGACCTCTTCAGGTCGAGGTGAGGACCTATTAAAACACACTCCACTGAATGCTAAAAATTATGCTCGCGAAGTGCTTGGGGATTTTTCTGCGACCAGAGGTGATTGAAGATACCTCTTCTTGTGAAGGTAGCTTTATCTGTCTAGAGAAAGTTTTCAGAAAATTATGGATTACGCTCAACTTGATTTGACTAACAATCTGAAAAAGCTTTTTCTTTCCGATAGCCCTGTGGTAAAAAATTTTGTACCCGTTGATAATGATATGGGCGAAGTCTAACTGCAATGAGAGTTCTCCATACTGTAGTCGGCGTAATATTTAATTCTGCTCCAGCTCTTCGTACACTGCCAGATGGGTTATCATGAAAATCTAATCTACTCCTTTCTTCATTTCGTAAAGTGAAAAAAAATACTATCAGCACATGGTATTATAGCAAATGTACCAGTTTCTCTAAGATTATGAAATATGGAGCTAAAGATACACTTGTTTGGTACTCGTCTATTCGGAAATTGTCTGGCATATTCATTAGTATTACCTATGCAAAAACCGTACAAAAACACCATAACGGCATATTCACCATTAGTATAAATTGAAGGCATAATGATGAGTACTCTGCAATAGTAAATAACAAACTTATAAACGTTATTGACAGTTCTCAATCCTATCTCCTTATTAATCTTTATCCATGATAGTATTAATCCTCATGTTGACAATAGTTTTTATATTAGCGGACATACCTTCGCTTTGAAAAACATTTAATATGAATTTCAATGCTTATTATAAAGCAGTTAGAACAAATAAATAGGGTTTATTTATTTCATATAACGCAAATAATTCATAGCAATGAAACTCTTTAGGTGTGCGTATCTCCTAAACAAAGCGTTTGCGAACATACCTTCAGAGGAAATATTTTTCTATTTCCTTAGTTTCTATGTCCTTAGTTTATATTTTCAGTTTGGCCACTTAACCCGAAACACCCAGTATATATTTATATATATATATATATATATATATATATATATATATATATATATATATATATATATATATATGAAATTACGAATAGTTTTGCTCTTTTGTATTTGTAATGAACAGCTAACTCAATGTACAACAGGAAGCAGCGTCCATGTTCAGCGCTCCTAGTGGTAGAAGCAATAACCAACGCTCGAGCCGCTCGAATTCACACGTAATAAAGATTATGCCCCAACTAATTGTTTAATGAGAGAATAGTATATACCAAGTTTCGGGACCAAAAACTCCGGCGTAGGTATATATATATATATATATATATATATATATATATATATATATATATATATAAATATATATATATATATATATATATATATATATATATATATAAAATTTTGGGTGTCTACTAGATAGGATCGATGATGATTAACTTTCAAAACTTCTGTCATGTGTAAAACCCCAATAGCTACAATGTTTCGATGGTATATCTTGCTTTACTGTTAAAGAGCAAGTCGCCAGATGTTGCGAAACTCTTAATAAATAATAAATAAAATACAATGTTTCGAAAAGTATTAATACCCATTGAAATCAAACCTATTCTCCCCTTGAAGAGACGCACTGAGTAAATCCAAATTTCTACGATTTAATTTTTTTTGATAATAAAGGTATTTTTTCATAAAACATTGACGGATAAGATGGTCTTGAGAATTCTTTAATCCAAAAAAAAAATCCTTTGAAGGAATACTATTCAGAAGAAGAGAATAGCACTATTAAGCAGCTTTTCTCTGATTATCATGGAAATTCAAATTGAAAAATTAGCCTTCTTAGAATTAACGGCCTATTCAATTGTATGCAAATTTCCCAGCAAAGAGTCCATTTATTCACTTCCATTCAAGTCTTAATTTAATCGCATTTATTTACATAATGTATTAACATTCATTATTCCTTTTATAGTTTTTCTTGTATGTATGTGTTGTTGTATGTTGGTTAATGCGTTTAAATAATTTGGACAAATTTAATAAAAATATTAGTAGGTGAAGTCCATTAAATAAAGTCCGGTTCATAGGAACTGCGTCATTTCGGCGTGCTTGCCGTCCAATGCTTATGTTTGGTATGTTTTAGGAAGCTTAGATTAGGAAACCATCATATTTCGCCTTGAATGATAAGAAATCAAAATCTCATTTTCATTTGATCCCTATTTTCGGATTTTTATTATGCTTAAGAATCATCTTATTTCTGCGATTTCTGGAAAGATTTGAAAGAACGCCAAATATTATACTGAGTTCTTTGGAAAGTCCTCAGGGAAATTTAGGAAAAATGAAGATTCTTCAAAAACTTAAGCCATCGCCGGACGGAATTTGGGACGGATTTCCAGAGCGAAAACTCCAAACATGAACCGCGTTAACCCTGTTAACTCTTAGGAGGCAATCGATTTTTAAGGATGAGGTAATTGCAGAATAAAAAAATGTAAAGAATCTGTTAAATTAATGATAATATAATTAATAAAAAAAACCTGATTCTTGCAATACTACTGATCATAATAATTTTAATTAAAATATAAACTTAAATTTTTTTTCATGCAAAAACTCAATAATACAAATAATTAGTTTTTTGAATCTTTGTTTTATCAATAAAATAAAAAATAAATATAAATTAAAAATGTGCTACTCTGCATGCTTTGGTACAAATATTATAAGAAATATGAGCATGTTTCATGCATCCACAATTGCACAACTATACATATGCTTACAAGAAAAGTATGTACATTCCTTAGGCTATTACTTGCGCAAGTAAATATTATACCTAGTATGGCCTGGCATCAGTGAATCCCACTTGACAACTTTTAACTCTATTTCACAATAGCACATGGTGTGTTTTCGTCCATTAGCCGGCATTACATCCCATGCCTCTCATTACCCGCAATTTTATATTTACGCGGGTTCCCGCTCCAGAGATAAGCATAGAGGCAAGTAAGGCGTGGTGTGACCTTGACGGCGTTGGTGGATCTCACCTCGCTGCTACAACTCCTTTTCAACACTACTTTCACGAACTAAATTGTAACCATCCACAAGGCGATTTTATTTGTAGTTCAGACTGCATTTGTGGCAAGTTTACTTCCTCTCTCTATTTGGAGTAGTGCCTCTGCCGTTTTATGCTTCCAGGTACACGTTTTATAGGTAACTTGATATGAGTAATTAAATTATTCGAACTAGACATGAGAAATTAATTATAAAACTGGAAATTTCTGGAGATTTTCTCGTATATTATCTTAAATATGTCCAAGGCGGTTCGCAAAAGTTGAAAAGTGCTTAGTATCTTGTGCTTAAGAAATATTTTACAAAAATGGTTCATGCATCTTTAGATGTGATCGTTCAATGAATTTCTGTACTTTAAATTCAAAACCATTGGTTTAGTTCTTTTTTACGTTTTTTTCTGTTTGCGTTAATTATGAATTAGTTTTTGTTTTGTTAGTTGTGATAATTTCATTAAAACACGTTACATAAATAAGAAGCATGTTTGTATAATTTGTTGTAATAGCGGAAGTCAAAGAGGAAGAGCTAGTAATTCCCGCTTCTTTACTGCTAGTTTCCTGTTAATTCTAGTGTCATAAGCACGAAATTCTCTACAAAAAAATACAATGCTCCCGCTTACGGATTCTGCTTGTTTACAACTTACTTTACATTTGAAATCAGGAAAATTATTTGCTACAGTGCGAAAAGACAAATATTTATTTATATTTAACGTAAACACACACTATACCCACCCTTATATTAGTGACTTGTGATTTATTACAAGTTAACACATTGGTGACGGACAGGTCTTGGATTAGTATAACCCTGGGGCCGGAGAGTTTATCTATATTCTGGGAGAAGGGACGTTCCCTGAACGTGTCCAGGCCCATGGAATGTCTTCTATCCAGATACTATCCCGCATTACATGAGATATTTTGTCATTTGCGTGTTTTTACTGAAATGCTTTGTTCCTGTTTTTCTTATTATTAATTGATAAAGTGGGGTCTAGATTTTTTAAAATAAAATGTAATCATTCTTAAGTGCATTAACCATGGTTCAGAGCAATACTGGAAAGTAGCATTGCATATATATATATCTACAGTTGGATCTATTTGTATTTATACTACGTGTATTATTTTTATTCTTATATAATGGTATTTTAAAGTTATATTACCTTATCTGAGTATTTATTAAAGGGCATTCATTTTAAAAAGGTAAGGTCAAATAATCTAATAAAAAATGCCTTATACTACATGAAAATGCCTTATATGATCATAAATTGAAAAAAGTGTTATTTACAATAGAAAAAATATGCACAAAAACTTAAATAAATAAATGAAAACGTAAGACAATTTGCTAAAACATTACACACTATTTATCAAATAAAGAAAGGTGATACAGCCTAAAACATAGGCTCGGATGGTCTGGGCAGTCTGGGTAAAACAAAATTACTGATATCCGCTCCAGATTTTTTTTTTTTTTTTTTTTTTTTTGTCATTGACGATAATCTCTCTGTTTGAGTCGCTTTGTGTTATCTTTAAAACCCAACAGATCTCGATAATGAAGCATAGAGATTAGAGATGCGTTCGCGAGTTTTGGGTTCAATTGCTGGGTTACGAACAGGTCCTACACGCAAAGATCTCAAGATTTATGATAATGGATTTCCGAAATGGTTTGAAATCTTTCTTCCCAGGCAAACGTCTCTTATATAATGAAGGAAAAAAATATATTCTAGTAAGTAAAAAATAACTAAAGCACGGAACAGAATTCACTTCTTTCAAAATTATAATCACTTACTTGGATGTGCTGGTGTGGGTAATATTTGTTTTTTGGGTCTCGTAGTAATTCAAAAAAGCATAACTGATTAAAAACACAACCTTATTTAAATATTATCATCGAACTAGAAAAAATAACTTAATACAGTAAACGGTAAATATCTAAAGAACTACAAGTGGTAGGCGAATGCGACAAAAACGGGCAGAACCGTACTCATTCCCTGCTAAGGGCGTACTAACAGAATAACAGGTAGAAAGAAAGCCTAGGTTGACAAATAGTACATTTTAGAAATATAGAGGAAATCGTTTTTAGAACGTGGTCCGGCCCTGGGGATAGCCTAGCAACACGTTCCTGGAACGTGCTCCGGCACCAATGTGTAAACATTTCTCATCGTCACCCATGAAGTGAGGTAAGAAATGCACCAATAAAATGTCTTCTTTTAACCACCGGACAAAATGTATCTCTTTATGAAGATAATGACAATAAAAAACTACTGCCACTCATCTGCTTCCTCCCCAGCTTACTATTACCCTGTAGAATCTCTAATGGTGGCATTTCATAGAGAGAGACTCTTGGAGCCGGCTAACCCTGAATATTTTTCCAAGAGGAAGTCCTATTTCTCAGCGCGGCTTTCACCAGGGTCCAGGATGTTCGCTCAGTTTGTCATCCACAACACTTCCTCCTATCAACCCGCGCTTTTTATATTCATCCAAAACCTAAGCATTTTTTTTTTCTCCTTAAATTTAACCACATCGTATGACAGATTCTAGTTATTCTAATAGTTTATGCAAATTTCATGGATGCGGGGGGTAGGTACAGCACTGCCTATACTGCCTATACTGCCTGTACCTACCTATCGTACTTATAATGAAAATGAATCTCAGATTATGTATAACGTATTGAAAGATCTAATAACATTAAAATGGTTGGCCGATTTAATTTCACAATTAGATAAAGCAAATTAGATATTTGCAGCCACAGCTACGGGAATAATAATAAAACACATTCATAGAACAGTTATAACATTCTCACATCTTACTTTTTATCTAGGGCTTTGAGAATGTGCATTTTGATGAAAAATCCGACATATTAAGAAATTTTTTTGTAATTACCTTATACTAAACATTATAATTTATTATGAGAATGAACTGATATGGTTAAAAATATAACAGTGGGAAGGCGTATGTTTGAAATGGACTGGATTAAAATAAGATGTTTTAGCTGAGATTATCTTTATCCCTCGCGATAAGGTAACTCATTATCCAGTTACTACAGGTATTCCCAGCCAGAATCCTTCATTTTTCACCTTTTTCCCGCTAGATTTAGATTTCGGATCACAGTGCGATAGGAATAGTCTCCCCAGAATTTCTCTAGCATAAATTTTATTTCAACCGTTTTTTGTTTTGTAAATATTTGTTTTTGTTCAACATTTATAAAATACTTATTCTTAGTTAATAATTATGGACGTTAAAAATTTAAATAAATATATAAATTCGATCAAACAATGTGTACTTTGAGCTTGATTCTTTGCTCCTAAAATAAAATATACACAGGCCACAAGCAGCCAGTGGGGTAGATACTGCAGAGGTTTCAGATTTTGAGCATACGGCCGCCAGAATTTAACCTTTGCAGTTGTCCAATAATAAATTAATTAATGGGTGGATGGCCCGAATCCAACTGACGAACGAAGACTCTAGAATACAAAATATTTAGTGTGCTCGAGATTTCATCTCAGGTCCTCCAGCATATTATATATATATATATATATATAAACTTTCATTAGTTCATTTTCCTTTTGTATTTAAAATGAACTCCCGTTTTGGTTTAAATTCTTCCCCCAAAAAGACAAGTGGTTATAATATAGACATATAAGCGCTCTTAGGGCTGAAAAATATCGTGATTTCCGGCTTCCTTGCCTTATATTCCTGGAAAGTAAAGCTGAGAAATTTTCAAGATAAGGGAACTTTCGTATAAAAACAAAAAAGGAAGGCGGGAAGTACATGTGAATCTGAAGGGAAAAGAGTTTGCCTACAGGGATGATCAATCGTTAAGAAAATATTGCCGTTCCCAAGAGTACACTGAAGAGCCTACTAAAAAAAAAACTTGCTAAGGGAGGCAGTTGCCAAAGGTCTACTTGGATTTATGTTGAAAGTTAAGAAGCTAGCAGCTAAAAAGAAGACCACTCCATTTAGACGGAGGACCTATGTCTTTCTAAAAAGATGTCCTTACTTCCCAACTAAAGTAAATAGTTTCCCTACTTATCTTGAAACTAAGCTATCTATAGGGAAAATTAACGCGACCAAACATTCGGTTAAGGAAGAATTGAAGCGGTACTTGCAGAACTACTACCACTAGATTTGCCAAATATACAACAGACAATACTCAATTTGGTGAAATTTCACCAAAAAATGTAGTTAATTGCACGTTTCTAATTTTTTTTAATTTGTTCAAGACATATTCTATTCCAAAGGTTATTTCGAATGAATCGTAAAGGCACTATTTCCTAAGCTTTTACACATTATTTCCTAACGTTATATTACTGTTTTTAAATTCATAATTTTTACTTTCTTGATCCTGTCTCGGCTTCTTTCTCCAGCGGTGCTCGTTGTACTGCCGTTATATTTCACCCAATAGGATTTGGGTGAAATATAACGGCAGTACAACGAGCACCGCTGGAGAAAGAAGCCGAGACAGGATCAAGACGATGCCCCAGCGAAGGAGCCTAAAGGAGAACAATTTTTACTTTATTTTATATATATATATATATATATATATATATATATATATATATATATATATATATATATATATATATATATATATTTTAAGCACGTGTCTTTCTCCAACAGTAATAACAAAGCATAAATAAATAAAATCGTCGAGGCAAAAAGGAGAACCAGTTGAACTTCCCATTTTAGCCAGAATAGGACATTTCCTTTTTCTAAAATACCGTGGTCGGTCACCCATTCAGGTACTGACCAAGCCCGACGTTGCTTAATTTCGGTGATCTACGGGAACCAACATGATTAGTTATTTATATATTAGTTGTTTTTCCTTGTCGATTTCAAATTATATTATAAATTTTAAAGATAATCTCAGTTCTGAGTATACCGTAGGAGAGGTAATTAAATTTCCCGAGATTTTTTTTTAGAAGAGAAATTATTTCGAAAATGTGTCACTAACTTGGCGTTTTTATTCATATTAACTTTTTATACATTTATTCGAGTTTGAAAACCACCCTTTTCAACATTAAAAGTGCATGAGCCTTAAAAAAAAATCGAATACCACTTTCAAAAAGGTATTGTAACGTCTATAAATAATGTCTACGAAAAAAAAAAAAAAGAAGTTTTTTTCGGTTTCAGCATTTAACTGAACTTTTGGTCTAGTTTCACCTTTTTTAGTATGGTCATTAACTTTCGACACATACACAATTGTTTGTGGTGATGATGTATTAATCACTGAACTATTTGTATGGCATTTTTGGGATCCATCGTCAGGTATGTTCCAAAACATAATATGAACATAATATGAATGCACATTCACGTGACTCATAATGACCTACATGGCAACCGGACTGGGACGGAGACAGTACTGCATTTTAGAGTTTAGTGAAAATTTGAAGATTTTTGAAGGTTTTAAAAATATGAAGTAGATAAATATTATTTTCTTGAGACAATGAATGAATGGCGATAAAATTAATAAAAAAAAAAAACATAACAATATCCGCACTAAATGAACTATAACCTGGGGAAAAGGTATCTGATTTGTGGGGCATTAAGTTTCACTGCGTTAATTTAGTTTGTAAGTTTCATCTTTTGGTTAAGATTATCCACTTCCGCAGGTTAACTTTTTGAGTTCAAAATTTTAGTAATGCATCACATGTAACATCACTTAAATAATGCACAATTCCAATTGAGTAAAAGCAGAATGTTTATTTTTTATAATACTTTTGTAATTAAAGTCTTTGACTTCTCAAGTACTCTTGGCAGATGAGTCCTCAGGCTTGGAATCTGAAGAAATGTCCGGAGCACTGAGGGTATTATTTGAATGACATACATCTGAAGAGTCCTCAACTTGAAAAGCAGACCTTGATTCTTTCAACGGTGCCGCTTTGACATCACGCGTGCTCCTCTTAAGACGGTTGAAAAACTCCTTAGTCTCTTGAAGCCACATGCCTTTGACTTGATTCAATTTGAGAAAAGATTCTTGTTGAACATTGACATCACCGGCACCATTCCCATTGTGAATGAGTGTGAAATGAGCCATCTTGCTGGACGGATCGGCTCGACAGGTGATAAACGTCAAGCCTTTATCACTCTTCGACTTGTCGATAATCCTTATATCATTCGGAAATTTGAAAAGCTCCTTGTCTTTAGGCTGGAAATAATTAAAATTTAAATTTGTATAGAATACACTCAAGAAACATACTTGCTCTGTTGATTCCTCAGTTTGAGCTGAATTGTGTTTTTTCCTATGCTTATGCCGGCGAGTGTTCGTCCCTTGTGATCTGGACATTTTGGTTTGAGTTAATTCACCCTTCAGCTTTGGAATATAGTCTGACTCCTTGTACCGCCAAGTTTTTTGGTCAATAACAAATACTTTTCTTGGAGCTATATCAATTTGTGGATTATCCCAAGAGAAGTTTTGATGGAATACGAAGTCGTCGTAACTTGTTGATTTATGGACTTTGTGCGGTTTAGATCGGATAAATGTATCGGACTTCTTCTTTAGAACTACAAACGTTTGTAGCTCATCATTAAAATTATTTTGTTTGATCTCCAACTCTGTTTCTGATTCAAAAGTTTTGTTCAAATCTGTCAATAAAGCTGGTTTTTCATTTTTTATTAATTTATTTCTTCTTAACTTTTCAAAAACACAAGTTGATTTTAATAAACCCTGATCTTCGGTACGTGATGAAACATTTCTAATAGGATAAAAAGCTTCTACAACCTTCTCCTTTGCAGGTAATAACTTTCTATCTGCTCCATAAAAATCCTTTCGTATTAATGTACGAGTAAGAACAGATTTATTTAATCTTTTTGGTTCAACATGTTTTTCTTGTTGTCTAATACCTTTAGATTCTTTAGCATACGCATTTTGGGTAGTAGCCAAACCAACTGTATGCCTTCTCGTTATTGGTTGGTCTTCAAAAGATTTTTGATCCTTCCTCACATTTATATCTCTAAAACCATATGGGTAATTGCTGTTCCTGTCTTTTGGGTCCTCTTCTTTGAGACCAGTAAGTGGCAGTGCTCTTGGTGGCATAGAACCTTCATCTACTTTCATTTCTCTTTTCTTTTCAACTACCTTTTCTTGTACATCTTCCTTCATTTTAGTATCTTGCTGTTCAACTTTCATGTCATTATATCCCATTAATTCGGAATCATCTGGTATTTTTTTTATTATGGGTTTCTTTTTAATCTCTTCCAAAGGTTTTTCGGCTTCTTGAACACCTTTAGATGATCTCCTTTCTCTGGTTTCAGCCCCAAAATCAATGTTCAAGAACCCTTCATCATAATTTAGTTTACGCCATATTTTACACATAAGTCTTTCAACATCTTGGGTCCTTTTAACAACAAGGGTGATCTCTTCTCTAGTCACATTTTCCTTTTTTAGAAGGGCACATATATCATCACGAACTAAATCCATCATTTTACCTAAAACCAAATGCTTGTTGTTTTCTTTCTGTTCCAACAAATTAAACTTGGCTTTCAAATTAGTTAACTTCATAAGGACTACTGTCAGTTCTTGAGTTATTCTGCACATATTGCTCTTACGTTTCTTCATCTCCATGCTTTCTTTTAGGTTTTGAAGAAGCCTACGTCTTTCGGCTTTGCTGACAAAGACTGTCTTACCAGGTGCCCTCCCAGAAGGGACTCGACTAGTTGCGAAACATGTGTACAAAGTTGAGTCACTGTCGCTGTTGGAAGACATATTGCTCTTCCTCCGCTTCTCTTCTTTTTATAACTCATAGAGCCGATAATGCCACTTTTTATACAATGGACACTTTAACGGTTATAATTTGGTGTATACATTATGAAAGTAGTAAAGCACATGTTAATTGTCTAATAATAATTCAAATTAAATTATTACTTATAGCAGTTATTGTACAATAATCCGAGTTATCCAAGCATATCTAAACTACCTTGTTATTTACAAAAATGAACCATGTTTTCAATGATATATTTATGTAATATATATTTATATACACTTAAGGTGTATATGTATATATATGTATATATATATATATATATATATATATATATATATATTGTGTATTTATATATTCTAGGTAATCCTCGACTTCATTAGCACAGACCTACATACATTTTTTTTAAATAAATTGGGGGGTGGCATCAAATTCAAAGTTAGTTTCAAATGAGTTTGGTCCGAGCCATTGAGCACGTTAACCACTTTTCTCGCGTTTTTAAAAGATTTCATGATTCTGTCCTGATTAGGTTTATCATGACGTATACCCTTCGCAGAACGTCAGCCTTTGTGCGCGAGTTATAAAAATGTTCCGGATCTTATCCTTAACTCCTGATGAACTGATAATGCCCAACTTTCGTCAACCTCCTGACTATAACTTCATATTGGCAACCGAAATGCAGGAACCGCCTTCTTTCCGATGCTAGACACACAAAAGTAACATTCTTAGATGTCTCATCCTTGCCAGGACTGGTGATAACCTACCCTTCTGTGGAGCAAACCAAAATATTAATATTATACCAAAAAACCTTGGATGTTTGTTTTTGTTTGAAATATCCAGTTCCTTAAGAACTGTTGGAGGTCGAGAAAGAGAGTGAATGCTTTGTGTAATACCAATCCACTCAACCAATATACACATTGATTTGAGCTCATCCTGATAAAATACATTTTCATTGTGTCTTCCCGTAGTCCAGTGGCTAAGTCGCTGAATTCTCCTGAATACAGGAGATGCAAGTTCGAGTGACTCTTTCATTCAGTTGAGATGATCTATTGATGGGCTGGCTGTAAACACTTACTCATATAGGTGTATATTTGCTGGTTGTCCGGTGCCATTGGCCTGAATGAATGCCTCCGGTTTATATAAAATTCACATTACGTATGAGCTCTCAGACAATAGAAAATTCGATCAAAGGCGTTGAATAAAGGCGTGCCATATGTGTTTCTGGCAAACTATACTACTACAAAAACTACCGAGTGTTGAAGCATTTCCAGCACTGTAATTAAATCTACAATATGGAGCGAACCACTTTTTCTTCTCATTAGTTTCAACTAACAAGGGAGAGGAAAGTGGAGGCTGTACTTTTGACCCTCTCCCGTTTCTTGGATAATTGGAGCAGCCTCCTTTTCCGACATTTAAACTGAGGATTCGTAATACAATAGCTATAATCAGGA
Source organism: Gonocerus acuteangulatus (assembly GCA_946811695.1). Lineage (NCBI taxonomy): Eukaryota > Metazoa > Arthropoda > Insecta > Hemiptera > Coreidae > Gonocerus > Gonocerus acuteangulatus. The sequence continues at coordinate 119,346,757 of OX328123.1, read as the reverse complement.
AATGAAACAGTTTAAGGTACTGATAAAATATTTTTAATCGTCCAAACATGGATTTTTCGGTAATAACATATTATGTTAAATCAGTTTATTCACTTAAAGCGCGGAAATCTACAAATAAAATACTTAAATTAGGTTAGTGGAAGGTTCCTTAGCTTACTGCGTTTGTGAATAATTTCAATTTTAGCTCCTGTTGAGGCACTGAATGTACAAAACTATTATATCGGATAAATCCAATTTATTCATTCATGTATTTCGCCATGAATGGGTCCTATGACTCATCTTACGTTCATGGGTTCGCTTCCCTATCGGTAATAATGGATCGTACGAAAGAGATAACCTCTTACAAAAATCGTTGTTCCAAAATCGTTGTTACTTTTTATTTATTTAAAATTTAACGTCCACGTATAAAGATAACAAACGAGTAAAGCCACCTACCCTGGTTGAAATAGAACTTATCATTTTGGGCACGGAGTGTTATCGCCTTAATAAGGTCGTTTTAATATTTATTTACTGAGCATTCGGTGCCAGGAAAGGAGGGTTCGATTAACACTAGGATGGTGACTTTTCTTTGGAAAAAAGAAAAGGCATATGCCCTATCCTGGCTAGAAAAGAGTGGTGACTTATATATAAACCGTTCGAAAATGCTGTGTTAATTATTTTTTTATTTAAATTTTTACGTCCATTATAATTAACTCAGAATTTTAGGATGGGTTATGTACAGGTCGCCATCCCTTTCATGCCAGGATAGGGATGATGCTTTTTCTTCTTTTTCAATGAAAAGCCACCACCCCTAGCGGGAATAAAACATACGACCCTTGGCACGGAGTGTTAAGTGCTCAGGGTCGTGGGTTTGATTCCCACAAGTAGCTTTTATTAATAAATGGACACAACCTGGCTGTGTTAATATTTATTTATTTATTGGGGGATGATGATGCTCCGCGTCATTAGCTAATAGCATCTTTTCCTATATTTGTGTTGACACTGTGTTAATAATAAATAGACGTTAACATATAAATAAATGAATATTTATTGAGTAAAACATATGTATTAATCCATTCTAATCTTCAATATTTGTAATATTCCATTTGTAAAACATACAAATACACGGACTAACTCGACAAACCAAAGACAGTATGGCCAAGGAGGACAAAGAACATTTCTGTCCGATTGAAAATAGTGAAACATTTAAGAAAAGAGACAGCAAAAATAATAGCAAAACCATTACTAAAATAAGCTCAAGAAGATTTAGCGTTACAGAAAACTACACCGAATTAAACGAAGGAAAGATTTTGAAAGATCTAGATCCGCCATCAAAAATCACTTCGAAAACAGAAAGTCTTAATGATTCATGTAAAGAAGATGGCCAAATTTACCGATACGAACTTGAGGTACTTCTAAACAAACTACTCATCCTCGAGGCAGGGCTGGCAAAAATTTACGACGACAAATACATTAAGCATGAGACCTTGTATGAAATGATTGATTTGATCAAGAGTGATATAAACACAAGTCTAACAACAAAAACATTCAAAAAAGAAAAAGTCTGCTTGCTATATTCCAGGGTTCATACTATCGAAACTCTCTTGTGGGCGCAAACGATGAAGTCTCAATCAAAGACCAACAAACTAGGAATGGCTGTAAAACATAAGTGTGCAATCAATTTTTTTAGAGGGAGAAAACGATTTGTCTAAACGTGTGCTGACTGTAATAAGGAATACATACTAATAATATTTCGTCTAATTACCATCCTGTGAATAAAACTTATCAATACTATTTCATGGAAAAAATTACTAAATCGTTAACATCCTAATTGAATTTTTGATACTTGCATTTCCGTTAGAAGTTTCTCACTTTAAACATTGATAAAAACTGGCTTTTTTAAATTTTGAATTGGCATTGGAAGCTTTTTTCTTGAAGAAGAGCAATAAACTTGTGTTTTGAGGTTAGTATGACGTCTAGTAGCAAGAAGCATGCTGTTTATACATTTTCCAAACACGTGTGCAGATGCTTCAGTATCTCTGCAGCACTTGCACAGAGAGGTGCAACATTTGATGCTCACGTAACAGTAGAAACTCCTCTCAACGGCGCATAAAACACATATTCCCAGCATAGATTCCTATGTTGTGCTTTAGCTTGGGAATTCTGGATTACCGAGGTAATATTATAAATCAATTAATTCCATTACCAAACTTCAGTTGCAGAATAACATAAAATACACGGCCTCTGGTGGTCCAGTGGAAAATGCGTTGGATTCTAATGCTGGAAATGTCGCCTGCAGGAGATAAGTTGTTTTTTTTTTTTCATTCCAGGGCCCGTTGAAAAGGTGCCACACCATCGATGCACAGGAAGTGTGGCAACCTTTTAATATCACCTGCGTGCGGATTTGGATTCAGCGTGTCGAAATACATAAGAATATGTACCTTGGAAGAGAAAAGGCGAATCACGAATTCTGGATATTGGGAAATCGAAGTCAAAGTTCTACAAGTCCTTCAGGATAGCAATGGCGAACGTTTAATCTTTAGGATGCTGATTCATAAATCTGATTGAAAAAGTATGCAATTTAAATTAAGTGTTTTAATTATAATTTTTTCGAGTGATTTATAGATAACAAGATGCTAGGAGGGGAGTTTTAGACCCGGGATTTGCCCTTCAATTCGGACATAAAATGTTTCATAGATGATGGTGCTTGCACTTTAACTTGAAGCTGTTACTGCATCTTTCTGACTCAGAAAATTATATAAAAAAAAAAAATCCGACTTTTCAGATTCGTACTTTCTCTTCCAAGGTCCTGATATGTAGGGTGTCTTTGAAACAAACCACTTTTTTTTTATTTTCTGTACCTGTGTTACCTATTTAAAAGAGCTAAACTATTCATTTTCTTTTTTTATTTTTACTCTTTAGTATTACGTTTACTTAGGGTGAAAACATAGTGGAGCGGCGAAATAGAGGGTAGCCGAGAAAGTAGCCAAGAGGGTAGCTCAGATGGGTTTAACCCTCCGGCTACACTCGCCGCTCAACTATGTTCTGGCAACTGTAAATACATGCATTATTTTCAACCCTCTCGGCTACCCTCTATGTTTGCACCCTTAGTAATGGTTACAGCAGTTGTGCAGGAATGCGATTTACATTACTTACCTTCCTTAAAAATAAGCTTAGTTATGCGGCTCCTGCAAGAGGGACGTTTCTTTTAATGTAATTACCTACCTTATATTTTCCAATAATGCTCGTATTTCATAAATAAAGTTTCCCGAGGTGTGACCATATATAAATTCGATGTAGCTCTATTGTTTTTCTCCCAAAGAAGTTATTTTCGGCGTATAAATCTCCCCTAGCAGAACCATTCATCCTCAACTTTTTTCTCAACTTAACTGGATCTCGAGTCTCCTCCCATGGTCTAGCGGATAACGCCTTGGACTCCTAAGAGCGAGCTGCAGACTCCAGTCCCCTTTGCACCAGCTTCAGTTCTTCATTTCATATTCCTTGAATGTTAGGAAGGGTAGCAACCGATAGATAGCCCGACTCTAATGTCCTACATGTTGATTCACAGTACAATAAATAAAAAATACAAAAAATATATGAGAGCTATTTAGTCAATGCTCTTTTTTCTTTATATTATTTTAAATATATTAATATCCTTCATTCTTTCAATATGATGGAATTTCCATCATTACAGCTAAGTTAAAATATGATTTACATGTTAGAACAGTTCTGCATGTAGTGAAAGTCGTTTTTTTTTTTTTTGTTTTTTTTTTTTAGTTATTGTCATCAGGTAATCATGAGCAAACCGTGAATTTCCGATTCTCAATCTTACGAGAGCAATTTATTCTCCACGATTGCCCCACGATTGTCTACATGGTCTTTGGCAGCCTTCTTCTGCAAGGGTATGGAGGAAGACTAAAAATAGCAAATGGGTACCATGAGGAAGCTGTAGACTACCGTACTTAAAAACTGGAGAGCATGCTGAAACCTTCCAAAATATAGATTTTCTCAATAATCTGAAGTTTCTCTTAGCCAAATACCAACTATTCCTTGTTTTATTATCTGCAACCTATTATTTATTTATTTTTTTTTTTTTATACTTCAAGAAAGTTGTCATTCATTATTTTCCATCCTACGTAGCAGAAGTCGACTTTACTTAATCTCTGCGAAATGCCTAAATCATAAAACCTTATATCAGGCTGTACCGTATGAAATGTCAGTTTTGTTTACTTTGCGATTTAATCCTTTCCCTTTTTAGCACTTTCCTCCGAAGGAAAGTAGCTATTGAGGTTGCACTCATGACGGAATTTTTGAAAAATTAATATATATATATATATATATATATATATATATATATATATATATATATATATATATATCGCGTCTGTTAACATGATAGCGGCCAGAGTTTTTGTTTTTTCGTCACGAAACTTGGTATATAGCATTCAATTAGCAAACGATTGAACGAGTTCGTTAACCACCGAAATCGGTCCACCGGAAGGGGGGGTTTACCCCCACCCCAAAACACTAATTTGACCATGCCAGCCGTAATATTTGTTATATTTCAATGAAACTTGGTATTCGTATTAGTAATCAAGAGAGAAAAGTGAGATGTAAAAATTAAAATCGACTAAATTGGCTCATTAGAAGGGGGGGGGGTTACTTCGGACCCACAATACCAATTCGCCACTACCAGCCGTGATTTTTGTTATATTTCGACGAAACTCGGTATTTGGAGTGGTAATCTACAGGTAAAAATGTGTTGTAAAAATAAACTAAATCGGTTCATTAGGAGGGGGGGGGTTTACTCCGGACCCAAATTACTAATATACTCATACCGGTCGTAATTTCTGCTGCATTGTAACGAATTGCGGTATATGTCGTGGGTAACTCATGGGACAGAAGTGTTGTAAAAATGAGCTAAATCGGTCAATCGGAAAGGGGGTTTACTTTGAAATATATTTCAACAGAATAGCCCGCCAGACGTAGGTTCGCAAGGCCGCCGCAAGGAGCGCTATCTCCCACTAGAGGGACTGTATCCTGTTTCTGAGTCAGATCAAAAGACGAAAATATGAAGTTTTTTGTATTTATTAGGTAGTGTAGTAGGTACCATGTGTAAACATAACTCTGGAAGCAAATTAATAATTGAACAGTTACTCATTACAAAATTAAAAGAGAACTATTCATGTTTTTATTTTATTTATGTAGGATATTTTAAGCAAATTGATCTGGAAAGCAGTCTACACACCCCAAATTCTGAGGATGGCTCCTGCGTGACGGACTTTTTATTTCATTATTTACAAACATCATTGTTATTCATATAGAATTAAAGCTCTTTTATTCATATTATTTAATCAGTAACTTGCACACTGTGTTGTGAGAACGATAAAACGAGAAGAAAATAAAACTTAAATTATTACTTCAACGGAAATCCGTATTATTTTTCTGGTAGGCCAGAAACCATGCTTGACAATGACCACCTGAAAGAAAGGGTTGAATCTTGTCCGTCAAAAAGCACTAGGGAATATGCCAAAGAACTCGGAGTAGGAGCCACGGCAAGTCCAAAACTGACATTTCATACGGTACAGCCTGATATTATTGATAGATTATTAAAATGTCGTTCGTTTCAACCAGAAGAAACTCAACAACAATCTCTTTGTTGTTTGATATTCTCAATCTAGAGTGAAATTAATCTGTGCTTTTCTAGAAATTTTAAATGTTCGGATTGAAGAACTAGGGTGGATGACTTCAGCAGAAGTTGTTCCTTTAAAAGGAGAGTAGGGAGGTCCCATTTAACTTGGAATCCGCCAAGATAAAAACTTGTAATCCTCCACTTTTTTGTTGAGACGATTTCAGCTTCCCCTCCCCTCACTTTCAGCTTTACAATTCCCTTTCCATACGGAACGTCTAAATACTACAGATTCAACGATCATGAAAATACGAACATATTTTACTCTAGTCATTTCATTATTTTAAAGATGGACAATTAACAATGAAAATTAGTATTTCTCACTAAGGATTATAGCATTCATCAAGATCTGAAAAAGCTAATCAGGTCTCCCAGTTTCATAATTTTATATTTAAATAATTTTAAACAATATTTCGGCTTATGCCATCATCAGGAATGATGACGAGCAAAATCGTGATATTTTTTTTAAGCTGTGATATTAAGTAAGTAGGATGCAGTGGGTTATATGTTTGTTGAAAAAAATTGTTATTGGTGTTCTAAGATTTAGAAGACCAATAACAAGAATTTAAGAAATTATATTTCCAGAGATTTCCTGATGATGGCATAAGCCGAAATATTGTTTAAAATTATTTAAATATAAAATTATGGAACTGGGAGACCTGATTGGCTTTTATTTGTTATGAAACCTGGATAACTTAGTGGAGGTCTCAAAGAAGTGGCAGCACTTATCAACTCATCAGGTTTCTATATTTATTAGTAGTGTAGTTCCACGCATACGTGGAAGGAAGCTAATTACAAAATTAATTATTGAAATATTTGCTCATTAAAAACGTAATAGAGAAGAACTATACTTGTTTTTATTTTATCTCTATAGGTTAGTTTAAGCAAATTATTCAGGAATGCGGTCTACACTTCCCAAATTCTGGAGAAAGTGCTTAGTGATCCAGCTCCAACGTGACGGACTTTTATTACTTGAGGTAGGTGTTTATAATATATTTAAAATATCAAAACATTATTTTTAATATTGTCTGTGCCTTCTTGTGTACCTTCCTCGTGTGTCCTGAGCGACGAATGATTCTTTTTATGTTTACAAGCAACGATGAACATTACAAAATAATACCATTTAATGTTTTGAATTATATGAAGGTTAAGGTTATATTTTGAACAAAGCACTGATTTATTAATCAAATGTATACCCCAAACAGTACAATACATAGAATTGTCATTAATAAATACATCAATGTTTTACTCACTTCCATTTTTTCCGAAAACGATGTAACAGTATGAAATAGAAGAATGTTTAAACTCATAAAGATCAAACCTGAAACAAAATAAATTCATTAGATACAAAATCGTGTAAGAATAATTACGAGAAGGACCAATTTGCCTAAAGATTGTTCCAAACTCACACATGGAATTGAATTATATAGAATAAAGAAAGAAATTGATATTTATGGATCTTCAAGAGGTATTAAACGCTACATTTAAAAGGAACTTTAAAGGATCGACTAGGACGAAGAAAAGAAAGTGAAATGCAAACTAAACGAAGATATTTACATTCCAAAGTTTGATAAGCCATAAAGTTCATTTGATTGAAAACTTTATTTATTGGATAAAAACTTTCTCAAACTTAATCCTGAAGAAACGGTAAAAGAACTTTCAAAATCAATTCGACCGATTTCCTAGATAGTTTCAATTTTCGAATAAAACTGTTACAACTGCTTATGAAGAAGCCTTCTTTCTTTTATAGTTCTTTCTTATATATCGGCAACTTCCAAGCTAAGAATTCCCAGCTTTATTGATAAATATCTACAAAAATTAATAAATATACTTATTAAATCGCAGTGTGATACAGAGGAAGATATTCACTTAATTTATAAATCTTTATATTAGGGCGTGTTTTCCTCTCTCCATTATAGTACTCATAGATAACGAAAATAACGGTGCTTCCAGTGTGTGTGTGTGTTTTTCTATAGTAAGTTCCAGTTATGGAACAAACTTTATGCATTTTTTTCCCCATTTATTTCGTTTAACGTAAAAAACTATTTTGTCTTGTTGGAGCAGAAGGTCAATAAATAACAGTTTAAATCTAATCGCCAATTTATTAAAATGGCTCAATATGTTCAGCAATCTCAGAAGCTTCATTTGAACCCTGAAAACGAAGTACGGAATAAAGGAATACAGGCTGGTTTTTTATTTTATTCATTGACCTTTTGCCTTCAAGGCAAACTTTTTGTGATTTTGGATTTAAAAAAAAAAAAAAAAAAAAAAAAGGTTATAAAAACACGTTGGTCTGTATATTTCGAATATACAAGTACAATGGGTCTTAATAGAGTATAAAACGTTGGTTTAGGGTCCTATACATCTACTGTTATAAACCCCAAAGCAGAGGATAAAAACATTACATTTATGGTTTACCTTGCATTAGAACGATCTGATGTTAAACCATGAATACCCAGAAGGCTAATAGAAGAAGAAGAAGAAGAAATTTTTATTTAAAAATTGAATATACAATATTTACATTTAGTCTTACTTGTTATTAAATATTTTACATATCATTATTGTCGAACTACATTCACAATGATCTTAAGTAATGTTGAAACTTTGGGAAAAATTATAAACAAAAACCCAAGAAAAATACTAGTATACATTTGATATTATTAACTTACTAAGATGAGGTCAGGTGTCCAGAAGTATATGTTTGGTCCGTCTGAGGCTTTCTTTGTTATAATTACCTATTTCAGCTATTAGTGGATTGTCTGATAGTTGTACTGAATGAAAGAATTTAGTCCTGAGTGTGTGTATATAATCTGTGATTGTCGGCATTTCCAGCTCGTCGTGCATGTCTGTAATTTTAGTGTATCTAGGGTAGTCATTTATTATGCGGGGACAGATATTTTGGATAACCTGAAGTTTTTTATAGTTTGTTGAACAGGTTGAACTCCAAACAGGACAGGCATATAACAGTACAGGGCGTATTATCATTTTATAAAGAATTGTTTTGTTTTGTTTTAATGTTCCCATATTTTTTATTAAAATAAATAAAGTCCTAAATAAGGCTGATAGAGGTACAGGTCTCCAGCCTCACAATTATGCGAATTCCCATCTAATGTTGGATAGTGTCCTTTACTCGTTATTGTTATTGTTTAACCTTAGGGTCACTAATGGTTTAATATATTTATTTCTATTAAACAATCCGACATGTAGCCGTACAGGCCAGACACGTTCGCAAATGCACACTGAAACAGCATGTATATGAAAGAGGCGAACATAATGTAAAATACGCGGCAAATTTTAATGGGTATTAGATGTAAAGAACATTTAATATTTATTAAGTGTACTTACTACGATTCACGTAACACTCTCCTATGTAATTATACTATGTCCTCCCCTTGCAAATTAAAAGAAAGAAATAAATATGCTATAGTGGACTAAGACGACTGGGCACTTAGGACCGATATTAAACCCCTCCCTAGCCACTGTAGTGTGTCGTTTCCAAGTACTCAAAAACTGATAAATTTGGTTCTACAGTTAAATTTTTAAAACATCAGTCCCTTGACAGGCCACAAGGGCCCTGAGGGGCAGATACTATAGAGGTATCTAATTCATAACCATAAGGCACACGAGGGGAATATTGTGGTCAATACTATGTCCCGGCCGTCTCATTTTCCCCTTTCTGCTTTGACTGCTTGAGTCATTAGCACCAAGGTGCCCATTAATAAATTAATGGCTGGGTTGGCCCAGGGGCTGTAAGGCAGGCCGAATCCAACGCATGAACGAAGACACTAGAAAATCTTTAGTGCTTGGTCGAGATTTGAACTCAGGTCCTCCAGCATATGAGTCCAGTGCTCTACCATTGAGCTAACCTCGCCCCACAGTTTATTTAACTTTCAATTAAATCATATTATTTAAGCCAAGGATACATAGAAATACTAAAACATTTCAAATGACAACTACTAACCAAGGCTCAGCCGAAAGCGAAATGAATTGGGCTGAGTGGCCGATAGAAATTTTCTTCAAGAGTGGATTTGGCTTCTCTAATGTATAATTTATAATATACTCTAATCCATTAAGAAATAGAAAAAATAAAAATATCGTCGATACAAATGCAGAGTACCGAATGTGAAAAAACGCATTTTTCATTTTCAATCTATACTGATTGCTGTTGGACTAATGGACGGCAAACTCTCGAATCTAAGTTCACTCCGTGAAAGGATAAAGTAATTATTCTCAAAAGGTTGAATCTGCCGACTATTTCACAGTCCAAAAACAATGTAATGAACAAAAGTTTTTTCACTCTAGAAAGTGGTGATTTTCACAATCGATACTCTGCATTTGTATCGAGGATATCACAAAAAAATTACCTAATCTCTAATACCAATCATCTATAGAACATTTACGATATTTTAGTTGCAAGGCCAATTTTTAAACTCTACAGATCATCTCATCTTTTATATATTATAAACATACCTCCCGAAAACCTATTTATTTCACTCAAGGACCTGAATGAACCTGAAGCTCGGAACCTGTATTATTTTACATCATCCTTAAATCTCAGAACATTTGCTCTGGAATACTGAAGATATAAATTCTAAAATAGAATCGTTGCTTACCTTATTATAACGGTTTTACATTACGTTTTGATTAATTCTTATGATGGATTATGCTTTTTATCATGCTTAGGTTTTATTTCATTTTGTTTTTCCTATAATCCAAAATTGTGTGCTACATTTGTTACAACATAGAATAATCATTAACAAAAAGTGTATCTGGTATCAGGAATAGATTGTTATATTCTTTTAAATACATAAATAAATTAAAAAAAAAAAAAAAAATGCTTTTTATCCTTCATCTTATTTTTCTTTGTTGGTCATTTATATTAACCATTTAAACAGTAGTATGACAGATATAAATAGTTAGTATTACATTTATAAATAATAAGCACACATGGGGGGGGGGTAAATGGGCGGGCTAAAGGGTTGCTGGAGCGGACGTGCGGATATGGGAGCCGTCCGACTTCTTTTGGGAGCTCTGCTATGCTATAGCGCCCTATTCCACTGCTTAGCATCTCCTAGTATACCTGATTCCCAACGTCAACGCCTACTGCTGATCTCCCCGTGTTACCCCCTGGGCAACGTTCTTTTGGTGAACCCATAAGAACGGCGAACAGCAGAGGCGGGGGTCCGTGATGAGGCAGGTACACCTCCCCTGCTGAGCGGATCCTCTCCTTCGGGAGGAACTGTGCCGGTCTGCCGGCCTAGGTGGCAGCCCCACCAGCAGACTCGGTGACGAGGATTAGGGGTCTAAGTCACCAAAAAATCAATTTCCTACGACAATGGAAAAAGCCGGACTCCCCTTATTGGATTACTCAGAGAGAAAGCAGGACCCTCTGAGAGACATTAGCATGGACTCGGACCTACCTACATCTAACGAAAACTTAACCCTAATTGCACCTGAGGGTGCTAATCGGACATGCGCCATACCTAATATTTCCTCCCCTTCTCGGTATACTTTAGAGCCGTACAAAACGCCTACAAAGTCCCCTGAGAAGAAGAGGAGAAAACGAACGAAAAGACGAGCTATGGAAGATTTGTGTATCCCAAAAACGCAGAAATTCGCTAAATTTATTGTAATAAGTAGAGCGGAAGGACACTCATTTTTGAAAGTCTCGCCGTTCCTTATAAATAAATTAGTGAAGCAAACGCACGGAACAGTTACTGGGATTAGTAAAATGTCAAGTGGATCCCTGCTGGTTGAGGCAGCAAGCAAGGATCAGTCTGATAAAATCATGACCTCTAAGACTCTGGGCTCGTTCAGTGTCAATGCAGAATTGCATAGAACGCTGAACTCGTCCAGGGGTATCGTAACATGTTTTGATTTGGAGCACTCAACGGACGAGGAAATTCTTGAGGGACTGAAAAGCCAAGGAGGATTTGCCGTCCGTAGATTTTTTCGAAGAAAGAAATCTCCGAGCGGGACTGAAGAAAGGCTTGAGTTCACGGTAAGCGCGATGCTCACTTTTGACCAACCCGAGATCCCTTCCTGTATCCAAGCGGCCTTCTACAAGTTAAATGTTCGCCCTTACATTCCTCCCCCATTGAGATGCTTCAAATGTCAAAGGTTTGGACATTCGGCAGCAAGGTGTAAGTCGGCCCAAGTGATGTGTACTTTTGGATATCCAACACATAGTCCAGATCCTTGCCCGTCACCTCCAAACTGCGATGAACCTCACGATTAGCGATCAAAAGACTGTATTGAGTTTAAAATTGAAAAAGAAATCATGAAATTGAGGACGGAATTAAAAGACCTAACCTTTCAACAAGCTAGAGCTCTTGTTAATAATACGTCATATGCCTGGAGAGGCGCCTACTCCAGCGCAGTTAAAAGTGATAAGGAGTCCAATGAGGACCCCAAAAATGATAAAGGAATGAAAATTATTGTCTTAAAACCTACCTCCCAATCTTCCTCGAAACTTTCTATGCCCCCTCCTATTCCTATTCCTCTCTCCACTCTACCCCTTCCCCCCTCACCACCCATTTTGCCCCCTCCTTCTACTCTATCCCTTCCTTCGTCCCTCCCCAACCTCCCATCTACCTCATCTACCTCGGTAGATGAGAACAATGAAACGGGGCATCTAATTCCGCCAAAAAGGCGTGTGTGGGCCGCTGGCGTCCCCCTCAATCTCCGGTGCTGAAAGCGTCGGGGATGTGGGGGACGATGGTGGAGGCCCATATTCGCTAGTCATACCTAAGAAAAAAGGATGGCCCAAGGGTAAGAAAAGAAGGCCAAATACACAGTTAGCTGACCCGGAGCAATAGCGTTCCACCCAAAAAATAGTGTGGTCCAATCAAACAAAATTCTACAATGGAACATACGGGGATTTTCGGAGCACAGTGACGAACTACGCTACTTAATTCAGACGTACACTGGTCGTGGCCCTTCAGGAAACTAAATTTCCTGAGGCTTTGCAAGGACTTTGGCAGGGTACAGATGTGTGCATAAAGAGCCCAGTGTTTTGTCTGGTGGAAGGAGTCACGGAGGCGTGGCCTTGTGCACCCTGGAGAACCTTGGAGCTCAGCCTATTAACGTATTAACAACACTACAAGCAGTTGCTGTGCGGCTGAGAACCCCATTAGCAGTAACTCTATGTTCGCTTTATCTCCCGGATGGCAGAGCATATGATATCAGAGATGTCAAAAATATCATAAATCAGTTACCTCCTCCTATTATAATTCTTGGAGACCTCAATACACATCACGTGGCATGGGGTTCCAGGAGGACCACACCTCAGGGTCGTTTGCTCTATGACGTGCTTGAGGAGATGGACCTCCTGGCCTTCAATGACGGTTCTCCGACTCACTTCTGCGAGCCTTCAGGCTCTTTAAATGCCATAGACCTCAGTCTAACGAGCACCACGATTACAAGACATCTTTCTTGGAATACTCTGAGAGATTTGCATCGCTCAGATCATTTCCCTACGATGGTTACACTTGCCGGAAGATACAGCACGCATAGAAGACCTGCGAGATGGAACGTTAGGAAAGCCATGTGGGATAGATTCAGGGAATCGTTTGTTGCTGCTGATTCAGCTGGTTCAGCAGAAGAACACCTTCAAAAGCTATCAGAGTCTATTACCAACGCTGCACAGAAGGCGGTCCCCCTCACGTCACCTCACTCATCATGGAAAATTCCAGTGCCATGGTGGGACGAGGAATGTTGGGAGGATAATAAGACAAAAAAGAAAGCTTTTAATCGCTTTAGAAGGCACCCCTCGGAGGCCAACTTAATAGCATTTAAGAAAGCAAGAGCAGTCGAACGGCGAATAAAAATTAGGAAGAAAAGGGAATCCTGGGCTACATACGTTAGTCGATTAACAAAAGATGCGTCTCCATCTGAAGTCTGGAGAAAGATAAGAGCCATAGGGGGAAGGACTTCCAAAAGCCAAACTCCTATCCTGTTAGATGCTGGCAATTACATCAGCGACACACAGACTGTCACTAATGTGTTTGCCAAGTACTTTTTCTCAGCTTTTAGCCTGGCGCTATACAATGAAGACTTCCAAACTACTAGAAGTCAGGAAGAGGCGATTTCTCTAGACTTCGGATCAGAGGACATTGCTCACGATTACAACCATATATTCAGAATGGAAGAATTAAATAGGGCTCTTCAAGCTGTATCTAAGAGAACATCTTCTGGATGCGATGGGGTGCCTTACGAAATGCTTCAAAATCTCCCAGGTGACGGAAAAAGAAAATTGCTGGAATTGTATAATCGACTCTGGGCCATTGGAGTGTTTCCCACAGTTTGGAAGGAATCGATTATTATTCCAATTTTGAAACCGGGTAAGGACCCTATGAATCCAGGAAGCTATAGACCCATTTCACTACTTTGTTGTATGGGGAAGCTTCTGGAGTCAATGGTGAATTTCCGGTTAATTCACGAATTGGAAACAAATAATCTTCTTTCATCGTATCAAGCAGGATTCAGGCAAGGATTTTCCACCCAAGATCAATTAGCATTGCTAGAATATAAAATACAAAGAGCATTCTATTTTCGTCAGTATATGACAGCCGTTTTTTTCGACATGAAACAGGCGTATGACAGAGCATAGAGATATGACATCCTCCGACGTCTTCATGAATCTGGGTTTAAGGGCAGATTGCCTCGCTTCCTGAAGAGCTTCCTTACGGAAAGAACCTTCAGGGTACGAATCGGGGGCGCCCTAATCTCCATGAAGGTGCAGGAAACCGGAGTCCCACAAGGATCGATCCTCAGTGTCACCCTGTTTCTTGATGCAATAAGCGGCATCGCTGACAATATAAGCGCAGAAATTGGCAGATCCCTATATGCAGATGATATTGCTCTCTTTGGAACCTTCCCACCTGAAGTTGACGAGGCCGAAAGAGTACAAGAAGCTGTCGACATATTACATACTGCTGCGACACGACGAGGATTCACGTTTTCCTAAGAGACAACAGTCACTTTGCATTTCTGCAGGCTTCGTAGGCCTCACAACCATCCACGTCTAATGCTGGATGGTTGTGAGGTAAACTTCAGGGATACACACAAATTTCTGAGTCTGATAATGGATAATAAATTGAGATGGAAACACCACATTAACCATATTATTCAACGGTGTGAGTCCTCTCTGAACATATTAAAAACCTTATCGAGGTTAAAATGGGGTGCTGAGAAATGTATTGTTTTACAGATATTTGATGCTTTAATCAGGTCCAGAGTCGATTTTGGGTGTGCTATATACGGGTCTGCTCGCAAGTCGTGGCTTAAGCAGCTTGATAGGCTGTACAATGCAGGGCTGCGGTTTGCGATCGGAGCCTTTCGAACTAGCCCGTTAGATTCTATCTATGTGGAGGCAGGTCATCTACCTCCAGAACAAAGGAGACATTTGATGATGCTCTCTTACACATCATCAATAAGAGCAAAACCCAACCATTTTATGCAGGCTATTATGACAGATAATACTACACCAGATATATTCAGGTTAAGGCGGTCTACTACTAGACCGCTAGTAGTCCGAGCGCAAGAAACCCTAAGTGCTTACGGTGGAGTCTGGGTAAATCTGATGGACATGCGACCGTCGGTCATAAGTCCATGGATGCTCCCAGATCCACATATTGATTTCACTTTGGCTCAATTGGGGAAGCAGGACACTGCTCCCTCGATGTACCAAAAAATGTTTCTCGAGAAGCTACAACAATATTCGCAGCACATTGTAATTTTCACGGATGGCTCTAAAACAGAAACAGGAACTGGCTGCGGGATACTGTTTGAAAACAATACACAATTATCGGTCCCTTTACATCAGTATACTAGTATCTTCCATGCGGAATTGCTCGCCATAAAAATAGCCCTTGAGAAATGTGGAAATCTCGAAAAGCAAAACATTTTATTTTGTACCGATTCCCACAGTTCTCTAGTTGCTATGAAAACAAAGTTTACTAGGGATCCACTGCTCCTGGAAATATTAATATTATTAAGTAATATAGCCAGTAAAGGAAGTATTGTTAAATTTCTCTGGGTGCCAGGGAATACTTCCATTGAAGGAAATGAAAAAACCGATGTATTGGCGAGGCAGGCTTCGTCTTTAGCGGCTGATCCTGCCTCTCCATTACATATCGGCTACTATAAACTATTCCAAGAAGAATACAGTAGTAAAGACACATTTCTAGCGAACATCGAGAGTTCTGTTACGACGAAGACTATTACTGCTGGTATGCACAGGCGTGAGGACGTGGTAATGACCCGATTACGGATCGGTCATACCCGCCTCACGCACCCTCCGGTAGGACGCCTCCTACCCTCTGGTAGGACGCCGCCGGCCACAATGCGAGCACTGTGACAGCATTCTTGATGTTGGGCATATCCTAGTGGACTGCCCAGCATTCCAAGATGCTAGAGAGCGGCATCAACTTCCGATTACCCTAAAGGATCTGTTGTCGAAAAAAAAAGCCTCCGTGAAAAAAGTAATAGGATACCTAAAAGACCTTAAAATTTATAATCTGTTGTAATAGCCTGACTATAAAGTGTACATTTGTAAAAAGCATCTAAATTTATTTACGTATTTATTCTGAAAAGAAAGAACGTATTTATTGAATGAGTGCGGTGTATGTTTAGTGTGACTGTATTTATTATGTGTGGTTGTGTTGTTGTATGTTTGCGTGTAAATGTGTAATTAATGTTATGTAAATATGTAAATAGAATTTTAGGTTTAGATGTAGATTTAAGGTTAGATCCGATATTTGTTAAAAGGATCTAAAATATCTTAGGGTACAACTTAACCCCACCCCCAAAAAATAAATAAATAATAGTCCCAAAAATACTATTGACAGTTATGACAACATAAAATATAGAATATTGCTTAATTATAAAACTTGTTTTATCATTTGTTAAAAATAAAACAACGTTCAATGGTGCTAATGACCTAGGTAGTAGAAGCACCTTAAAAAAAAAAATAAATAAATAAAAAAAAAAATAAGCACACATCTCTTTGTATAGGGCAGTGCCCTAAAAACCGAAGTATTCTAACAAATTAATGAATAAAATGCTATAATGCATAAAGCGTTTAGATATCACAAAACGAGAAGACTCTTTGCAAAAAAATGGAAAAACGTTCTATTAATTACGTAGTTTAACAAAGACCGAACTCACTCAAAACCAAAATAATACACTGGATACCGATAACAATAATATTTCTCATAAAGTTCATCAAACCAGTTTATTCAAAACCATATGAATTTAAACGCGTGTTTCCAAGTATTTAATAATTGCAAATTCTAATGAAAAATCACAATGATTTCATTTTTACGTAACAAAATATTTCTATATGTTTATAGAAATATTCATATATTGTCACAAGCAGACACCTCCTGAATAAAATAGAATATGCAAGTTGAACTCTCCTAATTATAACTTTCAAATATCAAATGGATATTCAAAATTAGAGGAATATTTATTAACATAATCCGCATCCAGTTCCCCATTACCATTTAATCTAAACTTGGAATTACTGTGTAAAACTCATTTACATTATTTAAAGAGCATTCATAATGAGAAAAGTTGAAATCATTTTTGATATTTCAAAGCCTGAAATATTTAAATATAAGTTCATTTATTTAAATAAGAAAACAATTTATAAAACAAATATTGGTGTAATATTTCGTCGAAATTCTACTTGTAATTAATTCACATAAAACTCTTTATTTTATGATCGATTGCTTACAACTACTCTTTGTAGAGATATTTGCTGAACGTATGTTTTATGCAATACAAAGTGGGAGGCAGGAAAATGTGTAATGCTGACATTTTATCGAGCATATACCAGGTTCTTCCGGAGTGTAGTCTACACATCCGTCAAACCCAGGACCCTTAAAATCCTAGAATCAATACCGTTTTACGCCTTGCAAGTGGAGCCTTTAGATTAAACCTAGCCAATAGCCTCAATGTAGAATGTGGAGAATTACCACTTGAATACAGGTGCATGCAGAATTGTCTGAAATATGGCTTTCAGATTAAATATTTAAATAGCCAATGCGTCCCGCAATCTCTGCACTAAAAATACCAAAAGCAACAATTGAGGCAACGCCCAATGCTGGTAAGATTTACGATTTATGCACAATACACCTACTACAAACACATATTCAAGTCATACCTTGACAAAAATACAGACACAATGTTTATTTACACCGACGGACCCCAGAGTATCGCCCGATTTGAAAAATATTGTTTTGAGACTTTAATGTTTAATGTTCTGAAATGTTCAAGTTTTCCTATTTATTTTTTTTTCACACTTTCTTTTAGTAAAAATTTAAAAAAAATGGATTTTAATTATGAAATGTATTGAAGGAGGACCAAAAAAGAAATTAAAAAGGGACCAATCGAAGCTCGCTCAAAAATTACCTTCAAATCGGCATCGCGTTGACTTGGCATTGGACTTCACTAGGAAAATCGTATTTTTGGCCCATTTCAGAAACTTTTCTTCGCATAAACACTCTTCGATATCATTTATGATTAGTTAAGGAAGAATCACTTCGTCCTTGCTTATTTCCATACACTGCTCACGACTGATGTAATTCAGTTTAGAGTTAATATTCTTAATATTTTGCTTTCCATGGAACTTTTGGATTTTCGTAAATTTTTCTGTTAATAATCGACCTTAAACTAACGGATTGCTTCGACGATATTCGCTTGTGTCTTTTCTATGGAAGGAGTATTGACACAAAAATCTATATGTGAGTTACTTCCTTATTTCCAAAGAACCTCAGTTCTAATCAACTGAATCCGCAGTTATGGAATGCCCGAAAAAATTTTTTTTTTTAATACTCTCAAAAAAAGCAGACAGAATTTCATTGAACCAACATATAGAAAGATATTTCAAGCTTCTTATGTATGATCACTGAACCTGAAGAAGCCCGACACTTGAATTAGCTTCAGTGCGGTCAATCAACCGTCAGTAGAATCGATCTCTCTACCCTCTTCTCTTCGTTATTTGGACCTTTATTGGAATTCCTTTATCGCCTCCTTTCTTTACCAGTGGTATTTTGCACCACTAAATCCCAAGCTAAGTTTTTTACCCCCACAGAAGTCTCGTTTTCTTTTCGATTTCTTATTAAATTTGGCGCTAAAAGTTGAAGTATCATAAATTCCCTCAATTAAATTTGTTATTCACTTAAATTTGGCGTAGATTTAATAATAAAAAATACAAAATTAAATTACCTCTACATCTGTCATTTATTGTCCTTTACGTGTGCTCTAACGGTCGATCGCGAGTGCTTTTTGAACCAGTCCAGAGAAAACTATTCACAGATATTATTTTAGTAGGTAGGTAACTAAAAAAAAATGATATGAATAAACAACTAAAATTTATTCGATCCACAATCAGGCAACAATAACCCCCTGCAGGAGGCAAAAGGTTGGTTTATGAAAGGATTGCATTGTTTTAAAGCAAATCACTCTTCAGCTGATGAAAATGATTTGGTTTTTTGCATTTTCTGAAATGGGAAAGACTCTTTTCTGCTTGTTAAAGACGATTTGTTCCGGTTGATCAATCGTTTAAGGCAAAGTGTTAACAATACGTTTTTTCGTGACGTTTTTATTATTTATTTATTAAGGGTACACAACAAGGTAATTTACTCTTTAAGCCTATGTGCGAACAAAGCTAATCGTGATGTTTGGTTTTCGAAAAGATAATTTCTCCCTTCATTCTAATTGCTCAATTCAATCAATTTTAAAAGCGGGCGTTCTGGAAAGAGGGCGTAAACGCGCAAAAAATAATGCGTAGTCTGATATAAGTTGTTTTGTAACATTATATTTTTCTGTATTATCGATAAAGTATCAATCATTATAATTCGCAATGAATTTATCAGCATAAATAAACGGGGACTATCATAATTAAACAAGGCTATTGCTGACGAAGGTGTTATTGAGTGATGGTATGAACAGATTTCCAGTTTAAAATACACTTGAAACACCTTATTTCCTTTAAAATAATTTCCATTTTTCTCTAGTTTGATTAATGTTCGCCGTCTCGTGTGCTAAAAGGAAATACGTAGCGAAATAAAATCATACCATAACATTCCTTGAGAGATCATAAACTACGAATAGGGATCTGCAGAGATCCATCTTTCCAGAGTATGAAAGTAGCTGGTGAGAGCGCAGACACCTCGGAGTGGTCTTTATGGTCCTGGGAAGTCGAGACAGCCCACACCTGCCCCGCGAAAAACCCAAGCTGTCTAGGCTCCTTCTGGAGTAATACCTCACCAGCCGCAATAAAACCCACCTAGGGATATCGGAGGATACATAATACATTTCCTGACTCCTTCACGATTTATTTATGGCCTCCATTAAAGAAAATGGGGTTTTCAGCACTCGCTGCAAGATATTTACGTTAGTAGTAATCTCAGGGAGAAAGAATGGCAGTTCCATATTCCAAACATATTATCAAATAATAAGCAACTATATTATAAAAAAGAAGATTTATAATGAGAATAGACAATCTTTTAGCACATTTCGAACTCGGTATTGCACAAAAAAAAAAACAATTATAATTCTCCTTCACTCATGGCAGACTTTTAAAAAATTGTGATCAAGGCGTACGGTAGTGCACCAGGCTAAGTTCACGCTACGTGTATACAACACGAGGTATTAGAGCCGACTTTGTCTACTTGTCTGTTTGGCTGTTTGTTCCTTATACAAATCCCCACCGTTTGACCGATTTTGACCAAACTTAGCACACAGGTAGGTCTTGATACGGGGAGAGTCATCGTCTAGGTCGAAATCTTCTATTAGCTGTATGTTTTCCCCTTATACAAATCCACGCCGTTTGATTCCCTTACAAAAAGTATTGATAACCCCCCTCCTCCCAAAAGAAAAACAGTTCGCCTATCATAGTATTGTGCCAAGTTATAGGTTATTAATACCTTGTCAAGAACCTAATAATACTCTCTCACGTATTTGTTCAATACCAACTTGTCCAGTTTTCGTTGATGGCCACTATAATGATAGAATTTATTATAAAATATCTGGCATTTAAAGACTTAGGCCTCTTTTTTTTCAACGTTAGTTTTTTTTGGGGGGGGGATTATATTTTAACCGATGCTATCACATATATACGCTTTCGGAGTATTGCTAAGCGTTGCAACTAGACTTCTAAGACTATTAAGCCTAGAAGATAGGCTGAATAAGGATCTTTGCTTAACTGAATATGGGGCTAAGTCCATGAAAACTGTGAAAAATGTTGATCTTTTTTTATTACTGTGAAGATTTTTTTTTATAGATATGGCTGGGTGACGTTGGTATTGCATCAAATAGAAAAACTAGAAAATATGTAAAACACCAGGTCTCCACCGCAACTATAATTTTTCAACTTTCAAAGAATGCTCCTGTCTGCTGCTCCGCTTACCTTTATGCCATTTAGAGATACCAGTTGAATCATAACAAGGACGCGCCAAGATTTCTTGGCATTGATTTGGCTGGCTGTTAGTTTGATGCAGTGCCTCTACTGTCTAACCAAATTAATGTCCAGATGTATATATATATATATATATATATATATATATATATATATATATACATATGTGTGTGTGTGTGTGTGTGTAAGCAATGTTAGTAACGATTTGCGCGCCACATCTCCAACAGAAAATGTTTCTGCACCAAGAAGGTCCGATTCTAAGCCGTTTTGCATAAATCGCCCATTTTTTTTATTTACCATTTGACATTAAATAAGTAAATATTTTAGAATAATTTGTAATACGCATAAGTATTGTATCCTATTAAAGTTAACATTAAGTCCTCAGGTGTCTGTACATTATTTCGTTACACACTACGAAAATTGGTTTCTCTTCATTATTTAATTATTCTAATTTCTAGATTAATTAATTTTGAATAACCTAGTAATTAGAAAAATATCAATACATAGTCTAGTAATACAATTCTTCTCTCTGGTTGCTTCTTGTGGTAATTCTACTTTGTTCTCTACTTTTTGTTTAATTGTTTGAAGTCATTTATTTAAAGAAATATCAATCAAGCAATACTAAAGAAAATCGTAATATTTACAATGCATGATTTAAAAATAACAAATGTTATACATAAGATAATAGGTTGTTATATTAATACTATTTATATTAATATCATCCTACCGGATAATATGAATGAACTTTTGACAGATAGCAGTCCTCACATTAACACAATTCTCATACACCTTAGAGAAACAAATATTTACACAAACACATACATATAAGATAAAACATGAAGGACCTGCTGTGAAGTGAAATAATGCGTACACTTGTAAATATGTTTTAAACTTTCAAAATTTTAATTATAATTTATTTAATATATCGTCGATACAAAAGCAAACTAACGAATATGAAAATCACCACTTTTCAGAGTGGAAAAGTATTCATTCATAATTTTTTTTTGGACTGTCAAATATTCGGCAGATTTGACCTTTTGATAGTGAAATACTTTCCCTTTAATAGAGTGAAGTCAGATTGAAGAATTTGCCGTAAATAAGTCCAGCAAAAATTATTAGAGATGGACAATGAAAGATGCATTTTTAGCACTTTCCTCCGAAGGAAAGTAGCTATTGAGGTTGGACTCATGACGGAATTTTTGAAAAATTTCTTCAAATCTTTATCGATCCTACCTAGTAGACACCGAAAATGACCCCCGTTAAAATTTATATATATATATATATATATATATATATATATATATATATATATATATATATATATCTGTGTCTGTTAACACGATAGCGGCCAGAGTTTTTGTTTTTTCGTCACGAAACTTGGTATATAGCATTCAATTAGCAAACGATTGAACGAGTTCGTTAACCACCAAAGTCGGTCCACCGAAAGGGGGGGTTTACCCCGAACCCAAAACACTAATTTGACCATGTCAGCCGTAATATTTGTTATATTTCAACGAAACTTGGTATTGGTTGTGGTAATATAGAGAGAAAAGTGAGATATAAAAATGAACTAAATCGGTTCATTAGAAGGAGGGGTTTAATTCTGACCCACAATACCAATTCGCCACTACCAGCCGTGATTTTAGTTATATTTGGACGAAACTCGGTATTCGTAGTGGTAATCCACAGGTAAATATGTGTTGTAAAAATAAACTAAATCGGTTCATTAGGAGGGGGGGTTTACTCCGGACCCACAATACCAATTCGCCACTACCAGCCGTGATTTATGGTATATTTCGACGAAACTCGGTATTCGTAGTGGTACTTTACAGGTAAATATGTGTTGTAAAAATAAACTAAATCGGTTTATTAGAAGGGGGGGTTTACTCCGGACCGAAATTCCTAATATACTCATACCGGTCGTAATTTCTGCTGTATTGTAACGAAACGCGTTATACATCGTGGGTAACTCATGGGAAAAAAGTGTTGTAAAAATGAGCTGAATCGGTCAATCGGAAAGCGGGGGTTTACTTTGTAATATATTTCAATAGAAAAGCCCGCCAGCCGTAGGGTCACAAAGCCGCCGCAAGGAGCTCTTTCTACCACTAGAGGGACTGTATCCTGTTCCTGCGTTAGATCGAAATACGATAATATGAGGTTTTCTGAATTTATTACGTAGTGTAGTAGGTACCATGTGTAAACATAACTCTGGAAGCAAATTAATAATTGATCAGTTACTCATTACAAATTTAAAAGAGAACTATTCATGTTTTTGTTTTATTTATGTAGGATATTTTAAGCAAATTGTTCTGGAAAGCAGTCTACACTACCCAAATTCTGAGGAAAGTGCTTAGTTATGCAGCTCCTGCGTGACGGACTTTATTTCATATTTGTTAGTTTGCTTTTGTATCGACGATATGTAAATATTAATTACACAGCCACATACACACAAATAAAAAAGGCTCAGACCAAGAGAGCAGACCATCTTTACTATATGTTTTGGGGTCGCTGAATCAGAGTCTCGGGCCAGAAAAAAACTCTGCACTTTTTGTTTAAGGCCCATCCTCAAAAACTCATAATTTAGGATATTTTACACTAAAATAGTTTTATTCAAGTGGTTAACGAAAATAAACGACCGTTTCCTTTGTAATGCCTTTCAGTGCTTGAAAATATTAATTTTTCGAGACCTCAACGAACTCCCATGTGTGGAGCAAAGTTACAGCCCTTTAAATATATGATTTTTCTAAAAAAAAATCGGGTTTTTGCTTATATTTTTTCATTTAATATGTTTTCTGATGCATACAATCTTTGAGTTTTTACACAAAAATTTACCAAGTCTTTGAATATTATTATTTAGGATTCTTTAATGCTAATATCTAAATCATCTTCTGTAGCAAATATGTCGGAAATCTATATATATATATATAAATCTCGTGTCTGTCTGTTTGTCTGTATGTCTGTTTGTTCTTTATACAAATCTACACCGTTTGACCGATTTGGACCAAACTTCGCACATATGTACGTCTTGATATGGGAAATCTCGTAGGCTAGCTCAAAATCTTCTAGGATTCATAGTTTGGAAGTAACGCGTTCGAAACTGTCATATACAGAAGAGTTTATAGTCAGAAATCCGCATTTTCTTTCCAGTGTTGCCCCTCCTTCTAAGAAGAAGTGCACTACAAAACCTTTGTTTGTTTATCTAAGTTAAGGTTTATATTCTCAGAGTTTGGACAAATATCATATAAGATATCATATAATAAAATATCATATTTTTTAAGATTAATTTTCTTAATATCAGATCAGTTTTCTTCATATCAAATCAATTTTGATTTGATTGCCTAGGGCAACACTGCTCTAACCAGAATATAGACTAATATCGTATAAATAAGTATATCATAAAAATGTTCTGTGTTTATCTAATCATAATTTGGACTAATATAATATAATTAAGTGTTCATGTTTTTATTAAGAGCTTTAATAATTTCAATACTTTTGTTGAGAGATAGTTTTTTTATCTCTTTAGTAAAGGAAGGTTGCAATGTCGGTTATAGTATTCGGTTATAGTATTTGAACTTCAAGTGCATTTAAGGCAGCAAAGAATCAGTTTATCTGGACATGTTATAAATTTATAAAACTTGTATTGTAAAATGGACCGTGTCCCTTTGGAAAACATAAGAACAAGGCTAAAAGTATTTTTTAATTGTTTACACTGATGTGGACCTTTTTTTAACTATGAATCTCAAAGGTGAAAAATATTTTGTTTCATTTATAGATGATTATAGTAAGATTGCCCTCATGTTAAATTCTTCATAATTGTTCAGTATTGTTTATTGTTATTTAAGTGTTTAGTGATGAATTCCCTTTGTCGCGGTCTCACTGATGTATAAATAAATAAACAGTAAGATTGCTAGTATTTAAACTATTAAACCTAAAACAGAAGTTTTTCATTCCTTTGTTCAATAAGTAAATGAGGTTGAAAACATAGGAAATAAGAGAATTGGTATTATGAGATGTGACATTGGTAAGGAATATTTAAATAGTAAGAATTACGACTACCAAAAAAAAAAAGGGTATCATAATTAATCCCTATCCCTCATATGTTCATGAATTAAATGGTGTGATTTACTAGAACAATTATGAATATATCTCATTGTTTACTGGCAGAAGCTATTGTAGAAAAAAATGTTGGCCAGAAATGGTCTGTGCAGCAACTTATTTGAAAAATCTCTCTCTAACACCATTGGCAATAAAATACCCTATGAAATCTGTTTTGGAAAGAAACCAGATGTTTCTAACTTTAATTGATATGGTAGTAAAAAGTTTGTTAGGAAACCAGAACAAATAATAACTTCTAAATGGGATAAAAAGGTGAATATGTGCATTTTAATCGGTTATAGTGAAGTGGGATATAAAGTACTTTTGAATAATAAAATCATTGTCGCTAGGCATGTTGATGTTATCCAAGACAACATAAGCTGTATTGGATTGGCTGAGGGTGAATCTGATAAAGTTCAAGCG
Source organism: Gonocerus acuteangulatus (assembly GCA_946811695.1). Classification (NCBI taxonomy): domain Eukaryota; kingdom Metazoa; phylum Arthropoda; class Insecta; order Hemiptera; family Coreidae; genus Gonocerus; species Gonocerus acuteangulatus. The sequence continues at coordinate 119,321,144 of OX328123.1, read as the reverse complement.
ATTGTGATTTTTGGGATAGAGAAAAAGATAGTTTGAAACAAAATAATGCTTGAGATTTTGTTAAAATAAGAAAGTTAAAGATATCAAATGGGTCTAAATGTTGAACAGATGGATGTAGAGACTATATTCTTAAATGATCATTTAGAAGGAAAATCCACCACTGGTTTTCTTATTAGGTTATTTGGTAATGTATTATACTGGAAATCGAGAAAGAAAAAAGATGTTACTGAAGAGTCTACATATGCAGAATATGTAGCTTTAAGTTTAAAGTTCCAAGACTTTCCAAAAAGATAGAACTTTTTGTTTTAAACATAAAGATTTTTTTAAACATTAAAAACTCCTTTGTGAACAATGTCATTTTGTAAAGGACTTAAATTTATGAACTTGAAATTAATTCTCTCACATACATATGCAAATATTATTAAAATATTATATTAAATGTTGTTATATTTAACTTATTTTTTTATTCGCATATAGATAGATGTACACAATAAATTACATAAATGTTTATAATCATACAAATGAATGTATATAAATGAATTAATTTTCACCAAATTTTGAAACATTATTTTATTATTATAAGAGCTGTATGGTTTAGCAACCCTATTAATTTGGGCAGCCTCACTTTAATTTTTTTTTTAAAGTTATTCTTCTTATAATATTTCTTTTGCATGCTATTTTTTTGCAGATAAATTAATGTATTAAAATATTATTTTTATAAGAAGAGGAAGTCACGTGAATTGTGGTGTTCTAATAAATAAATAAGTAATTAAATTTTCCATGCAATTTTTTATTAATTTAATATCCATAATAATTTAATCATTATATTCTGACATATGCTTTCTTTTGTCTGAGATAGTTATATCCTCTGACTGTCACCATTTAATCGGAGAGCTGGTAACGCACATTTCATAAAGTGTTTTATGCACCTTGGAATTTTGGTGTATTGCATGTCGTGGATAGGTAAGGCATATATGTGTATCCTGGACATACCTTGGAACAGCAGGTAATGCACATAGGGGAAAGGTGTTAAAAAAATATGTCACTAAAATGGTATATTATTCAGAAGCAAACAATCTTTAATGTACAATTAAGGCAAGTTGCTTTATTTCTCGAACAGCCACAACTGTCCTGTCCAGATGATTGGTGCTCTCACTCACTCTTACGGTTACACGCAGTGTATTGTAGTCTATCATCGGCTGAATTTATTTTCATGTTTGCTGATTACTAAACCTCACAAAAAGTGTCTGCCCTTTTGTAATTATTTTCAATTATGGTGTTTAAATAGCAGTGTGAAGAAGAGACTTCATTTAATATTACAAAAAACCCACTTCGGTTTTTTTTTTTATATGTATCCCACTTAAAAGTGTCTGCCTTATATATTATTCATTATAGAATGGCCTTAATTTTACATTAAAGACTTATCAGTCCAGTCAACGAACAGTTATAGATGGAAATTTTTGACTTCGTAACTTTGTTTGGGCTGGATAGGAGGTGAACAGATCAAAAGTCCTCGCCCCTAGCCTTTAAACCAGGGGGAGGGGGGTTTAGAAGGCCCCATTTTTCGGGTTTTCACTTATATCTCGGAAACCCTGCGTCCTAGCGAGATGACTGTTCTATAACAAATGAAAGCTGATTAAATTTCCTACAAGTTCTATTCCCTTTTGATATGTTCACCTCCTATCCAGCCCAAACAAAGTTACGAAGTCAAAAATTGTGTTCCAAAAATTTCCACCTATAGCTCTTTTCAAGCATTCGTTGCCTGGACTGTATGGCTTCTGAATAAAACACTATTTTTGGCCCATAGTTTGTTACTGAATACCATGCGCAGTACCTGGTGTTTCAAGGTATGTCCAGCAACCACATACTTAACTTTTTATCTACACTAGAGACCCACTATACCACAATTTCAAGGCACATAAAACACTTGAAAAGTGTGTTACCAGCTCTTGGACTAATTGTTTAAATACGGTTGCAATTCTGGTAAAAATATTGTTGCTCGCCAAGTCAATGTCGTTATTGAAATTCCCAAATACCTGTAATTCATTGTTGTCCATAACTGCAAGAAAAATATCTTAAATTTGTTTTTATTCTTAGAGGCCCCTATTTCCTATGATAGAAGGACTATCATTATAGAAGAGCGCATGAACCATAAAATTTGAAACAGAAGGTTTAATAGAAAGGAAAAAAAAAAGTGAACAAAAATATGTGAAAGTGTATTTGAAACAACAAACTATGTTTTTAAAACTTTCCTTCAGTCAGCTGTTTTGCCCTGGTTGCTAGTGACGCTTGCTAATTTTTAGTGCTTCTTTTTTTCAATTTTAAGTGGTTTTTTCTTTAAATCTCTTGTAATATTTATTAAGAATAGTTTCATTTAAGTGTTTAGATCAAGTTTATGTAGTTTTTCACCTAGTAATAGCCTATGAGGGAAGATATCTGATATTAAAGTTTGCTAACCTGAAGCTAGAGGAGGAGCCGGCTCCATTGTTGGGACAGGAGGCTGCCTTCAATTGTTTCTTCAGCTTCTTCACTCAGGGAGTAGACTTTACATTATAAACAATTCACTTTATTTTTTATTTTCATCATTTTTCTTTGTATTTATATTTAATTTATTTTAGTGCTGTTAATATAAAGTTCATCTTACTCCATGGATATGGAAAATAATATAATTATAGAACCTAAACCCCCGGATCCCGGGGTTTCTTCAATAAATAGCTTTAAATTTGAGTTACCACCCGGTCGGTGGACAAAAAAATTTATTGTTATGAGCTTAGCTCCCAATAGAGAAAATAAAACCTTTCGAGATTTCAGCCCTTTTAAAATTTGCAGATTTATAAAAAGTTTTGGTCCTCATATAAATGTTAAATTTTTGAAAACAGGAATAATACTTTTGGAAATTTCCAACGAAAAAGATTTTATTATCTTGGAAAAATTAAATCTTATGAAAATCATGAAATTCAATTCTCCTTACACAGATCGCTAAATTTTTCCAAAGGAGTCATCACTTGCGATGAATTCCTTCATTGTTCAGAGGATGAGCTTAAGGAAGAATTAGCCAAACAGAACGTAGTTGAGGTAAAGAGAATATTTAAGACGATAAATGGATCAAAAATTCCAACTCCGTCTGTCATTGTTACTTTTAATCGGTCTGATCTACCTGAAAAAATAGTTTTAGATTTTTTAAGTGTACGAGTCATTCCTTATTATAGACCTCTAATCTGTTTTAATTGTTATGGATATCGGCATGGAAAACGTCAGTGCAGAGAACCAGTTTCCCTGTGCGGTCGATGTGGATTAGCAAAGCACGAGGGAGAATGTGAGGCGAAGTGCCTCCATTGTACGGGTCCCCATCCTGCCTGGTTCTCCTCATGTCCGATATATAAAAAAGAAAAACAGATTGAGGAATATAGAAGAAAGCATAAAGTGTCTTATTTCCAAGCAGACAAATCCCTCCAGCCTAGACTACAGGTTCATCCTAGTACCTCTCATAGTTACTCGGAGGTCGCCTCAGCATTACCAACTAAAAATATACTCCTGGAACAATTTGAAAAACTGACATGCCTAGTACAAACTCTTGCTGAAAAAATTAATTATTTAGAATCATCAATAGGTAATAAATCTCCCCAATTAGTTAAAGATAAAATTGAAAATAAAAATAAATCTAAAATTCCTTCTAACCAAAAATTATCAAACACATTAGAAATATCAATAATTCCCGACCCTAAACAGAATATTTCTCAATCAAGCCAACTACCCCTTCCGAAAATAGGAGATAAAAGGACTAGACCTCCTTCCCAGAATTCTACTCCTTCGTCATGTGGCTCTCCAACATCTTCTCATGTGGATGACGGGGATTTGAATCCCAAAATTCGTAATAAATACAAAAACAAAACAACAAAAAAATGAACATCGCCATTATAATAATTGTTTATTTATTTATTAAACAAAAACACATGGTTATGCCTTTTCAATCTCCAACATCAGTTCAATGTGTTTTTCCTTTTCCTTACACAATAATGCTAAATATGTACTCCCAAATGCTTACTATAATTTTTTCTTTAGAATTCTTTCATAACAATTTATTTGTACATGCTCTTAATATAATAGTCATATTAGAGTCTACGTCTTACGTTTATAAAAATATATTTGAAATAATTACCTACATAAATTTATTAATGAATGTGAGTAAAAATAATTACTTCAATATTGCTAGCATCTTAAAAGGTATAAATCTTCAAGTCTTTGATATATTAACTATATTACATATAATTTTTGATTTTCACCTTTTTCCGCGATTTACAGATAATAAATTTGTATTAAACTCTTCCAAGCACATTCCATGACCATTCTGCAATGGAACATTAATGGTTTACTTTTACACAAAGCAGATCTATTGTCAATATTAAAGGAAAAATATTGTCCGTTAATTTGTCTGCAGGAGACACATCTGAAGGAAAATAGCAATTTCACCCTCAATAGTTATAGTCACTTCCGGAAAGATTATTGTCATGGACTTATTGCTAGTGGTGGTGTTAGCGTGTTAGTCAGTCATGATATTCCTTGCACTGAGGTTCCATTGGTGTCGGATTTGCAAGCTGTGGCTGTACGGATATACTCTCATCACTCATTTACAGTATGTTCCATTTATTTACCTCCAGGACAACCTTTTGATGAGAACCAATTAACAGATTTTGTTGCACAGCTTCCCTCTCCACTTTTCTTACTTGGAGACTTTAATAGTCATAGTGGTGTTTGGTTCTCAGAAACAACAGATACTAGAGGGCGTATTGTTGAGTCTTTTCTTAACTCATCTCAATTAGGTGTCTTGAATGATTCTTTTCCGACCCATCTTTGTAGCTCTACAGGAACTCTATCTTCCATCGACCTTTCTTTGGTTAGCCCTGTCCTTCTCCCTCGATGCACTTGGTCCACCTTGGACGACCTTTATGGGTCGGACCATTTTCCAATTCTAATACATTTTCTGGAAAGAAATACTCCCCAGTCTCGTTTACCTCGCTGGAAGATGGACGAAGCTGATTGGGAAAAATATAAAGAAATTACAGATCTTACTTGGGTAGATGTAAATGAGAAATGTATAAATACTCTGACGAAAGAAATTAACAGTACAATATTGTCTTCAGCTGAGGTAGCCATCCCGAGAACTAAACCTCGTAGTAATAGAGTATTAGTTCCATGGTGGAATGAAGACTGCGCTTCTGCTGTTAGAAAAAGGAAAAAATGCCTAAAAAAATTTAAGAAACATCCTTGTTCTATGCATTTAGAAGAATACATTAATAGCAGAAAGCAAGCAAGATTTGTAATTAGAACACAAAAGAGGGATTGCTGGAGGAGCTTTGTTTCTAATATTAATATATGTACAACCTCCACAGAAATCTGGAATACAGTTAGAAAAATAATAGGCCGCTACAAAAGTAGAATGCATCCGCTTAATATCATTAAAACACCAACCGAAACCATAACAGATCCTCTGGAAATAGCCAACCATCTCGGTAGATTTTACGAAACTATTTCCTCTGATTCACATTACTGTCCAGAGTTCCTTCGTATCAAGCAATCAAAAGAATCCCAAAACATGTATATACTTATAGACCCACATCACCCTTTAAATCACCCCATTTCGATTCAAGAATTTGAAGAAGCCCTCAAATCTCGTAAAGACACTTCTCCCGGCCCGGATAATATTTGTATTGGAATGGTTAAACATCTAGCAGAAGAAAATAAACAAATTATAGTAAAGTACTTTAATAAAATTTTTCAGACAGGCAAAATTCCCGAATTATGGACCGAATCAATATCAATTCCGATTCCAAAAAAAAACCAGCCTCCTTTCCTTGCATCTAGTTATAGAATGATTTCACTGACGAGTTCCCTGTGCAAACTATTTGAAAAAATCATAGTCAATCGCCTCCACTGGTATTTGGAAAGTAAAGGTTTGCAGGCTAAGTGGCAGAGTGGATTTCGACGAGGTAGAAGCACGCGGGACAACTTAGTGAAACTCGAGATAGAAATTAGAGAAGCTTTTAGGAAAAAGAGAAAACTGTTAGCTGTTTTTGTGGATATCAAAAATGCTTTTGACTCTGTTTGGAGAAGATTTATCTTGGACTGCTTAAGTGAAATGGGAATACAAGGATATGTCCTAAAATTTATTAAGAACTTTTTATCAAACCGATCGTATAGAATTCGAAACGGAACAGCACTGTCTGAAGAATTTATTCAAGCAAACGGTGTACCGCAGGGAAGCGTCATGAGTCCTCTTCTCTTCTCCGTCGCCATCAATCGAGTCCTGCAAATCATAGAACCTCCAGTAGAAGGTATGCTCTATGCTGATGATCTCGTTTTATATTCCTCCGATCGAAGCACAGAAAATCTTCAGAATAAAATGCAGTCTGCTTTAAATTCAATAAATGAATGGTTCACTGAGCATGGGTTTGAGATCTCCTCTTCAAAGACTTTATCCGTCCTCTTTGCTTCTCGTAAAGTCGACAATCCACCTTTACTCTATATAAATGACTTTTTAATCAAGAATAATCAAAATGCCGAATTTTTGGGCCTAACTTTTGATCGCAATCTAAATTGGGGCTCACACCTAAAAACTCTGAAAGATAAATGTTTGCAGTCAATGAATATACTTAAAATGTTAGCAAATACCTCTTGGGGTGGTGACCGCACAAGTATGCTCATGCTCTATCGAAGCCTTATCAGGTCCAAGTTAGACTATGGATGCATGGCCTATGGCTCTGCCTCCCCGAAAACGCTACAAATGTTAGACACCATTCATCATTCTGGCATTAGAATTGCTACCGGAGCTTTCCGTTCCAGCCCCGTGCTGAGTCTTTACGCGGAATCTGGAGAACATCCCCTTGAAACACGTAGAAATCAGCTTTCTCTTAATTATTTTATATCTATAAAAGCCAATCCTTCCCATCCGCTTAACGAATGTTTTTCGAAACTCAATAATATACAAAAATACAGAAATAGAAGAATACCTTTTACTATCAGAATTCAAGATCTCCTTCAAAGCCTAAATCTCTTAGAAAACCCACCAATCCTACCGGAAATACCATATAATGATGCACCCTGGACTCTGCCTCCTGTTACAATGAATCTTTCTCTAACTAAGTTCATTAAGAAGCAAACGATTCAACAAATCTTCTTACATGAATATAATAAGATTCGTAGCGAAATGCCTTCCTCTTCTGTAGTTTTTACCGACGGTTCTAAAAGCGATGATGGTGTTGGTGCAGCATTTTTGTCCAACAGTGGTTCAGGAATGTTCTCTTTACCCCCTGAAGCATCCATCTTCACCGCAGAATTAGTTGCCATATCCAAAGCTCTCAATACCGTAACCCCTCAAAAATCTAAATTAACTGTTTTTTCCGACTCTCTTTCTGCTCTTCTAGCATTACAAAATTCCTATTCTAAGCACCCAGTAATTGTAGATATATTTACTTCTCTTGCGGCTCTCATTAAAAATAAATGCATAGTTACTTTCTGCTGGATTCCCAGCCACTCCGGTATAAAGGAAAATGAGGAAGTTGACTGTTTAGCGAGAAGAGCCATTAGGGATGGGATTCGTGTTCAAACTATCACATCCAATGATTTTGCCTTATCCGTAAAACGAAAGACATGGGAACCATGGAAAAAGAAATGGTTTACAATAACCGAAAATAAATTGAGGCAACTTAAATCTAGTGTCCAATCGTGGAGGTCGTCGGTGCGCCGGACGAGAAGGGAGGAAATTGTTATAACCCGTCTTCGTATAGGCCACACTAAAGTTACTCACACGTATCTGATGTCAAAAGGTGATTCACCGATATGTGAAGTTTGTGGCACATTAATAACAGTGAAGCATATTCTTCTAGATTGCCAATCATACGCCATGGATAGACAATTATATCAACTAGGGACAACAATTGATGAAATTCTAGGCGATGATTCAACAAATTTAACCAAATTGATAAAATTCTTAAAATCAACAGGTTTATTCGATAAATTATAGCTTTAATAATGTGAGTTCAATATGAAATTAGTTTGAATGAGGAGCGATTCGGGGTGGGGGTGTGGTGGCGTCCGGGGGCCTTGCATCGGCCTCTAGACCAGAACGGTCCCAGCCATGGTGGGATGTGGTGGGTACTAAGGAAGCCATGCTATGTAAACCCAGCACATCCCACGAATAATGCCTGTAAGAGTCTCATCATAGACTCCAAGAGAGTGCTGGTGCTGGGTCCTCGGGCTGTCCTCTCCTCCTCTGCTTCGGATCGTTCTTCTCACCTCACCTTTTTTTTTTTTTTTTTTTTTTTTTTTTTTTTTTCTTGTAACATAATTATTTATTTATTTTTATTATTTTTAATTCGTTTTTATTAAAACAACTAAAGAAATTAATACATAGAATGCTCGATTGACTCTAACGTACCCTATAAAAATGCAAATTATTCATGAATAATCTAGTTCTGTAAATGCGAACCAGCATTATTTACATTGTCTCTTTGGTGAGGTGTAGCTTCTCTCCCTGTCCGTGGCCTGGGTTCCGCCGGGTTCGGTCCTGCCGTGACATCGCTGTACTCTCTGGACTTTCACAGTCCCGGGCTCTGGAGATTGTGGACGCCCTCCCGGGGGAGGGGGCGAGCACAACTCCCAGTAGAGCCTTGAATAAGTTTCCCCTGCTAAAGCATTTTTAGAAAGAGAGAAGTGCGGCGGTGTCGCGGTGGTTCTGGGCTCGGCGGGTGCCCGTTCCATGGGGTGGGTGGGAGGCTTGTAGATTTAATTTTTAAATTAATGCTTTCAATTAAATTCTCAATTTTCCATTTAATGAAATTAAAACAATATATTTTTAATTTATTTAGGAAGTACCTTCCTTTCGTTGGGTGCCCATGACCTCCCGCGGTTGAATGCACCCTTAATTCCAATTAAAAAAAAAAAAAAAAAAACTTTCCTTTTCGCATAAATAACATAAACCCTGCACGACTTACCTACTTTTTCATTCATAAAAACAACTCAGTTACGGATTATTACATGAACAGATAAACAATATAACATATTAATATTATATTTGCGCAAGGTTGAGGTTGGAAAAAAAATCAATGAAAATAAAGAATATAGTTTCAGTTGTAGGGTATTACAACTTATAACTAATCATAACCTTAATTAAATGCCTGATTTGTATTTCTATTTTTCATGAATATTTATTTATGGACCACATATTTTTTTTTCTTTAAAAAAGTTAAACACAGGGAGTTTGGTTTGGATTTTCTTTAAAACGGTATTGCAATTAAAATATTTGGAATCATTTAATTGTAATACCATTTTAAAAGTAAGGGTACTTTTTAAAATAAGGGTACTTTTTAAAAAATAAGGACTCATTTATTTTCCACCCCACTTTCTCTAAAAAAAAAATGGAAAATAAATTTTTCAGCCGAGCTCTCAATTTATTATCTTATATTCTCATAATTTGGACTAATATAATATAATCATTCATTTTTTTAAATATATTATATAAAGTAGGCGTACCATGGAAGCTGGGTTACAACTATTTAATATGAAGCCTGTGTAGCATGGTAAGCCCGACTACAGATATTTAATATAAAGTAGGTGTAGCATTGCACACCGGGTAACAGCTAGTACAATATATAATTATTCTAAGCCCTCTCAATACATATAAGGTTTTTGGACTTTTTCATTAACATATTCATTAGATATTTTGTGTGATACATTTAAAATTAATCTGGTCAACCATTTCATTGTTCCTTTTAGAAAGATACAAGACAAACTTCAAGAACAATAGACCCAACCTTCTACGACTTACATGTTTATAAGTTCTAAAGTGAGCTTGTAGAGACTGTGTCTTTATACATGCCGAGACCGCTTATTAGAGAAACTCCATTGTGTAAAATACAAGCACAACTTCAAGACGTATACAAAGTTAATTGGCAAATAAGATTAATACTTAATAAGCACACTGTATTCACAAACCTACGCGTTTCTCTAAGGACCTTTCTTCGTCCTCCGTCGTTCCGTAAATAAATTAATAATAAGCCCTTGTATACAAAAAGTAGAAATTTCCACTAAGAATGAAACTTTACATTTTATAGCCTTCTCCGAAAATAGGCTCCTTTGGATATTTGGTAATGAAAGATAAAGGACTTCCTCTCATTAAAATTTAATTCAAAAAGAGAGTTCGATAATTTCACTAGGATTTCATTAAAACATCTATATATATATATATTTAAATGTCAGATTTTTGTCTGTTCCTTATACGAATCCACACCGTTTGACTGATTTTGACCAAACTTGGCACACATTAACTCTTCATCCGGGGAGGGCTAGATCAAAATCGTCTAGGACTCACACATCGGAGGTGACGGGTTATAAACTGTCAACCCGAACAGTTACAGAACAGTGAATTGTCAGAAATCCGGTAACGGAATGATTCGTATGCGCGAATTTTTTAGGAATATATTGCAGTCGGTACCGCCATTTGCAAAATACCTTGTGGAAAGGAATATTTTTAACTATTGTCCTTCATCCAAACTTTTTGCAACAACTAATAAATATGAACTTGTGTGCACTCATAAGTGAGAGTTCTAATTTAAGTATATTAATAGTCACTTCATGCTTAGATTTAATGGTTTTTGTTGTGAGTGTTTGACGGCTTATCAACAATTTGGCTATTAACGCCACCCTTTTACTTCATCTATGTTAAAGATGAAATTATCTTCATGATGCTAATGCTATTAGTAGTCGATGTACGAAAAAAAAAGAAGGTGTGGGTTTGACCCTCGCCTCTAGCGTTTTCAATAATTTTAGAATGAAGTTCAAACTATGAAATTCTCGGCGTTGTCTGGTGCTTCAATTACACAGGTCTACAAAAATAATCTTTCTGAAATTTGATTTGATGATTTTGGTCAATCTCTATGCTCCTTGGCGTGCTGAAGCCGAACATGAGGTCAGTCCCTCTCTATCACGTAAGGAAATTGTTCAATCTCAAGGGCAGAGGTACTACCATTAAAAGAAAACAGAATTGGCGAATAAGAGTTTTCATTTATTTCCATGATCTTTTAGTTATTTCAGTGTTGTTTACTGTACAAAATACATAAATGTGTAGAAATAACAGCTTCAGAATTAACAGTGGCATGTTTAGTTATTATTTTTATGAAAACGTATTTTTTTCTCTTGAAAATTTCTCCGTGTTCGTTTCCGGCTATAGGACTCTTCAGATGATTCACGCTGCAGCATCCAACAATAGTCAGCCATCATGTTTACGTTCCATTTGCCCTGATACCTACGTTCCATTTCCTGGATGTCCTGATGGAACCTTTCCCCTTGTTCTTCACTTACTTCCCCTAAGTTTTCCGGAAAATAGTCCACATGCGAATGTAAGAAGTGAACCTTCAAACTCATGTTGCAACCTTGTAATTGAAATGCCTTCAACATGCGTTCCACGATACTTCTGTAGTTGGGATCCTTCACGTTACCAAGGAACTTCTCAACAACATCTTTAAAAGAATTCCAAGCTTCCTTCTCCTTCTCATTCATGGTCTGAGTGAAATGTGGATCTGTGAAAAGTTTCCGAATATCTGGGCCTACAAAGATCCCCTCTTTTAGCTTTGCATCACTTAATCGTGGGAACTTGGAGCATAAGTACTTAAAACATTCACCTTCTTTATTGAGAGACTTTACGAATTGTTTTATCAGCCCTAGCTTTATGTGTAGAGGAGGTAGCAGGATTTTGTCAGAAGGAACCAAACTTCTCCTAATTACATTTTTTTGGCCTGGCGACAGAGCTCCTCGTGATGGCCAGTCTTTGCTGTTCCAATGGGAATTTCTGTCTCGGCTATCCCATAAGCATAAAAAACAAGGGAACTTGGTGTACCCTGATTGCTGACCTAAGAGCATAGTAAGTACTTTCAAGTCTCCACATATCAACCAGTTATGCTCATTATAATGAATTCGTTCGAGAACTAATGACAAATTTTCGTATGTTTCTTTTAAATGTACCGAATGGCCAACTGGAACTGAAGCATAAGTATTGCCATTGTGCAACAAAACAGCCTTTAGACTTCGCTTTGATGAGCCTATGAATAGACGCCAATGAATCGGGTCATATTGTATACCAAATTGACCCATCAGACCAAGAATGTCTTTGCAATAAATAAGATTCTCATCCAGAGCAAAGTAAGGAACAAAAACTGCTTCACGGTGTCGATACCATGAAAAAGAAGTGCCTGGCTGTAATAAATTTTTGTTTTTAAGACGGGAGCCAAGTAACTGAGCTGCATCTTTTGGAAGTCCACGATCTCTCACTAAGTCGTTCAACTCCTGTTGAGAAATAAGCTGAGGTTCATCTTCTGAACTGCTTGCTTTGAACTCACTGTGTACTTCATCGCTCTCCGACATAAAGTCTTCTCTATTAGCTTCCCTATCTATACTGCCCAAGTCACGAGGGGGCTGAGGAACTGTCAATCCAGGACCGTGTGGTACCGGACGACTAGCAGATTCCACATTAGGGTAGTTAATGAGCTTATGATTTTTGGAATTATAGCCTTGAACATGACAATTACAAAAGTAACAGTCATTAACGTGGTTTTTTTGCTCCCTCCACATCATTGGGAAAGCAAATCCGAAAGATTTTAACTCTCCTTTGTACCATAAGCGAAGTTTTTCTACGCAGCTATGGCATACTTTGTGAGGAGCCCACACTTTATCTTGATCTCCTATTCTCAAGCCAAAATATTCATAATATACATTTTTGACAAAACCTGTTATATTTCGTTGGTATTTCTTAACTGTGTACTCACCACAGATAAAACAGAAGTAGTCTGGACTGGTAAAACAACGACGATGAGAAATTTTGTCTAAATGCACTTTCAAACCTTAAAATACGTTCTTAATCACTTTGACACAACTAAGAGACCTCAGTGAATGTGTTCACTTCAGTTGATACTACTGAACTGAGAGAATGAACAGAAATTTAGCACCAAGTTCCTGATACAACAGGTTCAATCTCGTTTAGCTTCAGACGGTGACATCTGAGACCAAACAAGTACGTTCCTGTCTGAACAGGTCGTGCCTAGACACCCTCAGGCCTACAACATCTACTGAGGGAGTCATTGCCTACACCACCTAGTGAAAGATGTCTGTTTATAAAAAGAGAAATCGTTTGGGGGGAAAAAAAAAAACCTACTTCTTACCAAATTTATGTATATAGCAGCAGGTATATTATGTTCTATGGATTTGAAAAAAAATCTGTACGTGATAGAGAAAAACGGACTTCATTCTCGGCCTCAGCACACCGAGAAACACAGAGATTAGCCAAAATCATCAAATCAAATTTTTGGTTGTAGACCTGTGATAACCTGTGTTGATAATTATCAAGGGGATGTTATTAAGGCGTATGAGTCTATAGAGTACCTTGCGTGTAAAAAAATACGATAGAGAAACAGACTAATAAATAATTTAATTCTAAAACTAATTTCGACCGCATCCTTGAGTGTATGTTGGGGAGCTTGAATGCATAAATGCAATTCATAGACGAAGAGTATGTTGTATGGGTGTCACAAGTGGATGAACAATTTAATTTAAACTTGTCCCGTGCTTGGAACACTTTCAATAACCTATTCAGCCTGTTTTTCAGCACCGCTTTTATAATGTGACACCTGCAGGAAAGGTATATATTGGTAGGAGGCTCCCAGGTGAACAAACAGCCATCGCAGTTAATGAGTAGAAGCAACAAGCATCAAATTAAGTGAGCCTTTGACGGTCCTCAACAAATATTTGGCAGGCGCTTTTTGCTTCGAAGACGCGGTATTAAAGTGAAACTCTCAGTTCCACATCCATAGAAAATACCTAATATCCGTTCCGACACGTTGATCCGCCATGTTCAACAGATCGTTCTGATGGAAGGAATGGCTTTCCATTATCCAGGTAATCTCAGCTAGTCATTTGGTTACTTTCACAGAAAACAATACTGAAGGAAGGTGGTAGTAGATGAAAGGGGCTGGTAAGAGCCAAAAGCTTGCATAATCACTTCATTTTATGTATGGTATAAGGTGTTTGTAATGCCACTGCGCTAAAAAAAAAACTAATATCAATAAATGAAAAGTAAATAGTAAATAGAGGAGAGACCAATTCAAGGGATTCGCCTTAGAAAAACCATCAGATTTTTGGAAAAATCTGGCTTCGATTTTTTTAATTACTCTTCCCGAAATTATTAATGTTTGTCATAGCCAAATCCCAACTATTCTTGAATTCTTAATATGTTTAAATATTAAAGCCTTTATTCTTTTAGAATCCTCGCTATTCTTCCACAACAGCTTATTATATCAATCTTATCCTAGGATGTCCTGGACAGCTTCAATTATGGTATTTTTTTTCTTTAATTTGTTTAATGCTTCATTTCATGAAAATGCGAAACCAACCAGCGCCAACATTAATAACAGTTCTAAGCCCGCCAAATGCCGTTGGACGGACTCTGTTCCCGACTATAGTGGAACACGCTTGCAGAAAACGCAAAGACCTACTTCAATGTCCAAGTACAAAACCTCACAGCGTCCCTGGCCGATATTTATTCATTATAAAAGATATTTCCTTATTCTTATTTATTCGAATTATATTTTTTCCGCGGGAGAGAAGCCCACTGTACAAAAGTTTTCATTGAATTTTCCCGCGGGAAAAGTGAGCTGTAAGTATCTAGATAGTGAACAGATAATGTGAGGATCTCAGCAGATCAAGCAAGGTGCCCCCCCCCCTACCCAGTGTTTTATGATCTCCAACCAGATCTTCGAAAGTCACTGAAGCCTCCTAAAAACCGCGGTAACAAGGAATTCGCCCAAGTACATAGTTTCTTCCTAGTTTAAGGCTGCTTTTGGTAAGCGCATATTACCTCCCTCAGAACAATCTATACCAACGAGGTGTTAGCTTCCGGCTGCCGGTTTCTCCACACGGAGATCACAATATCAGCCTGAGTTTACACCCTAACATCGATCTCTTATATTTATGAACAGAGTTATTTATTTATAAACAGTTATTTACTTATTTATTTATTTAATATTAATTGGTTTATTACTTTAATTACTCAAGAAGAATAAATTGTTTTATTTGTATTATTTAGTTACCACAACTTCCATTTATTTATTGTTGGGACATCCTGACCCACGAATAGACAATTAACATTCCCAACAACCTAAATGTGTAAGAGCCATAAAAAGTTTATAATCTTAAAAATTACGATAGTAAAAAATACATTGACAAACCATCTGATGTCATATACATAGCTCTTCTCTAATTACAGACACTTAGCTCAGGTGGTACGTAATTAAAAAAGTGTCCAATCTTATTAGATTCACAACATTTAGAAGATTTATATTTTAAAGAAATGTGTCTATACTCTGAGAATATGTAAAATGGCACAGCTGTATTTACAGCGTTTATGCTAAAGACGCAAGTGGAGCATCTTGCTCTAATTATGCCCTGCTTTCGCTTAAAAGGCTAAGTATTGTACTAATTGCTTGGACTTTTTTCTTTAAGCTACAGATTTAGACATTTGTAACTTTTTTTTTCTTTCTTAAAAAAAATAAAGAAAACAAGACCCTAAAGATGCTTTAGGACTCTTAATCTGATAACGTTTAAGTTGATGATAATTAACCGTTTACTGACCATTTTTCCCATTTGGGTACATCAATTCGAAGATTTTTAAGTCATATTTCCACTTCAGCAAACTTCTTATCAATTTAATTACAATTAAATAAAGTATTCAATTTATCAATTGATTGCTTGTTTATGTTATTGTTTATGCTTGTTTTCCCCTTTGGCGTAAACTAGTGGTAAAACTATTCCCCCATTTTTTTATGCTATTACAGATATATATTTAACTGCATTTGCTGTTAGTTTATTTTCTGAATTGTTATGAGCCGTGAAACTAAGATGTTCCCATTTAAGAACAATGGCTGGTTCGGCTTATGTCGTTGAGCTTGAGAGAGATACCGGGAATCTTTCGACATTTTCCAGATTTCTAATTTCCAGGGTGTTGCCTGCTGTTCACTTTCAGTTTCCATTTTGCCTTTGATAAGTATCTCTTGTTTTACAAGTCTTTTAGGTATATTGTTTTGTAAAATCGTACTTTCAAAAAATAAAATGGATACAGTGTTCCGAACTGTGATGGAAGTAGTAGAATATCTCAGTTATTTAGATCAAATGGACAAATTAAATAACGAATGTAACTGTTAATTATTAGTTCTGAATGTGAAATCCTGTATTAGTAAGTAACAGGCAACTATCCTGACAGACGAAAATTAAACTCTTCAATTTCAGAATTAGCTCACTCAAAAGTACCAACGATTGTTCCAGAAATAAATAATAAAAAAAAAAAAAAACTTCAACAGGCCTACCAATTCATAATCAAAAGAAAACATTTTTTATCAACGGTGCCCCGGAAATTGGATTTATATCCAGCTCTTTTTAATTAAAATCAAACAATACTGGCAGGAAATGGTGGAGAGAGCTGGCTTGAAGAAAGCAAAGAGAACGGGGAAATTCATGAGTGCTTTGGGAAGATCCAATGAAGAGAAGTGCTGTTAGCAGGGCTGAGAATTAGACATTCTTCCCTCATTCTCTAATATGTAAAATAATCCCACTCCAATGAGAACACTGATTATCTCTAAGTGAAAACTAACCATTCAACACATCAACAAAGAGTGTCACAAATTTAAAAAATGGTGACTCTTCTAAGCAGTCAAAAACACGTCTCGCTCTCGTCTCTTGAGACATATTTCAAGCCTCAAAAAGAAGAGATTATCAAATTCTCTTACAAAACTAATAATAGGTTTGCGTTAATATGTCTTCGGGCAGGTTTTTATTGGCAAGTAGGCGTAAGGGATCGAAGAAGTTGGTGTTTCATGAAAACATTTGTTTAAAATGTTTTGACTATTTCTAAAACTAAAATATTTCAGATGAAATGTCGATAGAATCATCGGCGTCGAACAAAAAGTGCTTGGAATTCCAAAGCACCTTAAGCCAATCGAGACGACTATTTTTCTCGAACACGGTCCCTAGGATCGATTTTATTTTATTTATATTGTTGTTTGCTGTGATATATAAAAAACATATTTACTATGGAAATTACCCATTTCATAAGTGAATTCACTTATTGTACACCGGGTGTGAAGCTCGCTCTTCGGAAATTTTTTATTGCAATGAGTGGATTGAGCACCATGTATGGAATGTAATCTGTACTTTAAAGATTTCATTAGTTTAAGAAAAATCATATTTCGACGACTAGTTCACTCATAATAACTGATAATTACACATTACTGTAATTGCAGGTCGTCTTATGCTTCGAAAAGCAATAGCACTCAAGGCGTGCAATCGGTCTCGAATGACTTAAGATAACGCACATCAGTAACAACGGGATTTTTCTTGGGGGTGGGGGTTTACATTACAGCATAAAACTATATACCTCAGCTTAAACCTAAGTTTTAATACCCGTAACAAAAACCATATTTCTGAGAAACAAAATAAGTTGTTGTGTTACATAACATTAACAAGTAAGGGGAAGTTTGAAGAAACATGATTTATTAAATGTCAGTCTTATCGTTATAGAAGGACAGAGAAGGAAGAGTTTTTCGACTTCCTTCGAATCTCTTGAAAGATATGTGGGGAGGGAAGATTGAAAGTAATGAATTGTCAGTGTTGCCAATTGGCAGAGGGAGAATGGATCGAAGGTTGAAAAGGGATTGTGGAGAACATTCGGTTGTCACACCTGTGTCTGTGGTTTCTACCCCCTTACCGCATTCCTTCAATAAGGAGAGCGATGCCAAAGGCCATCCAGTTCTGGCAACCTTACCGGTATAATGCAACATTTTATGGGCTAATAAAGTATTCCAATTGTTGTTGGTATGAACAATTTTCTGTTAAATGCCTCTTCTGATTTCACCAATTTTACGGCCAATGCCCTCGTTGAGGGGTTCAACTGGAAAAGTCAGTGAAACTTTAGTCCAAATGTTTGTGCGCATTGTTTGGGAATTTTTTAAATAGTATCACTAAAAGACAGTTTAACATTTTAATCTTTAACGTTAAAGAAATATTTTCCTTCACTCTATCTACGCTTTCTCGCCTCCTTATAAGTCGATTAGTTAATGGAATCCTTTAAAAAAAAAAATCGTCTTTCACCCGATTCACTAAAAAATCCTACGACTCACAAAAGCTATGTCATTTTAGCCAGTTTCCGTATAATGTCTATATTTGGTGTGATTTGGAAATCCTATTGTAGACACTTCAATACTCGAGCACAGTTTTCCGCGACTTAGGTGGTCTTATGGAAATATAGGCATTGAAATTATTTTGCAAGACACTGATTATGCTTTCGCAGCTTCCATTCATCGTCATTTTACAATTGTTTTCGAGCTACTTAAAAGAAATACGAAAATTCCAAATATATATATATATATATATATATATATATATATATATATATATATATATATCCTCTACTCCCAAAGCAAACAATATTTATCTGTCGGCGCTAATGACCAAGATGTAAATGCGCCGTTAAAAAAAAAAATATTTATCTGTCTGAAGTACCCGAAATAAAAATTCTAGTTGTTTACATTTTTTCTGGAAACCAGTTGCATATCGTCCCCACCATGTCAAACTATCAAATATGCAAAATCTCGTTTTTCGGATTCGAGAGTTAGCTCTTGGATTGCGGACGATATGGTTTATCACAAATTGTCAAAACTCTAACCCCTTTAGAATAGCTATGATTTCCTTAAATAATGTATCGAATAAGACCATTTTTTATATATTACTTCGTCAATGCATAGAATATGTTCGTTCTCTAGTTTGCTCCAATTTGCATACTCGATAGTTTGACATGGTAGGAACGATATATCTCGTTGAAAGTGTTTTTATTTGATTTACAGCGTCAAAATAACATTTGTTCAATACAGAACTAGATCGTATACACTAAAAGAACGTAGAGTTACAATACTGAAATTGACACGAGCAGAGCTCTGGCGTTAAAAATTAATACCGAAAGAAAGTACATAGTAAGTTCTTGAGTTTGTAAGTATTATTACAAAGTTATTTAAAAAAAAAGTAAAATTAAGGCACGCATTGTTCTTAATCCAATCTAAATAGAAAAGTTTTTTAATAATATTGGATAAATCACAAGTTTATAAAGATCTTGAGCTGAGATTTAACGATCAATTTAAAGTTAAATCAGTAAGATTGACCTGATTAGTTCAATACTTCCATGAATGGAGTGGAAACTTATTCAAAGAGGAAAAGTTTTTCTAAGATAACTATAATATTAATCCAGTTAGTAAAGCTAATTCTTTCTTTAAACGAGGTAAAATCCATGTTATCAAGAGGAACGCTCCACTTCACTTTTTAATGGACTTAGCTTAGTTGAAAACTACCTTCCTTATCTAAATACTCGCCCTCGAGGATAATTTAACTTATTACCTGTTTAATAATAAGTTGTACATTAATCTCGAACGAGGTATTTTCTATCTGCGTTTCTCTATAGAAACTTCAAAGCTAATAAGTGACGTGTGTGATTACGTATATCACATTTATTGGTGAATAAAGGAGCAATAAATGTATAGCAGTTCTTCCATGTATTGATTCTTATTAAGAAGAGGCAGGATGTCTACGGTCCAGGGTCGTTTCCTACCTGGGTTGGTGGTTTTTCATTCGAAAAAAAAGGCATGAGCCTTATGCTGCCAACAAAAGGGTGATAAACTACAGATAACCCAAAAATTTTTGTTATAAATAAGTGGAGGGTAAAAGTTAAGTAAATAAAAATGATTAAATAGCACTATCTTCCTACCATCACAATTGCAATCTGACAGGTTTTTAGGTGTAAGTAACAAAAATCGAAGTATTTGGTGAGATGAACATTCAATCCTTCAATACTACTCATTTTCTTATAATCATAAGCTCTGACAGCCAGTTAGCTATTGTGTCGTCTTCAAAAAAAGTATATAACTATACAGGGTGGCCCAGATAAGCGGGCCACAAGAGAAATAACAACTAAACGGGTTGAGATATCAAGCTTTTTCAAAGGGGCAAAGTTGTAGTTCTCGTCAAGATCTACAAAATCGTGCCCTTGGAAATTAGAAAAAAAAAACCACTTCTAAGGGCTCAAATAGGCCTTCGAAGGGAACTGTTTCCTCTTTGCCCATATTTTGCATTATATTTTTAAAATGTACTAACAAAAAAAGGAAGAACCATGCAAACGGGGTTTCGATCCGTAGTTCTCTGTAAAGATACGTTTTCTTTTGCATGTATCCTTGTCTGAAATTCTAAAAAAAAAGGCACTTGAATTTATTTAAATAGCATTTAAAGTCTCTAAGCACAAAAAAATAGTAATTGAAGATCAAACTCCAATTCATCGTATCTGAGACTTCGTAGGACATGCAAGAAGCAGACTCCAGGACTTATGAACGTATGGGGTTCGTTGAAATGGGAGATAGATGGCACAGAATCAGATGTAACTTTAGGTCTGACTACTTTTCACATTAAGGGACACGAAACATGTATCTATCTATATGACACAATACTATCAATTCCAAATTCCTAAGAAACAATATTTTTAGTATTAAAGAAATTATTGAATGGGTCTCTTAATTCATCGAAGAAGAAACATGTAATACGCATATCTCCGATTCATAAACTGCGTCTCAGTAATAATTGTTTAAGAGAAATTGCTCTGCAATATTTTGGAAAAGGCACTTATAACTTCTGTCCAATGATCCTGTTGAATCCTGGCATATAAAGCTTTGCGCTATAATTCAAAAAGACTGCCTCTAACGGTCTAAGTTATTGAAATAAATATACAACAGAAATAATGGCTTTATATGCAGACATAAGCTATTGAAATGAATGAAGTGCTGTGAATTATAGCCCGGCTTTAATGCTTTTGTAGATAAGCTTCTCTGGTCTCTGTGTCCTTTTATCTCTCTGGATCAGAAATGAAGGTCTTCCTCTTGGAGAGGACATACAACAACAAAAAGATTTTCTACTTATAGAGAAAGAAAGAGAAGTAGAATTTTAATTGTTTAAACATTTACAATTAAATAATCTGGCTCATTAAAATACTAAGCTATTAAAGGGTCTCCCCGTGGTCTAGTGGCTAACGCTTTAGATTTTCATGTATTTTCTCACCTAACGGCTCCTTAATGCACCAGGGGTGCCGGCGCTAATGGAAAATTGTCCCTTTTTTATCTACTTACAGAGCTCTACCCGTCCCCTCATATTCACAAGCGACAATGCTCCCCTTACTCTAGAACACATTATCACTGAATGCCACCAATTTATGGAGAAGAGGAAAAAGTGGATGGTGGAGTTAAATTTATCAGAATTATTGGGAGAAGGCTCAAGCCATTTAACCAGTATTGTGACATTTTTGAAAGAAGTCACCTTGTACAGTTTAATATAATTATATGGTCACCGCTAATATAATTTCGACTTCGGTAGAATAATTTGAAGATTTATTTAATTTTTGTAAAATGTAATTTTTTTATGTGTTATTTTGAGAATAAATGGCATAGGATTAGAGAGAATGTGCAGTTTAAAGTTCCTTGGGCACCTCATGACTGGAGGAGATAAAAACATAGAAATAAGGTGTTCGGCTGAATGAAAAGCTCTGCTTAGTTACAGTCTTTTAGACCCCAAGTAGCTCCTGAGTTGAAGAAGAAACTTTGAGTAAACACTTTTTATTAACACATGTTAATCAATGTTAAGTATAAGAAAACAGGCTAACAGAGAGAGGAATGGAGTGGTGCATTTTTCAGATCACAATGAGGGAGAAGAAAACCAAAAAGTGGATACAAGGAAAAACAAGATTCCTTGACATTGCATGGATTATCCATAACGAAAAATGGACTTGGGCAGGCCATCTAGTAAGGGATTAAGAGGGTAAGATAAATGGCCCAAGGTTGTGATAAACTGATGCCCCCGGAACCACAAGAGAAAGAGAGGAAGGCCACCTACTCTCTGGGATGCAGAGATGAGAACTTCATGTGGCGGAGCAGCATGGCAGGGAGTACCTGAAGAAAAGAAAGACTGAAAGTGGCTTATACGTACCTTAATTTACTAAGCATAAAGGAATGTTTACATTATAACTTCATATTCGAATTCGGTAGTTGTTAAAATATGTCTACAGTTCATAGCTTGACTGAAGAAATTCGATACACAGATAGACATAAGTCCACGTGAAACGAGTAACTGATAAGGAATGGGCGAAAATGTCCGCAATCTCTAAATACAGAAATATGATTTTGACGAGACATATTTCAAAGAAAGTACGTAGCAAGCCTACGTCATGTACCTAGTGAATCTTGCTATTCAATCTATAACATCATTTCAAATGTATTGGCTTTGTCAATCAACTTTCCTTCGATTATGCAGTTCCATCATCACAGGAAATAACAGAAGTACCATATCTCAACTTTTCATCGCAGCTCTTTAACAGAGAATTAAAAGAGGAAAAACGCCCATCTTTATAATTCGAGTACGATCATGGCTATGATTTATGTCCATGATTCTTAGGAAATAATCATACAGCAGTTAACTCATTATGACCATTTTCCGACCTAATTATATCTATAACCTTATTTCCAACTTATTCCCTGTGACCATCCATGTGAGGCTTAATTTATTCTGATTAGATAAAGTCCTTTAGACTACTTAGATCTAATCTATAAAAGACTGTTGCTTCGCTGTAAACGGTGCGTTTCTCTTCATCCCTAGCCTAGAAAGCGTTTAGCTTCCACTGCATGATTTATTGGAGCTTCGTGACTAACAGCCATTCCCTATGCAAGGAGAAAATTGACCCTCGTTGAGTGAAGTTGTTAATTAGTCTTGTAGTTATATATTCATTCAGAAATGGCTGATTTATTTCCAGATAGACGCTTTCTTTATGTAAGCTGGAATTCACTTAGCATAAAACACGAGACATTACTTTAAATTCTTAAACACTATCTATTATGGGCAAATTAAAGGTTAAACACAACAAGCTCATTGCAAAGAAAAGTAGGAGTAGCATTCATGAACAAAATTTTCAAACACACACTCATATATATATATATATATATATATATATATATATATATATATATATATATATATATATATATATATATATATATTAATTCTTGTGAAAGATGACCCGATATATATTTTCCACTTTTTCTTGTTTGTTTTTCTGGCAGGGGGTCGATAAAGCAGTACACTCTTTGTTCACATTAACTGCTTTATTTGTTATATTTCGCCCGACATGTTTCGTGCCTTTTCGCACCTCTTCAGGGACTTTCCTATGTAACAATATTTCTTTTGTAAATCCAAAACTTTAAATTGTTTACACTAATATACATATCCTGTCCCTAAATAATTTACATTTCAACATATAATTTTTAAACTTAATCTTAATCCTACCTTATCAAGAAGTCCTCTCGTCATGTTGTCTAGCTTGAGTCAGGCGTAGTACTGAAAAGTCATCTGTGGTAATTTATATGGCTGTTTGTATCGATTCTTTAGCTATTTTCATGGTATCGATTATTGGTGAAATTTGTTTTGTGAGGTTTAATTTATTATACTATGGAAAATTTGGTGCACATTCTTTAAATCTGTTTTTTTATTTATGGCAGTGTTGGAATTTTTAATTATGTAAATATTTTCTTTGATTTTTCTTTTTAAAGTGTTCCTATCTTTATTTAAAATGTGAACGTCCTTAAAGTTAAAGTTATGTTTTAAAGTTAGTGCGTGTTCTGTCAATGTTGTCCTGTTTTCGTTTGTGTCTATGCTTTTTGCGTGTTGCACGATTCTCTTTTGCAATAGCTGTGCCGATTCCCCAATGTAGCATGCGTTGCAATCGTTACATCGAATTTTGTATATATTGTTCTTTGTACTTGTTGGTTTAATTTTATCTTTAATATTGCTAAAACTATTTTCTATTTTGTTCCCATATTTCCAACTTATTTTCCCTACGTCTTTACATATTTGTTTAAGTCTATTGGCTATTGAAGGATGGTAATGAAAAGTAAAAAATCTATTTATTTCATTCACATCTTTGTCATTTTCTTTTGTTAAAACCGGTTTTCTCTTTTGTAAAAATAAATGCTCATTCAAAGCTATTTGCTTATTTAAATTCGTATTTTTCATAAAGAATTTTTGAATACATGTCTGTAATAACTTTCGCTTTTTTGAATTGTTCTGTGATTCGGGAGGTTTATCGATTTGATCTCGTTTGCGCTTGTTTTTATTTTCAGTATCATAATTAAGCAAACCTGAAACTAATTTAATTTTTTTAGGTGGCATTGACTCTGTGATAGTATCAGAATATTTTCTTTTCCTTTTGCATTCTATGTCATTAAAAAAGTCGTCAGATATGCTAAAAATTTCAGGTTTAAATTCATATTTGTCATGCTTATTCGGAAGTTCAGTTGGTGTTTTTGTATACAATATACGTTTTTCTGCCCTTTTTATTTGCTGCTCTATTAATGATTTAGGATAGTTGTTTTCTTGAAACATATTTCGCAATTTATTTTTTTATTTCGCAAAAATACTTAGAGGAAGTTCTGTACAAAGCTGATAATGTCCGATTGTATAAAATATTCTTTTTGAAATTAAGTGGGTGATTGGAATAAAAATTAATCATTCTTGTTGAATGATACGTCTTTGGTTTCCATTTGTATTCAATAAAATTATCCTCATTTCTGATTAGTTCCATGTCTAAAAAGTTTAATCTTTTATCAGCTTCCAACTCTTTGGTAAATTGTATATTATTATATTTGTTATTAAACGTTTCTAAAAGCTTATCCACTTCCTCCTCCTTTACACATAAAATAAGATCGTCTACATATCTGTACAAAAATTGAATCTTAATTGGAACCTCTGAAATGATTTCATTAAGAATCCAATTCATCACTATTCCACTAACAGCAATTGAGAGCGGGTTTCCCATCTGAATTCCGTATATATATATATATATATATATATATATATATATATATATCAAATAGAAACACCAACAACTCCAGGTCTCCACCACAACCATTAGAATAGTCATATAACCTTAAAAAAAAAAAAAACAACAACAAGTTACAATTAATAAAAATCAATTTAATACTAAACCTTAAAAACACACACAATCACGCATGCATTCATACTCACATATAAATTAAACCCCGTACATACACAGCCATCCGTTAAAATTAAAAACCAGAAAAAATATATATATCACAATCGGTACATAAACCTAATGCTGATGTACCCACCCACTTCTCTACTACAGGCGGTTCTCCCGTGTTTTTTTTTTTCTTATTTTCTTCTGGTTTTTAATTTTAACGGATGGCTGTGTGTGTACGGGTCTTAATTTATATGTAAGTATGAATGCATGCGTGATTGTGTGTTTTTAAGGTATTACATTGGTTTTTATTAATTGTAACATGTTGTTGTTTTGTTTTTTTAAGGTTATATGACTATTCTAATGATTTTATTGCTTGATAAACTTGTCTCCTTGTTAAAAATTATATATTTCGTGTTTTTTCTATGCTGTAGAAACACTGATGATGGAGCTGTAGTCTCTTAAAACATGTTTTGACAATAAAATAAATCATTTGTGGTGGAGACCTGGAGTTTTTGGTGTTTCTATTTGATGCATTACGACCACCGTCCAGCCAAAACAATGTCAGGATATATATATAAGAATTCAAAGTAATGTCTCGTGTTTTGGGCTAAGTAATAAAAATACACAGAGTGTCCCGAATTTATATGGCAAAACTTCAGGAGCAATTAGGGGACCAAAAAAATAAGACAAAAAGTCATTTAGAGATTTTTTCGTGTTTTCTTCGGTTTGGAAAAAATCGCAAAACAAGAAACTAAACAAGTTTCCAGTTTTGTACTTTTTTATTCACATTTTTAATGGAAATAAAATGCCATTACGAATTGTTTCAGGAAACCAATCACTAACATTCAATCTCTTGACGATGTACGGTTTCTGCAAAAGTAATTCTTTAGAAGTGGTGTGGGAGTTTGGTCACCGATTCCCAAATAGAAGAAGGCCTAATCGACGAGTCTTTTTGTTAACTTTTAATAGAAGACGAGAGACTGGGTAATTCTTACTTCGTAATGAAGGCGATATTCCCTTTACAAGATGAGGAAACCTTAACCAAAGGAATTATCGTGTAAGGGCTCATGAAAATCCCATATATAGCATGAATTTGCTTTAAACGTTTGGCTTGGAATTTGGAGCAGATTACTGGCGAGTCTATATTTTTATACTCGAAAGATTAAAAAACATAAATGGCTGAACATAAATTATCCACAAGGATGGATTGGAGGTGGAGGAATAGTATCTTGGCCACCTCGATTACCTGATATCTACGCATGGGGAATCTTGAAACTTGATTTTTCTTCTTTTTTTTTTTTTTGTCGTTCTGAAAGGTGTATTCAACCGCGACAGGTCATGGGCACCCAACGAAAGGAAGGAACCTAACTGGAAGTTTAGTTGTTATTAATCAACTCGAGGGAGCAATTAAAAGACCGAATCATATATGCAGTGCACTAAATATCACCAGAACTATGATCAGCTGCAATTTATCAAGCCAGTGCTAGATGTAATGCTTGCAATTCTGTAAGAGGACGACATTTTGAACAATATCTACATTAAATAGATGATAACATAAAAGAAAATAAAATAAATAAAATTAAACGGTATCTCCTAGTATAATAAAAACTAACAAAAAAACCCGTCGATTTGGTCCTCTTCTATTTAGGAATCGGCGCACGAACTCTCAATGCTTTGCCGTTGCAGAAGCCGTACACGAACAATATGTCAGCGTCAAGACAATGACAACGTATTTCCACTTAAAATGAAAAAGTCAGTAAAAAAAATGAAAACCTGCTTTGCGATTTTCTCAAAAGCAAGTATCTAAATGACTTTTTGTCTTAGTTTTTCTATCCTTACGCTCCTGAAGTTTTGCCATTTAAATATTTAACCCTGTATATATATATATATATATATATATATATATATATATATATATAAACAAATAAATATTTACTGAACTTGTTCATTAGCAACAAAATCAGCATATCCGTTTCGCGCAAGTCACAATGTATCAGCCCGGATACACACAAGTCGAGACCACTCGCACGAAGCTAGAGTTGTTTGTGACTCAGGTATTATTTGGGCTTTATGATTGATATATTAGAATGAATCGCCTTGTTTTAGGCTATGCCTTAGAATCACCAAGTAAGGCCTGTAATATTTTCTCTAGGCACAATCTGCAAGCAATGCTTTATACTTTAGTCGTGTGTTCTAAGCTCCCAAGGAGTCCTAAATGCTTCTCGGCTAGTAGACGGAGAATAAGTAAGGCTGGAATGGTGCTTTTCGGAACGAGCTAGTAGAATGGGTGGACTAATTGCGTACTCGTTAAGAGAGGTTAGAAAAAACAGGCGCCCCTCCTTGTAAAATGTCACTTTCCTAATCGCTCCCTGTCGCCCCCTTCCTCTGTGGAAAAATTTCTCTCCTGAGTCCTCTCCTCTACTTCCTCTGCAGCTCATTCTTTGGAGTACGACATATTTAACGCACTAATTACCTATGTAAAATATTAGTAAATAAATATTGAACTAGTACCAATGGGCCAATCTGCATTGCGGAAAGATCTCCGAACCTCTATTCGCATGGCAGTGAGTTCAAGCAAATGTGAATATATGAAAAAATGTTGATCAGGTAAATCAGTCAGCGCTATTGGCCCAGATTTCGGTTCGCCGTAAAAAAATAAAAACAAAAACAACAAAAAATTGAAAGGATTATTCTAAACGTTACAAAATTCTGTTTTCTGCTATTTTGTAATTATCACTAGAAAAATATAAGATGCAGTGCGTTTAAAAAATGTGTTACTCCCAGAAACTAAATGATCTTTTTATGGCTCAACATAATTATTATCCCTAGTGTTGTAACTTGGGCAGCTTAGAATAGAAACTTAATTTTGGCTTCAACGGAATATAACTAAATTTCATGTGCCCTTTTCTATAACCGAGGGTTTACTTTTGAAGGAATTTTACAAGGCGGTTGATTATCTATTTTTGCTCCTTTTTAACCTTTATGAGGTCATCAAAAGTATAAGAAAAGTTGAAAACTAATCACGCCTGTCAATAAATGTTTTTAATACTTAAAATAAAACTACAATTTATATGTCTTAGTTTGCTAAATTTGGAATATCTAAAACATAGTCAATTTCCTTCTTCATTTTTTAGCATCATAAACCAATATTCTAATTTATTCAAGCTTTTATAAAAACGCTTTAAATTAATTTTATTCGAATGACCAGTTTTAAATAGCTCTACAAACTATACCTGAATTAATGCAAAATGATATTTTTTTTCTGTATATGTATGCTTAGTGGAAGGCTAAATTTCAATATGGCCACCTCAACAAGAGAAAAAGATGCTTGAAGTTTTGGTAGTGTTGTATTAATAGTCTTGAAGGCGAAACATTAAAAGTTTCTATTCAATGCTTCAACACAGAAGGATTTACACTCTACTACCCTGAAACACACGAAGCACTTTATAGATGTTTCTTTGAAAATAAGAGGACGGATACTCTTCTTAATCTGGGCAGACCTAATCTAAGACTACTAACAGCTATCTTTACAGAAGACTTCGAACTGCATCGGCTTCTCTATTCCAGGGGCCTGGCCACCCCATCATGGTGCCGGTTATTATTTGAGGACTAAGATACAGGTGTACGGTGCTTGCAGCAGATATATGCCTGCATTTTAGAGCAGACCCCATTGATGATCCAAAGAAGATTCATGATGATCCTCAGGACCGAAGAAGTTCATTGCTGACACAGGTCTGGATAACGAATGGTGGCACAATAGACCTTACACACCTTGGTGTGGTTAATCCTGGACAGACTTCCCGGGATGTCATTTCTAATTCTAAATATAAATCTTCTACATAATCCTTTCCAAATCACACCAGAAATAAACATCTCATGAAAAATCACTAAGATGACGCAGTTCCTGCGGGTAGTACTTATTTAGATTCTACACTCCTCTCCACCGAGAAATACTGGAGAGTGTAATTTTCCTACCATCAATCCAATTCTGACGAGGTTTTTCTCGATTGAAACAACTCCAAACACGCCGCGTGTATAAGTAACACGCCTCTAGGGAATACTCCCAACATTGTAAAACTCCTAAAGCACAGGTTCCATATGACAAAAAAATATCGAATATCTCGAGTACCACTACATATAGTACACTCGTTTAAAACAATATCTCCACGGTTTCCCCTTTAGAATATCCAAATTCCACCAGCGAAAAGCATTATATGGAAATGGGCTAGGATGACGCAGTTCCTATGAGTTCGTCGTTTTTAAGGCGTATTTTACAAAATTACTCCTCCAGGAAGGGAGCAGCATTAATGAAAGCCAGTTCTAAATTAAAAACATTAAGACAATCAAAAGGGATTTAAAATGTAAGTAAAATACAGGAAGTTATTAAATTAAAAATAAATCAGTTTATTTGATACGTTCTGACAGGATTTTCATATTCTGACATTCAAATGACCTTTGGGAAATTTGACGGAAAATAACCAAAACCTGCCATTTCGTTGTGAGGAAATGAGAAGAGGAAACTGTTCAGAGGTGGTAGATGTGGTTTGGAGAACTGGATTGAATTTTAGGCGATGGAAGAATATTTGACATTTCAATAAACCCTTTCCAAGTATTCGTAGGAAATAAGATGGTCTCCCAGTAGTCTTGGAAACCACATATTGACGCTTGTGGCCGATTAGAACTTTGATTCTTTAATGGTACAATTGATTTGATTAATAAGTCATTATGAAAGTCAATCCATTTCTTATGATATACGATAATTCATTTTTAAAATTCGCACTAGTAGGAACTGCAAAACCTTAAGGGTGGGTCCAACCATTAAGTTTTTTTGTTTGTTTTTTTTTTCGTTCAACGGTGGTCATGACCCATGTGGTCGATTTCACCTAAAAAAAAGAAAAAAAAAACCTGAGGATCTTCAGATGTAATGCTTATTTCTCATAAGGTTTAGAAAAAATAGAAGGGAACAGACCAACCTTCAAGTACCGTTATCTTTGATTCAAACGGTCCTATCGAACTTTATGCTCTAATATTTTTTAAGGAAATTTATTAGAATTTTGGATAAACTTACATTTATTAATTTAAAAGCTACTGAACATTTATATATAATAGTTCATATATTAGTCTAGTTTTCCTTAAATGATAGCCGTTTTAACTTGCATACAGTTCATACAGAGCCCCCAAGAATCCTCACCCTAAGGGCCTGAATCTTTAAATGCCATACATTTTAAAATAAATCCGATCGTTACAGCGGCCATCATTTAACGAAAACTCGGAATTGCAAAAATAAGTATAAAACAAGTAAGAGTGTTAGGTTCTTGACTAGTTATTAAGGGCCTAAGCGGCACTGCCGTGAGCTCTGATATCGGTCCCGTAAGAGGCACACGGGCCCAGAGGGGCAGACACTGTAGAGGCATCTGATTCTTGACTATACTGCACACTAGCAAGATAGTGTGGTTAATACAATGCATTACCCAATTTACATTAATACTTAATTTAAACTATGGATGGGGCTAGGGGTGGTCTGGGACATAAGAATATAAAATATTTATTCAAGTGCTCTTCAACAGAGCTAAACTCGCTATCTCTCTCTCTCTCTCTCTCTCTCTCTCTCTCTCTCTATATATATATATATATATATATATATATATATATATATATATATACATTAACGACGGCCATTTTCGGTACGTAGTAGGTAGGATGAATAAGATTTGAAGTCTTCTTTTTTAAAAGAGCTTTCAACCTCAATAGCTAAATAAAGTGAACACAAAAAATAAGAAGGGGAAAAAAAAGTTCAAAAGAACCTTATTATTTTTAAAATATTTCTTGAGAAAAAATTAATCGTCAAAGTACTTACATCCAGAGATGAAAGTGCGAAATGAGACAATGATATTAAGCGAAAGATATTCAAGGACAAATATCCGAACAGGGTCTAAGGCCCAAGGATAATCCGACTTGTATGAAAACCTTCCTTCTTCGCACCTCTTCGAGGTGGGGATAAACTGATTTATAGTCTGCTTCGGATTAAGGAGACTCTGTCTTTCCTACATCTCTACTTGGGGAACCCACGTGTGCCAAGAGATGGAAATCCCTCGGCTTGTCATTTTTCAAGAGAAAAAAAAAACAAATTTACCACGTAAAAACCCTCACAAGCCTAGCGGAATTGATTTCCCTGTAGAAATTACTCTGGACTCTACATATTCTTCTCTTCGTACCTTAAAAAATGTACAAAATGTATTACAATGTGTCCCACCAATTGCATCAATTTTTCTCGAGTTGCAAGAAGTTCAATGAATAAATTTCCAATTTAACTTAGTCATTCTAGAGAAGGTTCGCCTGCGTATCATTAAGCTGTTCGTAGTTCTTAGAGTGACCATATACGATGAGGAATATCATAACAGTTGGACTGCGCAGTCCAAATCTTATGATATTCCTCGTCGTGTATGGGAAGTCCTCCAGGCCAGAGTTGACTATACAGTCCATCGAAGTAGAATGTCTGAGTTACAGGCTTAATTTGTCGGTTATGCTTCACATTAAATGGTCCACTATAACTGCACTGTGCAGTATCTGCCTTGAGGTTTATTAATTTATCGCGTGTGTGTTAGATCCGTTCAGTCCAACCTTGACCAGTCCATATTGGTCGGAGTAAGGTTTGTACATAGTTCGTCTGTTTTACCAGTGAAAGGTTCAAGCTTTTCTCCAATAAGCGTGATAAAAGTCGAAACGTCTGGTTAGTTCCTGTCTTTTCTGTGTTATGCGAGGCTTCCAAGTTAAACGTTTTTCTAGTATCAGTCCTAAATATCTTATTTGCGATTTCTGCAGAATTATAATGTTATTCATAAGCGGGAGATGGTGGGTTCGATCCCCACCGGCGACAGGAATTTTCTCATCTCAGGGCTCGCTGGCTGCACCCTGGATGTCGGCGCTAATGGACAAGAATTGTCGATGCGCCGTAAAAAAAAAAAAAAAAAAAAAAAAAAAAAAAAATGTTTTGGAAGGTAATTCGTGGGTAGCCTGACCTACCCTACCAAGTATCCAAAATAATGGACCAACTATTCATATTTGACTCAGGAAAATATATTCTTGAATTTAAAACTGTTACGTAACATAGACAAAACACTATAGACCCAATAAAATGCAGAAGTCCTTCAGAGATTAAAGGATCGGGTAAAGCAGCAAAAGCATTGGTTCTAAACGAGACTATGTCGATAACGTGCGATTTCAAAGAAACCTTCCATTAAAAGAGGGGAGCCTTGAAAAGGTGGAATTGTTTAATAAACCATTTTCATTATAAAGGCGACAGCTCTATTGGAGGTGCGAGCGACTATAAACGAGCTAGTAATGAAAGTTAGCTTTGATACAAGTTGGTCAACATGCAGTCAACCCTTCGCTCTACAGAATTCATTTCCTTTTCTTCCTTTGTCAAGGATCGGTATAATGAAGTCAAACAGGCCGCTCAGTGTCCACTCTACTTTAATATAACGGTACAAATCCCGCTTCCGAATAGATAGGAACTACACTTATTTTATGTCAAAGTACGTTTTAAAGCGTCCAGCTAATTATTAAGGCCAAGATCCCAAATCCAGCCTTTCAAACCTGAGCTTAAAGTTGGTTGTGGAGCAAAAACTAGCGACTGGGAAATCGTAGTTTCTGTTATAGCTACGATTGAATTCCCAATATAGAATCAAAGTTCGAGTCAACTTAGATAACCCGTTTCGCCAGCAATTAGAGAAGGTATGCTATTCCATAGAGTAACGCAAATGATTTAATATCCTATCGAATAGACTCGGCATTCGACTTAGTATGGAAGAGGCGGCAAGAAACGACATTGTATGCGTTTAGAGAACGGCGCAATACTGGTGAAAAAATATAAATGGACCAACTTGCTGATAACCCCAAAAGAGATAACTAAGATAACCCGATAAAAAACGTCTCATGCTACTTTACGTTTATTGACCTTTGACATTCACTAACATATCAGTGATGTAATTATCTAAGATGTGCTTGTACCCTTTGAATGGTAATAAATAACGCAACTTTTCTGAGTTTCCCATCTACCTAAACAAAAAAATTAAAATAAAAATCTCGATTCTACGACTAATAACTTATTTCCGTCTGTCCTTAGTATGCGCCGTTAAACAAGACATCCATAGCATGCCAAGGATTTAACAAGTCTAGATTTTAATAGCTTATACACAGCCAGTTGATTCAATTACTAAAATACATAAATGCAAACACATTTGAACCTCAGGTTCTTTTTACGGCCTTTGCATCATGTAACACATACCTACATTCCTAGCCAGTAATAGGATTTCCCCTATCTATGATTCATGGGCTTATATAAGGGAGGGACTGAGGGGACAAAAATTTGTTTTGTTGAGCAAATTTCATGTAAAAAAAGAAAAGCTGGTCTACTAGGTGTCCAGAGGACCTTAAAACCCACCATTTTAAACACTAAAAATTTTAAAATCTTCCCTGCACCCCAAACGCCTAGGCGTTACCAGCCCCCCCCCTCCGAAATTATTTTCTATATACGCTAGAGCTATGATTGAGTACAGATGATCTAGGTGAATGACCTACTGTGCATGGTAAATGACCATACCATACAGTGGTGCCGAGAGGGAAAAAAACTCCAAAACCGAACGTGTTCAATCCTGTTTGAACCACCATTTTTTTAAACCTAATTAGTTGTACAATACTGCTCTAATATTGCTTTCCAAATTTATTAATAGTTCTGACCATGAAATACCTTTTTGTTGTTTTCTCACCGAATAAAAATCACACAGTTTTTAGTGAAAAGTAGAACAATATTTTATACCACTTATTTTATTTCTAAAAAATTGGTATTAACTAGGAAGTCTCATGTATATATGTAGCTTTTAAAAAAAAATTTCTTTTTTGCCAAAATCTACCATAAAATTGGTGCATTTAGGTTGTGAAGATATCGGTATTGAAACTAAGTTGTCCTTAGTTTTTTTGGCGTAGGAAATCAATCGGTACTTAGCTATCCTCTCCGCATAGATTTAACTAAAAGTGCATATTTTGAAGATGCTGTCCTATAAATTTCATCTCTGTACTCGGCCATATGTGTGCACAGCCTTATAAAATGAATGTATGCGATTATTTCACGAAAAACGAGTTTACCATTATTATTTTATCCAGAGAGTTGTTAAGCATTTTGTGATAGCAAGTAACTTAACATTAACAGTAAGATCCACCAAATAGCTAATCTGAAACTGTCAAAATGTATCCGTTATAAGCGAAAATTGTAATAAAGTTGATTACGTCAAGAACAGTTAACAGTATTACATTTCTTGTTAATTAATTCAACTAAGCACTCCAAAATACATTTTGAAATATAAATATCTGTACAAATTGAGTAAAATATGAATTTTTTTAATTGAATACTTGCTGTTTGTCAGGGATATCGTAATATAAACCCCGTTTCTCTTCCAAAATAATTATTCTATCGAATTGGCAGTGGTCTCATTTGACTCGGCAAAAATCTTCAAAAATGACCCCGAAATCAGAAAGATTCAAGTATCTAAAGGTTTTTTCCCAAAATCGAGCGTTTCGCACCACTTTGCGTCGTTCGGATAGAAATAGAAAAGGAGAATGTTCTTAAGAAACGCCCTTTGGAAATCATCCTCACCAACCCCACACAATGACTTCAACATCCCTTCTTTGAATACTACAAAATCTCATTTCCTAACCCTCCTTCGGTGGGTTGTCAACCTGTCCTAATCTCTTCGAGATACCCTTTACCAATTAAACATTTTAGGTCTTTTCGTTCAGATAATCGTAGGGTGAATTCATTAAACAGTAATCGTATATGAACCTCCTAAAGGCATTTATATTCAATTATATACAATATTTGTAGTGTATATTTTATTGAATTAGAAGATTTCTGGAACCAGGAAACATCAGGAATACATAAAGAGTATAAACTTATTTCCACAGCACGTAAACTAAAGGAATAACAACGGAGGTAGGAATTGTCAGGGCTCGGTCGTGAATTCTTAATAAAACTACATTTTACATGTGAAAATGGGTTTTATAAGAAACTAGCTGTTCCCCGGCGTGCCATGCTACACCTACTTTCTGCCTATGACTCTCCTTCATTATCAAGATCTACCTGTATACCCAGTTACGTCAAAATTGGTCAAACGGTGTGACTGTCAAGTAATTCGTCAAACAGCCCCAGAGGCCCGCACCACAGCAATTCATAAAACAGCCGTCAGAAGCCAGCACCACAGCCTGCGAGTAGATAGCTCTTATCAAAGAAAGGCCAGCGCTCCTTAGTTAGACAGTGACTGTTGATATAAAATTGAAATAAACTGCATTACATGATTATGTAATGATGTAAAGCCGTCAATGAGTTCGAGTTATTCTAATTATCAAGAACATCAACAAATAAATTTGAGACATTATTCAAAATGGCCGTCAGAATCTGAATGGTTCAGTGTAGCCAATTTTTCTTTTCACCTTTTGAACAAATTTTGAAATTTGACTATTTTGACCTAGCCTAGGAGATTTCCCGTATCAAACCTACCTGTGTGCCAAGTTTGGTCAAAATCGGTCAAACGGTGTAGATTTGTATAAGGAACAAACCGACAAACAGACATACAAGCGATTTATATATATATATATATATATATATATATATATATATATATATATATATAGGTAACGACCGAATAGTTTTATTAAGAAATAACGAACCCTGACAATTCCTACCTTCGCAACGAACAACGATCTCCTCTCAATAAAGGAGTTGGAGAAAATCCTTGTACGGACTAGACATGGGAGAGTGACTCAGTGGCGTATGGGCAGTAGTTGATTCGATCCGACCACTAAATAGAGGCACGGACAAACACCGATCTATTCCAGCTACTCTTTTTCTATGAGCTAAGCATTCACAAGGTCAGTAGAGAAGGGGAAGAATTGATTTCAAGTGGCCAGCATGGTGGGTCGTCAGGAAATGAGCATTGATGGCAAAAATGTCCAACTCCGAAGGAACTGCATCATCTTAGTACTTTCCTTTCATAAATTACTAAAGGAATAGAAGCAGTTTTTGATAAGATTAGATGTTTCTTGAAAAATATAAAGTGATTTTAGCCCCAAAATTAAATTAATTATTTTTTAATTAAAGTAAAATTAAAAAAAGAAAACATCTGTGATGCTCCATTGCTGAAGGAATTTCATGGTTCTGACAAGATTACTTAAGCAGGGTACACACGGTTTGCCAGGCCTGTCAGTTAGGCCTGAACAGTCCATGTGAAAGCCGGTCGCCTGAACGTGTACATATTCCGGCCGTCAGAAAAGACTGTTCAGGCGGCCGGAGGAAAATATGTCTGATCATCCGGCCGACCTGACGAATTAAAAGGCAAGCCTTTACGTGTAAACGTCACGGCCACCGGCTTTCCGGCGGACTGTTCGGGCCAAACTGACAGACCTGCCTGTCCATGTGTTGCCTGCTTTACAAACCAAATTGTAAACTATTACTTGTCAGCTTACACTAAGCGTACTTAGCAGGGGTGGTGTGCACTAATTACACCTGGTAAGCTGTAGTATGTAAATTAGGCCTTAAAAAAAATAAATGCTGTCAATAAACTAATTAAATTATATTTTTATTTATTTCTAAATAAAGCCCAGCAATTCAATTTATCTAATTTCAATAGAGAGCTAAATCAATCTCCAAAGTTGAACTCTTGTTATAAAAGGCGAGTCCTGAATAAACAAGTATAAAAGGAGGAAGTATATTAGCTTTTAATCCTAAGAAAAATTCAGTCAATAACCCCTTTTTTTGTAAACGGTTAAATTTTCCTCGATATGAAGGATGGAGGAGATGGGAAGGGGATCGGGTTGCTTTTTTTCAGGCCCTCATCCCTCCCCGGCCAGAAGAAAATTTAAAAAAGACTTCTCTCGTATAGGAGTAGAGGGTATATTAAAGGTAAAACTCCGCCTTGCCTCCCTTTGCAAGTACGGAGGAAGGGCTGGTGCTCGGTAATGATGTGTGGCAGGGAGGGAGGGGAGATTTTATCTCAGCACCATATTTCCCTGAGCGGTTTTATTCGGCGGAGTCGCTTGGAGGAAGCGATAACGGCAAGAAATAACAAGGAACAGAATAAAGACCAGTACAACAGATACAGGGAGAATAAAGCAAGTCATAATGTATTTCTCTCTAAGGGAATTAGGGTTTCGGAAGCATAAATAGCAGCCGCTCCTCCTGCCATAGTGGTTCACCAAAATAGCGCCACTTTTCCTTATATAAAGCCTTTGGGCAATATATATATATATATATATATATATATATATATATATATATATATATATATATATATTGCACATTTAGAAATTTCCTATCCCAGATATAAAGCTCAAAACCGCTTTCGAAAACCTTTTCGTCGAAGGGGATAGTCTCTTAAGTTGCCACAAAATATATTTGCTGCAAATTAGGTATTCAGATAGTACAGTACTGCGCGCATTAATGCATTTTTCAAACATTTTCTCAAATCGCAACTATCTTGTAACAAAAGTGACTAAATAAATGCAGAATGAGAATTCGGTTTCGTTTTTGGACAGACATGATAACTTTAACACAGCTAAACAATGACTTGTGACAAGACAATGAAGTAAGCCCAACACGAAGCTCTCTAGTCGGAATATTCACCACAACTAACCTCAGGCTTGTGCAAGTTTACCGGTTGACTCATACTACACGGTCAGGCTTGTATTCGCCTGCGCAGCTAGAAAGAAATTGAATTTAAATTCTTCTCCAGTCACCCCTACGGGCCTAAACGTCTGCACAGGTATGACGGCAACGGCTGGCATACACACTGGTTTACCTGCGCAGGCAACCTGTACAGGTAAACCTCTCTGGTATATCGCAACGTGTATGGCCGGTCGTAGCGTCTTATTTACACTCTGCATGAGTCGTAAGAGATAATCACAGTGAACGGAACTCATTTCGCTCATTTAAATTGTAGTGGTTTTACAATTTTAATGGCTTTTCGGATACTTCCGTCGGGCAAGTTAGTTCCTTTAACTAGATAATTAGTTTCTCAAAATGCATGGAGTTGTGTTGGACAAATGGTTCCGCACCATTTTTTTCTTTCTTTTCTGATCTTTTTATATCTGAGATTTTTATGTCTTCATTCGGTATTGTAGATATGAGTCTTCCTTTCAGTCCTATGTATATTTCCCGTAAGAGCTGAACCTTGTATTTTGGGAGCAAGTTATTTGCTTTCAGATTAGTCGTGAAAGTAGTTTTGAGGTAATATTTCTTTAGTAGTTTACCGATTATATATATTACTTATTTAATAAAGAATCAATTGAGAAGGGAATCCTTATTATAAAGTAAGCCCGAAATCCGAAAAGATTTAACGACCGAAATTTGAAAATAACAAGGTAAAAGTCATTGTCCAATACGTAAGGGAAAGAAAAGAAAAATTATTATTAATTACAATTATTTTAATATTTATTTAAATATAGAAACTACATAGTGTTGCATTACGATTTAATATCATTGTAAAATTTCTGACATATCCTTTGAATGTCATTTGTCCGATAGAGAAGATAATAATATAAGGAATATTACGAAAGAAAATTCTACAACTAGCGATATTTAGGTGCCCTTCCTAAAAGCTTCCCAAAGCCTTTACGAATCGGTAACGTTTTCAGAGAGACAATTTATGTGTGCTAGAGGAAAAGCGAATTACACCCCTAAGACATCCTAAGGAAAGGTACTCCCGGAAAGGAAAGGGAGGTTAAGAGCGTCGAGAGACAACCTGAAGGACCTCAGAATAGGAAATAGGGTTTGCTAAAGTGGCGTTAGGAGCTGTTTGACAAACACACTCTGTTTCCTTTAGCCAGAAGGTCAAAACAATACAAGGGTTTACACGGGAAAAAGATGCAGATATAACGTTTCATTATTTAAACGTTCTCATAAAAATACTTTTCATTGGAATATAATGGAATTTTAAATGAAATATTAAAATTTCCTGAAAAACCCTGAGCATAACTTCAAAGTAGCCTATTATGTGTTATAATTGCATCTCTCTGTTACAATAAACAGACGTCCTAATAGACAATTATAAACGGTTTAGAGCGTATTCCGTAAGTGCTGACAAGAAATGTCGCCACCAACGGTCATAGGGAGATTGACCACCGTCATCAGTGCATGGGTGACACCAAGGTATCGTGTCTATATCCGCCTTTTAATCTTGAGGCGAGCAATTCTTCCTCGATTTTACTTAAACCAAGATCTCGAACCGAAGTATTTTAATCATCTTGAGGTAGAAAGTGAATTTCTTTTTTTTTTTTTTTTTTTTTTTTTTTTATTAAGGGCAATATCAACCACAATGGGTCATGGTCACCCTGTGAAAGTAAGACCCAAGAGGGTACTTAACGTATTAAAGTTGTCATTTCATAGTTATTGATGTTGTTGTTTGTTGCAATATGGAGACATTTACAATTACTATAAATTGATATTAGAATAAAAATTAAATAATAATAAAAAACAAAAAAAAAAACGAAATATTAAATAATCATTAAAAAAAACTGTATTTTGTTAGAATATTCTGTATCAGCAAAATACAGTTTTATGTTAAATTTTGTCTGTTAAATTTGTAGCCTCTAGGAATTTAAACAGGT
This sequence comes from Gonocerus acuteangulatus, assembly GCA_946811695.1. Classification (NCBI taxonomy): domain Eukaryota; kingdom Metazoa; phylum Arthropoda; class Insecta; order Hemiptera; family Coreidae; genus Gonocerus; species Gonocerus acuteangulatus. The sequence continues at coordinate 119,281,342 of OX328123.1, read as the reverse complement.
TAATGATTTTTTCTGGATAATCCCCTAGAATTTCGTCTAAGGTGCCATCAATTTTGAACCGATTCCTTTCAGATTGGTATGCTAAGCACTCTGTAAGTATGTGCTTCACCGTGAGGAGGACTCCACAGCTTATTCAGTTGGGTGGTACATCTTTAGACTAGAGGTGTGTAAGCCTTGTCTTAGGACAAGAGTGTGTAAGCCTTGTATGCCCTATTCGCAACCTGGCTAACACAATCTCTTTCCTTCTGGTTGGACAAACTGAAGATCTCCAAGTCCTGGGGGTTCCCTTTATTTCCCTTAGTTTGTTATCAGAAGTTTCCCTCCATGTTCTTTCCCACTGAAGCCAGATTCCGTCTTTTACTTGAGCTAAAACATCGGACCGTGGAATGAATGGATAATGTACTCCTTCCTTTAAACCACTCTTAGCTAATTCGTCGACTCTCTCGTTGCCTGGAATGCCACAGTGGCTCGGAATCCAAGAGAAGCTAGGTAGGCATTTCTTTTGCTGGAGATTATATACGGTGGTGAAAATATCGGCAATTATAGGATGAGTGGAAAATGGATCGGTTAATGAAAATAAAACTGAAAGGGAATCGGAAAATATGGAAAGGGCGTTTCCCTCGGGAATTACGATGGACAGAGATTTAAGTATAGCAACTAGTTCGGCTGTATAAATTGAGCATGCTGGATCTAAAGTAAACTAGCAGGACTGAGAGCCATAAAGATATGCAGCCCCTACTCCATCATTAGTTTTCGACCCGTCTGTATATACATGGCTATCTGCTGGGAGAGTGTTACACATCCGTGTGAATTCTGAAGAGTATTGGGGCTGTGTGTTTTTTAATGAATTTGGATAGGGATAAGCTGATACGGAGTGGGGGCAATTCCCAAGGGGGATTCACTGAGTAAGATTCTTTCATTAAGTTTATCGTTTCTATCTCGAGATTTTCTTTTATGAGCAGGGATCTTATTAAAAAATGTTTTCTTTTACTTCTGTGGTGCAATGGATTTAAGAAATTATTGAATTGTTGATTTAAGGGGTGGAATGAGGAAGCCAAGATAGAAATGTAATATTTTAGAGTTAGCTGGTCTCGCCGAAAATTTAGAGGTGGCTCTCCGGAGTCTGCACATAAGCTTAGTACTGGGCTGGAACGAAAGGCACCAGTAGCAATTCTGATTCCGCCATGATGTACTGAATCCAACATTCGTAAAGAGCTAGGTGACGCAGATCCATGCACCCATAGTCTAACCTGGATCTTATTAAACTCCGGTATAGCATCAACATGCTAGTTCGATCTCCTCCCCATGTTGTGCTGGCCATTGTTTTCAGGATATTCTGCATGTGAAGGCCAGTTGACTTCAGCTCTTTTAGGTGGCTTGTCCAGTTCAAATTTCTATCAAAGAGCAAACCTAAATATTTTACACTGTCACTATACGCAATGGTCTCATCGTTAATACGAAGAGGAGGAGGGTTCTTAACTTTTCTCTGCGCAAAAATTGCACAGACTGTTTTTGTGGGAGATATGGTAAATCCGTTGTTTAGTAGCCATGTGGTAATGGAGTTAAGATTATTTTGTATAATACTTTGGAGATTATGCAAAGAGTGACCAGCGCAGTAGACAACAAGGTCGTCTGCATATAACATAGCCTTAACTGGAAGCTGAACTAATGAGAGGACTGGGTTAGTGGCTAGAGAGAACAACAATGGACTGATAACGCTTCCCTATGGGACACCATTTTCTTGGACGAATTCATTCGATATATGCAATCCATTGCGTATCCTAAATGAGCGATTAGAGAGGAAGTTTATTATAAATTTCAACATATTGCCTTGTACGTCATATTCGATTAGTCTCTTGATTATCAATCTTCTCCATACACAATCAAAAGCGTTTTTTAAATCAATGAAGACTGCTAATAGTTTTTCCTTATTTTCGAAGGCTTGGCGGATATCCATTTCTAACATCACCAGGTTATCTCTTGTGCTGTGTCCTCGTCTGAAACTTGTCTGCCAGGGAGCCTGACGGGAATTACTTTCAAGAAACCAGTGGTAGCCTATTGACTACCATTTTTTTCAAATAGCTTACACAGGGAACTGGTCAAGGAAATAATTCGATAGCTGGATAACTCGTCGCTTGACTTGCCTTTTTTGAGTTGTGGGAGAGAAATAGATGTCTTCCATGCTTCAGGGAAATCAGAGGTTCTATAGATTTTATTAAAAAATGAAAGAATTATTTTTTTATTGTCTATTGATAAATTTTTCACCATCGCTATACACATATTATCAGGGCCAGGAGCAGAATCCTTACGGGACTTTAGTGCGTGAATGAATTCAGTATTCTATTATTATCTAATTCTATTAAATGGGCGATTGAGAGAGTGTAAAGGAGCATCATGTATTTCTATGGCTGATGAGTCCTCAACAGTTTTGAGTAAAACAAAATTAGAATTGTAGTTGGAGTTGGAGGAGATAAACTTAAAATGCGATCCAATGATGTTTGCTATTTCAGTTGGGTCGGTAAAAATTCTACTTTCGGTTTGAAAGTGAATTTCACTGATGGTATCATTTTCCAAAAAATCTAATCATTCTGTAATTCATTTCTCAAAATAAGAAACACTTTGAATTACTTCAGGTAATGTCACAACAACTGGGAAGTCCTGGCCCATGAAGCACAGATCGAATAGCGGAATCTAATGATGGATATGTAACGATGTGTTTAGACTTCAACCTTAATCTAGATAAATTTGGCAAGTAAGTAGCAGTCATCATAGAGTCTGCGAAAGGCATATGGCGAGATACTTTTAACTAGCAAGTTAATAGTGCTACACATTTGGCACAACAGATTTCCAGAGCCTATGTCTTGTTCTAGTCTATTTTGTTGTGTGAATATTGACATAATATTCTCCTCTGAAACAATCCCTGATGTTCCTCCACGTCGCCTCCAAAGGCGCTGGCCCCGAGACAACATTATAACATAACTTCCATATACACTGTATTTGTTCTTTACCTTTTTTTTTTCTTTTGTAAATTAATTTGTGTATATGCTTATGTATGTACATGGGTGTACGTATACATACATATAAGTTGTATATATTGTAAATATATTGTTTCTTAAACTACTGAACAATTGTAAACATAGAAAAAGAGCTACACATTATTACTTATATTTTTATATATATTCTCCCCTCCTATAGATCAATACAGTACTATTTACATGTTGTTCTCTGTACAGGTTGTAAATTTCAATAAACGTGAATATATATATATATATATATATATATATATATATATATATATATATATATTACATAATTTTCAAAGGCAACATTTTCGTTTTGTTTTTTTTCAGGAGGACACCCACAGTAGAAAGGATGTAAATATAAATTCCCTACAATGTTTATATACGAGTAAAACGTTTGTGTCATTTCTATGGAGAGACATTTGTCTGCGAGCGCGATGAAGCGGAAGTGAGCTGCAAACAAGTGTAAAAATTCCCGGGCATGGAAATTTCGGATCTGCGGACATCATCACAATATCACATTCTGGTGGCGAATCCCCTTGTCACCATTCACAGAGCAGACACTCCCACATCCATCAGTACGTTCATTTCAATTGAAAGGATTTAACAATTCCTGTCTCTCATGTATTTGTTCAAGCGAGAAACGGAGGTGGATTTTAATTTTCATAACCTTTTTATATCAAACCGACGAAATTCGAGGATTTTTCACAAAATTTTTGGTGAAAACCCTTCCTTGAATTGGCGGAGTAGGCGATAGGAAAACTTCAAACTATATTTGAAATTCATTTCTTCTCACACGTTTCACACAAATATTTTGTCTCTTCATTAGAATCATCGACTTGCATCATTTTTAGAGCAAAGGCCATTGACATCGATCCAGCCGTAAAATGGTATTATCTAGATTGAAATCTAGTAATTAAAAGTAGATTTAAATCGCTCGTGTTAAATTTTCTCCAAAATAACGATTTTAAAATGATTCAACTGTCGAAGTATACTGTTCCGGATAAGAAAACATTCCACGATTTAGCTAAACCTGCTGTAAAAGATGGATATACGTTTCAATATACTCCGTAGTCCGAAATTTCAAATTAAATGAAAGACGGAATCCTGGCTTCAGTGGAAAACAAAACAGGGGGTGAAACATCTGAGTACAAATTCCGAGAAGCCAGGCCTTGGAAAACTTCAATTTGCAAAACTAGAAAAAGGTTGAACTAAATAAGAGCATACGCGGCTTACTCACAGGTATCTTATGTCTAAAGATGAAACATCCAATTTTATATGCTGTGGAGTCTGCCACGCGGTGAAGTACTTTTCTCATTGCTTAACATAATATTTTATCAACTTATGTTGATATTATCAACGTTTAAGGCATCTATACAACATTTTTCCAGTAAGAATCTCTAACTTGTTTTAATTTCTAGACCCAAAAAATTTAGATGATAAAATTTAATTCTTGATACCTTTTATTATCTTGATTATATCCTAGTAGTATTATTCACTAACACCGTCCTATATTAATACTTGATATCTTACAGTGGCGCAAGGAGTTGATGCAGCGTACGGGGGGGTGCTCCTGGACTGTATTTTCCCATTGTTCTGGTGGAGCATGGTCGGTGAGGCCTGTAAAGCGAGCACATCCCATTTCATGTGCTCCGTTCGAGTACCCGAGTATACCTCATGTTTTTCTCTACATATCTATAACAACATTATCTCTGCCTAAGTCCTCGGTGAATTCAGGCCCTGGACGGCGTTGAGTTCCCGGTGTTAACGCACGCGCTCGCAGCCCAAAGAGCGAGTATCTCTCGTCGCATTTAAGTGAGTCCGAGGGTATATGGCTTCAAGAGATCAACTCGTAGGCCCGTGATTCTGCCGATCACTTCTGCTTCTAATTATATAATTCATCTTGCCAAGCTGTAATATAAAGCCGGGTAGGCTTATATGCAAGACATCTGAGCTTAAAACGGGAGAATATGTTCTAAAAACCAACCCTCACAACTTATTTTATTCTAAAAAATAAATATTTAAAAATCATGTATTACGTTTTTTCCTTATTATATATATATTCCTGATAAAGGATTAAAATTCAGAAGATAAAAGTTGATAAAAAGGCGATTTAATGGGAGAACGAACACATATCCTGTTTGTCAATGTTTACCGAAATATTTGTAGATCAGATATGGAGACAACTTCTCTAAGCAATTGCTTAGAGAAAAAAAACCTTTTTAAAATACTTAAAACAACTTTTTCTGGTTGTAAAAATTCTCTATTCAGGAAACATCATACTATAAATCTAAAAAAAAAATCGACCAATTATCGAAGATCTGAATTAAATTAAGACATCCCACTTTGAGATGTGAAAAATGTTGATATTGCAAAGAGGATCACCATTTTATTTCACATCAGGAAATTTACCTTTTCCTTATTACGGACTATGATAAATATTAAAAAAGACTGATAAGGAATATTAAAAAACTTTTGAAATGTAAATTTAGCCTTTGAGAAGGTTAATTATTCAAAAGTCGCTTGAATTTTTATTATTCCTTTGTAAGGAAAATGCCAACTGTTATCGCTTCATCCTTTCAAATGAAAACATTCTGAAGCCTTCTGAATATTACAAGTATTATGTGGGCTTATTCTACGTAAGACCTCCTAATTCTTTAGTGGTGGCACCCTAATCAATAATGCTAGTAGTTATGAGGCCCTTTAACTTAGCTTGCTAACCAGGTTTACAGAGTTAGTAAAATTTTAAATATTAATAATAACACTCTGCCGGTATCTCGGAATGAATTAAATAAAACTACTTGCCAATTAAAACAATATATTATTATTATTCATTATAATTCTTCATAATGTTGTTATTAATAAATAATTATATAGGTTCTTATAAATTAGTAAAAGAATAATAATAAAAACGTTTGATCCGTAGTAAACTTTTAAAAACATAGTATTTTATTGAATAATAAATATAAGGAGCATATTTCAGGAGTGAATTTACCAACTTTCTAATAATAATATAAGTTTAGCCCAGAATACAGATTTCATTACTTGTTTGAGACACACTTATTCTTTCTAGGCTTATTTATTATTTATTTAAAGTTTAACGTCCATTATTATTAACTGCGAATTTTGGGACGGGTTATCTATAGGTTACCACTCTTTCCTAGGTCAGGATAGGGCTGATGCATTTTCTTTTTTCTAAAGAAATCTAGGCTTATAGCTTGACCACAATCTAAGAAACACTTGGATTTTTTACTTATCCTATACAGTCTTTACATCTTCCTTTTTTATCAGTGTAAGACCTCATACCGGGTTCATTATTTGGCCCATCTTTAATATTTCACAAATATTACATAAACGTAATGACGCCATAAACTTAATGGACTGCAATAATTGAAAAATACAACAGGAGGATGGTTCATGTTTGAAAAGGACTGGATCAGAGTTAGATGTTTTTGCCGAGATTATCTTAATCCCTCTCGATAAGGTGACTCATTATCTAGTTTATACATATATTCCCAGCCAGATATATAATACTTTGTTTTTCAGTCTTTGTTTTTTTCCGAGGCCATTGGGGGTTATGAAATGTCGTAATTCCGCATGCTCACAGGGTCATCGGGATGACATCGGGATGAATAGGCAAATTTCAATCCCCTCCAGAGGGATCAACACCCTAAAATGGAAAATTTTAGGATCCCAAGAAATGTATAAATTTGACTAAATTAGGCAAAAACATTAAAAAAATGTTAAGTTACTCAAGTACTAATCGGCATTCATTAAATTGAATTTCAAAAGATTCCAAAACGAAGAGTACATTTCTAAAGCTCCCGTTATAGCTTAGATTCGAGTAGCTTTACTCCCTTCGCGGAGGGGTAGATGGGAGTGGATTATAAACCACAGGGAGCTGAAGGGGTTATTTTTAATCCCGAACCTACTTAGAATTTAAGAGATGAAGCAGTTACTAACGAAAGGCCGGACCGTCTAATAGAGTTAAGCCGGTCCAACTTAAGCGGCTCTTGAGCAAACTTCGCCAGGATTAAATTAAATCAGGTAACTTATGAGATGCTTCTCCTTAGTTTTAAATCACATGTTATTTCATCGGAATTTCCTCAAATAATTTTCTCCTTCAGAGTTTAATATTATATTCTCTCCGTAAGAAAATACCTTCCATAATTAATTACTAAAATGATGAAATTATTATGTCTCCATTATATAAATATGAGACCTAAACTTATTTTTTGTAATGTATAAAATAAAAGTCCGTCTCGCAGGAACTGCATCATCTTAGCGCGGTTCCGTTCATATCCCTAGTCTAATTTGGAAAGATTAAAATAGAAGCAGTTATTATTTGGGTTCCACCAGTCTTTTTTTTAAATTAATTATTATAATGGCGTGTCAACCCTTAAGGTCACTAACGCCATTCCTGTGTGTAGTAAAGTCTTGAAAGGTCATGATTTACAATCTTACCTGGAAGGGTCGGCAACACTAGAAACTGTCCCTCTGGTGACAAGGTCTTGGAATCCTGGAAATCTATATTTCTTACAATAAATTGTTTTTGTTATTTTACTTAACCTGTTTTATTTTCAAATATAATATCCAACTATATGCAATTAAAAAATAACAAGGAATAAAAAACAGACAAAAAGAACAGTTCGAATGAGCGAAATCAATTACTTTAAAGTTTTAAGCTCTTATTTCTCCGATTGACATCGCCTAATCAAAACTTTCATTAGAAACTTTTTTTTAGAGAATTTAATAAGCTTTCTAATGGTATTCTTCCGTTTACCAAGATTCTCAATCTTTTTTGAGATATTAAGGAAAGTAAAAAAAGTTACTAAAACTTTTTATGTCTGTTAATAAAATATTTTTTCTAACCCTTCCTTAACTCCAAACGTAACCAAAATTTCAACATATTAGTTTTGATGGAAGTAGAACATGCAGAAAATATTTCAACTGAATCCCATGATTCTAAGTACCCAAACCAAAAACGGTATTCAAAAACTATTTTTCCAATTTTCTCGAAAACGGTTAAAGCTATCGCCTTGAAAATGGTTTCATTCGTTTTCCTAACCCAGGAAGCATATAAAACGAGTAATTACAAGCTTATGAACTCAAAAACGCAAGCGTTACGATTTTTTCTGCGCGAATTTCGCCCCAACCGCCATCTTCCAGTGGGCGGATTTTGCTGGTTAACGAACTTGACCTTTCAAATTGGACGACGGATTTTTGTACCAAATTTCATCAAAATCGGACCATCAGGGAAGCCAGAAATGAGCGAACAGACAAATATATATATATATATATATAAATATATACATATATATATATATATATATATATATATATATATATATATATACAAATTTGAACCACCGTTATTTTCGGTCTCTATGGGTTCTGAAACGCGAAATTTTCTAGTCGGCACTTCCGGATTGTTTCATTGTATCAACCTTATAAGCGGGGTTCCTCGCTATGGGGGAGGGAGGAACCGCGCTAAAAACATAACTTCAACATCCAGATCAATGTTTCTTATGTAGGCGGATCAACAGATGCCTCTTCAGGATCCTAACATGATGTGATTCGAAACATGTAGAGCCATTTTTATACATTTTCGATGATGTTCATTTGTAATTTTATTCATTGGTCTTCCGCCTACAAAAGAAACATTGTTATTTTAGGCCACTATTTATTTTAATAATATTTTCATTCGTTCTCTAAGATCGAGATAAACATCGGTAGATTGTATCTATAATCGTTTTTAAAAAATGAATGCGTGTCGGCCGTGATATTCGTTAAATCTACATTTCAAAATAAAAATAAGTTTTAATTAAATTAAATTTTTCGGCTTGCATTTCAAGCCACCATCAGGGCTATCAGGAGAGAAAGAACTCATCCCGTTAGAACTAACCATACAGAAAGTATGGTAATCATAATTAAGCATTAACAATTGGTTAATATGATACATTGTTTTTATAACAACTAATAATTTAGGCGTTTCATTAAAATAATTAAAAATGCCAGTTATGCGTCAGGTTGAATAAATTATTTTAAAATAAGAAGAAAACAGACACAACTTACTTTATTTAGAAGTCTAAAAGAGGAAAAATATGAAGAAAGATGTCATCTATAATATTAAAAATATTTCATTTTACCTAAGACATTACTGTTCTCCTTTTGAATTCTTTTCAAAGGTTTCTTCAAAACCATAGACATTTTTTTATTGTATTTCTTTTTTTATTCATAAATACAAATTTAAAAGTCCGACTCGCAGGAACTGCATCATCTTAGCGCGGTTCCGTTCTTATCCCTAGTCTAATTTGGAAAGATTAAAATATTTATTTATTGATAAGGCTTCGCAACTTTGGCGAATCGCCTGAAGATTAAAATAGATCGCCTAATTAAAACTTTCGTCAGAACATTCTTTGTTGAGCATTTAGTAAGCTTTCGAATGGTAACCTTTCGCTTCCCAAGATTTTCAACCGTTTTCGAGATATTAAGAAATTATAGGAAGTTCCAAAAAACTTTTCATTATTTCTAGCAATAGAAAATTGGTCTCATTTTACCTATCCTGTTTTACACACAAACAAATTTTCCTAACATAAGAAATTACAAAAATAAAAATCAATAAAAAACTAAGGGAAAGAGACAAAAATTACAAAATGAACGACAAAAACCCGTTCATAAGAACAAAACAGACGTATTTGAAGTTTTAAGCACTTATTTCTCCGATTGACATAACCTAATCAAAAATAGTTTTAGAATCATTTTTGTAGAGAATTTAGTAATCTTTCAAATAGTTTTTATCCACTTACCACGATTTCCCAACCGTGTTCGAGATATTAATGAAAGTATACGAAGTTCCCAAAACTTTTCATGTCTGTTCATAAAATATTTTATTCTAACCCTTCCTTAACTCCAAACGTAACATAACTTTCAACATATTAGTTTTAATGAAAGTAGAACATGCAGATAATGTTTCAACTGAATCCCGTGATTCTAAGTACCCAAACCAAAAACGGTATTCAAAAACTATTTTTCCAATTTTCTCGAAAACGGTTAAAGCTATCGCCTTGAAAATGGGTTCAGTCGTTTTCCTAGCCCAAGAAGCCTATAAAAAGAGTACTTACAAGCTTATGAACTCAAAAACGTAAGCGTTACGATTTTTTCTGCGCGAATTTCGCCCCAAACGCCATCTTCCAGTGGGCGGATTTTGCTGGTTAACGAAATTGACCTTTCAAATTGGACGACTGATTTTTGTACCAAATTGCATCAAAATCGGACCATCAGGGAAGCCAGAAATGAGCGAACAGACAAATATATATATATATATATATATATATATATATATATATATATATACATATATATATATATATATATATATACATATATATATATACATATATATATATATATATACAAATTTGAACCACCGTTATTTTCGGTCTCTAGGGGTTCTGAAACGCGAAATTTTCTTGTCGGCACTTCCGGATTGTTTCATTATATCAACCTTATAAGCGGGGTTCCTCCCTATGGGGGAGGGAGGATCTTTATGGAATAAGGCTGATAATAAGGGCAAGATCAGAGATGTTCCACCTTAATAAGAAGCCTTGGCGAGAAGGAGAGAGATCCCGCTGCTCTATGTGCAAGTTGAAAGAAGACGAAGATACTTTCCATTTTCTGGCAGTGTGTCCCGTTCTGAAGGAGTTCAGACTGAGGTATTATGGCAAAACATCTTTTTCTAAGGAAGACTTACGGAAGGAGCTAAATGGGAGAAACTGGGACGTCCTTGGCAAGTACCTCGACGCGATTTATAAGTATCGGCAATTTTTGGTCCAACAATTTAATTATTAGTGGATTTGTGTTTTGATTTATTGATATTGTTGAATATATGTATATATATATATATATATATATATATATATATATATATATATATATATATATATATTATTATTATTATTATTCAGAGTTTGATATATTTATTATTTTGTCTCTTATATATTTATTTATGCTTTTCATCCAATCTGGGTACGCAGAATGCCACTCCAGCTAACGGGCCTTGCCCAAGCTTTTCTTTTGTAAATAGGCATTAATTATTGTTAAAACACTGTACATATTTTAAGAGAAATATATTTACTTATTCATTCATTCATTCATTCATTCATTCATATATATATATATATATATATATATATATATATATATATATATACATATATATACATATATATATATATATACATATATATATATATGTATATATATATATATACAAATTTGAACCACCGTTATTTTCGGTCTCTAGGGGTTCTGAAACGCGAAATTTTCTTGTCGGCACTTCCGGATTGTTTCATTATATCAACCTTATAAGCGGGGTTCCTCCCTATGGGGGAGGGAGGAACCGCGCTAAAAATGAAGGCAACCCGGTATACTGATGTTACGAAATCGTGCTAAGGTGTCTATTTTTTTTTTCTTTTTCTTTTCTCAGTAACTTTTCTTAATTATGACTAATTAGAAAGATGTTCTGTTCTTAAATGAGGAGTCCCAAACTTTTAATCTCAAAACACCATTAACGCAGCAATACATCAAATAAATGCCCCAACATTCACCCACTCCCTGAAATTTAATAAGAAAAATATTTCCTCTTATATTATCAGTTTTGCGGAGTCTAACATCGTCCATTATTGAGGTCAATGTTATTTACAATATAAGTTTTGGAGGAAGGAAAGGGTTGGAAGATGGAAAAATCTCCGCTTTCCCTGGGTTTTAGGGACGGGGTGGGGAAAGGATCGACGAAGTAGATTTACGACTGGGACTACTTTGCCCCCCGAAAGATATCCAGAGTACTCTAACGGAGGGACCCCGAAGCAGCTAAAAAGACGGGCGGAGGCTGGGCCCGTAGCCAAAGGGGGCTCCTGTCATTACCACGCTCACCTGGACTCCAGCCAACTCTCAATTTACTGCTTAATTCTATCTTACCTATTCAGTGTCAGGTCTACTCCAGTCCTCCCCTTGTCTTATTGGCAACCCATTTAACAAGGCTTTTAAATTTTTAAGGTACCTTATGAGAACAGGAAAGACCTTTTAGCAGCAACTTTGCTGGAAGGAGTTCGTATAATGGGGTCATCAAGACCCCCAAAAAAGGCAAAGGTTTCTTCTGACTCTCAATATTTAAAAACAAAAAAAAAATCTTAAATTTTCTGGAAAACGGACCAATACATTTTTAACACACTTATGAGAAAAGTCTACCAAAACCTTCATTCTATATAGCTATTTTAATTGAAGGAGTATAATTATTTTGCCACATATGTAAATTTACTATAAGCAAAAACGATTACTAAACGATTTTCCCTCTTTTTTTCCCTCATACATTATATTCTTACTCTTCTTGGCGTTTATTTTTATTCATATTTTTATTCAATTCATACTATTGTAATTAGACTATTCCTTTTTCATCTGAAACTTTTGTTAAATCTAAACCCAGTTATTAAATGCATTTATTTCAATCTGCATATTTATCCATTTACTTTTAACCCTTTCTGGACGGTGTGCTCTCCAGCAACCTGGTCCGAGCCGTGACTGGCTGGCGGTGAGTTTCTCCAGCAGCCAAGCCCGGGCCGTGATTGGCTGACTGATGAAGGTTTAATTGCCTCGCAAGCCTGAATTTTCGATTGACAAAAAAACATTTCTCAAAAAACAAACCAAAATTGTATATTTAATCAATGATAATGACCGAAAGCCGTTATGGCTCTCTCCATATGACGAGGATGGTTCTCTCCGTAAGAACCATCCTCGTAGCTCAAGGAATATTATTAAAAAGAAATTAGCGAAATCGGTTCAGTTTTTCTCGAGATTTGCGCTTACCAACACATTTAGCGATTCATTTTTATATAATAGATATACAAATACGTTAACTGTTAAAAATATTATAATTGAGAACATATGTTTTTATTTAAAAATGAATTTGCGTTAAGGAAGTGAAAAAGACCCGAAAAGTGTTGTTTTTAGACTTTTTCAGGCAATTTTTTTAAATTTTTCTCTCCGTAAGAACCATCCTCGTACTTCAAGGAATATTATAAAAAAAGAATTAGGGAAATCGGGTCAGTTGTTCTCGAGATTTGCGCTTACCAACACATTTAGCGATTCATTTTTATATAATAGACTAGCTGACCCGGCGAACTTCGTACCGCCTAAGAGTCAATTCGTTACTTTTTTTTTAATACTTATTCTGCTATTTGGGACGCCCGGACAGCTAGTAAGATAAAAAAAAAAAGAAAAAAAACTTAATAAGTCGACAATTACATTATATATAAAAAAGAAAATTATAAAACTCTTAAAATTCTTTTAATAGTCACTAAAAAATCACAATCAAAATTACAATATCAGATTTCTTATTATGATACCTACTTATTATATTTCATCCTATTTTTACTTATTCTAAATTAAGTTTCATTTTTATTCTAGTACTTAATGGTACATGATATTTTTTGTTTCATTACCTGCCGCGTAAATAAACAGAGCAGATGGTTTTCCAACACGGGAACAGGCAACATACAATTGACCATGCGAGAAACATGGGTTTTCTTGATTAATTCCACAAACACTTAATGACTGCCCCTGGGATTTGTTTATAGTCAAACTGAGTTCATAGGTCCAATAGCAACACAGCTGCAGGCACTGTAATGAATTCACAGCAGCTCGATTCAAACTTGCACCATTATTAGTCGAAAGTCGCGCTTCGCGGATTTACATCCTCGTACTTCAAGGAATAAAAAAAGAATTAGCGAAATCGGTTCAGTTGTTCTCGTGATTTGCGCTTACCAACACATTTAGTGATTCATTTTTATATAATAGATACACAAATACGTTAACTGTTAAAAATATTATAATTGAGAACTTATGTTTTTATTTAAAAATGAATTTGCGTTAACATAGTAAAAAAGACCCGAAAAGTGTTGTATTTAGACTTTTTCAGGCAATTTTTTTAATTTTTCTCTCCGTAAGAACCATCCTTGTAGTTCAAGGAATATCATAAAAAAAGAATTAGCGAAATCGGTTCAGTTGTTCTCGAGATTTGCGCTTACCAACACATTTAGCGATTCATTTTTAGCGCGGTTCCTCCCTCCCCCATAGGGAGGAACCCCGCTTATAAGGTTGATACAATGAAACAATCCGGAAGTGCCGACTAGAAAATTTTGCGTTTCAGAACCCCTAGAAACCGAAAATAACGGTGGTTCAAATTTGTATATATATATATATATGTATATATTTATTTATATATATATATATATATATATATATATATATATATATATATATATATATATATATATATATATTTGTCTGTTCGCTCTCTAAATAGAAGACGAATGGTCCGATTTTGATGAAATTTGGTACAAAAATCTGTCGTCCAATTTGAAAGGTCAAGTTCGTTAACCAGCAAAATCCGCCCACTGGAAGATGGCGTTTGGGGCGAAATTCGCGCAGAAAAAATCGTAACGCTTACGTTTTTGAGTTCATAAGCTTGTAAGTACTCGTTTTATAGGCTTCTTGGGCTAGAAAAACGAATGAAACCATTTTCAAGGCGATAGCTTTAACCATTGTCGAGAAAATTGGAAAAATAGTTTTTGAATACCGTTTTTGGTTTGGGTACTTAGAATAATGGGATTCAGTTGAAACATTATGTGCATGTTCTACTTTCATTAAAACTAATATGTTGAAAGTTATGTTACGTTTGGAGTTAAGGAAGGGTTAGAATAAAATATTTTATGAACAGATATGAAAAGTTTTGGAAACTTCGTATACTTTCATTAATATCTCGAACACGGTTGGGAAATCGTGGTAAGTGGATTGAAACTATTTGAAAGCTTACTAAATTTTCTAAAAAAATGATTCTAAAACTATTTTTGATTAGGTTATGTCAATCGGAGAAATAAATGCTTAAAACTTCAAATACGTGTGTTTTGTTCTTATGAACGGGCTTTTGTCGTTCTTTTTGTAATTTTTGTCTCTTTCCCTTGGTTTTTTATTGCTTTTTATTTCTTTAATTTCTTATGTTGTATTTGTAAGGAAAATGTATGTGTGTGTAAAACAGGATAGGTAAAATGAGACCAATTTTCTGTTGTCAGAAATAATGAAAAGTTTTGGGAACTTCGTATAATTTCTTAATATCTCGAAAACGGTTGAAAATCTTGGGAAGCGAAAGGTTACCATTCGAAAGCTTACTAAATGGTCTACAAGAAAGGTTCTAAAGAAAGTTTTGAATAAGCGAAGTAATGTCAGCTTTGGATTTGTCGATTTCCTTCAAATGTCTTGAAACTGTCGAGGCTCCTACTCTGAGTTCTTTGGCATATTCCCTAGTGTTTTTAATTGCTTATAGTAGTCAAATGTATTTGTCAATAAAACAGGATACGTATAATTAGAATCAATATTTTGTTTGTTAGAATTCGATGATGCCGTATGAATATCTAGATTACAGTACTGGTGTTGATTTCGTTCTTTAGAATTATTCTTGGTATTCCCTATTTTCATCTGTTACCCATAGTTTTTTATTGTTAGTAGGTTTTTCTTATTGATTATAGAATATAAATCTATTTGGCTATAAAACAGGATACGTAAAATTAGTGACAATATTTCGGAGATTTCTGAGCGAAATACTTTTAAGATTTTCTACCACCACGAACGGCTTTTTTCCTCTATTTTTATCCACTAGATAGGCTTTATTTTGCATATTATTCTATGTAAGTTTTATTCAGCAGGGGATTCTGATGAAATGTCGTGTTTTTGCTGTGGATTTTAAATACGATGTATCTAAGATTGGATAACATTAGCGAGTCTACATAGTTAAGAACCGACGACGGAGGATTACTTCTTGCTATGATTTAGTCTACATATGTATATTAAGTCCTAAATCCAAAAAATAAACTTCACAACGGTTAGATACTATGAGCGTATATGGCGGTTCAATGCCCGTAGAACACAATGGGGCCGCAGGAAATTTACCTGCTAAGAGTTAATCCTCAAGAGCTGTAAATATACCCCAGGTATCTGCCGACACAAATACAAAGCCTAGGCGGAGAGCACCCCAAAAACACAGATCCAAAAATAGGTTATATACTAAATATTCATAAAGACTACTTAGTTGTAAACCGATTCATCAATTAGCAATCAATAATTTTCAACAAAGGTTATATACTAAATATTGATAAAAAGTATTTAATTAGAAAAAAATCAATATTCCACAAGACTTGTTTTTGGTCCATTTGTGTCTACTCCGTAGACTTAATTAGGTATATTATTCTATTGTAGTTGGGCAACTAAACTTTGTTTTATTTTGTTAAATAAAGTTTTTTTTTTTGACTTGTTATTCGTCAAGACTTTTATTTGTCCTTGTGTATTTACTAGATACGTTTTATTCGGCATATTATTCTATATAGGCTATATTAGGCAGGGTATTCTACTCAATCTTGTGTACTTCTTCTTGATCCTTCTGACATGGGCGTATATAAAAACAATTTCGGGGGGGGCTGAGACCATTTCCAGGGTATGGAATACTAAATATTTAGAGCTTGGAATAGTTTTAGGCAACTAAAACGCTATTGCACGTAAAATAAAATATGTTTTATGAACTAAGTGATCTTATTTAATTTATTTTTAAGGGTTTTACGAGAAGTTTTTATCATCAATTCAAAATTTCGGGAGGGGCTGCAGCCCCCTCAGCCCCCCCCCCCTCATATACGCCCATGCTTCTGTATCCTCTAGAAAGGCTTTATTAGGCATATTTTGTATTGATTTATAGAGCTTTGCTTTAGAATGAGAGCCAGATTCTGTAATTTCCGCTTCTGTGTAAAAGTTAGCTACTGTCGGTGTCCCTGACGCCTTAATATCACTTTTATTCGAGATGTTCGAGAGGATTTTGACAATTTTCACGAGATATATAAAAAAAATAAGTTTATTTCTTTTCTAAGCTTATCAAATGGCACTAGGGACATGAAAGGAACCGCGCTAAGATGCTGCAGTTCCTGCGAGTCGGACTTTATATAATAGATATACAAATACGTTAACTGTTAAAAATATAATTGAGGACACATGATTTATTTAAAAATGAATTTGCGTTAACATAGTAAAAAAGACCCGAAAAGTGTTGTATTTAGACTTTTTCAGGCAATTTTTTTAATTTTTCTCTCCGTGAGAACCATCCTTGTAGTTCAAGGAATATCATAAAAAAAGAATTAGCGAAATCGGTTCAGTTGTTCTCGAGATTTGCGCTTACCAACACATTTAGCGATTCATTTTTATATAATAGATTATTTAGGAAGTTATGAAGGAGTTAGGTATAGCTCTAGTATTGGGAGTATTTACGTATGCCATTGTTTCTCAGTGCTAATGGCCCCAGTAGCAGATTTTTTTAAAAAATATAAAAAATAAAATACGTTCTCTTTGATAAACTAAGATAGAAAGTTATCATTGTTTCTGTTGTCATGTTACATAACGAAGTACCTGAATAAGCCTAAATTAAAGCTCCTTACATCAAATTAACTGTTATTCAAAAGGAAAATAAGAGACTAAAGGTTAACTTCTTTTATTAAGACGGCAAAAGTCTGTAAATGGGGAATTTTCGTGAGAATAAGGACCTTTGCCAGGTGTCCTGGACGGATTCCCGAAATTCGGGGATAGGATCTGAAGCATTTCCACTAATTGTCGGCGAAGGACGATCCCCTCTGCTCTCCCCTTGGCAATAACAAGGTTATCTGAGTATCGTCTTTTTGAAAGCACTTTGTCACATTTTAATGAGGGGTCGAGACTATCAAAAAGTCTTCAATTTTCCTCCCCACTCACCCAATTTACCATTATTTTATTTTAAATAAAAAAAAAAAAGGGCAAAGGAGACCGGAAAAATGCTTTGCCTGTGATATTTGCAATGTGTTTGATAAAAAAAAAAAAAAAAAAAAAAAAAAAAAAAAAAAAAAAAAAAAAAAACTTTCTTGGCAAGTAATACTTACAAGTTACCCTAATCAAATTAGTGAAGATGGAGATAGTTAGCCGTTGCAGAGATACGAAGACAAGGTATAGTTGGGATTCGGCTAGGAGAAAAACGTCAGACTTTCAGGAAGAAATCTGTATTTGGGCGTTTCGAAACGTCCAAATACAGATTTCTTCCTGAAAGTCTGACGTTTTTCTCCTAGCCGAATCCCAACTATACCTTGTCTTCGTATCTCTGCAACGCCTATCTATCTCCATCTTCACTATGAACTTCCCGGGACCGTGCCAATGTGCACCAACAAAAGAAGCGAAAACACTGATCAACCTTATCTCCAAATTAGCAAAGAATTTGGTTAAGAAGAAAGAAGGTCTGATTTTTCTACTAAAGTGTAAGTCGCACCATTTTTTACCGTCACACATTTTTAAAGCCACCAACCACATTAACCCGTGTAACCAATTCTCTCCAGCTCATAAACGGTTTGTAACCGCTAAATAACAATTCCAAAAAAAAAATAATTAATGTAGAAATAGCGAACTTAAACTATGAGATAAGAAAATTGGAATGTCTGTGAGAATCCCAATACAATATGTTAAGAGGGGAAGTTGACCGAACCCTTTTCGATGAAATAGTAAGTTTTATCTCAAACATCACCAACAGTTTAAAATCTAAATTAAAAATCAATTTATTCCAAAAATTTAACAAAACATACCAGATTAACGTTCATCATCCCAAAGGTAAAAAAAAAATGGGTAAAGAATATATCCTCGGTCAACCTCCCCGTACATGTCAATAATATTCTTAGTCTAGGAGATAAGTTTTCATTGCCCCCTAGTTCTAATAATAATGTACCTAAAGTAATTACAGACGTAGAGTATATATTAAAAACCCTACCTTGTAAGGAGGAAGACTTAACCCGCTCCCAAATAGTTAACTCCATCACTAATTTCCTACAAACTCCGTCTCCTAATCCCACCCACCTTTCCACTGACTTCTACAAAGACCTGAATGCCACCAGAACTTTTCTACACTCACATGACAAACAGATCATTTGCACCAAAGCTGACAAAGGGAACGTAACGGTCATAATGGACAGAACAGACTACGACAAAAAAATGAATAACTTACTTAATGACACTAATACTTACACACCTATCCTCAAAGATATCACACTCAAACTGGAAAGGGAATTTAACGATCACTCAAAAAGACTCTTACAATTGAAAGAAAGAGACAAAAAGACCTACAGCCAATTAAATTCGCACAACTCTCTCCCTCCCCGAGCTTATGGTCTCCCTAAAATTCATAAACCCGAAAATCCCCTCCGACCCATCATTTCGAATATTAATTCTCCCTCTTCCAAATTAAGTAAATTTTTGCTCCCCGCGTTAGAAGCATTAAGTCACAATAACCCGTACGATATAAACAATTCTTTCGATCTCATTTCAAAATTATCAAATTTCACCGTACCCCTGGACATATTCTTATCTCATTTGATGCTACCTCTCTTTTTACCAACGCCCCTCTAACTAAAACGTTAGAAATAATCCAAAATAATTGGTCCTCTATAGAACCGCAAAGCCCCCTATCGTTTCAATATTTTGTTGAGAGCCTCAAATTATGCGTCAACAGTGGTTTGGGAAATTGCCTTGTTCCCGACTTATCCTCCATCTTTCTTACCGACTTACTTAACACTTTCGTCCCACTGTTCCCCCAGGACATATCTTTCATTTGCAAATATGTAGATGATCTCCTGTTAATTATAAACCCCGATTGACTAACAGACATACTAAACTGCTTCAACTCTTATCATTCCAGACTACAATTTACGGTAGAGACAGAACAGAACCAACAACTCCCCTACTTGGACTTTCTACTAATCAGACAGACCGACGGCACTATCATCACAAACTGGTACACAAAACCTACTTATTCTGGACGTTTACTCAACTTCCACTCCTCCCATCCTTACCACATGAAAATCAATGTAGTTCGAAACCTTCTTCGCCGCGCCCTTTCTTTATCCCATGAGTCCTTCCACAATGAAAACTCGAAAAGAGCTACCGAAATATTAACACTAAACCAATTCCCCCCCCAACCTTATAAAGCAAATAAAATCCCAATCCTTCAATGCCACCTCCCCCAATACCTCCCTTGACTCCTCCCCCCAGATATTTCGTTCCCTGACATACACACCAGGACTGACTGAAAAACTCACAAAGACTTTAAAAAAAGCCATCCCGTCACTAAACTTTGGGTTAAAAACCACAAATAAACTTACTACATTGTACACCAAACTCAAAGATCCCATTCCCTATGACTGCACCACCCACTGCGTTTACCAAATACCCTGCCAAACCCCCTCCTGTAATGCAGTATACATAGGTGAAACCAAAAATTATATTCACTCCTGCATAACACAACACAAACGGACAATAAAAAACAAAGAAATCCACAAATCCGCCCTCGCAAAACACGCCATAACAAAAAAACACACTTTCAACTTTGACGACACTAAAATACTTTCCACAGAACGAATCACCAGATTTCCGAATGCGTCCACATTAACTTAAACCCCAATAACATTAATTACAAAACCGACAAACAAAACATCTCCCCTGCTTACTCCGCCGTCTTTCATAAATTGTCCTGACCTCCTTTTTATCTTTGTTCCCAGGCTCCAGACAATTTTTCTACTTGTGTGTCCCAAAACTCTTAACACCTTTACAACCCGCTTTTACAACCTAGCAATTGCACTTCTTTCATCTTTACCGACTTACCGCTTCCTCACCCCTCCCCCAGTCAAAACTATAAAACCCCTTGTGTAGTTGCTGTCCCTCATACATTCAACCATGGTTACCTAAGTTGTCCTCGAGCCCCTAGGCATTCTCTAGTGGTACGTATCTATATATTAATTATTATAAATTGTATTCACTTATAGATTAGATTGGTTTTTCTCACTATATGAAAAATGTTCCTTTTTTGTACTGATTAGTTTTTTGTACTGTTTACTTACTACTTTCTACATGGTGTTTACTTTCCAACTACCGTATTTTCATTGTTTAAAAATAAGATTGGTAAAAATTTGTCTTGATGTATATACTACGCTCATTTCTGCCTGTTTTTTACTTACAAGTTGTATATTTATTTATTTTTTACTTATAAGTTGTATTTTTTAGCTGAAGAAGGCTGCCAATGTGCAGCCGAAACGTCCAAATACAGATTTCTTCCTGAAAGTCTGACGTTTTTCTCCTAGCCGAATCCCAAATATACTGTTTCTTTGTTTATTTGTTTGTTCCTTATACAAATCCACACCGTTTGACCGAAATGGGCCAAACTTGGCACACAGGTAGGTCTTGATACGATAAATCTCCTAGGCTAGGTCAAAATAGTCAAATTTCAAAATTTGGTCAAAAGGTCAAAAGTTTTGTTCAAGAAAAATTGGCTACACTGAATGGACGAATAACTGGCGGCCATTTTGAATCGACAACTACTGGCCTCTGTCGGCTGTTAGATGAAGTGCTGTTGTGCTGGCCCCTGCCGGGTATCATTTTGACCTAATTCAAATTCACATCGTTTGACCGATTTTCGTAACTGGGTATAGACAACTAGGTATCAAGTAGATCTTGATACGGGGAGAGTCATAGAGAGAAATTAGGTGTAGCATGGCAAACTGGGTATAAACAACTAGGTATCAAGTAGATCTTGATACGGGGAGAGTCCTAGAGAGAAATTAGGTGTAGCATGGCACACTGGGTATAAACAACTAGGTATCAAGTAGATCTTGATACGGGTAGAGTCATAGAGAGAAATTAGGTGTAGCATGGCAAACTGGGTATAAACAACTAGGTATCAAGTAGATCTTGATACGGGGAGAGTCATAGAGGGAATTTAGGTGTAGCATGGCACACTGGGTATAAACAACTAGGTATCAAGTAGATCTTGATACGGGGAGGTCATATAGAGAAATTAGGTGTAGCATGGCACACTGGGTATAAACAACTAGGTATCAAGTAGATCTTGATACGGGGAGAGTCATAGAGGGAATTTAGGAGTAGCATGGCACACTTGGTAACAGCTAGTAAATAATAAATTTCTTTAAAATTATCTTTCTTGGGACGAAGACGCAACTTTATTGCGTCAGATCGACCCAACGTTCTCACTCCCAGGTTGACTCCGGACTATGAGAGAACTCAGTTTGTTGTATTATGACATAGGACAGCGATTCATGAGTTCGACGCAGATCAAAAAATCACTCAGTTTTGGAATAATTAAAAATACTGTCATCAACATGTTTAGTTTTTAACAGGTATATATCAGTATGGAGAATGATGCCCTCTGGGAAAACTACATTTTATAAATCTTTCAAGCATTGTCATCCATGCTCCTAAACATATAGTGTTATTTGAATGCGTTCATTTGGCATAAAATGAGCTAATGTTTTGATACGAGAACTGTGAGTGGACCAGTGACATACATTTGAAGATAGATTTGGAAGCAGTGCCAAGGAAAGAGTGGAGTACTCACGTCATCCAAGAATGCTCCTATCCAACAACCTCCCTTCCACATGAACACCTTCACCTCTGTGACATTCCCCAAAACTTAAAAATGGCTTCGAGTCATTTTTTTTTTTTTTTTTTTTTCGCACCAGCCTTTTATTCATTTTTATAGTGTTTTTGTTGTTTTGTTTTGTTTTGTTTTTACAATTTTTCATGCTAATTGTCTCTTAGCATTTTCTCATTCAATTTATGATTTGTATAAGATTTGAAGCTTCAATATCATTGAACATTAATTCAAGTTAAAAATTATAATCGTAGCTTAAGACCATGATATTAAAAACTTATGGTGCACCCTACGTGAAATCGTTTGAGAAAGAGGCACACTCAAAATGAGAAAAGATTAGTGTCCAACATTACAAAGAATGTCCTAAGGGGTCATTCCATATCAAGTGATCCAAAGTTTCTCCCCTCACATTTTTGGATTTTTTTAAAATTTCGCTCATCAATAGTACCCCATACGACAATTAAAAATCAAAATTTTTAGAAATTTATCTTTATTAGTTTTTGAGTTATAAAACTTTAAGTTCTTTAGAAAAGCACATTTTTGGACAGACCCTTGATCATAAAATCGACCATAACTCCCAAACTAATAGAGCTAGAAAGGTGAGGTAAAAAGCATTCGTTAGAGTATTAAATGTTGATTAATGTGATATATATCATGACTTATTTATAAAAATTAAAATTTTAAGGTAATTTTTAAAACTTTAAAATTTAAATTTCTCTTAAAACGTATGTTTAAAAATTTTCAAAAAAATTGTAATTTTTTTTCCATATTTTATCTCGGTTTTGTGTAAATTTCAAGCTGGGATCTCAATGGGATCATATTTATTTTAATTATTACCTGTCTGTTGGTACTTCAAAAAATTGAAATTTTTCTGAAAATGAAACAAAATCCATCTAATATATCCACGGTGCCCTCCGCAAACGGCCTAATTTCAAGAATTGAAGAAGGATGAAAAATAAAAGGAAAAAAATTCCTTTAACATTTATCTCGTTTTTGCTTCCTTTTCGAGAAAAACGTAAAAAACTAAAATTTAATTGAGAAATGGCACTCTTTCATAATTCCTATATAGAAATCATTAAAAGTATGTGTTTTATCTTCTACCCCCCTATCCACCCACCTACCTTCCCCCCCCCCCCCCCAAAAAACAACAAAAAATCTTCTTGCTCGAAAAAATTAACTGACGCCATATATAGCTGTAAGTTCAACATAATTTAAAATAGCTAATTTCCTTCAGAGGAAAGTGCTAAAACACAAAACAAAACAAAAAAACAAACTTTGAATTCTTAATAAAAATAAATGTTTAATTCTTAAAACATTTTAAATTTAGCGTTGGACGCATACATAATTATACAATAACAGTTTCTTCTTCTAATAATTCTAAATAATTAATTTAAATACTGTTCAAAGGTTTGGCCCCTTGCAGCAATACAGGCATCACAACGCACATAGACAGAATGGTTGGCATTTGTGCATTGCTCTGCTGTAATCTGTTCCAAGGCCCATCTGATGCGACGGATGAGGTACTTACTCCCTGTCGACTAAATCATTATGTCTCCATGCGACAAATCCAAGGGCGTAAGGTGTACCACGTTCTATCCAACGCCATGGGTCGATAGAGTCCAACCAATTTCGGACAGCCCTCGCGTAGTGGACTGTACAACCGTCGATTTGGAACCAGCTTCCCAATCTCTGTGCCAAAAGGACTTCCTTCAAGAACAACGATAGTTTATTATCGAGGAATGCGTGGAAAGACTCTGCGTTAAGTTGAGGGGTCAAAAAATGGGGACCTAATATGTCTTTGTCCCACACAAAATCATCTGTATTTTTGGGGGTGGGGTGGGGGGTTGGGTGGGGGTGGGGTGGGGGTGGGGTGGGGGTGGGGTGGGGTGGGGTGGGGTGGGGGTGGGGTGGGGGTGGGGTGGGGGTGGGATGGGGGGATTAAAGGAGGTGGGGGTGAGTGGAGGGGGTGGGTTTAAACATATACTTTTAAAACTGTTTATATACTTCTTTTAATAGACGGCTTTTTCATAATTTCTTTTAGTTTTTTGCGTTTCTCTCGAACACTAAGCAAAAACGAAATATATGCTAAAGGACTTTATTTCTTTATGTTTTCGTCTTGCGTCAATATTAGATGGATTTCATTTCATGTTCTGAAATATTTTAATTTTTTTGACGTACCAACAAGATACCAAGGTACCTTTGATTAAGTTATTATTTAAAATAAATATGATACCATTGAGATCCCAGCTTGAAATTTACACAAAACCGAGATAAAATACAAATTTTTTGAAAATGTTTAAGCATACGTTTTGAGAGAAATTTAAATTTTAAAATTTTAAAAATTACCTTAAAATTTTAATTAAAAAGGTCATGATATATATCATATTAATCAGCATTTAATACACTAACGAATGCTTTTTACCGCACCTTTGTAGCTCTATCTGTTTGGGAGTTATGGTCGATTTTATGATAAATTGTCTGTCCAAAAATGTGCTTTTTTAAAAAACTTAAAGTTTTATAACTTGAAAACTAATAAAGATAAATTTCTAAACATTTGGATTTTTAATTTTCGTGTGGGGTACTATTGATGAGCCAAATTAAAAAAAAATCAAAAAGTGTGAGGGAAATTTTTTTCCTTATTTTGGATCAGTTGATATGGAATGACCCTAAGATAAACATATTTATTTACAATAAATCCAATTTATCCTGCTTCTAATGGATCGCTTTAATATTGAATGCCTACGAGTATTAAGCGCCAGTCTGACGTGTCTCTGGTTTTTCTTGATTATTAAACCTTGAAAAGTGTCCAAATATGCTCCTGGTCACAAGGTGAAATGATAATGTTTCTCCTCTAAAAAAAATATTTCGGGTGTCTTGAAGAGGCTTATAGTGTCGGTGACGGCTCACCAAGGAATGAACTGGTTCCTCTACGCCTATTTTAAGGAGTTTCATATAACTCAACGTTGCTATCGTGTCATTTGGTAAGAAACACCATTTCTTTACTTTTTTTTCCTGTCAATGAACCGTTGTTTTTGAACTAATGAACAATGAAACGTTTTTGGTCCTCTAAATTTTGTCAGATTTAAAGTCTGTCTTTACTATACATAAGTTTTACTAGGAATTGAACAGTTACCTTCGAGTAGTAGAACGTTCAATTTCCTGCATTCCGTAAGTAATTGTTTTACTATGAAGTCAAAAATGCATGTAACGACAAGTCTTTTTTCTTTTGTCCAGTCATAAAATATTTCACTTTGTTTGTTAACAATGAGGATTTAAATGCCTGCGTGGACCCCGGATTACGTCATCAGTTCGGCGTCGTAAGCGACATTCCTTTCTGTATGACGTATATATATATATATATATATATATATATATATATATATATATTTATAAATATAAACTATTTTTAACAACAATCATATTTAAATAAGTCAAACGATAACAAGATAATGAACTAATTTGAATTGCAAATCTGCTTCGTTAAGACCAGATCACTCTATCGAAGGGACCAACTTGGACCTGGAGTTAATCGCACAAATCCACATTAATCCTAGAAAAGTTTTAATCTCCCCTCAACTTTAAACTCTGGCCCATTCGCAGTAATAATGTCTAAGAATATTTATGGTGGCGTTCATGAATATGATAATTCCAGGGTTGCCCGGAAAGTTCGTAGATATTTTGAAAATCAGGTTTTACCTTAATCCTTTCAACTTGGATACAAAGGCTATTTTTGTTTATAACCTTTAATCTTCAATGAATTACTTTGCTTCGAATCGTTAATTTGTCTTTATCACGGATCTGTAACTCAATCATTTTCTTTACAAATCAGACTTTCGCGTTGTAAGCGGTAGCTGGTTCATAAATGGACCAATTTTCATGGAATATGGTACAAAAATACTTTATGCTATTTGAAAGGTCTAATTTGTTAACCAGCGGAATCTGCACGTCGAAACACAGGTTTTCGAAATCGTACCGTAACCATTTGTTACTAACTTTTCATCAAAACCAGTTATTACGAATTTTTTGTTGTTTGAATTGACGCTTTTCAGCAGAAGTTGAAAAGGCAAAGTTCGTAATTTTCGTAACTCTATGTTTTCAGATTTCATGAGTGTAGGTATAATATTTTCTGTAATGAATGGGGTAGTTCCTGCGAGTCGGACTTTTAAATATATATATATATATATATATATATATATATATATATATATATAAACGTATATATTGTTTGAAAATTGAATTTATTAAAGGATTACTGAGTCCTGAAAGGTGAAAATGGAATTGGAAATAGCTTGATTTGATTAGGGGTAAGACAAAGCGACACCAGGGTTATAAAGGAGGGTTTAGTTTGAACCATAGAAAGCTCAGATCTCCATGGGGGTTTAATTGTATTAATTCGATTCACAGCTATTCCACCCGAATGTGATGATTATTGTCTATAATATGTGTTCTGTAAAAAGAAATAAACAATTTAAATTAAATTTCATACAACAATGAGATTTATTTACATTCTTGTTAGTAAATTTAAAAGGTTCAGCAGCTGGTTGGACTGTAGAAATGCTGTGCTCAAAAACGGGGAATTAATGACCATAAATTTTGTGGCAGATGGTCTATGTTACAAATTTTATTAGGGCTTAGGTTTTATTATGTAACATCTGCTCCTAATTACATGTTGGTGGTATTTTACACTTGTAGATTAAAGACCTTTTCATTCCTTGCTCAAAGGACGAAGCCATCTTGCAAATTACTTCACGACACGAATAAACGGTCCCGTCTCTTATATTGCAACTGTTTCATATAAAACGTACACAACCACTAATAAACGTCTCTGGATAGCAATACGTAAAAAAAAACAGTGTTGTGTAAATTTGAATTAAAATGTAATCCAAATGATATTTTAATTATGAATTACATTTTTTAATTGTAATTGAAAAGTCAGAAAATATCAATTACAGTCATTAAAAAAATAATACAATTTGGAATAACTGTATTTAAATTAAATGGAACTCAAGTATTTGAATTACGTAGTTAATTTAAATAAGTCTTGAGTAAATTTCAATTGCAATGTAATTCAAGTGGTATTTGAATTATGAATTACATTTTTTTTATTACAATTGAAAAGGACCCTAACAGTCCAAGCAAAAAATTAATTGATATTTTAATTCCTGAGTATCATGATTGGTGATAAATACATTTACAATTGTAATTCAATTACAATTCCTCGTAATTGATATTTGAATTACATAATTAGTGCTTCAATTACATTACAGAATTACAATGTAATTATAATTCACGTTTTAATTGAATTATTACACTTGATGTAATTCTAATTCATGAACAAATACAATGTAATCGTAATTCATAATAGAATTTCAATATGGCCTACATTGAAAAAAAATGTTTTATTTTTTCAACAAGAGAAAGGAATGAGTAAATCTGTTTATCATCAAAAACAAACTATTAAGGTCCGATTTGATAGTGTACTTATTCTATAGCTTAACTAATTTCCAAAATTTATAGTCTCCCGATTCTCAGCGGAAGTGGAATTTTCCATTAAAATTTACTGTAATATTATTAATGGTCGAGCTGACTGAATTTTTTATATGCACAATTTATTTTAAAATAAGTAAACTACAAGTATCTAAGCCGTGGAAACTTCAAACTACTTATTGTTTATGAAATAAAGCTCTCTAAAAATTATTTTCATATTGAAATTATCCATTCGCCTCGTGAACGGAAGATAAAATGAATAAATGCTGACGACTAAGGTTTATCCATCGAGAGGCTACTGAATCGATATAAGAAAATCCCCTACAAGCAGAGGTGGGAAAATGCCGCCTGTTCTGGATTAAGATGCTCTCAAGCAGCGACACGTCTCTATACCTTTTTCATATTTTATTTTGTTAAATTATACCTCGGGGATCTTAACATTTATAGCACTTCCTTTTACATACTCGGAACATTTTAGTATTTTCTATTCAAAAATAATGTTAAATTCATATTCTAAGTATAATTAACGGAGCGGATAATTTAAAAAATAGTATTTATTCTCTCAACCAAGTAATTTTAATTTTAATCTACCTCTGTATAATACATCCTAAAAATCGTTGTCGATAATAAATGGGCGTTAAAATATTTAAATAATAATTCATCAAAATGAACCAAAGCTTCAGAATGACAAAACATCCTTATATTTCTTTGAAACAATACAATGATATTTATATGCTCAAATTGATTCTCCTACTAGGATTTAAACGTTCTAAAATCTTCTCCAATAAACATTGATATAGAATTCAATTGCTAATAAAACATAAAAAAAAGTATAAAAATAGTGGAAGAGTGGTGTACATGGACTATATTTTGGCCTAAGAGTGAAAAAATGGTAGTAGCTGGGAAAAATTACTAAGGTGACAAGCCCTTCTAAACAGGGTGTATGGAAAGTAACAGCTAAGTTGAAGTTTTATAAGGATGGCCCTAAGGTCAGAACGTTAAAAAATGTGAAAAATAATTAATGAATATGGTTTGAGATGAAGAGCTGACACAAGTAAGAACATGTTAAATAAAAAATATATTAATTTTAATTTAAAGATAGGTAATGATACTAGACTGACTATGTGAGACTCAGCATGCTGGGGAGGAGTATATGTATATGTATATATATATATATATATATATATATATATATATATATATATATATTCATACATACATATCTATAGTAATAAGAGAGTAGTGGGGGGATATGTGTGGAATCTCAGAATACGTCATCACCGAATTAATATTGAAATCTATGTTTTTCATTTGATTGGATTTTTTGTATTCACTAAGGCATCCGCAAACTAGCCTTATGACCCTAAATAACTCCACTCCATTTTCAATTACTTTATGAAATTGATAGATAATCTTAGCTGTGAATATGCCGTTGGAAAGGTAGTTACATTTTACAACTGTGAAATCCGGCAGCCTACAGGATTTTTTCTGAAAGGAAGGGATCTTCAAAACTTAGTTACTGACTAGACTTTTTTTTTTTTTTTTTTTTGTAATAATTTCTACTCTTTGACTGTTATGGCGTTTGAAAAGGCCACTTCTGAGCATCAAAAGAGCAGTAGTGCTAATTTCAAAAATTTAATGCAACATTGAAAAAAAAAAACAGTACAAGTTGAGAAAATTAGGTTTTTCCTAAAAGAAAAGTTGTTTTTTTTTCAAATAAACTAACATTCTAAAATAGCATATTTCTGGATCTTCTGGAAGGAGAAGAGATAGAAATGAGTGGTTGGCGGTGTTTAACTACATTATTATTCAAAGTAAAAGAAAGTAAAAAATGCTGTTTTTCCACGCCTTTTCAAGAAGTTTCCATGAGTATTAACTCACTCCTGAATGAGTAGTTAAAGAAAAAATTAATACAACTAGAATGTAATACCCTTAAAAGTGAGGAGAACGCTCTGTGGGGCCTAAAAATATAAAACGCTTTTCACGGAAAAGAGGGAGAGTTTAAATTTTAATATTTGAAAAGGCTCTTGAGAAGTAATAGAAAATGCTACTTAAAAGGATCCTCCCCCCCCCCAAACCAGCCTCGGAAACTTTATAATATGAAGAGAGTCCAGAAATGTTCATATTAAAAGTTGGGTAGCTTTTGGTGTCCAAATTTAATTTGTAATACATTGTTTCCTGCATAAAAACAATATATTCTCCTTAGTAAGTAAATAAATGATGTAATTATTTCTTTATTGAAGATTAAATTCTGGGCTAGTACATTTTGCAATGTGAGAGGATTAGGATACGGGAGGTTTCTAGCGTCATCCTCCTCGAACTTCAGAAGACGTTAGAAGGGTCCAACTGAGTTGTCCGATTTCGGCTGACGTCGCCAAGAACCACAAATGCCGTCGTACATATAGCAATAGAAAGCCATTGCTAACCCTTCAGTTGAGGATGACTGCAGCAGATCTCTAGGCCACTGTCTTCCTCGGTGAAGAGAGTGGATGGGTGATGCTTGATGGAGAAACGACTTCGGGTTTTTGAGGAGCGGATGGTTCGCTGTAAAGTCGTTTGAATCTAGATACTATTACTTCTTAGAGGAAAGGGAGCTTCGCGCAAAGAAATCGTGGCGCTTACGATTTTGCGCTAACAGGCTTTCATGTGCAATATAACGGGATGGAGGATCTTTTTAATAAAAGAAACCTTGCAAAAAGCGTAAATATTTCTAAACTTTGGGCTATCGTCTTATCTTAATTATAACGTTTAGTATGTTAGATGTTATTATGAAAGGAGCTATTGTGGAAAACGTTTTACATAGATACTTAATCAGTTTGGTATGTTCTTATGTAACTCGAAAACGGTCGAGAAATCGTGGTATGTAATCTCTCAAAAGCATATTACATTTCATAACAAGTAGATTTAATTTTTTTTTTTTAATTACTTATGTTCAGCCGGAGTTGATTTACTCTACTCAATTATTTGGTATGCCTTCAATTATACAGTAGAAATTATACACATATACAGTTGTATTAATTCATAATATTTAATTATACCATAGTACATATATATCCAATGAAACAATTAATTAACTTTATTTTGCAAAGAAAATAATTGTTTAATATTATTAATTTCTATAATTAAATGTTAAAATAATAAAATTAATAAATCTCCTATTCACAAATATAAGAGCCAAACGCAATTGTTCGTAATAGATAATTCAAAACATTAGAAAATAACATATCAATTATATTTGCATTCACACTATAAGTTCGTGAACACAATCAAACCCGGTTTTCAACTCCATAACTGTTTTGGGGGGGGGGCGAGGTTAGCTCAGTGGTAGAGCACTGGACTAATAAGCTGGAGGCCTGAGTTCAAATCCCGAGCAAGCACTAAAGATTTTTTCTTCTAGTGTCTTCGTTCATGGGTTGAATAAGGCCTCCCTGACCGTCCCTAGGCCGACCCAGCCTTTAATTAATTTAATAATGGGTACCTTGGGTGCTAATGACTCCAGCAGTCGAAGCAGCCAAGGGGAAAATCAGGCGGCCGGAGCATAGTACTGACCATACTATCTCTCTAGTGTATCGTATGGTCATGAATATCAGATACCTCTATAGTATCTGCCCCTCAGGGCCCTCGTGGGCTGTTACGGGACTGATCTTTTTTTTAACTGTTTTTGAAAAAAAAAAAAAAAAAAAAAAAAAAAAAAAAAAAAAAAAACGTATATACCTTATTCCAAGACGCCAAATGAAGTTAAAAATGATTTCACAGGTATAAAATTTATTCAATCAGTGTTAAATAAAGGAGTACATTTCTCATAAGAGAGATGAATACATAAATATAGTAAGCTCTATATGCAAAGAGAACTGAATTTTACATGTTGGTTTACATGTTGTTAAAACTATTTGAATAATTCTCATATAATTTTCATTAGATTATATGTTATTATATATTAGAGTAGATGTATGTTGTTCTTATATTATAAGAATAACCAAAACAAAAAAAAAATATAGATTCTATGGCGTAATAACCTTACAGTTGCCCTCCTAAATTTACATTCACTCCAATATAGGGGGAACGCAATTCTAGTGAGTTGGACATTTAGCTTTGAAGGAAAAACGAAAGGAATATTCAACCTTCCATTTCGTTGCTCAAGTTACCGCAAAGCTGTTGGGGTAATAGGATTACTAAGGAATGAATTCACATTTGCATTTTGAACAATTGTCAGAAACCACGGTTGTGCTCTGCTGTTTCACAATAGATGAACGACCCTAGTTCTAAAACCTAGTATTCTATCGTAGTGCACCTACTTCCTATTGTAGAAATAGCAATCAATAAAGTTTCTCTCCGTGATCTAATGGTTAAAGCCTTGCATTCTTATGGGGGGATGGGGGTTCGAATCCCGTCTTCTTCATCTTTGCTTCCGCTGAAAGAATTCCCAGGAATTATTGTTCTTATTTATGAAACATTCATCAGTGATTCAGCGAAGATGAGAATTGTGAAAATGGTCTGGTTTTGGTAAATAAAGGGAAAGGGAGAGAAACAATGCAGTCCTTAGGTTTAATCGAGTGATCTCCATTGTTGTCGAGATATCAGGGAACTGCTGACACTCCAAGCAGATTTAAGCTGATTACGCTTGGTCCCCCCTTCCCTCTATTTAGTATTCAAATTTACATACGCTCATTTAAAATTTAACGACGATTAAGCTGAATAATGTATGTAATCTACACGGTGCTACATTGTGAACAATGAGTAGGAATAAAATACATTTTTCTTATACAATTATTTGTTTTATGTTACAAATTTATTTATTTTACTTTACTATGGGGGTGCAATCGATCATCAGCGGCTTAATGCTGTTCATATGATATATCGTATCAATGAATTTAAGTATATAAATACACACACTCATCCAAATACATACAAGCGCGCAAACCTACACAAACAAGCATATACACAATCATATACATTCATACACAACACACAAATATTCTTTAATTTGTAAATTATATTTTATGATTCGATTCATGATCGTCTCCAAGTACATGTATCGCAGAGAGGACCATAAATGTCCGTTTGGTTAAGATCGGCTTCGTTGGCTCCACATTCTGTGAACATATGTTTTAACGTTTCGCTTTAACGTTCGGCCTAGATTCTCTTTTAAATAGATAAGTATGAGTAAGATTGGTGTGTCCAATTCTTATTCTCGACAGAACCACCTCATCTCGCCTTTCGACTTGAAATGAGGTTTTCGATGCCAAGATAGTGGACGTAATCTACTTTCTTGAGGACTACTTTTAATTCTGCAAAGAGCAAGAAGTTTAAAAATAGCCATAAAATATTTTTTTTTTCTTTTACCTTTACTGCGTATCTGCATTTAGTCCATTAGCGCCCGGCTATCTTTAGGTTCCTAGACGTCCATGATATAGAAAGGTGTATTTCTGAGGTCAGCAGCATCATTATACAGTTGGATTAATATGTTTGTTCATCTGAATTGATAGCATAGGGTAAGGGAGGGTAAGAGTATGCACCTAGTGGATTTCACGTTATATCTTAGGATTTATAAAAGATACAAACCTCAAATTTGTACACAATAAGCATTTGGTTGTACTGTATAAGCACTCAGGCCAATGAGAAGCTTTTCATAAAATAACGTCATTTGCGTACATTTAGCCTACTTGGAGGCTAAAAGGATGCACCATCACTGCTGGTCCAGCAGTGATGGTAACCAAAAGGCCGATTGATTTCATAAGCAGCCCATAAGTAGTGCATAGCTACTATTCTGCACCTTCCCTTAATACTAAGCAAAACTATTAGAAAATATGTTATGTTCATTAGAACTCTTACGTCTGAAGAAATATTACATACAAAAGTACTTAAAGTATGTTTTCCTAAAGTGAGAACAGCCGATGACAACGTGGCGTGATCTCCTAGTGTGGCGAACTGAAAAGCAAAAACTAATTTTCCCTGCAGTCTCACCAAGAATCAAACACTTCAATGCCTAATCTTACCCTATACCTCCATTTGAGTTCTCATCGTAAATGTGGTGGTTCGAATCCAGCATGAGGTGAAATGACCTTTTCTTGCGATGGGCTCGCTGAAACCTCACCCTACTTCAAAACGGACACCTAGAAAGTATGAAAAACACTACAAGGCCACTAAAGCGATGTGCAAACAGTATATATCATAGGTTTACTAATCAAATGTTTGATCAGCTGGTTAGAATCTTACAGCTGAATTTTATGTTAACCGCAATTTTCGCCAATCGCGTAGTTTTCCTTCAAAATATTAGGGTTTCTTTGTTGTGTTTAAATCTGTATATTTTACTAAGCAAGCTATCCGGACATTGCAGAATACAAATTGACAACTTATTATTCCCAAACACTTACAACTTATTATTTGCACACGTCTTCACTCACGGGCATCGGGCCTACAAACCATCAATATTCACCACGCTTACTATAAGACATTAGATTTATTTTTTGATGACTACCTTTTCATTACGCCAGAATTAACAGACACTACACCTTTATTTTTTAAACAATGCTTTTTGTAGACCACCAACCCAATATAATGAATGGAATTTGAAATTCTTGCCGGATTTCCCTAGAATCGAGAGATTGAATCTTGAGGATGAATCCGGTTTGCATGATAAGTTGGTTTACTCAGCCCAGTTCAAATCTTCTGTAATTCTAATTCAGACATGTGTGTTCCACCGGTGGATATTATACTGTGACAACAAGCCTTTATTAACCCAGATCGAGCCGTCTATTCACTTCCTGCTTTTCTCATTATTATATCAATTTCGCCAAGAGCAACCTCTGATAAACTAAAAGCGTTGTCTTGGGTATATAACACATCCGATGAATTGGCTAATGTAAGCGTACT
Organism: Gonocerus acuteangulatus; assembly: GCA_946811695.1. NCBI lineage: Eukaryota > Metazoa > Arthropoda > Insecta > Hemiptera > Coreidae > Gonocerus > Gonocerus acuteangulatus. The sequence goes on along the minus strand of OX328123.1, from coordinate 119,246,419 downwards.
ATGGCAATATGAATATGTTACACTACACCATTAATATGGATATCTCAAGCTGATAAAACAGGCCAAAACAGTAATTCCTGTCAGACCTACAGTATATTATTCTAGAATGTCTTCCAAAAGTGTGCTTTTACACTATTATCGATACGTGAATAGCGAAATCAATTTTGGGGCACCTAAAGATGTAATTATTATTTTTTGGCTTTCTGAATGTTCCCCTCATGAAAGAATTTTATAAACCTTTCCTCAAATCTACATCGTTCTACTTACTCTATGCCGATAATGATCTCCGTTAAAAACAAATCTTTTTAATGATTATTTAAAACTTTTTGTTTTGATTAGACACCGCAATATAGGTAACTATATGTATTCTTCAATGGAAATAATTGATTTTATTCTGTTCTTATTCTATATGAACAATGTTTTTATATTTTAATTCCCTCATTGAACACTCATTGCTCGCATATAATTACCTCATGAAGAAAAAAGACAAACCGATATGCAGACTTTGTAACATAACATTGACAATTAAACATATACTTCGCGGTGGTTCTGGGCTCGGACGGAGCCCTTTCCGCGGTGTGGGCTAGAGGCTTATAGATTTTTTTTTTCTTTTAAATCGTTTTTCTCTTTATTCTTTATTTCAATTATCCATTTTCTATATAATAAAATTAAAAATGTATTTAAGATTTATTTAAAAGGTTCCTTCCTTTCGTTGGGTGCCCATGACCTCCCGCGTTTGAATACACCCTTCAGAACGATAAAAAAAAAAAAAAAAAAAACATATACTCACTGAATGTAAAAGACGTGACAAACTGAACATTCCACACGACCTACAAGAACTTCTCACAAAGGGTAGTCCATACATAAACTCTATACTCTAATATTTAAAACACATCAACATGTAACGCACAATATGAATAATATTATTTAAAGGTACTCTATTTTCATAAATTAGTATATTAGGCTATCATTTTAACTGGTTAAAGTCTAGCACTCAATGTTCATCATAAAACCTCTTTATTCTATTTTGGTTTTATTTCCAAAGACAGCTCTGTAGTTTGTCAACACCTATCTTTTATTGTACACTTTATTTGTAACTGTTAATGGGAATGTTTCAGAAATGTAAGAGCATATAGTTTTTGTTGCAGTGCTCCAAAAAATAAATAAAAATAATTACCACATTTCCTTATCATGTTTTTTCTTTTTCTTGTGTTTTGTTTTTATTACACACTGACTGCTACTTTAACGGACTTTAATTCTGCTATAATAATGAATTAATCGCTACAGTCGTGGAACTCATAATAAATTTTAAGAAAATTCAAAAAATATTAATCACTGCTTTTACTATTTAGCAGTAAAATGATTCTTTCAAGAAAACACGATAATTAAATGAGAAGCGTCTTTGCATGACTTGTTTATATTATAGGTTAGCTTTAGAATAGATGGGTGGAGTATGCTCAGTTTAGAGTTTGCTATGACCTGTTCTTTGTCAATTTTGGTGCCTGTAATACCGGTTTTAATCAATATATTTCACATACTATCCGCACAAATTATTAATAGGTAATACTAACTTGTAACTTTTTTTTACCATGTTTTTTATGAGCTAAAATTCTTCCTTAAATAATCAAAAATGATAATAACCATTTTTGAAGTATTCATATGAAGAAAAAGTTTTTACATGGGCAAAAAATACGATTTTCTGAGTGAAGACCCGATGCCGAGTGAACGCTATGCTGATTTTAAGATGATTTTTTGAGGGAGCTTCGATAGGTCCCTTTATAATTTTTAAGTTTTTTGTAGGTACTTCTTCAATACATGTCTAAATTATAACGCTTTTTTTTAATCATTATTTCAAGAAAGTATGAAAAGAATTAAAGAGGAAAAAATGAACCTTTTCAAAACATTAAACTTTAAAGTTGTTTTCTCAAAACTATGTTTTTTAAATCGGGCGATACTCTAGCGTCTTCAATTTTTGCCCGATCAACTTCAAATTTTAACTCCCGCTTATTAATGATATTCGCTAGTGAAGTACGTAGGATTTTTTCGATTCATTGAATTATAATGTTATATAACCCATTATCGACGGCTTTTTTAATAGAAAATGAATAATTGTTTCCCCTTTTTGGGGAAAAATAATATTTCTTAAAAATCGTACGTAATTTACTAGAATTAACCTTATTCTTTCGAAATAATTTTAGTTTTTCATTCTATATTAAAAATTGCCACCTGCAGCCTATCGCCCGTGAAAAAAGAGTTAAAAGTTGTTTTTGTTTTTTTTTTTGCAAACTTTAACATCACTTATAAAACGTTTAATATAAAATTTTGAAAAATATTGATTTATACATAATTTCAAGAAAATGATATTGATTTTGCTCGCACAAGGTAGTGTTACCCCTTAACTGACGAGATGAAGATAGACGTTAGAGTGATAAGAATTCAAGGAATGGTTAGGATTCGGCTACGATAAAACGTCAAATTTTAAGAAAAATCTATACTTCAAACGTTCTTTGGCAGACGTATTTAGCAAATAGCTAGGGAATGGAGATAAACTAGGATGACATTTAGATGACCAAGAATATGTGTAAGAAAGGAGGATTCTACACGGGAGAATGTGTCCCTTGTATGCTAATCTATAGTCACCTAACAGTTATCGTGGTCTTCTTCCTTCACCTAGGCATTTCTTGCTGAAGAATGATGCCAAAGAGAATGCCGAAAAGTCAACATTTTCTGAAAATCTGACGTTTTATCTTAGCAAAACCCAAATAATTCCTTGACGTCTTATAATATTAATTTTTTGAATTCGATAAGATTACGCAAATCGTTTTAAGGAATATGCATCGTTTACAAAGCTTCTCCTGAGAAGAGGAATTCTTTATTTAAAATAAATGAAGTATGCTGCCCAAATGTTTTGGGGTGCTATAAACACAGCGTACTTATCGATCTTTAGAAGAATGCAAAGAAATATAATGATAACTTTGAACAAAGATTATACGATTTTCGAAAGATTGATAAGCAGCTGGTTAGCTCCCGTTTATATGATTATGGAGTAACCACAGGGAATCTATAGAAATAGATCACCTTTGGGTTCACCTTTGGGTCCACGCCTAAATCTTGCAAAAAGTCTTGCGCCAAACCAAAAGGCCTTGAACTATATACTTCCTTTGCCAGAATTTTTCTTGGTCAAATTCAAGACATTTGGTATAAATTCCTTGTTTTTCTGCATTGATTTTTTCCGCTTGCTGTGGATCGTTCGTCTCATCTCTCACGGTAGGGTCGATAACGTATGCTTCTCTCGATTTTTCCTTGAAGGCAATTATGTCGGCATATCTCGGACATCCCTTATAATCGACTCCATAAACCTCTTCAAGGCATATAAACATTTTTTCTTAGAGAAGTGAAATAATTTCGTTCCTGACATTATGATCTCTCCGTGAGACCAGGGTTTAACCATAACATATATTTTGTCAAGCTTGAGGCTGTTAATCCCATAGCCAGACAATGTAAAGTAGCTCCGATTACAAACATGGTGGTATAAATGATTTAGACAAAACAAAATAGAGGAATGAATATTAGGACCATAGATAGATTAAGATAGATGTGAATAAAACAAGACAAAAAGTTTTTGAATAATGCCACCCAATGAGGGCAACCCCTAGGGGACCGCCGACGGCACACCAAGCCTCTCCTGGCTCCGCAGGCTTTGTCGACAAAATATAATATTAGGGGAGAAAAGGCTTTTTGGTCGACATCTTAGACATTTATTCTACCGTATAACAAAACATGGCTGAAAACAAGAAACCTGTCTTACGGAATTAGTGGTCTTTAGGATTAAAGATCCTTAGATATTAAAGTTATGTCAAATGTCATTTAACCAAACCCTCAGATAATTATAATTATAATCCAGCATAATACATTGAATACACCGGTTCTCGGTCAAGTTAAAATACGTTTGGATGGGTTTAATACTTGGATTTGGTCACCGTCTAATACTCATGGCACTCAAAGTATAAACGCTGTAATCACATTAACACTTTCGTTGCGGCTCTCATTTTTTGGGAATACATCAAAAGCTAGTACATTTTTTGTTCGAATTTTTCATGTACAAATTTCAGTCAGCCGATATGAAAACGGAAAACACTGTTGGAAAGCCCTAAAAATGCTAAAGGTAACTGCCTTTCCTGAAGCTGTAAAAGTGAATCCCCCCCCCCCCATTTACGAGCCTTTTGGATCTAATGGGAAAACTAATGGTGGAGTTTCCTTCTGAAGGGACACTCGTAAGCGGATAGGATCGCTAATGTCCTTCCGTAATGACACCCGCAGCGAAAGTGTTAATACGTTCAAAAATGTTATTTTGTATTCTCTTTAAATTTATAAATTAAAGACATTTATTCACTCAGACCTCCAAAAGTTTACGTAGTCATAATCAGTATTTTATTAGCACTGACCGAAGGGAGTGTATTTATTGATTCTGCACTCATGGAAGAATCTTTGAGAAATTTCTTCAAATCTTTTACTTCATCGATCCTAAATACTAGATACCCCTCCCTTATATGTATAACCATACACGGAACTAAGCGGTTTTTATTTGTGTTTATTACCAGTCTTTGCAACGAAACCCGGTAGATATCGCGCACATCAAATGGTAAATATGTGCCGTAAAGGGGGGAAAAAGCAAAGTTTGGGCATTAGCAGTTGCTTTTGAACCCAAAAAAAAAACTAAATAAATAATTGATAATTTAGTCAGCTGTCCATTTTGAATTATAAAAACCCCTACTCACAGGAACTGCGCCACTTTAGCGCGGTTCCGTTCATATCCCTAGTGCCAATAATAAAGGCATAGAAGCATTTATTGATACGTTATGATCTTTTGTAAAATATATACAATGAAATCTCAAAGCGAAGTAAGTAATATAAGATTTTAAGCGCCACAACAGGAAATTTAAAGTATCCTAAGCAGAAATGTCACCATTCTCTTTCTCAACGTTTTCTCTTGGAAACACTATTAAAACGTTTCTCATTTTCTTACCTTATTTTACAAAATACTCAGTTTATTTTTAAATGCAATAAAAAAAAAAACAGAGATAGGTTAGGTAAACAGAGACAGAACCCCGTTAAAAATAACAAAACTATCAATTTCGAAGTTGTAAGCACTTAACTCCTAATTGTTTAGGAGTTACTACTACACTCATTACTAGGGATTCTGTTTCAAAACGGCTGGCAGGAGTTACATGCCACTCTTGAAGATTATTGTCCTGATCCTATTTCCGTTTCATGAGAACATGAAATGAAAATATAAATTTTCATGAATGCATAGGTTATTAGCTACGTAAGGGGCGGAAGGTAAGATAAGATGATGGTATTTTTTATCTCCATAAACATATTTTCCTACACAAATAAATTACGGCGGGGTTGCATTTATCTCACATGCCCTCCGTCTCTACAACTTAGGCCCCCTAAATTCAGATCATGTTATTTTTTTTTCTAGAAGATTTCATTCGCTTCGCGATAATTTATTATCTCTAAGATAATTCAAATTGATAATCCATGGGGTAGGAATCCATCGTCCATCTCTGCAAGCAACTGCGTACTTCGGAACATAGTTCGTGAAGCTTATGCTGTTTTCTAAAAGTGACATAATATCAAAGCTCTCAGAAAGGTAGCAGCAACTCCTGAAAGAGCTTAGCGCCCATGATAAAATTTCTTTTAAAGAACAAGACTCCTTTCATATCTACTGAATGGTCAAATTCGTCAAACAGGAGATTCCGCCTCCAGGAACTCCGACTACGGCGAAATTGACGAAAACAAATCATAGTATTTACGGTTTTGAGTTCATAGGCAATTTACAGGTAAACGTTTTCAGGCAATTTAATGTAAGAAATCATATGGAAAAATTGCCTATCACAATTAAAGAACTATGTATATATATATATATATATATATATATATATATATATATATATATAATAGGGATGCTTTATTCAGAAGGTCAGAAAAGTTTCGTTTTTCCACAATAGCTCTTTATTCTGCAAAAGGCTTTTCACCACGTTTGTGCTAACAGAAAGTGTGATCTGTTATTATATTATTATTTATTATTGTTATATTATAACTTATAATTTTAAGGAACTTTGAAACTAGTAAATTTTAAGAACTACAATATATATATATATATATATATATATATATATATATATATATATATATATATTTAAAAAGCAATTTCTAAAGTAAAAAATAAACTTCATATTTTAACAGAAGATACTTGAAAACTAATGATCTTAGCTATAGCAATACGTGATTTGAAGTTTTGAACTTTTAAATTGTCTAATTACTACAATTTAACATGCTGAAAAGACGATACGAAAATATATAAAATACATACATTAAAAAAATAAAGCAAACAGAATAGTTTAAATAAATGCATAGTATCGGATTTAGTCTTGTAAGAATTCCATATATAAACGTATACAAATTTCATTGGGAAAATTTTCGTGACTTATAGTTTATAAGTCGGAGTTTCTCATCTGTACTTCTTTTCTCGAATCGAGTGGACCATTTGAGCGTGACCCCTCCCTATAGGGTGCTGCGCGAAAGCAGGCTAAACCCAATCTATGAACAGTTTGTGATTTTTACATATTAATATTTATTTATTTTCTTTTAATATTCTTTATATACATTTAAATGATTTAATATATACAGAGAGGAAATACAGAGCTCCAGCTCAATCCTTTAAAGAACCAAATAAATTAAAAGAAAAAAAAACTATTCAATCAGAAGCGAGAAAAAAATAGGCCGTGAGGGAGACGGAGAAATGAATTTACAGGCGGAAATACGAAACGTCTACTTAGGAAGCTGTGATATGATGGATGGGAGCCGAGGCAGTAATTCCAAGCTCTCTGCTGAATATCACGTATCCAGGTGATAAATATCACATTCACTTAATCCATAATCACATATTACACATTAGCTCCTCATAGATTCGAATCTAATAACTAATAAACAGTCTATAATAACTGATTTTGGAAGTACTTCTAAGACTTACGCGGCGTATATTACCTCAAATTAATATTAATATTTATATATTTATTTTAAGTAGATCACTTCTTCAGGATAACGATTTCACTCCATCAAGGGGGTACCTGTATGTTCTAATAAGGTCTAGAAAGTAAAAAGACTAGTCTAACGATTAATAACAGAAAGATGCGAAGTGACTGTAAGTGTAAAGGTGAAAAATATCGTAACTAACAGACTACAGACACCTAACAGCTTACATGATCTACTTACATCTCATCTAAAAATTTTGAAAATAGTTTTGAAAGAACTAAACTTTTTTTTTTTTTTTTTGGTTCTATCTCTTAGAGCCAAAAGTAATGTTTCAACTTATGAAACTGATTTAAGCAACAAAGATGAATTATGATTTCATTCATTAACAACTTTCTGGCCTAATACATATTAAATACTATTATTATTTTGAAAAAATATGTAATATTAAAATATTTGTTACTGTATCTTATTTGTTTATTTTATTCTCATTTTTATACTATATTGTATGACAAAATACTATAAATTAGAAATTTATTAATGGTCGAATATTCCATAAGCCAAGGTTCAATAACAAATACAAAAAGATTCCCTATGCACAGCCCAATAGTTTGTAAATTATTCCAGATTCTATATTATCGAAACTAGAGAAAGAGACTTCAGTGAAAGGAAAAAAGAAACATCATAACTGTACTAAACTTTAAAATATTGTTCGCACTGAAATGTCTTTAATTACAGTAAATACTCAAAAATGAAATGTAAATACAGTGCTGTAAATTCACCTACCCGATAAAAACTTGTTTTCAACTCCCATAGATTTGTCAAACTTTTCAAATCATGCTTTCCGATAAAAAAAAAAGAGAAGTGTTTCAGCGTCACTATAATAACGATCACTCGTGTACTTTAGTGGTTATCTCATTAAAAGAACATTTAGTATTTTTTAAAGAATTCCTATATTCATTATTATTACATGAACAATTAAGATTTTGTCTGAAAGTGTGTGTGTGTGTGTGTGTGTGCTTTATTTAAAAACTCTTCCCACATATACCTCCTCAGAGGAGTCGAGAACTAATATAAAGAAGTAGTGTAGATGTATAATTAAAATGGTTTAAAAAGAACGTTCTGCGACACTATTTTTACTGATCCAAGCCATGTACAAAGAAGAAAGTGTTATGTAGTAACATATTATATTTATATTTATATATATATATATATATATATATATATATATATATATATATAGGGGAAGGTGTTGTACCTTTGACCACTTTGCAAAATTAAATTTTTTTTGGCTTGAATATTGAAGCTAAATCCATTTTTTTTATTTCATTGTAATTAGTATTCTATTGCTTATCATATTTAATTTTTTCAAGGTTCTAGCTTTACATTTACTATTTTTTATTATTTTTTAAAAAAATAATCTTACAGTGGTCAAAGGTACAACATGTAGTTGTACCTTTGACCATGGGGTGTTGTACCTCTGACCACGTAAAAAGAACACAGCAGTGCAGAAAAAAAAGTGTATTCAGTAATATTGTAATTAATTGTTAGTTTAATAAATACAGGACAAGGATGTGAGTATAATAAAAAAAAACTATCTTTTATATTATGTTATGCTTAATATGCAGAAAAATCCAGTCGAATCGATAAACGTTTTAACTGTCAAGCAGATCGACTAGCAATAGTAGTAGGGTATGGAAGTTTAGCCATAATGTCTTCAACATCAATATCATACAAATTTTCATCTTCCCTCGTAAACTTATCACTTAAAGTTTGTTTATTCAAATATTGGATCTTAAACATTGGATATTTACGAGGTTTCCCTTTAGGCCAGCCCCTATTTGACATTTTCCTTGCCTGCGCTTTTCGATGAGGTCTGAAAACTTCAAGTGGAACAATAAGAGGCGATAGGTTTGAACTGCTACAATCAGGATTGATAAACTCAGTTTGAACTTATTTCATTTATTATTTTTTAAATTCTTTAAACAATTGAAGCAACCAATATTAATTATTTTTAGAAAAATTGTAGCAGAAGAACATAAAAGTTGAATTTTAAAAAAATTACTCAGGTGTGTTGTACCTTTGACCTGGTCAAAGGAACAACACCTAGTCGAGGTCAGAGGTACAACACCCTGGTAGTGCAAATTAGAAAGCATGCTAAAAATTTTAGGGTTAAGATAAATCAATTTCAGGAGTTACACCATGTTTCTTATTGTAATAGCTATTTTGTCAAATGATTTCCATTTAAAAAGACATAACACAAAAAATATTATGAGGCAAAACGTCATCCTTAAATAACTAACATTTTTATAGTAGAAATGGGTATGTATTTTTTGCAAGAATCCTCTTTGAATTGAATAATCCAAAGTAGGTTACACAAGCCCTCTAGTGAAGGAGCTAAACACTAATTACACCAAAATTTATAAAATGTTGCTACATGCCGCTACAGCCTCGGTGGTCAAAGGTACAATATGGTCAGAGGTACAACACCTTCCCCTATATATATATATATATATATATATATATATATATATATATATATATATATATATATACTTACATAGCCATGTGTGACCATACAGCATACGGTTAATTTTTGGAATTCGGAGGATATTCAATATATTTACATCTCAATTAATTAAAAAATTACTATAGTTTATAATTAATTAAAAATAAAATAGTATTGGTTTCGGAGTATTGTGTGAAATCCAATTTTTTATTGACCAATGTTTTATGAAACGAAGATGTGTTATCGTTTCCACGTACGGATTGCGTCATCGGTTGTACTTCACAAACGGGTCATAATCGCTTTAGGAAACGAGAATTGCCATTTCGATCTCGTAGATGCAATGCCATTAAAAAGAAGTAAGTTAAAATTAAAATATACATTGTCAAGGGGTAGTGATCCTGCAATATCGTCCAGTATTGCGGGCTAATCATACAGGCGCTACCAATATTGTATCATAGGTTGAGCAGTACTAGTCATGTATAATAATAATAGTGATTTCTTGACATTAAAAGATAAAAATACTAACATACGCTAGATGTTAGATGGCAGCAATATTGGCAACTGCTTTGAGACAAAAAACTCGAAAATAAAACACAGGAACAGCTGATGCTTCTTCATCCAGCTGACATGAGAGAATACTTAATCTCATAGAGAATGAGCAGACGAATAATTTGATATATTTAAAATTTATTTTTTACAAAAACTAAGTGCAGAATTATTTTAGATAAAATAACCTCTCCTTAAAGAGTCAACTATTGGGTAATTTATCCTATATCGGACGTTTTAAAATTATTATATATCATTTAGAATTTCATGAAACATACCGTGGGCGCCGAAATTGTTTCTAGATCATTATAAGTTAGGATATTGTAGCTAATTTTTATCAACACAGCGAGCACATCACCACAGTTATATCAAGTTGACGACGCCTACGACGAGGGATGTTGTAAGAGGGCAAAACCCTCTTATTCGCCTGAAGTCTTTGTAGACGGAGTGGGCTAAGGGATTAAGTGTTGCAGGTGGGTTCCCAGATAGTTTCCTTTAGCGATTCGTAGAAGTAGGCAAGCATTTCCCGGCAACGCCGTTGACGTCTCTTCCTTAGTCTAGAAATCGAGGCTTTTCTATTCCCAGAATCCCCACATGACCTGTATCCCGTAGGAATGAAACTCGTTTTCCCAGAAGTTGAATAGCCCCCGGAGAATCATGAGTAGGTCCAAGGAGAGGGGCTCTAGTGAACTTGCCACGACCCACCAGGACTGTAGTCTTTGAATCACATCCCCCATATCTTTATGCATGCCCCATATGGCATAAAAACCACAAAACCAACGCCTCTTTCTGGCTATTTAACACCAACCAATAGTGTACATTTGATGATAGCTCCTGCATTTTATCTTTAAAGATTGCGCTGTTTAATCGAAAAGAAGTATCACAATTTTTAAGCGTTCCTAACGACCTCTCAAAGTCTGGGATTGGTGAAGCTCTTTGCGCATATTCACTTTTCGTTTTTCATTATTTCTTGAATTCATACTTTTCATAGATTTCGAAATCTCAATAGGCGCTTCCTAGCCCTCAATCTAAGAAATGATTCTATTGTATTTTCTGTTTGTTACTCTTAAGGTTTGCCCGTTATTAAAGTCGACAAGTAGACCCCGATAAAAGTTGCTCTATTTTTCTTTCTTATCATTCATTCAGATCTCCATTTGAAGCATTGTACGTTATCAGACAAAAGTGATCCTGTGCAACGCAGTTTAAAAAACAGGAAAAATAACAACGTGTCGGAAATAAATGATATTTATTACTAAGAACGACTAAGAAGAACTATGAGTTTTCATAAATATATTATATATATATATATATATATATATATATATATATATATATATATATATATACAAGGCTAAAGTGGGCCAAAGATTATTTTCAGGTTTCTTAAGTCTTTAACACAAAAAGGAGATTTTTTTATTCTGATTGCCGGGACATTTTGTTCGAGATTATATTTCCTCAAAAAAAGTGGGGATATTTAAAGAACGAGGGGACGAAATAAAGTCGGAAATAGACATTTGCCAGCAGAGCGTAGGGTCCCAGGGAACTTTTAGAAGGGTTGTTTCCATATACATTTTCGTAAACATCAAATAGGAAATATTAACCTCATTTTTAAAAGTTGTTTTAAAAAAAATATCTTTGGAAAGATATTAGCAAGAAGTCACGAAATATGATCACTCATCATCTTTAGGTAGCTCTTAATACATTCATACACTGAAATTATTAATAAATTAATTAATATAATAATATATATACACACTTAAACACACACATATGTATGTATATATGTAAATATGTATATATATATATATATATATATATATATATATATATATACACACACACACACTGAAATAAAGCTCCCTTTATTATCTTCTAGAGTTAAAATGTAAAGCTTTAGACAGCAGACCCGCAATACAAGGCGTCAGCGCCCTTTTAAGACATTACAGTGGATATTCACCTTTAAAGTGCATTTTATATGAAAATGGAATTTAAATGAAGGGAGAAATATACCTAAATATATTATGAATTATTCATACATTTTGTTGAAAGAAATTATAGTAGTGTTATAACTAGGGAACGGACGTTATTGTATTTACATATTTTTTTCTGATTCTAAAATCATAATTGTTGATGTAATTCAGAACGTTTTAAGTGATTTTAAAGCATTTTAATAGGTTTTTATTTTACATATTTTGTTAAAAATCCATTTTTTTTTTTTTTTTTTTTTTTTTTTTTTTTTTTTTTTTTTTTTTTTTTTTTTTTTTTTTTTTTTTTTACGGCGCATCGACGAAAATCCATATTTTTACATATTCTGCCATATTTTCGCTACATATTTTGATATTCTTTTTATTTTTGATTGAAAAAATAAAGGGGAAACCGAGAAAGAAAATAATTATTTACCCATTGAGTCTAGATCAAAGCAGCCATGCTTCTCCGGCGGTAATGCTTTAGGAGTAATTGCGTTTTAAAAAATATATAACAAATTATTGTGAAAGAATTGTATTATTCGTTTAATCTAGTGTCTATACCGAATGAATTAGTAAAAGAATCATGTCGATATGATTTTCCAAACTTGAGGTATAAAATAATGAATTTTCAAACTATTTTATTATTTTTCTTAGCTCCTACGACGCTTTGGATGAAACGCTCGGACACATGTCGACTATTTTTCGATGCAAAATCACAAGAAAAAAATGTGCCCTTATGAGATCAGACCGGCGTCATTTCACGTTTGATAATTTAAAAACGCATTTTGTTGCAAACAAAGTTTCAAAATAATGTTCATCGGTAGAAACATTTATGCCATTTTAAAATGAGCACAAATTTTATGCTTTATATTTCAATATATTTTGTTCTATCCATTGATAATAAAGTCCGTACTAATTATTTATGATTTTCTTTTCAATATTTTATATGTTTTACGAATTTTTTCAACTTATTTTCAATTTTGTATTACATATTTCATTATATATAGTTAAATATACATGTATATATTTTGAATTTTATTTTATATGAACATCCGTTCCCTACTTAAAACTCATAAAAATGTTTCTATCATGTCAATGTTGAAGTAACCTAACATACTTACCTTCAACTCTATTTGAGATATTCTTTGAACATTAACCAATAAATATAATTTTCTAAGATTAAAACCATTCATATTCAAATCTTATCATGCTATTGCTTTACAATATTAAATATCAATCAGAAGAATATTGAAATTTTCATACAAAATAATTGTATACTGACAGTAAATAATGTGTCATTCGATGGTAATACAATACTTAACAATTGTATATATATATATATATATATATATATATATATATATATATATATATATATACAGGGTGTCCCGTAAATGTCTTGTCATATTGTGGGAGATAGACGACCATTAGGGGAACAAAAAATGTTATGTGACGATTTTCCGAATTCTCACAAATAAGGGAGAAAACGTCATTTTATAGTTTTTTCGAGACAAACGTGGTTTTTAGAAGAATAATCGTTGTAGCTCCGTCTCAGGTTGTTCTACTAGAAAGTAAGTAAAACCACTCAAAAGGTGAGTAAATTTACTATAAGACTAGTTGATAGTGAACACAAAAATCAATGGATTTAAGTATGCCTATCTAACCAAAAGAAAGCTTTTCTAAATTTCCTGATTTTTTCTTGATATTTCTTACTAGCGTTACTCCTCAATGGGCAGGATCTGAGATTTCCGGGTTTCAGAAACACTTCCTCCTTTAACCAGCTTTCCATCCATGTATCACAACCCTGTGTTACTGAAGTATGTGAACGATTTAGGAACAAAAGTTTTAATAAAACATGGATCTGTGAAAATATTTTTTTTTTCTCCAGTTTATTCAAAAATCTCAGAAGACATAATTATTTTCGTAAATATTTACTTAAATATTAAGTAAATATTTACTTAAAACAATAAAAAAAATACTTCCACGAAAGTAAAGAAAAAATTCCTAAAACAGTAAATAAATAAAATACACATTTATTTTAAATTTATTAATTACAGTAACTAATACTGGGCCCAGGAGGTGACCATTAATGAACCCGAACCATACATTAACCTGAAACAGTATTATTTTTACCGAGACAATGGTCTCACTTTTTTCCAAAATATGACTAGACATTTACGGGACACCCTGTATATATATATATATATATATATATATATATATATATATATATATAGCCGAAAACAAACTTCAATATATGCTTGTTTTAGCCTTATATATATATATATATATATATATATATATATATATATATATATATATATATTGAAGTTTTCGGCTGTTCAAAATTTAGGTTTGTACATGTTTTTAAAAAATGAGATGTTTATTACAACTTTACATTATTTGTCAAAGGATTCTCTTATTCTAGAAATTTTGCACTTGACCTGTTTTATATACAATTATTAATACTTGTCACTAATTAATATTTTCACAGTCAGTATACTTTCAAAATGACATAATACATTTTTTGATAATTCATAATCAATATTCCGTAAAATATTTGAAATTACAGACTATTTGCATGAAGAAGATCATTTAGGCCTGAAACGCATATAACAAAGGTTCTTCTAGCCATCTTAAATAATAATTAATTTTCCTTCAGAATTATTTGATTAGAGTATACAGAAGGTTAAACTGTTACATACTGAATGATGTTTTCTCAAAAATTGAGTTGTTCCATTCATTAGAAACCTGTTTTTTTTTTAGCATAAATATGTTTTAGCAATGACTAAACTGGAAAAAAAACGTTACAAAAAAGTGTTCGCGCTGGCGGGGTGGCCATGTACGAAAAATAAGACTCTATGTTATACAGTACATTACCTAGGTTTGTCGGGTGGAGCTAAAGCATATTTATTTTCCTGAATTTGAGCAGAAGGCTCTAAACCAATTTCTTTGTTTCCCTCTATATAGTATCAGTCCAGCAAATGATTGTTCGCTTTTTTTCCTAAAATTATTATAAATCATTTGATAAACCATGCAACATTCTATTACTTTGTTACTCTATTTAGATATTTTCTAATTTTTTTTTTTTTTTTTTTTTAATGAATTTTGTTTATAAAACTCTTTGACAGCTAAATAAAAATATGGGTACTATATTAATGATATATTTTTTATAAGAAAGTGAAAAAATTAAAATCGTAATTTCAATAAATTAAATGACCTAATAAAAATCAAGATTATTTGTCCCCCAAATATTTTAATTACAAAAACATCCATTTAAACTATCAACTAGAGTTTTATTTATTGTTATCCTGATTTTGTTTTATGTTTTATATATGCTGATTGGATTCATAGTCTCTTCATTCCTTACTAGTAAATATTTAAATTGTACATTTCATTTTTAAAATTTTACAAGTATAACAGATAAAATATCCCTTTTGCGGGCTCTTTAAAATCATTTTTTCCTAATTTCAAGAAGGTTTTTACCTATTAAAATCTACATACAACTGGAATTGGAAACATTTCGGAAGAGTTTTTATTTTTATTTAAAATGTATTGTTTTTTGTTTTTTGGGGAATTATTTAGGAGTAAATCGGAGTATTTGATATTTTAAAAAAGTACTAGAATTTAAATTAATATAACTAAAACACCTGTTTAGGCTGACTTCGATATGTCAAAATAATTCCGACATTTAAATTACCTAGGCAGAGGTTGAAAGGTGAACCGGTACGGTGAAGATAGAGAAGAAGGCCGCGGAAAACATGGGGGGGGGGAACGTTGAAGAAGACATCCAACAACTCAACATGAGATGTTGGCTCGCCAAATTAACAGATTTTGCGGGTTAAAGCAAGATTATGGAGGGGGCTTTGCGACCAATTCGATCACAACGCGATTTAATCTGGATAATACCACTAGAATACTTATCATTCTTTGGAAAATACATTTCAGTTAGTTAAATTTAATCATTTGAAAATTCTCAAAAAATTAATTTTGATGTCGAATTTTAAATATGAATATAATAAAAAAAATTCTAATGACATTTTAAATGTAAATTCTTAGAAATATTTTAATTTTATAGTGGAAAATTAATACATGTCTAATAAGGGCTCGGTCGTGGTATCTTAATAAAACTCATTTTCATATAAAAAATGTAGTTTTATTAGGATACCACGAACCTTGAAAAATTGTTCCTTCACATCACCAACGATCAACAATCTCCTCTGAATGAATTTCTTATTATTTTGTCCATATTTTAAAATATAAGAATTGTTTATACTGTTGATAATCTGAAATATAAAATTTCAAATAGTATTTTGATTTGTTTAATGAGTAGTTATTAGCAAAGTATAATCTATATTCTATTTCATATGTAGATTTTAGCGTAAATTATATTAAGTTATTTACAAGTTTTTGAAGCTTCCGTTAATGCGGCGGTAGGTATATACAGATAAGACTTGCCGGCCAGACCACATTATTTTATATTTATTTTACATTTCAGTGGAAATAGTGAACAATTCTGTCATTAAATCATCGATTATTATAAAAATAAAATATATATATAAAATTATAATAAAAATTTTTATTCAATTAACAATCAATTTATTTTATTATTAATTGACACTCAAACACTCCGGAGTCGCGAGGGGTTATCCGTGAAACTATATTAAAAATTCATGTTTTTAATATGATTTTTATTATTATGTTTTTATTTAATCTAACAACAACTTGATTTCAGTTTGTAGTTTGTCAGTTTATTTTTGTTGTGTTATTTTAATAACAATACAGACCTAAAGAAATGAAAACATTATTTTATTTTCCATAAAAGGTTTTCTATTGCAAAACATTTGATTTTATATCACATCATTTTGTTTTATATGTATGTATATATATATATATATATATATATATATATATATATATAAAGATACTCTACATAAACAAACACAATACTAAAACATCTAGCATGTAAATTTATTCTTTATATGTATAGAATTTAGAAAATGCATATTACCTGTTTGAATTTTATCAATAAATATGCACAGATAACACTGTTTTAATAAAATATGTAATACAGTAATTCTTAAAATATGTAAAAAGCGGTAAACAATGGACTACATTATGTTAAAATCTTGATTTTTATTTCAAGAGGTAAGTATGATTATTATTTAATAATCTTGTATTACTGATACTCTCAATTTTAGGAAGTTTTTTTTATAGTAAAAAATGGTGGATATTTTAATCGTCAGATTTTGAAGACATTTATGGAGCTGACATTAAAGGTGCCGACTTTGATATATGTAATATATTAAAGTCAAAATATTTTGTCTGGTGTTGAATAATTATAATTATTTGTATATAATTATTTACATCTTTAGTGCTGTGAGCGGAGCAAGGTTTTTGTTAAAATGTACGTGAATAAAAGAAATAAAAATAAAGGTGCTGCAATTTGAGTTATTCGTTTTGTCCAGATCATATCTGAGTAATATTGTTTCATTTTAAAATGTTAAGCTACTCGTATAAATAAGTTTTTAGGGAACAGTTTTAAATTTAATTTAAAAAATATATATATATATAATAATATTCCATTCACATAATTTTCGTGAGCAATTAAAATTATGTTTCATATTCGTTTAACTGTTAATTATATATATATATATGACTATTCATTTTAAGTAAATAAAATAAAACACTGAAAAAAAACTAAATATAATTAGCTCGAAAACCTACCCTATTAAAATGAACACTTAAAATTCAAATCACAAAAAGAGGGAGGATAGTATAGTTAAGAGATTGTTTAGATTTTTGTTAATAAATTAATGATATTTAATTAATTTAATGTAGAGAAGATCTGATGGCTGCCTTTAGCGAGTAATGTGTGTAAATAATGTTGGATGAGTAAAGAGTTACGCTTTTCACAATTTGTCATTCTAAATGTATTAAAATTTGTTTATTATCATATGACTCTACTGTCTTAGATTTTCTACGAAACATTTAAATATAAGAACACATAACGAAAGAATACTATATTTTCGTATTTTTAACGATTTTTGTTATTAATAGAAAACAATTGGGGCAAGAACCGCTTTATAACATTTTTTTTAAATTATACGTTCGATATATTCCATTATTGTTTTTTATTTTGTAGTTGCTCTTTTTATGTTTTTTTTTTCAAACCATATACTATAAATTCATTACTTATGTGTTAATTTTTTAGTTGCACATTTAAATGTTTAGGTTTATAGATTTTTTATTTTGCTGTTTTACTACAAATAACAAATCGCCCAGTTGCGGGAATTTAAAATGAAATAATAAATAAATATAGTTTTTTATGAACCTAATTATTTAGCTAAAGCTAACTGCAATTATACTAAATAATTTGGCTAATGTTTTCTAATAATAATAACTAAAATGTGATGACAGATGCGTGATTAGGCGGGATTTGGAGTGTAGGTATGGATATTTGTGTATCTAAAGGCTCACCTCTGCCGGTGTTTGCGGACTGCGAGAGTTGAGGGACCGTGCGGCCATAGCCCAGCGAGAGCATGTCTGAGTCTCAAGAAGGTGAAGCCGCATGTTCGGCCATCTATGGTCCAAGGGGCAGACACCCTTCGCCGGCCACCGCTGAGTACCGTCTGCTCTCTCGAGTCGATATCAGGGGAAGCAGTGGCGCGCTCTTATCCAGCTTCCAGGGCCCTCCGCTGGGGAGCGCTACAATACAACCCCACCCCCTTAGGGAAAAAATGTTAAAACATTCCCTTGAATACATACTTTAAAACATTCAAACACCGCATTTATGCATGGGAAGTAAATGAGTGCATAAAAAGCCCGGAGGCAGCAAGGTAACTCAGAACTACGAAAAACCACCCCCGCAAGAAGTTGAAAGAATGGCCGCGAGGTGTCACTGCTTCCCCTACCGCCCGTTGAATGCTCACATCTCAACCAAATTCGCCCGCGTAAACAATTCACCCGCGTTTTTCTTCAGGACCTGATGATGGCCACTTCACGCCGGTGCATAAGGAACTCTTTCCTAGATCCGGTATTTTTAAAATTCTTCCAATTGCACCTCGGTTATAAGCCACCGGGTTACCAGTTGTAAATATGGAATACTTTAAAAAAACTTTGAAACCTGTGAATGCCGGAAGTGTACAAGGAAAACCTAATATCACTACTACGTCAAATTGGAACAAGTGACATCATCAGAAACTAAATTAAATCTGTAAGTAACTTTTATTTTATTCAAAGCCAGGTTTGCTTTTAACATCAGTTTACAGATCAAGACCTGAATTAAATCATAATAGAATTAAAAATAAATAAATAACCGCTAAACAAATAATAATTATAACATATTTTCTTAAACGAAGAGCAATTTTAAATATTCTTGTTTGACATATCAGGAGTTATTGCTATGTATGGTTAATGGTCCAAAATCATTTATTTTGAAGAATACAACTTCGATTAGTGATTATAAAAACTCATTACTTTTTTAATGTAATAAATGCTAATAATAGCTTCGCTTAAATTTTTTAACATATATAACATTTGTTTCACTTAACTAATTATTGGTATACATTTAATTTGCAAAACAGTCATAAAAATCATTTTCCCCTTCTAATACAAATTATTTTTAACATTTTCTACTGACTTCGAAAGTCGGCACCGAGAAAATAATAACTAATTTTGATTATTTTTGACCATATCGGTAATTTTACACATTAATATAAAAATATTATTGTAATTATTGCTGATTCCTCGGTACACCAAGAACTTACTGTTTAGATTATTATTATTATAATTTATTATTTACTTCCGTTATAATATTTCTAAAAATATTATGGCTATTAGAAAACATCTCTATCTGTTAGTAGGAGCATCTAAAAATGTCTATCAACATCTAGATATTAAACGATTTTAAACTGTAATCATTTCACGAACAAGAGCCACGAGATGTCCCAAAAAATGAAATATAGCTTCAAGATATCTATTTGCGCATAAACTAATGGTTACTACCCGCCAATAAGATGAATAAATTGAATTTTTGAGCTGTAGTGCGCATGATTTCCTGATACATATATCAATACTCTATAATGGGCCTATTCTACCTTTTACAAATTCATATTTTACATTAATTTCCCAAATCCACATTTTTTCACGTCGTCTTCATCATGACATATATCACAAAATAATCCAAAAATTCAATAAATGCACCAAATATATTTTGATCCTGATATTTATAGAAGAAAATAATGCCATTAAGGCAACGTTCCTCCTATTTATTACTTCCATTGCATTCAATAGAAGTTGTGTAATCACCAAAACACCACTTTCTTTAATTCATTTTTTATATTGCCTTAAGACAGCTCGCTAAATGTTTCCATTAGTTAGCTCTTTAATAAGTCAATGCAGTTAATAAAATTATGTTTAATAAAGTTAATAAATATTATGTTCATAATTATGTTTATTATGTTAATAAAGTTATGTTTTTGTCATAACGTAGAATGAGCGTACACTAGAATCACAAAAACTATTCTGCGCCTCGTTAAACTTTGACTACTTAAATGTAGCTAACGGAATATACTTCATACATTATTGATTTCATACCTTATTTGAAACTAACCCCTGTCAATTTTAATTATATTTTTCTTTTTAATTGACCCTGAAGTTCCGTCAAAAGCCATATTAGTATTTCTAGGTATTAATAAATACATTGATTATTTCTAATTTTATTCCTACAAATATGTGACCTGCTATCATAGTTCTGCTGATGGATTTGGATTCAGCCAAATTATTTACACACATATATCTATATACTCGTATATACAAATATAAATATATATATATGGAGACCCACTAGCCGTGAGGGTTAAGGCGTGAGCTCTTAACACCCCGTGCCAAAGGTCGTGGGTTCGATTCCCACTAGGGGCGGTGGCTTTTCTTTCGAAAAAAGAAAAGGCATCACCCCTATCCTGGCTAGAAAAGGGTGGTAACCTATAGATAACCCGTCCTAAAATTCGTAGTTTATAATAAATGGACGTTAAAATTTAAATATATATATACTGATATTCTCATTTTCATTTTTTTTTTTTTTTATCTGGTATTTGAACTTAGAAAAACATGATGCCGTGTTAGCCAAAATCGAACGCCGGTTTCATGGTCGCGAAACATAAATACTGCAGATAATATATATCACATGAGAAGTATACACTTTCTTTTTATGTGTGGCTTTGAAATTATCTTACAATTTTTTTTTTCATTGCACGATTCATTTACTATAAATAAAATTGAAGAGGTGCTAGCAAAAAGCCTAATGGTCAAAAAAACTGAAAAATGAGTTTGGGGTGCCATCATGTAGTGTTCAATATAATCCAATTCGTCAAAAACATCGTCTGTCGGTGTCGGGAGCTAAAAATACGCCGATTCTCCGAAAGCCCGACTGGTCATTCAATTTTTCTAGTAAAATTATCATATGGGACAGGATATTTTACTTGTACGTTTTCATTGAATTCCACAAAAACCCATAAGGCCGGTACATTTTCCTTCACCATAGAAAGAGGATTGGGGCGAGGTTAGCTGGAGGAGCTGAGTTCTAATCCCGAGCAGGCACTTAAAATTTTTTCTTGCAGTGCCTTCGTGCATAGGTTGAATTCGGCCTACCTGACCGTCCCAAGGCCGACCCAGCCTTTAACTAATTTATTAATGGGTACGTTGGTGCTAATGACTCTAGCAGTCGAAGCAGCAAGGGGAAAATCAGGCGGCCGGGGCATAGTACTGACCACACTATCTCCCTAGTGTGCCGTGTGGTCACGAATCAGATACCTCTACAGTATCTGCCCCTATTACGGGACTGATTTATATATATATATATATATATATATATATATATATATATATATAAAGAGGATACCTGCGACTATCTGTAAATTATTAAAATAAAAAAAAATGTTTTAGTATTTTATTTCGATTAAATGTTAATATATATATATATATATATATATATATTCTTCTACCCCTTCTTCTTAGAAATTTCTACTTTTATTTTTCTATTTAGTTACGTTGATTAGTTCCTTCCTTGAATGAATGGATTCCACAGTTGTATTATGACATAGACAAGGGAGAATTACCATATATATGTATATTGGGCCAATTCTAAATACGTATTAATAATTTTAGTTAATTGGCAAATATCGCATTATTAATAGTTATCATTGTTCGTGTAAAAAGAAATGAGGAGTTACCTGCTAAAGTAGTCAGGGAATTTAACAAGGACTCATGTTCTGTTGATAATAGTTAGTGCAGATTATATCAGGTGTACACCTCAGACACAGCATCTGATACAACATTCTGGTTCTTCATGTCTGAAGATAAATACCCGATAAAAATCGCCCTTCATTAGACGGCAATGTTGTCATCTACTTGATTTACCATAATCTATTTAATTCTCTGGCTTCAGTTTGCGTATCTTGTAATCTTACTTTATGTATGTCCTGTTAGTTTTCTCTTGCAGTCGACCGACCAAGTACATCAGCTTGAATGCTTTGTCCAATGTCCTCGTGTTCTGGGAGCTGATATAAATTTAAATATATTCATGAGATGTCTTTGTGTATATACACACATATATATGTATATACATATATAAATAAATAAACGTATATCCCAAGAAAAAAAGGGACAGAATATCTATATTGGAGCTAACCTTGAAAGCTATATTCACTATAAATATTTGTAGAAGGATTAGTGCTTACTTTCGCCTCGTTATATTTAATTTGTTTTTTGTTTTTTTTGTTTTTTTTTTATAATTACCTACAATAATTTTCATTTACTTGACATTTATAGTTAAACTAGCTGACTACCCGTTCTTCACCACGGCCGATAAGTTTTTTTTATATTGCGTTAAATAAGGTATAATCAAAATTACCCGACTACATAATTTTGTACAGCTTATTATGGCACGGACTTTAGAGTTACCCAGGAAACACCATGTGGAGGTACCCGTGCTTGTTTCCGTTGGGGAGTAAAATAAATATATAACAACCACTTAAAAAGTTAGGTAAACAGAGACAAATACACGTTGAAAACAATAAAACTAAAAACTTTGAAGTTTTAAGCACTTATCTCTTCGATTGACATGTCCCCACCGAACAGAATCTTTTTTGTAGAGAATTTAGTAACCTTTCGAATAGCCGCCTTCCACTTACTACGATTTCCCAACCTTTTGAGATATTTTAGAAAATATAATGAGATCCGAAAACTTTTTATAACCATTAATACAATTTTTTTCCATATACTACTTACCTCCAAACGACACCAAAGTTTAAATATCTTAGATTAGACTGTCAAATACCTGGTATAAGTTTCAAGTGAACCAAACATCGTTTCTGAATACCCAAACAGAAAATTAGTTTAGAAAAGTATTTCTATCAATTTTTCTCGTAAAAAGTTACAGAAATCGCTTTAAAAATGGTTTCATTCGTTTTCCTACGTTAAGGAGCCTATGTAACGAGTACCTGCAAGCATATATACTCGAAAATGTAAGCGTTCCGATTTTTTCAAGCAAATTTTGCTCCAAAAACCATGTTCCAGTAAACGGATTCAGCCGGTTAATGAACTTGACCTTTCAAATGAGAAGAAAGATTTTTGTACCAAATGTCATCAAAATCGGACCATTTTTGAGCTGATGAGGAACTTAATAATTCAAACCCCCGTAAAAGTAATTAAAAATTTGAATACCAAAAACCTTTCATAGCGAGTGTTTACATTCTAAACGGATTGTCCGTGCAAAATTTCATACTTTTGTGTCAAGTGGTTCGGGATATTATTACCTCATATGGACCATCACCAGGGCGTAAACTCTATGAGGGACAAAATTACAGTTCATATCTAGTAATTCAAAGTCTGCCATCATAGTTGAAATTAATCTCAATTAAAAATAATACTATGAAATAGATACAGTACGGTAACAGCTGTTCTGTTATCGTCCTGGCAACGCATGCTGCCTAGCTCTGACCAACTAAAACTTTAAACCCCTCTAAAAATACTTAACAATTCGAATATCAAAAAATCCTTTCGTAGCGAGCGTCTACGTTCTACAGGGAGTGTCCATGCAAAATTTTTTTTGTTGGGTGGTTTGGGCTGGGGGATGATAGGTCAGTGAGTCAGTGAGTGAGTGAGTGGTATTTGATAAATATATAGTAGATTAATAAATGGCGCTCACCATTCATCACAAAACCGGTAAAATAAAAACTCTATATTAAATATTTTATTAATGAATATAAATAATAAGCAGTTTTATGGCTTGACCAAATCGGATAACTCAAAATCATTCTAGCAGGTCTGTGGCAATATGAAAATAGATATTAATTGGATTCTAAAAGCATTTTGTAATTATATTGACTGATTTGATTATATGTTGCAATTCTACGCAACAAATTTAGTTATGGGTATATGAAATTTATGTCACTGTAAAAACGTACCACTACAACATCTTGGCGTGTTTACATCACATATCTATCAAATTCGCTGGAAAATTAATTTTAACACTCCATTATTTTTAAATGAATTCGAATGAAATCTCCAAGAGTCCAACTCAAAGAAATTGCGACATCTTACCACGTTTCCGTTCATATCCCAAGATCTAGTAGTAAAGGAAAGAAGAAGTTATTGGTGAATTTTGATCTTCAGTGAAAAATACAAAATCAAATCTCTAAGAGGAGGATTTAAGGCGCCACAACAGAAAACTGACAGTATCATAAGTGGAAATGACTCCCCCCGCCTTTTCAACGTTCGCTATAGAAAAACACTTTTATCACCATGTTTTACTCACTCATTTTACAGTTAAATGCAGTTAAAAAACCAAACAAAAAAAAACAATTATTTATTTATTTATTGAGTGTTCCGCTTCTTTTGCGGTAACACAACAATCAGTATCTTCTGGGTTTGGTCTCACTAGGAAACCAGCTTGCTTGTATATGTAAGTGTATTTGTTAAGGTAGTTTTATATTCGTGGAAAAGTAATGTTTTTAGGGCAACAGTGCTTAAGTCATCAAATACGTTCGTACAGTCCTGTGTTTCTGAAGTACATCAGTACAATGTATTTATACTATTAACCCTTATGCTGCTACGGACGGATATATCAGTTCCGCTTCTTTCCGCATGGCTGCTACGAGCTATTATATCATTTCTTCTACTATTTCCATCTGTAGGCTGTTTATAGAAAATGCAGTATCCTTCAAAGCGGATAGGGGGCATAGAATTTCACTTTTGTCACTTTAGCTTCTAAATGGCTCAGCAAACCCGTACGTATTTCTGCTCCCTCCCTATGTTTACTGCCTAAAAACGTTGTTTCTCTTTACCTTGAATTTACCCTGCATATTTCTCTAGTATATTCTGAGCTTATTAAGTGATCAATTGTGTGTGCAAATATTTTTAAGACAATTTATTCTGAACAAGAATTGTTAGAACTTTTGAAAAACTATTTTTATCTACTTCTCTGAAAATTATTACAGATATCACCTTGAAAATGGGTTGAATCGTTTCCCTACGTTAGCGGGCCTATGCAAGCATAATAACTCGAACACTTAAGCTTCACGATTTTTTTGCACGAATTTCGCCCCCCAAAACCATGTTCTGGTGGACGGATTCTACTGGTTAACGAACTTGTCCTCTGAAATTATTTATATATATATATATATATATATGTATATATATATATATATATATATATATATATATATATATATATATATGTATATATATATATATATATACACACACACACACACATATATATATATATATATATATATATATATATATATGTATATATATGTGTGTGCGTGTGTGTGTGTGTGTGTGTGTGTGTGTGTCCGTTAACACGAGACAGGCCAGATTTTTTGTTTTTTGCTACAAAACCGGTATGTAGTAGGTACATACCAAGTTAGCTAGGGGAATACTATGAACTATTCCCCAACTAACTGAACGAGTCGTTAACCAGCAAATTTTTTCTATCTGGAGGGAAGGGGAGTTTCCTCAGGAGCCAAAGTAGTTATTTGCCAATACCAGCCGTAATTTTTGTCATATTTCGACGAAACTCAGTATTCATTGTGTTCATACAGAGAGAATATTTTTTTCTAAAAATAAAATAAATCGGTTCATTAGGAGGGGTTACTCGGACCCAAATTACTAATTTTCTCCGGTCGTAATTGCTGTAGTAGTGTGGCAAATTCCGTATATGTCAAGGGTAGGTATCTAATAAGAAAAAAGTGTTGTAAAATTGAAATAATCGGTTTATTGGAATTTGGGGTTTACTTTGTATTATGTTCAAATTAAATTGCCGCCACACCAGCATTAGTTGTAACTTCCCCCCACTAGGAGTGCCAATATAAAAAAACAAAACTATTCTTGTTATATATATATATATATATATATATATATATATATATATATATATATATATATTTATTTATTTATTTATGTTAAGCAAATTATTCAGGAATGCAGTGTACACCACCCATATCCTGAGAGAAGTGTTTAGTTATGTAGCTTCTTCGTGATTTTTTTTTATGTTATTATATTTTTTGCATTTGCGTGCGAGTGTGTGTGGGGGGTATATTTTTTGTTCCTAGACTGGAGAGAAGGATCCACCCCACTCCCTCATCCCATCTTCATTTTAAAACCCCTCTTTTATTTATCAGAGATCTAGTAGTCAAAAACGCAAGAGAAAAAGTTCAACAAGGCAACAGAAATTATCTTTTACGTATGACTTCCATAGTTTCCTTATTTTTCATTAAAATTATATCAAATTATTTATTTATATATCCAGAGTTAATTTAATTCCTAAGTCACAGTTATCCCAAGAGTTTGGAAGAGGGCATTAGTTTCTTAAATTCTTCGCCGATAAATTGGTACACATTTTCAAAACACAAGTAGTTTTTAGTCCTTTATATTCAATAAAAAATACCTCTTGCCATCGTTTGATGTAAAAGGTATGTTTTAAAATATACCACCCAACGAATTAATTCGTATTTGTGAGCTATTATTTAAAATCAGGAAAGTTAATCCAATCACCTCTCAAGAATTTATTAAATTACTCAGTTTATATTTAAAATAAAACTATTTTAAATTTCAAAATTGTTTTAATTTTTTGGACAGTGGCTTAACTTAATGCCTAGTGATGCGAAAGTGCATCACTTTGCTATTTCTTAATGGGTTAATGTTTAACCCATTAAAGCCCAGCATTTTCGCATCACTGGGCATTAATGGGTTAATGTTTAACCCATTAAAGCCCAGCATTTTCGCATCACTGGGCATTAATGGGTTAATGAGGGGTTCAGCGTTAAGCCCGTTAGCAGCAGATTTATTTATGGGTTAATTTGAGAATGTCTATATTTTATCGGATCGTAATCCTTTCCGAAAATTTATCGATTTTTGGAACCGCTATGTTGACGAAGTTCCGTTTTTCGGGAACAAAGGATGACTTAAAAGGCCTATTTGAGTACATTAATAGCTGCCATAAAAGAATAAAATTTACTCTTGAATTGGAATATGAAGGCAAACTGAATTTTCTTGATTCAGAAATGCAGCGAGACAGTCGAACCCAAATGATTTATATTTAAAAACCTTTTTTCATCCTTCTCATCATCAATTTTCACCATCCAGCTATTCCAACAAAAATTAGTTTCTCTTCTGTAAGTCATGAAGTATTTGATTCTGAAATATCAGCTATAATAGTAAAATTAAAAGATTGATAAATATGTCTACATACATATAAGCAGCACTTCTGGGACTTACGAACATTAGAACACAACATCATCATCCACATAGAATCATATAGCAGCTCACTCGTAGCAATACACGACATTTTTAGCAAATATCCAATTGTAATACAAATCAAGAACGAATATAGTCATTGAATGAACATATATTTACTTATTGCCTTCCCTATTATAAAGATGTTCCACAAATAGATAACAAATAGATAAAGAGACACGAGCAAAAATATCCACAGCATGACGCATTTATTGAAGTTCAAACACCCAAATAGAAACAATGGCACACTACTAGACATACAGTTCGTAACTATTAATTGGCCTGGAACATTAGAAAAACAATACGAAAAGTAATACTGACTAGTTTACGAGTTGGACACACTAGACTTAAACATTCATATTTAATGAAAAGAGAACAGAAATCGATTAATCCAACTTGACCTTTCAGTAGAATACAGACCATGGCGTACATAAGGGGGGTTGAGGGGCCCCCCCTCGAAATTTTGTTTTGGTTAGAAAATTTCATGTAAAAAGAAGCCTAAAACAACGAAAAATGTCTTCTAGATTTACCCTGGTCTACTAGGCGTCTAGAGGACCTTAAAACCCACCAATTTACATTAAAATATTACAATTTTTCCCTACACCCCAAATGCCTAGTTGCTACCCCCCCCCCCTCCCATTTTGTTTTCTATTGCTAGTGATACATACAATCTACAAGTTAAACGTGCATTTTTTGGTACATACTTATCTTTGCTATACTTAATTTAGATATTTTGAAAATAATGAATAATCTTTATGTTTCAGGAAGAACATAGGGAAAGGGGATTATAAAGGAAGATTTAGAGTATCCCAAGAAGAAAGAATAATTGTCTAAGTATCTGTTAACCAAAAGATATTGCTCAGAATAATAATGGGATTGCTCTCCAATGTGCTACAACTTATACATGATCATAAAATTTGAAATGTAAACTAAATCTGAATTCATGAAAACACTTGTAATTTTATTTAAAAACATGCAATGAAAAATGATTTTGGATATTTGGGATTTAGCTAAAACACGACAGATTTCGGGAGGAATTGTTATTTAGCCGAATCCCAACTATCGATTCCTCCTTATCACTACAACGGCTAACAATTTTCAACTTATTTTCAACTATATTTGTGGTAAGTAAATAAAGAATGCTGCCCAAATAAATTGGGTTGCTATAAACACAGCCTGCTAATCATTCTTTCGAAAATTCATTTTATCGATTTCACTGATATCAGAAACCAAGTAAGCTCCAATTAAATATAATAAAAGATTATAACTATCTCCAAATCCCAACCGATCTAAACAAAACCGTTAAATTGTTATTCGGAAATCAGAGGAAATTACACAGCCGATAAAGCCACGCAAAGGAACTCAATGTGTATATGAAGCAGTTAGGATTCAATGTGGAAGGAAGTGCCTCTCGCTAATAAAATTAAGGAAAATAAATGACTACAAAAATGGCATAGCTCCTACAGAGGTACACGGAGGAAAAAATTGGTCACATCCGGCATGCGCTAAGGACACACAAATTTCACCCACATTCCCTTAATTGTGAATTACCCTGAACCACAATGTGAAACAAGTTCCTCTCACAATCCATCTTATATAATTGTTCCATTGTGCAGTCAACTTTCGATAATTTTGGAATTCCTCGCAACATAAAATGGGCTCTGCAAGACTCAACTCAAGCAATTAATAGATTTCCTCGAGGTATTAAAACAGCTGGCATTATAATAAGATATTTGTTTATTTATTTAAGGCGTGAGCATGAGGGGTGGTGGCTTTGTTTTGTTTTTTTGGAAAAAAGAAAAGGCATCAGCACTATCCTCACTATAAAAGGGGGGCCTAAATATAACCCGTTCCAAAATTTTGAGGTAATTATAATGGACGTGATTTAAATTTAAATTAAATTATTTATTTATTTAATTTTAACGTAAATTATAATTAACTCAGAATTTTAGGACGGGGCTTCTATAGATCAAAACCCTTTTCTTCAGGGCCGATGCCTTTTCCTTTTTCCAAAGAAAAGCCACCATACCTACTGGGAAACGAACCCGCGACCCTTGGCAACGAGTGTTAAGTGCTCGCGTCTTAACGCTCACCGAAAAAGGAAACGATACAAATAGAATACATTCCGCTTGATTATAAAGTAAAAGTTATAAATATTCCTTGTACTGTTTTCAGCTGAATGCTTGAGAAGCGCGGTCTCTTGCTTTAACAGAACCTTTTAATATCGTCTTTGAAAATAAGGTTTTATCTTCATTCTTTCAACTTATAATGAACTCGAAGTCTTATTTTTGTTTATATGCCTTTAATCCTCAATGAATTAACTTTGTTTGCATTCGTCATTTGTCTTTATCAAGATTTACATCTATCAACACTTGGACATATGAAAGATTTATAGCATTCGAATTTCCTTTTAATATATAGAACAAAATATTACCAATTAAATTTCAATCATTGAAAAAACTTTGATATTATTTGTTAATGTTACAAAATATTCTTAAGAAGAAAAATAAAAATCATACAAAAAAGTATTAATATAAGACGAGATTCGAACCGCCAATATTTGAGTTACTAGTGTTCAACGCTACCAACCAAGATACTGGGGCGCTTATTTATAGCTTCTTCGGAACGGCTTAAAAACTTCAAGTAATTTTTTTGTCATGAGAACGTTTGAGAAGTGCGTTTTCTCGCTTTAACTGGACCTTTTAGCACTTTCCTCTGAAGGAAAGTAGCTATTGAGGTTGCACTCATGACGGAATTTTTGAAAAATTTCTTCGAATCTTTATCGATCCTACCTAGTGGACAACGAAATGACCCCCGTTGAAATATATATATATATATATATATATATATATATATATATATATATATATATACATAAATTTTAACGGGGGTCATTTTCGGTGTCTACTAGGTAGTTTGCTAACACGATACACACCACAGGTTTTGTCTTTCCGCCACGAAACTCCGGAGCCAAAGTAGTTATTTGCCAATAACAGCCATAAATTTTGTTATATTTTAACGAAGCTCGGAATTCGTTGTAGTCATATAAAGAGTAAAATATGTTCTAATTTCTTCGAATCTTTATCGATCCTACCTAGTAGACACCGAAAATGACTCCAGTTAAAATTTATATATGTATATATATATATATATATATATATATATATATATATATATGTGTGTGTGTGTGTGTGTGTGTGTGTGTGTGTGTGTGTGTGTGTGTGTGTGTGTGTGTGTGTGTGTGTCCGTTAACACGATACAGGCCAGAGTTTTTGTTTTTTCGCCATGAAACTTGGAATGTAGTATTCTTCCATCAAACGATTTAACGTGTTCGTTAACCAACAAAATCGGTCCATGTGGAGGGGGGGGGGGGTTTACTCCGGAGCCAAAGTAGTTATTTGCCAATACCAGCCATAATATTTGTTATATTTTAACGAAACTCGGTATTCGTTGTGGTCAAATGAAGAGAAAAATTTGTTATGAAAATAAACTAAATCGGTTGACTAGAAGGGAGGGTTTACTCCGGACAGAAATTACTAATTTGCTCATACCGGTCGTAATTTCTGCTGTATTGCAACGAAACGTGGTATACGTCCTGGGTATTTAATAAGAAAGAAGTGATATGAAAATGAACTAAATCGGTCTGTTCGGGGGGGTCTAAATCTCGAAGGGGGGGGGTTACTTTGTACTATGTTTGAGTTGAATTCTTCCGCCAAACGTAGGCTCACGAAACTCATCAAGATTACTCATGAACGTATTTATTACGTAGTGTACTACCCCGCATACACAAAACTCTGGAAGGAAATTAATTAGAAAATTAATAATTGAAACAGCTGCTCTTAAAAAATTCAAAAGAGTAGAACAATTTATGTTTTTATTTTATTTATCTAAAGAGGTTATTTTAAGCGAATTACTCAGGAATGCACTCGACACTACCCAATTCTGAGAAAAGTGCTTAGTTATGCAGCTCCTGCGTGACAGACTTTTTCTAGTTGAGTACTTCTCATGTTCGTTTGAATCAGCGAGGGGCACGTCGTGCACTCCCCTTGTAAGTGTGCCTATTCGCGCCCGGCCTTAGTCATTTCAGTTCTGATAAGGCCGTACAATTCCTCTACGCACCAAACCATTTTAGGACACCCAAACTGTCCAGGGTGTCAGAAAAATAATTGTCATCTTTTGGCCAAATGATTCTTCAATGCGAAATCGGAAAAAAGAACACCTATATTGACCTCAGAAAAATTGATATTTTTTTTTTTTTTTTTTTTTTTTTCATATTTGAGGAAGAAAATCATGAGGAAGAAAAAATTCAACGGCACTGTTTACAACCATTAACAACGTGAACATGAGACATTACATTCAAATTGAGAAATGAGGTTTGGCTGGTTCATGAGAGTCATACATGACCTGTGAAACCCCTAATGAGTAATTTCAGCGAATTGTTGAAAGCAAAATATTAAGGTGCTGTTGGAGGCACAGGTGCTTATACAATTCACTTCTCTCCAGACCAAATACATGGTCCCTGCCCGAAAGTACTACAATTTCTGTAGATTCTGTGTGATCTCTAGAAACATGTAGAACAGCACACTCATCTTCCAGAGTACATTCGATTTGAGTAACTGAAATTTCCCTTAATCTTTATCATCTTCTCTAGACAAGAATCATTCTTTGCTGATAATTTCATAGAGTTCATGTTAAAATGCCAGTGATCATCTGTTTCCTCCATCATTAATGTTCAGTTTCGTACCCGTTACCACCTAACGCAAATTTTTCTTGATGATAACGGTGTGCTAGTTGCTTATTATCTAGCACGCTGGCAATTGGCTCAAAGAGTTCTGAAAAACATAACAATTTAGCTATTGCCTTGATTTCCCTATATCATCATGTGTAGAGGCTGCGATATCAATAATGTCCCCTTTATTATTAGTATTATAATTAATATATTATTAAGGGAAGGATAGCAGGAATAAGCATTCATCAAAGTCGAATATAGGAGAGAAGACCTTAGCGGCGGGGAACTTGCTTCAACTAGTTAAAATAGTTAGCGAGCTTCAGACCGCTCTGCTGCCGTCATCAGCCATCTTGTATTTTGTCCTTAAACCATGCGATGGCTGTAATAATGTAGAAAACATATAATATATTTATGTACAGCCGATTATTAGTGGTTTCTAGGAGTGAGTTTCTGTCGAGATATCAGAGAAAAAATACATCATTTTTAAGCTTTCAATGAGAGCTTTGTCCAAACACTTAATACTTATGGATGTAGGAATCCTCCAAATTTGGGTAAGTTTTCTTTTACCTAGCCTTCACTGAATCGCGATGGTCATACAGCACTGCAGTATGGCCATACAGAAAGGAGTATTTCTAAGGAGGTTCGAAAATCAACCGTTTTCAACATAATCGTGCAAAATAAAAAAAAAATGTAGGAGTATTCACAATTTTACTCGCCCACCATTAATACAAAAACAGAAAGTTAAGAATAGAGAAGAAGGTAATATGAGCCCCCAATTTGTTTTTCCCTTTTTTTGTAATTGCCTATGAAGTTTTTTTTAGAATATTCGTTCATAGCATTAACTACAATTATTTGTGAACATACTTATAAAATAAGAACTTTTTTCGGTAGCTTTAAGTAGGTATATGAAAAAAAAGAAATTTGACAAATGTCAATTTGTTATTAAATCTTTTCGTGCTAGTAATATGGGCCTCTAAGAAAGAGAAATAAAATGACTTATGTATGACATTTTCATTTATTACAAAATCTTCAAAATGCATTACAAAGTAGAAAATAATTTATAAAGTAATTTGGAAAGCGTTATTAAGGAACCATTTAATTGCTTTATGACTTTCTCTTCTATTTGCAAAAATCACAAACGTAAACATCCTTGTCAAATCCAGCACAGTCATTTTGTGCCCACACTTCACAGATTATGCGTTGCACACACAGTTCTCATAGGTTATCTGATAAAAATAGGCCCATGTTTTTCCGGGGGAAAATCATGAATGAGGTACAAAGGTTCTTTACTCTCAATCCAATGATTCGCAGGATTTTACTTTGAACTACTGATATTCCAGTCTCGTCCACATTAAACACCCTATCAGCTGGATAGTTGTGTTTGGCGTACTCGGCTTCCTGGATAGCAAAGAAATTGTCGACTGCTTCATTGTTAAATCCATTAGGTTTGGAAAACGATGTTGCAGCTGGTTTCAAAACATTCTTGTGGCGATTCATGAAGTGGTCGAACCTAGCTCTTCCAACTAACCCATCTCCTGTGAATGGGTGCTCAATTCAATTTCTTTCACACAGTTGGTAAGCCACTCTGTGAAAATTACGGAGCCCTTAAGTTCGGGGGCTCATATTACAACCCTTGCCATGTTAGAATTCGAACACACATAACGATACATTTTTACTCGAAAAATTACATTTTATTTACACAGAAATAATCTCTGAAATGTCCTCTACACTAGTCAATAAGGAACTAGATGGATTTTGAATGGAAATATACTGTAATTATAAGCTAATTACTTACTCCTCAAAGGTTTTTATATCAAGGAAACAAATAAACCATTTTTCCGCACAAACTATCAGCTGCAACTGAGTGAGAACACTCCAGTGACGAGAGCCTTTACTCAACTATCATTTAAAATTATCATCGCCAAAGTGAGCGCACTGTATGAGTAGATATTGAGGGGGCTCATAATGTATGCAGGGCTCATATTACCACCTTTACCTCTACTAAATATGAATACTGATGTATACTGAGTAACGAATACGTGTGCCTACATATTCGACATAAAATGACTGCCGATAATAAAAATAGAGTACTCGTAAGAAAATAAATACTGCATTCGAATTCACGAGTGCAATTTACACAGATTAACTGCCCCATTGATAGGCAAAATTTGGTTAGAGTTTCGGTTAAAAATGAATATCTGTTATTTATTTTTCTTAGAGTTGTAATTATAAATGTGGCCCCGAATTTAAATTTGTACATTATTTTGTTTGGTAAAATTTTAGTCCTAAATATGTTTATTTATTTTTTTTTTTTTTTTTTTTGTGAATCTACTGCTGGGGTCATTAGCACCCCTAAATATTATTAATGAAAATTCCGACTGCGTCATCTTAGCGCGGTTCCGTTCACGTCCCTAGTGCCATTAGTAAAGGAATAGAAGCAGTTATTAACAGG
Source organism: Gonocerus acuteangulatus (assembly GCA_946811695.1). Classification (NCBI taxonomy): domain Eukaryota; kingdom Metazoa; phylum Arthropoda; class Insecta; order Hemiptera; family Coreidae; genus Gonocerus; species Gonocerus acuteangulatus. The sequence continues at coordinate 119,211,377 of OX328123.1, read as the reverse complement.
TTTTGATCTTTCGCGGAAAATATACAAGAAAAGATTTTCTTTTTCTTTATTGAAGAAAAACATTATTACTTACGCGTTTCTTCCATGTTTAACTCCAAATTTTCCTCATGATTTTGTTGTGATCAAAGTCGTAAAAACTACAATTAACTAAATTTCTATTTAAAAAATACGCTAAAACTAATTCTGATATATGATAAATTATCAATTTATTAGAGAAAGGATTATGAACGTCTATTGACAGTAACAGTAAAGCTATTGAAGACATTAAAATACGATTTTCTGTCATTTTTTCACGTTTTTATTCACTTATTAATATAATAAAACTTAAAAAAGTATTTTTACACCCTACGCAATAATTATTTGCATACCAATTATAATATAGGCATTGGTTTTTCCTATCGGTCTTAAGGTACAATGCTTATCGTAGATTACAGAGGCAACGCCTATAATCGTGAAGCAATTGTAAACATTGAAATGCGATTTTCGGTCAATTTGCACGTTTTCTTTGATTTTTAGGTTAAAATGAATTAATATGTGAAGTTTTACAATAATCGGAGTTGGGGACTAATTGAATAGTTTAAAACGAAAATATTCACGATTCGGATAGTGATGAGGAAGAGGCTTATAACCTTTTGGGGGGGGGGGTAAATGTGAAGACGAGGGTTCTAGGCCCAATTATTTTGAAATTTTGCACTATATCGTATTTTGATGCACTAAACACGAATCCGTTAAAAAAAAAAAAAAAAAAAAAAAAAAAAAAAAAAAAAAAAAAAAAAAAAAAAAAAAAAAAAAAACTAGCTCTCAACTAGGAAAAAAGTTATGAAGCACTAAAGTTCACTGTTATTGAGGTTAAAGTTGGCGTAAACAGCGAATTTGTAAACAAGCGCATACGCAGACAAGTAACATTGGGAAACAAAGAATTCTCATTTGAAATGTTTTAAAATCATTTATAACCTCCATAAAATCGGAATTCTTTCCATACCAGCGAGTTAGATTGACTCGAGTTTTGATATCTTCTTGAGCGAGCGTAGCGAGCGGAAACGCATAGCAAGTCTGCCCAAAAGTCTTCCTAGACATTCTTCTTAATATTCATGATTATTAGTACGCTGTTTACGCCAACTTTTGTAACCTCCATTACTGTGAAGTTTAGTGCTTAATAACTTTTTTCCTAGTTGAGAGCGAGTTTTTTTTTTTCGGATTCGTGTTTAGTGCATCAAAATACGATATAGTGCAAAATAATCGGTGCCCAGAACCCTCGTCTTCACATTTACCTTTTTTTGTAACTTATAATCCTTTTCTCTCATAGATTGACAATTTCTCATATATCAAAGCAAGTTGTATCGTATTTAAATGTATTTAAGCTTATTGTTTTTAATAGAAATTTATTTAATTGACGTTTTACGAGTTGTGTCATATCAATAAAAAAAATCGAAAAGATATACTCTTAAAGTGGTTTGCGACATTTTTTTTGTTTTTTTTTTATTTAGGTTGAAATGAATCAGTATGTGAAGTTTTACAAAAATCGGAGTTGGGGTACTAATTGTTTAGAACTACCAAAATCAATGAATCCGATCAATACGTTGATATTAAATATCAACGTATTAATAAGAGAGAAAAATAAGGTTTGTAAATTTTAAAAACCTTATTTTCCTGAGTTATTGAATCTGCCACCATGAAAAGTAGCGCTGCCATCAGTCAGTCATTTTACTTTCGGTGTCAAAATTATAACTACCTCTAAGGTGAATCAATTTGAAATAATCTAAAGGCACACGTGGTTTTATATCTCTGTTCAAAACGAACGTTGCGTCAGTTAATTCATAGTGAAATGTTTTCTTTGTATAGACTGTTGTCAGCATTTCTTGTTTAATAAACTTTCAAGAATAGCCTTGGTTGTGCAAGCTGTTCAGTAGTGAAGTGAACATTGGATCGTTTTAATGTGCCAATTTTGTGGTGTATTCTCCTAGTGTTTGACATGCTTTTACCTTTTGTTTTGGTTTACTAAATAAAGAAGATGATGTACTAATGACAAAATATGTAGTGTTTTTTTCTTGAAGAGTGCATTTAAGAAAATTTCAAATATCCAAGAAGCTCAAATCCTGTAAGCAACATTTGCTGATTTCTTCAAGAGATAGCATTATTTTTGTTAACTCTTTCAGTAAGTAGGATCAAATACTTATTTGAACATCTTCGACTGACAAAACTTCTCTGCTACCAAGAAACTATTTTGAAGATAACAAATAGAACCTTCAAATTGTTTTTTCTATTTTTTAAAATATCTTTTGTCTTTTTTAAATATGTCTAAGAGATCTCAGCCTCCATGGCATGTGGAAACTTTCAAAGAAGCCCCTGCATTAAGACTGTATAATAGTTTAACAAGAAAAAAGGAAATTTTTGTGCCGAAAAATGGTAAACAAGTACAGTGGTATAGCTGTGGTCCTACAGTTTATGATGCTGCACACATGGGTCATGCCAGGAGTTACATATCATTTGATATATTAAGGAGGGTACTATTAGATTATTTTGGTTATGATGTTTTATACGTCATGAATATCACTGATATAGACGACAAAATCATAAAAAGAGCTCGGAAAGAGTACTTCTATAAAAAGTACATTGAAGAATCTTCTACAAGACCGCTAGAAAAAATTTTAGAAGATACCAAAAGTTCATTGGAACTCCTAGTTCAAAAAGTACAAAATGTTTCTGATGCAAGTATGAGACAGATGTTGGACAAACTTGCAGATGATATTGGTATTTCAATTGATAAAGTTCAAAAAGCGATAGAGAAAAATGATTCTGATGTTTTACGATCTTCTATTAATGAAATGTTACAAGTGGCAAAGGATCCTTTAGGTGATGTTTTGGACAAAAAATTGTCATCTACAATTCAAAACAATGCAATATTTTTTGATCTGCCTGCATATTGGGAGCAGAAATTTCACGAAGACATGGATTCATTGAATATTTTGCCTCCTGATGTAATTACTAGGGTCAGTGAATATGTCCCTGAAATTGTAAAATATATTGAGCAAATAATTAGTAATGGCCTGGCTTATGTTTCTAATCAGTCTGTCTACTTCGATGTGAATTCATTCGATTCTAAAGCAAATCATTCATATGCAAAACTTGTTCCAGAAGCTTATGGTGACCTTAAATCATTGGAAGAAGGAGAAGGTGAATTGTCAGAACACAAAGAAAAACGCTCTCCTACTGATTTTGCTCTTTGGAAATCATCTAAGCCAGGCGAACCAGCATGGGACAGCCCTTGGGGGAAAGGAAGGCCTGGTTGGCATATTGAGTGTTCTGTTATGGCATCTGCAATTTGTGGGGATTCTCTGGATATTCATACAGGTGGTGTAGATCTAAAATTCCCCCACCATGATAACGAACTTGCACAGGCAGAGGCTTATTTCGATAACGATTGTTGGGTACGTTATTTTCTTCATTCTGGGCATTTAACAATAGCTGGTTGCAAAATGTCCAAATCATTGAAGAACTTTATTACAATAGCCGATGCCCTCAAGGAATATAGTGCAAGACAACTCAGATTTGCTTTCCTACTCCATTCATGGCGAGATACATTAGACTACAGCAAAAATACAATGGATATAGCTTTGTCATATGAAAAAATGTTTATGGAATTCTTTCTAAATGTTAAAGATGCTCTCCATTCAGTGAACGAATCCAATAGCTCAGATAGATTTATTAAATGGAACCAAAGTGAAAAACATTTAAATGAGATTTTCTTTGCGACTAAAGAGTCTGTCCACCATGCGTTGTGTGATAATATTGATACTAGGACTGCCTTGGAAAAAATTAAAGAATGTATCACAGAATGCAATATTTACATGAAAGGAATACAAGTTAATAATCATCTGCTAAAAAATATTTCTCTGTACATAACTGCTATTCTTAAAATATTTGGTGTAGTTACTGAAAAGGAAACAATTGGCTTTTCAACCATGAAATCAACTGAGTCTGATAATACTGAAGATATACTGATGCCATACTTAAAAGTTCTTGGAGAGTTTAGAGATGAGGTCAGATTAAAAGCCAAAGAAGCAAAAAACATTAGCATTTTGGAGTGTTGTGATAAGCTTCGTGATGATCAACTTCCAGAATTGGGTGTCAGGTTGGAAGATAGAGAGGGAAAGCCGTCAGCTATCAAGTTGGTAGACAAGGCAATTTTATTAAAAGAAAAAGAAGAAAAAGAGCGTTTGAAGTTGTTGAAAGAGGAAGAAAAGGCTAAGCGCTTGGCTAAGAAGGCAGAAAAGGAGGCACAAAAGCTCATTAATCCAAAGACAATGTTTACCATTATGACGGATAAATATTCAGCTTGGGATGCAGACGGTTTACCTACTCATGACATAAATGGTAAAGAAATAAGTAAAAATACCTTCAATAAGCTAAAAAAGCTTCAAATGGCCCAAGAAGCCAAATATGCAAAGAGCCAGCAAACTTCAGAGGCGCTATCTTGAAAACGACATACTGATTAAAAAACAGTTCAGTATTTTTTATAAAAAGATTTTAAGACTTATCACAACTTTATTTATTTTAGTGTCAATAATCATACAAAGAATGAAATAACAATAACAATTATTAGGTGTTAAAATTGATCTTCCTAAGTACTTTTCTAACTTTAATTCCTAAAATAATTAGCTTCTCATATATACGTGTATTTTTTGTAGAGTTTTAAAAAAAACTTGCTGCTGGTGCTTTCACATTTTATTTATTCAAGATGCAACTTACTAGATTTATCTATAAAATACAGTATCATTGAATCACACATTAGTTTATAATATTTGTATCATCTATTCACTTACTATGTAACAATAAAAATTAACTTGATGGTCTAAATAACAGCCTCAACCGCTAACTGTGGTAGCTCTAACTTCATTTTCAGCAAGACAAACAGCTAACATTTTTCCTCAATGAAGTGCAAAAATCAAAAGAAACTCAGTGAGTTCACAGTAAACATTAATTGAAGAATTACAACCACTGGTGGGAAGAGAGGACAATTAGTATTTATAATTCTCTGCAGATATTTATATTTTAATAAGAAAGAACCACAATTAAATAGATATAAATTAAAAAGCTTAAAGTAATTTTTTATCATTTGTTGTTATGTATGTATTATTACATACAATTTCTTTTATTTTGTAAATGGCGAACATTGGGATACAATAGCGATGATCATTGGGATAAGTTTAATTTATTAAATAATAAATTTAGACTTGTTTGGTCTATTTTTTATATTTTCCTGTCAAAAACTAAGATTGCCATTAGTTTGTGATTATTTATGATTTTTTCCTGTGTGTAAAATAAGTTATAAAAGATTTTGTTATTTTAAATGATATTGTAAATATTATCTTAAAAATATAATTTTTATTTTATGAGTTTGAACATTTCTTTTTGTATCAATGTTTTTTTATAACCTTAAACTATAATAAAAAAAATCAGGCAAAAGGTCAATAAACACAATTAAGTGAGTTGTAACAAGGTCCTTGTTGAAGTAGGTCCATCTAAGTTATATAGGCTTATTCATTTTTAAGCTCCATTGCAGGCATCAGAAAATGCAAAACATGTAGAGCAATTTTTATAAATTTATGAAATTGTTAATTTTGTTTTCTTGACCATTCCTCTAAAAGTGTGCCTTTTGTTTGAAGATTTCAGTTAACTTGCTATACTGCGATATAAAGCCTGGTGGTCTGATTGTCAAGGCAACCAGGAGTAATAAGGTAAGGTTTCGGTTCATATTCCAGCATGCTAAGTTAATTTTCCTTAAAAAAAAAAACAAAAATTAAAAATACAAAGTAAATATTATCTGACTGCAGAGTTCCTATTTTTTTAGAATTTGAAATAAAAAAAATAACATACTTTTGATTAATTGAATTTTTTTCATTTTACTTACATTTTTTCTAAAGATCCAATTATGAAATTCTTGGCGACAAAGACTTCTTCTGGAAAAACATATGTTTTTTTTTTTTTTTTTCCAAAATACATTTACCCTAAAACAATCAATTTTAAACAGTTGGTATGCAGTAACCATGATTGAGCTTGTCAGCTTAGACGTGCCCCTGTCCGCAGAAGGTTCCCGAAGTTGAAGGCTGTAATGTTTTATTATTGCAAGAGCTCCTGAAGAGGCAAAAAAAAATATGAGATACGTAAAGAGCAAAATAAAGGAATGGTGAAGAATCTGTAGTTAATATATATTTTAGGGGTCTCCCGTGGTCTAATGGTTAGCGCCTTGGATTCATAAGCGGGAGATGGTGGGTTCGATTCCCAACCTCCGGCAGGAATTTTATCATCCCACGGCTCGCTGGTAAAATTCCTCGCTGCACCCTGGATGTTGGCGCTAATGACCTAGATGTAGATGCGCCGTAAAAAAAAAAATATATATATATATATATATATATATATATATATATATATATATATTATTGTAAAACTCAATTTCGACAACTGCTTCCTACAATATCTTGCAGGCACATGCGACCAATAAGAATGTTCTGCTTGCAATTCTACCAACAATTAATGTCAATCATCCTGGTAAATTATCTCAATTTCATTTCAAATGCAGAAAATACCTCAAACATTTTTCGTTTCAGGCTGGATGTTGGAAGTTCATGATTATTTGGAATTATTAAAATTGTACTCTTTATTAACTCAACTTTCATCAAACAAAACTCTAGTATGTTTCTGATTCTGGCCCATCATTAGTGTGACATATAAACATTCAAAAAGAAGTTATAAGAAGACCTTATTCTTATATCAGCAATAATACACAGGATGGTACACGCTGTCAGTGACTTCATTATCAATTCTTTGTTTCAAGAAGTGATGGTATTAAACTAGAAAAAAATAAAAACTTGAAATTTCAAAGGTCTAAACCAATTTAATTTTTCTGAATTATCACTACATGTTGAAACCTATTTTAATTTATTTCCCTCATTTATTTTTTTTTATATTTTCATATTGGAGTGTTCCATCCAGGGAATGTTATTTTCAAGGAATTTTATATGAAGTTCTTACGAAAAAGTTGTTTTATTAATAATAATAAATAATACATGAACCAAATCAATGTGACAGTATATAATATAAAATATGTTTATGGCTTTTTTAAAACTTAGTTCATTTTTATGTAAGCACGAACAATCTTTACATCATCCACAGGTCTATCTGTTTTATCAGTTTCAACAAGTCCTATCCTTTTAACAGTATTCATTCCAGTATGGACCCTTCCTGAAACAATAAAATGGAAATCATGAAAAACAAATAATGATAAGAAACAAGTCTATTATAGCTAGTATGTTACCAATAATTTGTTGAAGAATTATCGTGGCCTTATAAACTAAAAAATATTAAAAAAAAGTTCTCTAATTATTCTCCATTAATTAAAAGCAATAAGTTCTCTTATCCTTATGGGACAAGCAGAAAAACAGATTATAGAAGAAGAAAGTTATTTTAAAATTCATTCATATAAATTGAATTTAAAAAACAGAATATGTGCTGCATAGCCACACAGTAGCTGAATCTCAACAGAAGACGCACCCGTATCTAATAAAAATGTGTTCGAATGGAATTATTAAATTTCGCAAAATGCTTATCATATTCTCTAGTTGTGCATAATTTCAGATCGTTTTCGTTGCATTCCTGCTTCAAGTTTCCCCATACGAAGACATTTATGGGTGTCATATCTGGTGGTAGGGGTGGCCAAAGAACTATTCCTCCACGTCCAATCCATCCTTTGTCCTTCGTGGATAATTTCTGTTCAGCCAAGCTTGAGCTGCTCTGCTATAATGGCCTGGACATCCATCGAGCTCGAACAAAGTTTATATTTGCTCCTATAAGGCAAGGTCCTCTAAATAATTAGAAAATTCGTCCTCCAAAAAAAGCCTAAATGTTATTCAATTTTACAAGCTAATTCATGCTGAAAACGATTCTCTCTAATAGTTCTGGGATTTTCATGAGCCCATTACATGATAATTTCTTTGGTTAACAATTCCTCGTACAGGGTAGGAGGAAAAACGCAAAAAGCAATAGTTCATGACTAATAAATTTAACATAATAAATAAAAAAAATACGTAAATATTTGAAATATATAGGAGTGGTTGATGGGTGAATATGTGACTACAGCTTTTAAAAAAATTACATCAGGTTAGTTAAAATTGATATAACACAGTAGAATATTCATGATGCTAAATGCATATAAAGTGCTTACCAAAAATAGCGTGCTTTCCATCCAACCATTGAGTTGGTGCTAAAGTAATAAAGAACTGTGATCCATTTGTATCAGGCCCTGAATTTGCCATTGATAGAATACCAGCTCCTGTCAAAAAAGGAAGAATCATTGCATCGGATGTCTTAGCCAAACAAGAGCTCACTGTCAATTTGAATGTGCCTTATAAAAGGGGGATGTTATGACTTGTAGAATTTTGGTTTGAAATGCCTGAAATCGTGGTCTGTTGGTGTCTCTAATAATGGATGTTTAAATTTAAATAATATAAAAAAAAAAAAGAGGGGTCTCTCAGTGGTCTAGTGGCCACGCCTAAGTCAGTAACGCCTTGGACTCTCACATGGGAGATGGTGGGTTCGATTCCCACCGACGCGCAGTGGGCAAAAATCCATTTTTAGGGCGACAAAATTATTTTTTTTGTGTTTTTCAATATTTTTGAGGTCACTGAGATAGGGAAAAATATTTTAAAAAATCTTTGACCAATTTTTTTATTAGTTATTATTATATTCAGCAAACAAATGTTGTAGACACACAAATATTTTAACATAATAGATAAAAATTGGGAAAACATTTTGTAAATCTATGGAACATTTAAGTAGTACCTTTTTGCATCTATTATTTACATAAACATAATACATATATTCATAAAAAATAATACCTAGGCTATAATTCGAAAATAAAGAACAAAAATAGACTAACAACTTAAAGAAAAAAGTAATTGTACTGACTTGTTTTTTAATAATAACAAATATATGCAATTATACTATGCACTAAAAACGAATTATCCATCAAACATCGTCTGATTCAATACTACTACACCCTTCAACATTTTCTTTGACAAGTCAGTATCGTCAGCCTCATTTTCTAATGACTGTTCTTGAAGTTGATCATATGGTAAACTACACTTCAATAGGCTAATTACATCTTTATCGGTAACATGAAATTTAAATAATCATGTATAGTTTCTGTTCAAAAGATGGAAAAGTAATTACAAGAACAAAACTGCAATAAACACTAGGAAAAATATTCCCTTTCTTTGAGTCCGATTAATAATCCTCTCCGTCGCCCGTTGATGATCCAAGAAAGTAAATATTCACATTTTCCCTTCATCCTACTAATACTAGACAATATTTAGGGGATGATTGGTAAAATATGTTTTTGAATTTTGTCCACCTAAAAGGTGATTTTCGGCCACTGTGTGCCACAGATTCTTCAGCTTCTATCTGACTGCCTAAACTAAATTTAAATTTACATTAAAAGGGGAAGCTGAAAGTCACAAGACAGTAAAGTAGAAGCTTAAGGATTTTCGAAAAAAAATATTTGGAAATGGAACTTCGTGGAACTTTTTTTTAAACCTTACTTAAAATTGAGTAATCCACAAAATATGAAAAATCTAGAAATAATTTCATTAATATATTTTTTTCTTTGATATGCCTTTCTGTTATTAGATACATATTATGTATTTATAAAGAACATACCACTAGGTAATAAATCCATTGAGAAAAGAATTTATAAAATTTGCACACAATTTTTGAAACACCTTATAAAGATCGTAGTTGGAACAAGACTCAACAGAGGAAGTGGAAGTGACTAGCAATGGTTGTCTTCCTTTTTGTCTTAAACAGGTTTGGGTTAAACTAGATAAATAAATTGTTCTGTCTTCAATGAATAGAAGACTTTAGTATGTTTTGACACGTAAATTGACTTTTTACAACCACATTATATTTTCGACTTTTGTCGCCGTAAAATAGACGTTTTGCCCACTGTGTGGTGGCAGGAATTTTCTCATCTCATGGCTCGCTGAGAAAATTCCTTGATGCACCTTAGATGTCGGCGCTCATGGCCCCTATGTCGATGCACCCTAAAAAAAAAATAAATAAAAAAAAGAGAAACTCCAGAATGCAAACTAAAGTAGATACCTGTATGCTTGAGATCTTCATGTATTTCATCTGCAAATGTTCTGCCATAAATTGAGGCCCCACCTTTTCCAGTACCAGTGGGGTCACCACCTTCAAGCAAAAACAAAATGCAAAAGTTTTAATACTTCTAAAGCAAAAATGAGTAACCTGCATACAATTTATCTTTTTCTGGAGGTTCTAATTTTGACAGTAAGTAACAGAGAAAGAAACTTGTTATTCTATTGGACTCTACATTTCGTTATAAAAGTTACACTTTTATGGAAGCTACAATTAGTTTATCTGAGTGACATCAAGAAGGAAGCAGTATTTCTGCTTGAAACTACTGTGAAACCTCTCTATAGCGGACACCTCTGGGAGAACCAAAGTTGTCCACTATAGAGAGGTGTCCGCTATACAGAGGGGTTGGTCGAGCTGGATACGTACCGAATTTGTACATTTAATTCATGTTTAAATTCACCATTTAATAATTACACATAACAAGTTTTTTAAGTATATAGAAATAAGTTCAATAAGTATAAACTTAAAAAAAAGATTTTATTCTAAAAAGCATATAGAAGTTCTTAGTTCTCCGACAACATTATTGTCACAATTTTCCGTCCATTTCTTCAAAATTTCATCTTTCTTTTTATATATTTCTGCTGCTTGTGTTTTCCCTATCTTAAAAAAACTCGGCAACTTTACGCACACCACATTTTTTGCGATTGGAAAATGTTATCATGTAAATTTTTTCTTTATGTGTCAGAGATTTCCGATTAGACATATTTTAGAAAAAGCATGATACTTACTCAACAAGAGCTAAAAACCAACTGAAAAGTGAAGAGAGGGAAGTTCTGCGGAAGGAATGTGAACCGAACAGAATTATGGAATATTCCCGGAACCGTGTAGGCAAAGCAATAGTAATCTGGCAGCGGGAAAATCATAGGCTTCTGCTGAAAAGGAAGGGGTTCCTCTTGTGAAATTCCTAGGAGGATATTACTAGTCACAATTCTGTATATATATCTTATTCTTACAAAGAGTTTGTTATTGTTAACACATTTTTCTGGAAAGCTACACCAATGGGAACGCTCCTATAAATAACATTAGCTGTAATTGTCCGCAGTAAGGAGGTAAAAAAACAGGTTTTTCTGTCCGTATCCGTTGTACAGAGGTGCCCGTAATATAGAGGTTTATTTTACTTATAGAAAAATTCGGGACTGTGAGAAAATGTCCGTTAATAGAGGTGTAAACTATAGGGAGGTGTCCGTTAAGGGAGGTTTCACTGTATTGTTAATATTCATATTCTGTGGGGTTTTGGCGAAGGATTACTAAACACTCTCTATTTTCACACAAAGCTCCTTTATTCATACATGTTTTGTATATTATCTCCAAAAACCAAAATTCAAGTTTTAAAAATGGTTAAATTTATTGCATAGACTTAAATTTATTGTGATTTCATTCGATTCCTGATAATGAAATATTTTACAAAATACAAATGCAAAACCATAAGCACATTTTTTCGCATGAATATTGCCAAAAACATTGTGTTCTAGGAGGCGGATTCTGCTTGTAAACAAACTAAATCTTTTGTTTCAGACAAACTATTTTTGTCAAATTTCATTTTCTTAGACAGTAGATTGTGATCACACAAATATGTACGTATTAATATATAAATATTATATATTAGTATGTATATTTACTGTAAAATGTACTTTTCTTTATAATGGGATCTTGACCACCAAGAACTAATAATCATGATCCCTAAGTTAAGTTATGATGTAATACATCATTCTGAGATCAACATTCTAATTCCAGATGTATTATGTTATATTATATGTATATACAGGGTGTCCCCAAAATAAATGACCAAACTTCGGTAATCGATGCAGGACCAAAAAAGATAGAAAAATAGTCCGGCATATATCTCGTTTTTGCTTCGTTTCTGAGAAAAACTCAGGGAAAAAAAAAACACACAATTGTGTTAAGGCATTCTTCCATAATGTCTGTATACAAAATCATTAAAAGTATATGTTGTAGCTTTCACCCCCTCCCAGCTCCACCACCACCTTCTTTAATCCCCCACCCCAAAAATATAGGAGTGAGTATGCCTCTGACTTTCTGTGGAATAATGAAATAATAGGTCTCCATTTTTTGACCCCTTGACTTAACGCAGAGTCTCTCCACGCAATCCTTGATAATAAACTGTCTTTGTTCTTAAAGAGGTCCTTTTGGACTAAGGTTGGGAAGCTAGATCCAAATTGATAGTTGTCCAGCCCACTATGGGAGGACCGTACAAAATTGGTTGGACACTATACATGGCTTTGGATCAGACGTGGTGGGTCGGTATCTTGGTCGACTTTATCTTCAAACCTCATCTCCTTGAATTTCATCGCTTGTGACCATATTAAAGATTTGGTCTACAGGGAGCACATTGGCTCAAGGGAGCACCTCATCCATCCCATTAGCTGGGCCTGGGAACAGATTACCGCAGAGCAATTCACAAATGCCATCCAATTGTCGATGTGCGATATGATGCTGTATTGCTGCAAGGGGCCAAACCTTAGAACAATTTTTAAATTGATTATTAGAAATTATTAGAAGAAGAAATTGTTATTTTATAATTATTTATGCGCCCAGTGTTAAATTCAAAATGTTTTGAGAATTAAAAATTTATTTTTATTAATGTATAATAATAAAGACAACCTCACTGCTTGATCTGTGTTTATTAACTGACTTAACAAGGCTCTCAATAATTAGAACAGCTGGCATATAACATATGTAACATGTCCCCTTTTTATTAACAATTTAGATGGGGAACTTAACTAAATTAAAATAATAATAAAAATTGGCTTAATCTCTTTTCACTTTAAGGTGAATCCTATTTCGCCTATAAACACCTCCATCAGGAGTCTTCACCAGATAGGACCTTGGTTCAGGGAGTTTCTTAGTAATCCTCCCTTCTATCCACTTCAGACCTTTCTTCCCCAGATCTCCTCTCATCCAGACCGGCTGTCCAGTCTTAAGCTCTGATAGCTTCTTCTTTCCTCTATTATGATAATATATCTGTTTCTTCTGATTCTGATGAAGGATCCTTCGAATGCCAGGTACACCTGACTTTAAATCGTCCTCATGTGCAGGAAGTTTCGTCCTCAATTTCCTCTTCATTAGGACCTCTGCTGGTGATGGCTGGTCTGCCTTCGGAGTTGCATTGTAACTAAGGACGATGTAGAATAAATCAGTTTCAGAACTAGCTTTCTTGATGAGATTCTTGATTGTCTGAACGTGTCTTTCAGCCATTCCATTCGAACGGGGATAATGCGGGCTTGATGTCTTCAAAGAAATACCCCATTTCTTGAGAAACTCTCTGAAACTTGCAGAATCAAAAGGTGGACCATTGTCTGAAAAAATCTCTGAAGGCAAACCATGGGATGAAAATATTGATTCTAGAGCGGATATTACATGATATGCATTCTTTTGTGGTAATTTTTGAAGCTGTACAAATTTTGAAAAGTAATCTACAACGATAATGTAGTCTTTAGAATTTACAGAAAGCAAGTCTATGCCGATTTTCACCCAGGGTCTCGAAGGAATTTCATGAGGAATGAGTGGTTCGGAAGTATTAGCTTTCCCAAACTGCTGGCACTGAAAGCACCTCTGGATGACATCTTGCAGGTGATCAAGCAGCCCTGGCCAGTAGACAGATTCTTGAGCACGACGAGTACAGCTGTTTATGCCTTGGTGGCATTCGTGTAACTCATGTAGTAATTTTCGTCTTAGAGTTTTAGGAATTACCAGCCTTCTTCCGAAAAATAGCAATCCATCCTGCTCAGTAATTTCTGTCTTGTGCTGGTAATAAGGTCTCACTTCTATCTTGACTGAGTTCTTGTGTTCTGGCCAACCGTTCTTGACGTAGTGCTTGAGAATCTTCAGTTCTTCATCCTGCTCTGTTTCTTTCAGGAAAGTTTCCAAATCTTCTTCTGATGCCACAAGAACTGAGTCAATCTTGCAGTGGTCCAAGTATTCAGTTTCAAATTCGGTTTGCTCAGGAGCTCTTGATAAGGTGTCTGGAATTGTCATTTCTTTTCCGGGAATATATTTGAGAGTTATTCTATACCTCAGAAGTTTGATGACCATCCTTTGCAGCCTAGGAGAAAGACTATCCAAAGGTTTGTTGATGATCCCTAGCAGTGGCTTATGATCCGTCAGCACTGTTATGTCTCTGCCATAAAGATAAAAGTGGAATCGCTCACAGGCTGCGACTATAGCTAGAAGTTCTTTCTCTATCTGTGAATAACGTTGTTGAGCAGAGTTGAGTGACATGGAACAGTATGATACTGGATGTCTATCTTGCAACAGAACTCCACCAAGACCGTAGTGGCTTGCATCCGTTGCTACCTTAACCTCTTTTGATGGATCAAAAAGTGACAAAACTGGATAGTTCACTAGAGTATTCTTCAGAGATTCGAAGCATTTTTGTTGAGGTCCTTCTTTCTCCCAAGTCCAATGGGTATCTTTTTTCAAAAGATCTCTCAATATTGATGATTTATTAGCTAAATTTGGAATAAATTTATGTAAATAGTTAACCATGCCGAGAAACGTTTGCAATTCTTTCTTCGATATAGGTGTTTTCATTTTCAGAATAGCTGAAATCTTGTTTTCATCTGGCTCTATTCCATTATTTGATATAATATGTCCAAGAAATTTAACCTTTGTCTGTGCTAATTGGAGTTTGTTTTTGTTGAATCTTATATTATGAATGCGAGCTTTTTCGAAAAATGCTTCCAGTCTCTGATTATGCTCCTGTAATGTCCTTCCGAATATCAATGTGTCGTCTACATATGCTATTACCCCGGTGAGCCCTTCAATCACTGTGTTCATGTAACGCTGAAACACCTCGGATGCGGAACTGATCCCGAAGGGTAACCTCTTGAAAGGGAATCTGCCAAAAGGTGTAGCAACCGTGCATAGTTTTGAGCTGGCTTCATCTAAAGGTATTGTGTGGAAGGCACTAGATACATCAATCAGAGTGAAATATCTGGCCCCATGAAGCTGTGAGAGTGTATCGTCGACAGTTGGGATCTCATTGTACTCCCTCATGATGTGTTTGTTAAGAGCTCTAGGATCCATGCAGATTCTAACTGATTTGTCTGGTTTCTCTACCACAACAATAGGATGGACCCAATCTGTAGGTTCGTGGACCCTCTCGATAATGCCCAAAGATTCCATGAGATTTAAGGTATCTTTGACTTTATCCTGGAGTGCTAAAGGGATTCTTCTAGTTCTAGCAATGACTGGACAAGCTCCAGGTCGAAGGCGGATATGATAAGGTTCTTTCTGGCAACCCACTCCCTCGAAGAGGTCACTATAAAGTTTCACAATGTCATGAGCATTCGAGATTTTGGACGAAGGTGAATCGTTCAGTGTATCTATTCTTTTAATAAGATTTAAATCTACTGACGATTGCAAGCCAAGAATAGGTTGGCACTCATCATCGATTAAATAAAATAATATTTCTTTTTTAAGTTTTCTTGATGAGCACTCCAAGAGGCAGGTCCCATTGATTTTTAATTTATGTTTTGTATAGCTTATTAAACTATTTTTAGTTCTCTTTACTTCTGGTTTTGATTCTAATTTTAGAAATATATGGTATGGCAAGATGTTGGCAGCACTGCCAGTATCAATTTTAAAAGGAATTTGTATATTTTGTATTTTTAAAGGCTGTATCCACTCAGGAACAGCTGTTTCGATATTACCTAGTGTGTTCACTTCAACCGAGCCTGCATATAATGTATCGATTGACCATTTATTACCTTCTATTCCTGTAACCCCCGATTGATTAGGCTCATTGTTGTTGTATTCCTCAACCACTGTTATCTTCTTGCTTCTACAAGCCCTTGCATAGTGGTTGAATTTCTGACATGCCTTGCATCGCTGTCCATAAGCAGGACATGCCCGTGGCGGATGAATCCCAAGACAATTGCTACATGTTTTGTTTGGTTTTCTCAATCCATCAATTTCTAATTTATTTTCCATTACCAAAGACTTATCAACAACAGCTGTGTTTACTTTACAGCTGTTCATAACCTGTACTTGCTTCATAGTTAATTCTTCTATTTGGCATATGTTAATGCATGTCGATAAATCTAAATTTCTGCTACTCAGTAACTTTTGCCTTAACCTATCATCACATGTTCCTGTGATGATTCTATCTCTAATCAAGGAGTCATGGAGATTACCAAATTTGCAAAGCATTGCTCTGCTTCTCAGTTCAATTAAGAAATCATTAAACGACTGGTTTTCTGATTGCTCATAGGAAAAGAATTTATATCTATTGAATGTTTCATTATTAAATGGGTTAAAATGACCATTAAATTTATTGAGTATTATTTTCACTGTTAATTTGTCATCTTTTTCCTTAAATTTAAAAGTGTTATAAATTTTAAGTCCATATTCACCTATAGTACTTAGAAAAACTGCTCTCTGCTTTGCAATGGGTGCCTCAGATAAATCTGAAGCTTCCATGAAGAGAATGAACTGCTGCTCCCAGTTTCTCCATGCTACAGCTAAATCCGCTCCTGGGATGAATGCTGATGGTGCTCTTATAAAGTTTGTAAACATTTTAAAACCGCTGCCACCATGTATAATAATAAAGACAACCTCACTGCTTGATCTGTGTTTATTAACTGACTTAACAAGGCTCTCAATAATTAGAACAGCTGGCATATAACATATGTAACAATTAAGAATTGAAAGTTTTTTGTCTTGTGTTTCCACAGAAAGGATCTATTTTAAATTATGTTGAACTTGAAGCTTTACATGCTGTCATCTAATGTTTTCAATCAAAAAGATTTTTTTGTTGTTTTGTTTTGGGGGGAGGTAGGTGGGTAGAAGGGTGGAAGATAAAACATACACAGTAGACTCTCCCTTATCCAGCCTTCTCTTATCCGACATTCTCTCTAATCCGGCGGAATAATTTTAGAGCATGCAGGAACTTGTCTTTTTACTAAGAAAATAAATGTTTCTGCTAAGGCAAATGGGGCTGGAATGCCTGATTTTAGCCAGTCTAGTTCGAACATTCATCGTGAGGGGAGGGCAAGATTTGAAAGCCTATTTTTTTTGTGTGTGTTTTGCTCTGTTATGGCCATGACAAAGAAGAAGGTGACTCTGTCGATTGAGCAGAAGTTAAGAGCTCTTGAACAGCTAGAAAAAGGCGTGACAGCAGATCCCTGGTAAAAATGGTACATATTATTATATCCTCAATAATAAGGTAATTCAAATATATAAGTGACCGCTTCTAGCTGAATTCTCTAAACCGGCGTTTTCTTTAATTCGACTGTACCCCAGTCCCGAGGACACCGGATTAGGGTGAGTCTACTGTACTTTTAATGATAATTTTATAGAGGCATCGGGTGTAGTGAATAAATGCTAGCAGTTGCTAGAACTAAGTATTTTCCAAGCAATTGCTTAGTTCCGAGTGAGTAAAAATGTTAGCTCCAACTAGGCCTAGCATTTGCTTAGTTTATCACGGTTCCTAGCTGCAGCTAGGTAGAAGGTGTGAATAAAGAGCTGTGACTAGGTTCTAAGGTTAGCAATTGCTAAGGAAAAAGCTAGTCTGGTCTGGCTTATGCTAGCTTTTTAGTTAGTCCTTTCTTTTCACTCAATCATAGCGGCGTTTTTGCATGTTCGTAAGGAAGAGGAGTATTATAAACGCCGAGACGTCTTCACGTTCTATTTTCATCTTGTTTAGCTGCATTTTCTGTAGTAAAACGATTCTTTGAAGTTCTGGAGTTGATGGATCTTTTTTTTTTCTTCCATATCATAAACCTCAACCATTTTCACACTTTTTTATTTGCAATTTGTTGTGAAGCAGTGCTGGGTTCCTACTTCCTTGTTCGACGCTTGTTGATGAGTCGGTGAATCTAACTGCGATTCTTCCTGGGATTTTTGCCCTTAATCAATAATATGTAAAAAGCTTTTCCCCACTGCTTCAATTTTATAGGCTTATTACCGGTGGTTTTTTGGTCGGTTTTCTTCTTTATGCTTGATTTCATGTTACTCAGCAACTTATTTAACTGTGCAACAGTGACCGTTTTCCCCATAGCAATTGAAAATTCATTACTAATTCTGTCCCAAGCATGTTTTCTTTCTTTAATAGCAGCTGGTAATTTAGATGTTTCCATTACCACAGGATCATTGAGTAACACTGTTATAAAAAGTGACCGATCCAGGTCGGCATGGGCGTATATAGAAAATAATTTCGGGAGGGGCTGGGAGTATTTGGGGAGTAGGGCTGAGAGCATTTGGGGGGTATGGAATATTATCAACCTAGAACTTGGAATAGTTACTCAATTAAAATAAACCAAAAAGAAATTATTTTTTTCTGACCGTTTAACCGCAGTTAATTTATTTTTAAGGTTTTTATGAGACAATTTTACAGATTTCAGAGGGGGCTGCAGCTAAGGGTTAGATTCTACCTGCTAGATCGTAGCTTTTATTCACTCCACCCATTATGAAAGAATGCCCATTCATAATTGTGTTTTAGTTTTTTCGTTTTTCCTCGGCAATTAAGCAAAAACAATAAATATGCCAAAGGTCTTTTTTTCTTTCTTTTTTTGATCTGCATCAATTCCCGAAGTTTGGCCGTTTATTTTGGGGAAACCTTGTATGTATGTATGTGTGTGTGTTTATGTATATATGCATGTGTGTGTGTGTATATATGTATATGTATGTATATATATATATATATATATATATATATATATATATATATATAGTTATATCATTTACCAAGAAACTAATATAAATAAATATTGGGAGGAACACACTAGAAGTAGGCATATGAAAGAGAAGAGTAGTAGAAAAGAGTAGTAGGAAAAAACATCTTCAACCTAAAAGCATAATAATGTCTTACATTCGATAGAAAGTGCTATGGAGGGTTCTAGAATATTCTTCGGGAGATTTCAGACCTTGGCAGATTTAACTTACCTTGTATCATAAAATCTCTTATAATTCGGTGGAACTTTGTTCCATTATAGTAACCACGTCTAGCCAATTCAGCAAAATTCCGACAAGTTGATGGTGAATGTTTCCAATATAGTTCGATTACTATTTCACCCATCCTAAAATCACAGAAACAACAAAATTATTAGTTAATAATCCTCTTGTTGAATATTTTTAGCAGCATACAAACACTCATAAAAAAAAAAAAATCAATTCAATTGCAGCTGAATAGAATGCACACTTAGATTCCTGTATTTTTAATAAGAACAAAGCTTAAGAAGCCTACAATTAATCATAACTTATGATATATGTATATCTTTGCCATTTTTACTTGGGCCCATTTCCCCCCCCCCCCCCCAAAAAATTAACAGAGGGTGCTAAAGAGCGTGCAGATGTTCTAAATATAGATTTTTCTAAATAACTGACAATTTCTCTTGGTCGAATTCCAAAAATAAAAATATGGGTAAATAAAGATAAAATCAATTTTAAAGAGGTAAATAGGTGGACTAAAGGCAATATCAAGCCATTGAACTTTGTATTTCAAGTGATGTCGTGTCCAGAGGTATTTCTAAGCATGCATATCTGATTAAAATCAACTGATCATGATCTCTTATGCTGGACAAAGGATTTATGATGATCCCTTAAGGAGGGTAAACAGCAGATTTGAGAGAGGATCCTCCCTTACAATGATAATATTTGACGTTGAGAGAAATAGGCTCTTTTTAAACTTCCAGCAGACTTGCTGATAAGAATTGGATATCTAGGACAATGGAAAAAACTTGTCCTACAAGCACAAATACGAATATCGCCAGAATTAATACTAACTCAGAGGGCAAGCAGGAGCCTCTGTGGGACCACTTAACCCTTCTACCACAAGTAGGTGTCGATTACGACACCTACCATTTCATTTCTTTTGCGGTGATTACCTGGGCAGAGGTAGAGGGTTGTAACCATGAATTACCCCGTCAGTAGCCCTCTAGACAACAAACTGGAAAATTAAATCATTGATCATTATTCTTCCTTGTAATTTTTGTATATCTGTGGAAAACTGAGTTTCAGTTTCGGATACGAAACCGCCTTGTGGTATACGTGAAAACTTTTTCATCGTGTTTATGTAGCTCAAGGAGTTATTTCAAGACTATATACCGTTGTAATACACGGTAAGTTATCGTCTGTCGGTTACCGAAGAAGAAATTCTACAAGAACTCGCCCTGAGCCTGAAGGAACTGATTAAGAATTTAAAAGTGACGAAACGTGTCACTCTTTAGTTACCGTACATGAATGAAAGATTGAAAAATCTTCTCATTCCTGAAACACTTGAAGATGAAATCTGCAGCATCCTAGGTATGGAAACATCCGAACACACACCCCCACCACCAACTTCTTCAGAAAGACTTAAAGAATGTTCTTTCAATGGAATCCAAACATGTCTTCAGTGCAATAAAAGTATTTGTGGTGAACATAAAAGAGTAATATGTCCATCCTGGAGGTAAAATAAAATAAAAAATATTGTAAATTATTTATGAAAATATTTTTTTTTTTAATTTTTGTAATTAATTATAAATATATTTATAGTAAATATTCCATTATTTTATTTAACTTGTATTCATTTCTACCCAATTAACATAGTTATTTGGAAAATGAACTGTTTTTTTTATACTAGGTGTCGTATCCGACACTGCCTTTTGGTATGTGTACTGAAAAACACCTTGTGGGAGGAGCGTTAAGGGATGTGAACCTCAAAAAGGATAAGCAAAACGTAACCCAGGTTTCCTCTAATAATACTACTGAGAAGTCTGTGTTAAGCAATTTTACCAATGAACCTAAATTCATCCATTCAGAAGAGATCATGGAGATCTACACTTTCAATGCTGCCACCATCTTGGCTCACTATGTGTTAGGGCTGCGGTTAATTGAGAGAACTCGGAGTAGTTACTAGCTGGAAGAGCAAGAAGAAACTGAATGGGTCCGAGCTGTATATAAATAGTATATAGTGCTCACCTCCTCTGGGAAGGGGTGGGGAAAGCACCAGATGGTGCTCTCAGTCCAGCCATAAGGACTTGAGTTCCATACAGTGCTCGTCGTGTTGAACATGTTAATCAGTGTGGAAATATTCAGGGTTCTGTTTGATTAATAAAACTACATTTTACATAAGTAGTCATTCCCAAAAGAAAAAAAGAAAGTATCACCAACAGAGATCACATCCAGGGTGTGAACTACTATTTGCAAGTTGAGAGTCTGACACTATATTTTCACCTTCTTTAAGTGCTATAATTCACTCAAACTGGAAACCTGTACATAAGGAATTCTCTCATGATACTTGCCCTGCATCAAACTTAGATCCAAACTGTGTTAGCCCCCACTCAAGGAACTGAATTATATTTACTACAACTATATTTTTTATAAGAAAATGAGTTTTATTGTTTGCCGATGAATGCTTGAATTTCAAGCCAAAACATTGGCAAACAGTAAAACTCATTTCCCTATAAAAAAAAATGTACTCATATTAAGATACCACGACCAAACCCTGAAAAATTCTACCATTGCGTCATCTAAGGTTAACAATCAATGAATTACATTTAAGATAAAAATAACGATAAAAAAACATAAATTAAGGGCCTGAACTTTAGAAAAGCTATAAAAAATCAGTCCCATAACAGGCCACAAGGGCCCAGAGGGGCAGATACTGTAGAGGTATCTGACTCTTGACCGTAAGGCACAGATAGTGTGTTCAGTACGGAGAAAGTGTGGTCAGTACTATGCTCTGGCAGCTTGATTTTCTCCTTTGCAGTAACCCATTAATTAATTAAAGACTGGGTGAGCCTAGGGGCGATCTGGAAACCCAAATCAAACCACGAACTACGACACTAGAAGATAAAATCTTTAGTGTACGCTTGGGTTTTGAACCTGGGTCCTCCAGTTCATTAGTCGAATGCTCTACCACTGAGCTAACCTCGCCCCCTTAGAAAATCTATAGTAAACGTAAATAGCTCTTGGTGTGTAGGGACAAAACTCCAGGGCTTGTAAATATGGAATGGAGGTAAAGGAAAATAATGGAAAAATGATATAAACAAATATTAAAAACGAATTTCTGAAATAGGGATAAATTCCAGGACATGTTCATGACATTGTAAAATTTCCAAACCATTTCATGTGTTTTGCTTGTGCAATTTCAAACTAAACACACGCTATTGTAAATGTTTCTCAAATAAAATATGAATGTCAATAATAGTCATAAATATCTCATGAATGCTCACGTGGTTTCTAAAACAGTATATTTCGGTTGCCAGAGTTTATCAGGGATTCCCGAAGCTGTACCCGTAATAGCCAACGACATTGCTAACTTAGAATAAAATCCAAAAACATAAAAACGAATTTCAAATTCCCTGTTTCCCTACATGTACGTAGGTTACATAAATAAACCAAAGAGATTGAATAAGCCAACTTGTGAACTGAGCAGAAGATAGTGTCAATGGGGGTTATATACCCTTTTTAGCATGGTTCCTCCCTCCCTCCATAGGTAGGAAACCCGCTAAACTAGGGGTGGTGGCTTTTCTTTCGAAAAAAAGAAAAGGCATCAGCCATATCCTGGCTAGAAAAGGATGGTAGATAACCCGTCCCAAAATTCGTAGTTAATAATAATGGACGTTAAAATTTAAATAAATAATTCTGTTAATATTGTTATTTTATAATCCCATCCTTTCAATATAAGCATGTTTTAACATTCTGATTTTCGTTATAGAAGTGTAATCCTTTGTTTGAATATTATTCCATTTTTCTTTTGCTACATAAGTACTATGATCACACACTCAAATCCTAAAATATGTTACAAATTAATTTCATAAGTTTCTAGAAGTATAAGAAAAAATGGACTCGTTCAACATGCTTGCAAAACTAGAGCTAGAAATAACAATATCTGGTCTCTAAAGATAAATTAATAAACTAATGTAAAACGCAAGAAGCACGCAATTAAAAAAGGTAAATCTGAAGGAGAGCGTCCTCAGCACCGATTTTACAAAGTTTGCACTATAACGTATTTTGATGCACTAAACACGAATCCGTTTAAAAAAAAAAAAAGTTATTCTCAACTAGGAAAGAAGTTATTAAGCACTAAAGTTCACTGTTATGGAGGTTATAAAAGACGGGGTAACGGTCACGCGCATGCGCAATAGTCCTTAATGACGAAGTGTAATTGAAATTTAAACTCACCTGTGGTAGCTGACTTTGTCGTAAATTGTCGTTTTTGGGCATACGTGCTATGCGTTTCCGCTCGCTCCGCTCGCTCAAGAAGATATCAAAACCCCTAGTCAATCCAACTCGCAGAAATTAAAAGAATTCTATGCCCAAAAGTACGTTGTTTATGCGATCGTTTGTAACCTTCATAACAGTGAACTTTTTTTTTAAATAACTTCTTTCCTAGTTGAGAACAACTTTTTTTTCAACGGATTCGTGTTTAGTGCATCAAAATACGTTATAGTGCAAACTTTGAAGAAAATCGGTGCTGAGGGCGCTCTTCTTCAGATTTACCTTTTTTAATTGCGTGCTTCTTGCGTTTTACATTAGTTTATTAATTTATCTTTAGAGACCAGATCGGTACTGAGGACGCTCTCCTTCAGATTTACCTTTAAAAAAAATAGTTTTTCAGGGTTTTATTACGTTTTACAATACTATTGCCTAGGAGAGACAAAAAGTATCTTGGAATATATTAGGAAATACGAAGACAGGTATAGTTGGGATTCGGCTAGGAGAAAAACGTCAGACTTTCAAAAAGAAATCTGTATTTGGACGTTTCGACTGCACAATGGCAGCCTTCTTCAGCTAAAAAATATATACAACTTATAAGTAAAGAAAATATATATGTACAACTAGTAAGTAAAAGACAGGCAGAAATGAGCGGAGTATATATATCAATACAATAAATTTTAACCAATCTTATTTTTAACACAATGAAAATACGGTAGTTGGAAAGTAAACAGCATGTAGAAAGTGTTAGTAAAACAGTACAAAAAAAAAAATTAAACAGTAAAAACAACGAACATTTTTTATGTAGTGAAAAACAAAATCTATTTTATAAGTGAATACAATTTATAACAATTAATATATAGATACATACCACTAGAGAATGCCTAGGGGGGAGGGAGGAAGACCTCGATGACAACTTAGGTAACCATGGTTGGAAGTATGAGGGACAGCAACTAAACAGGGGGTCTTTATAGTTATGAAAGGGGGTGGGGGTGAGGCGGTGAGTCGGTGAAGATGAAAGAGTTACAATTGCTGGGTTGTAAAAGCGGGTTGTAAAGGGGGTTGTAAAAAGGTGTTAAGCGTTTTGGGAGACACAAGTAGAAAAATTGTCTGGAGCCTGGGAACAAAGATAAAAAAGAACAAGGAGGTCAGGACAATTTATGGAAGACGGAGGAATAAGCAGGGGAGATGTTTTGTTTGTCGGTTTTGTAATTAATGTTATTGGGGTTTAAGTTAATGTGGACGCATTCGGAAATCTGTCGTTTTTTGGAGTTTCGTTCAGTGGAAAGTATTTTAGTGTCGTCAAAGTTGAAAGTGTGTTTTTTAGTTATGGCGTTTTTTTGCGAGGGCGGATTTGTGGATTTCTTTGTTTTTTATTGTCCGTTTGTGTTGTGTTATGCGGGAGTGAATATAATTTTTGGTTTCACCTATGTATACTACATTACAGGAGGGGGTTTTGCAGGGTATTTGGTAAACACAGTGGGTGGCGCAGTCATAGGGAAGGGGATCTTTGAGTTTGGTGTACAATGTAGTAAGTTTGTTAGTGGTTTTTAACCCAAAGTTTAGTGACGGGAGGGCTTTTTTTAAAGTCTTTGTGAGTTTTTCAGTCAGTCCTGGTGTGTACGTCAGATGTACCCTCAGACTGGAAAGACAATTTAATGAACATACCAAACAACTCCTACAGTTGAAAGAAATAGACAGAAAGACCCACCGCCAATTAATTTCGCACAACTCTCTCCCTCCCCGAGCTTATGGCCTCCCTAAAATTCATAAACCCGGAAACCCCCTCCGACCCATCATTTCGAATATTAATTCTCCCTCTTCCAAATTGAGTAAATTTTTGCCCCCCGCGTTACAAGCCTTAAGCCATAATAACCCGTACGATATAAAAAATTCTTACGATCTTATTTCAAAATTATCTAATTTCACTGTACCCCCCGGACATATCCTGATCTCATTTGATGCCACATCCCTTTTTACCAACGTCCCTCTAACTAAAACGTTAGAAATTATCCAAAATAATTGGTCCTCTATAGTACCGCACAGCCCCCTATCTTTTCAATATTTTGTTGACAGCCTCAAATTATGCGTCAACAGTGGTTTTTTTCAAATACAACGCACAATTTTACCAACAAATCGAAGGGTTAGCTATTGGAAACTGCCTTGCTCCAGACTTATCCTCGATCTTTCTTACTGACTTACTAAACACTTTCGTCCCACTGTTCCCCCAGGACATATCTTTCATTTGTAAGTATGTAGATGACCTCCTGCTAATTACTAACCCCGATAGACTAACTGACATACTAGACTGCTTTAACTCCTATCATCCCAGACTACAATTTACGGTGGAGACTGAACAAGACCAACAACTCCCCTACTTGGACTTCTACTTATCAGACAGACTGACGGCACTATCATCACAAACTGGTATACTAAACCCACTTATTCTTGACGTTTACTCAATTTCCACTCTTCCCATCCTTACCACATGAAAATCAATGTAGGTCGGAACCTTCTTCGCCGCGCCCTCTCCTTATCCCATGAGTCCTTCCACAATGAAAACTTGAATAGAGCTACCGAAATATTAACACTGAACCAATTCCCCCCAACCTCATAAACCGGCTTATAAAACAAATAAAATCCCAATCCTTCAATGCCACCTCCCCCAATACCTCCCTCGACTCCTCCCTCCAGATATTTCGTTCCCTGACATACACACCAGGACTGACTAAAAAACTCACAAAGACTTTAAAAAAAGCCCTCCCGTCACTAAACTTTGGGTTAAAAACCACTAACAAACTTACTACATTGTACACCAAACTCAAAGATCCCCTTCCCTATGACTGCGCCACTCAATGTGTTTACCAAATACCCTGCCAAACCCCCTCCTGTAATGCAGTATACATAGGTGAAACCAAAAATTATATTCACTCCCGCATAACACAACACAAACGGACAATAAAAAACAAAGAAATCCACAAATCCGCCCTCGCAAAACACGCCATAACTAAAAAACACACTTTCAACTTTGACGACACTGAAATACTTTCCACTGAACGAAACACCAAAAAACGACAGATTTCCGAATGCGTCCACATTAACTTAAACCCCAATAACATTAATTACAAAACCGACAAACAAAACATCTCCCCTGCTTACTCCTCCGTCTTCCATAAATTGTCCTGACCTCCTTGTCCTTTTAGCGTGGTTCCTCCCTCCCCCATAGGGAGGAACCCCGCTTATAAGGTTGATACAATGAAACAATCCGGAAGTGCCGACTAGAAAATTTCGCGTTTCAGAATCCCTAGAAACCGAAAATAACGGTGGTTCAAATTTGTATATATATATATATATATATATATATATATATATATATATATATATATTTGTCTGTTCGCTCTCTAGGTCGAAGACGAATGGTCCGATTTTGTTGAAATTTGGTACAAAAATCTGTCGTCCAATTTGAAAGGTCAAGTTCGTTAACCAGCAAAATCCGCCCACTGGAAGATGGCGTTTGGGGCGAAATTCGCGCAGAAAAAATCGTAACGCTTACGTTTTTGAGTTCATAAGCTTGTAAGTACTCTTTTTATAGGCTTCTTGGGCTAGGAAAACGAATGAAACCATTTTCAAGGCGATAGCTTTAACCGTTTTCGAGAAAATATGAAAAATAGTTTTTGAATACCGTTTTTGGTTTGGGTACTTAGAATCACGGGATTCAGTTGAAACATTATCTGCATGTTCTACTTTCATTAAAACTAATATGTAGAAAGTTATGTTACGTTTGGAGTTAAGGAAGGGTTAGAATAAAATATTTTATGAACAGACATGAAAAGTTTTGGTAACTTTGTATACTTTCCTTAATATCTCGAAAAAGGTTGAGAATCTTGTGAAACAAAAGATTACCATTAGAATGCTTACTAAATGCTCTACAAAAAAGGTTCTAATGAAAGTTTTGATTAGGCGATGTCAATCGGAGAAATAAGTACTTAAAACTTTAAAGTAATTGATTTCGCTTATTCGAACTGTTCTTTTTGTCTTTGATTTTGGTACTTAGAATCATGGGCTTCAGTTGAAACATTTTCTCCATGTTTGAATTTTATCAAAACTAATATGTTGAAAATTTGGTTACGTTTGGAGTAAAGGAAGGATTAAAATAAAATATTTCATTTTTAGACATGAAAAGTTTTGGGAACTTCGTATATTTTCATTAATATCACGAAAACGGTTTGGAATCTTGGCAAGCAAAAGATTACCATTCGAAAGGTTACTAAATTTTCTACAAAAAATGTTTTGAAGACATTTGCGATGGGATGGTCATATTTGGAGAAATAAGTGCTTAAAACATAGGTAATTTCGTTCATTTGAACGAATCTTTTTGTGTGTTTCCTACAGTTTTTTTTCACTGCTCGTTATTTTTGTGATTGCTTATAGTAGTCAAATGTATTAGTCAATAAAACAGGATACGTATATATAGAAACAATATTTTGTTTCAACGGTATCGTGGAATTCGAAGATGCCCTATGAATATCTAGATGACTGTACTGGTGTTGATTTCGTTCTTTAGAATTGTTTTTGGTATTCCCTATTTTCAGAAGTTTTTATCTATTTATTAATTTTTTTTTTTAAATTCATTGAACGAAATCATATGAATTCGAAGGTGAGGAGCTAGGAGGCTTAGGGTGGGGGGCGTTTTCCCTGTCCCCAGGTACTCTCGTCTCCCTGTGTACCCTCGTCATCTTCAAGTCTTTGTCTAGAGTCATAAAGATAAGCCTCCAAACAACTTTAGGAATGTAGGATTTATAATTTTTGCCAGTATCAGAACAGCCGCTCTTTACATACCACAGTGGTACAGACGTACCGGTCTATACTAGTTGCACTCCACACGGTGGTAGTACTTGGTGTATGCCACAGCGGATCGCTCATTATAACCTTATTTTATACGTATTAAATAGGTACCTAAAAAAAGTTTATTTGTGTATAAGTGTTGCGTTATTGGGATTAGAATAAAATATTTTATTAACAGACATGAAATACTTCGGAATCTTTGTATATTGTCCTTAATTTTTTTTTTCTTTTATGGTGTATCGAAATCTGAGTCATTAGCACCATTTTTTCCTTATGAGCTTATATAATACTTAGATTTAGCTAGCAACAATATTTTACACCGCAATTAAAGTGATTTGCTCTTCTTATAAACATAATATTTATATTATAATATAAACATAATACATTAATTTGTCTGACAAAAAAAAAAAGTCCGACCCGCAGGAACTGCTTCATCTTAGCGCGGTTCCGTTCTTATCTCAAGTGCGATTAGTGAAGGAATATAGCAGCTATCGGTAGGTATTAGCACCATTTTTCCCCCTTAATATCTTCAAAACAGTTAAGAAATCGTGGGAAGTACGATTTAACCATTCAAAAGCTTACTAAATTCTCTAAAAAAAAAGATTCTGAAGCAAATTTCGATGGGGCAATGTCAGTCGGAGAAGTAAGTGCTTAAAACTACGAAAGTGTTAGTTTTGTTATTTTAAACGGGTTTTTGTCACTGTTTACCTCACTTTTGTTTTTTAAGTTTATTTAACGGTGGAATGAGTATTTCATTAAAGCTGAGAAAATAAGAATCATATTGGTAATAGAGTTTTCCTAGAGTGAGCGTCGCGATGACGGGAGAGTCCCATCCGTTTAGAAAACTGTCAGTTTCCATATGTGGCGCTTTAAGCTTCCTTCTCTTTGAGATTTTATTTTATATTTTTAACGACAGATCAAAACCTACCGATAGCTGCTACTATTCCTTTACTAATCGCACTTCGGATAAGAACGGAACCGCGCTAAGATGATGCAGTTCCTGCGAGTCGGACTTTTTTTGGTTTGGGTACTTAGAATAATGGCATTCAGTTGAAACATTATCTGCATGTTCTACTTTCATTAAAACTAATATGTTGAAAGTTATGTTACGTTTGGAGTTAAGGAAGGGTTAGAATAAAATATTTTATGAACAGACATTAAAAGTTTTGGAAACTTCGTATACTTTCATTAATATCTCGAACACGGTTGGGAAATCGTGGTAAGTGGATTTAAACTATTTGAAAGCTTACTAAATTCTCTACAAAAATGATTTTAAAACTATTTTTGATTAGGTTATGTCAATCGGAGAAATAAGTGCTTAAAACTTCAAATACGTCTGTTTTGTTCTTATGAACGGGTTTTTTTTCGTTCTTTTTGTAATTTTTGTCTCTTTCCCTTGGTTTTTTATTGCTTTTTATTTTTTTGATTTCTTATGTTGTATTTGTAAGGAAAATGTATGTGTGTGTAAAACAGGATAGGTAAATGAGACCAATTTTCTGTTGTCAGAAATAATGAAAAGTTTTGGGAACTTCGTATAATTTCTTAATATCTCGAAAACGGTTGAAAATCTTGGGAAGCGAAAGGTTACCATTCGAAAGCTTACTAAATGGTCTACAAGAAAGGTTCTAAAGAAAGTTTTGAATAAGCGATGTCAATCGGAGAAATAATTGCTTAAAACTTTTAAGTAATTGATTTCGCTTATTCGAACTGTTCTTTTTGTCTTTGATTTTGGTACTTAGAATTATGGGATTCAGTTGAAACATTTTCTGCAAGTTCGAATTTTATCAACACTAATATGTTGAAATTTTGGTTACGTTTGGAGTAAAGGAAGGGTTAGAATAAAATATTTTATTAACAGACAAGAAAAGTTTTGGTAACCTTTTATACTTTCGTTAGTTTTTTTTTTTTTTTTGTTGTTTTTTTTTACCGCGCATCTACATCTAGGTCATTAGCGCTGACATCCAGGATGTAGCGAGGAATTTTACCAGCGAGCCGTGGGATGATAAAATTCCTGCCGGAGGTTGGGAATCGAACCCACCATCTCCCGCTTATGAATCCAAGGCGCTAGCCATTAGACCACGGGAAACCCCGACTTTCGTTAGTACCTCGAAAACCGTTGACAATCTTGGGAAGCGAAAGGTTACCATTCGAAAGCTTACTAAATGGTCTACAAAAAAGGTTCTAAAGAAAGTTTTGAATAAGCGATGTCAATCGGATAAATAAGTGCTTAAACTTTGAAGTAATTGATTTTGTTTATTCGAACGGTTCTTTTTGTCTTTGATTTTGGTACTTCGAATTATGGGATTCAGTTGAAACATTTTCTGCATGTTCTAATTTCATCAAAACTAGTATGCAGAAAATTTACTTACGTTTGGAGTTAAGGAAGGGTTAAATTAAAATAATTTATTAATAGAGATGAAAAGCTTTGGAAACTTCGTATACTTTTCTTAATATCTCGAAAACGGTTGAGAATCTTGGTAAACGAATGGTTACCATTCGAAAGCTTACTAAATGCTCTAGAAAACAGGTTCTGAAGAAAGTTTTGATTAGGCGATGTCAAATGGAGAAATAAGTACATATAACTTAGAAGTTTGATAAACGATAATTGATTTCGTTTATTTATACGGTTCTTTTTGTCTGTTTTTATTTCTTGTTATTTTGTTATTGCTTCTAGTAGGAGGATGTATTTCTCAATAAAACAGGGGAATAAATACAAATTCTTTGAACCTGTAACAGAACTGAAAACGTAGGGTCAGTCCGGGTCGAGGTAGTAGGCCGGTTCAGGTAGGCTTTTATTGCACTTCATAAATCAAGATTCATTGTTCTCATCAAGCATTCTAGGACAGCTGACAGTTACCTTTACCTGTAGGAAGTCATGCAGCCAAATTCTATACTAGAAATATAATTATATTTTGTGGTTGAATGTGGCCGTAGTTCAATAAAAAATAACACTACTTTCTCATTTTCATGTACAATTTTATTTTGTTTAATTGCATTTAAAAGTAAAATGGATATGTTAGCACTGCAAGTTAAGTAAATTAGAAATATATTCGGAGAAGAGTCTTCGTAGACCGAAACTTGGGACGTAATTTCTGCTTAGGATAGTTTCATCCCTAGCCGAAAATCTTGGTTTTTTTTTTCATATTTGTTTACATTAGGAATGATCCAAACAAAGTAATAACTGTTTCTATTCTAAGTCTACAAAATAACACTAGGGATATGAATGGAACCGCGCTAAGATGACGCAGTTCCTGCGAGTCGGACTTTTTTTTATCTTTGTTCCCAGGCTCCAGACAATTTTTCTACTTGTGTGTCCCAAAACTCTTAACACCTTTTTACAACCCCCTTTACAACCCGCTTTTACAACCCAGCAATTGTAACTCTTTCATCTTCACCGACTCACCGCCTCACCCCCACCCCCTTTCATAACTATAAAGACCCCCTGTATATATACTTCCAACCAACAGCAAGTGGATGGACCCTTCAAGGGAAGACTCGCATGGAAAAAGTGTACTCCACCATCAAACACTGACATTATTTGTGGAAAGTGGAATGTAGCATGAACTGGCACAAGCCAGAGGTTTTGCTTTGTAAATTTTCTTTGGGGGTAGGAAAAAAAAAAAAAAAAAAAAAAAAAAAAAAAAAAAAAAAAAAAAACTTCCAACCATGGTTACCTAAGTTGTCATCGAGGTCTTCCTCCCTCCCCCCTAGGCATTCTCTAGTGGTATGTATCTATATATTAATTGTTATAAATTGTATTCACTTATAAAATAGATTTTGTTTTTCACTACATAAAAAATGTTCGTTGTTTTTACTGTTTAATTTTTTTTTTTGTACTGTTTTACTAACACTTTCTACATGCTGTTTACTTTCCAACTACCGTATTTTCATTGTTTTAAAAATAAGGTTGGTTAAAATTTATTGTATTGATATATATACTCCGCTCATTTCTGCCTGTCTTTTACTTACTAGTTGTTCATATATATTTTCTTTACTTATAAGTTGTATATATTTTTTAGCTGAAGAAGGCTGCCATTGTGCAGTCGAAACGTCCAAATACAGATTTCTTTTTGAAAGTCTGACGTTTTTCTCCTAGCCGAATCGCAACTATACCTGTCTTCGTATCTCTGCAGCGGCTAACTATCTCCATCTACACTATTAGGAAATAGTGTTCTCCATGGAAACAGGCACCAAACCTGATCTTACGTGACATTTAAGTGAACTAATCTTTAACAAACTACCATTGTATTGTTTGACTCATAGGGCAGTTTCACAGAATAGTTCATTTATAGGCTTAATCTACTTTGTATTAAATTCCAAATTTTCAATTTTTAGTAGAGTTTGTTAGTTATCTAACTTTTTTGCAGTTTTTTTTCTTCAAAACTATGCCGCCTGTTCCGAATACCAAGCAAGAAACAAAACAACCAGACCCTAATGAAAATCTTTGGACTTCTATTCTTGGAGAGGTACAGACTAAAGGCAGTAACAAATTGCCATCAAATAAATCAATCTTAGTGCTTGGGGATAATGAATCTGGCAAGACAACACTTATAGCTAAACTTCAAGGTGTTGAAGATCCAAAGAAAGGATTTGGATTAGAGTATGCTTACATTGATGTTCGTGACGAGTACCGAGATGATCACACCAGGCTTAATGTTTGGGTGTTAGATGGCCATCCAATGTATAAGCAGCTTTTGAAGTTTGCTCTCCCTGCTGAATCTATACCTAATACATTGGTCATGTTTGTTGCATCAATGACAACACCTTGGGCTATTTTAGAACAGCTCCAGAACTGGGTTTCTGTACTCCATGATTACATTGACTCTTTAAAAATCCCCGCTGAAACTCTCCAAGAATATCGCCAAAAGGTAGTTAAAATGTGGCAAGAGTATGTTGACCAAACTGATGATCCTGATGTTGATGTAAGAAGAACTTCAAGAAATTTAGATGAAGAAGGAGATGACTTGCCACTTTCTGAAGGAGTTCTTACATCAAATTTGGGCCTTGATGTAGTTGTAGTCATTACAAAGACAGATTACATGTCAACATTGGAAAAAGAAAATGATTATAGAGATGAACATTTTGATTTTATTCAGCAATGGATTCGAAGGTTTTGTTTACAATATGGAGCTGGGCTCTTCTATACCTCAGCTAAAGAAGATAAAAATTGTGATCTGTTGTACAAATATCTTACACATAGACTTTATTCTCTTCCATTTAGAACACCTGCATTAGTGGTAGAAAAAGAGGCACTCCTAATTCCTTCTGGTTGGGATAGCATGAAAAAAATTAGTATTGTTTGTGAGAATCTCCAGAGCATGAAACCAGATGACTATTACAGAGATGTCATTGCTTCACCAGCATCTAGAAAAAGTGGAGGTCGTGAAACAGAAATAGTTGCTGAAGATGAGCAAGTATTTTTGGCTAGAATGCTGTCTTTGTTACAACAGGGACATGACAAACAATCTCCAGCTGTGCAGAAAACTGGTGCACGGCTCCAACCATCACCTGGTCAACCATCGATTTCCCCGTCTAAAAAAGTTGATGCAAGTAAAGTGTCTAGTACTAGTGGCGAGGGAGTACTTGCTAATTTCTTTAACTCCCTTCTACATAAAAAACCTGGTACACCAGGAGGAGCATCTGGAGTCAAATCTCCTGGATTGGATACAACAGTTGCTGTTGAAAAGGCCGTAATGCGATCGGATGCTGCTGCAGAGCTTGATAGGCTTGTTAAAACTAAATCGCCTGGATTTTCTTCCTTGTCATCTAACCCCGATCAACCTCCATCATAAGTAAAATTATTTATTCATATTTTTAGTGAAAATTATTATTGTATTAAGCATTTCTATGATTTCACTTGTTTGGGAAATCAAGAAAAAATACTGAAGAATATAAGTTCATTTGTTCAATGAAAATTCAATTTAAAATTTCTTGCTAATTATAACTAGTGCTTTCACTTTAATCTGTTTAATTTCATTAGCATTCAAGATTAATTAAAGACCATTCTACAAGATACTTAACATTTAGAAGTATGGTTTGGAGTCTTCATTTAATTTTCAAGAGATGTATTGGTTCTTCAGCTTATTTTTTATTTGGATTGCATTTGAAAAACAGTTATCTATGTTATGATTCTTTGTTGAATATTAGAGCGATGCATGATTATGTAATTTAAGCAATGATAATACAAAAATACAGTGGTATATGTTTTTTAAAATACTGTTGCTAACTTTCTACAAGTTCTAAGGAATTATTTTGTCATCTAATATTCATTCCTTGTTGTTGTTTTCTTAGATTAATAAAATTAGTTTTTATGCTCTAATTAGCTCACACTAAAAAAAGTTTTAATCTCTAGAATTATTTGTAAATAACATATTCTTCAATTGGTATTATATTGTTTTACTCACATATTTTATCACGGTTTTGTATATACATGTAAATAGTTCACTTGAAGATGTCTTGAGAAACTCTTTTAAGTTTTGTGGTTTGAAAATATTATCCAAATTTTAGAATCTTTTCATTATTTACATGGCCGGCTTTTATAGAATAAAATAAGGTATTTCTAGAATGTGTATTTTATATTGTTTTGTTTTTTTTTTAATAAATTTATAATATTTTTTCTGAATAAACACAATGATTTGACAATGTCCACCAGTTCCCCATTTATGTGCATTAATTGTATTTAATTTGCATTTTACGTATTTACTGCATTTTCATTGTTCTTTAATATAATCTTAAGTAATGGTTTTATTTATAACTTACTTTATCATTATTAAAAGAATGAACCTTCTATGTAGAATTTTAGATCTAACAGTTGTTTTATTCCAAATAAGTCTGAAACAAAAAAGGAGTTTCTTATGATGTTAAGAGTGTAATCATTAATGTTTTTTATTTTCTTAATTTAAGTTATTAATATTCAAATTCTCTTAAATTTATTTATATAATTAATTTATTTGTGGTTTCATGATATTTTTGTGAAAATATATTATATTATTAGATTCAAAGGATTATTTTGTCAGTATATTCTAATTTTGATTTCATCCAACCCAGAATCTCTTTTTGGTACTGAAGATACAGCTAGTTTTTTTTTTTTTTTTTTTTTTTTTTTTTTTTCTTTCTTGCGGCGCTTCCACAACTAGGCCATTAGCGCCGTCATCCAGGGTGCAGCGAGGAATTTTCCCTAAACACTTGTGGGAATTTTCGACCATTTTTTTCATCCTTGGAACATCAATTTTCCACCATCCAGCATTCTCCAACAAAGAATTTTCCCTACGTGGGATGAGGAAATTCCTGCCACCGGTGAGGATTGAACCCACCATTTCCCGCTCATGAATCTAAGGCACTACCCACTAGACCACGGGAGACCCCGATACAGCTAGTGGAAAAAGTAACAATTGTGACTAAAATAGGGTTGGTTTAGGTAAATAGAAACCTATCAATAGCACAGTTATAAACTGTATTTTGAATATTCATTGAAAATCATAGATTGAAAAAAACTGCAATTATATAATTAATTTACACTATTAACAAGTAAATGCAATATTCTCTATGTGTAAAAAGTATTGGAACACTTATAGGTTTTGTAGCTTTTTACGTTAGATGATTAATTTTATGTTATGTTTTTTCCAAACAATGGATTAATTATTATTTGGTAGGGCCATATATGCTTTATAATGGATTAAAGTCTTCTCGGCATTGACAGGGCCTCGCTAATTGGAAAAAAATGCATAGGGTATGATCTTGTAAAAAGAATGGGGTTTAGAAATATAGAAGGATGTAGCCTATATTTATTTGAATTGGATCTATATTTTTTTAATGTACATAAACAACAAAACAAGTGCAATCCCAGAATAGTATATTTCATTAGGAGTTGTAGTGAAAAATTCCAAGTACCGAAAGTGACCTTCGCTGCCGATTGACGGCTTTTATTCTCATTTCACTCAAAACTCACGATGAAAATAATTTTAAAATGTCCAGTCCTATAGCAAAGTACTAGAATTTTCAGTCTGGCTCTGAGAAGTGGGGGCCTGTGATCTGGTCCTGGGCTAGGCTCTGAGATATGGCGGCCTTGGATATTGATGGCACTAAATTATGAGTGGTATCAGGAGTATGACATTCTATTCTTCTTTATTATTAATTTATATTT
This sequence comes from Gonocerus acuteangulatus, assembly GCA_946811695.1. NCBI lineage: Eukaryota > Metazoa > Arthropoda > Insecta > Hemiptera > Coreidae > Gonocerus > Gonocerus acuteangulatus. Next base: position 119,175,016 of record OX328123.1, on the reverse strand, counting down.
CTGGGGGTGAGGTTAGCTCAGTGGTAGAGCACTCGACTAATGAACTGGAGGACCAGGTTCAAAACCCGAGCGCGCACTAAAGATTTTTTCTTCTAGTGCCGTTGTTCGAGGGTTGGATTTTGGGGTCCCAGATCGTCCCTAGGTCAACCCGGCCTTTAATTAATTTTCAATGGGTACCTTGGTGCTAATGACTCTAGCAGTCGAAGCAGCAAGGGAAAAATCAGGCGGCCGGAGCATATAGTATTGACCACACTATCTCCCTAGTGTGCCGTATGGTCAAGAATCAGATACCTCTACAGTATCCGCCCCTCTGGGCCCTTGTGGCCTGTTACGGGACTGATATATTTTATACATTCTTAAAAAAAAAAAAAAATTACAAAATATTACCTACTTGCACACTTAAATATACTGGCTTATAATATTCAAAGGCAAGGTGGAGGTCCGGTGTGTCCAAGTGTCATGAAACCACATAAAGTGATCCACACAAAAGTGTAATACAATGTCTACAATATTCAAAGGCAATGATACAGACAATCCTATTGACTATAAGAAATACAGATTGGGAAAACTATGCTCTAACAACCAAGCTGAAGCTTTAGCAGTTTTAAAGGCACTATCCTATGTTCTCGACTCTGACAGGATGACACGTACACTAATTCAATTAAACACTGACAGCCAAATACTGTTACACAAACTAACAAATAACAAAAATCAAGACGCACTTATAGAACAAATAAAAGACACTATATCACTGATAAACCAGAAACAAATACAAATACATTTCAAATGTGTCAAGGCACACACAGGAATAATAGGTAATGAAATAGTTGATAAGCTCGCTAAAACTGCCTCTCGCATCGCCGAAAATAATGTGTATAACAAATTATCATTGGAAGTGTTAAGTCTTTGCTGAGAGAAACTAGTCTTGGTAAATGGCAACAAAGATGGGACACAAAAGAATAAGGATGTTCATAACACAAATCAAACAGACAAAAACAGTTCTACCTCTGTCATTCCCACTAACACATCTACTCACAGGACATGGAAATACAAACTCATATTTATACAGATTCAAACTTACAGACACTGACACATGCAAATGCGATAACCACACAGTACAGACATACACTCACCTAATATTTAAATGCAGACAAACACAACATTTACAAAAACATTTAAAAAAACTCCATTAAAGAATGGCCAATCAGCCCCAAAAAGCTATTCACTGATTATTTCCTTATTTTAAATATATTAGCCAAGTCAGGGGTCTCCCGTGGTCTAGTGGCTAGCGCGCTAGATTCATAAGCGGGAGATGGTGGGTTCGATCCCCACTGGCGGCAGGAATTTTCTCATCTCAAGGCTCGCTGAGAAAATTCCTGGCTGCACCCTGTATGTTGGCGCTAATGGCCAAGAATTATGTCGATGCGCCATAAAAAAAAAAAAAAAAAAAAAAAAAAAAAAAAAAAAACAAATTAGCCAAAACATTTACCAACTGAGAGAGGAAAGGGGCAATCCCTGATAAGAGTATGTCCCGTTAAAACTTAAGATAAGTTTAAAATTATATTATAATTTTGCTAATTAATAAGAAATTGTTTATTTTAAAATAAGTCTAAATCGTACAATAATTCTGTTTATTTCATAAGAAATAGTTTACGTCAAGATAAGTTTTAATTGTATAATAATCTTGTTTATTTTATAAGAAATTGTTTATGTTAAGGTAAGTCTTAAATTGTATAATAATTCTGTGCATTTTATAAGAAATTGTTTATTTTGTATATTAGTAAAAAAAACAATTGTTATATTTATTTAATTTCATAATAAAAAAATTAAATGTTCATTTAGTTTATTTTCAATTTGATCTAATAATGGGATATGTCATAGAAATGTAAAATTTATATTTTGGAAATTAATTTGCAAAATTACAACAAAAGTTTAATAGCACAAATTCAAGTGCACATAGAACATCTAGCCATCTGCCATGAAGCAGTTAATTGATTCAAAAACCTTTGGCTTTGACAAATAAAAAACAAATAGAAGAAAGGAACAGGTTAAGTTACAGACATTGAACTACAATATTGTATTTTATTATAATACAGTGAGTTACAGGTCGAAAAAAATATCAATTCGATCACATTTCTTTACATTAAAATTTAATATATACATCACAAAAAATAACATATACATACAAATGTTTATTATTATAACTATATATAAACAAATCAAAATATGTTTATTAACATCACTTTGTTTTTCAAATGGTATACAAAATATAATTATTATTTGTCACAATAAACAAGTAATAGCAATAATACTAATATGTAAAAATAATGGAATAATCAAAGACTTTTAATCATTGATAGGAAAATAATCATAATTTTCATTCTAATTCAACTAATTTAAATTTACAATATAAAAAATAATTATTTAAAATTCTATTGTAAGAGCAAATACAAATAAGAAGTAATTAAAACTAATTTGCTGTTAATATATATCACATTGCATTCTAAATCAGCCTATTATTTTGATTGAATAAAATATATTTTCTTTAAAAGCTCATAATTAACAAAATGAAAAAAATGATGAAATAAAAAAAATTAAGAATACTAAACTCTAGAAGTGATAAAGCAATATATATTATTAAAGCTTCAAAAAATATGGTAAAATAAAAACTCTGCTAATCAGATTAGCATTTTTGTTCATTTTCTCAAGCATGAAACCATTTATATTAAATTATTTATAATCTCACTATGATAATAAAATAAATTTTCTTCATGGACATAAAATGAAAAATTGTTAGCAGACATATTCCATTGCTGACCAAAACAACAAAATGCTAATCAGACAGATAAAAAAATCAAAAAAAAAAAAAAAAAAAAAAAAAAAAAAAAAAAAAAGGAAGGAAATCTCCTAGTAGTATAAACGATTGAATTTTAAAACACACAGGTAACTTTAAATAACAATTGGAGTACATTCCTGGCTGGTAATCTATAGAATAATGAAGAGATTGGAAAATGATTATAAACAGTAACTCATCCAATATTTTAAATTATGCTTCAGTAGATGTAATTATTGAGATAAAATAGTAATTATGAACCAGTGATAATTTCAAAAAGCTAGGAAGTCATAATATACAAAAAACATTTAAAACAAAAATTATAACTTGTCATCATTAACAAATATAGCAGGTCATTCACAGACTTCAAATAAATAAATTATTGTTTATTAATGTACTTTATGAAAAAAAAAAAGTTTTGTCATCATTTCTTTGTTAATTATAATTGAAATGAAATGGAAATATTTTATTCTCATTCTGCGATTTATGCGCCATAAAAATAATTTTATATTTAAAAATGGTTTACTATTATTAGCTATAAGTTATTGTTCTCGGTGATTATTGTGGGTTAACTGTACTTAAAAGGGTTTGATGAGACTTTTAGAGATAAGAGGTGGCAGAAGAGTTGAGAACTACTGGTATAATGGAGGATAGACAGGGGTAAGGAATTCAAGACAGAGGTTGAATGGATTACAAAGGAATTTTTGAATTAAGAGAAACCAAAAGATTGGATGACGAGAACACAATAATAAAGCTAAACTTGGACTTCGAAATATGTACTTAAAAGCTCAAAAATAGTAAAATTTTAAAAACAAAAAGAATTATTTAAAAAAAGTAGAACACTAAGATTTTTGAAAGTTTAACTAATGTAAATAACTACCCAATATTTCATATTTTTATTCAAATGTTGAGAAACACATTAAAAACAAAATCAAATTAGCTTATTTAAACAAGGAGATAAATCATAAAAATATAATAGGGCTGAAAAGTATAATATGTTGTGGGAAGGAACTTGCATTACAATTAGGTAAGGAGCATAACAAAACACAATAATATAGTCCTAGGAGTGAAATAAATTGTTAAGAAAAATAAATATTCAACATTTAAAAAAAATACCTAATTCATGCCCTTGACTAAGCAGTTCTGACAAATTAGGGGGACTTTGTTCTAAAAAATGGTTCCTATAACTTCAAAATAAAAATGAAATGATAAGTGTTTGGTGGCATTTAAAGAATTATGAAAATTCATAAGAAAAAAAAAAAAAAAATCCAAACATACACATTTTGTACAATAAGCAGAGAAGGTGGTAAGACAGTGGAGCTAATATTAAGTTGCATAAATCTAAAATAAATTAAAATTAATTTTATGATAAAAAGCAATAGCTGTGGTTTCAAGCAAAGAAATTTATATAAATTTTTACAATGAAAGCAAAACCCAGTAAACAGAATTTACAAGAATTAAATTATTCACTCGTAAGTAAATTCAACTTGAATGAATGAAAATTGTAAATTCAATGAAAATGCTTGATTGCAATTATCTCAGTCATGAATTCTATAACAACATTACTATAAAAATAGACCAATCTCTCATTAGGCAACACTTACTTTTTTTATATACATATATGAAACTACTCATAATTAACTAGACTGATATATTATTAGGAAAAATAAAAAAAAAAAAAGCTTAAACTACTTTACAAGCTATTATTTTAACTGCCTTTGAGGAAACATAAATATGCTGAAGATACACTTCACTTGTCTACATTAAATTAATTTGTTCTTCTGAATTTCTAAATATCATGAAACTAAGTGATAACATGTTGTGTTAGACTATAACTATCCTACATAATTAATAAAAAAAATCATAATGTACGACATACTTCCATGCCTTCTTGAATACTTTAATGGGAATCAAAAAAGATGCCATATGCCACTATGAAAATACATGTCAACAATTAAATCACCGAATAAATTGTTTATTTTTGAACATTGACGAATGTAATATTGGAGCTAACCCTCACTGATGATTGTGAGTGTAGCCATGACAACAATTCCACAAGTGAGTGCTGCAAGCTGCTTTAATGATTCCCGAGGTGATGTTTCCTCGATGAGCTCAGGTAGAATAGACACCAATGCTATATGAAGAAATCCACCAGCAGTAAATGGCAAAATCCAAGACGTCCTTTCCTCTAAAATAAAATAATAGTAGCCATTTAATGTATTTCTGTATAATTACAATTAATAAATCTCAATCCAATTAGAGTAAACTCTGGTCAACTTTTTCATGTATGTATATTAAAACAATATATCTGGGAACTTGTGGGGGTCTTCCCTTTTACGTTCCCTTCTGTTCCGCTATTTTCAAAGCAGTTTAATGAACAAAACTTAACGTGAATCACTATGAAAATGGATTATGTGTCATTTAGGAGCAGGAAACGTTTTGACAGGTCAGGTTTAATGTTTATCAATGCTTAGCCAAAATTAAGGTTAAAAACATTATAACGTTGCCAATTCCACAAGTGTGGCTTATCAGTTAGTTTAATGTTCTCAGTCACGAAGGAAGGGAAAATTGTGGGTGGAAAAATGGATGAAATACTGTGAGCCTGTGAAAACATTGAAAAGGAATATAATGATTGTATTACAGATACTGAAATAGGTAGGTTCCCCCTCAGGATGATCCTAGAAAAGATTATGGAGCACAAGGTTATCACCCACCACCTATTGTGGATTTTAAAGTAGCATATGTTAGTGTTGATAGGACTGAACTGTGGTGTGCTTTGGGGAGCTAAGCATCCCACAGAAGCTCATACACTTAGTCAAGATGACCATGCAAAGCTCAAAATGCAGAGTTTGTGTTGTCTCTGATGTCTCCGAAGAGTTTGAGGTGAACAGTGGGGTACGTCAAGGGGATGCCCATGCCTGCCTATTGTTCAATGTGGCAGAAGAGAGAGCTGTGAGTGAAGCTGGTATTCAGACTAGAGGACCAATCTTTAATCGCTTGACCCAGCTCATTGTGTATGCAGATGAAATTGATATTATTGGACAGTCTACAGCCCAGTAAAAATGGGTGAAGTGTGGAGGAAAAGGAAAAATAGGGCACTCAGCTCTCAATTTGCCGACCTCGACATTGTCACCTCATCAAACTTGGAAGACTAAGATGGGCAGGGCATGTAGCTAAAATGGACCATCACCTTATTATTGCCTAGAAATTTTTCATTCATTCTCTAGGAATCTGTAATATTTGTTATATGTAATAAAAATCTGATTTATTTTATATCAGTTAATAAGGGTTATTATGATTAATTATAAATTACTGTTTTTTTGTTTTTTTTATAATATGAAAAAAATTGGATAACAAATGCTTATAATAATCTTAAGCAAATAATTTATCATTTATAGAAAAAAAAAGTATTCGACCCATGCATTAGGAATGTGTCAGAGGTTCCATAGCAATCGGCTACAGCTGGTAAACCAACATTCTAGTGGTCGTTCGGTTCCTGGAGCAAGTTTAGTGGACGAGGCCCTGACGATCTGGTATGACCACTCCAGTCCAGAAAGATATGCTAACGTGCGGTCATATATGACCACTGCAATAATACCCAAGGGATGCGGATTTTTGTAATGGGGTTACCCAAGTGTTAATATATTGGGTGTGCTTGAATGAGGTACAGTATTCGAATCTATGAGTCTAGGCTCTGGAGGATCTGAGTGTGAAACTTCAGCACACACTTATATTATTTTCTACTGTCATCAGAATCACAGTCCCAGACAAATGCAGAAACAAAAGGAAGGTTCGACCTTTGTGTAAATGTTGTATTTTTAGTGTAGTGAGTTTTTTGTCTCCTGAAGATGCACCTAGAATGGGGTGAAACAAGTAGAACTGATGTTAATAAAAAATTTTAAATGGCTAATTCTGTTTTTGTATGTAAGCATATATTTCTTTGGAATTCACTAAAAAAAAATAAATAAATATTTAGCTATACAAAATGCATACCATTAAATAGGGTCATGTCAGTACAGTGTAGTGAAATTGGTACAAGCCTATGCTGCTTATATAAGCTTATATATTTGTCTGAGAGCGAACAGACAAATATATAGGAATATATTTGTCTGTTCCCACTCTTTGAGCAAAGTTCAACCCTTTGGTATTAGTTAAATGAAAAAATCCTAGTAGTATAGGTTTGTACCAATTTCACCATACTGTACTAATGTGATCCCATTTTACGGTAACTATTTAGTTGAATTATGGAAGGAGTATGCAGGGAGTATAAGTGGTTCATGAAATGTGAAATACTCATGAAATAGTATGAGAAAAAAGGGAAACCCAGAACTGTCGAATCAGTCACCACTTTAAACTGATTTTTCATTAGTTATCTTATCTAGAAAAAGAAACCCAAGCACTCACATTATAATAGTATTAGATGATATTATATAACACACTTTATTGACTCTTCCTCATATTTAAAAAAATAATTCAAGCATAAAATATATACTAGGGCTATTTTTCTTTTCAACTTAGACGTCTTTACATCATTTTAAATTAAATTTAAGTGATACTATCAATTAAAAAGCCCTTAAAATAATTCAGTTCAGTTCAACAATATGAAAAAATAAATAAAAATAACTTCAAAGAACATACTCAGGACATCATCTGATCCTGAAAACACATAAGCAGTTAGCGCTCCAACTAAGCTTGATGATGCTGTCATCATTTGAGCTTTAGCAGCTTCACATCTTGAAAATCCTGATTTTAAAAGGATTGCAAAATCTCCAACTTCATGAGGAACCTGTAAAAATAAAAAATTATAAAATTATTAGTAAATTTTAGTAATTGAAGAATTTTACCATTTACAATTGTTTTATGGAAGCGTTGATCGTCGGGGTTTCGGTCAATGTTCTTATTTAATAAAACACATTTTATGGTTAAAATGTATATTTTGAGACCGGGATTTCTGTAAATTTTAAGACTTAAATCGACAAAAATCATTCATTTTCGGCGATTATAGACATTAAATTTAAATGTACAGAAACTCTGGTCTCAAAATATAGGACAATTTCGAAACCTGTATATATAACAAGGTGTAAAAAATCATGATTTTTTAAAAGAAAATTGGATTTATTTGATTTAAATCAGATTTGTTTTATTTAAATCGGATTTTTTTTTTATTTAAATTGGATTTTTTTACTAAAACCGGATTTAAAAAAATAAATCATACTGTTTAAATGTTTCTAGTCTATATAGAGAGCTGGTTATTACCTATTAGTTCATTATATAAATCTGTAACTAAAATATTTCTTTATTTACAATAAAAATAATGAAATAACTATTCTAAAGTGTTTTGTCTTAAGTGGATAATTTTGGGAGCATAGTAGAATTGACGGATCATATATACAGGGGTTGAAGTTGTCCTATATTTTGAGACCGGAATTTCTGTAAATTCAAAGACTTAAATTGACAAAACTTAATTAATTTTCGGCGATTAAAGACATTAAATTTAAATGTACAGTAACTCTGGTCTCAAAATATAGGACAATTTTGACCCCTGTATATATAATGACTTAATCTTCAATTTTTAAAACAAAGATTTTAGAAATGAAGCTTTACAGAAATATTAATCACTAGGGAATGAATGTAATTATATTTAAATATGTTTTTCTGATTCGTAAATCGTAAGTGTTGATGTAATTTTGCACGTTTCAAGTGATTTTAAAGTATTTAAACAGTTTTTTTTATTTGACATATTAACTCCATATTTTTACATAATCTGCAATAAATACATATTTTAATATTCTTTTTATTTTGTAATTGAAGAAATAAAGGAAAACGGAGAAAGGAAATAAAACTTTACCCATTGAGTCTAAGTGTGTGTCTTCTCTAATTCCAAGAAGGTGGCTGTATATTTACTATGTCAATACTAGATACAAAAGGCATGTTGTTAGTGGATAGCCTTAGAATCATACGAGAGTAATAGAGAAAATCCAGGTTTCAGAAGGAGATAATGGGAATAAATTAAAAAGACAATCTAGAAAAAACCCCTGGGTGGAAAAATATCCACATTATAGGGGATATCCATAGTGGCAAAACGATTAACAGTTTAGTTGAATCCCACTCTTCAGAGCAGTTGATTAAAGCCTTCAAATACACACCAGTGACTTTAGTAGATGTTCAAAGATAATTCAGACGCTTCAAAAGTATACTCAGATCAGACCGGCAACATTTCACGTTTGAAAATTTCAAAATTCTAGTTGTAGCAAACAATCTTTCGAAATAATGTTCATCTGTAGAAATTTTCAACTTTTTCCCCTTTTATAATGAATTCCTAATTTTTATTTATGCTTTATTTTTCAATATGTTAAACTGTTTTAGTCATTTTGTTCTATACTTTTGTTTTTTCCATTAATAATATCAGAGTTCCTACTTATTATTTATGCTTTTTTTCAATATTTTATAGTGTTTAAGGTATTTGTTTACTAAATATTTTCAATTTCTCATTACGTGTTTTATTATAAATAGTTAAATATATATGTGTACATGTTTTGAATTTTATATTACATGAACATCCGTTCCCTATTAATCACATATAATAACAGTAATATTATTTATTTAAAGCTTTGAACAAAAACGCCAGTTTGTCAGCCTTTTCAGATCTAATTAGGTAGTTTCTCATTTGACTGTTAACAAAACCAAGGGTTGAAAACATTCTTTCAACCCCTGCAGAAGTTGCCTTTCCTGTCATTAGCTGCTCTATTATTAACAGTTCTTTTGAGGAAACACAATATTTTTTAATGCAGACGAAGACTTCAACCAATTTTAAGCATTCACTTCGCCCACTACCTGCCAATCTCTTTTATCTTAAACTTAAAAGGAGATTTATTTGCAGAATTAATAACAAAGAAAGGGTCATAAAAGAAACAGAATTTGAATAGATAAGAACGGTCAAGTGAGGGTAGGCCCTAGGGACAAAAATAAAGACAAAATGTTGAAATGGCTGAAAAAAAAGGCAGAACTAGTAAGATTCAAGTTAAAAAATAAACTAAAGTTTAAAAAAATATATAATAATAATTTTTTTAATAAAATCAATTGGTTTAAGTCAAAGTTTTTTTTTTTTTTTTTTTTTTTTTTTTTTTTTTTTTTTTTTTTTTTTTATGAAGTAAATTGATTTAAATCAATGATTTCTTTAAAAAAAATCAAATGATTTTAATCATGATTTAAATCACTGATTTAAATCAATTGATTTAAATCGTTGACACCCTGGTCAAAAATTGTGTAAACTTTTTCTGACACAAGTGAAATTATCCATTTGTAACACTATTTCTTATCTAGGACAACACAAGAGGTCTTAAAAAGAGGGGTGCCAAAATGTTCAGAATTTAATAGAGAATAAATGAAATCCAAATTTCATTTCATTATGACAAGAGGGTGAATAAAATGTTGAACTTTTGCGCGGGGGCTTTCAGGAGGATGGGTTTCAACAGAATCATTGCAACAGCTGACTAACAATGTTATTATTTTGATTGGTGTGAAATTATGACTCACTCAAGTCTTCAAGTAAAATGTCAACATTTTTTTTTTTTCCTACTTTCCTTTATGGGCACATGAAACAAAATTATGATTTCATGCGTAGGTTCGTGAGCTCAATTACGACTAGGGGTTGTGGCTTTTCGTTTTGATCCTGAACATGTCATTTGTTAAGTAAATAAAAAGCAGTTATTCATTTCTGGTAATAGATTGTCCATTCATTGCACATACCTATTAATTCACATAATGATTAAAACTTAATTCTCACCAAATTATGAATTTAATATCCCACCATAATATTCTGTCAAAATGAATTTTCAGTTATGTGAACTATGTCGTCACTTCCATTACACTTTTCCTTTATCCGTGAACCGCAATTTGGACAATCACAGACATATGACATTTTCTTGTCCTAATTATACTACAGTATTCTGTCCTTGCATAATTATAAAAGTAATTAATTTAACAGAATGTTTTGTTTACTTATTTGACAAACAAACAATTTAAGAAAGGATATTAGGCTTACTTCGTGGATGATGATGGCAGCAGTGGTGAGAAGCCCTACCCTAAGTGAGAGAAGAAATGAACCTCCAACTGCAAGCCCATGCGTGAAATTGTCAATCACATTAGCCATAAGGTTCAGGTAACCTCCGATCTGAAAACAATAAAAAATATCAGAAGGTCATCACAGAGAAAGAAGTATAGATGGTATTCAAACGTAGAAAATGCACAGGAGATTTATTTTGCTGAAACCATTAGCTTAAGATCAAATTACATTTTTCGAGCAACTGGCGTAGTGTGTTTCTCAAAAACTCTATGAAAGCCTGGCCAAATTAGCACTGCCCCAGGCTTGAACAAGTGATTTTGACTTGGCTTTATATTGGACATAGAATCCATTCTTACAAAAAAGAAATAAAGACTTCCCAATGGCCTCATCACATACTGACTTAAGGCTGTCCATGCATCGACAGAATATTAAACCATTTTAAGAAGCTAAACATATATAATAAAATATCAACTAAATATATTAGAGAATAAATTTAAATTTGCCTTTTTTTAAATAAATTTCTAAAAACACAGGTAGATATTATTATATTAACAGTTCAAGCTTACGGTATATTATTATTGCATTGCAAATATTTGTATACATAAATGAATGCATGCATATGCTCGTACGTATATGTATGTAAATAAAATATGTGTGAGTGTATTTCCATTATTAATATTAGCCATCCATTATTAGTGTTAGTTGTGTGAGAGAGAATGTTAGTGGCATGTTTCATGAATTATCTATAATTTGACATAAATAAGACATCTTATCTTTTGTTGGCTAGTAGTTTGGCAAATATCTACTTTTATCAACACATTCCACAGAATCCCTCAATCGTGAAAGAACACATGTAGATGTATTTGTTATTAAGGAAATAATGGAAGAAACTGAATTCATTACATATCACCATTGGATACAATTTTTGTAATATCATAATCATGCACTCCTCACTTTTTATGCAAATATAGCTTGAAAATGCAGGAGGTAAAATTTGAGAACATCAATTTTTTGGGGTACATGGCAGAATTATGACTGTGCCAACAACTTTTTGAAAGCAACATAATTAAATAAATATATTGCACATATTTGTTTATTTCTCCTACTCACAAACGATGAATACACGGACCAATAGACCATTTAAAATTGGTACCATATATATATATATATATATATATATATATATATATATATTATTTATTCATATATATATATATATTATATATATATATATATTATTTATTCTTATAGATGACCCAAAATATCAAAATTCTTTTTTATCAGAGGAGGCATGGGGTCATTAAAGCAGTCTTCCTTTATTACACCACTTTGTTTATTGGGCCCGACATGTTTTGTGCATCTTTTCTTCGCACCTCTTCAGGGGCACTTCTACAACAAAATATAATTTTTTTTTTTTTTTTTTTTTTTTTTTTTTTTTTTTTTTTTTTTTTTTTTTTCAGATTCCCCAATATAACATTTGTTACAGTCGTTGCAGTTGATTTTATAAATATTATATTTTGAACTTGATGCTTTAACCCTGTCTTTAATATTACTAAATACATTGTTTATTGTATGTTTATATTTCCAGCCAATTTTACAAACATCTTTACATATTGTTTTTATTTTGTTTTCTATAAGAGGATGATAATCGAAAGTAAAATATTGCTTAATTGGATTTACATCTTTGTCAATACTGTTATTTAAAACCAATTGTTTCCTTTTTTGTAAAAATAAGTGATTATTTAACGTGGTTTCTTCTAATCTGCCGTTATTTTTAATGAAAAAATGTTTAATATTAGTTTGCACCAATAATCTTTGTTTTTTGTTCGATATATCGGAATTATCATTAAGATCTCTTTTACGCTTATTATTCTGCACTTCCTTGTTTATTACTTCTGTATCTGTTTTAACTTTTTTAGATGGACTTGATTCAATAAAAGTTTCAGAATATTTTCTTTTCTTTTTGTTTTGTAAATCTTTAAAAAATTCGTCTGGTAAATTAAAAAGTTGAGGTTCAAATTTACATTTATCACTATTTTTTGGAAGGTCAATTAATCGTTTAGTATATATTATGTGTTTTTCAGCTCTTTTTATTTGAATTTCAATTAAATCCCTAGGGTAATTATTTTCTGTGAACAAATTTCTCAATTTATTTTTTATTTCACTGTAAAATTTAGGAGATGTTCTCCGTAAAGCTGATAATGTTCTGTTATATAAAAGGTTCTTTTTGAAATTAAAAGGGTGGCTGGAGTAAAAATTAATCATCCTTGTTGAATGATATGTCTTAGGTTTCCATTTATACTCTAGGAAATTATTCTCCTTTCTAATTATTTCCATATCCAAAAATCCCAAACTTTTATTCACTTCTAACTCTTTTGTAAACTGCAAATTATTGCATTTATTATTAAAAATGTTTAAAGGCTCGTCTACTTCATTTTCTTTTACACATAAAATAAGTTCGTCAACGTATCTGTATAAAAACTGTATTTTAATTTTGACCTCCGAAATAAGTTCTATAAGAATAAAATTCATAACTATTCCACTAATAGCTATTGAAAGTGGGTTTCCCATCTGTATGCCATAAAGTTGTTAGGGGTAGGGGTAACATTTAATGAGCATGATAATGTTTTAATGCATTTTGTGGAACAGTTCAAAGATCGTATTGATAGTTTTAATATAGTAGAAAAAAGGTTTGTGTGGATGTTCGAAAAAAAAAAAAAAAAATTATATTTTGTTGTAGAAGTGCCCCTGAAGAGGTGCGAAGGAAAGATGCACGAAACATGTCGGGCCCAATAAACAAAGTGGTGTAATAAAGGAAGACTGCTTTAATGACCCCATGCCTCCTCTGATAAAAAAGAATATATATATATATATATATATATATATATATATATATATATATAAAAACATATATAAGGAATTTTTGTAAGATACTTTCATTCAAAATAGAAATAAGGATAAATCAATGACAAATACAAAACAGATCGAAGCATAATAAGCACTGATGGCATTGTTGTACCATTAACACCTCAATATTTAATCTCAGCTCAGATATCGAGCAGCTTAATGAAATGGGAATTTCCTAAAGAAAGGATAGATAATAATTTAAACAAAAGCTCTGTAAGCAGGAACTGCATCATCTTCGTGCGTTTCAATTAAATGTTTAAATCAGGAGTCTGGTTTGTTGTAGAAAGCATAGATTGGATACTCTAATGGGGGTGTTTTTATCGTTATAATTGCTGGATAATTATTTAGCAAATGTGCCAGTTTTTCAAATGGACACCCTCCACTAACTACATTTTCTCAGCCATTTTCGTGATGTTCAGGAAACCAAACGAAATTGCTCACCTTTGTTGACAAAATATTTTTTTTTTGTAAGACTTTCTTAATTTGAAATGTATCTAAAGTTTTCTATCTTTAGATTGAGGGAACAACAAGATATACCCGAGCCCCAAGATTGATTTTTTCCTTTGCTATAATTTTTTCCGTTAATGATATCTACCTGTACAATAAAAGTACCTGGCACCCAATAAACATATATAGACAAAACCAATCTATTCCATTTCAAATTCAATTCCCTCATTCTACCATCAAATTCTCACTGTTGAAAATGGGAACAGGTTTTCGCAGCTTTTTCCATGCTTCTTTAAGAACTAAAATTATTCATAAGAAAAATTTTATACTAAAATTTTATATTCTAGCAAAAATTCTAAAAGACTTGGCGCATAAGTCAATCAGACAGTTTCCACTTCCTTAAAATTCTGAACCAAGCACAATAACACATTTTAAGAAGGTATTATCCAGCAACAATAGCACGGATGAATTTCATAACGTACAATTCCTTTGCTTCTTTCTTTAGATATTCCCTTAAAAAAGAGACAAAATAAAGAAATACATTTTTTCCTCTATTCTAAGAATGAATATGTCACAAGAAGAGTATTTCCATGGGAAACTGATACAAACTAGTAATTCTGCATTTAAAAAATACATAAATCATTTGTCTCACATTGCATCTGTGAAAATGATGTCTGTTTTAAAATATGACCTGATATATATTTTACTTTCCTCGTGTTTCTGTTAAATGCACACATCTTGTTTTGAACAATAAACTACTTTATGAAATAAAGTAGTTGAAAACAAAAAGTGTATTTCTTAATCAATCCCCTATGTTTGAGAAATATATATATATATATATATATATATATATATATATATATATATATATATATATATAATTTTTTTTCATATGATGCAGGGAATCATACTTTTAGATGGAACGGCTTCTTTCTACAGCGGTAATATTCTCTTCTACTAAGAAAGAAGCCATTCCATGTAAATATATATATATATATATATATATATATATATATATATATATATATATATATATATATACAGGATGTCCCAAATAACGTTGTGGCCAAACGGTTGGTCTGAGAAAAAAAATGTCACAGGCAAAAGTTGTAGGGCTTGACCTAAGCTTTCTAAATATGTCGATTAATTAACATATTGACCGCGCATGTGCACTCGGCGCCTGATGAAATGTTGGGGTTAGCAGATGACCCCTATTATTATGCACATAATTTTAAAGGGAATTAAAAAACAAACCCTTTGCTGCAAACCGCACTTCGATATCTTTAAAATCAAAGGAGATTCGTGTGATTCAAATTTTATTGTTTTAAATTAAAACGATTTTTTGGAAGCACTTACAGAGGTCGGTTATGAATGTGTGATACATGACTTTGAGGTATTTTTTCCTCAACTTTCTGGAAATATATATATATATTTTTAGATGGAACGGCATTTTTCTCCAGCGGTGGTACTCCTCCTCACTTCTTCCAGGAAGAAGTGAGGAGGAGTACCACCGCTGGAGAAAAATGCCGTTCCATCTAAAAATACTATCCCAGCGACGAAAAATAACATCAAACATATATATATATATATATATATATATAAACGCAAATTCAAACCTTTTCAATTTAAATAAATTAATATAAATCATGTTTACATAATATATTTTGTTTATAATTATTTCACACAGGGTGCTTTCAAATTAGATGGTTTGTTTTCTTAAGGTAGTACAGGTACTAAAAATAATAAATACTAAATATAGAACAATTCATTATTAAAACAAATATTATAAGTTACAAAACGAATTTAATGACATTGTTTTTTGATAATTACAACTTGAATTAAAAAAAAAGGCATTCTTCATAAAAAGGTACTATAATATGAAAGAAGAAAGATGCAAGAAGTATATATATTCGTCTGTGGCAGAAGGTATATATTGGAAAAATAGGGTCACTATCTTATAAGATGTATATATTAATGTCAAGGATGCCCAGTTGCAGCTGCAGTTGAGTTTCAACATCATAATCATGCCAGAGTTGGTGCTTGCAATTGAAGTAGTAATATGGGATAATGCCTCACACATATCTTCATTCGAGAAGTATATACAGGGTCTCCTCATGGTCTAGTGACTAACGCCTTAGATTTATAAGTGGGAGATGGTGGGTTTAATCCCCACCGGCAGAGGGAATTAGCGCTAATGGCCTAGATGTCGATGCGCCATAAAAAAAAGTGTATGTATATATATATATATATATATATATTTGAGAGCCTGTGATTATGCCCAACTCCGGTTCTTATGCTGTCTGTTGGCCAACTAATTCCAAGGCAGTCCCTCTCCAAATCCCAAGTCCAACTTATATATTTAACTTCAAGTATCTCAGGCACCAATTCTATAGTAAGGCAGGGAGTTAACCAGACTTATTTAGATAATATAAAAAACGAGGAAATAACTGAGCTCCTTTTTGAGCACGAGTAATGTTTAGATAATTTACGTTGAAGGTATCTAAGAAGTTTTGGCTCCGGGGCGTTGTAGAAATATTCTGAGAAACTTAAGCCACATTATATAAAATCCTCTTATAGAGAGAAGACATCCTATGAGATCAATCTGATGACATAATTCAGAAATGCTACTGAGAAATGTCAAAGTGTCATAACCAAAAGATAAAAAAAAACTACGTTCAAATTTTGTGGTGTACAACAATTATTTTGTTCAAATTTGGCATAAAAATTTGTTGTCTAAAACAAAAAGTCAATTTCGTTAACCATCAGAATCTGCCTAAATTTGATGAATTCCACAGGAATTTTAAAACTTACAGTTTTGTGTTCATAGTAAACTCCTTATAGATATCTTGACTTCAAGAATTGCATGTAACAATATTTCAATGCAATAAATTTAATTATTTTTTAGAAAAGTGGGGAAAAAACAATATTTTTGTACCAACCATTCAGAAATCATCATATTTGATTTAAACATTTTTCGCATGTCCACATTCAACAATGATATATACATTTTGGTTATGTCCGAAAAAAAGGAAGTGTTCAAAAGAAATACTTTATTCTCTGGAGCACATTTTTGAATGTTTTGAAATATATAAGCTAATTAAGAATTAAAAGCATATAAAAATTGTATAAATAATAATTTTACAGCTATAAATTATTGTAAAAAAAATAATATTCTAGTTTTTACAGTAATTCTTGAAAAGGCGCATGGAGCTGAAAATGCATTGGAGAGCATAAAGCTACTTTTTCTCCAAAACTTCCACAAAAACTTTGGCTACAGAATTGTGTTAATAACCAAGTTGTGGACTTTAAGAGCGGTTCCTCCCTCCATAGGGAGCAAACCCGCTTACATGGTTGACCTCATAAAGCAATCCGGAAGTGCTGACTAGAAAACTTCACGTTTCAGATCCCATAGATTCGCCCAATAGAAATGAAAAGCAGTTTGCTAAAATGCTAAACCTTCTCATAAACAATGTAAGGAGATATTCTCGTATGAATATTTGAAGATCTCTATAGACAAGATACACTGTATTGCAATAATCAAAGTACTTAAAATTATCTCTCAAGTGATGAAACAGATGATTAAAATTGTCAGGAGATTAATGTATTGGCTGCGTTTGTTACATAATACCTTTAGACTATTATTTTTTTAAGTATTATATATACTTTTTTGTAAAAGATAATAGACTTATTTTGAAGGATGTTAAGCTTAATTAAGAATTTCAATGCAACTCTGGGCATTTTTATGAAAATTAAGTGTGTAAATTAGCCATTATTAAATTACCACAAATATTAAATTTTAGCAAATCCAATAAATTAAATTAAATATATTAAATTTTTAGACACAAAAAGAATATTCATGTATTTATTCTTTTATTTTATTTATTTATATTGAACAAAGAGCTTGCAATACAAAATTTAGTGAATAGAAGTTTTTTAAGATTTTGGAAAATGATTCCAAGAGAAAAGGTTTTATATATATTTATTTATATATACATATATTATATATATATATATATATATATATATATATATATATATATATATTCCAGTATTATGTTTATATATACAGTGGAACATGGATAATTCGAACTTCGAAATCGTCTTTACTTCGAATATTTCTCTCGGTCCCTAGAATAAACAATGTAAAAAAATTGTGGTAATTCAAATAAAATTTTGGATAATTTTTTACGAGTCTTTACCGCCAATGGGAAGTGGTCGATCTTAAATCTTGTGAAAATATTTTCCCCTCGGGTAAGAAGGATAGTGAGATGTAGGGGTTCCGGACAAGAAGCGAGGAGGTCTCATAGTCCAGTATTTTGGACTTATAATTTAGGTTAGACCTTTCGTGACATACACTCAGCGTCAAAATGTTAGACACACTATGCAATATATTATTTTTGACTTTTCATTTGAATAGATCAACAAACCAATACGAATTCAATTATTTTTAACTTATCTTACACTTATCTGGCAATGTCAGTTAGTATTATATCCCATTACAAAATATATATTAAATAAAAATGCTTAAAAGCGGATTCTAGGTGTGTCAAAATGATAGACACACAGGAAGAAGAAAATAATTAAAGAGGAATTTAAAATTCTGTGGCTTTTCCATCACCTTTTATTAGTTCAAAAATTCAATTTGGAATTGAATTAAATTGCAAAGTATGGGACATGCAGAATAAATTGCCTCTCTATAGGGTTACTATAGGGAGGAAATAGAGAATTGAATTAAATAATTTTTTAATGTTTCTTGAGGTTTGTCGTCCCAGGAAGCTAGATTTTCACTTTTTAGCTCATCGATTGTGTCTTGACTCGCTATAAACTCTTCTTGTAAGAATTCCCCAGGCATTTTTAATAATATTAAGGTCTGGAAAAATAGCCGACCAATCTAGTTTGTCTATATTCTTTCGGATGAACCATTCCTTAATAATTCTTACCGAATGGATTGGAGCATTATCTTGCTGAAATGCAGATGAACCTTCTCCCATGTCATTAAAAGTGGTTTTTTGTTGTTCTAATTAGTTTTAATACTCATGTGAATATATTCTCTTAGACAGAAACACCAAGTAGCGTTTCTCCTTGAACCTAATATTTGCCCAAACCATAACACTACCATCGCTTATTTGCCGCCGGGGTAATATAAGTTCTACTTTTCTTAAATCATGAAAATGAAAAGGAAAACCATCGAGTTCATCCAAATTAAATGTTTTCTCATCATGGAAAAAAAAATTTTCCTCTATTAATCAGTCCTCAACATAACGTTTTCTGCAAAATCCATTTTATGATGAAAGAGGTTTTCGCATTACTTTTTTCTCAATATGTTTTTTTATCTTTCCAGTAACCCATGCACATTTCTAGACTTGGTGTGAACACCGGCTTCCTCTGCAATTACTTTGACTGTTTTGCATGAGCTGGATGCGATTCTTAGATCAATTGTTTCTGCCTCATTGATAGAGTTGGTTGTCTACCAGTTGAGCAATGGGTACCGTACGGCTCTCCTAACGGAATTAACTGGGCTAGATTCGATAAACTTAGTTTTATGCGACTTCTTTTTTCTTATACTTTAACTGAAAAATTCACAACTCATGTCATTGAAATTGACCACAGGAGAAATGGAAAATGTCAAATCTTAATGCTTTTCAAGGGTTAAGGTCTAAAAATGTCTTTTCAGCCATTAGAAAATTAGAAAAAAAAGGATTGTGAAGAACAACAAGTGTGTCTATCATTTTGACGCACCAAAATAAAGACATTATCAGTTATTTATTTATCTCTTGATATAGCACAGAGGTAAACTATAAATTACATTTTTTTACAAATATATACATTTAAAATAACTTATAAAAAAAGATTGAACCACAATTTGAAAAAAATTATATTCAGTTTTCGAAATTTCAAGGCTGTGTCTATCATTTTGACACTGAGTGTATTTGTATGGCCCCAGATACATCTCGGTTGACGAGGGTACCTACCTCACTACCTGACATGGAAAATGACTTCCTGGCCTTGTCAAGGTTCCCTCTAGGAAAACACTTTAACTATCTCTCATTTTCTTGTCTTCTATTATTATAATACCAATTTTACAGATACATGTAATTTAAATCAAAACAACAACCAATTGAGAATCCCATGATTCTAAGTACCCAAACCAAAAACTTTATCCAACAACTATTTTCCCACTTTTCTCAAAAAAGGCTATCCCCTTGCCTTAAAAATGGTTTCATTCGTTTTCCTAGGCCAAGAAGCCTATAAAACGAGTACTTGCAAGCATGATGTAAGTGTGACAATTTTTTTAAGCAAATTTCGCTCCAAAAACCATGTTCCAGTGGACTGATTCTGCTGGTAACAAACTTGGCCTTTCAAATTAGACAAAAGATTTTTCTACCAGGAGACCAGTCAAATTTGTATCTATATTTATAAGTGTGTGTGTGTATATATATATATATATTTATTTTTTTTAATTTTATTTGTTTCCTCCTTACAGTAACCCTGCAAGAGGGAGTCTATATATATATATATATATATATATATATATATATATATATATATATATATATATATATTTGAACCACTGTCATTTGTCATTTTTGTTCTCTAGGGGTTCTGAAACATAAAATTTTCAAGTCAGCGCTTCTGGATTGCGTCATGAGGTCAACCTTAAAGCAGGGTTCCTCCCTATGGAAGGAGGAACCGGGTTAACATACACATAAATAATAAAAATTGAAGTAATAATATAAATATTACCTCTTTTGATTGAGGTTTGATAGGTTCATTGTTATTGGTAGCTTCAATAAGTTTGCCTTGAGACACGTCATCCACACGCTCCTTTTGGAAAAGCTTCTCTACAATTATGAAGACTAGGAGACCTGTCAGCACCCACAGGCCGCAGTACATGGAGGGATGAGAGTGTAAACCTAAAAAAAAAAAAAATACATTGAATAGCACAGAGCAAAATATGTTTATATAATTAGAATGGGCACTATTTGAGGCCAAGGATGTAAAAAAAATATGTGTTTTCAATACTTCTTTTATAAAATTTGTTTCCATTAGAAACTAAAGAAATCACGCAAAAAAGGATATTTTTGATAGAACTAAAATTATTCTGTACTTCATAAGAAATATAAAAGTATCGAGAAATGTCTAATGAACTTGGCTGTCAATGTAGTGCGGGAGAAATAATAATATGAAGATATTTAATTAAATAATGAATATACATATGGTGGCGAGGTTAGCTCACTGGTAGAGCACTGGACTAATAAGTTGGAGGTCCTGACTTCAAATCCCGAGCAAGCACTGAAGATTGTTTCTTCTAGTGTCTTCGTTCATGGGTTGAATTTGGCCTCCCGGACCGGTCCTAGGCCAACCCAGCCTTTAATTAATTTAATAATGGGTACCTTGGTGCTAAAGACCCTAGCAGTCAAAGCAGCAAGGGGAAAATCAGGCGGCCGGAGCATTGTACTGACTGGTAGTTTCTTTAACTATCTCTCTAGTGTGCCGTATGGTTATGAATCAGATACGTCTATAGTATCTGCCCCTCGTGGCCTGTTTTTTTAGACTTCTTGGATGATTAGTCTGTTAAAATTTTTAAATAAGGTTACATCTGTATAAATTAATGCCAGTTGTCTGGTGCACGACATTCTCCTGCGAGAATACTTGGGCATCACATCGAAAGGTTTAACACATAAATTGAGACAAATAACAATTATATATATGTATATATATATATATAAAACTAACGTTCTATCAGAACAGTCAGATTTTGATGAAATTTAGTACAAAAATTATTATCTTAAATTAGGATTATCTAAAAAAAAAAAAAATACAAGTTTGGTAACTAAGGAAATACACCCACTGGTGTATTTCCTTAGTTACCAAACTTGTACTTTTTTTTTTTTTTAGATAATCCTAATTTAAGATAATAATTTTTGTACTAAATTTCATCAAAATCTGACTGTTCTGATAGAACGTTAGTTATACATATAGCTAAATCAATTTTACTGTGTCTCGTTCTTTCCTTCACATTATTTTAAAAAGCAATAGTGCTATTAGAAATATTTTTAATGAAATTAAACCTTAAATTTCGAAAATAGTAGCAATGTTTTCCCCGAGTTTACGAATGAAAAATTTTGTTAGGAAAATAATCGAGCTTTCAAATGTTCAGCATTCACTTATCTAAATTGCTCGACCATTTTTTAGGCCTTTAACAAAACAAACAAAATGCCCAAAGCTGCTGACCTGTTAATCAAATAAGTTTTGGTTAAATACTTTCCCTTTTTCAAACTATACGCACATTTTTAAATTGTAGTTTCTTTAACTGTGAAACATGTGGCAATATTTTGAAGCATCTCATCATTTTTGAGTACAAGAAATCAAAACCTGTTTAAGAAAAAAAATTGAGAGAGGCTGACATAAAAAATGTTTCATTCCTTTTTTTTTTCATTCCAAAAGTCTGGCAAAAAATTAATTACCAAGAATTTATTTCTTATAAAAATTATCAGGCGTTCAATAATCACAATGTCACTTCTATCTAATATCATGGCTTGTAATAATCGTTTTTGCCAACAAACAAATATTTAACATCATTACGTAACTATCTTTTACCAAACCAATTCCAATCAAATTAATCTATCCAGATCTAAACATTGAGTACAATAATGATTTAAATAGGATTGCTAACAATTGGCAATAATTTTGCTAAATGAAAAGTATATTTTGACAGATAAGATAACAAATTCATTGAGCATAAAAAAATCAACAAATCTCACACTAAAGCTCCAAGATATTTTGATTTATAAAGACTCTTAAGAATGAGCAGAATCAAACATCTAAACTGAGAAAGAAAATGATAGTGTCAGTTTTTCTTAAACCTTGAGATTAATAATTTTTCACACAAATACATTTTGATGCAGTAAGTGCTGCTTCTTAGAGTGTTCCCTCCATCCCAGAAGGAACTATTTTTTTACGAGGGTGATTCCATGATACAAATGGAGTTTTGTAACAATGAACCAAAAATTACGGTCAGTATGGGAAAATTAATAATTTAGATCCGGAGTTTCCCGCCTCCCTCCTCCACATGGACCTATTTTCCTAGTTCGGTTAACGAACTCATTCAAATATTAACTGTGGTGGCTATCTCATGCCCACACACACAAGCAATTCATTCATAAGTGCACACTCCACTAAGCATTCCTTCGGAAAGTGTTAAAACAAAAGTTCTGGAAGTAATGGTTTCAACATATCGTCGCTACAAATGCAAAGTATCGAATGTGAAAATTACCACTTTTCAGAGTGGATAAGCATTTATTCATAACTTTTTTTTTGGACAGTCAAATATTCGGCAGATTTGACCTTTTGATAGTGGAATACTTTCCCTTTAATAGAGTGATCTAAGATTCAAGAATTTGCCGTACATAAGTCCAGTAGAAATTAGTAAAGATTGACAATGAAAGATGCATTTTTTCACATTCGTTACTTTGCATTTGTATTGACGATATATAGATAAACTGTCTGTTCAGAGTATATTCCACCAACAGACGCAACCAACAGACGCACATGCTCTACCCGACCTACTAACTCAAGTTACTCCGCCCATACTAATACTTGCAGATGTGAACGCACTGAGTGATATGTGGAATTCGCCATTTAAAAAGAATCGTGGACGATACCTACTACTAAATCTATAACATTGTGGCTTAATGACACAATAACGATTTACAAACTCAATTGTGCCCAATACCGGCACTCTGGCAAACATAGACATTACTTTCTTGGTGCCTATTAGATAGGATAGATAAAAATGGTAAGACATTTTTCAAAAATGTTTTCATGAGTATATTAAAAAAGTTTTTCCATCAGAATATGGTAAGACTTCTAAAGATATGCAGGCAAAGTTCTCCTAAAATCGATATTTGCACAATAGTTCCATCAGGGCTTTCTAAATGCATATGTATTGATTCTTTTCACTGTTGCTCCACTTATCCAAGGGCTAAAGAATTGACACAGATTTGCTTTAATTGAACTCAAGTGCCATCCTTGTGAACCGTGTTTGTTGATTGTAAGTTTCAAGAAAAGTAAGCGCTAACAATGTAATAGTTTCATTGAATTTAATAAAGATAATTACAGCATTTCTAAACTGGAACAGTTAATTAAATTGAATTTCTTCTCCATGGGTCAGTTTGTTTGAAACTCATAGAACAATGTTCTTACATTTTATACTCTTATTCTCATCAACACTAACATGTTGTGCTATATAATTAAGAGATTTAAGTAATAGCTTTAGGGCAATTAATTTGAATAGATCTTTGTTTTATTGTACACACCTCAGTTTTGAATTCGGCTTTCCATTTTCCCCTTAATTTGTATATTAATCGAGTTTTGTGATGTAATTAAAAATGTCCAACTCACAGGAGCTGCATCATCTTAGCACGTTTCCTTTCTTATCCTTAAACAGTTATTAGTTTGTTTTTTTTATCTTTCGTGGAAAATGTAAATATCTAGAATAAAAACAATATTTTGGGTGTCTTACGGCACGGGAAACTAACAGTGGCCAACTTACACAGAAGCGGAAATTATTCCATCTGCCTTCTCCCTCATTCTAATAGGTCAGGCTCTTTAAGTCAATACGAAACTAGAATACTCATTTTATTATTCGATTCATTTTTAAAAATAACCAATAAAAAAGTGATGTAAATAGAGAGAAAAAAACACAGTTCTAAAGAACGAAATCAACAGGAGTAAAGTACTATAAAATATTCAACAGCATCATTAAATTTTGCTCAGAAAACTCTATTTCATAAAAACAAGATTTTTTTTTCTAATTTTACATATCCTGTTTTATTGGCATATACATTTTTCCTACAATAAGCTATTACAAAAAAAAAAACTAAGGAAAACAAACAAAAAAAAACAAAAAAAAACGTTCAAATAAACGAAATCAATTACTTCAAAGTTTTAAGCACTTAATTCTCTAAATTTGGCCGTTCCATCGAAAATTACTTCATAATCTTTTTTGTAGATACAAAAACTATGTTTCCACTTTTCTCGAAAACGGTTACAGATACTGCTTTAAAAATGGTTCCATTCACGTTTCTACGTTACCTGCAAGCATATGAACCTGACAAGGTAAGTGCTACGATTTTTCTTCGCGCGAATTTCGCTCCAAAAACTATGTTCAGGTGGACGGATTTTGCTGGTTAACGACCTCGACCTTTTAAATTAGACGAATGGTTTTTGTACCAAATTTCATCAAACTCGGACCATTATTCACTAAGCTAGAGCGCGAACAGACACACACACACACATATATATATATATATAAACGCACACAATTGAACCACCGTTCTGTTCGTGTTCTGTGGGATCTAAAATGTGAAATTTTCTTGTCGGCACTTCAGGTTTGCGTCATGAGGTCAAACTCATAAGGGAGATTCTTTCGTATAAAGGGAGGGAGGAACCGCGCTAAAATGCATTCAAATAAATATAACTAAAAGCAATATCCAAATCTTTTAAGAAAGAAACACGCGACGTCGAAAACATGCTAATGCGGAAACTATCGGGGCAGGACGTATGACGCCGAACAGCGAGCAACACACAACCACTTGGAATAATATCTGTGACGTCACCACTTAAAAAAATTCAAAGAAATTCTATTTTATAACTTAAGCGATTTACACTTAAATAAATATAAGGCAGATCAAATTGTAGTAATTATGTTAAAGGTAATACAAGTTTAATTATTGTCCTAGTAAAAACTCTAAGTCGAAGAAAGTGTAAGGGAACATACAAAAAATAACATGCATCACTCAAATGCAACGCAGGAGCTGCATTATTAACAACTTTTCTCAAAATAATGGTGGGGTAAGTTGAATTCCTAGATTTCGAAAAAAAAGTTATCACCCTTAGTGGGAATCGAACTCAAGACTCTCTGCACGGACAAGAACAGGACCTAATAAATACAATTCAACAAAATTAATAGTTTTGGAACTTTATAATGTAATAAACAGTTGACTCAATTATTAATTTTTTTTTTCGGGACAAATCTCAACTTGTAATGTATTGATTCCGTTTATTCTTTAAATCTTTTGAGAAATATTATTCAGTATTGTCGTGTGTGCATTACAATACTTAATAAAGAAACAAAAACTTGACATACTTTATTTATTCAATTATACTGCCTCTACCCTCCTGGGTCATTGGCAGTCTGAAAGTCAAATTCTTGTTTACTTGCCTGCATATATATATAAATCAAGTGTTTATCTGTCTGTCTGTTTATTCATTATACTAATCCACACCATTTGATTAAATTTGTAACACAGGTAGGTCTTGATACGGAGAATGTCTTAGGCTAGGTCAAAATCGTCTACCAGATGTTTGTCTTTTTGTTTATTTCTTAAACAGATCCACACCGTTTGACTTATTTTGACCAAACTTCGCAGACAGGTAAGTCGTGCTCTGGTGAGTGTCATAGGCTAGGTCAAAATCGACAATAATCGTCTCCCAGCTGTCTGTCTGTATGTTTGTTCCTTATACAAATCTACACAGTTTGGATTTTGAACAAACTTAGCGCACCGCAAGTAGGTCTTGATTCGAGGACTAGGTTAAAATCGTCTAGATTTTATTATTAGTTATTTGGTTTCTAATTTCTTCCTTTGCTTTTCTAGGTGCAGAAAGTAGGTGTAGCCTGGCACGCTGGGTAACAGCTACTGAATAATAAAAATGTTCACATGTACAGAGAAATCTACATAATACATAACACCCACAATCATAAGCTGTTCACCGCCTGTGGTCGTGGCCGTAACAACCATGGCCTTTAGTTTAGCGGCTTAGTTAAATGTGAATACGGTGTGCTTACAAATAAATTAAAAAAAAAAAAAAAAAAAAAATTAAACATCATACTGAGTAAACCCCAGCTCCCAATAAGCCTTTTTTCATAACTCTTTTTTCTCGTCGGAGGAACATCATTTAACGACAATAAGGGCAAATTAATAACTAAGCAATTAAGAAAAGCTTTGGTGTTCATCTCTTCGTCCTTCTCTCCCATGTTAACCATGTACATATTTATATCATATTCTTCTTTTTTTCTCAGCAAGGGATAATTCATTTCAAGAATCACTCATCTGAGCTAAATTTTCCGTAAGCCTAAGGAGATGAGTAAATTGGGCAACTTCCGCAGAAAAACAACAATTGCAATAAATATACAGTTTATTATTTAATCAACACAATCTATAAAAGCCGTTTTACGATCCGGTACATAACAATTAGGGCCCGAAGTAATCTTATGCACTATTATAATTGATTCCGGTTGTTGCATGGCAAGTACACACACACACACACACACACACACACACAGATATATATATATATATATATATATATATATATATATATATGGGGACGAGGTTAGCTCAGTGGTAGAGCACTCGACTTATGAACTGGAGGACCTGGTTCAAAACCCGAGCGCGCCAAAGATTTTTTCTTCTAGTGCTGCCGTTCGAGGGTTGGATTTGGGGTCCCAGATCGTCCCTAGGCTCACCCAGCCTTTAATTAATTTAATCAATAATGGGTACCTTGGGTGCTAATGACTATAGCAGTCGAAGCAGCCAAGGGGAAAATCAGGCGGCCGGAGCATAGTGCTGACCACACTATCTCCCTAATTGCCGTATGGTCAAGAATCAGATACCTCTACAGTATCTGCCCCTCTGGGCCCTTGTGGCCTGTTACGGGACTGATTTATATATATATATATATATATATATATATATATATATATATATATATATATATATATATGGCAGTTTTTTTGCCATTAATAACGTTAAAAAATCAACTGCACGTGCACTAAAAACCTTTTATTTTGTCTTTTTGTTTACCCTTGGATTCTTTCAGTCACCATTGAGGCTAATGAAAATACATTTCATTAATTGTAAATATTTTAGGTAATATTTATAATTTGGTTCTTATGTTCATAACCCTAAACATGGTTTTTACTGAAACCCTACAATCCAATATGTTTTAGAGACAGTATTATTCAGACGGGGTATGATTGAGAAGCAGGCGATATGCTTCAAATTGATGCGTTAGAGAAGCATTATTACTGCAAGGCTGTCACATGTTCAAGACATCATCTCACGAGCAGTTACAAAATGTAACTTAAATTCAGAATTATCTTGAGAGTTTTCTTATTTGTATTTAGTATAACTTTGGCACTCTGTGGATCGGAGTTCAGTTCCTGTTTCGAATGATTTTCGGAATGACAAAAAAAAAAAATAAAAAAAAATAAAATGATTAACGGGCTTTTGTAAGCAGTTACTAGAGTTCTAGTTGTAGAAGGAGATGTACATAAGAAGATTGAGAAAATGTGCATCCCTGTTGGGTTAAAGGTTGTTTGAGGTTACCTAAGGCAAAGGCTTTCTAGGAAACATCGTGATTGCCTGAAGTAACCTTTATAGTGCTGATGGTGTGCTACCGACGACCTCAACACTTTCACTTCATCCTTCCAAAGCTGTTTCCGTCCTCGCTTTTCCTACTCGTTCCTATCCTAGATCCAAGTCAGAAATAACTATCTGAAAAAGGATGCGGGGAAGCCTTTTTTATCACATCCGAGGGACAGTAACTATTCACGTTACACTCATAATAATATATGTACCGATTTCAAATAAACAAAAGTCCGACTCGCAGGAACTGCGTCATCTTAGCGCGGTTCCGTGAACCTCGAAGAAATGGAATAGATTAGGTATCACAAATAACAGGAAACTGTCACTAGCCAACTTACACAGAAGCGGATAATTCGTAATCCTCATTCTTGAGAAAGGCTGAATAAGCCAATACAATTATGTACTGAAAACGTACTTACTCTTCGACTACTGCTGAGAAGGCTCTATTCTAAACAACCAAAAATTCGTTGTCATTTTACGTATCTTGTTTTACTAGCAAATTCGAATAAATAGCAATAGCGAATAAAATTCGATTCTGTCGAGGGTTAATTCTTTCTATAAAATAAGAACCAACGATAACTTCAGTTTGAGGCTACGAGGGAGGTTATATTGATAGGAGAATTCAAAACAAACTATGCATACGCCATCACGATTAGCCACTGCCATCTTGAATACCACAGCCACTCCAAACTTATTACCAATACCTATCACCGTTTCTTAGCGTATTTTACTAAAATACTAATTTTACTGATAAATGCAATTTAAAACAACCAATTAAAAAGTGAGATAAACAAAGAGAAAAAACCCTTCAAAACAAACACTTTTTAAGTTTTAATCGCTTATATCTCTGATTGACAATGCCCCATCGAATATTGCTTCAGAACCTTTTGTGTAGAGAATTTAGCAAGCGTTCGAATCATCCCCTTCCACTTACCACGATTTCCAAACCGTTTTTGAGTTATTTACGAAAAATGTACGAAGATCCGAAAACTTTTATGTATATTAATAAAAAAAATTTTCGCGTACTTCCTTAACTCCAAATATAACCAAAATTAAAACATCTTAGTTGAGATTAATTTCCAAGATGTAAAAAATATTTCAATTGAATCCCGCGATTCTATGTACCACAAAAAAATAATAACTTACAAAAACATTTGTTCCACTATTCTTGAAATCAGTTACATATATCGCCTTAAAAATGGTTTCATTCGTTCTCCTACGTTAAGAAACCTATAAAACAAGTACCTGCAAGCATATGAACTCAAAAGTCTGACTCGCAGGAACTGCATCATCTTAGCGCGGTTACGTACATCTCGAAGAAATGGAATAGATTAGCATCACAAATCACAGGAAACTGACAGTAGCCAACTTACACAGAAGCGGATAATTCTTAATCTGTATAAGTCAAAACAATTATGTACGGAAAACGTACTTACTCTTTGACTACTGCTGAGAAGGCACTATTCTAAAGAACCAAAAATTCGTTGTCATTTTAAGTATCTTGTTTTACTAGAAAATTCGTTTTACTGTTATAATCAACTGTAAATATGTGCTTCATAGCGAATAAAATTCCATTCTGTCGTGGGTTAAATCTTTCTATAAAATAAGAAATAACGATAACTTCAGTTGGAGGCTATGAGGAAGGTTATATAGATAGGAGAATTAAAAAAAAACTACGTCATCATGATTAGCCACAGCCCTCATGATTACCACAGCCACTCCAAACTTATTACCAATACGTTTCATCGTTTCTTAGCTAATTTTACTACAATACTAATTTTACTGATAAATTCAATTTAAAACAAGAAACAACCAATTAAAAAGTGAGATAAACAAAGAGAAAAACCCTTTCAAAACAAACACTTTTTAAGTTTTAAGCGCTTATATCTCTGATTGACGTTGCCCCATCGAATATTGCTTCAGAACCTTTATGTAGAGAATTTAGTTAGGATTCGAATTGTCACTTTCCACTTACCACGATTTCCCAACCGTTGTCGAGATATTTACGAAAAATGTATGAAGATCCGAAAACTTTTCATGTCTATTAATAAGATAATGGTTTTCGCATACTTCCTTAACTCCAAATATAACCAAAATTTAAACATCTTAGTTGGGATTAATTTCCAAGAAGTAGAAAATATTTCAATTGAATTCCGCGATTCTAAGTACTCCCAAAAAAATAATGACTTTCAAAAACATTGATTCCACTTTTCTCAGAAACGGTTACAGATAACGTCTTAAAAATGGTTTCATTCGTTTTCTTATGTTAAGAAACCTATAAAACAAGTACCTGCAAGCATATAAACTTAAAAACGTAAGCGTTACGATTTTGTTTGCGCGAATTTCGCCCCAAACACTACCTTCCCGTGCGCGGATTCTGCTGGTTAACGAACTTGACCTTTCAAATTAGAAGACAGATTTTTGTACCAAATTTCATCAAAAACGGGCCATTTTTGAGCTTGCTAGAGCGTTAACAGACAAGCATATATATATATATATATATATATATATATATATATATATATATATATATATACACACACACACAAATTTGAACCACCTATATTTTCGTGATCCATGGGGTCCGAAACGTGAAAGTTTCTGGTCGGCACTTCCGGATTGCGTCGTGAGGTCAACCTCATAAGCGAGTTCTCCCTATGGAGATAGGGAGTAACCGCGCTAAAAACGTAAGCGTTACGATTTTTTTTGCGCGAATTTCGCCCCAAACACCATCTCCCACTGGGTGGATTCTGCTGGTTAACGAACTTGACCTTTTAAATTAGACAAAAGATTTTTATACCAAATTTCATCAAAATCAGACCATTTTTGAGCCGTCAGGAGCGCGAACAGACAAGCATATATATATATATATATATATATATAAATATATACACAAATTGGAACCACCTATATTTTCGTGATCTATGGGGTCTGAAACGAGAAAGTTTCTAGTCGGCACTTCCGGATAGCGTCGTGAGGTCAACCTCATAAGCGGGTTCTCTCTATGGAGGTAGGAAGGAACCGCGCTAAAAGGAAGACACGACTTTAAAAGAAAATGAATTATTCCGATGTAATTAATATAAGAATTTTCTTCATTGTTTCTCTAATCTTACCCAAAGGCTAATATTATGCAATTAAATTAATATTCTAATGAGAATGAAAGCATAAATACTTTTCGCTGTCGTAAGAAAAAGAAAGTTGTGCAAATTTTCTTTTCCGCTAAACGCTCAATGTTCTGAACATACCACCTCGATAATGGAAGTACAGCCATCAATTAGATACCTCTACATTATTTGTCAGTATGGGTGTGTTAGAATTTCATGATCTGGCATCCACAAAAGTTTACAGATACATTTGAAGAAAAGGTACGTCACCAAATTTAAAATTTCCGGCTCATGCATGAACCAGCAAAATCTACTTTTAAATTTGGAGAGTTTTTAGTAGTTACTTCTTAGTTCTTTCCAGTTCTTTTAAGTCCCTTGGATACATTTTTTTCCTCATGTTAACACATTCAACAGAACTAAGATTGACAAATAGTGGTAGTTTGGAAGAGATTCAGTGCCGAAAAAAAAATATTGACTGACACAAAAAGTTTTGAATTTTTTTTATAAAGTATAGCTTGTAAATAGTATAGACCTCAGGGATAATATATCAAATTTTCCGAAATGAATATTAATCGTCAAATCGTGAATGAATCATTTTAATATTGTATTTTTGTATAATTAGATGTATAATGAACTACATAACTGATGTATATGTATAATTCCATTTGTAAATATAAATTTACATTTGTAAGAATGTATGTGATGTATATATGTAACAATTTGTTTTCTTAAATAAATATAAAACAAAAAAAAAATAATAAGGATCTTGTTCTAAGGTCATACAATGCCAGCATATCACAAGGGAACTAATAAATTATTCAGGTGAACTAAAGTCCTCGTGCTACAGCGCAGATTGCAAACAATGGGATGAAAACTGAATGTATTCCTAACATTACCGTACATTATACTTATTTACAAGAAAAGGGCGATCATTAAACAGAAGCTTCATTATCACGGAAAGGAAAAAAAAACATTCGACATAAAATGTTCACCAAGATTACATCAGCGTGATAATTTATGAGCAGTTTAGAAATAATTAATCTGAGATCAAGATAATCTAATTTAATTCCAGAATACTTAGTTTTTCTGCCTTTTATCGGTCTTTCACATTTTTGACTGTGTGTATGCGTATATATATATATATATATATATATATATATATATATATATATATATATATATATATATATATATATATATATATATATTGTAATTAAAGACAGAGTATTTTATAAATATCAACTCATTGAAGAGTAATTATGGTTTGAAAAAGACATCCGTAATTATTGAAAGTACAATAGCGTGAAGAAAATGTAATGCTGAGAAATAATATGTACAAGCAGAAGAAATGGAGGGTTTTCTAAATTTAAAAAAGTCCGACTCGAAGGAACTGCAGCATCTTAGCGCGGTTCCGTTCATGTCCCTAGTGCCATTTGATAAGCTTAGAAAAGAAATAAACTTTTTTTTTTTTATATATATCTCGTGAAAATTGTCAAAATCCTATCGAACATCTCGAATAAAAGTGATATTAAGGCGTCAGGGACACCGACAGTAGCTAACTTTTACACAGAAGCGGAAATTACAGAATCTGGCTCTCATTCTAAAGCAAAGCTCTATAAATCAATACAAAATATGCCTAATAAAGCCTTTCTAGAGGATACAGAAGAATGGGCGTATATGAGGGGGGGGGGGGGCTGAGGGGGCTGCAGCCCCTCCCGAAATTTTGAATTGATGATAAAAACTTCTCGTAAAACCCTTAAAAATAAATTAAATAAGATCACTTAGCTCTAAATATTTAGTATTCCATACCCTGGAAATGGTCTCAGCCCCCCCCCCCCCGAAATTGTTTTTATATACGCCCATGTACAGAAGGATCAAGAAGAAGTACACAAGATTGAGTAGAATACCCTGCCTAATATAGCCTATATAGAATAACATGCCGAATAAAACCTATCTAGTAAATACACAAGGACAAATAAAAGTCTTGACGAATAACAAGTCAATAAAAAAACCTTTATTTAACAAAATAAAACAAAGTTTAGTTGCCCAACTACAATAGAATAATATACCTAATTAAGTCTATGGAGTAGACACAAATGGACCAAAAACAAGTCTTGTGGAATATTGTTTTTTTTTTCTAATTAAATACTTTTTATCAATATTTAGTATATAACCTTTGTTGAAAACTATTGATTGCTAATTGATGAATCGGTTTACAACTAAGTAGTCTTTATGAATATTTAGTATATAACCTATGTTTGGATCTGAGTTTTCGGGGTGCTCTCCGCCTAGGCTTTGTATTTATGTCGGCAGATTCCTGGGGTATATTTACAGCTCTTGAGGATTAACTCTTAGCAGGTAAATTTCCTGCGGCCCCCTTGTTTCTACGGGCATTGAACCGCCATATTCGCTCATAGTATCTAACCGTTGTGAAGTTTATTTTTTGGATTTAGGACTTAATATACATATGTAGACTAAATTGTAGCAAGAAGTAATCCTCCGTCGTCGGTTCTTAACTATGTAGACTCGCTAATGTTATCCAATCTTAGACACATCGTATTTAAAATCCACAGCAAAAACACGACATTTCATCAGAATCCCCTGCTAAATAAAACATATATAGAATAACATGCCAAATAAAGCCTATCTAGTGGATAAAAATAGAGGAAAAAAGCCGTTCGTGGTGGTAGAAAATCTTAAAAGTATTTCGCTCAGAAATCTCCGAAATATTGTCACTAATTTTACGTATCCTGTTTTATAGCCAAATAGAATTTATATTCTATAATCAATAAGAAAAACATACTAACAATAAAAAACTATGGGTAACAGATGAAAATAGGGAATACCAAGAATAATTCTAAAGAACGAAATCAACACCAGTACTGTAATCTAGATATTCATACGGCATCTTCGAATTCTAACAAACAAAATATTGATTCTAATTATACGTATCCTGTTTTATTGACAAATACATTTGACTACTATAATTAATTAAAAACACTAGGGAATATGTCAAAGAACTCGGAGTAGGAGCCTCGACAGCTTCAAGACATTTGAAGGAAATCGACAAATCCAAAACTGACATTTCATACGGTACAGCCTGATATATTTTTTACAATGAATTGTTTTTCTTATTTTAATTAATCTGTTTTATTGTCAAATACATTTTTCCAACTCAAGGAATAAAAACAAACAAAATGAACCGTTCGAATAAACGAAATCAATTACTTCAAAGTTTAAGCACTTATTTCTCCGATTGACATAGCCTAATCAAAAATTGTTTCAGAATCTTTTTTGTAGAACATTTAGTAAGCTTTCGCATGGTAACCCTCCGTTTACCAATATTCCTAGCCGTCTTCGAGATATTAGGGAATGTATACGAAGTTCCCAAAACATTTCATGTCTGTTAATAAAATATTTTATTCTAATCCTTCCTTAGCTCCAAACGTAACCAAAATTTTAACATATTAGTGTTGATGAAATTCAAACATGCAGAAAATGTTTCAACTGAATCCCATAATTTTAAGTATCAAAATCAAAGACAAAAAGAACAGTTCGAATAAGCGAAATCAATTACTTTAAAGTTTTAAGCACTTATTTCTCCGATTGACATCGCCTAATCAAAACTTTCATTGGAACCTTTTTTGTAGAGCATTTAGTAAGCTTTCTAATGGTATTCTTCCGTTTCCCAAATTCTCAACCTTTTTCGAGATATTAAGGAAAGTATACAAAGTTACCAAAACTTTTTTATGTCTGTTAATAAAATATTTTATTCTAACCCTTCCTTAACTCCAAACGCAACCAAAACTTCAACATATTAGTTTTAATGAAAGTAGAACATGCAGTAAATGTTTCAACTGAATCCCATGATTCTAAGTACCCAAACCAAAAACGGCATTCAAAAATTATTTTTTCAGTTTTCTCGAAAACGGTTAAAGCTATCGCCTTGAAAATGGTTCCATTCGTTTTCCTAGCTCAAGAAGCCTATAAAAAGAGTACTTACAAGCTTATGAACTCAAAAACCTAAGCGTTACGATTTTGTTTGCACGAATTTCGCCCCAAACGCCATCTTCCAGTGGGCGGATTTTGCTGGTTAACGAACTTGACCTTTCAAATTGGACGACAGATTTTTGTACCAAATTTCATCTAAATCGGACCATCAGGGAAGCCAGAAATGAGCGAACAGACAAATATATATATATATATATATATATATATATATATATATATATATATATATATATATATATATAAATATATACAAATTTGAACCACCGTTATTTTCGGTCTCTAGGGGTTCTGAAACGCGAAATTTTCTTGTCGGCACTTCCGGATTGTTTCATAGTATCAACCTTATAAGCGGGGTTCCTCCCTATGGGGGAGGGAGGAACCGCGCTAAAACACGTTTTTTTCGGAATACTCGGTATATGTCTTGAACAAAAACAGACGGAAACGTGAAGTTGGCAGCATTGAACTAACTTTTTTTTTTTAGTTTCACACCCTTGAGTATTGCCATATATATGAGATACACCCTGTGTGTTTGTGTGTGTGTGTGTGTGTATATACATACATTACATGTATGCAGCTGATGTGTGGTCAATTTCATTACACTTCTTCGTTCCTTCCATAGTTTCTAAGTTCAAAAATATGTTTTAATTCTAAATAGCAAACGGTACAAATTATTTTGATTCAGCTACAGATCTAACAGACGAAGACATAAATACAAAGTTCGTTATCGGCACATCAATGGCAAGAAATATCGAATGTTTCATTGAATACAATTCTTTTAGCGCGGTTCCTCCCTCCCCCATAGGGAGGAACCCCGCTTATAGGGTTGATACAATGAAACAATCCGGAAGTGCCGACTAGAAAATTTCGCGTTTCAGAACCCCTAGAGACCGAAAATAACGGTGGTTCAAATTTGTATATATATATATATATATATATATATATATATATATATATATATATATGTATATATTTATTTATATATATATATATATATATTTGTCTGTTCGCTCTCTAGATAGAAGACGAATGGTCCGATTTTGATGAAATTTGGTACAAAAATCCTTCGTCCAATTTGAAAGGTCAAGTTCATTAACCAGCAAAATCCGCCTACTGGAAGATGGCGTTTGGGGCGAAATTCGCGCAAAAAAATTCGTAACGCTTACGTTTTTGAGTTCATAAGCTTCTAAGTACTCGTTTTATATGATTCCTGGGCTAGGAAAACGAATGAAACCATTTTCAAGGCGATAGCTTTAACCGTTTTCGAGAAAATTGGAAAAATATTTTTTGAATACCGTTTTTGGTTTGGGTACTTAGAATCATGGGATTCAGTTGAAACATTTTCTGCATGTTCTACTTTCATCAAAACTAATATGTTGAAATTTTGGTTACGTTTGGTGTTAAGGAAGGGTTAGAATAAAATATTTTATTAACAGACATAAAAAGTTTTAGTAACTTTGTTTACTTTCCTTAATATCTCGGAAAAGGTTGAAAATCTTGGTAAACGGAAGAATACCTTTAGAAAGCTTATTAAATGCTCTAAAAAAAAGGTTCTAATGAAAGTTTTGATTAGGCGATGTCAATCGGAGAAATAAGAGCTTAAAACTTTAAAGTAATTGATTTCGCTTATTCGAACTGTTCTTTTTGTCTGTTTTTTATTCCTTGTTATTTTTTAATTGCTTATTGTTGGATAATGTATTTGAAAATAAAACAGGTTAAGAAAAATAAGAAAAACAATTTAATGTTAGAGATATGGATTTCCAAGATATATAGCTTTTCAACTGCCTAGCGTCCTTCATAGGGAGGGTTCTTTGTCTTTGATTTTGGTACTTAGAATTATGGGATACAGTTGAAACATTTTCTGCATGTTCGAGTTTCATCAACACTAATATGTTGAAATTTTTGTTACGTTTAGAGTAAAGGAAGGGTTAGAATAAAATATTTTATTAACAGACAAAAAAAGTTTTGGTAACTTTGTATAATTTCGTTAGTATCTCGAAAACCGTTGACAATCTTGCGAAGCGGAAGATTACCATTCGGAAACTTACTAAATGCTCTACAAAAAAGGTTCTGAAGAAAGTTTTAATTAGGCGATGTCAATCGGAGAAAAAAGTGCTTAAAGCTTTAAATTAATTGATTTCGTTTATTCCAATGGTTCTTTTTGTCTGTTTTATTTCTTGTTATTTTTTAATTGCTTATAGTTGGATAATGTATTTGACAATAAAACTTGTTAAGTAAAATAACAAAAACAATTTATTGTTAGAAATATAGATTTCCAAGATTCCAAGACCTTGTCACTAGCGGGTCTGTTTCTAGTGTAGCGGACCCTTCCAGGTAAGATTGTAAATCATGACCTTTCAAGACTTTACTACTCACAGGAATGGCGTTAGTGACCTTAAGGGTTGACACGCCATTATAATAATTAATTTAAAAAAAAAGACTGGTGGAACCAAAATAATAACTGCTTCTATTTTAATCTTTCCAAATTAGACTAGGGATATGAACGGAACCGCGCTAAGATGATGCAGTCCTGCGAGACGGACTTTTTATATTTATTTATGAGGATACTCATAAATAAATATTAAAAAAAAATGTACGTAATTTTTTTGGTAGGTGTACTTGGAGGAGTAGTTAGGGAAAACCGCCCTTCAAATCTTCACAATTTTTTTTTCTTATCTTATAAGTGGTCCGAAAACTATTAAAAAAATACGCAAGGTACACCTAATCAATAGCTTCAGTTCTCGTTGGTTTCATTTAAATATCTAGTACAGTTTCATAGAAAAACGACTTTGAAGTTAGGGGTTTCAACCCTTATTCCCTCAAAACGAGTACAGTTAGAGGTTTGGTAATTAACGAAAAATTATTTCTGGGAACTAGATATAAAATACATACATCTAAGTCAAAAATGACGCCAGTGCAGATTTCATATGGAAACACGGTGAGACCCTTTGAACAAACGTTATTTTTATGATCGTCTCATGGGAAATTGCTAAAGAACCGCTTTTTGTACAGAACTTAGGAAGCTTTCGAATAGTCACCTTCCACGTACCACGATTTTCCAACCGTTTTCGAGATATTTAAGAAAATATCCAAAAACGTTTCAAGTCTGTTAATAATTTTCCTTTCTAATACTTCCTTAAGTCCAAAGGTATTAAAAATTTAAATAGTTTAGATGAATGTCGAAAGTCTGGAACTTTTTTCAACGGAATCAGTCGTATTTGAATCGGCTCGGAAGTTGTATCAACTTTTATAGCAATGAGTTACTGAGATAGGCTTTCATTCGTTACCTACGTTGGAAAACCTAGAGAATGTGTATTTTTTTTTCTTTCTTTTTTAGCGCGGTTCCTCCCTCCCCCATAGGGAGGAACCCCGCTTATAAGGTTGATACAATGAAACAATCTGGAAGTGCCGACAAGACAATTTCGCGTTTCAGAACCCCTAGAGACCGAAAATAACGGTGGTTCAAATTTGTATATATATATATATATATATATATATATATATATATATATATCTATATATAACTTATGAGTTGGAAGACGGAGAGGATGTTTTTAAAAAAGATAGTAAGTCACACGGGGACAACAGAACGCACTGACTATCAGATTACAACTAACTTTATTTAATCCGGCTGAGGCTTATATAGCCTCAGCCTGTTTGTTTACATTTACAGAGTCTATTACTCCCCTAACAACCCCCCTCCAGTTTCTGGAACTCTTCCAGAAACTTGAAAACTTCCAAAGGGGCGGGGATAGTAATACACAAGCTTAATAAAATACAACGAAACAAACAAAAAAAAACACAAGAAAGAAAAACAAAAAGACTAATACTAATACACACTAATAAGGAAATTAACGCTAAGACAATAAAAGATAAAAACTTCAGGTTAAAAAAAAAAAAAAAGGATGATAACTTCAGATTAAATGAATCTTAAACGAAAATAATAGTATAACTTAAGATATCTATCTACATACGTCTGAAAATATAAACCACTACACTACACTCCGTTGCCCGTCCTTCGTTCGTGAGATTGCTTCGCCGGTATGCGTAGTTGTTCTAGGTGGACTGTCCGCAGCCTAGGTGGAGTTTCCTGTGATCGGATGGTCACGACGTTGTGCTCCTTTAGCGCAACGACTGTATAGGGCCCGTCATACCGAAGGTCCTGCTTGGCTCGGTTGGTAGACAGTTTGCGAAACACGATATCTCCTAACCTGAGATGTGTCCCCGGGTCTTTCACCTGCAGGTTATGTTTCTGCACCCTATCTCTCTTTTCTTTCTGCAGACGTGTCCTGGTCTCTCGGGTTATTCGTCTCTGATTTCCTTGGCGTTGAACCACCGCAGCCACTATACCTGGTTCTCCCGCTGAATCCTGCACGTCCCGTCCTACCCTCAGCGTCCCGAAGAGTACCTCGAATGGAGTAAACCCTGTGACACTATGCACTGAGTGGTTGTAGGCAGTCACTGCTATTGCCATTGCTTCCTCTCCTGAGATCCCCCGGTCCATTTGTACGATCCTCAGGTGCTCACTCAGCGTGTTGTGTACTCTTTCTATGCTCCCGTGACTCTGAGGGTGACCCGGCGTCATTATATGATGCTGTGTACCCCATCGACGCAAGAGGTTCCTGACATCAGCGTTGCGAAATTCGCGCCCGCCATCAGTTATTAGGAGCTCAGGAGTTCCGTAGGTTTGACCCCAACGCAGGAAACTTCTGACAATCTCACTTGCTGTTTTCGCAACGATAGGGTTCGCCATGATTACCTTACTAAACGTGTCGATAATGGTAACCCACAACTGGTTCTGCCACGTGAAGACATCTGCTTGCAGCACTAGTAGCGGGGTAAGGGGGGTCATTGTTTCCTCCTGAACTGCTTGGGGGGGGGGGGTGTCGGTCGTACTTCGTCCGATTGCACACGGTACATTCGGCTACTACAGCCCGGACCAGCATAGCCATACCTTTCCAGTAATATTTTCGCCTCAGTCCTGCCAGCGTTTCCGTGACTCCTCTGTGGTTAGATTTACCTTGATGTTGCGCCAGCACCAAATCTCGCTGCGTGGGAGGGTCTGTGATTACTTCACCTAGCCGCGTGCACTGGACGAATACCCTGTCCGTACCTATGCGTTCTTGCTCCCAGAGGCGCGCGATTTTGGTCCACACGGTAGCGTTGCCAACATAGAGGTAGGTGGTGGTACCCGGGACTGATGCATCTTCTAACAGTCGGCAAATGACTTCATCTGTTGCTGCGACTGGGGCACGCACCGTGCATCGGAGGCCGTCCTTTGTTTTCCTGCTGTAAGTAATTTGTGGAGAGCCTTGCGCTGTTGACACCCAGACGATGTGACGACTTTTACCTACAACGATGTCATCGACTTCTGCCATAGTTCGCTCCCTTTCTTCTGCGGAGGCGGTTGCTTCGCTGTCGGCCCGCGTGCTCTGTTCTCCGTCAGGATTCCACTCTTGGAAGAACTGACGCAATGATTGGCTGTTTCCCTCACTGGACGTAGTGACCACGTTGACATGTTGGAGGCGAGAGAGCCAGTCGGCCACCACGTTATCCTTTCCCGGTTTGTATCGGACCTCAAAGGTGTACTGATTTAAGTTTTCCTTCCATCGCTGGACGCGGGCAGAGTTTTCTTTAAGTGTTGACACCCATTGCAGTTGCTTGTGGTCCGTGTGGACTATGAAACGCCTGCCATAGAGGTAAGGTCGGAAGTGGTCTATGGCCCAGACGACGGCGAGGAGTTCCCTTTCGAGGGCGCTATATCTCTCCTCTGCTCCAGTAAGGCGTCTGCTGGCGTAGGCGATAGGGCGCTCCCCCTGGGGCCATTCTTGCGTCAGGACTGCCCCTAATGCGAAGTTGCTGGAGTCTGTAGTCACGATGAACTCCTTAGTAAAGTCTGGGAATGCCAGCACGGGGTCGGATTTCAGCATTTCAATACATCCTTCAATGTTCCTGACCATCTGAGGGGTTACTCTCACCTTTCGCCCTTTTTTTAAGAGATCGTTGACCTCCACTAACCCTCGCGCCATGCTTGGCACGAAACGTCTATAGTAGTTAAGCGCTCCAAGCACCTGCCGGATTCCTTTCGCGTCCGTGGGTACCTTTATTCCAGATAGGGCCTCGATTTTCGTTGGGTCTGGGCGTATCCCCTCTCCTGAGACAACGTGTCCCAAGAAGGTAACCTCGGATAATCCGATGCGGGTCTTCTCCTTGGACAACTTCAGCCCGAACTCTCTTAGCCGTTGGAACACTTGTCTTAAGTGCTGTGTGTGCTCTGTCGAAGACCGGCTAAACACTAGGAGGTCATCCATGTACCCCTGGCAAAAGTTGGGGTCCAGGCCGTTGAGGAGCTCATCCATCAGTCTTTGGAATGTTGCGGGCGCGTTCTTTAAGCCAAAGGGCATTCGCGTGAACTGGAAATGGCCTCGTTCGAACGAAAACGCCGTCTTTTCTTCATCTCGTGGGTTCATTCTGATCTGGTGGTACCCAGCTTTCAGATCCAGGGTACTGAAGATCCGTGCTCCGCTAAGTCGATCCAGGATATCTTCCAGCCGTGGCATGGGGTATTTTTCGTCCTGAGTGGCTTCGTTGAGCTTCCTATAATCAATGACAACTCTGTACCTCCCTGGCGAACCTGCTTTTGGGACCGCCCACAGGGGACTGTTAAACCCTGATGTGCTTGGCTTTATTATGCCCTGTTTAGCGAGGTCTCGGAGTTCTTCCGCGATGGCCTCCTTCAACGCTTGCGGGTACCTTCTCTCCTTGACAAAGATCTTGCGGTCCTCTTTCAAATGAATTTCATGGCGTGTTTTTCCCGTCGCGCTGAGTGGCTGGCCCTCTTGATGGTAGACATCTTGGAACTCATTGACCAACGCACTTAGTGTCCCTTCTTCTTGTCCGATAGCCCCAACACGCAGATGGTCTTCGATCGCCTCCGACAAGCACGAGTACGTTTTTAATCCAACCTGCATCTTCCATTTTTCACTGGAAATTTTCATTTTCCCACTCAAAGTTGCAAGTGCGTCACATCCCAAGATCCCATCGTATTCCCTGGGCATTTTAGGGACTACGTGCGCTGTCACCACTCTCTCCGGGGAACCCCAAATCTCTGCGGGTATGTCTATTTCCCCCGCCACGTCACAGTTACCCGCCAGTGTTTGTAGTTTACAGCTGCAAGCTCTTATCTCTTGTGTCATCCAGCTCCGGGTCTGACGCGCCAACGCTTTCTTGCTGATCAGGGTGCACGTGCTACCCGTGTCCACCAGCCAGCTCACTCCCTCTTCCACGATAATCGGCAACCCATATTGTCTCGATACGGGGTCTTTTTTCGGGTCGCCGCGCTGCTTGCACCGTCCTCAAGTTTCTCTCCTGCGTACCTGGGTGTTCCTCAAAACGGTAGCATACGAGGTGATCGTCTGGGGCTTCCTCTGCACCCTTTCTTCTTCCGAATCGCTGCTATCGTCGGAGTCCAGCTGAGACCCCCCCGCACTGTGCCTCGAGCTCGCACGACGCATGCGATGGAAATTGACCTCCATCGCTTCACCAAGGTCCTTCTTCTGCTTTCTTATGAACGGGCAGTGTCTTGCCACGTGCCCTCGGTTATCACACTCGAAGCACTTTATTTCGGGGCAGCGCGCAGCGACCCCCCCCCCCCCCCGATCGCCCGCACTCGTAGCATCGTTTCGATTGCTCCCGTCTTTCACCTTCGCGACGTCTGAAAGGTTCCCGTCGAGCTGTGTCTCTGCGCACGTCATCTCTAGAAGCTCTCCAATTCCTCCTCCGCTCTCGGCTGTCTCTATCATGACTTCTCGGGTGATCCCTTTGGGGTCGTCGAGTTATTACTTTGGTCCAGGGTTCTTCTTCTTGCGCCGCGGTGTGAAGCTCCGCCTCCTTCTCACCCTCGTCGACCATGGCTTGTGCGGCAGTCAGGAAGTCTGTGTCTGCTGCTATGACTCGACCTGTTTCCTTGCTCAGTTGTACTTTGAGCACTCGCTGCATGACCAGAGACGTTGCTACCGATTCGGGTGCGGCAGGCCTTTCGCTAAGTTTGTCCAGGATCTTGTTGTGCCACGCGATCAGCTTGGCTGCAAAACTCCCGACGGATTGTCGTGGACCTCGTGTTTCCCGCAGCATCCTCAGGAAATCTTCCTCGGGTGCCCACCGGCCTCCGCCGTAGGCTTTCTTCAGACGCTCTTTAAGCGTGTCCCAAGGTGTATTGGTGTCGCTCTGGACCTGATTCAGTACCTGTCTCCGAACTCTACCTATGAGCGCAGCCTTCAACGTCGCTGCATCACATTCATCCAGCCATCCAGCCTCCGCCTTTTTATCAATCGCATCTGTGAGACGGTCCCCATCCTTGAGGAAGTGCGTGAGTTCTCCGACATCACCAGAGAACTTGTCTATTTGGCTTATAGCTGAACGCATATATATAACATATAACGACTGCGGCTTTGAACTTAAGCCATTCGATCGTTGCGGACGCGCCTGCACCTGTATCCATCCTGAGTTGATTCAATCTATCCTGGACGGTAAGACGGTTCCGCCTCTCCTTCATGCACTCCCGTAACGCGGTTCACTCCGAGTTATTCGGGTTTCGGCACCACTTATGAGTTGGAAGACGGAGAGGATGTTTTTAAAAAAGATAGTAAGTCACACGGGGACAACAGAACGCACTGACTATCAGATTACAACTAACTTTATTTAATCCGGCTGAGGCTTATATAGCCTCAGCCTGTTTGTTTACATTTACAGAGTCTATTACTCCCCTAACATATATATATATATATATATATATATATATATATATATATATTTATATATATATATTTATATATATATATATATATATATATATATATGTATATTTATATATATATATATATTTATATATA
This sequence comes from Gonocerus acuteangulatus, assembly GCA_946811695.1. Classification (NCBI taxonomy): domain Eukaryota; kingdom Metazoa; phylum Arthropoda; class Insecta; order Hemiptera; family Coreidae; genus Gonocerus; species Gonocerus acuteangulatus. The sequence goes on along the minus strand of OX328123.1, from coordinate 119,130,329 downwards.
TATATATATATATATATATATATATATATATTTGTCTGTTCGCTCATTTCTGGCTTCCCTGATGGTCCGATTTTGATGAAATTTGGTACAAAAATCTGTCGTCCAATTTGAAAGGTCAAGTTCGTTAACCAGCAAAATCCGCCCACTGGAAGATGGCGTTTGGGGCGAAATTCGCGCAAAAAAAATCGTAACGCTTAGGTTTTTGAGTTCATAAGCTTGTAAGTACTCTTTTTATAGGCTTATTGGGCTAGGAAAACGAATGGAACCATTTTCAAGGCGATAGCTTTAACCGTTTTCGAGAAAACTGAAAAAATAATTTTTGAATGCCGTTTTTGGTTTGGGTACTTAGAATCATGGGATTCAGTTGAAACATTTACTGCATGTTCTACTTTCATTAAAACTAATATGTTGAAATTTTGGTTGCGTTTGGAGTTAAGGAAGGGTTAGAATAAAATATTTTATTAACAGACATAAAAAAGTTTTGGTAACTTTGTATACTTTCCTTAATATCTCGAAAAAGGTTGAGAATTTGGGAAACGGAAGAATACCATTAGAAAGCTTACTAAATGCTCTACAAAAAAGGTTCTAATGAAAGTTTTGATTAGGCGATGTCAATCGGAGAAATAAGTGCTTAAAACTTTAAAGTAATTGATTTCGCTTATTCGAACTGTTCTTTTTGTCTTTGATTTTGATACTTAAAATTATGGGATTCAGTTGAAACATTTTCTGCATGTTTGAATTTCATCAACACTAATATGTTAAAATTTTGGTTACGTTTGGAGCTAAGGAAGGATTAGAATAAAATATTTTATTAACAGACATGAAATGTTTTGGGAACTTCGTATACATTCCCTAATATCTCGAAGACGGCTAGGAATATTGGTAAACGGAGGGTTACCATGCGAAAGCTTACTAAATGTTCTACAAAAAAGATTCTGAAACAATTTTTGATTAGGCTATGTCAATCGGAGAAATAAGTGCTTAAACTTTGAAGTAATTGATTTCGTTTATTCGAACGGTTCATTTTGTTTGTTTTTATTCCTTGTTATTTTTTAATTGCTTAAAGTTGGAAAAATGTATTTGACAATAAAACAGATTAATTAAAATAAGAAAAACAATTCATTGTAAAAAATATATCAGGCTGTACCGTATGAAATGTCAGTTTTGGATTTGTCGATTTCCTTCAAATGTCTTGAAGCTGTCGAGGCTCCTACTCCGAGTTCTTTGACATATTCCCTAGTGTTTTTAATTACTTATAGTAGTCAAATGTATTTGTCAATAAAACAGGATACGTATAATTAGAATCAATATTTTGTTTGTTAGAATTCGAAGATGCCGTATGAATATCTAGATTACAGTACTGGTGTTGATTTCGTTCTTTAGAATTATTCTTGGTATTCCCTATTTTCATCTGTTACCCATAGTTTTTTATTGTTAGTATGTTTTTCTTATTGATTATAGAATATAAATTCTATTTGGCTATAAAACAGGATACGTAAAATTAGTGACAATATTTCGGAGATTTCTGAGCGAAATACTTTTAAGATTTTCTACCACCACGAACGGCTTTTTTCCTCTATTTTTATCCACTAGATAGGCTTTATTTGGCATGTTATTCTATATATGTTTTATTTAGCAGGGGATTCTGATGAAATGTCGTGTTTTTGCTGTGGATTTTAAATACGATGTGTCTAAGATTGGATAACATTAGCGAGTCTACATAGTTAAGAACCGACGACGGAGGATTACTTCTTGCTACAATTTAGTCTACATATGTATATTAAGTCCTAAATCCAAAAAATAAACTTCACAACGGTTAGATACTATGAGCGAATATGGCGGTTCAATGCCCGTAGAAACAAGGGGCCGCAGGAAATTTACCTGCTAAGAGTTAATCCTCAAGAGCTGTAAATATACCCCAGGAATCTGCCGACATAAATACAAAGCCTAGGCGGAGAGCACCCCGAAAACTCAGATCCAAACATAGGTTATATACTAAATATTCATAAAGACTACTTAGTTGTAAACCGATTCATCAATTAGCAATCAATAGTTTTCAACAAAGGTTATATACTAAATATTGATAAAAAGTATTTAATTAGAAAAAAAACAATATCCCACAAGACTTGTTTTTGGTCCATTTGTGTCTACTCCATAGACTTAATTAGGTATATTATTCTATTGTAGTTGGGCAATTAAACTTTGTTTTATTTTGTTAAATAAAGGTTTTTTTATTGACTTGTTATTCGTCAAGACTTTTATTTGTCCTTGTGTATTTACTAGATAGGTTTTATTCGGCATGTTATTCTATATAGGCTATATTAGGCAGGGTATTCTACTCAATCTTGTGTACTTCTTCTTGATCCTTCGGTACATGGGCGTATATAAAAACAATTTCGGGGGGGGGGCTGAGACCATTTCCAGGGTATGGAATACTAAATATTTAGAGCTAAGTGATCTTATTTAATTTATTTTTAAGGGTTTTACGAGAAGTTTTTATCATCAATTCAAAATTTCGGGAGGGGCTGCAGCCCCCTCAGCCCCCCCCTCATATACGCCCATGCTTCTGTATCCTCTAGAAAGGCTTTATTAGGCATATTTTGTATTGATTTATAGAGCTTTGCTTTAGAATGAGAGCCAGATTCTGTAATTTCCGCTTCTGTCTAAAAGTTAGCTACTGTCGGTGTCCCTGACGCCTTAATATCACTTTTATTCGAGATGTTCGAGAGGATTTTGACAATTTTCACGAGATATATAAAAAAAAATAAGTTTATTTCTTTTCTAAGCTTATCAAATGGCACTAGGGACATGAACGGAACCGCGCTAAGATGCTGCAGTTCCTGCGAGTCGGACTTTTATATAATTATCGGAGCTCCAACAGTGTTTTTATTTTAATGTTTTTCTCGTTTATTAACAACGAACATTGTGATAGGTGCAGTTTGTTGAGTTGTACAAAAAAACAATTCTAAATAATAATAAAAACTAAGGGGTTCGGTATGACCGATAGCTGTGCAGATCAGAAGGGCGAATTCGTGCACTTTTCTCTACAGAAAATATCACTGAGCATATTAACGGAAAAACGCAAGGGCCGCGACGTTTTTCGCTGGAATTTCGTTCCAAAAATCGTCTTACGGTGGACGGAGTCTGCTGGTTAACGAACTTGATGTTTCAATCAGTAAAGTAATTTTGTACCAAATTTTATCAAAATCATACCATGTTTATGGGGCAGCTACAGCGCAAACATACATACGCATATAGTAAATCTTGAATCACCGTTATTTTCATGTTCCATTGTCCACTATTGAATTACGTCGTTGCGTCCCCGGTAAAGTGAGTTTGCTTCCTATGGAGGGAAGGAGAAAACGCGTTAACAGGTCGATGTAATTTTATGACCACGTCGTCATTGTTCGTTGATTAACTTTTTGAAATGCGTTATCAGGCCCAAATCACAACCCAGTTTTCCTCCCTATGGAAGAAAACCCACAAATAATCAATAGAAAATTACTCTCAATGAACAACAAACGTGGAAGTTAGTCAAATGTACGCATAACATTTTTTCAAACGTTTCAAGGACTAAGAAAAAACAAAGACGATTTCACCACTTGGATAACCATCAAAAGAAATAAGAGTAGAATGAAAACACAGGGATGCCTTTTTCTATCTGATCATAAGCAATGACACTAATGATACTCAACAAGTCAAGAAGCTGCATGAAGAAAAGCAGAAACAACATAATGACTTTTTAAGGAAAATTACACAATGAATTTTCTACAGGTGATATTTTACTTCCCGCGGTTTATGGTTCAGCTATAATATAATATATATATATATATATATATATATATATATATATATATATATATATATATATATATATATTATGTTGAAACAGTTTCAACAGTATTTATTTACGAATAAATGCTTAGTTTTAAAACTTAAATTTTCTTCCGGGTATTATGCGTATGCAGCGTTCCAACCCAGTAAAGCACCCCCCCCCCCTACATAGCTTCACTGATTTATATAATCCCTCTCTCATATGTTTCATAAGCGTCGTGATAATAAGATTAGAGATAGAGTAACCTAAACGACGAAAGGACTTAAATTTCTGGTCTTTATTAAAATAACTAAACTATTCAGGATCTTATTCTTCCAGAGACAATAATTTGATAATGTAATAATTTTAATGTAATATCAGAGAGAAAATGACAAGCGGATCACTGGAAGAAATGATAACACTTCATTTTCTTATGAAGAAAAATTCAGAATTCACTATTACAGATGCAATACAACTTTAATTAATTAATTATAGCTATCGCAAATGAGGAAAGTTAATTTTGTAGGTTGAAAATGAAACTCGATTAAATTGTCAATCGCCAGGAATGTTATTATAGTTGAGAAATCAATTTTTAAGCCATTATCTCTATATAAAGACACGCACACACAAACACACGCACACACAAACACACACACGCACACACACACACACACACACACACACACACACACACACACACACATACACATATATATATAACTTAGGCAACCAATTCTAAGCAAATGTTTAAACTGTTGGCGCGCCAAGCTGACGAAAAATGAACAATAAATATAATCCGGGCGTTCAATGAATGTACAGAACGCAGCTGTAATAAAATAGCATTGTAATATTTCCATCAAGAAATACATTTAAAAAAAAAAAAAAAAAAAAAAAAAAAAAAAAAAAAAAAAAAACCGTAACACGTTACAAGGGCCCAGAGGGGCCGATACCATAGAGGTATCTGATTCTTTACCATAATACACACTAGGGAGATAGTGTGGTTAGCACTATGCTCCGGTCGCCTTTTTCCCCTATTGAAGGTCCCAATCAACACATGAAGAAGATAAAAATCTTTAGTGCGCTCGGGATTTAAACTCAGGTCCACCATCATACTATTATTTTTATTTTTATTTTACAGTGCTCAACCACTGAGTACCTCGCCCACAAGAAACACATAATGACCCACTAAAGATAGAGTTTCTAAGAAAGGAGATGTAATGAGCACATCCTCTGGGACTACAGCTAGGTGCCTCGGACGAATCGTAACTGGAAATAATCTCACAGTGTAGGACATAATAAAAGTCCGTCACGCAGGAGCTGCATAACTAAGCACTTTACTCAGAATTTGGGTAGTGTAGACTGCTTTCCAGAACAATTAGCTTAAAATATCCTACATAAATAAAATAAAAACATGAATAATTCTGTTTTAATTTTGTTATGAGTAACTGATCAATTCTTAATTTGCTTCCAGAGTTATGTTTACACATTGTACCTACTACACTACGTAATAAATACCTCATATTTTCGTATTTTGATCGAACGCAGGAACAGGATACAGTCCCTCTAGTGGTAGAAAGCGCTCCTTCCGGCGGCTTTGTGAACCTACGTCTGGCGGGCTTTTCTATTGAAATATATTACAAAGTAAACCCCCCTTTCCGATTAAACGATTCAGCTCATTTTTACAACTCTTCTTTCTCATGAGTTACCCACGACATATACCGCGTTTCGTTACAATACAGCAGAAATTACGACCGGTATGAGTATATTACTAATTTGGGTACGGAGTAAACCCCCCCTCCTAATGAACCGATTTAGTTTATTTTTACAACACATATTTAACACTACGAATAACGAGTTTCGGCGAAATATACCAAAAATCACGGCTGGTAGTGGCGAATTGGTATTCTGGGTCCGGAGTAACCCCCCCCCCCTCCTAATGAACCGATTTAGTTCATTTTTACATCTCACTTTTCTCTCTGAATTTCCACTACGAATACCAAGTTTCGTTGAAATAGAACAAATATTACGGCTGGCATGGTCAAATTAGTGTTTTTGGTTCGGGGTAAACCCCCCTTCCGGTGGACCGATTTTGATGGTTAACGAACTCGTTCAATCGTTTGCTAATTGAATACTATATACCAAGTTTCGTGACGAAAAAACAAAAACTCTGGCCGCTATCGTGTTAACAGACACACACACACTCACATATATATATATATATATATATATATATATATATATATATATATATATATATATATATATAAATTTTAACGGGGGCCATTTCCATGTATGCAGCTGATGTGTGGTCAGTTTCATTATACTTCTTGTGTTCCTTCCATAGTTTCTAAGTTCAAAAATATGTTTTAATATTAAATAGCAAACGGTACAAATTATTTTGATTCATTTTATAGGATATTTTTCTACCGAAATTTGAGATACAGACCACTGTGAAATAGTTTCAAGAAGTTGTTATCTAACTGTTGTTTTTTTCATAAAAATCCCCTCTGCTTTGACGCTGTTGTACGTAAATAACTACGGGATGGTAATTAGGTCACATGCTGTAGACCCTGGATGCAAATTTTCATCGCGATTCTATCTATCTAGCGCTGGGGAGCAATAGAAACAAAGAAGAGTTGCAGAATTAATTTAGAATAATGAATAACTTGTAGGCAAGGATTTTAGCAGGAAAATATCCGAGGCAAAATTCTATTTTCTACCTTTTTTTTTTTTTTTTTTTTTTTTTTTTTTTTTTTTTTTTTTTTTTTTTTTTTTTTTTTTTTTAAGGCGTGTCAACCTTAGGGTCATTAACGCCATCGAGTGAATGTTTTATTATATTTTGTGGTGAAATATTTTCTTATTACTTTTGAATTTATTAAATGGTTAGATCAGCTTTTGAATTTTATTTAATTATTTATTATTGATTCTGGTTTATTTTGCTTACTGAGATTACTTGCAATGTCATTTTCATTGGCAAATATAGATACAAACATACTCAAAATGTATACATACACACATGGACACACCTACGCACATACACAAACGCAGTTCCATTCAGCCTTACTCACAAACATCAAACACACTCACCATTCGCTATCTGTTCAATTGTATGCTTTAGATTTTATTAATTAGTTCCGTTTTGTCTATAAAGTTTAATAGCTTTCTAACGTTATCAGCATCATCTCCAAGGATTTCATCCATGACGTCTGATAACATTAGCTCTTCTCTAATTGATTGATATATTTGGCATTCTGTAAGTAAGTGTTTTACTGTTACTTGAACGTTGCATGATTCACAGATTGGGGGCGGTTCTTTAGAAAAAAGGAATGAATGCGTTAATCTTGTATGCCAAATCCGCAATCGACTTAAGGCAACTTCATGTTTTCTATTGATGCTGGGTGGGGTCTTCCAAGCTTTAACTGTCGATTTTATTTCTCTGAATTTATTGTCCTCTATTATCTGCCATGTATATTGCCAGTTTTGCCAGACTATTTGCTTGAGGTAATTAATGATATCATTCTTTGGAACATTGTGATAGGGGATTCCTTTATTTACAGCTCTTTTCGCTAAGGTATCGACCTCCTCGTTCTCTTTAATTCCAGAGTGGCCGGGGACCCATACGAAAAGAACTGTTTTACTGTGAAGTTCTGCTATGGTTTCATGAGTAAGTGTGATTAATGGATGATCTGAGAATGGATTCCTTAAAGCAAGAAGTGCAGACAACGAATCCGTAAAAATTACAAGATAATTATTGTTAGTATTTATATTTAAGGCATTCGTTATGGCCAACAGTTCGGCAGTGAAAATGCTACACATATTGCTGAGGGTGAACACATTCTTTGTGGCATTGGAGAGTGTAGCAGCACCAACTCCATCGATATCCTTAGAACCGTCAGTGAAAATATGACTAGCTTGTGGTAATTCATTTCGTATTTTAAGAAATTCTTGCTGATCAATATATTGGTTTGTATCTTTCTTCATGAATTTGGTTAATGCAAGGTTGATATTGGGAAAGGGTAGAGACCATGGTTCTCTGGAGGGTACAGCATTATGAATAATAGGCGGTAGGATAATGTTGAATTAAGTCAATAATTCTGATACCCTGATGGGGAAAGGCTTTCTTGGTACTCTTCGTCTAGGCATGGTTACAAGATCCTGGATATAGTCGTTAAAGGGGTGATTTTTGGAGGATATGATTGTAATGTAGAAGTTAAGTGTTAATAATTCTCTACGAAGTTCCAAAGGCAGTTCTCCTGCATCAACGCATAAACTGTTTGCAGGGCTGGATCGGAATGCTCTGGTTGCTAGTCTGATGCCAGCATGATGAATGCTATCAAGCATTTTGAGAGTTGTGGGGGAAGCTGAACCATAGGCCGTGCAGCCATAATCCATCTTGGCTCACACCAGGCTGCGATATAACATCAACATGCTGACCTTGTCTCCTCCCCATTTAGTGCAAGACAACATTTTGAGGATATTTAGTGCCTTGAAGCAATTTGTCCGCAGAGTTTTTATATGCTTTTTCCAATTAAGATTTTGATCAAAAATAAGTCCCAGAAATTTAGTATTATCTACAAACTTTATACGAGCTCCTTTTACAAATAACGGGATTGGGTTTTCTACTTTCTTTTTAGCAAAATATATACATTCAGTTTTAGTATTAGAAATGGTGAAGCCTTGATTTTTTAACCAGTCATTAATTCTGTCTAGAGATAGTTGTATGTTCTCGTGCACATTTTGGATTACTTTTCCGTTACAATAAATGACTATATCATCTGCGTACAGCATTGCCTTGACAGGTTCTTCTATGTGATTAAGTAAATCATTTATTGCAATGGAAAACAGAAAGGCACTGATCACACTTCCCTGTGGGACCCCATTTTCTTGAAGTGTCTCTGCCGAGAGCTGAGTACCATTTCGAATACAAAAATTTCTATTTGTCAAAAAACTTTGAATAAAATTAAGTATATGACCGTTTACTCCGATTTGAATGAGTTTGTCAAGTATAAGCCTCCTCCAGACACAATCGAATGCATTTTTGATGTCAATGAATACGGCTAGAACTTTTTCATTAGAATTAAAAGCAGAGTTAATATCTGTCTCTAACCTTACTAGATTATCTCTAGTACTGCGTCCTGGCCTAAATCCACTCTGCCAATTAGTGTAAAGATTATTTTTCTCCATGTACCAATGTAGCCTTTTCATTATCATCCTTGACATTAATTTACAGAGTGAACAGGTCAGGGAGATGATACGATAACTTGCAGTTTCATCTTGTGGTTTGCCATTTTTAAGTATAGGTATGCACACCGATTTTCACCAAATGTTAGGGAAATGCGAAGAGACGAAAATTTTGTTGAATACCTTTAAGAGGATTTGTTTATTATCTATTGAAAGATTTTTATCATTAAGATAGTAATGTTGTCTGGACCAGGAGAGGTGTCCTTGCGAGATTCCAGAGCTAGAGTTAATTCTAAATAAGTAAATGGTAAATTTAGTGGATTAATAGGATCTCTATTTATTTCTATTGGTTGTGATTCTACCAGATGTTTCGTTACTAAGAATTCAGGGCAGTAGTTAGGGTTAGATGAAATGTTTTTAAAATGTTCTGCAAGAAGATTCGCGATACCTATAGGTCTCGTAATTACTGATAGTCCAGATTTAAGTAGATTTATAGTGTTTGTTCCTTTCCGGCCTATAATTTTCTTTACAATGTGCCATATATCGCTTGCAGGAGTATGGCAGTTGATTTGACTGACATACTCCCGCCAAGATTTCCTTTTCGCGATGTTTATGGTTTTTCTTGCTTCTCTCCTAGCGATCATATATATGTTTAAATGCTCAGAGCAGGGATGTCTTTGAAATTTTCTTAATGCTCTTTTTCTATTCTTGATTGCCTCTTCACATTGTTTATCCCACCAGGGCACTAAGGTTCTCCTACTAATGTTTTTAATTTTTGGTATTGACTGTTCAGCCGCCTGTAAAATTGAAGAATTGAGACATTGAATAATTTGGTCAACATCAGTAGTTTCCGTGTCAATGTGTTTTAGTTGGGCAAGGTCTTGGTATTTACTCCAGGAAGCATCTTTTATTTTCCATTTGGATAAACCACACGATTCAGGTACGGTTTCTTCAAAGGTAATTACCAAGGGGTAATGGTCTGAGCCATAGAGGTCTCCATGAGCACGCCAAGTGCAACGAGGTGCAAGAATAGGACTGCCTATGGAGAGATCTATGATTGACTCTAATCCTGTTCGAGCATTGAGATGCGTTGGCGAATCATCATTCAGGATGCATAACTGATTGATATTAATAAACGCTTCTAGTATTTTCCCTCTTCTATCTGTAGTGGGTGAATGCCACAGACTATTGTGACTATTATAGTCTCCCATAAGGAGTACAGGAGGAGGTAACTGAGCATAGAGGTCATTCAGCTGGGAAGTAGTGAACGGTTGGCCTGGAGGTAAATATATTGAGCATATTGTGAGTTCAAAGGGTTTGTAGATTTGTATAGCAACTGCTTGTAAATTTGTTCTTAGTGGAATGTGTGTGCATGGCAGGTTATCAGAAGTAATTATACACACCCCTCCAAATCGATGACACCATCCAAAAAATCTTTTCTGAAAATGTTAAAGCCGGTAAGCCTGACAGTACTGGATTCTTTTAAATGAGCCCTCCTGGATACAGATTATCTATTTTCTATCTTTGCCTGTTCTATTTTCGTTGTTATTTGGATTTTAGTACCCTAAATCTGACAAACACACTCACAAAAAAAGTGGATTCTTCTGATTAATGAACTTGAACATCTAAATTAGAAAAATAAATTTTCAAAATAATAACAATTATGGGGCAGCTACAGAGCTAACAGACGAAGACATAAATACAAAGTTCGTTATCGGCACTTCAATAGCAAGAAATATCGAATGTTTCATTGAATACAATTCTTTTTATATTTATTTATGAGGATACTCATAAATAAATATTAAAAAAAAAAATGTACGTAATTTTTTGGGTAGGTGTGCTTTGAGGGGTAGTTAGGGAAAACCGCCCTTCAAATCTTCACAATTTTTTTTTCTTATCTTATAAGTGGTCCGAAAACTATTAAAAAAATACGCAAGGTACACCTAATCAATAGCTTCAGTTCTCGTTGGTTTCATTTAAATATCTAGTACAGTTTCATAGAAAAACGACTTTGAAGTTAGGGGTTTCAACCCTTATTCCCTCAAAACGAGTACAGTTAGAGATTTGATAATTGACGAAAAATTATTTCTAGGAACTAGAAATAAAATAAATACATGAAAGTCAAAAATGACGCCAGTGCAGTTTCGGCGAAATATACCAAAAATCACGGCTGGTAGTGGCGAATTGGTATTCTGGGTCCGGAGTAAACCCCCCCCCCCCCCTAATGAACCGATTTAGTTCATTTTTACATCTCACTTTTCTCTCTGAATTTCCACTACGAATACCAAGTTTCGTTGAAATATAACAAATATTACGGCTGGCATGGTCAAATTAGTGTTTTGGGTTCGGGGCAAACCCCCCTTCCGGTGGACCGATTTTGATGGTTAACGAACTCGTTCAATCGTTTGCTAATTGAATACTATATACCAAGTTTCGTGACCAAAAAACAAAAACTCTGGCCGCTATCGTGTTAACAGACACACACACACACACACACACATATATATATATATATATATATATATATATATATATATATATATATCTAAATTTTAACGGGGGCCATTTCCGGTGTCTACTAGGTAGGATCGATAAAGATTTGAAGAAATTTTTCAAAAATTCCGTCATGAGTGAAACCTCAATAGCTACTTTCCTTCGGAGAAAAGTGCTAAAACGGTGGTCACAATGAGTCTTTATGCTGTAGGATATTATATACATCCACAGAATTGCGAAGGTACTAATTTAAAAACTTTAATTAGCATTATCCTAGTATACGGCGCGTAGTGGCGAAGAGAGGGAAAAAACCTCCAATACCGAAGGTGTTCAATCGCGTTTGAACTAACATTTTTTTATACGTAATTAGTTGTAGGATACTGTTGTAATATTGTTTTTCCATTTTAGCACTTTCCTCCGAAGGAAAGTAGCTATTGAGGTTGGACTCATGACGGAATTTTTGAAAAATTTCTTCAAATCTTTATCGATCCTACCAAGTAGACACCGAAAGTGACCCCCGTTAAAATTTATATATATCTATATATATATTCATATATATATATATATATATATATATATATATATATATATATATATATATATGTCTGTTAACACGATAGCAGCCAGAGTTTTTGTTTTTTCGTCACGAAACTTGGTATATAGCATTCAATTAGCAAACGATTGAACGAGTTCGTTAACCACCAAAGTCGGTCCACCGGAACGGGGGGTTTACCCCGAACCCAAAACACTAATTTGACCATGTCAGCCGTAATATTTGTTATATTTCAACGAATCTACAGGTAAATATGTGTTGTAAAAATAAACTAAATCGGTTCATTAGAAGGGGGGTTTACTCCGGACCCAAATTCCTAATATACTCATACGGGTCGTAATTTCTGCTGTATTGAAACGAAACGCGTTATACGTCGTGGGTAACTCATCAGAAAGAAGTGTTGTAAAAATGAGCTGAATCAGTCAATCGGAAAGCGGGGGTTTACTTTGTAATATATTACAATAGAAAAGCCCACCAGACGTAGGTTCACAAAGCCGCCGCAAGGAGCGCTTTGTATCTAGAGGGAATGTATCCTGTTCCTGCGTTACATCAAAATACGATAATATGAGGTTTTTTGTATTTATTACGTAGTGTAGTAGGTACCATGTGTAAACATAACTTTGGAAGCGAATTAATAATTGATCAGTTACTCATTACAAATTTAAAAGAGAACTATTCATGTTTTTATTTTATTTATGTAGGATATTTTAAGAAAATTGTTCTGGAAAGCAGTCTACACTACCCAAATTCTGAGGAAAGTGCTTAGTTATGCAGCTCCTGCGTGACGGACTTTATTAATAGGTATGATCATAAAAAACCTTTTTGTTGACCGCTTTCTCACTGAGAAAAAATCTCACAGTTTTTGTGAAAAGTAAAACAATATAGAAAAAAAAACGGTACTATCCTCCCCGTATAGCTTTACCTGAAAGTACATGTTCTGAAGTTGCTTTCATATAAATTTCATTGTGGTACTCGGCCGTATGTGTCAAAAATGAACCGATCCTAATGAAATTTGGTAAAAAGACTTTGTGTTCTTTGAAGGTAAAATTTGATAACCAGCAAGATCCGTCCATATGAACATTATTTTATGGGCAATGATTGAGCCCAAAAAATAGTATTTCTAACGTTTTGGCGTTACTAGGCTTCCAGGTGCACGTTTTGTTAGTATTGGCGTGGAAAATCTAAAGAAGCCATTTTCAATGCCATATTTATAAGCGTTGGCGAGAAAAAGTGAAATAATGGATTTTCGGATATATTCTTATGTATCTCGATATAGGTTGGGAAATTATAGTAAATGGAAAACATCATATTTTTCTCAATAGCGAATTAAATTTAAGGCATTAGTAAACATTTCATCAGTATCCTGAGAGTCAGATTTTTTTTTAATTTACTTTAAGGAGTTGTATTAGAAGAATCCTTAGGAAGATATTTCGGCTCGATATCGACTGTCTAGAAAGTCAGGACGACCCCTGAACTATTAGTAGTTTGCCAAGCCTATTATAGTAACAATATATTAAGAAAAGTCCGTCACGCAGGAGCTGCATAACTAAGCACTTTCCTCAGAATTTGGGTAGTGTAGACTGCTTTCCAGAACAATTTGCTTAAAATATCCTACATAAATTAAATAAAAACATGAATAGTTCTCTTTTAAATTTGTAATGAGTAACTGATCAATTATTAATTTGCTTCCAGAGTTATGTTTACACATGGTACCTACTACACTACGTAATAAATACAAAAAAACTCATATTATCGTATTTTGATCTAACGCAGGAACAGGATACAGTCACTCTAGTGGTAGAAAGCGCTCCTTGCGGCGGCTTAGTGAACCTACGTTTGGCGGGCTTTTCTATTGAAATATATTACAAATTAAACCCCCGCTTTACGATTGACCGATTCAGCTCATTTTTGCAACACTTCTTTCTCATGAGTTACCCACGACGTATACCGCGTTTCGTTACAATACAGCAGAAATTACGACCGGTATGAGTATATTAGGAATTTGGATCCGGAGTAAACCCCCCCCCCCCTCCTAATGAACCGATTTAGTTTATTTTTACAACACATATTCACCTGTGGATTACCACTACGAATACCGAGTTTCGTCGAAATATACCAAAAATCACGGCTGGCAGTGCGAATTGGTATTGTGGGTCTGGAGTAAACCCCCCTTCTAATGAACCGATTTAGTTCATTTTTATATCTCACTTTTCTGTCTATATTACCACTACGAATACCAAGTTTCGTTGAAATATAACAAATATTACGGCTGACATAGTCAAATTAGTGTTTTGGGTTCGGGGTAAACCCCCCCCCCTTCCGGTGGACCGACTTTGGTGGTTAACGAACTCGTTCAATCGTTTGCTAATTGAATGCTATATAGCAAGTTTCGTGACGAAAAAACAAAAACTCTGGTCGCTATCGTGTTAACAGACATATATATATATATATATATATATATATATATATATATATATAGATATATATATATATATATGCATATATATATATAAATTTTAACGGGGGTCATTTTCGGTGTCTACTAGGTAGGATCGATAAAGATTTGAAGACATTTTTCAAAAATTCCGTCATGAGTCCAACCTCAATAGCTACTTTCCTTCGGAGGAAAGTGCTAAAAGAAGACTGACTCAGACAAGCAGTCAGAATGGCTCGATTATCTCGACCAGAAGAAACCCCCCGCTAAAAATAGTTTATGTGCTCAAAAAAAAAAAAAAAAAAAAAAAAAAAAAAAAAAAAAAAAAAAAAAAAAAAAAAAAAAAAAAAAAAAAATCACCCGACGATAGAGTGGATTTGAGCAAGATTATGAAGAAGGGTTTGACAACACCATTCAGTAAGTAGGTAAATCTCTAACAAGATAAATATGTGTTATCGCTCTAATATATAAGAATCTTCGCAAGGAAAAAAATTAATTCCATCTAAAAGTTTCTAATGATAACGTAGATAGTAGATGTAATATAGGGTTTCTGGCGCAGTCTTCAAAATTCCCTATTTCCCCGAAAAAACCTGATCGTCGATTTTTGTAGGATTTTTCATTTTTATCTCAAACATCTAATTTTTTTAAAAAATATACATTTTCTAACATATTTCTTTAAAACCTAACAAATAAAAAAAAAATACATATTTTTAACATATTTCTTTAAAACGATACAAAAATTGGGATCACCCCCAAAAAGTAAAAATATTATATAATTAATTTAATTATTATTTCCATTTGTTATACACGTTTAATCATCAATATCACTTTCAGATTTCTTAGATTTAGATCTATTTTCATTTTTATTTTCTCGGAAGTCAATAATATGAATTTTCTTCCCATCATTTAATTCTTTTAAACCGTCATAAACGAATAATAGTTTTTGTGAATTTAATTGTTGAATATCTTTTTTATTTAATTTGTCATTAAATCTATCTGGTAGATAAACTTGAAATTTATCTTCCTTATCTTTTAACGTAACAACTATACGTTTTCCAAATTTTGTAATACTTTCTTTAAATTCTTTAATTGAATAAGATTGACCACATTCCAATTCTGTTAGTTTCTTTATTGGATTATTTTGACATTGACCAACTCGTTGGATCTTTTTTAATACTTCCATTTATTAGAAATGAAATTTTTAAATCCTGCAAAATATTTCAATTCAATTCTATACTCTTTACATGTTAAGAAGTAAGATATATTCTTACTTCTTTAACATTTAAAGATATTAATTTATAAGATTCTTATTTAAAATCTATTTAAATATTTTTATAATGTCCTAATGCTCTAGTATGGATTCCATCTTCTAAAATATAACGTTTATCATCATCTGGTGATAAAGCTTTTTTATTAACTTGAATTGAATATATCTCATGTTTATAACTCCTGATTTGATTCATTGTTCTATAATGAACTCTTTTATTGAATAAACAATCTTTATAATCTTCAAATGATATTTTCTTATTTACAACACATTTCTTAATACCTTTTGATTTCTTACAAATAGATATCTCATTTTTATGAGAATACATTTTAGATCTTAATCCAATAAATTCTGTCATAATAACTCCATTATTTTCATCTTTCATTTTACCTAATACTTTCTTATTTACTCTAGGTATATTGAATCTGTTATCAACAGGAAAATCTGAAGTATCGAACAGATCAATCATTTTTTTCATGTCTTCATAAAAATCGTCTGTTTTAATATTATATATAAGACTGTCTGTGTCCATGTACATTAATTTAAGATCATTTCCATATTTCCGTTTCATAGTATTGTAATGAAAATCGTACATTAAATGTTTCGATAAATCTAGAATACTCATTCCTACATAAATCGGTTTATTAAATTTAACTTTTGTTTTGTTCATATGAATTGCTGATAGATTTTCATCAAATATTGTTCTTCCTTTAAAATTTGGTTTTGATATTAATTTCTCAACTTTCCCATAATTATTACACAATTTCACATCAATTCGTTTTCTTATATTTTCCATAGTTTTTCCAAACACTGAATTATTCATTAGTTTATAGAAATCTTTTTCAAAATCATTTACAGCTCTAGTTCTCATTTTTGTATTGAGATCAATATATTTTTGTAACCAATTCGATTGTTTAAATTCTAATACCCTATGAACTTTTTTTAGCTTTAATCCCATATCCAAACATTGTTTTAAATTTCTGTAATGAATCACATATTTTTCTTTATCAAATAATGTCGTTAATAATTTTACATGTTTTGAATTACCTGGTATTCCATTTTCTGGAGCTAGAGGTAAATCAGAATGATCATCATGTAACTCTTTTGGATATTCAAGATCAACTTCTAGTATATAACCTTTCTCTGAATCATCATCTAAATTTTCCATTTCTTCTGGTTTTATCCATTTAAATCCTCCATAAGGTAAATATTGACTCATCGCCCAACCATACAAATTATTTGCATCTAAATACATTAAATAACTAGATGGTAGATTTTTATCATATTTTTTCATATATTTATTATTTGCTTTAGAATATCTATTACAACATTGAGATATTCCACCACGAGTTCCTTTTTCCAACATCAAAATCATATCATAATCACTTAATAATTCCAACTCGATTTCTGTCGTTTTTAACATTGCATCCCAAGATAATCCTGGAGCTGTAAAATACCAAGC
Organism: Gonocerus acuteangulatus; assembly: GCA_946811695.1. Taxonomy (NCBI): domain Eukaryota; kingdom Metazoa; phylum Arthropoda; class Insecta; order Hemiptera; family Coreidae; genus Gonocerus; species Gonocerus acuteangulatus. The sequence goes on along the minus strand of OX328123.1, from coordinate 119,113,125 downwards.
TGGATCAAGTTTATAAGTTTTTAAACAGACATCTCTAAAATTTTCAAATATATCAGACAATATTAAAACATCTGATTTAACATATAAATCTGAATACTCTCCTAAATTTCTAATTTCAAATGTTTTCCATACTTTTTTCGCATGTTTATAATCGTTTTCAGAAATATCACAATCATTCAATTTACTATAAAATTCTTCGATTGAAGGTAATTTTGACTCTTCAAATTTTTCTTCTGAATCCATGTAATCATAAGGATACACACCTTTTCTCGTAATCAAATCTAATTTTTCATCTTTATAATATTTACTGGTTTCTCTAAACATAGATTTCAAGAATTTATATTCTTCTAACTTTTTACCTTTCATTTCTTCAGGAATTTTTCTTAAGTTCGTAGATAATGAATCTAAACTCGAAGCCATAAATCTGAATGAATCAACAAATCTAATTTCTAATTTATCAACTTTCTGTGTGAATGAAATATATTTTTCTTCAGTATTTGGAATTACCTCAATATTTTCTTTAAATTTCCCCATCGCTTTAACAAATAGATGTGCATCATATCCAGATAAATTATGAATGAATACTGGAACAAAGGAAGGATTTTTATAATTCAAATTACAAATTTCATGAGCCGGACCTCGATATTTTCCAGTTAAATGATCATGATCTCTTACCTTTTTTCCTAATATCCCAATAGGTTTTTCCCCATATTTCTTATAATTATTCCATGTTATTATATCCTTTTCACATATATGACAAATATCAGTTTTCTGAAACTGTTTTTCTTCTTCAAAAGTCATCTCCAACGGTTTAATTTCTTCATAAATCTTTTGAATATTTTTAACTTCCTCATGAATCATTTCTACAAATTTATCAGTACAATCAGATCCTCTATATACTACAGGTTGTTTGTAATCATAATTTTGATATTTTATATAATAACAAAAACTATTTGGTTCATGTTTTTGATATTTCATAGTATAAGAACCTGATGAATCAGGTTGACAATTATCAATTTTTTTAGTTAAACATTCAAAATCTGCATATATTACGAAAGGAACTCTTAACGATCTGTTATAATTTTTGAAATTTAAATATTCACCTTTTTTCGGCATTTCAATTTTTACCGCCGTTTTAGTTTTACAATCAAGTTCATGATTTTCTAATTTTTCAGCTGAATAATAATATCTTAAACATCTTTCACATGGATAAATTTTTACTTTCATATTTGTTAGTTGTGTTTTGATCAATCGAGAAAGATCTTTAATCCAACAGTAATGATCATTTTCATTATCTTTAATATAAAATAAATTTACATGTTTATCTAATTTATGTTTTGTAATTCTTAAAGGATGAACAGATTCTTCATACCCATATACATTTATAGATATATCGTTTTGTTTTTCAAATTTACTAATATCTTTAAAGGAAACTGGGAAGTTGATTCCATCAAAATTTAATTCATCTTTATACATTTCATATTTTGTAACTCTTTGAGGATCCTTGTCTACTGGATGTAATGCTGATAGAACTGACCACATAAAACATTTATTATCATTATTTTTTACATTAATAATTGCTTTTTTAGATTTTATTTTTTCTGGTAAATCGATATATGAAGAACCTCTCAATGGATTATATTTATTGATTCGAAGTTCTAAATAATCAATACTTACTAACTCCCATCCTGAACCATTTTTTTCAAAATCATCCATTTCTTTTATCAATTTCTCAATAGCACTATCATAAAATGTATTTAGATCTGAAGATTGTAATATGATTTCATTTTTAGTTTTAAATGAAAATTCTTCCAGAAAATAGTGTGCTCCACCAAACCATTTTTCTCCCCCCCTTTTTTTAAAGGTAAGGAAAAATTTAAGATTAACTTTCAAATCCATATTTTTTACATTTTCAGTTATCTTATCGATTATTATATTTCTTTTATCTTCCAAGAATTCTCTCGGATGAAAAAATCCTTCCATATTCCTAACTATATAGGTTTTTAATCTTGATTCATAAGCTGTTTCAATTTCCTGAATTTCTTGTTCATCATTAATGTTTACTTTCTTGTGTGCTAAAGATTCAATATGTTTCTCTTTATACGATTTTTTATAATATTTATTACAATCATCACATTTGATTTGTTTTTCCCTAGGAGGTTTAGGTTTTGAAAATAAACTTGGATGGAAATTGAATTCATTTATTGATGTTTTTTTGGATTGATTTATCGATTTTTTAATGGATTCATTTATTAATCTCTTTCGGTTTTTCTTTCTTTTTTCATCATTAGTGATCAACTTAATAAGATCAGATTTATTCTTTAATTTTGAAAATCCTTTAATATTACGTGATCTACAATAATCTTGTAATTGTTTCATCGTCCATAATTCAAAGTTTTTATCAGGTTTTGGTCTAGAAAACAAACTAGAATCAAAATTGAATTCATTTATAAATTTCTTTTTCTCTATTTCATCAATAATATGATTTATAAGATCATCTTTCTTATTATATTTAAAATATCCTTTAATATTGTGAGATTTACAGTAATCTCGAAGGTTTTTGAGAGTTTGACTTCTCAGTTGGTTCTCCATTTATTAGAAATGAACTTTTTAAATCCTGCAAATTTTTCCATCCTAGAAATTAATACATTTTTTTAAACTGATTCAAAATATATCCTCTAAATTGGTTTTTCTTTTCAATTATCTCAAATGGTTTCATCTCTAAAAATTCATTCCACAATTCTTCATTTCTCTTAAATTTTCTTATTCGAACATTATGTTTAATTTCTAATAGATCTGCAATTTTTGCAATAAAAAATTTATATGGTAGGGCTTTTCGTTTATAATTTTCATTAAAAACTTCAAACACTTCTTCAATTTTAATTCTATCTTCAGGTTCATCTATTAACTGTAATAAATGTTCATGAAAATATCTCTGTCTATATTTAAAATTATTATGAGGATTTCTTGTTGGTGGATAACAACTATAACAACGATTATCTAATACCGATTGTTTACAACAGATCTGACGAAATTCGAAAGGTTCTAATTCCTCCATTTATTAGGAACGAACTTTTTTAGATCTTACAAAATTTTACATCATCATTTGTTTTAAAATATACTCTCTAATAGATTAATTTATATTCAAAGTTATTCCATATTTTCACCATTCTCTTAGTTTCCTTAATTTCAATATTATTTCCTACTTTTAAATAATCTGCAATCTTTTTTACTAAATATTTATAAGGTATATATTTACCTCTATAATTATTAATAAAAGTTTCAAATATTTTTTCAATTTCAACCTTATCATTAACATTTTCTATTAAATTATTCAATTTTTTACGAAATCTATTTATTCTATACGATTTACGATTATATTTACCTATTTTAATGTCTGTTACACAATTATAACAATTATTATTTAATACACTATACCTTCCACATATACTACACATTTCCATTTCTCCATGATCCAAATTTTCATCTATAAAGTTTCCTTCTGTATCTGAATTTTTTAAATCGTCTCCATAAACTGAAGTTAATTCAAATTCGTCTTCGTAATGTGGAGGTAATTTAAATTCTTCCATAGATTCTTTTTCTTCTAATAACTTAATTAAAACAGATTTCTTCATGTTATAATAATTTTTTATTTTATACTGACTTCCCAAACGTCTTAATTCAACTATTTTTTTATCACTTAATTTTTCTTTAGTTTTAGATTTTTCTAATATTAAATCAATTAATGATTGTTTTCTCAGTTTAGAATAACCCTGATATTTATTTTCTTTACATATTTTTTGTAAATCTTTAACTGTCTTATTTTTCAGGTCTTCCATTTATTTAGAAATAATTTTTATCAATATAAAATTTATCATCGAAATATTTTGTTAAATATCTTTTCAAACTCAAATATTCTCATTTTAAACCTCTGATTATTGATTAAATTAAAATTAATTCTACATTCATAAGGTATTTCATAAATAGTTACAAGATCATTAAATCTTACCTTCTTCATTTATAGTTTTAAAAAATTCTATATTTATATTCAAATTCTTCAAAAACAAGGGGGTCGTGATTTCCGACCCCTTTGAAATTTTTGCAGGTTGATAAAAAGTTAATATAAATTGTTTCTACTGAAATATATCAAATTCTGAATGTATCAAACCCATTCCTAAATGTCTTTTAATTTTCATTGCATTCGTTGTCAAATATGCCGCAGTTCTTTCTCCTATATCAGCATCACTCGAAATAACTCTTTCCCATGCTTTATTTTCTAAAATTTTGTCTGCGATATGTCTATCTGATACTTCTTTATGATCTCTATAAGATATATCATGTTCTTTTGCAGCTTCATCTAATTTATTAATTGGTTTATCACCTCTTTCCAATCTTTCATTTAATTTAGTACCTGGACCTAAATAGTTATAACCCGGATAATGTAATTCAAATGGTAATCCACTTAATATTTTATTAAACAATCCAGATCCTATAGTTTCATCCTTAATTATTTTATGTGGAAGAGCATTCACTAATCTTATTAAATATTCAGTTCCTTTTCGATCATCAATATGTTTTTCTAAAAGATTTGTTAAAAATCTGATAATACCGACTTTTTCATTATGAAAATTATTATCTCCAGCCAATTCTGAAGCATATATTAAATTCAATCTTGAAATCAATTCATTCAAATTTTGTATATACATAACAGAATGTTCATTATAATTAACTATTCCTTTTCCGGTAACCGGAATGGTCTTTAATTCTTCGTATATAGGTTTTAATAAATTTTTATATTTTTTTGATTGTGGAGCTTTTGGTCTATTTGTTGATGAGTTATTTTTGTTATATAAAACCTCACTATTAATTAAAATTTCTTTATAGGTATTAAATTCTTCTGGTGAATATAATTTTTCACCTTTATTATCAAATAAGTTTTCATAATTTTGTGTTAAGAGAACCCATAATCCTTTTGTTCCAATATATTTTTTTCCATCAATAATTAAATCATTTCCATCTATATTAACTTTATTCTTTCCGATTTTAAAAAATAATTTTTTTTCATCGTAAGTAATTCCATAATGTTTATCAGTTAGTTTTGGTAAATATGTTGCTCCAAGAGGACCAATTATTTGACCGATAACAGATGATGAAATATTCAATGGAGTATCTGATTCATTTAAACTGTCTTCACTTAAATCTGACTCGTCTTCTGAAACTTTTTCCATTGGAACAAATGTAACTCTCTTTTTGTCTTTTGAAAAAGGTGTACTTTTTGCAAGTGGTGTATCTTTATCGTATAATTCTCCTTCAAAAGATGTTTCTTCTCCCGAAGGTGGAATTTCCATATCTGCTATGTTTCTTGTAAACGGTACAAGATCTGTAATTAATGTTTTATTTTGTTCTAACACATTTTTTATACTCTTGTCGACTTGAGAAATCTTTTCATTAAAAGTATTATCAAGTTTATTGATTGCACTCGTTATCGGTAAATATTCTTTACCTTTTAAATCTTCTTCAAGTATTCTTTGTTTTCTGGCATGTTCAAATTTTTTAATTAATCTATCTCTTATCTTAATAGTTTGTTTTGGATCCATTTATTATATTAAAAAGTTCAGAACGGTTTAACTAGATTTAACTAAGTTTAACATTTCGTTAAGTTTATTTGTCATGAATCAGACTTAAATATATAATATTATTAACATTTTCATTATTTAATAATTCATGTCTTTCATTCCTAATAGTTACATTTATTTTTTGAATTTTATGAATATCGTTTCTAATTGGAACATAAACAATTTCTAAGGGTTTTTCTGAAATCTTTGATTCAAAAGGAACATTCGGGAAAAAACTATATACTAAATCAGTTTCTTCATGTATGTGTTCATTAGAAGAATGACTCACTAAACTAGATTCAACTAAATTACAATGAATTTCGATAACATCAAAAGGTCTTAATTTAGGTCTGAATTTTCCAACATGTACTGTGTTACTTGCATAATCTGTTGAAATTTCATTTTTAGTTGGTATTTCGAAACCAAAAATGTTTTTAAGATTTACGTCCAGATCAAGTGGATACGGTGAAAACATTTTTACCTTTCCATCATTATTACTTTTTATATAGAACTTTTCGTTTACAAGTTCTTTCTTTATTAGATTATCGATTTCTTTTAAACTCCAAAATCCTTTTTCAATTTTAATATGTTTTCTTGATTTATTAATATCGAATGAAATGAATGAATCTTTTTGTATGTTAGGAATGTTATTATCCGAATAAAAACCAACAAGACCTATTTTATAATTTATATTTTCGTCTAGAAATATTGGATGTGCTAATTTCAAAGTCAACTCAGAAGTTTTACCAGTTATTTTTAACAATTTCATCTTATATAAATTACTCTATTTATAATGGAAAAAAAGTATCGTATAAAAATTTACCACGAAGATAAAAATAAGACTAACAATAAACCTTTTCCATTACCATTAAGATGTATAATTATCGGTAGTAGTGGTTCTGGAAAAACAACTTTATTAACAAATTTTATTTATGGAGATTGGTTAGATTATTCTAAATTATATGTATGTAGTAAATCTTTAGATCAAGATATTTATCAAGAAATGATTGAGTTGTTTAGTGATATTGGAAATAAAATAGGAGAGGATGTAGGGTGTTTTTATAATGATATTGAAGAAATGGAAAATGTAGATACTTGTGAACCAAATAGTTTAGTTATCTTTGATGATATTATATTTGAAAATCATGAAAAAATTAATGAATATTTTGTTAGAGGTAGACATAAAAATATTTCTTGTATTTATTTAAGTCAATGTTATAGTAAAGTTGATAGAAAGTTTATTAGAAATAATGTTAATTTTATTTGTTCTTTTAAACAATCTCTTCATTACACTGAAATGATATATAAAGATTTTGCTGGAAGTGATTTTTCATCCTTTGATAGCTTTAAAAAAATTTGTAATGATTGTTGGGAGGATGATTATGGTTTTCTATCGATAAATACATATAATAAATTAAACAATGGAAAGTATATCCATAAACTAGAGAAATTTATCTATTTTAAAGACTAGATTTTATCCTATAATAAATGGTACTTATATATTGTGTAAAGTGTAAAAAACAAACAGAAAGTAAGAATTATCATGAAGAAACTTCTAAAAATGGAAAACTCATGGGTAAAGGAATTTGTGAAATTTGTGGAAGTAAAAAGAATACTTTTTTAGGTCAAAAAATGAAAAAGAAATGAGTGTAAAAGAAGGAATAATTGAAGAAATTCATAAACCGGTTAGAAGAAATTTTGAAAGAACAAAAATTATAACTCGAGGAATAAATGACCTGTGGCAATCTGATTTAGTTGAGATGAATACTGGAAGTTTAAAAGGAATATCAAAAATTAATAAAGGATTTAAATATATTTTAACTGTAATAGATACATTTTCTAAAGTTTCTTGGGCAATTCCTGTTAAAGATAAAACTGGTAAATTAGTGACTGAAGCATTAAAAAGTATATTGAACGATAAAAATAAACCAAAAAATTTACAAACGGATAACGGAAAAGAATTTTATAATAAAGAATTTCAGAATTTAATGAAAGAATATAATATCAATCATTATTCTAGTTATAGTGAAATAAAATCTGCTATAGTAGAAAGATTTAATAGAACATTAAAAGAAAAAATGTGGAAAGAATTTTCTAAGAGAGGAAATTATAAATGGATAGATATTTTAGATGATTTGATTAAAACATATAATAATTCCTATCATAGAACTATAAAAATGAAACCTATAGAAGTTAATAAGAAAAATGAAGAAGAAGTATTAATGAATATTTATAATGATAACAATGTTAAAAATGAAAAACCGAAATTTAAATTAAACGATTATGTAAGGATAAGTAAATATAAAGGAATATTTGAAAAAGGATATACACCTAATTGGTCTACAGAGGTATTTAAAATAAATAAAATAATAAATTCCATTCCTATTACTTATAAATTAAAAGATTTGAAGGAAGAAGAAATCGAAGGTAGATTTTATAAAGAAGAATTAATGAAAACCAAATATCCACATGATTATCTTGTTGAAAAGGTTTTAAAAAGAAAAGGGGATAAAGTTTATGTCAAATGGTTAGGTTTTGATAATTCACATAATACTTGGATAAATAAAAAAAATGTTGTGAATTAAATTTTCTTTTTCACTGTGTAATTCCTCTATTTTTATAATTAGATATTCCTCACTAAATTCTTCATTATTTATTCTAAAATAATTACCATGAAATTCTAAATCATTTTTTAATTTTTCTTTTATTCTAGAATATAAATTAACACTATTTGGATCATAGAATTTTATTATCTCCTCACAATCTTGATGTTCTAAAACTATTTTATCAACAGCTCTTTTTAAATATACTTTTTGACATCTTATAACATAATAACTATATTCACATTCATAGTCGTTTAACTTAAATAATAGGAAAAAATGTCTTAATTTTTCATCTTTAGTTTTAGGTACAACATCAGATTTGATATTTGTTATTTTATTATTTAAATTTTCAATTTTTTCATCTTTCTTTTTTATAATTTTGTCTTTACTGTATAATTCTTCCTTCAATTTATACTCCCCTGTTTTTCTAATTGTTTTGATAACATTGTAAACCCATTTTTGAAATTCTTTTGCTTGAGGTAATTTCGATTTCATAATCAAAGAATATAAACCTAATTCGTTAATAAAAATAGTATGTGCTTGCATATTTGAAGGGTGCTCTTCTAAGGAGCACCCTTCTAAAATAAGATTTAGATTTGTTTTATGTTCTTCATCAACAAGATTATATGCTTTGGTTATTTTTTTATACTCTAATAATTCAGCAATATCTCTAGCTTTAAACCAAGGATCGTTATTTTCATCTAAAATCATAAATATTTCTTTATTATTATAGTTAAGTTTGTTGTTCAGAATATTTAGAATCCCCTCCATTTATTAGAAACGAACATTTTTAAATCCTGCAAAAATTTCCAGTAGAAAGAATTTATATTCTTTTTTATTCATTATAAATTAAAGAAAATGAGTGAGTATAAACCTTTTAAAATTTCACTAACGGAAGGTCAAAAATCTAAAATTATTGGTGCTGTAAAAAAGAAAACTGATGTTACAATCGATACAAAAAAAGGAAATAATTCAATTTTGTTAACTCAAAGACAGATCGATAAGATTAACAGAAATGCTAAAGACGGAAAGGGAACTAGAATTAAATTAACATATAAACAATTAAGAGAAAATGAAAAAGATGGTGGAATACTTCCTTTAATTTTTGCAGGATTAGGAGCTTTAGCTGCTTTAGCGAGTGGAGCAAGTTCTATTGCAAACTCGGTTATCGATAAAAGATATAAAGATAAACTAATAGAAGAACAAACAAGACATAATAAAGAAATGGAAAAGAAACAGGGAGGAAAACTTGTAACAGTTAAAAAAAAAAAATAACTCCTTTATCTAATTTTGATATCGAGAATATCGTTAAGAAGTTAAACATAAAACATTTTAGAGGAGTTTTTATGAAAGATGAACTTCCGAAACATCCTAGAAATATTGAGTGTGGAATTGTAAACATTGATAATTCTTTCGGAAATGGTACTCACTGGGTTTCTTATTATAAAAATGGAAATAAAAAATATTATTTTAATTCATATGGAAACTTACATCCATCAAAGGAATTAGTTATATATTTGGGAAAAGATAATTTAATATATAATGAAGACAGACTTCAAGAAATTAATGATCCACCTATTTGTGGACATTTATGTTTGTTAGTTCTTAAATTCTTTTCTAAAGATATGGATTTTAATGAAATTTTAAATATAATAAATAGAAAGAAATGGAATCTTATTCAAGAGTTATTTTAAAATTTGATGTTTTAGGAAATCAAATTGTTTTTCCGGAATCTGGCGATATTGATGAAACGAAATTAAAAAGTGATATTGTAAATGAACTTTCAAATTCTTTTAGAACAGAATTCTCAACATTCCAAACAAAATTAAAAGATGATGAAAATAAATTAAAGAATGATTTAAAAAATGATTTTAATAATAAATTAAAGAATGAATTAAAAGTAAAAGTTGATGAAATTATCGGTTCATTGTTTACATTTACTAAAAGTTATATTGGTTTTAATAAAAAAAGACTTGTCAGTGTTTCAGAAGGAAGAGATAATAATGATGTAGTTATTATGAAACAAGTGAAAACGATGATAGAGAGGGCAATTAATGAAAATAAAAGAGATAAAAGAACAACTGATACAAAAGAATTTGAAGAGATCATCGATGAGAAATTATTTGAATATACAACTAAAGAAGATTTAGATGAAAAGATGAAAAAACTCACTCAGGATTTAATTAGTGATGTTATACCAGTACAAGTTGATAGTGATATAAAGAACAAAATGGAAGAATATTTGAAAGAAGAAGAGTTACAAATACATCTTCAAATATTTTCTGACACTTTATATAATAGTTATTACCCACAAGTAGAACAATTTATGAAAGATTTAAACAATAAAATAGAAGAACTGGAAAAAGACATAGCGAAAGAAGAATATAAAAAATCACTAAATGAAAGTATTCTTAAAGAAATAGAAATAATAAGAAAAGAATTAAACACAAAAGTATCAGAACTGCGAAGAGAACTTCATTATATTGCTTTACCTTCCGAATAGTATTATTTCCTAAAGTGGTAACAATTTTGAAAATTAAAAAGATTTTTTTCTTAATAAATGGAGACAACACAAAATAATGATTGGGATGAAATATCTTCATTTCCTGGTTTAACAACAGAATTTTTAATTGTATTTCAGAATAAATTAAATTGGAAACTTGTTTCACAATACCATCCGTTTAAATTAGAAGAATTAGGAATGTTTTCAAATAAAATAGATTGGAAAATCATTTCGAGATATCAGAAAATTGATGAACAAAAGATCGAGTTTTATTACTCATTATTTGATTGGAACATTATGTCTTTTTATCAAAAGTTTTCTCCAGATAATTTAATAAAATATAAACATTTGGTTAATTGGATAATAATTTTCGAAAGAACTGATATATCAAATGAATTTAAACAAGAACATTATGAAGAATTTTCGAAATATTATAAAAATAGATTTAATGTTGATACTGTACCTTCATTAATAAATTATGTTTTTTAAATTTTCAAACCTCGTCTCTGAGACGGGGTCTAATAATTATAAACTAGTTTTTAAATTATAAAGATTTTTTATCTTAATAAATGGAGATGTATTCAAAATATAATCCTAATATAGAAAAACAACAATTTAAACATTTTTTCCCATCGAATAATACCGAATTGAATTTTAATAAAGAAAATCAGAGAATAGAATTCTTAATCGATGTTGGTGATAATTTTTTAAGTTCCCATTTTCAGTTTGTTATTTCAGGTTCTTTCAATGCCAAAGATGGTGAACACTATGGTATGAATTCGGGAACTAAATTAATAGATAATTTTATTCCTTTCTTATTTCGAAGTATAGAAGTAAAAAAACATAACAAATTAATTGATAGAATTGAAGATCCAGGTATTATAAGTACTGTAAAACATACGATATCACTGTCTCAAGATGAAACTTTGTCTAAAATGAATGGTGCAGTGAAATGTGATCATAAATATGGAAAATTTAATTATTGTGGAACCTTAAACGATTTAGGATTAGGATATTTTGGAGGTATAAACATACCAATATACAAAGGAGGATTTTTAATAACATTTCTTAGAAACACTGATGATGACGGGATTTTTCTATCACTTCAAGCAGATGGAAAGTCTTATGCACCTACAGGTAAAATTACAATAACTGATTTTTATTTACGTGTTCCTATCATAGAGTATTCAACACCTTCAAAAATTGAATTAATTAATGAGATGGACAAGTTTGGTGGAACACAAGAATTTGTATTTAAAACTTGGGAGTGTATTGAAAAAACTGGTATTATGGGATCAAATTTAAGTTTTGATATAACTAATATTTATAGGAACATTGATAAACCGAAATTCATAATTGTAGGATTCCAAACATCGAGAAGAAATGATCAAAAGAAAGATCCTTCTAAATTTGACCATGTTGATGTTAGAAATATTAGAGTTAAAATTAATGAAACATATTATCCGGAAGAAATGTTAAATTTAGATATTAAAGAGAACAATTATTCATTATTATATGATATGTATAAAGATTATAAAAGGTCTTATATCGGAAATATGAATATGCTTTATGATCCTGATGATTTCATAAAAAATAGACCTTTATATGTAATAGATGTTAGAAAAGGACCAATTAATATTTCAAATAGTAAAAATAATATTATTCTGAATGTTGATTTTCAGAATGTAGTTCCTGGTGGTACAAATATATATGTGATTATTGTTTCTGAGAAAAAGTTGAAATATGATTTTATAAAGAATGATTTAATAGAAATTTAGAATGACAAATATTTAAGATTTATTTATGTCTCTCAAGACTTTGAAAGTAATGGTTAATTTTTTTATTTTTAATTTTTTCTAAAAATGTGCAAAAATACCCCGTATTCTCCTTCCTCTCTCCTTTTGGCTTCAACCTTACTTTGTTCTTTAGTTACCTTTGTACTTCCTTTGGAAGTGTTCAACTCGTTATTTTTGAGTTGCTTGAGCCCATCACGGACCATCAGGCGTTTATAGCCGTCTGTCAACTTTTCAGGCTTGGTAACTTTTTTTTAGATTTTACAAAGTAAGGTGAGCGTGAGGTATTTTTGAGGAAAATGGCATGCTCTATGAGATCACCGCATGCGTCACATCGTTTCCGGTGTACCTATGGCCATCTCGGTACATCGGTGATGAGATACATTTGGTTCTCTCACTTTTCCACGTCTGAAATACTATTGACTGTTGTATATATACTAGAATCCTGTATGAATGATGAAACCGAGAACTTACGACTTTAATAGTCTATTACTTGTTATTAGATTGTTTATTCCATCCAAGTATTTGTTTGTTATTTAGTTAATAGTTTTAAATTATCAGATTAATCTATTTTCATTAATTAATATTTAAGAAATTCTCGAAATCAGTCGAAAATTAACAAATAGAAAGGTTGTTAGTTGTTGGTAGTTCAAAAAATCAATACCAGACTGCAGCAGCAATCAAGCGAGTACACCCACCGGAACCTCCGCCCATATGTGATATCATTCAGATACCCCGCCCCACTTCGATAACAAATGGTGGATTTATATAGAGCATTCTCAGTGTACGAAAATATAATTGTAATAAAGGTTTTTATAAAATTGATTAATTTTATTTGATAAATTTCATTTCTAATAAATGGAAGTATTAAAAAAGATCCAACGAGTTGGTCAATGTCAAAATAATCCAATAAAGAAACTAACAGAATTGGAATGTGGTCAATCTTATTCAATTAAAGAATTTAAAGAAAGTATTACAAAATTTGGAAAACGTATAGTTGTTACGTTAAAAGATAAGGAAGATAAATTTCAAGTTTATCTACCAGATAGATTTAATGACAAATTAAATAAAAAAGATATTCAACAATTAAATTCACAAAAACTATTATTCGTTTATGACGGTTTAAAAGAATTAAATGATGGGAAGAAAATTCATATTATTGACTTCCGAGAAAATAAAAATGAAAATAGATCTAAATCTAAGAAATCTGAAAGTGATATTGATGATTAAACGTGTATAACAAATGGAAATAATAATTAAATTAATTATATAATATTTTTACTTTTTGGGGGTGATCCCAATTTTTGTATCGTTTTAAAGAAATATGTTAAAAATATGTATTTTTTTTTTATTTGTTAGGTTTTAAAGAAATATGTTAGAAAATGTATATTTTTTAAAAAAATTAGATGTTTGAGATAAAAATGAAAAATCCTACAAAAATCGACGATCAGGTTTTTTCGGGGAAATAGGGAATTTTGAAGACTGCGCCAGAAACCCTATATTACATCTACTGTAGATATTCGAAATATTTGCACGTGTCTGCGATTAGCAGCGGAGTCATAGAGGAATGGAGTAATTTGGAAAAGAGTTTAGAAGAATTCCTAGATAACACCGTTTGCTTGTTCTTCTCAGAATACTAAATAGCTGTTGTAAACATGTTCTCTCTGCAACTCTGTTTTATTTTAAGTAATAGCACTTAGCGCGTTTCCTCTCTCCCCGTGAGGAATCCGGCTTATGACGTCAACGCAAAAGAACGTTTCACGCTTCAGAAATCCTAGTTCACCATGTATATATTTCTATATATTTCATAATAGGAATATAAATACTCATGCTGGTTTCCAGCCTAAGGGGAGCAAGGAAACTTGTGTGTGTACAAAATATATATATTTTGGTATAAAAATATTCTTTCTTAAACGAAAAGTGAGGCTTCTTAAATACCAAATCCACCTAGCGGAATATTGATTTTTTTCGGCTAAACCCCATAAAAAGAATAGTAGCAATTACCTGTAGCAGATTTTGAGAGAAGTGGGCCACAATAGAGTTTTGGATACCTGAAGCTGGCGGATTGAGTTAAAAAAAAGTTAGAGATGTTTGACATTTCCAAAGTAAGAAAAAAAATCTTGCCTACAGTTGTTGTCGAGGAAGTATAAGAAAAAAATGTATGAACGGACATGAGAAGTTTCTTATATTATCAATATATTTCTTAAATATCTCGAAAACTAGTGGGAGATCATGGTAAGTAATAGTTATCATTCGAAGGTAACAAAATTCTCTTTGAAAACATTTTCGTTCGTTTGAACTGCTTCTTATAACTCGAATGTCATTGGAGTTGGTGTTTCAAATCTTCACGAAATATCAAAACTAAATATAAATAAAAACTGTATCTATTCCAAGTTTTTGAAATGATACGAAGGAAACAGGCTAAGATGACGAAGTTACTGCCTTTTTGGACTTGTACAAACAAAGAACATGAGATTAATTAGTCTTTGGTTTCAAGTATCAGAACTGTTGTCTATCCTACCTACTGGTTTCTAAGTTGATGAACGCTTACCTGAAAAACTAAAATGTAAATCCCAGTTACGTAGAACATCTTTGAAACAAATACTAGATAGATAGAATCAGGGCACCCTAAGGGGAAAGTAACACGACCTATAAGACCTATTGTGTCCCAAACCACCAAATACTAGCTATACATTGTAAATGCGAAAGATGACATGTATTAAAATCTGATATTGATTTGTAAATTTTAACACATTTTGGGGTGGTTTAGGAATACTACAGCGAATTTCATAATCGAAAACTTCATAACCGACCCGTTGCACGTCAATAACAAAGTCAACACTACGCAAAAAATGAAAATAAAGACACAACAAGGAAGATTGTAAGCGAGAATGCACGATAAGAAGTGAGATAAAATAAAACGAAGGCCATAGCCCATGGCCTGGTCGTCGCCAGTTCAACTCAACACTCCTTCCAAAACATGTCTGCTGAACTTCAAAATAGAACAACAAACCAACCAACAATTTATACTCAATGACTAGGTTAAATAAATTGGGATGAAACTTCCTATTTTTTTTGTGCGAAAGTAATATTTTTTATGACGGAAGATATTGTCAGGGTTCGGTCGTGTTGTATCATAATTAAACTACATTTTATTATAAGAAAATGAGTTTTATTTTTATCGACGTTTCGGCTAGAGATTCAAGTCTTCATCTGGGCTGTAAACAAGAATGAACAGAGGTAATACTAATTTATGTAAAAAAGGATTAAAATTTAAAAAAAATCGTATCCTTCTGTTTATAAATTAGAATTAACTCTGTTCATCCTTGTTTACAGTCTTGATAAATATTTCAAACAACATTTTTAACAAACCTTAGCTGTAGCTGCTATATGTTGGATATTATGCGGGACAATCAGTTGAAATGGTTTGGGGCAACAAGATTAAGTAGCATACAGAGCTTGTAGTCATATTTCAATAGCATTTGCATCATAGACTGATTGTCCTACATAATATCCAACATATAGCAGCTACAGAAGTTGTGTTCAAAATGTTGCTTGGCACTATTTTGCCCCGACCCCTTCAATTATTAATGTGTCATTATTTCATTTCAAATTTTGTAAATCTTAGTACGCTTCTGTATAAATGGACATAGCTACTGTACTACACATACTAACTGACGTGTTTTTTTTTTCTTTTCTTTTGGTGCATCTACTGCTGAGGTCATAAGCACCAACTAACTAACGTATGACCAGTTTGGTTTTGCGCTTGTAACTCAGAGATGATTACTATTCCCAAAGAATGTAAGTACTTCTGCGGTACAACTAGCGATTCCCAGTGGTTAGTTACTTGTCCTAGGCGCATCTGTAATAAAAAGGTCGCTATAGTTGAGTGTTGAGGGGGCACGCTATTTTTTTTTTTTTTTTTTTATATTTTCGGAAGACCTGAAATACACAATAATTTAGGTATGCAAAAATCAGTCATTTTTCGGAACGTTTTTTTTTTTAAATCTAAAAAAAAATCACATTTGTTTTGTACAAGTATTCATGTCAGCGACACCTTCTAGGTGTCAAATCATTTTTTAATTAACTTTTCTATGGTTTCTCGGCTAAGCAATAAATATACCATATATAGTCATAAAAATTTGAACGACAGAACTTTTCCACGACCTGAGGGTTACGTCGACATTTCTTGTCGGCACCTCCTAATGGCGTCATCAGGTCAACGTCATAAGAGTGGGAAATACTATTATAAAGTTCAAAAGAGGATTTCATTAGTAGGGGCACGTCGAGACAGTACCTACTAGTGGATGGTTCTCCTCCTCAAGTTGAGGCTGAAGCTAGTTTCTTTATAAACGTTTCCTCTAAAGAACCACCAAAAGGCATGAAACATGAAGGGATGAAAATAAATATAGTGAAAGCGTGTAGAGATGTTTTATTCACATTCCTTCGATTAAAATATTTTCTAAATTTATCAATGATAAATCTGCGTATAGTATAAAGAAAAGTAGACTCTATCACGAGTAGAAACTACTCGTGATAGGTGTCATCAATAATGGAGAAGACTTGGAAAGGGGTGATTTACTATTTAATGTGTACAAATAATAAATAAATCAATCAATTTTTCTACCACCTTTATTGATTATCACATTAGCCAAAGCCAACTTTAGTTTCCTTGAACAACCTTCGTACAAATGTCAGATTCATTTATATAACACAAAGAATAATACAAAAATGCAACGGACACACAACCAAATAACGGTTTTTTGGAACGTTCTAAAGATAAAATACAGCCAATTCTTCCGGCAATATCTAATCAAAATAAAAAGATAGGTCAATCGGATAACTGCAATATCTTTATAGCTTTTTATCACCATTTGCGATAAAATTGAATTGAACGATATTATTAAGGCATTGCACTAAGACGTCCCTAATATTTTTTTTTTATATCCACATACATACATATCGTTCATTATTTTTTAGCCTTTTGTGTGATTAATAGAACTACATAGTCTCCAAATTTATGTACATTTTACAATTACACACAAGAGGTATTTTTTTTCCTATTAATCTGCTTCGACTGCCTACTTCATTAGCACCAAAAAATCGGTATTACTAAAATATAGATCAATATTAGAGAAAGAAATTTAGAAATTGAATCACAATCTATGGATCAAGGGTATGATTACACACAAAGGGGTATTTTGTACAATTACACACATGTACAATTACACACAAGAGGTATTTTTTTTCCTATTAAGGTGCTTCGACTGCCTAGGTCATTAGCACCAAAAAATCGGTATTACCAGGCAAATATAGATCAATATTAGAGAAAGAAATTTAGAAATTGAATCACAATCTATGGATCAAGGGTATGATTTTACGCCTTATTTGAAGTAACAAAAGATTATTATTCAATTTTTAGCGTCCATTTATTATTAACTACGAATTTTAGGACGGGTTATCTATAGGTCACCACCCTTTTCTAGCCAGGATAGGGCTGATGCGTTTTCCTTCCTAAAGAAAAGCCACCACCCCTAGTGGGAATCGAACCCACGACCCTTTGGCACAGAGTGTTAAGTGCTCACGCCTTAACGCTCACGGCCACCGGGTCTCCAACAAAAGATTAAAAACTTGCTTAGAATAGTGTGTGTAAAAAAGGAGCTGCTGGTTTTGAGGTAATATAAGTTTTTAAATTATATAAAAATATTGAATAAGGTAGTAATATTAATATAAATGATGAAATAAGAGGGTTTAATGAGGTGTTAACACTTTCTTTATTTTTTTTCTAGTTGTTTGAACCGAAACTTTAGTTTTAAGAAGAATTAAATAAAGAAGTTTTGGGGTTAGAGCTGATGAACGAATTAAGGCGCTTTTAACTAATTGTCCTCAGAATTTTCTTTTGGACAAAAGAAAGATATCACAAGAAAATTGTTTGTTGTTCTTTTCTGAAACTTGGCAGTGCAAGGCCGGCCATACACAATTGCAATAAGTAAATTAGAGTGCGTTTTTTTTAAACTATCTTGAGAAAATCATCACAGAATAGCAAACTTTAAGAACAAGCTGATTTCTCACCGTACAACTCTTTTGTCGCATATTTATGCATGTATATAGATTTAAATTTATTCAGAAATGCAAATTGTGAATATGTTAACGGAAATAGAATAACAAATTTTACTAATTAACCATCAAGACACATGATCTCACGCACACGTGTGTGTGTGCGTGCAGCATGTGCTGAAGATGAAGAGAGAAGAAAGCAATTACTGTATATGTTACTATAGTTGGCAAGAGGATTGCACACTGGCCTTGTACACGTTGCACCATTGTATTGCCTCCTTTGTCGGGCAAGTGACTAAAAGACTCGGAGTAGTTGTTGAAAGGATACATCTTCTCAAATCGCCGACGAGAAAGGATGCTGCTAATTGAAACAGTCTCAACGAATTACTCCCGTGTAGACGATCGCTTCTTTCAATTACGACATCCTCCTATATACAGCAAGTCAATTTCTTCACACGAACCAGTGCCGCGATGAGGTGAAAAATCTCAGAGGATTCTCTCTTAATGTTCTTATTCTTAGTTAAAAATAATTTCACAGCGATACCCATAAATCTGAGACACCTTATGCTACATTTAAAGCATACCTTAAGTCACGCATGCTTTTAGAACACATATGATACTCGTCATCTTTCCTTAATGGGGGTGGTTTAAATATGGGCCCTTATTTGAAGGCTTGTTAAAATACCGCAATGTTCCCCAGGAAGTTCGTTTCTCCGTTCGAATATCTTCTGTTTTCAACATAGACAAGAGAACCATTATTCCTGGACGTAAAGCAGAATCATCAGTTGACCAAGTTGCTTCATATTAGTGTCCTCAAGAAGACGTTGAGTCGAATGAGTTTTGCAGAAATGGTTAAATTATGGACCGATTAATGGAAGGAAGTTATTTCTTCTGGTGAGGAAACATTTAATTTGGACGGACTTCATAGCTATTTCTTTTTCTTTCCTTGATTTAATAAGAAAAGAACTTATATTATCTTGGCGGCAAATTGTCGGAGGAAATTTTATGGTTTGGGAATTCTTACTGGAAGAGAATATTGGAAGTCAAGACAATATTTCACAATTGGCGACTTAAAAAGTGCAAATCTATCTTCCTGAAAGAAACTCAAAGAAACATTAAAAATATAATTTTATTCAATTCCAAAAAAAAAATTTGAAGTAATGAAAGATAATGGAAAAGTCACAGAATTTTAATTTCTTCTTTTACTATTTGCCTCGTGTAAAGTATTTAACATTTTGACGCATCTAGAATACATTTTTATTTTCATGAAGATTAGATAGTTAGCCGTCGAGGTGACAAGCAAACATGGAATAGTTGGGATTCGGCTAAAAAGAAACCTCAATATGATTTTTGTAAAAAATCTATATTCAGGACGTTTCGGCTACTCTTTGGTAGCCTTCGTCAGCTAAAATGAAAAGAAACAAGGAGAAAACAGAAATTAATACACAGAAAAAAGTTTATAAGTAAGATAAATGTTTATATTATCTTGGCGTTTATATATATGTTTTCTCTTTGTTTCTTGTCATTTTAGCTTACGAAGGCTACCAAAGAGTAGCCGAAAAGTCCTGAATATAGATTTTTTACAAAAATCATATTGAGGTTTCTTTTTAGCCGAATCCCAACTATTCCATGTTTGCATATTTTTATTTTCTATATATTTTTTTGGGGGGTATAATACTAAATGGCATTGCCAGATACGTTTCAGGCAAGTCAAAGATAATTGAATTAGAATTTTTCATTGATCTCGTCACATGATAGGTCAGAAGTAATATTTTGCATAGTGTGTTTAACATTTTGACACTCAGTGTATGTTTGTATAAATGTATGTGTCTGTGTGAGTGGTTGAGTTTGTGTGTGTAAATGTAAGTATGTATGAATGAAAGAATATACTCGTAACTTGGAAATGCATTTTAACGGCATAGTCAGTTTTGTTGCATAATGGATAGGATCGATAAATATTTTAAGGCATTTTTGAAAATTTCTTTCGACCCAAAAGTAAGTGAGTATAATATAGGCGTCTCAAGGGAGTTGTATAAGAGATGATTTCTTTCGAATAGCCAAGTAGGGAGGAAATTGCTAATTTAGTGACAGAAATACTCACGGCTATAAGGACTCAGCTTGTAGCTCGGAGCTATCACTGACCCGTTATCTCCTTACCAGGGTGTGCAAGGCCTTACAAGCAATTTCTCACTTACGAATAATTAGTTAGATATATAAAAGCACATTGTGACAAATGATCCCCAATGAAGATAACTATAGTGAAATTGACCTTTAATATAAGCAAAATCGTTTTCTTTGATAATCTGTGGTTAACCTTATTACCGCATGACGGTTCAGCTACAGGTGTGAGCGGCATGGGGCATGTATATAAGGGGTGGGGGGGCTGCAGCCCCCCCCCCCCCGAAATTTTGATTTGATCGGTAAAAATTTCATAAAAACCTTAAAAATAAATTAAATAAGATCATTTAGTTCATAAAACATATTCTATTTTGGGTGTAATAGCGTTTAAGTTGGCTAAAACTCTTAAAACTCTCAAGATCTAAATTGTTAGTATTCCATACACCGGAAATGGTCTCAGCCCCACCCCGAAATTTTCCCAGCCCCCTCCGAAATTATTTTCTCTATACGCCCATGGTGAGAGAATGGGCTGGATCTGATTACACCGTATCACTGACAACATCGCGGTGCTCCCGGTCTCGGCTGCTCTCGCCGTTACTTCTGCTCCATTTTCCTGTCTTACAGTTGTTTAAAAATAAATTTTCCATCCTACTTTTTGATGGGGACTTTGTTCAAGCACGTGGAGATTTTTTTTTTTGTATTGAATGCATTTTTAAACCATTTTTTCCAAAATCTGGTGGCCTGGTGGCCGTGAGTATTAAGGCGTGAGCACTTAACACTCCGTGCCAAGGGTCGTGGGTTCGATTCCTACTATGGGGTGACGGCTTTTATTTAGAAAAAAGAAAAGGCATCAGCCCTCTCCTGGCTAGAAAAGGGTGGTAACCTATAGATAACCTGTCCTAAAAGTCTTAGTTAATAATAATGAACTTTAAAATTTAAATAATACATAATAATAAATTTATTCGGCATCACAATTATTGATTACGCGTTGATAAAAAAAAATTAAGTTTTCGGCAACAGGTGAAATGTCGACCAATGCATGTTTATTGCATTTTCTCCGTAGTTGCTTTCGTTCTTCAGTCTGAGAAGTACTTAGGTGTGCAGAAGTATAGTTAATACAGAAATCTCAATGACAGCAACCGAACGTTAGGTTAGTTTAAATCTAAAAAATATAAGCCGATGAGTACACACACATATATATATATATATATATATATATATATATATATATATATATATATATATATATATACATATTATTGATGTATTATAGCTCAATGCATTTGACTATGAAGACGTTTTGCAAGATCGGAATCAACTTATACGTAAAACAATTATGAAAATTACGTATAATCTTTGCCTTAATTCACCAACAAAGTGCTATATTACTTCTCCTTAATTTTGGTCTCATGTGTTCGTGAGGGAAAACCAGTGGGTTCACATCAAGGAACAAGAACGTCGTGTTTTCGCTGATCGTGTGTCCCCATGTTTAACGCGTGATGAACCATGAACTTTAGCTTATGACTCACGAAGACGGGATGTGCGAGGTCTCGCACGAACTCAAGCTCCATGACAAACGGATGTTATTCTTTGATTATAGGAACAGTAAAATTGTCCTTATTTTATAGTTAAATTTCAACACAGTTTTTTAGGTCGGGGTATCTTCAGGTAACCTCCCTTTCGTAGCCATCATAGGGATCATGAATACTATTTTTCGGAAGAAAAGTCTCCGCATCTAATAGAAATCGAATCCTTAGGCACAGAGCCTTATCCAGTCACGACCATCGGTCCTCCAATTGTCCCGAATTGTAAATGGTCTTTTACAGCTTATGAACTTCTGAGGTACCTATTAAAGCCGGGCTATATTCAGGTTGCCACCCTTTGTAAACATCAAATGCGCACGGTTTTCCCTGGTGGTCAGCCATCCAAATACTGGCCAGGCCCAACGTTCCTTAACTTGGCTGGTGCACGAGATTGATGTATTCAACGTGGGTATGCCCCGTTGGATATTGTCCCCATTAAAATTGTCCTTTCATAGAAATACTTAGGAAGCCAGTGATGAGGAGCATTAATAAATAAAATAACTACGTAAATAAACTGCCATCGATTTTTTGATTGCCTACAAAATTAGGGGACTTTTCAAGAAGCAAGTGGAAACTGTGTAAAATAATTTTCGTGTTCAATGAGTTCTGAAACGCGAAATTTTCCAATCGGTATTTCTGGATTGGTCATCTGGTCGAAATCTTAAGCGGGCTTTTCTTCTTATGAAGGGAGGCAGGAAACGGGATAAAAAGTAACTTTGCTGTATAATATTTCATTCTTTTAATTTAACATTATGCTTTGTCTTAAAATAAAACAGAGCTACAGAAAGAACATGTTTAGCTCAGATATTCACTATTCTAAGAAAAACACGCAGGCAATCTTCTTATCAGCAGGAATTCTACTAGCTTTTCCTTTCCAAATTACTCCATTCCGTAACAACTACGTTGATAATCGCAGACACAAGTAATCGAGCCGTTGTAATCATGCTTTCAAAATGTCCGAGCGAGTCCTATCTTAAAGAAAGAATTTTTCTCTAGGTTTGGAATTTCTTGTCAGACACATTCATTCAGAATAAATCTATGACGAATACTAATCGAACTGTTTTGCATAATAAGCGCCGATTGTTGAATCATTAACATCTTAATATTTAATCTCAGCTCAGATATAGAACAGCTTAAAGTAATGGGATTTTCCTAAAGAAAGGATAGATAATAATTATTATCTACCCCTGTACTTTTGTTTTAATTATAATTAAAAGAAAAGTACATATAGCAGGATCTGTGTGATCTTAGTGCGTTTTAATTAAATGTTTAAATCAGGTGTCTGGTGTGTTGTATTTGATATGTGATATTTATTTATTAAGAGTATCGCAACTTTTGGCGTCTTGCTCTTTAACAGTACATCAAGATATTACAAAATACTTTTTGCAGATTGTGTATCTAGGCGCACGGTAGTGCGCCAGGCCTAAGCATACTGTGTGTATATTACAGGCGGTCTTAGAGCCGATTTTTACCCTCTCATAACTTTCAACCAGGTAAAGATAAGGTTATGAAATTTTACACAGGTATTATACTACTAGATGTGAATAAAACTGGAAATTTTCATAATTCTACATCGAATAGTTTCTGAGATATAAGCCATCGAAAATCGGGATTTATAGGACTCACTAGTGAGTCCTATGAATGAGTGAGTGAGTGAGCTCACTCACTCATCAAAATTATTAGGCACTTCCCATGATGCTAGAGACTTGAAATTTTGCATGAAGATAGATATGAAGACGTTATTAAAGGAAAAAATCGAAAAATCGCGAAAAGTTGTGTTTTACTCCGCTTCCGGGGCGGGGGCGTTCCAGTTTTGTACTTCCTTCGGAAACCCATCATCCCGTCCGAAACCCGTGATGTGGGGTATCAAATGAATTGTCTCGGTATGAAGAACCTATATTTGATGTTTTAAGAAACAATTAGGCGCATATAGTCTCAGTAAAAATCTTAAACCAGCTGTCTGCCTGTATGTTTGTTCCTCTTACAAATCCGTACCGTTTGACCGATTTTGACCAAACTTGGGACACAGATGGGTCTTGATACGGGGAGAATCATAGGCTAGGTTAACTTGTCTATCAGCTGTCTGTCTGTCTGTTTGTTCCTTATACAAATACACACCGTTTGACGGATTATGACAAAATTTGACACACATGTCGGTCTTTATCCAGGTAGTGTCATAGGCTAGTCAAAATCGTCTATCAGCTGTCTGTCTGCATGTTTGTTCCTTACAAAAATTCACACCATTTGACCGATTTTGACGAAACTTGGCACACAGGTAAGCCTTGGTCCGGGGAATGCACTAGGCTGGTAAAAAGATCTTTCCGCTGTCTGTCTGTATGTTTGTTCCTTATACAAATTCACACCGTTTGGCCTATTTTGACCAAACTTGGCACGCAGGTAGGTAGGTCTTGATACGGGAGTGTCATATTACCTATGACGTTTTTACTTTTTGTTCCATCGAAATGCCATCATTTCTTCTGAAACCCATCATGTGGGGTATCAAATGAATCGTCTTGGTAAGGAGAACCTATATTTGATGTTTGAAAAAACATTTCGACGCATCTTAACAAAAAAAGTTGTGACTTCTTTCTTAAATGTAGTAAATAAAGTCGTAGGGGTTCACTGCATAATATACTTCAAAGCAGATACTAAGTTTTTCAAAGTCGAGCCATCTAAATTACAAAGTTTAGGATCACAAACCCAAAATGTTTCGTCTTTGTTCTTATATTTTTCTGGAAGGCCTTCTGCACTTTCCCTATTGTGATTTTTATCCTCGGGATAAGATTCCTGTGTTTTACAGTGTAATAGTGTAGTTAAGAGAGCAATCAATTTGTCCTCTAGAGTAATGTCATCTGGAAGAGCTTCTCTAAAGATAATTTCGGCACAAAAAAAAAACATTGCCAAGTTTAAGAATATACCTGGTTGAGGAAAGTGATATTTTAGTAACTGGATATAAGAATTTTTATTGTTGTTTTTAAAGGTCAGTTGAAGTGTCTTTACTGTTCTTAAGTAACTATGAGGTCTTCCAAGTAATGAACTTGGACATTTCTTTCTTGTATCATCTCTTGTATTGGCAAATATTTTTGGTTGAATTAATACACCAACTCATACTACTTTTTTGGAGTGTAGTAGAATGGCAAGGCGTTTTTGGGGGTTTTAAGAGGGGATATTTTTGAGGAAGGGAGTGTTTCTTTGTGGGGGCAGGAACTTGGCCTCTATTTCACATTTATGTTTTTTTGGGGATATAACAAGTCAGTACATTTTATAGTATAGCTAGTACATTAGTGAGCTAATTAATAATGACAATAACATTTTTGATATAATATATTTCACAATAACAATACGGTAATATAATAGATATTAAATAGAGTGTGAACAAAAAAATAAAAAAAAAAAATAATAAAATAAAATAAAAAATTTAAAAAAAAATAAAAAAAGGGGGTAGAAGAGGTAAGATTATTTTGGAGATAGGGCTTAATTTTTAAATGTAGGTTAATTAACTTAATTCGCTTCCCGTTCGGGCTGTCTCCCAGGGAAGTGTAGACTCCTCAGAGGAGGAAGGCTATTACAAGCAAAATTTGCCAATCAGTAATTTAAAAAAAAAAAATAATAATAATAATTGTTTAAAAATGTAAATAATTTTCTAAAGGCTATTTCGTTCATTATTTTAAATTAACTTTAGGAGGTAAATTGGAGATAGGGATCGATTTTTGAATATAGGTTAATTATCTTTAAGTGAGTTAGTATGGTGTTAATATGTGGACTATTTTCGGCTTGTAAGTCGTGAGGAATTGTTAGGTTGTCTCGTAATCTGCAGTCAGTAAGTGTGTGTTTAACTGTTAATGTCTCGTTACAACATGCGCATACAGGTCTGTCTTGTCGTTCCATTAGATAGGAGTGCGTTAGTAAACTGTGTCCTAAGCGAAGTCTCGTAATAATAACTTGGTCGCGTCTTGTTAGGCTTTCTCTTGACCAGGGTCTTATTGTATTTTTTATTTCCCGTAGTTTGCTTTGGGAATTAGTCCATTCTGTCTGCCAGTCGTTTACTGTCTTATTTTCAGCTAGTTTGCATAGGTCAGTTGCTGTCATTTTGTTCAGGTCAGGTGTAGGTCTTTGAGTTGCAGTTTTCGCTAGTAAGTCTACTGTAGTGCTCTGTAAAATCCCTTCATGTCCAGGTAACCAAAACATAGTGATATGTCTGTTCTTTGTTTGTAGTCGGAAAAATTGTGTAAAAATCTCTATGACAATAGGGTGTGTGCTGTAAATGTTTGTCATTGAGTGTAAGGAACTTAATGAGTCAGTGCATATTGTTGTGTCGTCCGTGTCTGTATCTTCAATGTTTTTGAGTGCTAAAAGGATTGCGTGTAGTTCTGCTGTGTATACAGTAGTGTGTTGTAGAAAGCCTAGATTGGATGCACTAATGGGGTGTTCTTACCGTTATTATTGCTGGGTAATTTTGTAGCAAATGTGTCAGTCTTTCGAGTGGACACTCTCCAATAACTACATTTTCTCTGCCATTTTCGTGATATTCATGAAACCAAGCGAAATTGCTCAAGTTTTTTTTACAATTTTTTTTTTAAACCTCCTTATTTTTAAATGTATCCAAAGTGTTCTATCTTTGGATTGAAGGGACGTCAAGATACACCGAAGCATCGAAATCTATCTCCTCCTTTGCTCTCGCAACTGGTTAATAATACCAATAATAAGTGTACCTGGAAGCTTATTAACGATTTTCTTCTTCCGCCTTATTTTGTGCACAATAATATAAATATTAATTTGTCAAATACCTGCAACTGAAAATTTGTTTAAATGCCCATTTGCTTAAGGAATATTCGGCATGGGCGTATATAGAAAATAATTTCGGGGGGGGGTTGGAGACCATTTCCGGGGTATGGAATAGTAAAATTTTAGAACTTGGAATAGTTTTAACCAACTAAAACGCTATTACACCCAAAACAAAATATTTTTTATTTATAAAGTAAGTGGTCTTATTTAATTTATTTTTAAGGGTTTATGAAACATTTTTACCGATCAATTCAAAATTTCGGGGGGGGGACTGCAGCCCCCTTATATACGCCCATGATATTCAGAATTTTGTGGTCTTGATCTGAACACACACTTTTGGTAATAGGTAGAACTTTTATGTTTACTATTTGAAATTTAATATCCTAACAAGTAAGATCCATTATATTTTACTGATTGACAGATTGGAAATGGCTTATAGCCGAAACGTTTCTGTAACAAAAGTTTAAATGACCTAGTGTGTGACATGCCGCACCTTATGTAATTTGAAAATAAAATATATGAGGACTGAATAAAGCTGTTACCAACAACCTACAACATCTTAGTCTACAACTTAGGATCTACACAATTATTGGGCCAAAGGTTCTGAAACATTGTGAATGTTTATTCCTTTTTAATGAAAACCAGATTTATGAAAGGCTTATTTTTGAATGTCCAGAAGACATTTATTGAAGCAAACGTTTAAGGATAAGGCAAATAATCATCTATCACAGAATCCAGGGATTATTTTTCTTGTTGTGAGAGGATATCATGACCAGATTTCAGGACTCAAGCAAGTTGTAATGAAAGGCCTGTTAAGTCCTAGACTTGATAGCTTAATGAATCGTCTTAATGACTTCCTCGTCAAGGTAGGAAGTCAATGACAAGGAAGTTGTACTCGTAACCAGTTCAATGCAAGAGCATATCCTCGGCGTTAAAAGGAAGTAATGTCCCCTTAATAAGGTCAGTACGAACTGAATGTTTAAAACAGCCTTCAAAGACTCCCAGAAGTCTTAACACTCAGATTGTAATTCATTGCAGAAGCTCGTTGGCTGGTGTATAGTCAGAGTTCGGTCTTGACATCTTAATAAAACTAATTTTTTGAAAAGAAAATGAGTTTTAATTTGGCCGACGATTTGGCATGAAATACAAGCCTTCATCAGGGCTGTCTGTAAAAGGAGCAGGAAAGGATTTATATAAAAATGAAAGGAAAGTAAAAACATTGTAAATATTCGAGAATGAATGATACATATTTACTTTATATCTAATCCTATGTTACCCATATTTTAAGTTTTAAATCTCTATTGAACTATGTTTTAATTTAAGCTCTTGCCATAGAAACATTTATAATATGCCTTATTCATTCTCGTCTATGAATAATGTTTGTCCTTTTATTTTATCTGTCTATAAATTAGTATTAACTCTCCCCTCCTTGTTTTACATCCCAAATGAATGCTTGAATTTCAAGCCAAAACGTCGGACCAATAAAACGCATCTCCTTATAAAAATGTAGTTTTATTAAGATACCAAGACCTAACTATGACTATATCTACCTTCGCTTTCTCATATTTTAAAGCTTGATATATATTTATTTACTGTGGCATATGCCAGTGATAAACAGAAACACTTATGGATATACATCCATATGTGTTTCTCTTTATTCAGAAAACAAAATCATCAATAACAATAATGAAGAGGCAGAAACTCAAGCCTTAAAAACCAAATCCAAAGCAACACATTTTCAGTGTTCAACTAGTAACACTCACAGCAGACGCCACTTCAGGTGCTACAGAACCGCCAAATCTATTTACTTTGAAGAGCTAACTTATCATTATTTTCAGCTATGACTTAGTCAATGTAGCAGAAGATTCCTTATAACAGGTAGCCTGTAAGCGTAGGGCAGTTTTAGGTCCTGAGATTCCTTATAACAGGTAGCCTGTAAGCATAGGGCAGTTTTAGGTCCTGAGATTCCTTATAACAGGAAGCCTGTAAGCATAGGGCAGTTTTAGGTCCTGAGATTCCTTATCACAGGAAGCCTGTAAGCATAGGGCAGTTTTAGGTCCTGAGATTCCTTATAACAGGTAGCCTATAAGCATAGGGCAGTTTTAGGTCCTGAGATGGCATACTAGGCCAATAAAGCCTGAGTTATTTTATTTTTATTTATTCGCCTTCTTCTTCCTTACTTAATTATTAGCATATATATATTTTTTTATAAATATTTGAAGTAATTGGTATTTTCAGGATCTCTATGTTCCGAAACGTGAACATTGCTAGTAGGCACTTCCGAATTGCTTTATAGGATCGACATGAAACAGGAGTTTCCTCCCCATTGAAGGACAGGGGCTGATACACTCTTATAAAGCCATTTAGCTCATAATCTAACACAAAACAAATCGAAACAAAACGATAAATTGTTGGAGGGACCTTCAGCAAGCCTATGTGTTGTACTGCAATCACGCTTTGCTCTAACGAAACCTTTTCAAAACGACCATTACTTTTGTCCCCTTCGCTGCACACCTACTGATCTGTGACAATATATTAGGCAATATATACAGGTTGCTTTCAAGGTTTTCACGAAGAAACATTTCAAGCACAAATGATTTCCTACTATCTCTCATATAGAAACAGTTAATGGTCGAAATTCTTGTTGTAAGAATCCTCAAATAAAATATAGTGTTTTTTTTGTTGTTTTTTTTTTAATAGCAACGGTCTTTATGGGGTGCTGAATCCGAGTTTGCACCCTGATCCGAGTGTGGCTTTTAGGCGACCTCAAATATTTCGTACGTTTTTTCAGTACTTATATCTCAAAAACTATGTAAAAAAAAAATGATAAACAGTTCTACAAAATACACTATTAAACTTTGAGGTTTCGACCATTAGAATGGGTGCTACAGCATTTTGAAAAAACGTCATTTTTTCTCTCTCCGGAGAAAAACTTGAAAATAATAATAAGTTCGGTTGCGCCTACATTACAACTTTTTGAGCTGAAAACTCATAATTCATCTAATGGCTTCCACACCTAGGTCACTTGTAATGAATTACCAATTATTAGCGAGAGACCACTCTGAATTGAGCCACTGTACTAACCACTGTAGTCTTGCCAGCGCAATAGGGGAAGTAAGGCTCAAGAAGTAAACTGTGATTTGAACAAACATGTAATGATATTGTTTCTTGAAATTATGCTGTAAATACTAAACATTTAACTACAAATTTAACAAAACTCTAACTGCATACTCAACTAAAATTTAACTATTTTAAGTAAAAATTTAACTAAAACCTCGAACAAACATTATTATACTGGATACTATAGTAGGGGAAAACCACGGAAGACCAAGTAAGCTGTGAAAAAAAGAGAGGGACAAGTTCTATATGAGACAACCACACAGACTATAGAGTCATAACTTGAGATATATGGTGGATATGAAAATGGTGCAATGATACTTTATAAATCTGTACAATTGTCTGGTTTGAACTTTTGCCTAAAACCTCTGCGACCGAAGCAAGAAATGATTCGTTGACATGTTTCAAGGCGGCTAAAATTATCGATTTGATGACCACCGTGCGGAGGGTTATTATTAGCTTCTCGAATCCATAATTATTAGGTTATTTAATAATTACCATTGCTAATGGCCAAGAAGTTGTTGTGCAGTAAAAACATAGATAAAAATATTAGTTTTTTCCCCGAATTACACGATACAATAGGGTGTAAAGCCCAGAGATGTTTGGCACTAATGTCTCATAACAGAAACAAAACGAGAAATGTCCTCATTCCTCAGAAAGGTGGTAGTGTACGCTGCGTGATACTTTGCTTGAAATAACATATATAAATGCATAACAAGCATGTCTGTTTTTAGTATTTTACGTTTCTAATGAACACCTGACTCCATTTTTAATTTTAATTTAATTTTTTTTTCAGAGTGAATAAAAACCAAATCTTTAATGTGTCCTCATGCCAATCCAAGGGCGTCCAAGAGGTCTGATGATCGAGCCGGTCCAAATACCGGCCACGATCTATCCAATGCCATGGATGGTTACTCTCCAACCAATTTCATGCAGTCCTCGCGTAGTGGGCTGGAAACCTGTCGATTTGGTCTACAGGGAGCCCAATATCAAGGAAGCCCCTCATCCATCCCATCAGATGGGCCTGGGAATAGATTACAGCAGAAAAATGCACAAACTCCAACCAGTTTTTCTCGGAAACAAAGCAAAACCGAGAAAAATGCCAAAGGACTTTTTTCTTTCATTTTTCATCCTGCATCGATTCCCGAAGTTTTGCCGTTTAGGTATTTTGGGGACACCCTGTATATATCAAGTTTCGTGGCGAAAACCATAACAGAAATACACAAACAAACGCACACAAATAAATAAATAAATATATAAATATATATATATATATATATATATATATATATATATATAAATCAGTCCCGTAACAGGCCACGAGGGCCCTGAGGGGCAGATACTATATAGATGTATCTGATTCATGACCATACGGCACACTAGGGAGATAGTATGATCAGTACTATGCTCCGGCCGCCTGATTTTGGCCGCTTCGACTGCTAGAGTCATTACCACCCAAGGTACCCATTATTAAATTAATTAAAGGCTGGGTCGGCCTAGAGACGGTCAGGGAGGCCGAATTCTACCCATGAACGAAGACACTAGAAGAAAAAATCTTTAGCGCTTGCTCGGGTTTGAACTCAGGCCTCCCGCTTGTTAGTCCAGTGCTCTACCTCTGAGCTACCCTTGCCCCCTATAAATATATACATATGTGTATATATACATATATATATATATATATATATATGTATATATACATATATATATATATATATATATATATATGTATATACATATATATACACACACACACACACACACACATATACATTTTAAAAATTATTTCATAATTGCAATATGAATATCCTTCGAAAAGTTCTAAAAACCAAAAGGCGTCTTGTTGACTTTCTACCAGAACAGAATTTTTAGAGGCACGGTTTAAACAGCCAAACTGTCTTTCAGCATAGAAATCACTGTTCTGTCACATTAATATTAAAAAACAAAACATGGCCGGTAAAAGCCTGAAGTGATATTATGCTATCATCTGCCTATAAAATTGGCGTGAAATCATGTTTCACCAAAATATCCAAATAATTCACGCAAAACTTACCAAGAAGTGATAAATTACAACCCAGTCATAAACGTCGTTTACCTGAAAAAGAAAAAAAAATACTTATTTTAAGAGTATATTAAAAGACAAAAATCACATATTATTCTACAGATAAAAACTTACATTTCATTTAAATTGTAAAAAAAAATGTTTTGCTCAGATGATGAGTAATTAAGAAGGAGAGTAATCAGTTTAAACAGATTCACCAGAAATATATTTTTTTTTTTTTTTAAATAAGAAAAATAATATCAGTTACATATCATAAGATGTGTTGGGACAGTGAATAATATCAGTTACATATCATAAGATGTGTTGGGACAGTGAAACATCCTGTTTTTTAATTACAATTTTTTTTAGGAACTAATCATTTGTTTGAAAATTCAGAATAAAGAGAATTCACTCTGAACTTTCGGTCTGCATGCTCCACTTCCTAGGGATACGGAAAATAAGAAGACTTGAGAATGAAACATACAGAATTTTCATTTCAGAATCCGATTTCCACGGCTACAAAGAAACGTTAACCAGGGCCATTTTATGCATCTAGTACTTATGCTCGATTATATATATATATATATATATATATATATATATATATATATATATAAATCAGTAGGGCATAGGGAGACTATGCTCCGGCCGCCTGATTTTCCCCTTTGCTGCTTCGACTTTTAGGATCATTAGCACAAAGGTACCCATTAATTTACGGCGCATCTACATCTAGGTCATTAGCGCCGACATCCAGGGTGCAGCGAGGAATTTTACCAGCGAGCCGTGGGATGATAAAATTCCTGCCGGAGGTTGGGAATCGAACCCACCATCTCCCGCGGTACCCATTAATAAATTAACTAAAGGCTGGGTTGGCCTTGGGACGGTCTGGGAGGCCGAATTCAACCCACGAACGAAGACATGATATAAGTCTATAATGCTTTCTCGGGATTTGAACTCCGGTCCTCCAGCATAAGAGCCCAGTGCTCTACCACTGACCTAAACTCGCCCCTAAGCTCGATGAAGATTAGAAGAAAACTTTCAAAATTTCTGTTATGATTCCAAACTCAACTGCTACCTTCCTCCTGAGTTCTAAAAACGCACATTAACTGATATAATAAGAACGACGCCGTTTCATACCGTTGATAATGTTTAGAAACAGAGCGGCCTTCATATGAGAGCTATATTTAATATCAGAAATACAATTTTATTTTCAGCAAACAGGTTCCAAAAAAAATGCGTATTTTTAACTGAATGTAAACATGAGGGATGATGAAATAAGCATGAGGGAAATGCTGGTGAAATGCCATAGCTATACATAATACCATCCCTCGGTAATGTTTTCTGGGTTTAAATAATACATTTTAAAGGCTACGGACTCAGCTGATTCCATATTGCATAAAAATACTATTATTACATGACAGCTGATTGCATTATCTCAAAAAACATACTGCATACTGTTATGTGCATAGTTCAGAATTTTGAACCCTCCGAGAATTCAGGGGCGTGGGAGAAGTTTATAGGCTCATGGACAAAAACAATATACATATATTGACTTCTTAAGTTTTCTTCGCTGCGAAGTGTTTTGATATGGATAAGTCTTACGGCTAAGGATCTACAAAATCTTCGCGAATCCACAAAATAATTCAAATAGCAACAATATTCAAACATAGTACAAAGTAAACTCCCCTTACGAACCACCGATTTAGTTAACTTTTACAATACTTCTTTCTCGTCCGATACCCATGACGTATACAGCGTTTCTTTACAATACAGCGTAAATTACGGCGTGTAATTTGGGTCCGGAGTAACCCCCCCCCCTCTAATGAACCGATTTAGTTTATTTTTACAACACATTTGTTTTATTAAAATGACCACAATGAACACCACGTTTCGTTGAAATATAACAACGAGCCTTAAAACGAGCCTATAACACGGTGGGTGTGTGTGTGTGTGTGTGTGTGTGTGTGTGTATGCGTGTGTGTGTGTTTGTGTGTATTTAAACGGGGGTCATTTTCGGTGTTTCTAGGAAGGATCGATAATGATTTGAATAAATTTTTCAAAAATTCCATTATGAGAGCAAACTCAATAGCTACTTTCCTTCGGAGGAAAGAGCTAAAATGATGAGATGCAAATAGCCGTCGAGGTGATATTAAGTCAGTTTTCAGTTAACTATGAGTTTTGAAAGTTCGCCTTTTCTTTTCAGTACTTCCGGCCTGCGTCATAGCATCACGGCACCGTGAGAAGTTTTCCGCCCACGTGGGAAGGGAGGAATCGCGCTAAAAATAATCAAAGAACACATTCATGAATGATTACTAATAGAAGGGAGTACGCTGATGAAGACAGGTGCAAGTTGGAACTTGTCCAGGACTACGTGTTTAAACCCTCGCACGAGTCCAATGGCTCGTCCAATGAAGTTCTCAGAACAAGACAGGCATGTTTTTCAAACGTCTAGAATTATAGTAATTGATGAGAGATATTACTACGTCTTATGTATACTACACGAAAGGCACGTATGGAGGGTTCAGAGCACAACTAGACCAAGTCCACTTTATACAGTTTTCAGAAAATGAGTATTGTCCGTTTTAATTGGGGAGACGTTGTATAAATCCTATTGACCAGTATTAGTCTTAAGAAGATTTGATCTTAAACACTGATATTATCTATGTATAGCCTTGTTCATAAAATAGTTATAACTTGAACTTGGCTAATTGTTCTCCAAAACATAACTTCACACGATTCCTCAATAACCCTAAGACATCTCTACAGTAGCAATTTAAAGAAAACTTACACCCTTAATCTTCGATAAACTTCAGCAGGCTGTGCAAAGGTCTAGACGTGGCCCTTCCTGTAGAAGGTTCTCTAAGAGTAAGGGTGTAAATTTTCTTTTAAGTGCTAGCAAAATAAAGGGTTATTTAAGGGTGGTGTGTAGTTAATGAAATTTGATCTTCTGCCACATAAAAAAATAAACTGAAAAATAGTGCCAACATCTTATATCATAAAAAGGTTTTATAATTGAGACTATATAATTATGTTTATAACCTTACTATATTAGTTTCGTTGTGAAACAGGTAAAAGGTTCATTTAAAACAGTTAAAAATGAAGATTGCCAAACTATCCCACTTGACATCACCAATTCATTAGAATCAGGAGGAAAAAAGCCCCTCGTTCAATGTCAATGTCCTTCGTATCAACAATCATTGGGCACCAAGTCGATCAAATAGATCTCGTGAAAATAAAACATATAACAAAGCTTTACAATTTACTCTCAATATTTAAACTTTCTTCTATTATTTCTATTTACTATTGTTTACTAACTTCTCCTCTTTAAGAGAAAGTGAAATAAAAGAAGAACTGAAAAATTGGCAGTCAATTTAATTCATTAATATAAACTGGGTGATTATATATCTAATCACAAAAAAAAGTATTATGTCCTTCTTTATTCGCCGAAGAGTGCATTTCAATTCATGTTAAAATGAGGTGGATTTGGTATTCCATATCTTATTTCAACATATCCTTAAACCAAAGAGAAATTAAAAAAAAAACTCTTATCCACACTCGCAGATAAAATACCCAGAAAAAATTCTGACAATGCCCATCTCATATGTAAACAAATAATTTATTTGTACACCACTCTTACTACCGTTGAATTAATATAATTAATTCCAAAGGTCAAGCTAAGTGTGTATAATTATAGAGTTCAATGATATTTACTCTCTTCATAATGGTCAGAATATTATGAATGCGAGATATTAGGTTCAATCATTTTAACGAACGTCTCGTTCGGAAAATAAAATTCTATGAAGGCTCACATTGTTTTTTTATTTTCATCAATTGGTGCAATAGAACAGCACAGGTTTAAATATCACAAGCGTTTGATTTAATGATTTAGACGTTTGATAAACAGCTCATTTTGAGGGATTTTCAGGTTAGAACATTATCATGGATTTAAAAATTATTCTTATCTCCTGATACAGTAAGGAAGCAGCTCTGGTCACTTCAAAAGTGGAATCACAGCAACTAAACCGCTGTGTGAGGTCCACTATTGATTCTGCATCTCCGTACAGCCAAGCCCTGCTCTTAAAAACTGATAAATACAATGCCGTAATGGGCCTCGCACATAAATATGTTGGAGAAAATTAGATACCGTTCTATAATGCAATAAAATGTGTAGCTTCTTCAGCTACACTGACAATGATGATTTGACGTAAACAGAGCCAGAAGAGGATGGAATTTTGCATTAATTAATCATTTTTTTGTATTTTACATTCTTTGTTTGTATTTTCATAAGAGCATCTTAAATTAAAAATGCGAATAAAAGAAAATTTTGTTCATTTTAGTTAAAAAATACGTACTTTTTTATTTATTTTTTTAGAACGTGACACAACAAGGAGGCAGCTCCAAATCATTACCCCCAGACACCACGACTATAAAAAATGTAAGATATCCTTATGGACTTACTTTCATAAGTAGGTGGCTAAATTATGATGTAAAAGAGAAAATGGAACAGAATAACAAGAAACTCCATATTAAAACGTTTTTTGCCAAAAATGTGAGACAAGGAGCTGTCTCCTTAATGCTGCACGTCCTTCAATTGTATTCAAAAACATTCCTGCAAGGACAAATAAATTCGAAGTAAATATTGTAAACATTAACAAAAAAAAAATGTGGGCATCCACACAAAATGAAATAAATAAATGACATGGAAATCAATAAATTCAAAAGTATTCACCTTATAATTACTAATTATTATTAATAACTAGCTGAATACCCGTGCTTCGTCGTCGTGGCAGATAAGTAGTTATTTTATTGCATTAAATAATGTATATTAAAAAGTAACGCTACTCTTTAATTTTGTGTAGTTTATTATAGCACGGTTCCCGTCATACTATTTGTAATTCATCAATTGATAAGTAATCAAAGTATAATGTTTCTTGACACAGGGGCGCTCCGGACCAGTATCAACAAAGAGATAACCTAGAGATACCTCGTTATCTATAGGTTACCAGCAATAGTTTAACCCGTACCGGTAGAAGTTCGTTGTCAATAATAAATGTACGCTAAACTTTAAAAATTTATGTTTCCAAGATGTCAATTGGAAACACACACAGGTGAGGAGGCTATGCAAGGGTTCTGGATATTATTACCTCGGATGGACCATCACCAGGTATAGCGTACACTCAATGAGCGAAAAAATCTCAATCCATTTTTAGTAAATCAAGGTCTGCCATTATAGTTGAAATTATAGAAAAGGCATCACCCCTATCCTGGCTAGAAAAGGGTGGTAACCTATAGATAACCCGTCCTAAAATTCGTAGTTAATAATAAATGGACGTTAAAATTTAAATAAAAATATAGTTGAAATTAACCGCAATTCAAAATAATACTATGAAATAGATTCGGTAAAATAACAGCTGTTCTGTTATCGTCCTAGCAGCGCACGCTGCCTAGGCTTGCCTGCACTAACCAACTAAAACTTTAAACCCCTCTAAAAATACTTAAAAAATCGAATATCAAAATATCCTTTCTTAGCGAGTGTCTAGGTTCTATAGGGAGTGTCCATGCAAAATTTCAAGTTTTTCTGTCAAGTGGGCTGGGCGATGATAGGTCAGCGAGGCAGTCAGTGAGTGAGTGGTATTTGACAAATATATAGTAGATTCCTGCTCAATAAAAGATGGGAGACCTGATGGCCGTGAGGGTTAAGGCATGAGCACTTAACACTCCGTGCCAAAGGTCGTGGGTTCGATTCCCACTAGGGGTGGTGGCTTTTCTTTCGAAAAGAAGAAAAGGCATCACCCCTATCCTGGCTAGAAAAGGGTGGTAACCTATAGATAACCCGTCCTAAAATTCGTAGTTAATAATAAATGGAAGTTAAAATTGAAATAAATCAATAAAAGATGTACGCTCGGATGAACTCCAAAATGTCATTTCCTTTCACTCCTAAATAGGAGATTCTTCTATATCCAATTCTACACCATCCAATTTTTTTTCTAATTATTCTATATTATCCAATTTAGGATTAGCAGAATAGGAGAAAAGGTCGAGGGGCACCTCTTATTACGTAACCTGGTATTATCCAAAACCTTGTTAAAACGTCTTTCCCAAAAGGAAAAAAAATAGATATACCACAGGAGATGGGTAAAGTAAGCAATTTCCTAAGTGACAAGTTAATGAGGATCACCTGTCAGAAAAAAAAAAAAAAAAATTATTTAAGGCTCGGGCGCACAGAACGCGATCTGGCGGTGGTATTCTCCCTACTCTTCTCCCCTTGTATTGATATCATGTACCCAACATCTTCTTTTCCTTCTATTTCGCAACGATAGTAAAAGAAGCAATTCTACCTCATCCGAGCTACTTATTTCCGAATATAATTAGTTTATTGCAACAATAATAATAGCAGAACTAAAAAAACTAGCACGACCTGTTCTCAAGAAAGGAACCAGATTACTGTATTGCTCACAAAGATATACAGCCGCGACGATCGTTGGATCGCTGCCCATCGCGCAGCAATAAGGAGGAAGTTCCTTCTTTCACATTTTTTGGTGAATTAAAGAAAATGTTTTTAAATTTAGTTAAAAACATTCTTACATTCAATAAAGCACATACTGACAGAGTGTAGACTCAGGACAAATTTTATATTACCCAACAATTTCAGCGACTTACTTTCCGATGATAGCCAGTACATTGATGAAATTATTAAATACCTAATGCATACACATTTATTCAACAATATTTAAAAAAGTAAAAATAACAACATTCAGCCAACGGCCATAGCCACGTTGAATGCACCGGTTCCCGTAGATCATCGAAGTTAAGCAACGTCGGGCGTGGCCAGTACCTGAATGGGAGACCGACCACGTGCTGTTGGCATTATAGAAAAGGGCGGCAACCTGTAGACAGACCGGCGTAAATAGCCCTAATGATGATACGCCGTTAAACAGACAAGAAAAATAAAAATAAAAAAGTCCGTCTCGCAGGAACTGCATCATCTTAGCGCGGTTCCGTTCATATCCCTAGTCTAATTTGGAAAGATTAAAATAGAAGCAGTTATTACTTTGGTTCCACCAGTCTTTTTTTTTAAATTAATTATTATAATGGCGTGTCAACCCTTAACGTCACTAACGCCATTCCTGTGTGTAGTAAAGTCTTGAAAGGTCATGATATACGATCATCAAATGGTTTCAAATCTGAGACTTACCTGGAAGGGTCGGCTAACTACTGGAAGGGTCCCGCTAGTTACAAGGTCTTGGAATCTCGGAAATCTATATTTCTAACAATAAATTGTTTTTGTTATTTTACTTAACCAGTTTTATTGTCAAATACATTATCCAACTACATATAAGCAATTAAAAAATAACAAGGAATAAAACAGACAAATAGAACCGTTCGAATAAACGAAATCAATTAATTTAAAGTTTTAAGCACTTATTTCTCCGATTGACATCGCCTAATTAAAATTTTTTTCGAAACCTTTTTTGTAGAGCATTTAGTAAGCTTTTGAATGGTAATCTTCCGCTTCACAAGATTGTCAACGGTTTTCGAGATACTAACGAAAGTATACAAAGTTACCAAAACTTTTTTTGTCTGTTAATAAAATATTTTATTCTAACCCTTCCTTTACTCTAAACGTAACAAAAATTTCAACATATTAGTGTTGATGAAATCCCAACACGCAGAAAATGTTTCAACTGTATCCCATAATTCTAAGTACCAAAATCAAAGACAAACAACCCTCCCTAGGAAGGACGCTAGGCAGTTGAAAAGCTATATCTTGGAAATCCATATCTCTAACATGAAATTGTTTTTCTTATTTTTCTTAATCTGTTTTATTTTCAAATACATTATCCAACTATAAGCAGTTAAAAAATAACAAGGAATAAAAAAAAAGACAAAAAGAACAGTTCCAATAAGTGAAATCAATTACTTTAAAGTTTTAAGCTCTTATTTCTCCGATTGACATCGCCTAATCGAAACTTTCATTAGAACCTTTTTTTTAGAGCATTTAATAAGCTTTCTAATGGTATTCTTCCGTTTACCAAGATTCTCAACCTTTTTCGAGATATTAAGGAAAGTAAACAAAGTTAGTAAAACTTTTTATGTCTGTTAATAAAATATTTTATTCTAACCCTTCCTTAACTCCAAACGTAACCAAAATTTCTACATATTAGTTCTGATGAAAGTAGAACATGCAGAAAATGTTTCAACTGAATCCCATGATTCTAAGTACCCAAAGCAAAAACGGTATTCAAAAACTATTTTTCCCATTTCCTCGAAAACGGTTAAAGCTATCGCTTTGAAAATGGTTTCATTCGTTTTCCTAGCCCAAGAAGCCTATAAAAAGAGTACTTACAAGCTTATGAACTCAAAAACATAAGTGTTACGATTTTTTTTGCGCGAATTTCACCCCAAACGCCATCTTCCAGTGGGCGGATTTTGCTGGTTAACGAACTTGACCTTTCAAATTGGACGACAGATTTTTGTCGGACCATCAAGGAAGCCAGAAATCCGCGAACAGACAAATATATATATATATATATATATATATATATATATATAAATACACATATATATATATATGTATATATGTATATATATATATATATATATATATATATATATATATAAATAAATACATATATATATATATATATATATATATATATATACATACAAATTTTAACCACCGTTATTTTCGGTCTCTAGGGGTCCTGAAACGCGAAATTTTCTAGTCGGCACTTCCGGATTGTTTCATGAGATCAACCTTATAAGCGGGGTTCCTCCCTATGGGGGAGGGAGGAACCGCGCTAATAAAATGGAACA
Organism: Gonocerus acuteangulatus; assembly: GCA_946811695.1. Classification (NCBI taxonomy): domain Eukaryota; kingdom Metazoa; phylum Arthropoda; class Insecta; order Hemiptera; family Coreidae; genus Gonocerus; species Gonocerus acuteangulatus. The sequence goes on along the minus strand of OX328123.1, from coordinate 119,072,096 downwards.
AAATATCATGAAACTATATTTTATTATTATTATTTTATTTATTATATTTTAGTTTTTCATCGTTTGGCGATAAAACCATTTCTTTCTTCTCAAGTCCTTAAAAGTAAAATTCTGTTATGCAACAAAAGCATCCGTCTGTCGATTATTTTGTGTATTGTTGAATGTTATGTATGTTTTTTACAAGTATCCAACAAAAGGAGAGTATCTTTTTGTTGGACTAATCACCACAAAATCAAATTGCTGTTGTTTTTAGCACGGTTCCTCCCTCCCCCATAGGGAGGAACCCCGCTTATAAGGTTGATACAATGAAACAATCTGGAAGTGCCGACTAGAAAATTTCGCGTTTCAGATCCCCTAGAGACCGAAAATAACGGTGTAATTTGTATATATATATATGTATATATATATAAATATATATATATATATATATATATATATATATATATGTATATATATGTATATATATATATATATGTGTGTATAGGTATATATATATATATATATATATATATATATATATATGTATATATATATATATATATATATATATATATATATATATGTATATATATATATATATATATATATATATATATATATATATATATATATATATATATTTGTCTGTCCGCTCTGTAACTCCCAGACGGGACCATTCGATTTTGATGAAATTTGGTACAAAAATCTGTCGTCCAATTTGAAAGGTCAAGTTCGTTAACCAGCAAAATCCGCCCACTGGAAGATGGCGTTTGGGGCGAAATTCGCGCAAAAAAAATCTTAACACTTATGTTTTTGAGTTCATAAGCTTGTAAGTACTCTTTTCCTAGGCTTCTTGGGCTAGGAAAATGAATGAAACCATTTTCAAAGCGATAGCTTTAACCGTTTTCGAGAAAATTGGAAAAATAGTTTTTGAATACCGTTTTTGGTTTGGGTACTTAGCATCACGGGATTAAGTTGAAACATTATCAGCATGTTCTTCCTTCATTAAAATTAATATGTTGAAAGTTTTGTTACGTTTGGAGTTAAGGAAGGGTTAGAATAAAATATTTTATTAACAGCCATGAAAAGTTTTGGGAACTTTGTATACTTTCATTAATATCTCGAACGCGGTTGGGAAATCGTGGTAAGTAGATAGGAACTATTTGAAAGCTTACTAAATTTTCTACAAAAAAGATTCTAAAACTATTTTTGATTAGGTTATGTCAATCGGAGAAATAGGTGCTTAAATCTTCAAATACGTCTGTTTTTTTTCTTATGAACGGGTTTTTGTCGTTCTTTTTGTAATTTTTGTCTCTTTCCCTTGGTTTTTTATTGCTTTTTATTTTTGTAATTTCTTATGTTGGGAAAATGTATTTGTGTGTAAAACAGGATAGGAAAAATGAGACCAATTTTCTGCTGCTAGAAATAATGAAAATTTTGGGAACTTCGTATACTTGCATTAATATCTCGAAAACGGTTGAAAATTTGGGAAGTGAAAGGTTACCATTCGAAAGCTTACTAAATGGTCTACAAAAAAGGTTCTGAGGAAAGTTTTGAATAAGCGATGTCAATCGGAGAAATAAGTGCTTAAACTTTGAATTAATTGATTTCGTTTATTTCATACGGTTCTTTTGGTCTGTTTTTATTCCTATTTTTTCATTGCTTATAGTTGGATAATGTATTTGACAATAAAACAGATTAATTAAAATAAGAAAAACAATTCATTGTTAGAAATATATCAGGCTGTACCGTATGAAATGTCAGTTTTGGATTTGCCGATTTCCTTCAAATGTCTTGAAACTGTCGAGGCTCCTAATCCGAGTTCTTTGGCATATTCCCTATTGTTTGCAATTGCTTATAGTAGTCAAATGTATTTGCCAATAACACAGGATACGTATAATTAGAATATTTTATTTTTGCGGAATCTTGGGATTCTCAGATCCCGTATGAATATCTATTAGGCCCCCTTCGTATATTTTCCTTAATATCTCGAAAAGGGTTAGGAAATCGTGGCAAGTGAAATGTAACAGTTCGAAAGCTTACTAAATTCTCTACAAAAAATGTTTTGAAGAAATGTTTGATAGGGTCGTCACATTAGGAGAAATAAGTGCTTACAACTTATTTAGTTAGTTTCGTTTATTTAAACGGATCTATTTGTGTGTTTCCCGCAGTTTTTTTCACTGCTCTTTATTTTTGTAATTTCTTATAGCAGTCAAATGTAATTGTCAGTAAACAGGATACGTATAATTAGAAGCAATATTTTGTTGGTTAGAATTCGAAGATGCCTTATGATCTAGATTACAGTACTGGTGTTGATTTCGTTCTTTAGAATTGTTCTTGGTATTCCCTATTTTCATCTGTTACCCATAGTTTTTTATTTCTAGTAGTTTTTCTTATTGATTATAGAATATAAATCTATTTGATTATAAAACAGGATACGTAAAATTAGTAAGAAAATTTCGGAGATTTCTGAGCGAAATGCCTTGTAAGATTTTCTACCACTACGAACGGCGTTTTTCCTCTATTTTTATCCACCAGATAGGCTTTATTTGGCATATTATTCTATATATGTTTTATTAAGCAGGGGATTCTGATGAAATGTCGTGTTTTTGCTGTGGATTTTAATTACGATGTATCTAAGATTGGGTAACATTAGCGAGTCTACATAATAAAGAACCGACGACGGAGGTAGACTTCTTGCTATGATTTAGTCTACATATGTATATTAAGTCCTAAATCCAAAAACAAACTTCACAACGGTTAGATACTATGAGCGAATAGAGTCGGTTCAGTGCCCGGACTGATCCCTCCTAGCAGGAAATTTACCTGCTTGGAGTTAATCCTCAAGAGTTGTAAATATACCCCAGGTATCTGCCGACACAAATACAAAGCCTAGCTACGCAGTCCAGGCAACGAATGCTTGAAAGCAGCTATAGGTAGAAATGTTTGGAACACAATTTTTGACTTCGTAACTTTGTTTGGGCTGGATAGGAGGTAAACATATCAAAAGTCCTTACCCTTTACCTTTGAGCCGGGGGGGAGGGGGGGGGGGGGGTTTAGAAGGTCCCATTTTTCGGGTGTTCACTAATATCTCGGAAACCCTGCGTCCTAACGACATGACTATTCTATAACAAATGAAAGCTGATTAAATTTCATACAAGTTCTATTCTATAAAGTTTTTCGAGATATCTTTAGTTTTCGAAATATCCGCTCTTGATAGTCTGTCATTTTGGGGAAAAACACTTTTGCCGCAGATTTTTTCCCCCATTTGACCGTATAACTCTTCAAAGATGTACCAAAATAATAGATAACGGTTATAGGGCTGTAGAGTATTGCATTCCCTCCAATAATATATATTACTTTGCTATTTTATGTATTTTCCTTCAAACGTAAAAATAATTTCAGTGTTCATCGTGAAATCTGAAATCTAGCGACTAACAGCCTAGGAAACTAAGAGTTATAGGTGGAAATGTTTGGAACACAATTTTTAACTTCATAACTTTGTTTCGGCTAGTTATGTTGTCAACATATCAAAAGTCCTCACCCGTTGCCTTTGAGCCGGGTGAGGGGGGGGGGGGTTAGAAGGTCCCGTTTTTCGGGTTTTCACTAATATCTCGGAAATCCTGCGTCCTAGCGACATGACTATTCTATAACAAATGAAAGCTGATTAAATTTCATATAAGTTCTATTCTACAATACAAGTTCTGGAAATAACACAGTTCCATACAGGTTATATACTATATATTCATAAAGATTACTTAGTTGTAACCCGATTCATCAATTAGCAATCAATAGTTTTCAACTCAGGTTATATACTAAATATTGATAAAAAGTATTTAATTAGAACAAAACAAGCTTTCTAAAGACTTGTTTTTGGTCCATTTGTATCTACTCCTTAGACTTAATTAGGTATATTATTCTATATCTTGACTTGTTATTCGTCAAGACTTGTTATTTATCCTTCTGTATCTACTAGATAGGCTTTATTCGGCATATTATTCTATATAGGCTATATTAGATATGGTATTCTACTCAATCTTTCTTGTACTTCTTCTTGATCCTTCTGTATCCACTAGAAAGGCTTTATTAGGCATATTTTGTATTGATTTATAGAGCTTTGCTTCAGAATTAGAGTGTAATTTCCGCTTCTGTGTATAAGTTAACTACTGCCGGTGTCCCTGACGCCTTAACATCACTTTTATTCGAGATGTTCGAGAGGATTTCGACAATTTTCACGATATATATATATATATATATATATATATATATATATATATATATACATATATATATATATATACATATATATATATATATAAAAGTTTATTTCTTTTCTAAGCTTTTCAAATGACACTAGGGATATGAACGGAACCGCGCTAAGATGATGCAGTTCCTGCGAGTCGGACTTTTTATTCTTCTTATCAGAACATAGCCACCTACTTATTAATGTAAGTCCATACCCCTTATCCTAGCGGTTCCTCCTTCCCTCCATAGGGAGGAACCTCGCTTTTAAGGTAAACCTCATGACGCAATCCGGAGGTGCCGACTAGAATATTTTGCGTTTCAGAGCCCCTAGAGACCGAAAATAACGATGGTTCAAATTTGTGTATGTGTGTGTGTGTATGTATATATGTATATATATATATATATATATATATATATATATACATATATACACACAAATCGCGCTCTGGACGCCTGAAAAATGGTCCGATTTTGATGAAATTTGGTACATAAATCTTTCGTCTAATTTGAAAGGTCAAGTTCGTTAACCAGCAGAATCCGCCAGCAGGTAAACCAGCAGGTTCTGAAGAAAGTTTTGATTAAGCGATGTCAATCGGAGAAATAAGAGCATAAAACTTAGAAGTTTGATAAACCATAATTGATTTCGTTTATTTGAAAGGTTCTTTTTGTCTGTTATTATTTCTTGTATTTTTTTTTATTGCTTCTAGTAGGAGAATGTATTTGTCAATAATAATAGTATGGTTAGTACTAATCTCCGGCCACCTGATTTTCCTCTTTTTGGGTACCAAATAATAAATTAATTAAAGGCTGGGTGAGCCTAGGGAAGGTCTGGAACCCCGAATCCAACACACAAACGAAGGCACGAAAACCTTTGCACCTTCGGTGAGCTCGAGACTTGAACCCAGGTCCACCCGCATATTAGTCCGATGCTTTGCCACTGAGCCGACTTCGCCCTTAATAATTCGAAATCAAGCAAATTTCTTTAAAAAATGGTATAAACGCAAATTTTAAGAGGTCACCAAGATAAAACGGTCTTTTTGGAAGTGTTGGTTTCATCACATTGAAAGTGAAACATAAAGAGTTTCTATTATAAACATATATATAACATTATACTTAAACACGCTAAGACGTCATAGTCAGATTTTATACTTTTATTGAGGTGTCTGAAAAATCCCTTTATTTTATAAGACCCATTTCTTATTGTTTTCTTATAAAACACTTATCGCCAAGGTTTACGGAATGAATTTAGTGAGAAAACAAAATGAAAATTACCAAGTAAAAAATATCGTCCAGTATTTCACAATAATAGACTACCAAGGTAATACTGGTTGAGCCTGGCGAATGACGTCCGTGAGGAGGCGGCTGAAGTAGGTTTATAGGATAAGGTAACCACTGAGTCGAGAGAATTAGACAATTACGTTAGATTCCACCCACCTGGGTCTGCTCTTATCTCTACAGGCCAGAACCCATCCAGCTCATCCAACAATCTAGATAGTAGCGAACAATATCAAGCACTTTTACTTTGGGATACTCTGAAGCTCCTCGCTCAAACAATTGAAGGGGTTAAGGGCAAAATAGTGCCAAACAACATTTTTAACAAAACTTAACTGTAGCTGCTATATGTTGGATATTACGTGGGATTATCAGTCTATAATGCAAATACAACTACTAATACTGTACAAGCTCTGTATGCTACTTAATCTTGTTGCCCAAAACCATTTCAACTGATAGTCCCACATAATATCCAACATATAGCAGCTACAGTTAAGTTTTGTTAAAAATGTTGCTTGGCATTATTTTGCCCCAACCCCTTCAACAAAAAGTCATTAAAATATCATATTGTGATATAAAGATATGTAGAGTAATTGGCAAGGCACCTGAGCTTCGGAAAAATGGGTGATTCTGGTTTCAAATCTTAGACTGGCGAGTCAATTTTTCTAAAACAATAAAGATTTGAAATTTAAATAATTTATTATAAAGTAGATTCATAAAAAAAAAAAAAACGACTAAAAGCTCTTCCAGAGATTTTTTTTTATAGAAAAATTAACTATATAGCTGAGCTTTCAATCCAGATCGTCCGGTTTTACGCCTGGCTGCCGAGCCACTCAGTTCAGCCTTCTTCATATCTGAGGATGACAAGTCAATTTACCCAATGTGGGTAATGCTTCACATATCAATGATCTAAAAAAGGAGACTCCGAAATATGGCCCTACGTCTTCAATCCGAATATCCTAAGGCCGAATATGTAAGGAATAAACGGGAAAAATGTACACTGAGGAGGAGTAATGCTGACAGATAGTAAATATGTATTACATTTAGAAATCGAATTGATGGCAGATAGATAAAGATTTAAGTATAGGTAACGTAAGAATGCAAGGCAAGTACCAATAAATGTATCAATTGCATCCAAAATAATAATTATTGTAAGCCTAAGTTGAGAGTGGATGTGAATCACACTGCACCCTCTAAGGATTGTCCCTCTTATAAATCCGCGGTTTCTAGACGAATCTCCAATACCGACTATGATTAGCTTCTTCATTAGCAACAAAAACAGTATACATCTTTATTATAACATCTATTTATTTATTTGGGGAACAAATTTCTCATTTAAACAATTAAAGTTTCTTAATTCAAGAATTATCAGCAATCAAGGCAATAAAACAAATTGTAGAGTTATGGTTTACGAGTATAAACCTTCCCAAATTACTAATCTTAAAAATGTTTATTTTTCAAAAAAGCAGTTATTAGTGTCATATGGAATAAGAGTTATCAATTGTTGTTCTATACTACAGTAAGGATATGCCTACAACATATGATCAAGGGGGGTAAATGGGCGGGCTAAAGGGTTGCTGGAGCGGACGTGCGGATATGGGAGCCGTCCGACTTCTTTTGGGAGCTCTGCTAAGCTATAGTGCCCTATTCCACTGCTTAGCATCTCCTAGCATTCCCGATTCCCGTCAACGCCTACTGCTGATCTCCCCGTGGTACCCCCTGGGCAACGTTCTTTTGGTGAACCCATAAGGACGGCGAACAGCAGAGGTGGGGATCCACGATGAGGCAGGGACACCTCCCCTGCTGAGTGGATCCTCTCCTTCGGGAGGAACTGTGCCGGTCTGCCGGCCTAGGTGGCAGCCCCACCAGCAGACTCGGTGACGAAGAATAGGGGTCTGAGTTGCCTAAACCTTGTCTCCCTACAACCAGCACAAACGATATAGCCGGATTGCTCTTAAAGGATAACTCAGAGGGAAAGCAGGCCCCTCTGAGCGACCTCTGCATGGATATGGACCTCAAAAATTCTAATGACAAATCAACCCTTACCCCCATCAAGGGCGGCAAGGAAAAGAGTGGTATCAAAATTCTTGGCGCTGAATCCTCTGGTTCAGTTCAGAACCGGGAATTTGATAATGAACTGACAGGACAAATCTCTGCTTCTCGCTTTACTTTGGAGCCGTATCTAACGCCTTCAAGGTCACCCGAGAAGAAGAAGATAAAAAAAGGTAGGAAAAGGCTGCTTGAGGTGTTAAGTCCAAAAGCAGCCAAATTTGCAAAATTTGTGGTACTAAATAGAACGGATGGACAAACGTTTGGTAAAGTCTCTCCGTTTCTTATCAACAAACTTATAGTTCAAGAAATTGGGACAGTCATAGGAATTAGTAAAATGCCAAGCGGTTCCTTATTGATCGAGGCGTCTAGCAAGGCGCAATGTGATAAATTAATTAATGTAGCAGCCCTGGGTGGATTTAGTGTTAAAGCAGAACTGCATAAAACACTAAACTCATCCAGAGGTATGGTAACATGCTTTGATTTCGAGCACTGCACTGAAGAAGAAATCTTAGAGGGTCTGCAAGATCAGGGTGTCATAGGCGTTCGCAGATTCTTTCGTAAGAAAAAATCTGTGAATGGTCTGGAGGAAGTAGCCCAATTCACTGGAAGCGTGATGCTCACGTTTGATCGACCTGACATCCCTTCCAGTGTTCAGGCTGCCTTCTACAAACTTAAAGTGAGACCATACATTCCACCTCCAATGCGATGCTTTAAATGTCAAAAATTTGGACATTCTGCAGTGAGATGCCGATCAACGGTCGAGATTTGTGTCTGCGGCTACGCAGCACACGGTCCCGACCCTTGCCCGGCTGATCCCAAATGTCCAAATTGTGAAGGGCCTCATTACTCCCGCTCAAAGGACTGCCCAGAATATAAAATTGAACTCGAAATCCAAAAGTTACGAGCAGAAATAAAAGACATTACATTTAAGCAAGCTAGAGTGTTAGTCAATAGTGCGTCATACGCCTGCAGAGGGAGTTACTCGAATGCAGTGCAAAATGAAACAAGACAGAGACAAAACGCGACTAAAACTATACTTAAACCACCCACTATTCCACTCCCCCCCCCAAACCTCATCCCCACCCCCCACCTCACTCCCAATCCCTTCCACCATCTTCCCTACCTCTCATTTTCCTTCTACTTCATCCACTTTGGTGGATGATAATAAATTACCGGGGAGATTACCTCCCCCAAAAATTGGAAACGCCGTGGATCCACCCCTATCACTTCCTTCAAGTCCCGGGGCTGATTGCCCCGTGGACAATGCGAATGATGATGGAGGTGGACCATACACCTCAGTTAATGAAAAACGGAAAAAAGGCTGGCCCAAAGGAAAGAAACGAGGGTCAAAGAAAGCTACTCCCGAGTCTGACTAAACACGAATTAAACCCAAAATGCCTTTAAACAAATTCCTGCAATGGAATATTAGAGGATTTTCGGAACACAGTGACGAATTACGCTTTTTAATGCACATATACAATCCACTGGTTGTGGCTCTTCAGGAAACTAAATTTCCTGAGGGTACTGCCCGGCCATTGAGAGGGTATAAATGTGTCCATAAGGAATCTACGGTTCTCCCTGGTGGGCGGAGTCACGGCGGAGTGGCTCTGTACACAATGGAGAACCTGGGAGCTCATGAAATATTGGTGAATACAGAATTACAAGCTGTCGCTGTGCGCCTAGAGACCCCTCTGAAAGCTACTCTTTGTTCGTTGTATCTTCCAGACGGCAGAGGATACCGGATTGAGGACATCAGGCACATGATAGAGCAGTTGCCTTCTCCAATAATAATATTCGGAGATTTCAACTCACATCATGTTGCCTGGGGCTCAAGAAGGTCTTCACCTCAAGGTCGTATATTGTATTCTATGATTGAGGAAATGGATCTTGTTTTTCTAAATGATGGGACGCCCACTCACTTCTGTGAATCCTCTGGAACACTGGACAGTATAGACCTGACGATCACAAGCACATCAGTGCTGAGGCACCTTTCCTGGACAGTTTTGGGTGATCTTCACCGTTCCGACCATTTCCCTATATTAGTTAACCAAGCAGGGAGATTCAACGAATTAGGGGTACCAACGAAATGGAATATTAAGCAGGCAGATTGGGAAACATTTCGGGAATTGTTTGTTTTGCCATCCTCAGGCAACCCTGCACATGAAACGCTACAAATGTTATTGAAGGCAATTAATGATGCTGCAGAAAAAGCTATCCCTCGCACCTCATCTCATACAAAAAAAATTCCTGTCCCTTGGTGGGATGAGGAATGTAGGGAGGTCAACCGAAACAGAAAAAAAGCGTTCAATCGCTTTAAGCGGCATCCAGATGAAGCCAATCTGATAGCGTTTAAAAAGGCTAGGGCTCTGGAACGACGAATAAAACTCAAAAAGAAACGAGAGTCCTGGGCAGCCTGGGCAGCTTATGTTAGCACAATAACTAGAGACGTGTCTCCGTCCGAAGTCTGGAGTAAAATAAGAGCAATTTCAGGTAAGACAAGTAAAAATCAAAATCCTATTTTAATGAATGAAGGCGTTTACGTTGGCGATCCTGAAGGGGTCGCTAACGTTTTCGCTGATTATTACTATTCCTCATTTAGTCAATCAGCTTACAGTGACGAATTCAAGGTTATCAAAGCTAATGAGGATAATTTTCCTCTAGACTTCGGACCAGTAGACGACATTGAAAATGACTATAATATCCCTTTCTCCATAGAAGAAATAGATAGGGTACTCAAGGATGCATCAAAGAAAACATCACCTGGATATGACGGGTTACCCTACGAAATACTATGCAATCTCCCAGACGAAGGAAAACGAAAAATGCTGGAGTTATACAATCAGCTCTGGACAAAAGGAGAATATCCCATTGCTTGGAAAGAATCAATTATTATCCCAATCTTAAAACCAGGTAAGGACCCCATGGATCCAGGAAGCTACAGACCCATATCACTTCTTTGTTGTATGGGAAAGCTCTTGGAGGCTATGGTGAATTACCGGTTGATTCACGAACTGGAGAAATGTAATTTAATTTCAAAATACCAAGCAGGATTTAGAAAGGGATTTTCTACTCAGGATCATTTAGCACTGTTAGAGCATAACATCCAAAAGGCTTTCTGCTCCCGTCAGCACGTTACTGCCATTTTTTTCGACATGAAGCAGGCTTATGACAGGGCATGGAGATACGATATTCTCCGTCGACTTCATGAATGGGGGTTTAAGGGCAGGTTGCCTCTAATCCTCAAGAGTTTCCTGGAAGAAAGAACATTTAGGGTTCGTATTGGAGACAAACTATCTTGCATAAAGGTACAGGAAACCGGAGTCCCCCAAGGATCCGTCCTCAGTGTAACCCTGTTTCTTGTCGCAATCAATGGCATAGCTGACAATATAGATGCAGAGGTTGGTCGAGCTCTCTATGCTGATGATCTTGCTCTTTTTGAGACACATCCAGCTGACGATTGTGAAGCCCGTAAATTACGGCAAGCAATTGATACGGTAAATGACATTGCAAGCAGGCGAGGATTCACATTCTCTTCTGAAAAAACGGCGGCAATTCATTTCTGCAGGCTTCGGAGACCACACAACCGACCAAATCTCACTTTGGGCGGTTGTGAGGTCACCTTCAAGGACACTCATAAGTTCCTTGGCCTCATAATGGATGCACAATTGAGGTGGAGACATCACATCAACTATATTATAAAAAGATGTGAGTCGTCTCTAAATGTCCTAAAAACATTGTCAAGATTGAAGTGGGGAGCTGAAAAAGCCATTTTGTTACAAATTTTTGACGCACTAATACGGTCTCGGGTTGATTATGGGTGTGCCATATATGGATCATCGCGCAAATCGTGGCTCCGCCAGCTTTACAGGCTGTACAATGCGGGGCTGCGCGTTGCGATCGGTGCTTTCCGCACAAGCCCATTAGATTCTATTTATGTAGAGGCCGGGCATCTTCCACCGGATCATAGAAGAAACTTGATGATACTAACATACGCATCGTCCCTACGAACAAAAATGAATCACTTCCTAAAAGAAGTTATTACTGAAACTTCAGTATCAGATATGTACCGACAGAAGCGTTCTGCTACCAGGCCCTTAGTTGTGAGAGCAACCGAAATCTTACACTCTTATGGGGGGACCTGGGGGAACCTAATGGACGTTCGGCCACCAGCTGTAAGTCCGTGGGTGCTCCCAGATCTCTACATAGACCTCACATTGGCTCGTCTGGGAAAACAAGATACCTCTCCGTCAGTGTACAAGTCATTGTTCCTTGAGAGAATGCTAACTTACAAAGAGCACATTAGGATCTTCACAGATGGTTCTAAATCAGATAATGGGGCGGGGTGTGGCATATTTATGAGCAATGACAAACATCTTTCGGTCCCCCTTCACCATCATACAAGTGTCTATCACGCGGAAATGGTTGCAATAAAGATAGCTCTTGAGCATTATGGATTCCTCGAAAAAGCCAATATGGTTCTATGTACGGACTCATACAGTTAGCTTGCATCGTTAAAAGACAAATTCTCCAGAGATCCGTTGTTATTGGAAATCTTTCAGCTAATACGTAATATAAATCTTGGAGGAAATAAAGTTTCATTTCTCTGGGTGCCAGGACACTCTAATATTGAGGGCAACGAAAGGGCGGATTACTTAGCAAAGCAAGCTGCATTGCTGGATGCAAATTCGGCCCTTCCGTTGCACCTGGATGATTTCAAAAAACTATTGAAAAGCAAGGTTGAAATAAAATGGCAAGCTGAATACAATGACAAAGACCTTTTTTTGAAAAACATTGAGGGTTCTGTAATGAACAAGAGCTCTGCATACAGAACGAATAGACGTAACGATGTTGTTATGACACGACTTAGAATAGGCCACACCCGACTGACCCACATCCATCATCTGGTAGGCCGGCGACGCGTACTATGTGAGCACTGCGAAGGCCTACTAGATGTCCGGCACATATTGGTGGACTGTCCGGCACTCCAAGATGCAAGGAGGCGGCACCAACTACCCACCAATCTGAAGGAACTGTTGTCAAGAGACGATGCTTCAGTGAAGAGAGTGACACAATTCCTTAAAGATATTAAAATCTTTAGTCTTATATAAATGATTTGATTGTATGTATCCTATTGTGTGACGGTATTTATTGTTTGACTGTATTTATTGTGTGACTGTATTTATTGTTTGACTGTATTTATTGTGTGACTGTGTTTATTGTGTGATTGTATTTATTGTGCGACTGTATATAACGTGTGATTGTATTTATAATCCGAGTAAGTGATTGTGTATGTGTGAATAATGTAAATATGAATTTAGTGTAGATTTAGATTTAGATGTAAGTATTAGGTCCAACATTTGTTTAAAATGGAACTAACTTTTGTATATAGAGACGAATATAAATATTAATGTTAGATATAGATAATAAGCTTTTCTTTAGCTCCGACATTTGTTAAAAAGGAGCTAATGTAGATGTGTAGTGTAGGTTCAAGGTTACATCTAGCAAAAAAGACATTAACACAAGGAGAATATTTTTGTGTAGATGTAAAAGCTACAGTAGTACATTGGGGGAAAAAAAATAAAGAAGGAAGGAAAACAAAAAATAATAAGAATAAAAAAGAAAAAATATCCAAGCTACGGCGTGCTAATGGCCTCAGTGGCAGATGCACGTTAACAAACAAACAACAACAAACAACATATGATCAATTATGAACAATGATATAACATCTGTCATTAAGGTTGCTCAGGTTAACCTAAAGCATTCCAAAAAAGCTACACTAAGCTTATTGTATGAAATTGATGTCTACAAGTTCGATATCTTATTAATCCAGGAACCATATGTAAGAAATAATAAAATTGAAATGTTTCCCAATAAATATAAAATAATTAGTGCTGGAAGAGATAAATGTCGGGCGTGCATAATTATCACAAATAAAAATATTGAAAGCATTTTAATAAGTGATTTATCTACTTGTGATTGTTTAACAGTCGAAATACAATATCAAGGATTAAATTTTAATTTAATTAGTGGATATTTTGACATACAAAAAAATATAAATGAAGATATTCTTCTCTTAGAGAGAATAATTAATAGGTTTAAAGAAAATAAAATACTTTTAGGTTTAGATTCTAATTGCAGATCAACAATCTGGCATGACGTTATTACTAATACTAGAGGTAAAGCTCTTGAAACGTTTACCACGGTATTCAATTTATTTATATTGAATGTAGATTTATCTACTCCAACATCCTCATCAAGCCAGGGAAGCAGTAATATTGATATCACTTTAGCAACTAATTCATTTTACAAATTTTTAAAAAACTGGACCATCAATGAAAGAGAAAACTTTTCTGATCATAAGACATTGACTTTCGAAATAGAACATCAATACAATAAAAGGAAATCTGATAAATTGAACACCATTCCATTATATAACAAAAAATACTAATTGGAACGATTTATATATTTAATTAAAACAAAATTTAGTTTCGGTTTTAAATATATCAAAAGATTTCATCATTAATTTAGAAGAAATATTAATAGAAATGTTAAATTTTAGAGGCGTTGAGTACACTTTAAATAAAGTAAATAAATCTTTGAAGTCAACATGTAATAAATTATTCAGGCGTAACTATAAAATTATCCATTCTAACACAAAACCATGGTGGACAGATGAACTGACAACACTTAGACGGGAGACAAACAAACTGAGAAGAACATATCAAAGAACAACAAACGATCCTGCTCTACGAGAAATGAGAAGGCGAGAATATGCCTTCAAAAAATTAGAATATCAAAAAGTAATTTACAAAGAAAACATAAAATCATGGGAAGAATTTTGTAACAACATAGATGCAAAAAACCCTTGGTCATGGCACTATAAGAAAGCTGTGGGAAAACTTAAAACTCCTTTGATATTAAAGACGTTAAAGAAAGAAGATGGACATTATACTAGCGACTTACAGACTACACTAGACTACCTCATTAACAAGTTTATTCCCACAGACATAACAGACAACGAACAACATATACATACATTGACAAGACGACTATCTCAAGACGTTCCTAATATACCTGATGATGATGAAATAACATTTCTAGAAGTAGAAGAAATTATAAAACATTTAAATATTAAAAAAGCCCCTGGCGTTGACGGTATAACCCCGGAAATATTTAAAAATATGTTTAACCTGTTCCCTAATTTTATGTATAGCTTGTATAAAAAATGTTATCAGGAAGGTATATTTCCCGCTTTCTGGAAGATATCAAAAGTAGTTCCAATTCCAAAGACAAATCCTCCAAATCCAGAAAATTGTGATTACAGACCTATAAGTTTAATTCCTATTCAGGCAAAAGTCATGGAGAAAATTATAAATTCTAGATTGCTTCACCACCTATAAACCAAGAGCCCATTAAATAAAAATCAGTTTGGATTCATGCCAGAGAAAAGTACTATAGATGCATTACATCATTTACTATCTGATATCTATCAACAAATGGAATTGAAAAATCACATATTAGTAGTTTCATTAGATATAAAAGGAGCTTTCGATAATTCCTGGTATCCATCGATGTTTAAAGCACTTCATCAACACCAGTGCCCGAAAACATTCTCTACATTCTTATAAAGAATTAATTAACTCAAAGGACAGGAGAAATAACAATGGGTAATGTAAAAGTTAAAAAGAATCAAACAAAAGGAACCCCTCAAGGCTCGGCTTGCTCCCCTATACTATGGAATTTAGTAATGGATAGCTTGTTGACATTAGATATTCCACAAAACGCAGAAATTATGGCTTACGCAGATGATATTATTTTAAAATTTTCTAGTAAATATTTTAAAGTACTGGAATCTGCATGCAATGCTGTTTTAAATCAAATAAGTTATTGGGCTGATTGTAATAAACTAAATTTCCAAGTACAAAAATGTAAATATATTATTTTTTCGCGTAAAAGATTCATACCCGATCTAAATATTAGGCTTAATAACAATACACTACAACAGGTAGAAACAATAAAATATTTGGGAATCACTTTAGATCGTAAATTAAACTGGAAAGCACATATTACAAACCTACAAATAAAATTAAAGGGTAATTCACTCTCTTTCGGCATATGCAAAATTGAAATGGGGGCTAAATTCAAAAATTCTAAAAATTCTCAACGAAGGAGCTATTCTACCAGCTATGACTTACGGTATAGAAATTTGGCATAAAGGTCTCGATATAAAAATAAATCTTAAGAAATTAGAAACAGTGCAACGGCTGATAGCTTTAAAAATTATCCGTTCTTACAGAACGGTTTCATATGAAGCTTCTTGTCTACTTGCTGACATTATTCCTATTAAACTTCTATGTAACGAAATGACCTCAAAATTCAAAATTCTAAAATTTAATAATCTCCTCCCAAATCATGATGTTGAGGAAATAATTCCTTATAAAAATTATATTCATCCAAAACACTTGGTAAAAATTAAGGAATTAACTGAAAATGATTCTGAACTTTATAATACTGAAGTGTACACCGATGGAAGCAAAACAGATGATCACATTGGATGTGCATTCATTGTATTTCAGAAAGGAATATTATGTCACATAGGTCGATACCGACTTGGGCCAAACTGTTCCAACAATCAGGCTGAGCAAGTTGCTATCTGGAAGGCATTGGAATATATTAATGGAGTTCATGATTTTGATAAGACATGTTGTATTTATACAGACATTAGAGTTACATTAGACAGACTTAAGAATATAGACATACACGGTACATTGACTGAAACAATTAGGCAGGAACTCATCAAAAGCTTTCAGAAAAACATAAATATAAAATTTAAATGGGTTCGAGCCCACCAGGATAATGTTGGAAATAATAAAGCACACGAAGAGGCAAAATCAGCAGCTAATGATGAGAGCCTGTCTGCACGAAAAAACTCCTAAGAATACTGTAAATCACATACTAAGACAGGAAACAAATAGACAATGGAACCAACGTTGGACACTGACAACCAAAGGACATCTATACGATTACATACGTACCATAGAGGATGTGCAGAAAATACCAAGACTTAATTATAAACTCACTCAAATACTAACTGGTCACGGATCACCAAGAAGTTACTTACACAGATTTAAAATCATTGAAGACAAAAACTGCAAATGTGATTCTCGTACTGAACAGACTTACGACCATTTAATCTTTGACTGCAGACTACTTGATAAAAAAAGAATCAAATTCATGAAGTCTATAATATTAAAAGGAGGAAACTGGCCGGTTTCTAAAAGGGAGATTCTTATCAAACACTTTGATGAATTTGATACATTTATTGGTACAATAGATTATGACGAACTTTAAAAAATAAGCTGTATTTATTTCTATTATTGTATACGTTTAATTTTATTTTTATATTTATATCATTTATATTTGGATTTCTTTTATATTCATATACATTATCTATCATTTATTTCTGCAAAATTTTATACATTTTATTAGTTCTTAGTATTATTATATTATTATAGTTTTAGTCTTATTTCTGTTAATTTTATTGTCTTACCTTTAATTACTTTAATTATAAATTGTTAAGTTTTTCATCACTAATATTCTCATGTTACTTAAATATAGAACATACATGTAGTATTTTTAAAATGGCACATGTAGAAAATAAATTCCCACATCGCAGGGTTACTGCAGTGTGGAAAAAAAAAAATAGGTAGCGTAATAATACTGAAGAATAAATACAAAATGATAAGTAACCTACCGATGAGAAGAAGGAGAACTAAACCTAAAGAACGTTCAATCATTTCTAAATCTGGAGTATGAGAGATCGGAGAAGAGGCCTCCTCCACATCTCGATCCAAAATGTCGGCAAAAATAAAATACATATTTGTTTCTAAAAAATATAGTTTAATTAACCAACTGTGCAACCGAACCCCTACAATGTCTACCTTCGCAATGCCTATAAATGATTAGCATAATCCTCCTATTGGTAAAGAGGAACGAATCAATAATACACAGTTTAGTTGAGTCTGCCCAGCTAGTGATAGTCGTCAAGGACTGCTCAAGGTCTTTTTCTAAGGCCACTTTTCACCATCCCGCCAAAAGATTGGTCTAGCATTATAAGTGTGTTAACAGTTTATTTCAAGTACGGTAAAGGCGGTCATAGGTTTTCCGTTCATATCCCTAGGACCATTACTGAAGGAATAGAAGCAGTGCTTGGTAGATTTTGATCTTTCGTAAACATATAAAATAGCAACAGAAAGAGAAGGACACCTACTCAAGGTTCACTCTTACCAATAACCAGTCCGAGGACAGTGCACAGGTATGCAGCTCCTGAGTGACGGACTTTCGTTATTATAGCCAGTCTCGACAAGCCACCCAGTGGACAATTGTGTTTTCTGGTTGTTTATATCATCATAATAGAAGTATTTTTGTTTTCATCAAGTTTAGTTTCTTTTGAACCTCGCCCCTTCAGTCCTACGAAAAGATATTAAGAATCCTAAGATACAGTATAATCGAGTAACGATAAGCTAGTAGTTGAAAATCCTAAACCAACCAACCAACTCAATACAATGGGGAGAGAGCATCTAGATCCGCACACTAGATGAACGAGATTCCACTCGAGCATGACTTACTTTCTAATCCTTATCAGATACCGATAGTAAACAAGTTCCGTTTTACCAACGCATAGGACTGGAGGTTCAATATCCTACAGTACTCAGCACATTAGGGAGAACATGGGCCGACATTTTGATTTGATCGGTAAAAATTTCATAAAACCGTTCAAAATAAATTGAATAAGATCATTTAATTCATAAAACATGTTCTATTTTGGGTGTAATAGCGTTTAAGTTGGCTAAAACTCTTCCAAGATCTAAATTGTTAGTATTCCATACACCGGAAATGGTCTCAGCCCCCCCTCCCGAAATTTTCCCAGCCCCCTCCGAAATTATTTTCTATATACGCCCATGAGGGAGAATGAAGGGGTTAATCTGAAAGAGGAAGAATGGCGTGGTTCTATATATTTCTAGTATTTCAGTATGTTATATTGTTGAATGAGACCCTGATCTCTGTATAATATTAATTAACCCAACCAAATTTTCGAAGGTCGTCAACATTATCGAAATCCAATCGACTAATGCCTAGTTTACAAGAGCTTAGTTCTTTTCATTAGTGCTCACTAAGCTGCTTAAGTAGTATTTCTATCTTGTAACTTTTTTTTACCTGCATTCATGTGGCGGAAAAGTTTTTAAATGCCTTTACACTCATTGCCACCGGTTTTCTTTCAATTCATTTCCAAATTAAAAACTTTTTTTTTTTCTTTATTACAAGAAATAATAAACAAATTTAAAACTGGTCTTCCTCGAAACTGTGTTTTTCAAATCGGGAGAAGCTTCAATTTTCACCCGATAAACTTCAAATTTAAACTGCAGTTCCTACGTGAAGTACGAAGTACGTTTCTGATTCATTGAATTGCAACGATTTTGCAAATGCAGAGTTGTTCTTTTTTCGAAAATATTATTATTTTTATAAAAGTCTACATAATTTACTAGATTTTATCTCCTTCTTTGAAAGTAATTTTAGTTTTTAGTTCTAGATTTAAAATTGCCGCCTGCAGACGTGCCCGTGAAAAAAGTAAACAACTTTTTCAACCACGCCATTATTAAGGTACAAAAGCGCAGTTTCACTTTCTTTTTCTATTCCTTTAACATTTTAATTGGGTTCGAGAAAGAAAGAAGTGAAGGTGAAGACCCCATCACATTTCACGAGTCCAGCTTCATACTATAAATAGACAGTGCTAAAATTAAATAGGAAGTGGGAGTGGATAATGTGGAGTTAAACATTTTATATTTATGTACATGCAACCAGCCTGCCTTTTGCGATGGCGAACCGCCAGAACAATGACTCCGCAATCTTCGACTTGTTTACAATCTGCGTCGTATTGTAGCACCGTGACGAATGTAGTCCGGGAGAAGGGAGCGCCCAAGCACGTGTACAGCAGCACTAGTCCATTCCAAAGAGCCTTGCTAAACTCTACCTCCATGGTCATCGTTGACTAAAACCTCTTTGTTCTACCCAGGCCCTGTATGCTCAGAGAAATTTGCAGAATTTCTCTTGGTCAAGACACTAAGGAGAAAACCTTTGAACTATACCACTCGTTTTTTTTTCGGAACTTATGGGTTAAAAAAAACGTTGAATTTCTCGTCGACATAAGATTTCTGCCCTTAGGAGAACACAATTGTTGGCGCATCTTGTTAACGCTCGCGCTCACATAAATTTTAGCGAGGATCACTTTGGGTAAGTAGTAGTACGGGACGATGAAAGTGGAAAGCACTTTCAAAAATTCATTCATGAGGGGAGAGACAATTGCTGTCAATGGAAAGATTACACCATTCTATTGAAGACGAAATAACAACTTTCCCTCCTGGTCTGCACCAAAAAAAGTATTTTAGAAGTCATAAATTAATATTTTTCTCAGCAATGATTAATTTGAGGGTATGTGCGTGAATAATGAAAATATCTTTCAAAAACTCTATACTGGGCGCAGCCTCAATTGGTACATTCCTTCCGAACAATATTTTGTTTTAACCAGCTGGCTCAATCACCTAAATAGAAAGTTTTGCTGGTTAATATCTACTTTGTATTATTAGTTTCAAATAATATGTAGCTAGTTTCATTGAAAAAAAAAAATATGCCCCACAGGTGCAAATTTACATTTTAGTTTGAAATATGCTTGAAATAAACACCCATTCCTAATGCACTAATTTTTATTACTTTCACAAATATCTTTCTCAGAGATTCAGCAGATATCTATTCATCAATTCGGATAAGGAATAAGTGCCCACTGAAATGGATCAATTTAGGTTAAATCCTTAATGCATTACTCTGATTAGCTCTGAACATTATGTAGCGAGTTCCGATGCAAGAAAACAAATATTAAGCAAGATTTTAAGAGAAATTTAACAAAATATACTCAAAACCAAGAATTCCACAGAGACTTGATGATCACAGCAAGCAAAGATAACAGGTAAGTGTTCAGACTAATAAAATGGTGTTTTTTTTTCCTTTATATTTTTTGATTGGAAACTTAAACTTTCAACACCTCAATTACACCAGATTCGGGTAATTTTCCATGCCTCCCTTAGGACCAAGATAAAATCATTGAATTAGGTATACCAGTCTGTCAGTTGTACATTTATAAGTTGGTCTAGATTGGTGGATTTCAGGTAAATGCCCGCTCTTGATGGACATTTTTTTCTTCTTAAAGAGCCCATCAAATTGTTTGTTTAGGAAATGTATGCTGAATTTTGAGGCAAAATATTTTTTTTTTATTTAAATTTTAACGTCCAATGGGGCATAATAACCAACATTGTGGCTGCTCATTTAAATCTACAATAATTTAAGTAAAATAATCAAAATCAAGATAATGACCTGGTGGTACATGATTTAGTGGGTGGGTGTAGAAATATAAAAAAGCTTAAATGCTCACCTAGAAATGTTATTGTATTAAAATTGTAAGATATAGAAGGGAGAGAAGCAAATTATTCAAGTAAAATAAAAACAAAAGACAATATCTCAGGTTGATGTCCTTACACTGAAGGTCCAATTTTACTTCCTCAAGCTCTTACCAGACAGGTAGGTCCAATTAAATTAGGAACTGAACATGACCTCGAATCTACATTTAAAAATTAGATCCTGTAATCATGTTGCAATAAGAGGTTGATCATCTTAAGACAAAGGATAGAGTAGTAATTATATTTTAGATCTGCTTCTAAAATTAAGGCAAACTCAACTGTAATAAATTTATCACAAATTGGTATTCAAATAGAGGACTAAAACAAATAAAAGATAAGTTGATTAAAATGAAAATATTTCATAGCACAATAATTCAGTCATAACACAATTTAAGGTGTGATAAAAAATGCTACTCATTTTGTGTGTACACACACACACATATATATATATATATATATATATATATATATATATATGTGTGTGATATATATAGAAATATATATATATATATATATATATATATATATATATATATATATATATTTCTAATTTTGCATGCCTCTAATTAGATGTTCCATGATGACGTGTTGAAATTATAGCAGTGAAAAAAATTCACATAATATGTTTTTAAGTTTCTTGAAAAATGTATATTGTTATTTTAAAGGTTTTACATTATACCTGTTTTTCATGAGATTTTTGTTTGACAGGGCTTTGAAAATGGGGCTACATATCTGAAAACGTTCTGCGTAAAATAAAACATCAGTGGACATTTTAGACAATTGTTTTCACTGCTATAATTTCAAAACGCCATCATGGAGCATCTGATTAGAGGCTTGAAAAATGACCCTAATCAGATGCAATTAGGCAAATGACAAGTTTCCAATGGAAAAAACCCCTTTTAGTTGTCTAC
Source organism: Gonocerus acuteangulatus (assembly GCA_946811695.1). NCBI lineage: Eukaryota > Metazoa > Arthropoda > Insecta > Hemiptera > Coreidae > Gonocerus > Gonocerus acuteangulatus. The sequence goes on along the minus strand of OX328123.1, from coordinate 119,050,129 downwards.
AACACTTATGTATTGTTACAAAATATCTGACCTCCCTTAAAAAAATTCTCTTTTGCTTGTTCCTGCGGTGATTATTAAGTCTCAGTAGAGTTTTTGGCTTTTTGAACATTTTGTTCTATGTATCAAGAAAGACCCTTTTAACAGGTTTCTAAATTTCCTATTCATTTGGAGAAAACTGCCTAAATTTTCTTAAGTGTTGGTTTCTCTACTTTGAATGAGTTAATCAATATTTTCTCTCATTTCTTTAAAAATTGTTATAGAGATTGTCAAAACAACTAGGCATCTAAAATAGGAAAGAACCTGGTTTCGCTCATCTTCACTCTAAAGGGAACAATTTGATGAAATTTTACACAAAAATACTTTGTCTAAATACTGACTGTAGAATAAGTTCATAAAAAAGATGCAATGCTGGCGGTTTTGTATAAATAGGCTTCTGCATAATTTTAAGAAACAGAAAATTTGTAAACTGTGAGCTTCTTGTTGGTTAAGAACATTATTTTGTTTTTTGGCTAGTCTGTGTTTTCTATTGCCCCTCTAGCTAGGCTCGACATCTCCTTGTTAATTGTCTTCTACCTCAACGTTTCAAATTACTCAAGAATTCATAAAATTTGTTCTACTCTATACTTTGCTTTCTTTAAAAGCTTCTGTTATAAGGCAAGGATAATCAAAATAATGACAAAATTTCTAAGGTTATCCATTAGGGTGGCTTAGATGTATGAAACGGAGAGATAACATATACAATACAATAAAATTGTTATTCCAGGCAGTTACAGACAAAACTGACTATTTTATTTTTATATATTGGTCAAAATTTAATTATTTCCTAAGAAATGTAATGTACACTCCAATGGTGGCCTCTGTAAAGTTTTGAGTGTACCATTGAATGACTATTTATTTATTTAAATTTTTAACGTCCATTTATTATTTATTAAAATAAACAGCTGATCGATAATCGATATCGATAATCGATCAGCTGTTTATTTTTCGCCATATTGAATTCTTTCAGACCATGATCATTCTAGACGTGGCCGTACTGGTGGAAGGTTATCCTCCTCAGGTGTAGGCTGTAAGTTTTATTTTTGTAATTTTTTCCCCTGAAAAGGCACCAATAAAGGTGTGAAACATTTAGGGATGAAATAAAGTTGGTGATACTGAGTGTTGAAGATTTTATTTGTTGACCTTCCGCCGTCCACGAAGATAAGAAAATTTAATAGATTATCCATTAGGGACATTTAAATAATTAATAAGGTTAGCTATTGCTTTTGTATTATCAGAATACCATTATAACAAAAGAAAGTGATATTTAACAAAGAGAAAAGTGAAAGTAATCTTTAAATCAAGAGAAAAGTGAAATCAAGCAAACAATTGGGCTATTGAAGCAAATAAATGGACCAAAGTGAAATCAGTTTTTAATAATTTATCTGAAAAGCAAAGAAACTCATTTCGAACTATCTATATATATATATATATATATATATATATATATATATATATATATATATATATATATATAAACTTGATTAAATCGTTATATTCTTCATGCTTGCAGCTTTAGTCAGCATTTATGCAGAATTTATTTTTTATTTCACAATTGAAGGGAGTGCAGTAACAAGGAGGCAGCTCCATTCATCACATTGTTAGCAAAATTAAAGAAAACGTTTTTAAAGGAACGGTTTTGAGGGAATAAGGCTTGAAACCACTAACTTCAAAGTCGTTTTTTTTATAAAACTATACTAGATATTTAAATGAAACTAATGTGAATTGAAGCTATTGATTAGGTGTACCTTGTGTATTTTTTTCATAATTTTCGGACCACTTATAAGATAAGAAAAAAAATTGTAAATATTTGAAGGGCGGTTTTCCCTAACTACCCCTCCAAGTACACCTACCAAAAAAATCACGTAAAATCAGTAATTTCTCAACTACTATCCATAAAAGTTTCATAGATGTGTGAAAGGTGCATCATACATAAAAATTACAAAAACCCTATATCGATAGCTAAACACTAAAAACCAGATGTATTGAAAATATCTCAAGTAACTCTTAGGATGTTTTAGGTATTTAAATATGAACCCTCACATTGCTGAGTGTATAATCTGTATTATACAGATCGAAAAACTATTGTCATATTGCAAGCCACTAAAATAATAAATACTAAAAATCTTCATTTTCTACAAAAGATAATTAATCTTAATCGCTATTTTCCCTAATAGTTTTGGTAAGATTTGTAACATGAGATGAAACTGGAACAAATGCTACCTCGCTGTTCTATTAGACGGCAATAAAAACGATATTCATGTTGAGTACTTATAAGAAAATGGCAACATATTAATGATTAAAGTTCGTTATCGGCACTCCAATAGCAAGAAATATCGAATGTTTCATTAAATACAATTTTTTTTTTATATATATTTATTTATGAACACCCTTGCGCATCTAAGGCGTTTTGCTCCAAACAGTTATTGCATTTATACATCAGTTACAATATTACATATATACATCTATAAACAAGCTGTATTATTCCTATACATCTGATTGCCAATTATTTATAAATTGGCTTATATAATGTTACATATTCATTCACTACATATTATTCGTTCTTTACAGTTTACCAAGTGACGCAATACCTTCGTTTGGTTTTTTATTGTACTTGTTTGAATATAATAGAGACATGGGATGTTTCTCTTGTGAAAAAAAATTGTTTTTTTTTTTTTAAATACAATTACAAGGGCATAAAAAAAGTCCGCCTCGCAGGAACTGCATCATCTTAGCGCGGTTCCGTTCATATCCCTAGTCTAATTTGGAAAGATTAAAATAGAAGGAGTTATTATTTTGGTTCCACCAGTCTTCTTTTTTTTTTAATTAATTATTATAATGGCGTGTCAACCCTTAAGGTCACTAATGCCATTCCTGTGTGTATTAAAGTCTTGAAAGGTCATGATTTACAATCTTACCTGGAAGGGTCTGCTACCACTAGAAACGGACCCGCTAGTGACAAGGTCTTGGAATCCTGGAAATCTATATTTCTAACAATAAATTGTTTTTGTTATTTTACTTAACCAGTTTTATTGTCAAATACATTATCCAACTATAAGCAATTAAAAAATAACAAGGAATAAAACAGACAAAAAGAACCATTCGAATAAACGAAACAATTAATTTAAAGTTTTAAGCACTTATTTCTCCGATTGACATCGGCTAATTAAAACTTTCTTCAGAACCTTTTTTGTAGAGCATTTAGGAAGCTTTTGAATGATAATCGTCCGCTTCACAAGATTGTCAACGGGTTTCGAGATACTAACGAAAGTATACAGAGTTACCAAAACTTTTTTTGTCTGTTAATAAAATATTTTATTCTAACCCTTCCTTTACTCTAAACGTAACACAAATTTCAACATATTAGTGTTGATGAAATTTGAACATGCAGAAAATGTTTCAACTGTATCCCATAATTCTAAGTTGCAAAATCAAAGACAAACAACCCTCCCTAGGAAGGACGCTAGGTAGTTTAAAAGCTATATCTTGGAAATCCATATCTCTAACATTAAATTGTTTTTCTTATTTTTCTTAACCTGTTTTATTTTCAAATACATTATCCAACTATAAGCAATTAAAAAATAACAAGGAGTAAAAAACAGACAAAAAGAACAGTTCGAATAAGCGAAATAAATTACTTTTAAAGTTTTAAGCTCTTATTTCTCCGATTGACATCGCCTAATCAAAACTTTCATTAGAACCTTTTTTTTAGAGCATTTAATAAGCTTTCTAATGGTATTCTTCCGTTTACCAAGATTCTCAACCTTTTTCGAGATATTAAGGAAAGTAAACAAAGTTACTAAAACTTTTTATGTCTGTTAATAAAATATTTTATTCTAACCCTTCCTTAACTCCAAACGTAACCAAAATTTCAACATATTAGTTTTGATGAAAGTAGAACATGCAGAAAATGTTTCAACTGAATCCCATGATTCTAAGTACCCAAACCAAAAACGGTATTCAAAAACTATTTTTCCAATTTTCTCGAAAACGGTTAAAGCTATCGCCTTGAAAATGGTTTCATTCGTTTTCCTAGCCCAGGAAGCATATAAAACGAGTACTTACAAGCTTATGAACTCAAAAACGTAAGCGTTACGATTTTTTTTGCGCGAATTTTGCCCCAAACGCCATCTTCCAGTGGGCGGATTCTGCTGGTTAACGAACTTGACCTTTCAAATTGGACGACGGATTTTTGTACCAAATTTCATCACAATCGGACCATTAGGGAAGCCAGAAATGAGCAAACAGACAAATATAAATAAATATATATATATATATATATATATATATATATATATATATATTGTAATGATATTTTACATTACATATTTAAAATTTTTAAATTCGAATAACCGTTAAAGGTAAAAAAAGGCGGGAAAAGACGAATACAAGGTTTGCGGAAAATAAAAAACAAATAAATTTTTTCTTATATTTAACTTTCATCAAAAAATTAAAAGTTCTAAATTAAAAACTAACACAGAAAATTCGGAAAATCCAATAAAGCTCATTGATATGTTAAGTTCATTGTGATAAACAATTATTATTTGTTATATTGGTCTAGCAGTCGATACAGGTAGCAGTGGATACCGGTATGACGCTCCCGGCATGAAAACTAGTTACAGTCAGTAATGGAAGATACGGACACATTGAAAGTTGAATGCAGTCTGTTACGAGAGAGTCTGTGAAAAGGTAGCTCCAGGTTCACATGAGAGTCGGTTACAAGAGACAGTTACAGTTTGTTGTACAGTGGTTCAGTCTTTTTGAAAGTAGTGCAGGCTGTTGAGTTAAAAGGAAGCTGCTTTTGTAACAAGGATCCTGTTCTCTGAGGTTGGTTCCAGATTTGGCTTCTATATCAGGTAATGATTGTTTGTCTAATTCGAAATTTGACTTATCTATGAGTTTTTTCTTATGTAAAATGGTTTTTGTGTTACTTTAGTGAAAATCGAACCCTAACCCTGAGATAAAGTGTTTCTAACATCAATTATTATAAAATTTTATTATATTGGTTCCCAACGTAGAGGTATACGTAGAATAAAACATTATTAAAAAAAACAATTTCTTCTTTATTTTTTAATATTATAACATTTTGGCGACCCAACGCGGCGCAATTATCTATTCAAATAGTTTAAATATAAATAATTTCTTCTTTATTTTTTAATATTATAACAATATATATATATATATATATATATATATATATACAAATTTGAACCACCGTTATTTTCGGTCTCTAGGGGTTCTGAAACGCGAAATTTTCTAGTCGGCACTTCCGGATTGTTTCATTGTATCAACCTTATAAGCGGGGTTCCTCCCTAAGGGGGAGAGAGGAACCGCGCTAAAAAGATACACGTGTGATTACGCTAATGGAAATAGGACCATAGGTTGCTGTTCACAGACAGCCTCGATAGTTTATTTCTTATCATTTGGTCGTTACTAAAAAAAAAAACAAAAAAAAAAATTAAACCCGCAGAAATATTAACAAGTTTATTCGAAGTTACAAGTGATACCAAAACTATTGAGGAAAATAGTGATTACGATTAATTATCTTTTGTGGAAAATGAAGATTTTTAGTATTTATTATTTTAGTGGCTTGCTATATGACACTAGTTTTTCGAACTGTATAATACAGATTATGCACTGAGCAATGTGAGGGTTCACATTTAAATAACAAAAACGTCCTAAGAGTAACTTGAGATAATTTCGATACATCTGGTTTTTAGTGTTTAGATATTGATATAGGGTTTTTGTAATTTTTATATATGATGCACCTTTCACACATCTATGAAATTTTTACGGAAAGTAGTTGAGAAATTACTGATTTTACGTGATTTTTTTGGTAGGTGTACTTGGAGGAGTAGTTAGGGAAAACCGCCCTTCAAATCTTCACAATTTTTTTTCTTATCTTATAAGTAGTCCGAAAATTATGAAAAAAATACGCAAGGTACATCTAATCAATAGCTTCAATTCACATTAGTTTCACTTAAATATCTAGTATAGTTTCATAGAAAAACGACTTTGAAGTTAGAGGTTTCAACCCTTATTCCCTCAAAACAAGTACAGTGAGAGGTTTGATAATTGACGAAAAATGATTTCTAGGAACTAGAAATAAAATAATGACATCAAAGTCAAGAAAGACGCCAGTGCAGATTTCATATGGAAACATGGTGAGACCCTTTAGTTTCTTGAAGTTTTTTCCATTTTTTTTTTTCTTATTACAAAATATCCACCTACTTATGAAAGTAAGTCTATAAGGACCCTACCCTACCTTTTTTAGAGTTGTAGTGTTAGGTTTAATGGTTTGGAGCTGCCTCCTTATTGTACCACGTTCTATAAATAACCCAAAATTTACGGATATTTTAACTAAAATGAACAACATTTGCCAACATCCAGGGTGCAATGAGGAATTTTCCCAACGAGCCGTGGGATGCCAAAATTCCTGTCGACGGATGGGAATCGAACCCACCATCTCCCACTTATGAGTCCAAGGCACTAGCCACTAGACCAGAGTAGACCCCCATGGAAAGAAAAAAAAATACTATAAAAATTAATTTACTTCATTATTTTTTAACCCACCCCATAACGTTTCATAGGCTTAGCACTATCTCATAAAACTATCCCAATCCTCTGGTATAATAAGGAAGCAGCAGTGGTCACTTATAGTTGTATAATAGTGGAATCACAGCTAAGGAAAGTAAACAGCTGTGATTCCACTATTGTACTACTATAAGTGACCACAGCTGCTTCCTTATTGCACCAGAGGATTGGGATAATTTTATGAGATAGTGCTAAGCCTATGAAACGTTATGGGGTGGGTTAAAAAATAATGAAGTAAATTAATTTTTATAGTATTTTTTTTTTTGTAGTGCACGGACATCTCGCCCATTTGTACCAACATCCATGGTTCAGCTGGGAATTTTCTCAATGGACCCTGAAATAAGAAAAGTCTCTGCAGCAGGAGGGACTCAAACCCCCATCTCCCACATGCGTTTTCGCATGTGGAGGTCTAATAGTCTGATCGGTTGAGACAGACAGAGTCATATTTTCACAGGGGATATTGTATTAACTCTATAGACAGTTTGCGAGTGGTGAGAGTGACTTAAAAGTACAAATGTTACTGTTTGTGACAAGTTTCTTTCAGAGCATCCATTAATCTCAAAAAGTTTAACTCGCAGGAAGTGCGTCATCTTAACGTGGTTCCGTTCATATCCCTAGTGCTATTCATAAAGGGATAGTAGCAGTTATTAGAGGGCTCCTCCTGAATTTTCAGGTCAATATCATAACTTGGTTTTATAGGGTCTCTTTTCAATAATAATTTTATCAGAGTAAATTTGAGTATAAAAAGGACTGCATTGGTATTAATTATTTCACTATTTCAGAGTAATATGCTAATGATATATGCAAATCGATGTATAAATAAGGATACGTCTACTATATATTTGTCAAATACCACTCACTCACTGACCTATCATCGCCCAGCCCAAACCACTTGACAGAAAATGTTGAAATTTTGCATGGACACTCCCTTTATAACGTAAACACTTGCTAAGAAAGGATTTTTTGATATTCAAATTTTTAAGAATTTTTAGAGGGGTTTGAATTTTTAGTTGGTTAGAGCAGGCAAGCCTAGGCAGCATGTGTTGCTAGGACGATAACAGGTCAGCTGTTACCGTAGTTTATCTATTTCATAATATTATTTTTATTTGCGGTTAATTTGAACTATGATGGCAGACCTTGAATTACTAGAAATAAACTGTGATTTAGTCCCTCATAGAGTTTACGTTATGCCTGGTGATGGTCCATCCGAGGTAATAATATCCGAACCCTTGCATCCCCTCACCTATCAGCATCCCCAGTCAGAGCACTTCTTGGTAATGCTCGCAAGTACAATGGGTGTTTCCAAATGGTGTCGTGGAAACATAAATATTAACGTACATTTATTATTGACAATAAATTTTAACCTGTATTGGATAAACTGTTATTACTGCTAACCTATAGATAACGGGTTATCTGTTTCTTGACACTAGTCCGGAGCGCCCCGATGTTATCTGTTAAGAAACATTATACTTTGATTACTTATCAATTGATGAATAACATAGTATGACAGGAACTGTGCTATAATAAACTGCACAAAATTATGTTGTAGCGTTAATTGTGATGATACATTATTTAATGCAATAAGATAAATACTTATCTGCCGTGAGGAAGTTCGGGAATTCAGCTAGTATATAATAGAATTCAATTTCTGAAGTAGAAAAACTGTATTACCTTCAGGATTGTTGTATTTCCCCTGATTTGTCCAAGCTTCAGGAAGAAGATGTAGGAATACATCACCTAAAAGCCCACCAACAGCAAAACTAAGCAGTAGTCGTAGTCGCTCACTTCCTGCTGTAAAAAAAATGTAATTTTAAGTAAAACTACATAGATGAATTCTCTAAACTGTTTAAAAAAAAGATCACTTCATATTTTTCTGAATTTACTAAACAAAATATGAGCCAGTGTTCAGGATATTAGCAAATTTTCCCAATAATATTGAAATAAAACTAGGTTGGAGTATTAGAACTGTATGTTTTTATCATCAAGTTTAATAAGTATTTACTCTATTCAGGCAAATCTGTTATTTATAAGTAAGAAACTTGCACTTGTGTAAACAAATAATCACTATAACTGAAAATAATTCAATTATTAGATTTGCTATCACAATTCAATCAAAACAAATTACAAAAAATCAATAATATTTTGATACATTTTGTATTTCTCCCGGAGGGACAGTGTAAGGACGTTGTTGGGGAATGGCTCGTAATGAGTATATTAAGAGAATTCTTTCAATATGTTTGAAGAATTTGAAATCTCTTATGACTTTGTAAGGGAGAGGTGTGTTCAGAAGCTAAACAGACTGAACACAAGCTGGATTCAAGATGGGTTTCTAAAAACGACTTAGAACATTCTAGTAGAGCTATTTAGCTTGGAGCTACGGCAGATCATTTAGTCTTTCATTGGCAGTGCAAAAATTCTCTTCCTTCAATCTGATTTTATACCAGACATTTTTTTATGGTATCATTAAGTCAATGAGTTTTCAGTCCTATGAGTTATATAAGATAATTTCTTCTCTTAGTATGTCTTGCTTCGGATAACTTTAGTGAGTTGAATTTGCTACCTGGATCCAGAAAATCAGACAGGACAGTGAAAATGTCCAGCTGTTTAAAGATTAATGTAGGTTCATTTCTTTTTCAAAAAGCATTATAGTAATATAGTATCAGTTTTATTTATTTTATGTACATTTTAACAACAACCTTGCTCCGCTCACGGCATTACAAGGTATAAATAATTCTTTAAAATTAGACAAATAGTTTGACTTTATTATTATAAAGGTATATAAAGAATTTACGGATAGTAAGTTAAATAACAAAGTTATCAAATAAATTATTGAACATTTAACAAAGTAACGAATGCATAGAAATAAAATTAATAAAAATAAATGTGAAATATTTGAAAGATCTTAATTGTTTTAGTAAATTAATTATTAAAAAATGATTAATCATATGAAATAAATTAAGCCGAAATTAATGATTTTTTCGATTTTTTTTTCATTTCAATTACCAATGTTTGAAAAGATTTATAATTTTCTTTTAAAACTAGCCCGTGTAATGCTGTGATCATGCTTTTTATACATATTTTTCTTAGTTCATCATATTTGGGGCAATCCATTAGAACATGTTCCGCCGTCTCAATCTGACCACAGCCGCAGTCTGGAAGACCTCGTATGCTGAACGCATGTAGGTAGCTAGCGAAGTCTCCATGTCCTGTTAGATACTTGCTCAGCATCGGAGACAGTTCAAGCCATCTGTAATTTTTCCTTTCCCTGACTGTCCAGAAGTACTTTCTTGTTACTGTACCTTTCTCCGATTGCTGCCACATTTTTTCCCATTCCCATTTGCAGTTTCTTTTAAAGATTTTCTTTGCTAACGAGAAAGGGTACTTCTTGTAAGCAGCATCGTTGACTGGTAACAGATTTGCAGCTTTGGCCAAACGATCAGCTTCTTCATTCCCACCTATGCCGCTATGTCCTGGTATCCATTCCATGGAGAGATCTAAACCTGACTCCTTCAGCACTTTCACCAGACTTCGAATCTCATAAATAATACGACAACTATTCTGTTTCCGAAGTAGTGACAGGGTTACCACCTGACTGTGTAAACTACTGCAATAGTTCAAGGAGAATACTCAGTTTCTTCCTTGAGCCACATCAAGCTCTGCAGAACAGCAAAGAGTTCAGCTTGATTATTGCTGCATAAGGGACCCAACCTGAACATTCTCATGCCTTTTATTTAGTACTCCATCTTTGTAAACGACGAACACACTACCGATATTTTCTCCCTCCTTGCTGCCGTCCGTGAATACTTGCCAGGTAGGGAACTTTGCTGAGGGAGGAAGAAGCAATAGTACCAGTTCATACAACAAGCAATGTCGGTTTTTAAGATTTTGTCTGTTTATGATTATATTACTAATCCCTGCTTTTCAATTTATTTTTGTTCACGTTTGCTGTTTATTATACCAATCAATACACTTCAAATTATCATGTTTTGGTAGGTGAAACTTATTTATTGTGCAGAAATTTCATTTGAAATATATCTCCCAAGAGACCACTTATGCAATGTTATCTTTGGGAATTCGATAAAGGATAAAATGCTGCTTCATCTTATGGAAAACTTATAGAAATATATGTTGAAAATGTCATTAGTGAGTGTCAAGTGCAGCGGTGGTTTGAACGATTTCGAGCGAGAAAGAAAATAGTATGAATATCATACATCTAGAAAAAGTTTCAAATGAATTCACTGTTTCTAAGAACCTGAGCTGAAAATTAGTAACGAATATTGGTATAATTAAAAAATAAAAAATTACAGATATCGCATTAAAAATGGTTTCATTTGTTTCCCTACTCAGTTCCCTGCAATCATATTATTATTGTATTGAGTGTTCATTGCCTATAACAATGTTCATGAAACTTTCCCAGTATATTTACATTTTTTTCTTTAAATTTTAGGCACTTCTGAATCATACTTGGTCCCAATTTGACGGTGCAAGAGAACCTGGATATATTGTTTTCTGAGCATTATGATGAAAACTATGGAATAGTGGGTTGCAAGATTTTGCACCTCGTAATCCAGCAATTTTAATTTAAGAAGATTCGATTGTTGAAGACATTGGCATTAATCCAGTGTGCCTATGCTACCATTAATGGATGCTAAATTTATGGGAAGTACTGAACTGACGACAGCACTGCACTGGTGAGAAATTTAGATCAATTGAATTAAAAAAAGTCCGACTCGCAGAAATGCGACATCTAGCACGGTTCCGTTCTTATCCCTAGTCTCATTTGGAAAGATTAAAATAGAAACAGTTATTATTTTGGTTCGATCTTTCTTGAAAAGCTTTTATTGTCTTACCTGTTACTTGCTTTTACTTGTTACATGGAAGGGTCAGGCAGCACCCTTCATCCCCTTCTAGAGATACTAATCTCACTCTTCAATGTATTGAAAAATATCAAAATGTTTACATTTTCTTGTGTTCTACTACTATAGTACTAATTCTACAAATAAATCCATTAAAAAAAAAAAACAAACAATTAAAAAGAGAGCTAAACAACTACAAAAACCTGTTCAAAAGAACAAAACATACACATTTGAAGTTTTAAGCACTTATTTCTCCAATTGACATCACCTAATTGAAAATTACTTCAGAATCTTTCTTGTAGAGCATTTAGTAAGCTTTCGAATGGTAACCTTGCGCTTACCAAGATTTTCAACCTTTTTCGAGATATTAAGGAAAATATACAAAGTTGCCAAAACTTTTCATGTCTAAAAATAAAATATTTTATTCTAATCCTTCCTTAACTCCGAACATAACCAAAATTAAAACATCTTTGTTTACATGAATTTCAAACATCTAGAAAATATTTTAACTGAATCCCATGATTCGAAGTACCCAAACCAAAAACTTAATTTGACAACTATTTTTTTCCATTTTTATCAAAAACGGTTAAAGCTATTGCCTTAAAATTCGTTTTTCTAGGCCAATAACCCTATAAAACGAGTACTTTTAAGCATACATAGTAAGTGTAACGATTTTTTTTGCACGAATATCGCTCCAAAAACCATGTTTTGGTGGGCGGATTCTGCTGGTTAACGAACTTGACCTTTCAAATTAGACAAAAAATGTTTGTACCAAATTTCTTCAAAATCGAACCATTATTTGCTGTGCTAGACCGCGAGCAGACAAATATATATAAAAATTTGAACCATCGTTATTTTCGGTCTCTAGGGGTTTTGAAACAAAATTTTCTAGTCGACACTTCCGGATTGCGTCATGAGGTCAACCCCATAAGGGGGGTTCCTCCCTATGGAGGGAGGGAGGAGCCGCACTAAAAGCAGAGACATTTGAAGACTGGAAATTAGGTTCCTAATTAAAACAATTTTTTTGTGCCTTTAATTTTTGGTAACACAAAAAATATATGACAGCTACTGACTATGGTTTGACGATGGAGTCATATCTTCTGGTCAAAGAGAGCAATCAATATACAACAATATTGTCATATTAATTTTGAGATGTTATAATGTTATTTTTGAGCTAAAGACTGTATTAGGTTTCATCGCTTTCAAGAAATGATTTAGCTTCCAAGATTATGAGACACAATTTATGCACTGTAAGGACAATAATGTACCAGACATGCACGCAAAATTTGGAAATTAAAAACTATATTTAACCCAACAAAAACTCTATTTTTAAAATTTTTCATAACACCACAAAACAGTTTACGACAAGACTATGGGAAACATCCCTCAAAATAATTTATTTGTACCAAACATTTAGAATTTGGTGATAAATACACACAAACAAATAAAGGATGATTAATATAAATGTATCAATGAATGGAACCAAAGAGCTTAAATAATCTCAGGAAATTATTGTTTTCAAAAAAAAATATCATTAATATTTAATAGCCAGTAAAATTTACTTGATTTAAACATAAGGGATTGTTTTCAATAGGTCAGCAGAACATGAACCATATTATCTTTCAGAAATGTATGTAAAAACCTTCATTGCTTCATGGTGATTTCATGTTATTTTGTTTAAATCATTTTTTGTTGTTTTTTTTTAATAGGTACCAGTTAAAGACTATTTTCTTTGACTTAAGCAATTTTTTTCATCAATAATATTTTGTGACCGACCACGTGCTATTGGCATTATAAAAGGGTGGCAACCTGTAGATAGCCCAGCACTAATAGCCAAATAGTTGATGCACCATTAAAAACGAAAAAAAAAAAATATTTTGGAGACTTGAAATCAGTAAAGACATTTTTTATAGAAATTTTATTCTGATGGTTTTGCAATAAGAGATTTAGTTCCTTATTTAAAATTATTGTTTCAGATAACTGATCCAAGATAATGCCTCAGATAGTCTGTTAGATTAATCTATAATCTAATTGATTAGTGAGGAGGTTTGAGTTGGCTTGGATCAACGTATTTAGCTATTCCTGAACACGAAATATCAATCCCATCAGAAATAAGGACCTAAGCAATTTTTACTTTCCCAATTTATATTTATATGTTGTTTATAATTTTTAATCACAATTATCATTTTTATCATTAAAAAAAATCATTGTAAGCTTTCTAAAGAATTCATGGAAATTGGGCTTTTACTGTATCTTCTCCCTGCCTCCCTCCATAGGGAGGAAACTTAGGAGGTTGACCTTATGACGAAATGTGGAAGTACCGACAAGAAACTTTCACACTTCAGTTCTCATAGACCATGAAAAAAACGGTCGTTCAAATTTGTATAAGTACGTATATATATATATATATATATATATATATATATATATATATATGTGTGTGTGTGTGTTTGTTTGCTCCCCCACAGGCTCAAAAATGATCCGATTTTGATGAAATTTGGTACAAAAATCTTTTCTCTAATTTCAAAGATCAAGTCTGTTAATCGGGAGGATACATCCACTAGAGCATGGTTTTTGGAGTAAACTTTGGGCGAAAAAAATTGTAACACTTAGTTAATACGCTGGCAGGAACTCTTCTTCTCTGTAAAAAACGAATGAAACCATTTACAATTATCTGTCTCCATATTCGACAAAGGCGGATAAAAATAGTTTTTCGGTTTGGGTGCTCTGAATTGTTGGAGCTTAGTTAAAGATAAATAAAAAAGATATATCTACAGTTTATAAGATTGAATGCGAAGTTTGCTTTAAATTTGGCTTTAAAACTAATTTTTAATAACAGGAATATCATACTTATTTATGAAACAGTATCAAATAATGATTTTATTGAAGCACGATCAATTGAGAGAGATAATTTAATATTTTGATTGAAAATCATATTTTGAATTATCACTATCATGATTACTAATCATAATTTAACAATTTTTTTAAAAAAATTAAGAAATATTAAATTTTGGCTTAACAACTATTAAATTCCAGAGTTTTATAATTAAAATAAATTATTTATTTATTTATTAATGTTTACGCAACTTTGGCAACAAACATTTAAAATAAATTAAATTCAATATAATGAAAATTCACACTAAGTCCATCTGACAACGACCCAACCTCATCGAGGCCTCCAGGAGCTGAGAACTGCCGTCGCTGAGGAATGGGATCAGATTCCGCAACATTGTGCGCACAACTTTTTTCGCAGTATGCCTGAAAGGATGCAGGCAGTTATTCTAGCAAGGCAAGCACTCGATATTAGAGACACATCCGTGCCTGGTGGATATTATTTATTGTAAATTTAGAGACGTTTTATTTTTTAGTTCCCAAGTGCTAACTTATGTTTATTTTGTATTATATTTTCTTTTAAATTAGATTTAATGTTTTATTATTTTTTCTGTTGTTTCCTATGAGCTGAGTACATGCACTGCATATACTAAAGCAAAATTATATTCACCACAAAAACAAATAATTCAGAAATTCAATGTGCGCCGTTTTTTTTTTTTTTGTTTTTTTTTTGGAACTCAGTGTAGACTAACAATTCTTTGAGGAATCTACAATTGAGAAACTAAGTTTTTCCAAACGAACAATATTTTAGCAGGTATTGCACATACCTTTTTTTAGAGAAATTAAATAATTTTATTGATAATAATTATTAATATTATTTTCAAAAATTTATATGACCAGGAATCATGTTAAAAATTTAAATATTTCAAATTGCTTTAAATGGCTATATATATTTGAGTGCATTTTACAAATGCTCAATTAAGTACATATTTATAACTCACAATGAAAGAAAAAAATATCTACTTAAATTATCCAGTTTTTATCAACATTTATTTTGAAATATATAATTTGTATTAATAGAAATTGTATATTGGCAAGATAATTATCTTTAAATCAAATCATTCACCGTTTAGCTTGTTAAACTAAATAAAAAAAAATAATTGTCAATAGTATTTAATTATGTATGTACAATAAAATATAGCTAATGAAGCAAAATATATATCTAACTTCAATTAGATCCTCAATCATCTTCAATAATGCCTGTAAGAAGCTTTGATGATGATAGCTTTATGTACAGAACTTGACTTTGGACTCGATAAGATTGTCAAGGGGTTGATGTAACTGGTAACATCATTCATGTCTTTGTCTTATTTGATTAGTGGAACATTATAACTGAACTTACTTTGTTCTATTTTTCGATGGGAGCGGAATATAGGAATCTTAAAAATTTTAAATCTATAATGATATTATTCCTAAATAGTATATAATATAATGATTTATAAAAATTATAATTGTCATTTATATTTAGGAATATATTTTTGAAGATTTATTTAAAACACACAAATAGTCTGTCTTTTAAGGGATAATAATAGTTAAATTTTGCTAATTATATTATCACTTGATTCATATTATTTTTTCACAATTCCTTGATTTTTTACTATAATTTTTGATAATATTTTTTTAGGGAAGAAGCAAGCCAGTATTACATTTGAAACCATAATACATAATTGACTTCCTAATTTTGTTTTTAATATTTTCCTCAGTTTACTAAACTGAAATATAGAAATGACTAAGTGCAGTTCATGCGCCACCAAGCAAACTGTACATATAATTTATATGGCAAATTTTTAGTTAATGCTTAAACAAAATCATATTATCTCTACAAAATCATACTTTACTTTCATTGAGATCTCATGTACTAAAAGTGTTTTTTAAAGAACTAAACAAATTAAATATAGAACGACTTACCTCCTTTTCCAAAATGTGCACCTCCATCAAGTGGGATAATAAGTAAAGGGATTATTCCACTTAACCCAACAATAATTGAACCCACAACAGATCCAACTAAGGGATTGTAATTTGGCCCGCAATAGTCACTTACAGATGAGTATAAATCTTTAAACCAAATATCACTCTCACTTGCATTAGACAAATCGAAAAAAAGTACTTGAGACATATTTATTGAGTTCGAAATGTTCTCTTTCAAAGATATAATTTCACGTCTTCCTTTCAAGTTAACAGCATTATTTATTCAATCAAGACGAAAGATAATTTACAATGGAACCTAATTCACTAATAAGAATGAACTGAACGGCGCGAAATAGCGAGTGATTAACCGCCTACCGAGACGAGAGGAGAATGAAGATAAACTGAGTTGTGTTGCTGTTTACAAGTGCAGTTATCTACGCAGCTGGCAGAGTGCGCCCCTCTCGAGTACTTTCCGAAACCAGTATCAGACTAAAAAATAATAAAATACCTCTTAAATTATAATTTATATTCATCATAGCATTTTTGTTATTGTTCGAAAAAATTAAATATTTCGTTCTACTTATTTCGTAATCAGTTGACTATTCTAGTATATTTTCCAGTTATAATATGACACCTCTGGCATACTTTTTTTTTTTAGTTGACTCAAAAAATGATTCTATTACAAAGGATTGGTTAGGCTCAAAGGCTGAAGCTCGTCTATATTATCATTTATGTGCATTATTAATTTAAAAAAAACTATTTGATCTCCATATTACTTTAAATTACAACCTACCAAATAAAATTCTTATTTTTAAATTTTTATCAGTGACTGTCAAAAGTATTGATACAATAAGTTTATTTTGAAAAAAAAAATGCATTTACTAAGGAGCAATGATTTATTTTTTGATATTTTTGATAACGAAAATAACTTACTGATGACTTTTTATCAATCGTGTACAATTTACATTATTTGTACCAATAGGAGGTCTGAAAAAGTACTTTTTTTCATGATTTTTTTTTCAATACATTAATGAATAATTATCTTTCCTGTGCCATTTACATTATTCTTACCGATATAGCGCTCTTTAATAAGTTTTTTTTTCAAACCAAACTTAGTGTATAAATACTTTCGACACTCACTGTAGATAGATACTTTTTGTAAAAGAGAACTTTTCCGGTTAAAAGCACTTAATTTTAATTTGATCATTAGGAAGTTACATAAATCAGTTTCATAACCTAGGTCATATATTTGCTTTTGATAGTTAATTTTTTATAAAAAGAAAATAGAGTTGCTTGACCAATCAATAAACATTATTATTATCTTTGTTTTATTATTTGCATTAGTCAAAGTTTCCTTTGAAGTTAAAAATGACAGTTATTCTCCATAACATATTAAATAGGCTATAGTAGGGAACATAAAAAAAAATTCTGCTTAATTGAATTACAATTACAGCGTAGTTGTATGTCTGAAAAGAACAAAAATAAGGAAGTAATTCATTTAGTAGTTCTTCAATATGTTTAGTGTCTTAAAATAGAACAAACTTTGAAGTTAAGGAAGCTGAAGCCATAGTATTTTTTTTTTTTTTTTTAATTTTTATCATGATATCTATTTATTATTTTCTGATCCAAACTAATTTTAATTATGATGTAGATCAATTCAAAGACCTCTTTCCACTAAAAATGTTGTATTCATACGGCAAAGCTGCTTTCAGAATCAATGTTCCCTCTTAGTGGATGTTTAATTATACCTATCTCTCCGGCTACTTCTGACTATCCTTGTTTTCTGTTAGATGGACAACACTCTAATATTCAATGATCCAATAACTATACTAATACAGACAGGTAATGGTAAATCAGGTCATATATATATATATATATATATATGTATATATATATATATATATATATATATATATATATATATATATATATATAATTAATCTTGTTTCATTCCCTGCCTTCAAAAGCCACAAGGAAAAAGTAATATTGGGTTATCTTTTAGAATAATATACACATTTTTGGATCTGTTTGCACTCTACTGTCAACGAAAGAGATTTGATTTTGCTTAAATTTGGCATAAAAATGCTCTATCCCAAATGAATTTCAGTGACCAGGAGAATTTGTCGAGTGGAAAATTTGCATGAAAACGTCATAGTGATAACAATGTTTGGTTAACAGGCATACAGGTCCTCTTTTTATAGATAATTTGATGTGAAGAATGGAATAAACCACTTTCAAATTGATATATATATATATATATATATATATATATATATATATATATATATATATATATATATATAAAACGATTCGAGATAAACGTAAAATCAAGAGATAATTAAAAAAACTTATTATACAGGTTAGGAAAGTTAGCATAAACAATATTTGTAAACATGCGAATGTGCAGGGATGTAAAATTGGGAAATAAAGAGCTGTGATTTGACATGTTGATAAATTAGACAGCCAAAAAAAAAAAAGTCCGGACCCAGAGAGCAGACCATGTTTACTCTATGTTTTTGGGGTCGTCGATTTTGTTAGCCGTTTATTTTGGTAATTTGAATAAAAATATTATAGTGTAAAATATCCTAAATTATGAGTTTTGGGGCTTAAACAAAAAGTGCAAGAGTTTTTCTGACCCCGGATTCGGATTCAGCGACCCCAAACACATAGAGTAAACATAGTCTGCTCTCTGGGTCCGGACTTCTTTTTGTGTGTGTGGCTGTGTTATGTATTGAAATATAATTGTAAATTTTACGGGCCTCCTCACCCGTCATAACCTGTCGCATTATGGGCATATGTGGTATGCTTTTCCGCTGGCTTCGCTTGCTCAAGAAGTTATCAAAACTCTAGTGAATCCAACTTGCTAAAATTAATAGAATTCTATTAATTTTAACGAGTTGGATTCACTATAGTTTTGATTTCTTCTTGAGCGAACAAAGCAATCGGAAACGCATTGCACGTATGCCCATAATGCGAAATAAATATAAAATATAAATAATTAAAACAAAAATATAAATATTTCATTCTTCTTTAGTCTATCTCCTAGACATCTTCATGTTCGGTAGATACAAATCCACAATGACACCGGATAATTATCTTTCTTAAAATGTCTTTAAGAAAGATTATTTCTATTTAACTCTAATTTTTGCCTCATTTTCCACAACTGATGGAATTGGTTAGGAGCTTATTGTCGACTAAAAAAATTAATAATTCTTCTTTCTGGTAAACGATTGCCATAAATTCGTGCAACTTCATTATTATTAAGCAAACTTATCTGACTTTTTCACAATTATCAGAGTGTGCAATTATAAAGGTATTAGCTAATTATTAAGGGATTTCTTTCATATAATACTTTTCACCAGCAAAACAAAAAATGTGGAGAATGTTTCGTTATTTCAAAAGATGACTGAATAAATAACAATGGTAAATTTAAAATAGACTTCGTTATTACAGACTTTTGCGTACCTGTGTGTGCGCATGTTTATAAGTATAGTTGTTAATTTATATAGTATGTATTCCAGTTACTACTCCTTTTCTCCCTTTCCCTACCAATGCCAGCCATTAGAACTTATCCGTGAGCTCTCTATCTCCATAATTTTTTTTCTGCATGTTTATAAAATATATTATTCTCATTTTATTCATTATTCTTAAGACAATAATTTTACCAACAGGCCTACGGATTATGAAACATTGGTATTTCTCGTTACCCCTTAGGATTGTATCTTTGGGTCCATCATCTTGGGGTTTCCTCCCTAAACGGAGGGCGGAAAAACGCTAAAATATGATCAATAATACCTTATTTACTTTTAATTAATTTCTACCTGTGTCAGCAATTTGGGCCATTAGAACTATTTTAGTATTATATTCCTGAAATTCCAATTAAAACATAATAAACTGTTTATTATTATATACAATATAAATAATCTCTCCATGAGCTAAAATTATGAAAGTTTATTTAAAAAAATTTAACAATGTTTATATAAAAATTTATAAAATGTAACACAATAGATTTTATTTCTTATTTTGAAACAGCACTTCTTATTACACAGTAGAAATTACGTCCAAACTATTCGATAAGTTGGTGTGTCCTTTTAGAGTAAGCAACTGCAGTCTCTGGAAAAATTAAGATTAACTTTAAGTAAAATTAATTAATAAAAAAAAAACTGAAAAATTTAAGCGTTTCTAAAACAAAACAAAATAGTATAACAATCAAAGTTCATAAGTGAGAAAGAAGACCCTTGTAATATTAAATTTTGTGTAAAGTTACAGTTTCAGAATAACCAAACATTTTAAGATTTTCTGACAAACAAATTTTAAAACAAATTATTTTGCAAGGACTGATTGATGGTTTGAAAAAGCTTTAACCCAATGTACTTTTAGCACTTTCCTCCGAAGGAAAGTAGCTATTGAGGTTGCACTCATGACGGAATTTTTGAAAAATTTCTTAAAATCTCCATCGATCCTACCTAGTAGACACTGAAAATGACCCCCATTAAAATTTATATATATCTATCTATATATACCTATATACGTGGGGTGATCAAAAAGTTCCAGGACTGATATTTTATTAATTTATTTAAAAAATCTACAGGCTATTGGACGTCTTCCCCTTCAAAGTACTCTCCTTGGGAAGCTATACATTTTTCCCAACGATGTTTCCACTGCGTGAAGGACTTTGAGAAATCATCTTGTGAAATGGTGTTTAGCTGCTCCAGCGATTTTTCTTGAATGTCATCTACGGACTCAAATCTCTTTCCCTTCATGGGTCTCTTGAGTTTTGGAAACAAGAAAAAGTCTGCAGGGGCAAGGTCAGGTGAATATGGAGGCTGGGGAATGATCGTCATTCCATTTTTGGTGCAGTAGTCGCGAATGAGCAGTGCGGAATGAACAGGCGCATTGTCATGATGCAGGAACCACTCACCGCTCCGCCACAACTCTGGTCTCTTCCTCCTTATCCTGGTCTCTTCATCCTTACCAAATGAAATGTTCAATTCTTCAGCCATCTCACGAATGGTTAGTCGACGATTAGAACGCACGAGACTGTTCAATCTTGCAACATGATCGTCATCAGTCGAAGTTGATGGGCGCCCTGAACGAGAATCATCTTCACACGATGTCCGGCCTTCCTTGAACCTTTTGTACCACTCATGACACCTTGACCGACTCAGACATTCATCACCGAAAGCCACTTGCAACATTTGAAAAGTTTCAGTAAACGTTTTACCAACTTCACACAAAACTTTACGCAAACGCGTTGCTCTTCCTTTTCATTCATTTCAAGAAATCGCCGAACACAAAAAACTTTTTTTACGAACACAGCAGTAACTTTACAATGAAGAAGGTTATCAACAATCTGAATAAACAGCTGAGTTCAGGAAGAGTCACGATAAACAATGTTGCCAACCGCACTGCTCTATGACACTCCATTGCCGCGCAATCTAAACAGTCCTGCAACTTTTTGATCACCCCTCGTATATATATTTATTTAAATTTTAACGTCCATTTATTATTAACTACGAATTTTAGGACAGGTTATCTATAGGTTACCACCCTTTTCTAGCCAGGATAGGGGTGATGCCTTTTCTTTTTTTTCGAAAGAAAAGCCACCACCCCTAGTGGGAATCGAACCCACGACCTTTGGCACGGAGTTTTAAGTGCTCATGCCTTAACCCTCACGGCCATCGGGTCTCCTATATATATATATATATATATATATATATATATATATATATATATATATATATATATCTACTATATATTTGACAAATACCACTCACTCACTCACTCACTGACCTATCATCGCCCAGCCCAAGCCGCTCGGCAGAAAATTTTGAAATTTTGCATGGACACTCCCTATATAACGTAGGCACTCACTAAGAAAGGATTTTTTGATATTCGAATTTTTAAGTATTTTTAGAGGGGTTTAAAGTTTGAGTAGGTTAGAGCATGCAAGCCTAGGCAGCAAGCGTTGCTAGGACGATAACAGAACAGCTGTTACCGTACATTATCTATTTCATAGTATTATTTTTAATTGAGGTTAATTTCCACTATGATGGTAGTCCTTGAATTACTAGAAATAAACTGTCACTCATAGAGTTTTAATTGCGTTTCTTTTCCCCCTATATGTCAGATAGGCTTGCCATATTTTTGGAGAGTTAAACCGGGACACATTAATATGGGATGGGCATACCAGGGGGGGGGGTTGGGAATAAAAACAGTACAAATTATAAACAAAATGGTGAGTTTTAAGCCTAGCAAGTAACGGGAAGGGGGGATCCTGAACTGTTAGTCTACCCAAACCTTAATAATAAGAACGGAACTTTTTTTGCTACTTGATTTTCTTAAAAAAATCTCTCAGCCAAATAGTAGTGTCTGGCAGCTGGCAGCGCTGTGCAAATCGTTCCAGCGTTTTACAGTTAGATTACTTCTCATATCTTTGACACTGTGAGCAGTAGTAAAAATGTTGATTGTAGAAAAGTAACCGATTTATAAAAGATTCTTATAAACATGAATTCATTACTTTTTACATCTTACAGCCTTTTCTGGGACATTGATAAAACCGGGCGGGACACCGAAACAATTGCAAAATACCGGGACAGTCCCGGTCAAACCGTGATGTATGGTAAGCCTATCCTTAGAGTTTAAAGGAAAGGAAGTTGGAAATAAAGGACGCCAACTTTCCCGCTAACAAGGAGTCAGTCTATAGCTATCCTCCGAGGAGTACGGAGTCAAGTCTATTCCTAGCAGTCGTAGAGTGCAGTGTTCAGTCCATTGCTGTCTATAATAAAGGACGGTTTGAGAAAACGGCGGAGTCCGGAACATCAGATATCCATTCTATGCACGAGACCTGGCAAGAAAGCGAAAGCGTATCACCTTGAAGAAGGAATTACTGAAGCGCAGTATATTGGGGTTTTATTGGAAGTGAGTTGGTTCAGAGGTAAAATTATTTTTTTGTAATTGTTAATTTTTTTATTATTATTTGTATGTATTTTAATATTGTTTTGTATTTCGGAATTGTCTAAAAATAAATATTATATTATTCATTCACTCGGAACTTCTATCCCTGAGATTAAATCAATTTAAGATAATAAAACTTATTAAAGTAATTAAAATCGTTTTATTTTAAATAAAAAATAATCATAACATTAAATGGCGACCCAACGTGGCGCATTCATTTTATAAAAATTAATCTTTACATTTAATGACGCCCAACGTGGCGAATCATTTTATAAAAATTAATCTTAACAATATATATATATATATATGTAGATGGAGATAGTTAGCCGCTGCAGAGATACGAAGACAGGTATAGTTGGGATTCGGCTAGGAGAAAAACGTCAGACTTTCAAAAAGAAATCTGTATTTGGACGTTTCGACTGCACAATGGCAGCCTTCTTCAGCTAAAAAGTATATACAACTTATAAGTAAAGAAAATATATATGTACAACTAGTAAGTAAAAGACAGGCAGAAATGAGTGCCCTCTCCTTATCCCTTGAGTCCTTCCACAATGAAAATTTGAATAGAGCTACCAAAATATTAACACTGAACCAATTCCCCCCCAACCTCATAAACCGGCTTATAAAACAATTAAAATCCCAATCCTTCAATGCCACCTCCCCCAATACCTCCCTCGACTCCTCCCTCCAGATATTTCGTTCCCTGACATACACACCAGGACTGACTGAAAAACTCACAAAGACCTTAAAAAAAGCCCTCCCGTCACTAAACTTTGGGTTAAAAACCACTAACAAACTTACTACATTGTACACCAAACTCAAAGATCCCCTTCCCTATGACTGCGCCACCCACTGTGTTTACCAAATACCCTGCCAAACCCCCTCCTGTAATGCAGTATACATAGGTGAAACCAAAAATTATATTCACTCCCGCATAACACAACACAAACGGACAATAAAAAACAAAGAAATCCACAAATCCGCCCTCGCAAAACACGCCATAACTAAAAAACACACTTTTAACTTTGACGACACTAAAATACTTTCCACTGAACGAAACACCAAAAAACGACAGATTTCCGAATGTGTCCACATTAACTTAAACCCCAATAACATTAATTACAAGACCGACAAACAAAACATCTCCCCTGCTTACTCCTCCGTCTTCAATAAATTGTCCTGACCTCCTTTTTTATCTTTGTTCCCAGGCTCCAGACAATTTTTCTACTTGTGTGTCCCAAAACTCTTAACACCTTTTACAACCCCCTTTACAACCCGCTTTTACAACCCAGCAATTGTACCTCTTTCATCTGCACCGACTTACCGCCTCATCCCAACCCCCTTTCATAACTATAAAGACCCCCTGTGTAGTTGCTGTCCCTCATACTTCCAACCATGGTTACCTAAGTTGTCCTCGAGGTCTTCCTCCCCCCCCCCAGGCATTCTCTAGTGCTATGTATCTATATATTAATTGCTATAAATTGTATTCACTTATAAAATAGATTTTGTTTTTCACTACATAAAAAATGTTCGTTGTTTTTACTGTTTAATTTTTTTTTGTACTGTTTTACTAACACTTTCTACATGCAGTTTACTTTCCAACTACTGTATTTTCATTGTTTTAAAAATAAGATTGGTTAAAATTTATTGTATTGATATATATACTCCGCTCATTTCTGCCTGTCTTTTACTTACTAGTTGTACATATATATTTTCTTTACTTATAAGTTGTATATATTTTTTAGCTGAAGAAGGCTGCCATTGTGCAGTCGAAACGTCCAAATACAGATTTCTTTTTGAAAGTCTGACGTTTTTCTCCTAGCCGAATCCCAACTATACCTGTCTTCGTATATATATATATATATATGTATATGTCTGTTCACACGATAGCGGGCAGAGTTTTTGTTTTTTCATCACGAAACTTGATATATAGCATTCAATTAGCAAACGATTGAACGAGTTCGTTAACCACCAAAATCAGTCCACCGGAAGGGGGGGTTTACCCTGAACCCAAAACACTAATTTGACCATGTCAGCTGTAATATTTCAATGAAACTTGGTATTCGTAGTGGTAATATAGAGGGAAAAGTGAGATATAAAAATGAACTAAATCGGTTTAAAAGGAGGGGGGGGGGTGTACTCCGGACCCACAATACCAATTCGCCACTACCAGCCGTAAGTTTTGGTATATTTCGACAAAACTCGGTATTCACAGTGGTAATCTACAGGTAAATATGTGTTGTAAAAATAAATTAAATCGGTTCATTAGGAGGGCGGGGGGTTTACTCCGGACCCAAATTACTAATATACTCATACCGGTCGTAATTTCTGCTGTATTGTAACGAAACGCGGTATACGTCGTGGGTAACTCATGAGAAAGAAGTGTTGTAAAAATGAGCTGAATCGGTCAATCGGAAAGGGGGGTTTACTTTGTAATATATTTCAATAGAAAAGCCCGCCAGACGTAGGTTCACAAAGCCGCCGCAAGGAGCACTTTCTACCACTAGAGGGACTGTATCCTGTTCCTGCGATAGATCAAAATAAGATAATATGAGTTTTTTTGTATTTATTACGTAGTGTAGTAGGTATCATGTGTAAACATAACTCTGGAAGCAAATTAATAATTGATCAGTTACTCATTACAAAATTAAAAGAGGACTATTCATGTTTTCATTTTATTTATGTAGGATATTTTAAGCAAATTGTTCTGGAAAGCAGTCTACACTACCCAAATTCTGAGGAAAGTGCTTAGTTATGCAGCTCCTGTGTGACAGACTTTTTTCTGATACATTCCAAATGGAAGCAACCAGAAGAGCTGCTTATTTGAAAGTTTTCCTCACTGTTTTCTTCTATTAAAATGGCGTGGCACTTTTTGAGTTTGTGCCAGAAGGTCAATAAGGAATATCAATGTGAAAAATGAAATTTGAGAAATAGGATTAGTTATCGACCTTTTTATTTAGACACATAGCATTGTATAGGACTTACCTTATTATATATATTTGCCATCAAGCGATTCGTCTTAAGTGATTCTTTTAGCTTTTGATCTGAAATTTTCTGTTTTACCTCAAAAGTTTGCCGATACTTCTTTTCAGTCTGTTGTCTCATTTCTTTTTGAGACACCACCCTCCTAACTGAAAAAGAAGATTAAATGTAAGCAATTAAGATAGTCAAAGATCAATTTAAAGAACAGACTGCCAGGGGTTTAGCATATATCGTCCCTAACATGTTGAACTATCGAATGTGCAAAACCTCATTTTTCACATTCAAGACTTTGCTCTTGGATTGTGGACAATACGGCTTGTCGAAAATTGAATTTGAGAGCTCTAACCTCTTTGGAATAGCCTTTAATGCCTTAAGTAAAAGTAGTGAAGAAGACCATTTTTCAATATATTACTTCATCCATGGATAGAATATGTTCGTTCCCTAGTTTGCTGGGATTTGCATATTCAATAGTTAGACATGGTAGGGAGGATATGGTCTACAGTATTGTTCCTGGATGAGACCATATCGTCGATAAAAATGCAAAGCATTGAATGTGAAAAAACGCATTTATCATTTTCAATCTGTTCTGATTGCTGTTGGACTGATGGACGGCAAACTCTCGAATCTAAGTTCACTCAATGAAAGGGGATTGTAACTACTGTCAAAAGGTCGAATCTGCCGACTATTTGACTGTCCAAAAGAAAAATAATGAATAAAAAATTTGTCACTCTGGAAAGCGGTGATTTTCACATTAGTTTTTTTACATCTGCATTGACGATATATGGCTCATATTCTATCAACATGAAAGAGTTCTCACAGTTCTGATCAGGAACTTCAATGGCAGGGCTGTGAAAAATATGAACTAATACATATTCTTTCTAGCAAATAATTTACATATAAATTTTTCTTAACTCCGAAACCAAAATATTTATAAGGTAAATAACAAAAGTCCGACTCGCAGGAACCCAAGATACCACATCCCACACAGTTACAATAAGTTAGTTATTTTTTATTTCACTACCAAAATAATCACTAGAAATAATTTATATGGCAAAACAATGATTGCCAAGTAAGCTAGTAAATAGACATATACAAATTAGAACCACTGTTATTTTTGTGATCTATGGGTTCTGAAATATGAAATTTTCTTGTTGACACTTCCGGATTGTGTCATGGGGTCAACCTCATAAGCGGGTTTCCTCCCTATGGAGGGAGGGAGGAACCGCGCTAAAAAGTATCACTTTATTTCTCCCTTAATTGCAGTCTACAATAATTTCATATAAAATGTAAGTAACTATGCATATGACCAAATATTTAAAGCTAAGGCTACATATATTAAAAAAATATGAAATCCTTAGCTTAAGAATGATTTCATTAAAATACCTAAAGGAGGGGGTGGACGTATTCCAAGACCAGTATCACATGATAAGGCGGCGGCTAAGACAACAGGCCTCTGCTCCTCTCTCAGTTGGCGGATCGCAGCTAATTCAGAAACAGTCTTTCTCCTCAATTCAGCTCGGGAAACTATGTCTGGTCTCTTAGAAATGAGAAGGTCCTGCAAATAATGATGAATATTCACCAATTTTAATATATTACATCTCGCACCTACAACTCTACAGAATTTTAATTTAAAATAATGTATTCAAAAAAATCTGAACATTGAAATAAAACCAGTGAATAATAAAAAAAAAAAAAATACTGAAGGTCAGAAATAAAAGTAAAAATTGTGAACAAATATTTTTACAAGTGTGAGGTATAATTCAGAATTATGCATAGCAAATACAAGGAATCATTGGGAAAAACATATTTTAAATTGTGTTCCCAATTTTATTGTTCTAGATATGGTTTAATTAAAACATTACATGGTAGATATACATTAACTCTGAAAACTTAGCTAGTAATTTTCACCTTCTAACCTGAAGAGATGGGAGTTGATATGTCTCTCGGACAAATTCTCTAGACTTCTTTGCTAGGGTTTGCCGATCTGCAATGATTTCATTCTCAATCTCATTTCTCTCACCTTTCTTATCCTGTAATATTATCAAGACAAATAATATAGCTTCAAAGAATAATACAAAATAATAGATGTTTTTTCTGAACAATGGAAAATTACAAGGGTCTACTACTGAACACCCATGGGTCTATTACAGAAAATGTAATTGGCCAATTACATTATTATACTGCGTAAACAAATAATACCATACCCAGAAGTAATAAAAAAAAATCAAAAAAAAAATCAGTCCCGTAACAGGCCACAAGGGCCCAGAGGGGCAGATACTGTAGAGGTATCTGATTCTTGACCATACGGCATATTAGGGAGATAGTGTGGTCAGTACTATGCTCCGGCCGCCTGATTTTCCCCTTGGGTGCTTCGACTGCTAGAGTCATTAGCACCCAAAGTACCCATTGATAAATTAATTAAAGGCTGGGTTGGCCTAGGGACGATCTGGGACCCCAAATCCAACCCTCGAACGACGGGACTAGAAGAAAAAATCTTTAGTGCGCGCTCGGGTTTTGAACCTGGTCCTCCAGTTCATTAGTCGAGTGCTCTACCACTGAGCTAACCTCGCCCCTCCAGAAGTAATAATATAACCTAAATAATGAAAAATAAATAGTGATATTGAAAAACTAATAGAAAAATATTTATAATTTGGGTAAAATTTAGACACAATCGTAAGTTTTATTTTATTTATTTTTTCCTTATACGAACATAAGGGATATCTCAACTGTCCATGTACTTAAAAAAAACATTTTTTGAGACCTGTATTGATCGGACTGACACCTTTAGAGCATCTGACTGAAAAGAGAAATTTTTAAGAGCCTAAAAATAATTAACAGTTAAACACCAATAAAAAAATATTAACCAAAAATTGATAAAGAATAATCCTGAAAAGTCAATTATGCCTAAAATATGTTAAATAAAAAAATATATATTTGAGCAACTATTATAAATAATAACTTTAAAATGAATATTTATTGATTATAAAACTAAATTTCTTAAACATTAACGTGACTTATTCGGACATCAAAAGTATTGAGCCAAAATCTAGGGCATTATTATGCAACTCACTCTCCTACGTATAAACTATGGAAATGAAGATGAAGACACCTGAAAATAAGCTTCCAAGAACTAATAATTTTTATGGCACGACTTAGCCACAATGCTATATGTGCAATTGTCTGTCTCCAATGCTATAACCAATATGTGGACAATAGCTAATGTGGTTCAGTATCCTGGGAAAAGACAATCCCCTTTTACTAACGTGGGTATTAGTTTTTTGGGGTCGAATAGTCATTATTGACTGCCAGTCATACATACTTACATACATACATACAAACATATATATATATATATATATATATATATATATATATATATATATATATATATATACAGTGGAACATGGATAATTCGAACTTCGATAAATCAAAATCGCCTTTAATTAGAATATTTCTCTTGGTCCGAGATAGATTTCTTAACCCTTTATTTTCAATAACTTTTGTAATTCGAATTTTGGATAATTTGAACTTTTTTATCGGTCCCTATGAGTTTGAATTATCCAAGCTCTACTTTAGTTGATTATAAGACAATTTATTCTAACTTACTTTTGGAGAAGGGTCAAAAGTAATTGTGTAAGCAGTAGACTTTATTCCTTTTATAATCTCTTTTCCAGTTTCCGTTGAAACAGATTTTTTTAGCTTCCCTTGTTCATCTGCTTCATAATTATGAGAATCCCAAGAATTATCCTGAAGAAGAAATTAAACAGTTAATAATTCAAATTCTCTATCTAAGCCCAGAATTTTCAAAAATACAATATTAGCACTTTAACTCTGACTGTTAATTGTTATTTTCTCAATTTATGTGTTAAACTTTTCGATGTGATGCCCGAGTATTCTCGCAGGAGAATGTCATGCACCAGACAACTGGCATTAATTTATACAGATATAACCTTCTTTACAAATTTTAACGTACTAAACAACCAAAAAGTCTAAAAAAAAAACAAAAAAAACAGTCCCGTAACAGGCCACGAGGGGCAGATGCTATAGGCGTATCCGATTCATGACTATTCGGCACACTAGGGAGATAGTGTGGTCAGTACTATGCTCCGGCTGCCTGATTTTCCTCTTTGCTGCTTTGATTGCTAGAGTCATCAGCACCAAGGTACCCATTAATAAATTAATTAAAGGCTGGGTTTGCCTAGGGATGGTCAGAGACGACGAATCTAGCCCATGAGCGAAGACACTAGAAGATAAAAATCTTTAGTGATAGCTGAGGATTTGAACTCCGGTCATCCAGCATATAAGCCCTGTGCTCTACCACTGAGCTAACCTCGCCCTCCCCCGCAATAAGTCTAGAACTGAAAAAAATATGTTACAGATATTTTTTTTTATCACAATAACAAAAAATTGCACAAATCAGACTATTACAACTCCTATTTTTTGTTCCTCACGCACCTCGCATGACTTAGCTTCCCCTCAGCAAGTTGCATAATTGTAACATACAGAAAACCAACACTTGTATTCATATTAATACCAGGGGAAGTGTTGTGTCAAGGAAAATCATGAGATACACATTTCACTTACAGAATCAGTCTTATGGTTATCTTTAGTGTTTACTCCAGAAGGCCTTTTAAATGTCTCCATATTGTGAAAAGGTCTCCTGAAAAAAAAATTACATTAAATACATTTTGATCTTTCGTGAAAAATAGACAATGAAATCTCAAAGAGAATTAATATAAGATTTTAAATGCCACGACAGGAAACCGATTGTAAGCGGAAATAACTCCATCCTCTCTCTCAATGTTTACTCTTGGAAACACTCTACAACCAAATTTTGTTGTCATTTTCTTACCTTGTTTTACCAAAATAATCATTTTACTATTAAATGCAATTAAAAAAAAACAAAAAACAACCGATTAAAAAGAAAGGTAAACAGAGACAAATTCCTGTTTAAAATATCAACACTAACAATTTCGAAGTTTTAAGCACTGATTTCTCCAATTGACATCACCCCATCTAAAATTACATCTGAACTTTTTTTTTACAGAATTCAGTAAGCTTTTGTGGCACTTACTACAATTTCCTAACCGTGTTCGAGATATTTTCGAAAATATACCAAGATCCAAAAACTTTTCATGCCTATTAAAAAAGTTTTTTTGTTTTTTGTTTTTTTTCTAATATTTCATTTCAAACAGATTAGATGAATGTCAAACATCTGGATCCTGTTTCAACTGAATCAATCATTTCTGAATACCCAAACTGAAAATTAGTTTGGAAAAGTAGTTCTATCAATTTTTCTCTTAAACAGGTTACAGATATCAGTTTAAAATTGGGTTAATTAGTTTTCTTATGTTAAGGATCCTATAAAAATGAGTACCTGCAAGCATCTGAACTGTCTCATTTTGATGAAATTTCGTACAAAAATTTCATCAAAATCAGAATGTGAACCACAGTTATGTCCGTGATCTATAGGATTTGAAATTTTTCTTACTTGGCATTTTCAGATTGCGTTCATGTCTATGGAGGGAGGGAGGAACCGCACTAAAAAGTTGTACTCATAAGAAATGTGCCATCTCAGAATATTTTTATGTAATATACTTAACCATAATTAAAATGCTTAGAATACAAATTCTTACTGTTTCCCCCGAAATTATTTGCTACTTTTGATGTGTATTATATTTCTAAATTCATTTTAAATTTTTAAGGCAAGAAAAGTTTGTCTATTAGAAGATATTTGTCTATTAGAAGAATTTGTTTATTAAAAGAAAGCAACAGTGTTGATTAATAAAACCATAAAAGCAAGCATAAAAAATTCCAAAATCATTCTCATTTTTTATAGCTAAATTGTTTTATTTGAACTCGCATTGAAAATATCGAAAATTGTTACCGTCTGAATGTTCTTGTTAAATTTGTGGATCTGACATCGTTTTCCAGAACCCTTTCATTTTTTTGCTTAGCCTTTTTCAATCGGTTAAGATTTTTTTTAAGTCTCTCGTGCTTTTCAAGGAGGCTGAAAGAAAAATATAAGAAACACTTAAGGTACAGTATATGATTAAAGAAAAATTAATAGGAATTAATCAAAAAATCAATAAGGTTTATATATTTCAGTATCCATTAAAATAATTAACCAAAAATAAATAGTAAAGCTAAAATAACTCATATTATTATTGTATCTGATTCAAAGAGTGTCAATGTACATTTTAAGTGCAACATTTTTTGCCAGAATTCCACTATGGCATTTTCATGCAAATTTACTTATTTGGTTATAACTGCAAAAACCCAAAATACGAGTGTAGTAAAATATTGGATCTGGTGAAAAATAATATGCACTTAAAATGGACACCACATGCGAAACAAGCAGAAAATCAGAAAAAGTGAAGTCCCAGCACCCAAAATTAAATCATAACCTTATTATTGTTTTGTCTTCACTGAAGTGGATATTTTTAGTTAAGAAATTATACATATATATATATATATATATATATATATATATATATATAATATACACACGCACGCACGCATGCGCACACACACACACACACACGATGAGTGACGGATTTCGGAACTTGCCAGAGCTAGACCGGCTAGAAAATCATCCCTTCCTAGCTAGCCAAACATTTCTTGCATGTTATTTCTTTGAAGGGAAGTCAAAGAAGGCATATATGTGTTTCTAATAAGAAAATAAATGTTTCTACTAAAAGTTACATACACATGCAATATTAAAAATGGTTCATATTAT
Source organism: Gonocerus acuteangulatus (assembly GCA_946811695.1). Taxonomy (NCBI): domain Eukaryota; kingdom Metazoa; phylum Arthropoda; class Insecta; order Hemiptera; family Coreidae; genus Gonocerus; species Gonocerus acuteangulatus. The sequence continues at coordinate 119,017,165 of OX328123.1, read as the reverse complement.
TATATCCTCACAAAGTAAAGTTTATCAAATAGATAAGTGACTGCTTCTAACTAAATTCTCTAATCCAGCCTTTCTATAATCCAACTGTGCTCCGGTCCCGATGACACTGGATTAGGGAGAGTCTACTGTGAGTGTGTGTGTATATATATATATATATTGCAATCAATTGTGTTGAACATTTAATGATTAACCAAGTTAATTAGTTTAGAAAAAAATAATGTAAATTACTTACACCTTTAAATTACTTAAATGATTAATTTCTTTAACAATCCAACCCAATTGGTTTTCTCTTTCAGAATTTAAAAACTCTAATAGTTGGTGTTGGTCATCACTATAGACATCTTTATAGATTCCTGGAACATATTCAGAGAATACAAATTTTCAGTCAGTCTGTGTTGCGTATCTTATAAAGACCCAAATTTCTCAATTTATATATATATATATATATATATATATATATATATATATATATATACATATATATATATATATATATATATATATATATATATATATATATATATATATTGTAGTGATATTTTCAATATAAATAGGTTAAATTTAAATAATGAACCAAGAAATATCTTACTACTTCTTAGTAATATAAAATGTTAACTTAACAAAAATTTCCTCAATCTAAAATCAAGAAGGCCGGGCAGATCATCAGTTGTTTTTTCTGAGGAGAGGATGAAGAGATGCTAACTTTTTTTTTATGACTATCCTAAAGTGTTTGTTGCAAAAGAAGTTTTTAAATTGAATATTCATTGGACCTTGAGCTACGCCAGTGGATATAAGGTAACTTATGTTCATAGTATACATTTTATATTATTCAGAGTTGGGCAAACGTTAGCGCGCGCTAAAATTTGATACCTCTCCGCTAATTTAGCGAAACTGTAGAAAGCCAGCGCTAATCTATTTATGAAATATCGTAATTGCTAATAGCTTAAGCTATTACAACTTTTAACTATAGCTTAAGCTATTAGCAATTACGATATTTCATAAATACATTAGCGGTTAGCGCACTGCCGCCGCTAACCGCTAATTATTAGCGCTGGCTTTCTACAGTTTCGCTAAATTAGCGGAGAGGTATCAGCTTTTAGCGCGCACTAACGTTTGCCCAACTCTGATAGTATTCTGTGGTAGTAAGACGTATATCACTAACCACGTATTTTTTTTTAAAAAAATATAACTCTAATTTTGTATAAGAACCCAACATGGCCCGATTTAATAGAATATTAAATTTCAATTTCATTATACTCCGTGCAAAAATAAAATTATTAATAAATTTAATTTTTTTTATAACAATATATATATATATATATATATATATATATATATATATATATATATATATATATATATATATATATATATATATATATATATATATATATAGTCCCTATGAAGAGAGGGTGGAACCCCGCTAAAATGGTGTAGACTACTGATAGACCACAGACATTTTTAACAGCTTACAAATAGGCTACAAACCTTTCTTTTTGTGTTCATAATTTTTTTCTGCTCGAGTGACAGGAGATTTCCAGTTTTTCTTCGACTCTGGTAAACCTTCAATTGTTGCTTTATTTGTTCCATCTTCTGTATTTTTCTTAAGAACTAAAACCACAGATAATTTAACCTCACAAAGAAGATGGTGAACATTTCTAATGTTCAATAACTATGAAACAAAAAACTATTATTTTTTAATATTAATTTTAGTTTATTGGACAGAATTCATTTCATATCTGAACGTAAAAAAAAGAAAGAGTTTTTCAGGTTGCCTTTTGACTATATGTTTCCAGAACAATAAAGAGAAAGGGTCTTAGACTGATGATGTTATCCTCCAAATTCCTGGGAATATTTTTTTTTTTTTTCACACATTCTCCGAAATATACCCTGAAGTGTTCTAATCCTTGTTGTCTCCTGAATTTACTTATCTCTGGGGGATGCCATCTCCTCTGGCTGCTTTCGCTATCAGCTTCATTATAGCTGTCGGTATATCACAGAAACGCTTAACATATCTCACCCAAGTGTCACAAATCATTTGAGGGCTGCGGGACATGTTTTCGAAATGATACATGCGTACCTCACAATCTGACGGAAAATATTTAATTGGACCGCATTTTCATTTGAGATTCCCTCCTGAAACGCAATGGTAATGATCCGTTTTTAAAGAGTTTTATAACTGGCTTTTAAAAAGTGGGTCCTCTACAATAATATTGTGAGGAAAAATTGCTGGGGAAAATGAAACGACTCCAAAAGCAGGATTAAATCCAAAAAAGGTTAAGCTGTGCATTTGGTGGGATTGGAAAGGTATCCTTTATTTGGGCTCCTCCCGCCCATTAATTCAGCAGTATACTGTGCTCAGGCAGAACAATTAAAGGCAGAGGTTGAGCAATAGCGTCCAGCACTAGGTAATCGCAAAGACATAGTTTTCCATTACGATAACGCCCATCCTCATGTGTCTTTGCAGACTCGGCAAAAATAATTAATAATGAATAAATAATTTAGCAAGGATGTGATCCCCTACCAAACTTAGTCAACCTACTGCCCGGCAGATTTTCACTTATTTTGGGCTCTTCAAAACTCTCTTAACTGGAAAAACTTAACTCTTAACTGGAAACAGGACTGCAGAACCTGCCTAGAGTACTTCATTGCGCAAAAATCTGAGAAGTTCTGGGAGGCAAAAATTATCTGAAAGATGGCAAACCATAGGTGACCATGGTTAAACATTACATTTAACCATGGTCACCTAACTGTATTCTTGATCTTTCTCTCTCCCCCTAGGCATCCTTTAATGCTTAAGAAGGCTGCCAAAGTGCAGTCGATACGTCCAATATAGATTTCTGCCTGAGATCTGACGTTTTTTCTCCTAGCCGAATCCCAACCATCCTTTAACTTTGTGTAGTATTGTGTATAGTATTGATCTATCAATGCAAAGAAACATGCATCAGAGTTAAAATTTTATTTGTATCATATGAATACGCACTTGCTTCTGGCACAAATGAATTAATATTACTGCTGCCAGAACTCTTTGTAGATGCAGTGACAGACTGCCACGTAGAACTGGACTGGCCGCTTAAGGAAGTAGAATTGTCTAGAAAAAAATAATATTAGATAAAATTAGTAATAAAAAAAATTATTTTAATTACAAAGTTTTCCATCTTTGGATTTGCTGCAGATAAAACACCTCATTGAGAAACATTCATGAAGATTAGTTTATATAAAATAAAGCACAATACATTCTAAGTTGTAAAAAACCCTTAAAATATATATACTTATATACATATATATATATATATATATATATATATATATATATATATATTTATATATATATATATATATTTATATATATATATATATGGCGAGGTTAGCTCAGTGGTAGAGGACTGGACTAATAAGTTGGAGGACCTGAGTTCAAATCCCGAGCAAGCGCTAAAGCTTTTTTCTTGTGGCCGGAGCATAGTACTGACCACACTATCTCCCTAGTTTGCTGTATGGTCATGATTCAGATACCTCAATAGTATCTGCCCCTCAGGGCCCTCGTGGCCTGTTATGGGACTGATTTTATATATATATATATATATATATATATATATATATATATATATATATATATTTGGATGACTGGGTTGTCATCAACCATTGAGTTACAAAACAGTAACATTTCTAGTCAGCACTTCCAGAAGTTGCTATCGAGCCAATTCCGTATACAGATTCTCCTCCCTTTTGGCAGTGAAGAAGCACTAAGAAGCATGACTATGTATTACCAAAAAAATCCCAAACAATTTAATTTAATTTAAATTTTAATGTCCATTATACGAATTTTGGGACGAGTTATATATAGGTTACCACCCTCCCAAACAATGATTTAACAAACATTTTTTATGACATTTTAAATTATTAGCTTGTAATTGAAGCTTTGAGTTAAAAATAGTTTCTTAGAATAATGGAAGGAGTTGTAATAAGTAGTCTCTTTGTATGTTGTTCTCTGTTATTACTGTAATATGTGCGCTACATGTTTCACATGATTATAGTTCTCTCTTCAACGACTTTGCTTTTGTCAGATCAAGCTTACTTGTAGAAAAAAGATCCCCTGAAGAGGTAGGGCTACAAAACAAGTATGGCATTGCAACAGATATGAAGTCATGCAAAAAGCAAATGTCCTAAGGGGACTCATTATTATGACCCCAGACAAAATTTCACAAAACATACATATGAAATCAGTAAGGTTAATATAAAATAATGTAGAATAATTTGATATACCTTTAGGAGGTTGGTTGGCTTTTGTTTTTTCAGAATTAGATTCACCAGAAATTTCATCCCTGTTTTGGCTTCTTCGAGTAGAGCATCTTTGGGGCACGTTATTCACAGATTCAGAATCTTCTGGGTAATCAGTATAAATCAACCGTTTAACAACTTTCTGGATCAATTTCTTTTTCATTAATGTATTGTTAGCATTTGATCCTTGAATAAATTGTTCTAAAATGTGAACACCCCTTTCCACATCATTTCTTAGACTTACACCTTCAACATCATCCCAAATATCTAAATTATTTGGATTCTTAGAGTTTTCATATACATGACCAGGAAGGTATTCAAAACTGTTCACTCTATCTCCAGTGCTCATTTGAATGCTTTCTAAGGTGCTCGAATCTTGGTGCTCTACATTTTTATAAATGGGATGTCTCTCGCTACTTTCTCTTTGGCCTATAGAAGACTGAATTCCAATGCTGTTTTCTATGTTAGACGTTTGAATACATTTTGTTGCTTTCTTGGGAGAACTAGTAACAACAGTTGCAATTGTTGATGATGAGGAGACAGATTGAGGTTTGTTTTCTTTTTGCAAATGTAACGTCAATGTATTAATACCATTATTCCCTGCAGTTAAGTTTAGCTGGCTTTGAGATCTAGGGTATGTTGCAGATTGATGCTCAAAGCATTTACTGTCATTCACATTTTCTAAAGATGTACTCAATTTCTTAGGAAGAGAACTGCTTGGTATTTCTTTGGATTTAGAATTTTTAAAGCTGTAATTATAATCAGAATTTGAGTCAGATTGATTGCCTTTATTCTGAACAATAACTTCAGGAAATAGGTGTTGATATTTCATTGAAGAACCATTTTTTTTAGCATTTGGCTTTTTAAATGAAGATTTCTTTTCAGCCTCACTTGTATTAATGGGTGTTGATTCAAATGTCGGAACTCCTATCATGTTTAAAACTGTTGAATTGCCTTTTTTAGAACAGGTCTTACCTTCTGGGTCAGAGCGTACAAGAATGTCTGTTCTACCTTTTTCTACAGCCATTCTTTCGACAGCTGAAAATTCTGGTAAATGGTGATTATTGCTACTGTATTGTTGAAAATACCCAACATCAGCACCACTATCCCACTCTAATGGCCTTGGAGTTATACTAGAAACACTCGAAGGAGTTGGAATACGCTGGAACTCATGAGATTCTGGAAAGGGTGGTAATGAGTGATCACTCCCACATTCAATAGATTTATTGTAATCTATCTTGGTCCGAAGATTTTCAGATGTACCCAGATAGCTTGCTGGTTCATTTCGATTGGATATTTGAGCTTTAATTTCATCGTCAGATTCAGAAGACACAAAACTTTGAGAAACTGGCAAAACTAAGCTTTTGCCATTGCTGGAAGAGGCTTGCCCAACAACTGGAGGCCTTATCCAACGTTTTCTTTCCTTGGGTAAAGAATCTTCTCCACCAATTATACTTCTATCAGCTTGCACTGATTTACTCACTTTTTTGTTATGAGAGGAGCCTTGGATTTCTCTCCATGTACAATTTTCATGTCTTATAGATGTCATTTTAGAACCACTTACTCTTGAGTCACAGTCATCAATCGTTGAGTAATTTGATTTTCCAGAATTAACATCAGTATGGAAATAACTAGAACGAATACTAATGGTTGAATTGGAATTTAGAGAGGAACTAGACTCTTCTAAGTTACTAGACTTCACCATGGGGAACATCCAAAAATATATGCAGTAGGACATTCGCTAAAAAACGCGTTTAAAATAATTCAATCTGATAAGATTTATTTTGAGATCAGAAACAAACTTAACTTAGACTGTTCACTCCAGAGTAGGTTACGTATACAGGATTTTGGCGCACAAAGAGATGTAACCTTCAGGATCGTTCACGCAGTTCCATTTTTCATGTAAGATAACTGATACAGCTGAGTCCAGCTTTGAGAAGTGACTTCTTGCCATAACTTCTTCAATTAAAAAAAAAATGTTGAGAGGAAATTTTCCAATATTGAAAACAAATATAAGAAGAAGGCTGATTGAGCATTTATTCTACAAGACAAAGCACAGGGCTATTTAATGGTGAAGATGTCCTCATTTTTCACACTCCAATAATTCCACCAAATAACTCATTTCAATGTAAGAGATGGCAATTATCATTTCGATTAGCTTTTGTAATCACTGTTCATGAAGCTTACAACAAATCTCGGAAAATTTGCTTATATGGACAATTAAAATCTACATGGAAAATTATTTTGCATAATGTAAAGTCGCAAAACCAGACAGCCCATACTATGGAAATGGAACATCACAGACAAATTGTATATCCAGAAGAACTGTGAAACTAAAAATATTAGTAAGCGCTTCCAGCGTTCTTTATAATAAATTTGCATCTCATCAAAGGGAGAGATGGTATAGCTAGTAATGAATGCATGTGTGGACGTGTTTTAGCAATCAGTTGGGTAAAACTGAAGGAGAGCGTCCTCAGCACCGATTTTCTTCAAAGTTTGTACTATAACGTATTTTGATGCACTAAACACGAATCCGTTGAGAAAAAAAAACGCTCTAAACTAGGAAAGTAATTATTAAGCACTAAAGTTCACTGTTATGGAGGTTATAAAAGACGGGGTAAACAACTTATATGTAAACACGCGCATGCGCAATAGTCCTTAATGACGAAGTGTAATTGAAATTTAGACTCATCTGTGGTAGCTGTCTTGGTCGTAAACTATCGCTTTTGGGCATACGTGCTATGCGTTTCCGCTCGCTTCGCTCGCTCAAGAAAACATCAAAACCCCTAGTCAATCCAACTCGCAGAAATTAAAAGAATTCTATGCCCAAAAGTCGTCCTATAAACAAAAGTAGTTTCATTTAACTTCAACCGTTGCCCACATTTTCCACAATCGAGCTCAAAACTTTGTTTTGTATTAAAAATTTAAGTAATTCTTCTCGATTGTGGATAAGAATTATCAAAAAAAAAAAAAAAAAAAAAAAAAAAGGCCTTGAAACGTTTTTATTGAAAAATTTTACTTCATTCGAGCGATTGATATTCCACTCCACGTGCTTTTTTATTATGTTCGGCTGAAGTGGAAAATGATATTTCTTTTATCTCACATGGGCGTATATAAGGGGGGGCTGCAGCCCCTCCCTCGAAATTTTCATTTGATGGTAAAAATGTGTCATAAAACCCTTAAAAATAAATTAAATAACATCACATAGTTCATAAAAAATAGTTTATTTAGGTGTAATAGCGTTTTAGTTGCCTAAAACTATTCCAAGATCTAAAGTCGTATTATTCTATACTCCGGAAATGTCTCAGCCCCCCCCCCCGAAATTTTCTCAGCCCCTCCCGAAATTATTTCCTATATACGCCCATGTTATCTCAAAATTTATGGATGAACGAACAGTACACCATTTATGCTTTATTGTTTAAAACTAACAGTACCAAACTTTGTAAAATTTGTGTTTTTAAAAGAACTGAAATTCGTTGTACCTAAAGTACAATGAGCTTCTACTAGCAACAACTCCTGTAACAAACTTTTTAATTTATTTATGATTATATAATTATCTATGAATATATTGGTTTAATTTTAATTAGATCCTATTCATCGCTCCTTTTCCCCTAGATAACAATCCTTCGTAGTTGTGACGAATACTGCTCGGATCTCTAGTTGTCATGTGATGAGCAAATTATGGGATCAGTGCCAAAGGTGACTAACCCACAATTAGAACAAACTGTGAAAATTAAGATTAAAGTTTAGAAGACATTGGGAAAAATTGGTGTTGGTGTCAGAAACGATTTTAATTGGTCTTTATTCATTAGATACACAAAATTCTTATGAATATACCATAACAATAAAAAGTTTGGCTCTTACATGAATAAAAAATAACGTACACTTAAACAATAGTGGTCACATACCTATCCAGAGATTAATAATTAATGAAAAATTATTTTTCTTTAGATTTCTATGATTATGTATGTAATTTAACAAAACAATGATTTACAGATTAGGTGAGTTCGGTAGTATGTCGGACTGGAACAGTGCAATCTTAATATTGCGTTTTTTTCCTCCACAAGCGTGCTTCATGCACATTCCTTGATGGTTCATAACAGACATGGGCGTATATAGAAAATAATTTCGGGAGGGGCTGGGAAAATTTCGGGAGGAGGGGCTGAGACCATTTCCAGGGTATGGAATACTAAAAATTTAGAGCTTGGAATAGTTTTAGGCAACTAAAACTGTATACCACGTAAAATAAAATATTTTTTTATGAACTAAGTGATCTTATTTAATTTATTTTTAGGGGTTTTACGACAAGTTTTTACCATCAAATAAAAATTTCGGAGGGGGGGCTGAGGGGGCTCAGCCCCCCCCCCCTCTATATTCGCCCATGTAGACAGGAACTTCCACAGAGCCATGAGAAGCTTCAACTATATCACTCATGTTGTTGCTTACCATTAACAAAGCCATACCTCGTGTGCGTTGGTCAAGTCTGCCTCTCACATGATTTAGCTTTGCAGTAAGTTCCAAAACAAACTAACAGATTTCAGTACTAATCAATGAGGTGTAAAGGCTGGCCATTTCTATCAATTATAAAACTTAGAATTCTCTATCAGGAAAAGTGAATAACTCGAATTTGTTAAAAATGTTGGTTAATCACCTTTGGCACTGAGCCCTTCAAATGTTCTAGGCCGCTAGCCGACTATGTTGATAAACTATTTATAACCTCCATAACATCGGAATTCTATCCATAAAGGCAAGTTGGATTAACTAGAGTTTTGATATCTTCTTTAGCGAGTGGAAACGCATAGCACGTCTGCCCAAAAGTCGTCCTAGACATTCTTCTTAAAATGCATGTTTATTAATACGCTGTTTACGCCAACTTTTATAACCTCCATAACATTAGTGCTTAATAACTTCTTTCCTAGTTGAGAGCAACTTTTTTTTAACGGATTCGAGTTTAGTGCATCAAAATACGTTATAGAGCAAAATTTGAAAAAAATTGGTGCTGAGGACGCTCTCCTTCAGTTTTACCGTTTCTACCACCAGTCAATAAAGGGGCCCTCGCACTGGCAGAAATGTTGCTCAAAATTTTGAGCACAAATATTGAGCTTATTTTTGTACAAAATATTGAATGGTCGTGGACTCCTGTACAAAAATATTGCACAAAATTGCATAACAACCGTTATACATATTTTTTTTTAAAGCAGTTCAATCACTTTGGCCATTGTTGTCTATGTATTAATGTGCAATTGAAAATGCATTGACATAAAAATGTAGAAGAATGAATTATTTGAAACAAAATATTTAATTAAATCAATATATTTTTAATTATTCTTCACCTGACCCTTTTTTCCAATCTTCTTATTTTCGTGGTAGGCGGAAGGTCAATTAATTAATTGACCTTACGCCTACCACGAAAATAAGAATATATTTTTAATAGAGAGGATAAAATAAAAATGAAAAAAGGATACATAATACTTTAAAATGTATTGTAGATGCATACACGCTGAATGAAACAAAAGTCCGTCACGCAGGAGCTGCATAACTAAGCACTTTCCTCAGAATTTGGGTAGTGTAGACTGCTTTCCAGAACAATTTGCTTAAAATATCCTACATAAATAAAATAAAAACATGAATAGTTCTCTTTTAAATTTGTAATGAGTAACTGATCAATCATTAATTTGTTTCCAGAGTTATATTTACACATGGTACCTATTACACTACGTAATAAATACAAAAAAACTCATATTATCGTATTTTGATCTAACGCAGGAACAGGATACAGTCACTCTAGTGGTAGAAAGCGCTCCTTGCTGCGGCTTTGTGAACCTACATCTGGCGGGCTTTTCTATTGAAATATATTACAAATTAAACCCCCGCTTTCCGATTGACCGATTCAGCGATTTTTACAACACTTCTTTCTCATGAGTTACCCACGACGTATACCGCGTTTCGTTACAATAAGCAGAAATGACGACCGGCATGAGTATATTAGGAATTTGGGTCCAGAGTAAACCCCCCCTTCTAATGAACCGATTTAGTTTATTTTTACAACACATATTTACCTGTAGATTACCACTACGAATACCGAGTTTCGTCGAAATATACCAAAAATCACGGCTGGTAGTGGCGAATTGGTATTGTGGGTCCGGAGTAAACCCCCCCCCCCCCTCCTAATGAACCGATTTAGTTTATTTTTACAACACATATTTACCTGTGGATTACCACTACGAATACCGAGTTTCGTCGAAATGTACCAAAAATCACGGCTGGTAGTGGCGAATTGGTATTGTGGGTCCGGAGTAAACCCCCCCTTTTAATGAACCGATTTAGTTCATTTTTATATCTCACTTTTCTCTCTATATTACCACTACAAATACCAAGTTTCGTTGAAATATAACAAATATTACGGCTGACATAGTCAAATTAGTGTTTTGGGTTGGGGGTAAACCCCCCCCTTCCGGTGGACCGACTTTGGTGGTTAACGAACTCGTTCAATCGTTTGCTAATTGAATACTATATACTCACAATCTGACGGAAAATATTTAATTGGACCGCATTTTCATTTGAGATTCCCTCCTGAAACGCAATGGTAATTTTTTTTTTTTTTTTTTTTTTTTTTTTTTTTTATGGCGCATCTACATCTTGGCCATTAGCGCCGGGCTATCTATAGGTTGCCACCCTTTTATAATGCCAACAGCACGTGGTCGGTCACCCATTCAGGTACTCACCACGCCCGACGTTGCTTAACTTCGGTGATCTACGGGAACCGGTGTATTCAACGTGGCTATGGCCGTTGGCACGCAATGGTAATGATCCGTTTTTAAAGAGTTTTATAACTGGCTTTTAAAAAGTGGGTCCTCTACAATAATATTGTGAGGAAAAATTGCTGGGGAAAATGAAAACGACTCCAAAAGCAGGATTAAATCCAAAAAAGGTTAAGCTGTGCATTTGGTGGGATTGGAAAGGTATCCTTTATTTGGGCTCCTCCCGCCCATTAATTCAGCAGTATACTGTGCTCAGGCAAAACAATTAAAGGCAGAGGTTGAGCAATAGCGTCCAGCACTAGGTAATCGCAAAGACATAGTTTTCCATTACGATAACGCCCATCCTCATGTGTCTTTGCAGACTCGGCAAAAATAATTAATAATGAATAAATAATTTAGCAAGGATGTGATCCCCTACCAAACTTAGTCAACCTACTGCCCGGCAGATTTTCACTTATTTTGGGCTCTTCAAAACTCTCTTAACTGGAAAAACTTAACTCTTAACTGGAAACAGGACTGCAGAACCTGCCTAGAGTACTTCATTGCGCAAAAATCTGAGAAGTTCTGGGAGGCAAAAATTATCTGAAAGATGGCAAACCATAGGTGACCATGGTTAAACATTACATTTAACCATGGTCACCTAACTGTATTCTTGATCTTTCTCTCTCCCCCTAGGCATCCTTTAATGCTTAAGAAGGCTGCCAAAGTGCAGTCGATACGTCCAATATAGATTTCTGCCTGAGATCTGACGTTTTTTCTCCTAGCCGAATCCCAACCATCCTTTAACTTTGTGTAGTATTGTGTATAGTATTGATCTATCAATGCAAAGAAACATGCATCAGAGTTAAAATTTTATTTGTATCATATGAATACGCACTTGCTTCTGGCACAAATGAATTAATATTACTGCTGCCAGAACTCTTTGTAGATGCAGTGACAGACTGCCACGTAGAACTGGACTGGCCGCTTAAGGAAGTAGAATTGTCTAGAAAAAAATAATATTAGATAAAATTAGTAATAAAAAAAATTATTTTAATTACAAAGTTTTCCATCTTTGGATTTGCTGCAGATAAAACACCTCATTGAGAAACATTCATGAAGATTAGTTTATATAAAATAAAGCACAATACATTCTAAGTTGTAAAAAACCCTTAAAATATATATACTTATATACATATATATATATATATATATATATATATATATATATATATATATATATATATTTATATATATATATATTTATATATATATATATATATATATGGCGAGGTTAGCTCAGTGGTAGAGGACTGGACTAATAAGTTGGAGGACCTGAGTTCAAATCCCGAGCAAGCGCTAAAGCTTTTTTCTTGTGGCCGGAGCATAGTACTGACCACACTATCTCCCTAGTTTGCTGTATGGTCATGATTCAGATACCTCAATAGTATCTGCCCCTCAGGGCCCTCGTGGCCTGTTATGGGACTGATTTTATATATATATATATATATATATATATATATATATATATATATATATATATATATATATATATATATTTGGATGACTGGGTTGTCATCAACCATTGAGTTACAAAACAGTAACATTTCTAGTCAGCACTTCCAGAAGTTGCTATCGAGCCAATTCCGTATACAGATTCTCCTCCCTTTTGGCAGTGAAGAAGCACTAAGAAGCATGACTATGTATTACCAAAAAAATCCCAAACAATTTAATTTAATTTAAATTTTAATGTCCATTATACGAATTTTGGGACGAGTTATATATAGGTTACCACCCTCCCAAACAATGATTTAACAAACATTTTTTATGACATTTTAAATTATTAGCTTGTAATTGAAGCTTTGAGTTAAAAATAGTTTCTTAGAATAATGGAAGGAGTTGTAATAAGTAGTCTCTTTGTATGTTGTTCTCTGTTATTACTGTAATATGTGCGCTACATGTTTCACATGATTATAGTTCTCTCTTCAACGACTTTGCTTTTGTCAGATCAAGCTTACTTGTAGAAAAAAGATCCCCTGAAGAGGTAGGGCTACAAAACAAGTATGGCATTGCAACAGATATGAAGTCATGCAAAAAGCAAATGTCCTAAGGGGACTCATTATTATGATCCCAGACAAAATTTCACAAAACATACATATGAAATCAGTAAGGTTAATATAAAATAATGTAGAATAATTTGATATACCTTTAGGAGGTTGGTTGGCTTTTGTTTTTTCAGAATTAGATTCACCAGAAATTTCATCCCTGTTTTGGCTTCTTCGAGTAGAGCATCTTTGGGGCACGTTATTCACAGATTCAGAATCTTCTGGGTAATCAGTATAAATCAACCGTTTAACAACTTTCTGGATCAATTTCTTTTTCATTAATGTATTGTTAGCATTTGATCCTTGAATAAATTGTTCTAAAATGTGAACACCCCTTTCCACATCATTTCTTAGACTTACACCTTCAACATCATCCCAAATATCTAAATTATTTGGATTCTTAGAGTTTTCATATACATGACCAGGAAGGTATTCAAAACTGTTCACTCTATCTCCAGTGCTCATTTGAATGCTTTCTAAGGTGCTCGAATCTTGGTGCTCTACATTTTTATAAATGGGATGTCTCTCGCTACTTTCTCTTTGGCCTATAGAAGACTGAATTCCAATGCTGTTTTCTATGTTAGACGTTTGAATACATTTTGTTGCTTTCTTGGGAGAACTAGTAACAACAGTTGCAATTGTTGATGATGAGGAGACAGATTGAGGTTTGTTTTCTTTTTGCAAATGTAACGTCAATGTATTAATACCATTATTCCCTGCAGTTAAGTTTAGCTGGCTTTGAGATCTAGGGTATGTTGCAGATTGATGCTCAAAGCATTTACTGTCATTCACATTTTCTAAAGATGTACTCAATTTCTTAGGAAGAGAACTGCTTGGTATTTCTTTGGATTTAGAATTTTTAAAGCTGTAATTATAATCAGAATTTGAGTCAGATTGATTGCCTTTATTCTGAACAATAACTTCAGGAAATAGGTGTTGATATTTCATTGAAGAACCATTTTTTTTAGCATTTGGCTTTTTAAATGAAGATTTCTTTTCAGCCTCACTTGTATTAATGGGTGTTGATTCAAATGTCGGAACTCCTATCATGTTTAAAAATAGTTTATTTAGGTGTAATAGCGTTTTAGTTGCCTAAAACTATTCCAAGATCTAAAGTCGTATTATTCTATACTCCGGAAATGTCTCAGCCCCCCCCCCCCGAAATTTTCTCAGCCCCTCCCGAAATTATTTCCTATATACGCCCATGTTATCTCAAAATTTATGGATGAACGAACAGTACACCATTTATGCTTTATTGTTTAAAACTAACAGTACCAAACTTTGTAAAATTTGTGTTTTTAAAAGAACTGAAATTCGTTGTACCTAAAGTACAATGAGCTTCTACTAGCAACAACTCCTGTAACAAACTTTTTAATTTATTTATGATTATATAATTATCTATGAATATATTGGTTTAATTTTAATTAGATCCTATTCATCGCTCCTTTTCCCCTAGATAACAATCCTTCGTAGTTGTGACGAATACTGCTCGGATCTCTAGTTGTCATGTGATGAGCAAATTATGGGATCAGTGCCAAAGGTGACTAACCCACAATTAGAACAAACTGTGAAAATTAAGATTAAAGTTTAGAAGACATTGGGAAAAATTGGTGTTGGTGTCAGAAACGATTTTAATTGGTCTTTATTCATTAGATACACAAAATTCTTATGAATATACCATAACAATAAAAAGTTTGGCTCTTACATGAATAAAAAATAACGTACACTTAAACAATAGTGGTCACATACCTATCCAGAGATTAATAATTAATGAAAAATTATTTTTCTTTAGATTTCTATGATTATGTATGTAATTTAACAAAACAATGATTTACAGATTAGGTAAGTTCGGTAGTATGTCGGACTGGAACAGTGCAATCTTAATATTGCGTTTTTTTCCTCCACAAGCGTGCTTCATGCACATTCCTTGATGGTTCATAACAGACATGGGCGTATATAGAAAATAATTTCGGGAGGGGCTGGGAAAATTTCGGGAGGAGGGGCTGAGACCATTTCCAGGGTATGGAATACTAAAAATTTAGAGCTTGGAATAGTTTTAGGCAACTAAAACTGTATACCACGTAAAATAAAATATTTTTTTATGAACTAAGTGATCTTATTTAATTTATTTTTAGGGGTTTTACGACAAGTTTTTACCATCAAATAAAAATTTCGGAGGGGGGGCTGAGGGGGCTCAGCCCCCCCCCCTCTATATTCGCCCATGTAGACAGGAACTTCCACAGAGCCATGAGAAGCTTCAACTATATCACTCATGTTGTTGCTTACCATTAACAAAGCCATACCTCGTGTGCGTTGGTCAAGTCTGCCTCTCACATGATTTAGCTTTGCAGTAAGTTCCAAAACAAACTAACAGATTTCAGTACTAATCAATGAGGTGTAAAGGCTGGCCATTTCTATCAATTATAAAACTTAGAATTCTCTATCAGGAAAAGTGAATAACTCGAATTTGTTAAAAATGTTGGTTAATCACCTTTGGCACTGAGCCCTTCAAATGTTCTAGGCCGCTAGCCGACTATGTTGATAAACTATTTATAACCTCCATAACATCGGAATTCTATCCATAAAGGCAAGTTGGATTAACTAGAGTTTTGATATCTTCTTTAGCGAGTGGAAACGCATAGCACGTCTGCCCAAAAGTCGTCCTAGACATTCTTCTTAAAATGCATGTTTATTAATACGCTGTTTACGCCAACTTTTATAACCTCCATAACATTAGTGCTTAATAACTTCTTTCCTAGTTGAGAGCAACTTTTTTTTAACGGATTCGAGTTTAGTGCATCAAAATACGTTATAGAGCAAAATTTGAAAAAAATTGGTGCTGAGGACGCTCTCCTTCAGTTTTACCGTTTCTACCACCAGTCAATAAAGGGGCCCTCGCACTGGCAGAAATGTTGCTCAAAATTTTGAGCACAAATATTGAGCTTATTTTTGTACAAAATATTGAATGGTCGTGGACTCCTGTACAAAAATATTGCACAAAATTGCATAACAACCGTTATACATATTTTTTTTAAAGCAGTTCAATCACTTTGGCCATTGTTGTCTATGTATTAATGTGCAATTGAAAATGCATTGACATAAAAATGTAGAAGAATGAATTATTTGAAACAAAATATTTAATTAAATCAATATATTTTTAATTATTCTTCACCTGACCCTTTTTTCCAATCTTCTTATTTTCGTGGTAGGCGGAAGGTCAATTAATTAATTGACCTTCCGCCTACCACGAAAATAAGAATATATTTTTAATAGAGAGGATAAAATAAAAATGAAAAAAGGATACATAATACTTTAAAATGTATTGTAGATGCATACACGCTGAATGAAACAAAAGTCCGTCACGCAGGAGCTGCATAACTAAGCACTTTCCTCAGAATTTGGGTTGTGTAGACTGCTTTCCAGAACAATTTGCTTAAAATATCCTACATAAATAAAATAAAAACATGAATAGTTCTCTTTTAAATTTGTAATGAGTAACTGATCAATCATTAATTTGTTTCCAGAGTTATGTTTACACATGGTACCTATTACACTACGTAATAAATACAAAAAAACTCATATTATCGTATTTTGATCTAACGCAGGAACAGGATACAGTCACTCTAGTGGTAGAAAGCGCTCCTTGCTGCGGCTTTGTGAACCTACATCTGGCGGGCTTTTCTATTGAAATATATTACAAATTAAACCCCCGCTTTCCGATTGACCGATTCAGCGATTTTTACAACACTTCTTTCTCATGAGTTACCCACGACGTATACCGCGTTTCGTTACAATAAGCAGAAATGACGACCGGCATGAGTATATTAGGAATTTGGGTCCAGAGTAAACCCCCCCTTCTAATGAACCGATTTAGTTTATTTTTACAACACATATTTACCTGTAGATTACCACTACGAATACCGAGTTTCGTCGAAATATACCAAAAATCACGGCTGGTAGTGGCGAATTGGTATTGTGGGTCCGGAGTAAACCCCCCCCCTCCTAATGAACCGATTTAGTTTATTTTTATAACACATATTTACCTGTGGATTACCACTACGAATACCGAGTTTCGTCGAAATGTACCAAAAATCACGGCTGGTAGTGGCGAATTGGTATTGTGGGTCCGGAGTAAACCCCCCCTTTTAATGAACCGATTTAGTTCATTTTTATATCTCACTTTTCTCTCTATATTACCACTACAAATACCAAGTTTCGTTGAAATATAACAAATATTACGGCTGACATAGTCAAATTAGTGTTTTGGGTTGGGGGTAAACCCCCCCTTCCGGTGGACCGACTTTGGTGGTTAACGAACTCGTTCAATCGTTTGCTAATTGAATACTATATACCAAGTTTCGTGACGAAAAAACAAAAACTCTGGCCGCTATCGTGTTAACAGACACACATATATATATATATATATATATATATATATATATATATATATATATATATATATATATATATATATGCATATATATATATATAAATTTTAACGGGGGTCATTTTCGGTGTCTACTAGGTAGGATCGATAAACATTTGAAGAAATTTTTCAAAAATTCCGTCATGAGTCCAACCTCAATAGCTACTTTCCTTCGGAGGAAAGTGCTAAAACGATACCAAAATCAAAAATATTCAAGTACCTAGAGGTTTTTTCCCAAAATCGGGCGTTTGGCACCACTGTACGATGTAACGACGCACAGTCAGGCGTTCTAATGGAGTAAGTGGACAAAAGTCGTTCTTGACGGATATGTAAAGAGTAAACTAAGTTGATCACTAAAAAACACATGTATTTTAAGGGCCTTGAATAAAAACTAAGGTTTTTTCAATTAAAATTATATTTACAAAAATTTATTTAAAGTGGTTTATTGACCATCCAAATTTAATCAAAGAAAAAAATATATTATTATACAAAATAATTATAAATAGTTATACAAAAATGTACAAAGAATAAACATCAATTATTCGCTGTCCGAAAAACTATCTTCGGATGGCGGTAAGTTGTCTAGTTCAACTTGGAGAGAGTTTAAATTCGTGTTTAAATTAAGCTTTGAATTTGAATGGTTTATTTTCCTGCTTAAAGGAATTAAAGGGTCCGAAGATATTAAAAGACGATTTAAAAGGTCATTATTGGAATTGATCCTATTGTTTCCAAAATGTCAACATTTTTTGGGTTTATGTTTTCTAAAAGAGAAAAATAAACACAGAATCATACAAAGCAAGAAAAATTAGTATATTCATGAAGTATAACTGTTATTAAAGCAAAATAATTCAGAAACTCAGGATGTTTTGGATCGAAATTGAAAAAAGTGTATCTGAAGTTATTTTAAAAATATTATTTAAAAACATTTACGAAAAATAGTAAATAGGATGCATGGTTTGTCAACCTACGTTTTGGCGGGAGAATTCTATTCAAACGCAGTACAAAGTAAGCAGTAGGCCGATTTAGTTCATTTTTACAACACTTCTTTCCCATTAGATACCCACGACTTTTACCACGTTACATTATAATACAGGAGAAATTACCATCCTAATAAACCGATTTATTTTAATTTTTGGAAAACATTTCATTCACCACCACGAATGCCTATTTTCGTTGCAATGCAAGAAAAATGACGGCCTGGATGGACAAATAACTATGGTACTTACATGCTAGTAGCACCGATCTCGAGAATTAGGTCTCGTTCAGGGATCCGGATCATGAAATGAACTGTTTCTATTGGTTCATTCCTATGTGCAATTTCATTGGCTGTTCTTTCTTTCATCCCAGTCATCGTTTTGTGTTCACTTACTGTACTGTGATATTACAAGTTATATTTATTGTTTCTTGTTTCACTTCTTAGTGTTGTAGTGTTCTTTGTGCTCTTCTTTCGGCTGGGGAAATGAGTATTTGGGATTTACCAACGACTGAAAAAGTACTCTTTTCAAGCAATGTTAAATTGCATATCGGCCCTTTTTCCACCGAAAAACCAGTGATCTATATTACCAACGAGTTGGATTAACTAGAGTTTCGATATAACCTTGAACGAGCGTAGCGAGCGGAATCATACACAGTGTAGCGAGTTGATATATATATATATATATGTGTGTCTGTGTGTGTGTGTGTGTATATATATATATATATATATATATATATATATATATATATATATATATATATATATATATAAATACACACATAGACACATACACTTACACATATACAGGGTGAGGGGTGTCAAGGTGATTCTAGACATCATTTCCGTTGAAAACGTTCATTTCAAGTATTGTCCAATTTGAAGATAAAATTTCCTTTAAAAAACAGTAATTTAATTTACTAAATCTATTTACAGAATATACTTTCTGGACGTCCAATGACGCGCTTCTGTTTTTCTCGATGAATGAGAGGTTTCTTGCGAATTTTCTCCCCAGCCCGGTAATGGACTACAGATTCAATACTTACAGGATAACTTTCATAGCAAAACTGTTTTCAAATGCCTCTTTTTTTAAAGTTAGGTTTTTTGGGGGGTAAATTTTGACGGGGGTCATTTTCGGTGTCTGCTAGGTAAGATCGATTAAGATTTGAAGACATTTTTCAAAAATTCCGTCATGAGCGCAACGTAAATAGCTATTTTCCTTCTGAGAAAAGTGCTAAAACCCAGTCGAGAAGTTCTGCAGTATTAGGTCCATTATCACCGAAAGTTTCATTGAATCAGCTCATTGCCTCCCCTTTTAAATCACATTCGAAGTAATGTTCTTATTGCAATTCCTGGATTTTTCTCAGTTTGATAGCTTAAACCATGTTATCTTTTTTATTAATACTTAAAAGTGAATTTATAAATGCAATTTGAAGGATTAATAGAATATTTTTTCAAGAAGCCATAGAAACACTCAAGAATGTAAATATTATTATCGAATAATTCGATTATTGTCATTCGATTATTCCTTGAGACAGTTCTTTCATTTAGGAATAGTATTTGATCCGAATTACTCGTAGGCTTTGACATTTTAATCTGTTTTATTGGCTTCGTACCGATTGTTTCACTACCTAGATTTAGAAACAAGATGCCATGTTCATAGAAATGCAATTAATTTCAAACTTTATATACATATCATTGACTAAATCAGATGCTCAATGGGGAAGTGATGGCGAATCTGTAAATATGTTAACCTACTTGTGACTGTGGTGATAGGTGTACTATGTGTTCGCCTATGTTCTTCTTAGATGAATTATAGCCATACAACGAAAGATAAGATAACTGTTAGTGTATATTATTGTTTTTAAGAGATAGCATCCATGAAAGCTGGAAAAACATTGGTAATATATAAGAATCTACTATAATTGTTTTTCTTGCAGTCATTGTTTTGAGTTTCATATTTCAGAATTTGGTTAAATTTATTTATATATATATATATATATATATATATATATATATATATATGAGTGTGTGGAAGAATGTATAATATATGTACAAACACTATAAATAAATACATCAGCATATATTTGTTAATTTTTTCATATAAAAATTTCTTTGCAGCCCAATAATTCGGGGCCTGGGGACATGGGTCCTCCCCGAGTTGCCCAAACTCAACTTTGTATGAAAGTATTTGTTCAACGTGACTACAGTGATGGGACTACGGTCAAATTTCAGAATATTTTTCCTGCTGAATTAGAAGGGAAGGTTAGTATTTTTTAAAAATAAATAACTCACTCTGTTTTTTTAATATATTTATACTTATTGCATTCCATTATTTACTACATAATAACTGTTTAACTAACTCCTCTGTTTTATTGTATAGATCTGTTTATATTCTTTTATTAACAAAGGCTGATCCTGTATATTTTAAGAGGACATTAAATCATGTTGGTAGTTTTAGATATATGTGTGTTTAGATAATTCTAAAGGCTACATCAGATTTAAATAACATTTATATAGTTTAATTCAGCAAGTGATGTATTGAACACCTTTAAACATTTGTTTCTGTTTTGTGTCTCTATTTTGAGACTTACGCTTGTAAACAAAGATTTATTTATAATGAAATAAAACATAATCTTGTATATTTGTTTTTCGCTGAATTCATTATTACTAGGGACCAGATTTTTAGGATAAAATAAGCATCCAATTAGGTTTTTGCAACGGGCATGATAGGCCTTTTTAGGTTTTTATTTAAAAATCCATTTTAGATTTTTTAGGTGATAAAAATGTTTTGAATAGGCCCAAAATAGGCCTTTTTAGTTTTCTTTTATTTAAAAATCCATTTTAGGTTTTTTTTAGGTGATAAAAATGTTACAATAGGTTCGAAAAATAAGTTCAACCAATTATAATTTATCATTAATAATTTTGATTCATTTATAATTGATAAATTAATATGTATGTACAGTGACATACAAATAAACAACAAATAACCTTATTTTATAGAATAGTATATTGAGAAGGAAAAAAAAATGAGCAAATAAAAATAAAACGGAAATACGAGTTATTATTTTACAAAAAGAATAAGTAGTCCAAATATTTAACAAAATATTTATCTAAAAAACAAAGTGAATGCAATTTATTTAAATAAAATACATCGAAGTAAGTTACATAGAAATAAAGCAATGTTAAAACAAAATAAAAATAAATTAAATTATTTAATAAAATATACATAAAAAAAAAATAAGAACGTAAAACAAAACAAATATGTTTCTCTGTGGAATCTTGTTGCTCTGGAAGACCATCGAAGCCTTAGAAATGACAGCTGCTTCATTGATATCCAAAGCGTCAACAACTGTTTTTATTTTTTCCCCAGTGTGTTAAAATGGGTTCTGGTGGAAGCGACACTCCTAGTAAAATTTCCCTGAACATCTGATCCGGGAACATGCTTTTAAGAAAATTTGTTTGATCGAGGAAATGAGTTCATTGAATTGTATTTTCTATTTTAATGATTAGGTCTTTTTAGGTGATTCCATAGTTTTTTAGGTGATATCTTCCTGAATAGGTTTTTTTAGGTTCTTCCAAATTTGCATGAATACACGACGTAAATCATATGAAAACCCGATCAATATCATGTTTAGCAGAAAGGAAAAAAATAGGTGAAAACCTAAGAATCCGGTCCATAATTATTACAAATTGACGGCAAGTAAAATGTTTTTATAGTATGATACTCGTATTTCATATATATATAAATATATTTGGTATTAAGTAATTTTCAATATATTCGGTATTAAGTAATTTTCAATATATTCGGTATTAAGTAATTTTCAATTACTTCATACCGAATATATGTTTTGAATAAGCTACAAAACCATCAACATAAAGTAACACTCACTAACATGTAAAGATATACATGCATGTGGAATGGTAATTCCTACTCTCAATTATGCTGGATATCACAATGAATTTCACTGCAATGATACCACTTCTGGTACTCTGTTGATGGTAACTTCTTTTATTCTCGGGTACGCTATTCATGAGATCGCGATAATAGTCTTGCATTTACGATCACTTCACTGTCATGAGAATTCTCCGAGATAACAATCAAGTCTATATATCTTCCACTGTATATAAGAATTGTACATAAGCTGGAGTCACCAGCCTGCACGAGTACACCCTGGCAAGGACAGAAAATGAGCCTTTTAACGACAAACCCAATCCCTGCAATAGTGTCGCCACTCCCATCCAAAGAGAATTTATCAAAACAACAATTGCCATTCCTTCAGTTTATAAATCTTAACAAATTAGTGTGTTTATTTATTTCTCAATGTTAAAAAATTGTATGTCAATGTGGATTGTAAAATATACTGATATAAAAACTATTACATTCATCTAATTATTTTCTTAGAATGATAACTTACCATTCCCGCCATATATATATATATATATATATATATATATATATATATATATATATATATATATATATTGTTAAGATATTTTATATATTTTGAGAAAAATAATTAAGATAATTTTTATTGTTGGGTCGCCGTTTAATGTAATGATAACATATATAGAATGATAAATTAATTTGCTACTTAATCATTAATTTTAAAATTATAATGATTAATATTTATTTTAATATGAGCTCATTTATTTGGTCTTGAATATCAATGAGTACTTTAATCTCCGGGTATTAACGGTTCCGAGTGTAAAAAGAAACCAAGAAGGTATTCCCAAACAGTCCTGACATACAAGCGTCAATCTCAATGTCTCATCAAACAAATAATAAATAAATCAATACAAATCCACAAGAAATAACTCTTATCTTTTATTGAGTAGAGTTTTCCAAAAAAGTCAAAATTATTCTTGACTTAAGTAATTTCACCAATAGTTTCTTCCTCAGCAGGACACTTCTTCACTATCAATACTCTTGTTTAAACCAGACTATAAAATCACATATATAAGACACGCAATCAGTCACTATCCGAAGTTTTTGGGAAGACGCCATAGGAATAGTAAGGAATTTAAATGTACTCTGTAGGCTGCTTTATGAGGAATGAAGGTTTTTAGCGGGAAGAAGCCAATGCTTTCTCCCACCACATTCTGCATCTTGTTGGTTTACAATCTATTTAGATAATAGCTATTATCTTGTAATTTAAAATGATTAATTTATTGTTGTTTGAATGTAAATTTAATTTATACCTATTGTATGTCAGTATGGTCCAGAAATATTATAAAATTATATCGTATATAATGCGATGTTATCGTAAATTAGGAGTTATAGTTTGTGCGGGCTTTTCAAGCCCTCATTGGCTATTTTGAATTTAAAAAGATTCTTGTGAATTAATATCATTACAATATATATATATATATATATATATATATATATATATATATATATATATATATATATATATATTTATTTATTTGGCGGATGTTTGGGCTCCGAGATTGGTTAGAGCGACGGGATGTTGTTCCCACTTCTGAGGTCCTGTCTCCCACACCTCCGACCTTGGACTCCGTGGAACTTAGTATCATTCCGGGAACAAAAGGGATGCTCAGGAAACAGAAGAGATGTTATTAGTACCTAATACATCAATTTAATGTTGAAACGTAGGTTCTTAAGTATTGTAGAATAGGCAATATTGTTTGATTATTGTCTTTCAAAGGAATTCGAGGTTTCTGATCCCACAACACTTTGGGCTAACCATGAGAAAATAAGAAGCAGCTTTGAAAACGACTCATTTTCTTAAAAAAGGATTAGAGGTTCTAAGCATTTTGATTTAGATGAACCGTTGCTTAAGTGGTTTAAAATTCAACGAATTTCCTTTGTACCTATTAATTGTCACATTTTACTTCAAAAGGCTCAAGAGTTTTCAGACCTATTAAAAAAATAATTTGATATTTGACACTTCTCTATACCGAGAATGCATGTCTTTCGCCAAGAGTGAAGGACAACTTCTTTAAATTTGAGAATGTTGTATAGACAAAGTAATTTTCAATTGCGATGAACCAGGCCTGTTATGTGTATTTTTTCATTTTAATTGAAATACCGATAATCAAATGATTTTGACAAAATAACCCAATGTAAAGTGGGAGATTTGTCGATAAGGACAATTTTCCCTGGAAGTTTTTTATAAACAGTTATAACAGCGAGATTTTGTCGGTCCCTTGGCGGACGTTATAGACGATTTCTACTGTATATACAAATTTGAACCACCATTATTTTCCGAGCTAAGCCCATTTAACTGGATGGCATCAAAATAGCAGAGCCTACCCCGCTCATCTCTTCTAATTTTTCCTAATGCACTTTGGTTATTTCTTTCCTTAAAACATTGTCATTTTCTTTTCTGAACTACGGACCAGTGAATGGGATGCTTAAAAACTTTTCTTTTTTTTTTCATTTTAAAATTTTTGTAAAAATTATTGAAATCATCTTTAAAAAAATAATATCAAGTTAAATATTTCGGTGTTGGTATAGTATCTACGCTCCTTGATATCCCTGAGCTAATATGTATACATAGTCTGCTTAAGCAGATGAGGCCCTTCAGAGGGACACAAACTTTTCAAAGGGGCCAGGAAGCAGAGGAAAACCCACATTTAATAGCTCAAAATACTTTTTATGAACTCTTGTGGATACAAGAGCGACTAGAGCTTACAAAACTTAGCGCTAGAAAAAAGCTGTCACATTCCCGAAGCGAAACAATAGCCTTGTCACGAAAGGAATTTAAATGTACTCGGTAGGCTGCTTTATGAGGAATGAAGGTTTTTAGCGGGAAGAAGCCGATGCTTTCTCCCACCACATTCTGCATCTTGTTGGTTTACAATCTATTTAGATAATAGCTATTATCTTATAATTTAAAATGATTAATTTATTGTTGTTTGAATGTAAATTTAATTTATACCTATTGTATGTCAGTATGGTCCAGAAATATTATAAAATTATATCGTATATAATGCGATGTTATCGTAAATTAGGAGTTATAGTTTGTGCGGGCTTTTCAAGCCCTCAATGGCTATTTTGAATTTAAAAAGATTCTTGTGAATCAATATCATTACAATATATATATATATATATTTATTTATTTGGCGGATGTTTGGGCTCCGAGATCGGTTAGAGCGATGGGATGTTGTTCCCACTTCTGAGGTCCTGTCTCCTACACCTCCGACCTTGGACTCCGTGACTATTTGCCCAATGGTATGATTGTGTCTTTTTTTTTTTCCCTCTTTTAGGGTGCTTCGACTACCTAGGCCAGTAGCACCATTCAACGTTGTTTCATTTTTAACCTATGATGAAACAATTTCTATAATGACTTGGTATTCTAAATTGTTTGTTACCTTGATTAACCACAGTTTTTTGGGGACTATTATTTAATTGGTGGGTGAATTGTACACTAAATCTAAAAATGCTATATACAAATTGTGTTAGACCCTTTTAACAAATATCGGATCTAACCTTAAACCTAGATCTAAACCTAAAATTCTATTTACATATTTACATAATGATAATTACACACTCACTAACAAACATACAAAAACTCTCACAACCACACATAATAAATACACTCACACATAATAAATACACTCACACATAATAAATACACTTACACATAATAAATACACTCACACATAATAAATACACTCACACTAAACATACACTGCACTTATACAATAAATAAAATCACACTAAACATGCACCGCACTCCTACAACAAATACATTCTCTCTTTTCAGAATATATAAACACATAAATTTAGAAACTTTTACACATTAAATATACAATCTATAATTAGGCTATTATAACAGATCATAAATTTTAAGGTCTTTTATGTATGCTATTAATTTTTTCACGGAAGCTTCTTTTTTGGACAACAGATCCTTAAGGGTAATCGGAAGTTGATGCCGCTCTCTGGCATCTTGGAATGCTGGGCAGTCCACTAGGATATGTCTAACATCGAGAATGCTGTCACAGTGCTCACATTGAGGTCGGCGTCGTCCAACCAGATGATGCCCATGCGTGAGGCGGGTATGACCGATCCGTAATCGGGTTATTAACACGTCCTCACGCCTGTGCATACCAGCAGTAATAGCCTTCGTCGTAACATAACTCTCGATGTTCCCAAGAAATGTGTCTTTGCTATTGTATTCTTCTTGCCATTTTATTTTAGCCAAGTGTCTTAGGTAGAGTTTATAGTCGCCGATATGTAATGGAGAGGCAGGATCAGCCGCTAAGGACGAAGCCTGCCTCGCCAACACATCGGCTTTTTCATTTCCTTCAATAGAAGTATGCCCTGGCACCCAGAGAAATTTAACAATACTTCTAAATTAGCTAAATTATTTAATAATACTAATATTTTCAAAAGTAGTGGATCTCTGGTAAATTTTGTTTTCATAGCAACCAGAGAACTGTGCGAATCTGTGCACAATAAAACTTTTTGCTTTTCCAGGCTCCCACACTTCTCTAGGGCTATTTTTATGGCCAGTAATTCCGCATGGAAGACACTAGTCTGTTGATGGAAAGGGACAGCTAATTGTGTTTCATTTTCAATCGGTATCCCACAGCCAGTTCCTGTTTCTGTTTTTGAGCCATCCGTGAAAATTACAATATGTTCCGAATACTGTTGTAGCTTCTCAAGAAAATGATTGTGTCTTATCTTGCAAAATGATTGAATACTTGTAGTCCAATCAGCTTCAGTTTTCTTTTAAAGAGAGGTTTCCAAACATAGTACTATAAAGTAATCATTACATTTGATTAATTTAATAGAGTCCTGTACACTTCATAGCAAAATTAGTAATTAAAAAATAAAATTTAACTAATACGGTAGGTTATTTACTAAGCATGTGTATTTCTGAAGCCCTGTATCTTCTGATCCCATTGAGATCCCATGATAGAATTTTGCTATATGTATTAAGACATTACAAACTATATTTGATATTTTTTTGGAATTTTTAAAATTGCCACTTTTTGAGAAATTTAAATTTTAAAATTTTTAACTTTTTTAATATTGTAACCCCTACTTTGTGGCATATCATATTAAAGCCCCATTCAGCAGCTTTAAAATGAGATCACTCCCAGGTTAATATCATCACTGGTTGGGAGCCTATAGGTATCCAAAGGTGCCAATATATGACACTTTTTCATAAAAATTTAAATCTTTTAAAATTAATTACTTCAAAACTAATTGTGCTACATAACTGAAATTTGGTATTTTTTCATAAGCCTATATGATATATTACTGCATACCAAAAATCATGAAAATCTGAGACATCAAGTCCGAAAAGTGTGTTGATTTGACATGGAATGATGAACTGAGATAAAAGAAAAATAATTGTACTGTTATGAAACTATCATACTAAAAGAGTTGAACTACCTTTTTTTTTTTTTTTCATATATATAGTTAGACAGGCCAGCCTTCGAAAATACAATTGGACAACTTAATGCTTATTTCCGTGAAGCAGAGAAGGGCTCTTGCAGTACTTATTGTGAAGGATGCTTGGCTTGTCTGACAGCCTACCTCATGTATATATGTACTCAAACTCACTATGAAAAGGTAAACTTGTAACTACTTATTTAAAGACGTATTCACTTTTATTTTCTCTAATGAACTGAAATATAATTACAAATGTATGTGTGTGTGTTTGTGTATATATATATATATATATATATATATATATATATATAGAATAGAATAGAATAATATTTATTGGCTTATAACATGGTATAGCCAAGGAATCTGGCCCATTTGGTGTTATTAGATGTTAATGGACGCGACATATATGACTAATAATAATACTCTACATAATAAAATAACAAACATATACATATACATATAATCTACTTAAAAATACACAATATTAAAATATGAATATATACTGTTTATGCATATAAAAAGTCAAGTTGATGATTCTACATATAGCAGAACAATAACAATACACTTCTCTCTTCTAATAGTGAATTCTCACTAAGTAATTATTACAATATTAATAATAGATTCCCTTTTTGAATAAAAATAATAAAGAAGTAATAAAATAAACACTATATACTTATAACTAATAATGCCCATGGGACTTCAAGCTGTCATAAACCAGAAAGGGTACTCAACTAGATACTGAAAACATTTTATTACAATCTTTACTTTCGTTTATTAGGTGTATGAATAATTGTTTTGCTTATAAAATTTTCAAATTTGATGTTAACTTAATTTTATGGGGTATTATATTTCTGCACTTTGTAAAATTAATGTCAAATGATTGATTGATACAAATATTTACGGCCAATAAATTAAGTGTATGAATAATTTTTTGACCCACTGTATATATATGCCAATTCGAACTGGTATTTTGGTGGCCTATAGGTTCAGAACCTGGAAATTATTTTGTTTCCTTTATATTAGGAGTTAGAAAAAATGCTACAAGTAGTTTCAAATTTCAGTATATTTATAAACTACCTATCATACATAAAATTAATACACTCATAACTAGAAATATAATGAAAATAAATATTCTAAATTTAATCTTGGGTCTTTGCTGGAATATATCTTAAATTGCACAAACTTTTAATAGAAAGAAGAAGATTGAATTTAATTGATCTAAGCTATTGATAACAAGGATATTCTCTAATGATATGTAATCCCTGTTTTGTGTTATATATTTTCTCAAATATGTTGTTCTAAATGAACTCAACGCAGGGCAGGTCAATAATAAGTGGTTTAAGCTGTGATTTATGATTTGATGACACCATCTACATATTTCTCCTGTTTTTATATGGACCACAATGTTCTTATGGAAAAGTTTTATATTTTCATTACCCGAAATTCTTAGTTGGCTAACAAGTTTTACTTTATATATATTTGTATGGTAAGTTAAATAGTGCTGAGGCTGAGGGCTATTGAAACTACAAATAGTTCTGTAAAGAGGGCTGTAATTCGAGTTGAGGGCCTTGTCAATGTCTAAGGAATAGAGGTGGTTCTTTATTTTTTCAATAATTATATTTTTCTTAATCAATAAATTTGTTGGCACTGAAAAATCAAAGAAATTTTCTTCTATATAATTATTTAATGTTATTTGTTTAATTTGGGATACCCAATTAAAACCAAAATCACTCTTTTTGGAATCTAACTCTATGAGCCTAACAAGACATTTCCGTGGCAATCGGTTTTCAGGCATTGAAAGTATTTTTATACAAAAATTAATTATTTTCTTCAAAACAACTTCCTTCAATGGATTTCTCCCAGATTCCAGACGGACAATATAATTAGGGGTACATTTGGGCCAGGAATACAAATACTTTAGAAATTTAAGCTGCACCGTCTCTATAGCCTCGAGGTAGTTCAGGCTCCAAATCTCGGATCCATAAAGAAGAGTTGATGAAACCATGGAATCGAATAAAATCATTTTGGTTTGCCAGGAATCGCTCTTACCTCTGTTGAGTATTTCTCTCACCTTAGCACTTGCGACTTGTGATCTCTGGATGAAGTAATTTAAAGTATATATATATATATATATATATATATATATATATATATATATATATATATATGTGTGTGGCCAATGGTGTTACACCAGGGATCTTCACACCATTGGCCTGCTAAATCTGAAGCTGCCAGCATATAAGCCTAAGCCCCCCAGATTAAGAAAAATGTCATACCCTTAACTACCACCAAGGAGAAAGAAATGGCCTGAAGAAGCTGGAGAGGAATCCAGCAAAATATCGCAGGAATAAGTAAGAGTGGAGAACTATCTCTGGAGAAAGAAGCTGTTCCATCTCAAATATATATATTATGAGTGTGTGTCTGTTAACACAATAATTTTGTTTTCTAGTGTTTTGTAACACTACTATTTTGTTTTTGTTTTTTCCCCAAAATTCGGGGTACAACATTCTCCTAATAAACAATAAAATAACTTCATTAATCAGCAAACTCTACTCATTACTAGTGGGAGCTCAGCTGAATCCCATCAGTCCTGACCAACTTATGACCTTATTCAGATAGATTTTACTTTTTGGTTCTCAAATTTGACAGAAATCAACTTGAAAATAAATAAACTTTTTTTGTACCAATTGAACATATATGTCAAGGTTAATTTTTGTCAATAGTTGGTCTTGCACTCACAACTTTATTTTTCGAAATATGGCCATTTACAAAATGGCGTCCCGGACGGTAGTGATATGTTATTGGATGGTAATGCTCTTCAAATAATTTTTGTGTCTTTTAACTCTTGTATTTCATAAAAATGGAACTAAATGTATGTTTTTCTATTCTATATTTTATTAGCATAATATGTTTTAGTTGAATAACTGAATAGGTTAGACTAGAACCCAGGTTTGCCCCACAATTTATCACTTGAATTGTTTTACTTTGAAGTAGGTATTTTCTTTACAAACGATTACTTGATAAAAAGGTAAATACAAATTGGAAATCATTAGTTTTTGGAACAATCAACTAACCAAACAAACAGGAAAAAAGCAAAACTATAGTATACTCGATGAAATATTTAACTATTTTTTTTTTTAATTTAAATTAATCGTATGAAGAATATTAAATATTTATATCAAGTGTTTTTTGAATATTTAAAAACCATGCACGCAATCCCAAATATCGTCAATTCATGGCATAACACTTCCTAATACCACCTTCAATATCTTTCCTAATGCCTTCTTGAATATCCTTCCTAATACTATCTTCTATACCCTTCCTAATACCACCTTCCATGTCTTTCCTAATACTACCTTCTATAACCTTTCTTATTTCACCTTCTATACCCTTCCTAATACCACCTTCAATATCTGTCCTAATACTACATTTCATACCCTTCCTTTTTCCACTTTCTATACCCTTCATAATATCAACTTCAATATCCTTCCTAATACTACCTTCTATACTCTTTCTTATACCACTTTCAATATCTTTCCTTATACCACCGTCAATATCCTTCATAATACCGCATTTAATACCCTTCCTAATATTGCCTTCTATACCCTTCCAAATATCATCTTCGATATCCTTCCTATTGCTACCTTCAATATCCAGCCTAATACTATCTTCAATATTCAGCCTAATACTACCTTAAATAATCTTCCTAATATCACCTTATCGTTTATAAGCAAAAATACTTAATTTATGTTTTTGCGAATAAATTTTTATTCACAAATTTTAATTTGAATAAATTTGTATTCGTATATTTAAATGTGAAAGTTTTTCTAATCACTGTTTTTTTTTTTGTGAATATTCACAAAATTTGTGAATATTCATAATTTTTGTGTATATTTAGAATTTTTTTTGTAAATTAAATTTCATTTACAGGAAAATTTGTGAATTCAATTTTATTTGTATTTATATATATGACATACGTGAATACAAATAAATTCGTATTCACACTTATGAATTTCGTATTTACAAATAAATGAAGTACAAATAAATTCTTATTTTTATTTCTAAATAAAATGATGCCCAACTTTGATTACCATCCAATGTAGAGTAGGACGGTTATAATGCGGACGGTAATGATAATTGTTACAAAAATATTTGTAATTTTTTTTCCTAAAATAATTATATTAATAAAAAATATTGTTTTATTTATTTAAATTTTAACGTCCATTTATTATTGTAAAATATTGTAAAATACATAGTTTATGAAGCACTATTTAATTGTTAGACGAAAACAAAATTTTCATAGATGTTTTGAATAATAAAATGGGAGACGGTAATGACCAGCAAAATAATCCAATTGTTACTTACCAGATAAAACACATAGAAAAAACTGATACGTACAACATTTCTCTTCCGTACCTTCTGGACAAAAAAAATCAGTTTGAGAGAGCTGCTCCAACATCTATTTGGAAACAACTTGCTCTATCCTGATAGGTTTTCTCGTTAATTCAAAACGGCGGACGGTAATGATTTCAAAATTGAGGGACAACTTTAAAGGCACTATTACGAAGTTAGAATTTTTTTAAATTTATTTAAGTTTATGTGAATTTACCTTAAATATTATTATTTTAAAATGAAACAAAACATATAATAGCCTTCCCCCCCCCAGAAAAAATAGTAAAGTGTAATAAATGTGTTCAGGGACAGCGGACGGTAATGATTTTGTGTCTATAAAATTAATAATTTTGACATTAAATTTTGAAATTCAGAATTTAATTTTAGTAGCATTAATTTCCTCTTTATCCCATTAGTCATTCCAAGAAGAAAAAATTTAAAAAATCTGGCCGCCTCCATTATATCGCCAAGGGACAATAATGTTAAAACTATTTGAATAATGCTCTTATACACATGCCCTAATAGTGGGAAAAGTATCTTGCAGACAACATTTTTTATAAGTAAATTAAAGTACATAATTTAAAATAATAGATAACAATACACATTTTTAATTTTTATATGATCTTAAAAATATAGAGTGGAATATCAAGTATCTTAAAAATTACATTACTCTTTACATTATTAAGGCTTGGTGCTTTGAGGAAATGAAATTTTGTTTTATTAAAAATAAAGTAATTTTGGAGTAACACGTTTTTTTTTTTTTTTGTTTTTTTTTTCATTGAGTAGATAATTTATGTTCAATTGAGTAATTAACAGCAGTATATCGTCCCTACCATGTCAAACTATTGAATATGAAAATCAGAGCATTCTAGCGAACAAACATATATTGAAAAATGGTCTTATTCGATACATTAACGGCTATTCTAACGGCATTAAGGGCTATTATAGAGGGGTTAGAGTTGGGACAAGCCTTATCGTCCACAATCCATGAGCAAAGTCTCGAATCTGAAAAGCAAGAATTTTCAAATTCGATAGTTTGACATGATAGGGATGAAATGTCCTTTCCATTATTCTTTTAAATTCAGTTTAAAAAAAAACAAAAAAACATCTCAGCCATTTCCTCTCATAAGCATCCTAGAACAATTTTTTTATTAATGTTTTTGCCATTTTTTTTCTTTTCTTTTAAGGAATATATAAATTTGTTTAATTTTTCAGTGTCTTAGGAAAGTAGCAAAATTTGTTCAAGAACAAAATGAGCGTATTTATAAGCCAAGAGGATTATACTTAACGAATCCTGTAGAAAGAGGCCTCAGAGTGGTATCCTTTTTATTGCGAAGAAATTATTCAGAATATATTATCCCAATTTTTGATTAATGAAAAGTTGCAGAACATAAGAGTATCCAGAAAATGTTTCATCTTTCAACTTGCTATTCCTTCATTATGAAATTGAAAGTTTAAAGTATTCAATTAGAAATGGTTTACAAGTTACTATGACTTCTCTCTATATTGTTATTATGTTTTCTCTTTATTTACCAGTATTCCTCCGTATTTTTATTTTATCAGGCCCAATATATAAGGATGTAATTCCTCCATAAGCTCTTGCTTTTGTATAGATCTGAGAGTATGCTGTGTGTGCGTACGTTTCATTTTTTTTTTTTTTTTTTTTTTTTTTTGTGGGAGTATTTTTTTGGGCGTATCCATTGTTTATTCTGTAATTCAATATCCTTGACTTTTAATTATTATTATTGTTGGCGCGCGGGCTTTAAGACTTAGGTACAAAGTCCGTCGTACCCCCACCTCCCTAATATACCTGTGCAGTTCGTTTCCAGATCTAGAGTAGATCACATCTCATTCTTTTAGCTCGGGACTGCCCCCTCAATTCCCATTACGTTCCGGCCCCTCTTTTCTCTTTACTTTCCAGGAGCTGCGAACAGGGCCCTGTTTCTTCAGCAGCTGGCAACGTAATGGTAAGTTTAATTGTTTTTTCTCATACTCTGAACCCATCCCTCAAACCACGTGCCGAGGATTAATTCTTCAATCCCCAGCGCGTACATTTTTTGGTCCTCCGAGCCGCGGATTGCGTAAGTAATCCGTGGAGATTTAACCACGACTAATCCGAATCGCGGAGTACATATTAGTTCCCCAGTTTATATAATTAAAGTTTTTATTCGTCCAACTTCAAGATGTCGAAGCGAGACCCCATTAAACAACTGGCTATTTTAAGGGAAAAGCGCGAGGAACTGTTCGCAATGGCATCCAATTACTTAAAAAGGGCTACAAATTTAGAAAGGGAAAATTTTAGCGATTTCGCCCCTACGTATATCAAATTGGATCAAATGGAAAATAATTTCTCTAGAATACAGGATACGATTATGGAAATTAACGCGGAAGTTTCTATATAAACTGAGAAATTGGAAGTTCAGAATGTTCGCGTAGTCTTCGATGACGTCATACATTCCATACGCAGTACATATCTTAGGCTGGACAGGCTGTATCCCGAAGCTCCGACAGGCGCGTGCCTGCAGGAGAAGCCTATTCTTCAAACCAAATCCTTTCTCCCTATGATAGAAATTACACGTTTTTCGGGGAAAATCGAAGATTGGACTACCTTCATATCACTCTTCAACAGTATAGTCGATACCGACGAATGCCTAACGCAAGTTCAAAAATTTCAGTATTTGAGGTCGGTACTCGAAGGAGAGCCTCTATCTCTTACATCAAATTTCCAACTTACAACCGAAAATTACGCTTTATCATTGCAGGTGCTTAAAGATCGATACCAGTCAAACAGACGTCTGGCCGCATATTATATAAATCAAATTTTGTTCTTTTCTCCCATTACGACATCTAACCATAATTATCTGCAGAAATTCATTAGTGTACATTCCAATTCTGTAAATGCACTGAAAGTGCTTGATATAGCAAATTTAGAAGATGTTCTTCTTTTTCATTTGGCCTATAGGAACTTACTCAGATTGCATTCGAAAATCATTTCAAATCAGTAAATGTTCCAACTTTTAAAAATTTACTTGATTTTGTAATAGAACATGCTAGATCATCTGAGATAATGCAAGATCTCGGAATAAAAGGCAGAATTACTCAGAGTAAACAAGTTAATACTTTCCTAACTAATTCGAATAAAATAGAGAGAGAAGATTCCGGCTGTCCCATTTGTAAACATTCTCATAAGATAACATCGTGTCCTCAGTTAATTAATTGTCAACTCAATAAAAAATATGAAATTTTAAAACGCTTAAAACGATGTTTTAACTGTCTTGGTGCACATATGAAAAATCAATGCAAATCGAAAAATGTTTGTATATCGTGTAGTAGATCCCATCACACCTTATTACACCCTTCTAATTCTTATCCAACTTGTAATAATAATTCAAATGATAATTTAAATTCTTGTGATCCTAATTCCAACGATGCGATAACTCCCACTTTTATCACTAATGAAGAGC
This sequence comes from Gonocerus acuteangulatus, assembly GCA_946811695.1. Classification (NCBI taxonomy): domain Eukaryota; kingdom Metazoa; phylum Arthropoda; class Insecta; order Hemiptera; family Coreidae; genus Gonocerus; species Gonocerus acuteangulatus. The sequence goes on along the minus strand of OX328123.1, from coordinate 118,981,417 downwards.
CTAGAAATAATTCCGTTACTTTATCTTGTCATTCTGCTAATTCCATAACAATACTCCTTGGAACTGTGAAAATGTTTATAAGAGATTCAAGTGGCCGTCAACAACCGATTCGAGGAATATTAGATTCTGGATCTCAGATTTCAGCTATATCTCTCGGAGCTGTCAAGCGTCTAGGATTCAGAAAATTGAAAAATTCTATCTCGCTTTCTGGGATATCCAATGTTGCTACACCCACATATGGAACTGTAGATATTGTATCTTGTGTCCCCGCGACAACTCTAAAAGAGAATTTAAAACACAATCTGTTATCTTATCAGCCATTTCTAACGACCTACCGCAACAAAGTCTACCTGGAGAGGTAATAAACAAATTTCAAAATTTAAAATTAGCTGATGATAAATTTTTTGAAAGTTCTCCAGTAGAATTTATAGTTGGAAATGATTTATATCCACTCATTCTAGAAAACGAACCTATTACAGTAATTAAGGGTAACCCTTCAGCAATAAACACTGTTTTTGGCTGGGTTATCGGTGGTAATGTTGTCAATCCAGAAAATAAAGATTCTGCTATATGTTCCTTGATGGCTATAACTCCTTCTTTGGATTCTTTAGTTTCCAAATTCTGGGAAACTGAAGAAGTGAGTGCACCCATTCCTATAAACCCTGAAGATGAATTCGTTGAAAATCATTTTGTGACCACTCATTCCAGAGACACTTCTGGTCGCTATGTTGTGTCATTGCCTTTCAAACCTAATGCTCCAATTTTGAGCGATAATCGCAACCAAGCTCTAAAATATTTTTTAAATTTAGAAAGGCGCCTTTCTCGAACTCCTGAGATTATGTTTGACTATAATAAATTTCTAAACGAATATTTAGAATTGGGTCACATGGAAATAGCCAATTCCTCTTCTAGTTACATATTACGATTATTGTGTGCTTAAAGAATTTAGTACTTCGACAATATTACGAGTTGTTTTTAATGCCTCATCACCTGACCCTAATGGTGTATCCTTAAATCAAAATTTACTATCAGGTCCTAAAATTCAGAGGGGGCTAGATTCGATTTTGTTGTCCTTCCGGTTTCACAGAATTGCTTTATGCTGTGATATTAAAATGATGTACAGGCAAATTTTACTGAGCGAAAATGATAGAAAATTTCAACACATTTTCTGGTGCCGATCTCCGGAAGCAGATATTCAGGAATTCGAGCTTAAAACAGTCACTTATGGAGAAGTTCCCGCCTCTTTTTTAGCCTAGCGTTCTCTAATGCAATTAAAAATTGATGAAGGATCTGAATATCCTTTGGCCTCTTGAGTACTAGAAAGAGATATTTACATGGATGATGTATGCACTGGAGCTGACAGTGTTCACGAGGGTCAGGAAATAATTCGCCAGTTGGTAGCCCTGCTCGATAAAGGTAAATTCGAACTTAGAAAATGGTCAAGCAATGACCTATCAGCCTTATCAGTGATACCTGATCAATTTCATGAAACTCCTATAGTTTTTTCTTCCGACGATAAAATTATTAAGGTATTAGGGCTAATGTGGGAGCCAACGGCTGACATTTTTAAATATTATATCACTCCTTTCGCTGGGCCCATAACCAAAAGAAATATTCTGTCATATATGTCTAGAATTTATGATCCTCTTGGGTACTTATGTCCTATAGTCTTCAATATTAAATGTTTTCTACAGCAGCTGTGGTTATTAAACCTACATTGGGATGAAAATCTCACCGGTGATGCCTTAGAAACGTGGCTTAAAATTTCTGAAAGTCTCCGCTCGTATCTAGTGTGAAAATCCCTCGATATGTATCTTCTCCTAATTATGTGCACAGATTAGTAGGATTTTCAGACGCTTCCTCCAACGGTTTTGCAGCCGCCGTCTATCTTCATTCACAAGACCCGGGCGACGCTGTACGGGTATTCTTAATCAAGGCCAAAAGCAGAGTAGCTCCCATAAAAACCATAAGCATACCAAAACTGGAACTGTCAGGAGCCTTATTGCTATCACGGCTTATGAACTCGGTCGTCAACGACTTATCAAATCTTAGCTTTATTTCTGTATCTCTTTTCACCGACTCATCAGTAGTCCTAGCATGGATTAACAAGTCCCCACATTTATTGAAAATTTATGTTGCAAATAGGGTGACTGAAATAATAGCGAGTTTCCCACCAGCAAATTGGTCGCACGTTTCGACTGACCAGAACTCCGCCGATATAGCCACTTGAGACTGCTCTCCGGAGCATTTTTCAGAAAACTCTTTGTGGTGGAAAGGTCCCTCTTTTTTGAGAAAAATTCCCAGCGAATGGCCGTCCAAGCGGGTCGTCAGTCCTGAGGAAGAAATACCAGAGCTGAAACCCCTTAAAGTGTTATTATCCGCCTCTGTTCCATCACCTTACCTCATCGAGTTCATAAATAAGTTTTCTTCTTGGCTTCGTTTGAAATATGTTCTAGCATATGTTTTAAGATTTGTTCACAACGTTCGATCAAGTAACACGCGTCATAAGGGCACTCTTTCTGTCCAAGAGTTAACGTTAGCAGAAGACCTGATAATATCGTTGGTGCAGAAAGATAGTTTCCCATTTTTATTTGTTTCTAATTCAGCTGTTCCTTCCGCTATAGCATCCCTGTCCCCATATCTCGATAAAAAGGGACTTATAAGAGTTGGTGGCCGCTTGAGGTACTCAAACTTAAGTGAGTCCGCCAAGCATCCTATTCTTTTGCCTAAAAAATCAAGAATATCTGAACCCCTCTGCGACTATTATCATTTAGTTTCCTTGCACTCAGGACCTAGGACTACTCAAAGTTTGATCCAGCGATATTATTGGATAATTTCTCTTCGCGATCTAGTGCGCAAGCGCATCCACAAGTGCCTTACATGCCACAAGTTAAGAGCCTCAGTTACTCAGCCAGTTATGTCTAATCTGCCTTATCCAAGAGTCAATGTCTCAAAGCCTTTCTCTGGCCCATTTCTCATTAAGGAAAGCAGCAGGAAAAATGCTGCTGCTAAGAATGCTTATGCTTCAGTACTAAGGCTGTCCATCTGGAAGTTGTTTCCTCTCTGTCAACCCAAGCATTTATCGCTACTCTAGACCGATTTGTTGCGAGACGAGGTCTCCCTCACGACATTTATTCAGACTGTGGCCATAATTTTGTTGGTTTTTCTCGACATCTGAAAGAAGTTTATGATCAGATGAAGGCCTCCTCTCCTGAATTTAGCACTTTTCTCGCATCCCGCAGCATAAGATGGCATTTTAATCCTCCTTATGCACCTCATTTTGGTGGTCTTCATGAAGCTGGCATAAAATCTGCCAAACTCCTTTTGGTTCGAATGCTTGGCCGGAATCCTGATCTAAGTTACGAGGAACTCAGTACTCTAGTTGCGCGCATTGAAGCCGTCTTAAATAGTCGTCCACTCTATCTCTCATGCCCTCATCCCCTTGATGATCCTGATCTTCTTACCCCTGGTCATTTCTTGGTGGGCGGCCCTCTGCTAGCCGTTCCAGAACCTCTCAGAAGTACCTCATATGCATCACGATGGACAAGGGTCAAGTCGTTATATGCGTCCTATTGGAGATGCTGGACTTCTGAGTATTTAAACACAATCATGCAAAAACAGAAGTGAACGAAGTGCTCCGAAAACCTTGCCGTAGGCGACGTCGTTTTCCTCAAGGAAAATTCTTTACCACCCCTCGCATGGCCTATTGGCCGGGTTGAAGCCGTACATCCAGGACGTGACGGCGTGGTGCGTGTGGTGTCAATCCGCACTACCCATGGCACTTATGTCAGGCCAGTAACAAAACTACTGTTGCTGCCACATTAATTGTTTGTTTTTCTTTCTTTCTCTCGCAAGACGCATTCATTTATTTTTCTATTATTTCACAAATGGTTTGTTCTCTTTCTTTCTTATCGCCAAGCGAGGCTTTATTATAATTTGCCAAAGGATTCATCCCTCCTTAGTCCTCATCCTCTCCGTGGGCCTCCCGCGAAGAAGTCTTCCATGACAGCCCCCTTGGAAGTGAAGAAGTTGCATTTCCTTTATTCCTACTTCTCTCTCTCATACCTTTCCTGATGAACCTTTGGAAGATAACCACATATTTATTATTATTACTTATTTTCTTCATTCTCAAGATTTCTTTTTCTCTTTTTTTTAAGAAACTGTCGTTTCTTGGTGGGCGGTATGTTGGCGCGCGGGCTTTAAGACTTAGGTACAAAGTACGTCGTACCCCCACCTCCCTAATATACCTGTGCAGTTCGTTTCCAGATCTAGAGTAGATCACATCTCATTCTTTTAGCTCGGGACTGCCCCCTCAATTCCCATTACGTTCCGGCCCCTCTTTTCTCTTTACTTTCCAGGAGCTGCGAACAGGGCCCTGTTTCTTCAGCAGCTGGCAACGTAATGGTAAGTTTAATTGTTTTTTCTCATACTCTGAACCCATCCCTCAAACCACGTGCCGAGGATTAATTCTTCAATCCCCAGCGCGTACAATTATTATTAAATTTTAATGTCCATTTAGACTTTTAATTATTCATTAATTAATTTATGCATCGAATAATGCTGTTTCCTAGTAGAAAAGTTAGAATTATTTTTCCTAGCATATGTAATGCTTTATATGAATCTATTTTAAAACTCTTTATTTTGAGACCCATCATCTTTTTGACCTTTCTTGAAACAACCGAATTGTGCTGGGCGACAAATTTATTCATTTTAACTTTCATTTTAGTCTAAAACATTATGTGCGGTAGTTTCATATTTGAAAAAATATTACACCTTTTTATTTGATGTGGTATAAACCTTTATATTTTTATATGAAGGAGTTAACGTCCACCATGGTGGTTTCTTTTGAACTGCGTATTCCATCATTATTGAGGATGTATAATAACACCTCTTTGAGTATAAATTCTAAAAAGATATTAGTTATTATTAACCTTTTTTTTTTTCTTTCAGTATATTTAACAGGTAAATTAAAATAATTGCATTTTTATAGATTTTATATTATTTTGAATAAGAATTATAAAATTATTCTTGTAATAATAAATATCTCAATTTTGTTCTATTGTTACTTTTTGTATTCCTTAATGAATTTAATATAGATAGAAATTTCTATTTTGGATCAGCCTATTGTTTCTAGGACGTGACTTTCTCTATCCGAGTCAACTGAAGAGTTCTTCATGTGAGCACCAGTTGGAGTTAGGCTGGTGTTACTATCATGACAGCCGGTGGAGTAGCATCCTTTGCGATCCGCTCGGAGAGCTGCTTCCAAATCTCTCACTACCTTCCAATGCCTCATTATTTTCCCTCCTTTGTCAAGTCCTTCCCAAGCAATAATCCGTTATTAATATAATTGTTCCATTATTTTATTATTTTAAACTCTTAAGAATCTGTGGGAAGATAGAGAAATGTATCTGAAGAGGCTTCCATCTTTGTTCTTCTTTAAGTATTTTATTTTTGTTATATTTTTTCTTTATGACAGAATAGATTGAGCTCAAGGTATGTCAGTTGATTCGGATTTTTTTTTTTTTTTTTTTTTTTTTTTTTTTTTTTTTTTTTTTTTTTTTTTAATATTTATTTTTGTGATGTTATCATATAGTAAACCTGAATGAACAGGAGGTGATATAAATTATTTGAAACTGTGAATAGTATTTTTTTTTATTCATCTAATTATTATGTACTTGTTGATTCTATGTTGTTCTGTATTAGTTATTTATGTTAAAAATTGTTATATTTTTAAAAATATATTGTGTATGTACAGGGGCTTATAATAAACAAAAGTCTTGAATTTTCTAATTGTATAAATAGTCCGAAAATTAATGAATGTGTGACTCGAGATTTTTTGAAAATGACTTTCATTTTTCTGAAAAAAATATTTTTAAAAATGTTCCATTATAAAATTAACTAATATATTTATTTTTATTTTAACGTCCATTATTACTAACTAAGAATGTTGGGATGGGTTATCTATAGGGCTGATGCATTTTTTTTTTTTTTTTTTTTCTAAAGAAAAGCCACAACTCCATAGTGGTGGCTAACATAATAACGTATGGCCATTTTTTAAAAATTATTTTTATTTTTAACTGTTGGAGAAATGTTTTGGAAATCACTATTAGAACACTTCTCTGGCTATGACATTTTATTAATCTTTGTCATTGAATTCATTAAAATAAATTGATAGAATTTATTTTATTCATTCTATAATACAAGTTGTGTCTTGTATTCCCCTGTACTATTCATGTGAATTCACTGCTTTCAAACTGATTATTGCTATTATTTATCCAGCTATACTTATTAAAATTCCTATTAATTAATGTTAATTGTTAAAATTTATTAAAGGTGGTGATGACTAGGAGCATATTCTATGGTTGTACTTTTAATAATTTATTGATGATATTTTTGTGTTAATAATTTCATGTAAATACATATATATCATAATATATATTTTGTAAAAAAAGGATTATTTTTGTTTTGCTACCCTCTCAAATTCTTATCTAAGTGAAAGGCAGAAAATGTGGGGTATCAAATGAATTGTCTCGGTGTGAAGAACCTATATTTGATGTTTTAAGAAACATTTAGACGCATATAGGCTTGGTCAAAATCTTATACCAGCTGTCTGTCTGTATGTTTTTTCCTTATATAAATCCGAACCGTTCGACCGATTTTGACCAAACTTGGGACACAGGTGGGTCTTGATACGGGGAGAATCATAGGCTAGGTTAAATTGTCTATCAGCTGGCTGTCTGTCTGTTTGTTCCTTATACAAATACACACCGTTTGGCCGATTTTGACAAAACTTGGCAAACAGGTAGGTATTGATCCGAGAAGTGGCATAGACTCGGTCAAAATCGTCAATCAGCTGTCAGTTTGATCATTATACAAATCCACACCGTTTGACCGATTTTGACCAAACATGGTACACAGGTAGGTCTTTACCCGGAGAGTGTCATAGGCTTGGTCAAAAAGGTCTTTCAGCTGTCTGTCTGTATGTTTGTTCCTTATACAAATCCACACTGTTTGGCCTATTTTGACCAAACTTGGATCACAGGTAGGTCTTGATTCGGGAGTGTCATATTACCTATGACGTTTTGTACTGTTTGTTCCATCGGAAAGCCATTATTCCTTCTGAAACCCATCATGTGGGGTATCAAATGAATCGTCTTGCCAAGGCACAATAACAACAACAGGTGTGACTTCTTTCTTAAATGTTGTAAATAAAGTCGTAGGGGTTAACTGCATAATATACTTGAAAGCAGATACTAAGTTTTTCAAAGTTGAGTCATCTAAATTACAAAATTTAGGATTACAAACCCAAAACGTATCGTCTTTGTTCTTATCTTTTTCTTGAAGGCCTTCTACACTTTCCCTATTGTGATCTTTATCCTCGGGATAAGGTTCCTGTGTTTTACAGTGTAATAGTTTAGTTAAGAGAGCAATCAATTTGTCCTCTAGAAAACTGTCATCTGAAAGAGCTTCTAACTTTTCTAGTCTAGTGATTAGATTTAGATAGGTATGCTACTTATTGGTATCAAATATCAAGCAGTAAGGAGAACCTTATGCAGAATCCAAAGACCCTGGTTTTATATGAAGTACAAAAGCCAGTAGGTATGCAGTAACTAAATTTTAATTAATACTTAGAAAAAAGTAATGAGATCCCCAAAAAAACATAAATGTGAAATAGAGGCCAAGTTCCTCCCAAAAAACGCCTTACTATCCTACACTCCAAAAACCTAGTATGAGTTGGTGTATTAAGTGTACCATATTTTCAACCAAAAATATTTTCCAATACAAGAGATGATACAAGAAAGAAATGTCCAAGTTCATTACTTAGAAGACCTATTAGTAACTTACAAAGAACAGTAAAGACACTTCAACTGACCTTTAAAAACAACAATAAAAATACTTATATCCAGTTACCAAAATATCACTTTCCTCAACCAGGTATATTCTTAAACTTGGCAATGTTTTATTCGTGCCGAAATCATCTTTAAAGAGAAAACTAAACATTGCCAAGTTTAAGAATATACCTGGTTGAGGAAAGTGATATTTTGGTAACTGGATATAAGTATTTTTATTGTTGTTTTTAAAGGTCAGTTGAAGTGTCTTTACTGTTCTTAGTAAGTTACTAATAGGTCTTCTTAGTAATGAACTTGGACATTTCTTTCTTGTATCATCTCTTGTATTGAAAAATATTTTTGGTTGAAAATATGGTACACTTAATACACCAACTCATACTAGGTTTTTGGAGTGTAGGATAGTAAGGCGTTTTTTTGGGAGGAACTTGGCCTCTATTTCACATTTATGTTTTTTGAGGGTTAAAATCATCACTAATGAGCCCCTTTGCCTTCTAGACATGGACTGTACAATATTTTTAGTGGTTTCTCTGGATATATTCTCCTATTCTTTGAGGATAGCCTTAAATTCATTATTGTTAGAAAACCTCTGAGGATGCCATGCACCCTCAAACCAGCTCAAAACCATTTTCATTGTTGAGTCACACAAAAATTCTTCTCTTCAATTGTCTTATTTTTTTTTCTCTCCAAACCCATCTTTTTTCAATAATTAAATTTAGTTTTATCACTAAAATTGACCCTTTCACAAAATTCAGTAGGCTCGTAGACATAATTGTTTGCAAAATCTAGGGTTTTTTTTCTTCTATTGGCCTTATGATTGGTGGTACTTGCCCCCTAAATCCTTCTCCATCAAGAATTGTCACAATATCTATTGTGCACATGTTACATAAAATGGTTTTTCCATTCGTTCAGTTGCTAAGAAACTTTTCCTTCTTCTCCAACATGCGTTCCTCAATCATAAATAAATAGTTATTATGTTTACTATCTACTTAAGAAACTCTCTACAACTTTGCTGCTTCTATACTTACTCCACCATCAATAACTAAGTGATTTAATGAAGTAAGTTTTGTTTTACTTACTCGTTTTGCAGTCTTATTATTTATTTAAGTCTTTTAAATCTTATGATTCTAATAAGTTGGGTTTTAGCTGAAAGGGAAAGGATAAATTTACTGACATAGAAAGTAAAAAAAAAAAAAAAATGAATAATAAGTTATTACTTTTGTTGTATTTACATTAATAAAAAGCAAAACGAGCACATTAAATAATGATAAAACTATTTGATTATTTCAACTTCAGAATATCACAAATTAGTATCCTTCAGAAGGAGTCTTTGTTGCTCTGTATTTTGGTTTATTTTTGCCTCCAAGCTGCAGACACAATTGTAGTCTCCTGTACAAAACATTAAAGGAAAAATATTTCAAAAGTAGATTGTATATTTAAAAATGTTACATAAATCAGTATGTGTGGTTATGGGTCTTGTCCACATGATAAAATGACTCCCATCTCTCACCCCCCTCTCTAAAATATATTGTTGCAGAGCATTGAATTGGTTTTCCGTACCTTGCTCACAAAAAAAAAAAAAAAAAAAAAAAAAAAAAAAAAAAAAAAAAAAAAAAAAAAATTATAAGAATGTATAAATATATAAAAATTCATTTATTCCACATTTTATAATTAAGGATAGGAAGGTTGACAAATGGTCTTTAATTCTAATTTCAACTCCAGATAATTGACAATGGTTGCTAAAATCTTTCCTTGTGTACGTCTGGTTTGATGTGTGACCCACTGTATTCAAGATCAGTGTGTACCGGAGATCACCAACCATTGTACCTACCACAATTGAGAAAGATTCAATACCATTGATATCATATTTTTTTTTAACGGTGTATCAACAGCAAGTGGGTGTTCTCTCATTCAGGTACTGGCCGTGACCTACCTTGCTTAACTTTGGTGATCAACGGGAACCTAATAGCCGGGTGGCTATGGCCGTTGGCGAAATCAATAATTGTATAGGATTTTATACATCATACATGTATTTATTTTACATATAACATACCTCTTGGACATTCAATATTGGATTTCTCACTTTGTTCAGACAATGTGTTCCAAGAAGTGTTTAAAAGCTGCATCAATTCAGTGTTATCATAACGAAAAGTAATCAACTCATTTCTGATTCTTTTCCAGCAATCAATTACAGATAAAGGTGCTTCATTCAGAGAGCATTCAACGTGAATGGTACAGATGAATCTCTGTAATCAATTCAAGAATTTTTATTTTTTTTACAATACAGAATAGGTGGAAGGTCTGAAATGCAGTAAATCTTTTTTTTTTTAAATATTTATATTATGAATAAAAAACAAAATAAAATAAAAGGTAAACTGAAGAGAATATTAATTTATGTTATAGAAAGTCGAACTAAAGTAGTAAACAAAAAAAAAAAAAAAATAGTCTGGTATCAACAATTTTTTCAAAGCTTTAGGAACTTATTTCTCCGACGTAGATTGTGTCATCATAAATTACTTCAGAAATGTGTTTGTAGTAAGCTTTTGAATAGTTTCATCCCTTCCAATTACTATGATTTCCTTGTGATATTTAAGAAAATATACGAAAATCCTATAACTGCTCACGTGTGAGATTAATTTTTTTTTTCTATTGCTTCAAAACGAAAATAACCAAAATTTAAATATCTTAGTTTGGATGAATTTCAAACCTCTGGAACAATTTCTAACATAATAAATAGTTTCTGAATACTCAAATCAAAAATTAGTTAGGAAAACTAGTTGTATCCACTTTTCTCAAAAACGGTTTCAGATATCGCCTTAAAAATGGTTTCATTTGTTTTTCTATGTTAGAAAATCTATAAAAAGTTCACCTGCAAGCCAATTAACACATGTAAGCACTATGATTTTTTAGTGTGCCAATTTTGCCCATAAAACCATTTTCTGGAGGTCAGATTCTTCACTGCTTAATGAACTCGACCTTTCAAATAAGATGAAGTATTTTTGTACCAAATTTAATCAAAATTGGACCATTTTTGGCGCTGCTAGAGAGCAGACAGAAAAAAAAGTATATATATAAATTTCAAGCATTATTTTCGTGATCTAGCACAAAGCATGAAATTTGCTGGTGGTATTTCGGGATTGCCGTCATGAGGTCAACCTCATAAGCAGGTTTCCTCCCCATGGAGGGAGGGAGGAAACACATTAAAAAAAAGGCCCTTAAGAAGAAGGCAAAAAAGCATGAAACATGTACGAATGAACAAATGGGAAAAAATACTTTATTCTGCCCATATTCATTGTCCTATAAGAATAACAAATAAATTGACATAGTAAAATATACAAATTAAAAAATGAAAGTTAAAACAACACTCTTTAAAAAAAAAAAAAAGATGGTTAAATTAATAATTTAGTTTGGAGTGAACTCTCACTCTTAATGGAGTGATATTATTTTTTCTTTGCAACACATCTTTCTTAATCAGTCAGGCACTAGGAATACCGAGTGAGGAAACAAACATTAAAGGCGATACAAGCAAATTAATAATTTGGTTACAGAGTAAACCTAATGGAGCAATTTGGCTAATAGTCATGAAACCTTTTCTCATTAGCTCTGAATTTTATATAGCAAGTTTTGTTACAAGAAAACAAAAGTTACGCTTGCTATAGTTTTTTTGTTTTGTTTTTTTATTATAGGTGCTTCTACCGCCAAGGTCATTAGCACCAAACCCATCATTTGTTATGCAAATTTTGAATTTTGGGGGAACAATCCAAAATTGTGGCTTCTGTTGTGTTAGCAGACACATGAACATAGGGCCTTACTAGTCTTTGAATATAAATAAAGAAACAACAAATTTTAAAAGGGGTCATTTTTGGTGCCTAGTTGATAGAATCGATGAAGAGTTGAAAACATTTTTCAAAAATTCAGTGTATCATGCCACTTCGATAGCTACATTCCTTTGAAGTTTTCTTTATTTAATTTAAATTGATACAACAAACAACTTAGATCGTATTATGAAAGCTACCTTCTTTGATGTAACAGTAAAACAAGGTACCATCTTAACTCAACAAGAAAAAGAGTTAAATCTGGTGCTAGGGACTCCTTGCAGACAAGGACTGTTGAAATATAATTTATATAAAATATTTTTAGCTGGATCCTTTATTTTTCGCCTAGAGGAGAATATATTCTCACTCGCAATAGGCTGCATCACATAGGAGAAGCAATTGATAAGGCAAACCCTAATGATCTTATTTTTCTCAATTAGGACTTAAAGACATATTATAGTGGACAAGCAGATTAAGGACATAAAAAAATCAAAAAGATCACAGTGACTAGAGGATGGAAATAAATACCTCTTTCCCATGTAAAAATAATTTCAATTGTGTGCAAGAAAGCTACAACAGCAACAAAAATCTTATTATTAAAGTTACCTTTTCTGGTTGGGATAGATCTTCAGTTTCAGGAGAGTTGTATATTTCCTCGAATACGAGTTTCCCATCTATTGTTCTCTCTTCCCTCTTTGGATTTGGTAGGACTAAATAATATGCTCGTACATCATTAGTACCCCATAACTGCCTTTCTGCATGATCATCTTCCACCAATTCCCATTCAGAGCTGCTAAAACAAGATTTATTTTTTCATGGTGATGTACATACATATATACATCAGTCTCAAAAACTAGAGTGTAATCATGATAACTTAAAGAATAACTATTTATTCCTTTCTAAAGAGAAAATTTCCTTGAAACTCACAGTTTAAAGCATGGGCGTATATAGGAAATAATTTCGGGAGGGGCTGGGAAAATTTCCGGGGGGGGGGCTGAGACCATTTCCGGGGCATGGAATATGAAAAATTTAGAATTTAAAATAGTTTTAGGCAACTAAAATGCTATTTCACCTCAAATAAACTATTTGTTATTAACTTAGCGATCTTATTTAATTTATTATCTTATTTAATTTATTTTTATGGCACTTTTATACCATCAAATGAAAATTTCGGGGGGGGGGGGGGGTGGCTGCAGCTCCCTCAGGCCCCCCTTATATACGCCCATGGTTTAAAGTTAAAACAGTCTCTTGATGGTAATTTAATTTGGTATTTAGATAAATTATGAAAATAAATTTTAAAAAGTTCATCCAGCCATAACTGAGTACATTCCTCATTGAGGTAGTGACTGGATTAAGTGTATAAACTTTTTTATTTCTGTTGTCATAAACCAGTTTAAAGCACCTGCTGGTGGAGATAGTCGTCATAGGCCTAGGTGAGAGTACTGTGTTGATCGCTTTTGATGTAAGTATGTATGTCATTATCAAGCCACTGTTGAGGTAATACTAACTTACTTATGTCGGAAGCACTTGCACACAGTACTCTCCCTGATGCCAGTGACGACAGTCTCCACCAACAGGTATGACAACAGTATATTTACTAGCGGACCTAACCCCTCAGATTATTTTTTATTTCTCTTAAAAGCCACCACACATCCTAACATAGAGAGTGATCTTGATACATCCTCCAACACAGGAAAGGAGATAGGAGAGCCCCTGCAGGAGAGGGGCTACAGCCCCCCCCCCCCCCCGAAATAGGTAAAAATGTGTCATAAAAACCTTAAAAATAAATTAAATAAGATTATTTTGTTCAGAAAAAATAATTTCTTGGGTGTGATATCATTTTATTCGGCTAACTATTCCAGGTTCTAGATTTTTCGTATTCCATACCCTCCAAAAGCTCTTAGCCCCCCTCCCCCGAAATTATTTTCTGTATACGCCCATGCTCTATCAAGCATTTTTTTGACCTATTTTATAAGGATATGATTGGCTCCCATTTTTCAAGTTGCCTTCTCTAGTTTTGTATGAGGTCAAAGGTTGCCAAAAGGGCCCCTTGATGTCCATCTAAGACATACAAGGGGACATAATGCAGATTTCATTATGTCATGTACATAATGCAATCTGCTTGTTTTATGGAGTATTTTATATTTTCCTCACTAATTAGTGCAGGACCATTTCTTTCAATCTGCTCTTTCGATATGCAAATTGGTGAGTACGCAGATCATACATACATGTCGTACATACAATATATCATTCATACATGAGAGCCCTAAAATTATTTTGTGTCACCATCCCTACTTTTGCTAATAAAGGAAGAGTTTTGAAATGAACTTAGGATGGAGTCCTTGATTCAAAAGACAAGAATCTAAAGGGGCACCCATCCTCAAGCTGGGACTGGTATGTGGTGGTTACAAAGAATAGTAATATAATATACCATGCTAAGGTCAGCATCCCATTCAGGCTGAAATATATGGAATTGATCTCACAACCTGAGAGAACCTATTATTTATTTAGATAAATTAAATTAAATCCGTGCATTTCTAAAGGCAGTGAGAACCATTACAGTTGCACTTCAAGGCTAATTTTGCAAGAAAAGGGTCGGAAATAATAGTAATAGAACCATTTTGTAGAATACCACAAAGCTTTCTCAGATAGGAAAATTGCACCTCTGAGGAAAAATATATGATCTTACAGTGGGTTAGAAGTCCTGGGAAGAGACAGGCAAAAATATTATAAAACCACATAAGAATAAAACGATATACTAGCTTAATTCGAAAAGAATTATATCTGCTATTAAGGACTCCTTGTGGCCATGGGCTGGTGAAACATAATTTACAGTGGCTCAGAGTCAAAATAATGCAAGATATTTACTTTAAAAAATATATATTTAATACCGAGCCACAATTTATTCTGAAAAATTTTTGTTTATTCTGAAAAATACAGTAGGATCATCAGACTAGAGTATACAATAGTTAAAAATTTATTTGAGATCAAATTATAAAATTTAACAAAAACGTAATACATTAATATATAATTCTAAGGTCACAATGAAAATGGTGCAAAATGGAAAACGTCCAAAAATTCCAAAATATTTTAAATTTCAGTACTTTTTAGGCAATCCTTTATTATTTATCATCACTTTCAAACAATTGGGCATGAATTGGACGAGCTTTTCTGTGCAAGATGGACATATCTTCTCTGATTCTTCTTGAAAAGTCTACTTGAGATATTCTTGGTTTGATATATTATGTTTCCTCACTCTGTTTCTAATTAACTATATAAATTCTCTACGAAGTTGAGATCTGGTGATTGGAGGAGTGCTTTCATAGTTTTGGAGCAATTATATGAACCCATTCTCTTCCGAGATAAGAAGAATGCTTGGGATCGTTATGACTAAAAAAGCAAAATAATTTATTATTCCAAGCTTGGTTACAATATTTTCTTCAGGATGTCACAGGATTAATGTTTATCCATTGTTCCCTCAATAAAATGAAGATTTACTATCCCCGATGCGGCCATACACCCCCTAACCATAACATGATCACCTCAATGTTTGATGTTCAGGCGAATATTATTCCCATGGAGTTCTTCATTTGCTTTTCTTCAGACGAAACGTGTTCTATCAGAGCCAAACAAAGTAAATTTTGACACATCCAAAAACAAAACAGTTCTCTGGAAGTCCATCTCTTCTTTAAGTAATTCTTAGAAAAAATAATTTGCATCTTTTTATATTTTTCGTTGATATAAGAATTTTCCCTTGCAACTTTACCATTGTATTGCATTTTTCTTAAGACTCTCTGAATGGTTTCAGCACACACTGTTTTATTTAAATGTAGCCACCTTTGCAGCACTTAATTTTGATTAATTTTTTTTTTTTTTTTTTTTTTTTTTTTTTTTTGTTTTGCACAAAATCCTACGTTTGTTATTACCAGTAAAACGTTTCTTTTTTAATGACTAGATTTTCTTATTGTACTGTTTTTTTATTAAAACGTTCAATAATATGTTGAATGGTCGCATAAATCCTATTGATAATAGAGGCAATTTCATCTTGTTTTGCCCATTTTAAATTTGTTAATCACTATTTCTCATTCAGGAATAGTTGTATCCCTACCAGTTTTAAGCAAATGCTCGAACAAGACTGATTACTTGTATTAATATTGTTTTTTTTGTTTTTAATGGCGCCTCAACTATTTGGTTATTAGCGCCTAATATTTTTAATTTTTGTTTTTATTAAAAGAATGAAAAGGAATTAAAATATTAGTAAACTCATGCCACCAAAAATTGAAGAATAATTATTTTCTAAATGGAAGTAAACATTGCATCTTTTTCACTGTGACCTTAAATTCCCATGAGTTTTAATGACAATTTTTTTTTCTATTTATATAAATGTTATAGAGTTGATTTGATTACATAAATTCAATGAATCATTATGCCCTAATGTGCATTGGCATTTAAATTGTAACAAATGGAGAGCAACTTGCAATAGAAATAGAAATCGTGGTTTGCATCATTTTGACTGTGAGCTTCTGTATATAAAATGGGCTTAGCTGAAGCCTTTGTTTATTATCTAGAGGAGATTATCTCCTGTTCCATTATAGACTTCATTCAATAGTTTGCATTACATACAAAAAGCAATTGCTATGGAAAACTTTAATGATCTGATGTTTTCAAATAGGGCATAAAGACCAATTATATAAGACAAGAAGAAAAATGACATAAAAAATCCAAAAAGATCACAGTGACTACAGGATGCAAATCGAAATCTCTCTCTGATGTAATAAGAATAGCCGTAAAAAAACTTTTAGTTTTTATAAAGTGACCTTTATTCATAAAAAAACAGTTATAACCTGTCTAATGATCTTTCCCTTTGGTATTGTTCTTCCCTTAGTGTTATTCTGTTGTTTATTCTGATCAAATTGATAAGATATGAGTATATTTTTCTTCTATCTTCCAGAGATGTGATATTATTTGAAGAGTCTGCCATCTTTGGCAATGGATGTAAAACCTACAGATTAATAATACTTATAAGTGGAAGTAATAATATGTTAAATATTATATATCATATTTATTGCATTAATATATTTTCTTATTGTTTATGCTTATATTATTATTGGCATATTATTATTGTACTATTATTTGATGGTGTCAACACTGTGATGAGATGACAGCTGCAGGTTGGTGGACTTGTTTGCTCTGTTCTAGTAAGTCTGATTCTTATGATATATTGTCAGTTTTTGTGTGTTGTCTCCTATTCAATAAATATGTTACATATAATGTTTTGAACAGACTTATGCCTTCAATCATTAAATTTAACACAATATGTTTTAACTTGTCTTTTAGAAAAAAATGCTTGTGGAATGATTTCTCTAAGGGTAACCACCTGATTGTAGACAAGTTGGAAGAGACTCCTTTCTGTTTCTCAAAATGAAAACTATCACTCCAAGTAGTAACTGAATACAAGTCCCAAAGCATTTTTACCTTTTAAGACTGACTCCCATCAACCCTCCAAGATAAGAGGGATGGAGAATGCAAGAGAGGTAATTCAATATGTTGTTTATTTGGGAACTCTTTTAACAGGAAATTTTGTGCTAATTACAACCTTCTCTTCTTTTTTTATTACTCCAAAACGAAGATAAATGATTTTCATTAAAGTATAAAATAAAAAAATAGAAGAAAATGGAGAAGGCGTACTTCTGTCCTTATTTTACTGGTTTCTGTCGAATTTACTCTTTGAACTAATAAGTCATAGTCAACCTCCATTCCCTTTACTTAGGCTTGAAGAATGAAAATAGCTATTACAAGTTACGGGAGAGTTTGTAATAATTGAATTGAATTAGTTAGCAATAAAACCAACTCTGTTCAATCCTATAAATGTTTCAAGAATAAAATCAATTATGAGAAAATTTATAAAAAATAATATTTTCATGAAATCAATATAAAGGGGATGAAGATATCATACAAAAGGAGATAATGTACTGTACTTTTTATTTTTCTTACGGCACAGCGACATCTGGGTCATTGGCCAAGCGAAAAAACCCTGCTGCTGTTGGGAATCGAACCCACCATATATATATATATAATATTATACATCTTATCCCAACTAAATAAGAAATCCAAATACAAATATTACTTACATGGGGCCTTATAAGATTATATGTAGAATCTATGATGCATGCATTGTCTTCTATAAAATATAGCACTTTAATCTCGTATACCTTACTAATACTTGAATCCATAACATCTATTACACGGCATCCAAATAAGTATTCTAACTGAAGATCCATTAATTTGTATTCAAAATAAATTTTTGAAATTCTATTTATTTTAAGTTCAATTTCATTACTTATACTCCATTGAGGCAAGTTTCTACTTTTTGCCTAAACAAAATATAAAATAAGGGTCTATTATATTTTTCTGCTTTTTGAGAATCTAGTTAAAAATTTTCGACAAAATGTAGGACATTGTTGGCAAACAATATAAGAAATTATCTTAATCATACACTATTCCTAATTTCGATAATAATAAAACATTGCATTATTTTTAAAACAATGTTGGTAAATAAATGAGGGTTGATGTATCCAAATCGTACTACAGGTGACACAAAAAACGTCTAAGGGTCATTCCAGGTCAAATCAATACAAAAAAAAAAAAAAAATACATTTTCAACCTCACTATCTCAGAAATTGATGAAATTTGGTGAGGATGTAGCCTTTCTATAGAATTAGAAAAATGCATTTAAAAAAAAAAGAAAATATCAACTGGTTTGGAAATTACGGCTACATAATGTTTCAAAAATCGTCAAAAAATACTGGTACCTGCAATTTTTGAATAGTGACTGTGGCTCTTATATTTAAGATAGAGAGCTGGGAGGGTTGTTACTTTAAAGCTCTTTGTATGATGTTTCTTATGATATGCAATACCATATAGGTTAAGGGGAAAACAATTTTCTCAAATTCAAAAACAAAATTTTTTTTTATATATCTCAAAATGCGTATTTTTGAAAATTTTCAAAATATTATATGTATGTGTTATTATTATGTGTATGTGTTATTTGAGAATTGATTCCTAAAGTTTTATGATGGGATTCCAATGGGTTCACCATTTATTTACATTTTTTTATTAGCGATATTAATAAAACACAAATATTTTGGATGATTTGTAAAGAACCCCCTAAAAATCCTCAATACTTTTACCCCAAGAACATTGAGAAAAGATAACAAATATTTTACATTAAGCTGATACCATTATTAAATTGGTTTGCACAATCTACAAAGTTTTATGAATATTTAAATACAAGTTTAATTTTATAGTATATAAAAATTAAATCTTAGTATAATGCAACTTTTCTGCTATGTCAGTTATAGTAATAGTAATCCCCAAAAAAACATAAATGTGAAATAGAGGCCAAGTTCCTGCCCCCACAAAGAAACACTCCCTTCCTCAAAAATATTCCCTCCTAAACCCCCCCCCCCAAAACGCCTTACCATTCTACAATCTAAAAAAGTAGTATGAGTTGGTGTATTAATTCAACCAAAAATATTTGTCAATACAAGAGATGATACAAGAAAGAAATGTCCAAGTTCATTACTTGGAAGACCTCATAGTTACTTACTAAGAACAGTAAAGACACTTCAACTGACCTTTAAAAACAACAATAAAAATACTTATATCCAGTTACTAAAATATCACTTTCCTCAACCAGGTATATTCTTAAACTTGGCAATGTTTAGTTTTTCTCTAAAGATAACTTCGGCAAAAAAAAAACATTGCCAAGTTTAAGAATATACCTGGTTGAGGAAAGTGATATTTTAGTAACTGGATATAAGTATTTTTATTGTTGTTTTTAAAGGTCAGTTGAAGTGTCTTTACTGTTCTTAGTAAGTAACTATGAGGTCTTCCAAGTAATGAACTTGGACATTTCTTTCTTGTATCATCTCTTGTATTGACAAATATTTTTGGTTGAATTAATACACCAACTCATACTACTTTTTTAGATTGTAGAATGGTAAGGCGTTTTGGGGGGGGGGGGTTTAGGAGGGAATATTTTTGAGGAAGGGAGTGTTTCTTTGTGGGGGCAGGAACTTGGCCTCTATTTCACATTTATGTTTTTTTGGGGATCTCATTACTTTTTTCTAAGTATTAAATAGAATTTAGTTGCCGCATACCTACTGGCTTTTGTACTTCATATAAAACCAGGGTCTTTGGATTCTGCATAAGGTTCTCCTTACTGCTTGATATTTGATACCAATAATCAACCTACATACATCTAATCACTAGACTAGAAAAGTTCCAGATGACATTACTCTAGAGGACAAATTGATTGCTCTCTTAACTAAACTATTACACTGTAAAACACAGGAACCTTATCCCGACGATAAAGACCACAATAGGGAAAGTGTAGAAGGCCTTCAAGAAAAATATAAGAACAAATACGATACATTTTGGGTTTGTGATCCTAAACTTTGTAATTTAGATGGATCGACTTTGAAAAACTTAGTATCTGCTTTGAAGTATATTATGCAGTGAACCCCTACGACTTTATTTACTACATTTAAGAAAGAAGTCACAACTTTTTTTGTTAAGATGCGTCGAAATGTTTTTAAAACATCAAATATAGGTTCTCCTTACCAAGACAATTCATTTGATACCCCACATGATGGGTTTCAGAAGGAATAATGGCATTTCGATGGAACAAAAAGTAGAAAACTTCATAGGTAATATGACACACCCGTATCAAGACCTACCTGCGTGCCAAGTTTGGTCAAAATAGGCCAAACGGTGTGAATTTGTATAAGGAACAAACATACAGACAGACAGCCGAAAGACCTTTTTTACCTAGCCTAGTGCATTCCCCGGACCAAGGCCTACCTGTGTGCCAAGTTTGGTCAAAATCGGTCAAATGGTGTGAATTTTTGTAAGGAACAAACGTGCAGACAGACAGCTGATAGACGATTTTGACTAGCCTATGACACTACCCGGATAAAGACCGACATGTGTGTCAAATTTTGTCAAAATCGGTCAAACGGTGTTTATTTGTATGAGGAACAAACAGACAGACAGACAGCTGATAGACAATTTAACCTAGCCAATGATTCTCCCCGTATTAAGACCCATCTGTGTCCCAAGTTTGGTCAAAATCGGTCAAACGGTACGGATTTGTAAGAGGAACAAACATACAGACAGACAGCTGGTATAAGATTTTTACCGAGCCTATATGCGTCTAATTGTTTCTTAAAACATCAAATATAGGTTCTTCATACCGAGACAATTCATTTGGTACCCCACATCATTGGTTTCGGACGGAACGATGGGTTTCCGAAGGAAGTACAAAACTGGCACGCCCCCGCCCCGGAAGCGGAGTCAAACACAACTTTTCGCGATTTTTCGATTTTTTCCTTTAATAACGGCTTCATATCTATCTTCATGCAAAATTTCAAGTCTCTAGCATCATGGGAAGTGCCTAATAATTTTGATGAGTCAGTGAGTGAGTGAGTGAGTGAGTGAGTCCTATAAATCCCGATTTTCGATCACTTATATCTCAGAAACTATTCGATGTAGAATTATGAAAATTTCCAGTTTTACTCACATTTAGTAGTATAATACCTGTGTAAAATTTCATAACTTTATCTTTACCTGGTTGAAAGTTATGAGAGGGTAACAAATCGGCTATAAGACCGCCTGTAATATACACACAGTATGCTTAGGCCGGAACTTGGCCTGGCGCACTACCGTGCGCCTAGATGAAACAAATTAATGTATGAATATCATTATACATATTCGCTCATAAACAAGATCATTAGCTGTGAAAGCATTCAAGTTTTCATCTTTCAACAGGCAGGTTTCCTGTGGTAGCAAGAGATGAATTAGTGTTACATGTCAGGACAAGTCGGTGTGTTTTCTGTAGCAGCATATTAATAAAGGATTTAAGTGGATATGTAACTGCTACATATGACACTAAATGGTGGTTGGCATATGTTTTGGATAAAAATGAAAATGAAGATGAAGTTAAAGTCACTTTCTTGCACCCTGCTCGACCTTCTCCATATTTTTCATTCCCACAAAAACCTGATGTTCTTTGGATGTCAATTAATGATCTATTGTGTAAAGTTGATCCCATTACACCAACTGGAAGAGTTTACACACTTACAGAAAATGACAGTCAAAAGTCAAATCAAGCTTTGCGGAAAATGACGTAAGCTACTCAGCATCACTAGTCATCTTCTTAAAGTAGTTTTGTTAATGAACGCAAGAACAATTTTGTTTACAGTTTGTTATAAGAAAATGTTATGATAATGTAAGTTTAAAGTCTGTACTGATTTGTTTTATTTTTTAATAAAAGGGCTTTCATTATTATAATTATGATTTAATTTTACTTATTAAAAAAAGATTATGTTTAAATATTTTGAAAAGATTTAAAATTCACTAAAGTTGCATTGCAATTGTAAATACACAACATATAAATGTGTTTATAAATATATGATTATGCTTTTTATATCGTCCAAAATGTTAGCGTTTTAAAAAAGCCAAAACAATTAATAAATGGTGAACCCATTGGAATCCCATCATAAAAATTTAGGAATCAATTCTCAAATACACATAGAAAAACATATAATATGTTCAAAAATACGCATTTTGAGATATATAAAAATAAATTTTTGTTTTTGAATTTGAGACATTTTTTTTCATCTTAACTTATATGGTATTGCATATCATAAGAAACATCAAACAAAGAGCTTTAAAATAACACCCCTTCCAGCTCTCTATCTTAAATATAAGAGCCAGTCAGAATTCAAAAATTCCAGGTACCGATATTTGTTGACGATTTTTGAAACTTTACACGGCTTCAATTTCCAAACCAGTTGATATATATATATATATATATATATATTTTTTTTAAATGCATTTTTCTAAGTCTATAGAAAGGCTACATCCTCACCAAATTTCGTCAATTTCTGAAATGGTAAAAAAAATCATTGTGTTGCTTTGACACGGAATGACCCCTAAACTAGTATAATGCCTTTAGGAAATTACTATTTACGAGGTCATACTAACATTCATTTCCTTATTTTTGATGAGATTTAATGAATTTCCAAAGAAAAGTTTTTTTTGTTTTATTTTTTTGGGCTTATGGCACCTAACTAGTTAAGGCTTCATGACATTGGGACACACCAGACCTTTCCAAAAAAGTTTTTGCTGTGAGGAAAAAAAAAAGGTTTTTTAGAAAATAAATTAATTTGATGACCAAATGGATTTAACCCATTTTTAAAGTCATCGCCTCATATGTATGCCAAATTGGCAATGTAATGTAATAGTGAACTATTTATTCTTAGGGGTAATGTGGAAAGAAAATAGTTTGGCTATGAAATTCAATAAATAATTAAGTGTATTTTTAAACTGTTTTTCCAACTGCTGTTTTTTTTAATTTACACTCAAAAACAGCTGGTTACTTATTTATATATGCTTACATCAAACAATAAAAGAATTTCGTAACTTACAGCGCTTAAAGCAGAGGTGAATTCCTGTAGTAATTTTGCAATACAAATACTGCATCTAGCTTTGTCATAAATGATACCTCGCCAAACAGCCTTCATGATGAGCAATTCACTCAAATGCCTTTCAAGAATATAGTAGGATCTGAGGAAAGGAATCCTTTGGTGAATGTATTCAGTTGTTCTTGGAATCCTATCGAGTTCTTGTTTCAAAATGTTCAATTCTTTGTGAATTTCCAAGTGGAGCGAGAAAAAACTTTTCCGAATCACAGAGTCCCCAGTTTTCAAGAAAAATGGACTCACAACACTTACCCTGGCAATTTCTGTGAAAGAGAGATACTGAAATATTTTATCAACAATGTGAGGTGGTAGATTTTCAAATTGTGATATTTCTTCACTCATTTTAAAAATATTATTTTTTTATTATTAATAAAAGTAATGAACAGATGCTTACTTCTTTTCCAAATGATTCAGAAAAAAATATTAATTCTATAGCTAATAGGTGCCCACATATGTTAGGGTATGTGATTTTTTTTTTAATTTTTAACGAAGGCCCAGTGGCCGTGAGTGCTAAGGTTGTGGGTTCAATTCCCAATGGGGGCAGTGGCTTTTCTTTCAAAAAAAAAGAAAGGCCTGTCGTGAGGATGTTAATCTTAGTCACTCTGAAATAATAATTATTATTTCCTCCAAATTCTGTTAATCCTTTCTGTAGTAAATGCACAATTCAACAGTTTCAATTTGTACAGTTCAAATAGAATACAAGCATTTAGTTTTTTAAATCCCTCTTTTTGATTAACCATGACCATGAACCATGTGGTTGATTTCACCAAAAAAAAAAAAAAAAAAAAAAAGAGAAGTTTGCACAAAATGAGGTACTCAATTGTAAAACATGATAACTAACGAAATGAAAACTTGAGGGATATCGGTTGTTAAGTTTTGAGGATATTATTCAGAACTTTAACAAAAATCACATAACTATGTTAAACAAGTATTGTGTGTTTAATGAAAAACAAAATTTGTATTGAACGTTTTTTGTAGTTTTTTTTTAAAGAAGGGTGCATGTATTTATTATTTTTTACATTGAAATATACAGAATAGGTAGACTAAAATGAACCGCTGATCTATTGCATTTGTTACACAAAGTTCACTTTACTCAACTCTCAGTTGATGGAAGAAAAGTGCAAAATTTAAGTTTTATAAAATAGGTTAGTTGTGGAAGAGGCTGTAAAACATAACAGCTTATACCATTTTTTACTTCAACAAAGGTTAAAGAAGGGAATTGTTTTCTCTGAGAATCTCTATGAGGACAAAAAGATATGTTGTCTGACTGATTATTAACATTTACATCATTAGATTCAACTTCATCATAATGAGTGCGTTAGACGGCCATGTTTATAATTTAAAATGTTTGCCCCCAAGGAGCTGTCACACACCAGCACCAACATTATTCTCTAAAAAAAACTTATTTACTACACATTTTTTGTCAGAAATTTATTAAATCAGCACTAAGGAATCTGTTGTTACTTATTAAAAGTGTATGGGGGTTAGTCCCCGAAAACGTTTTGCCAAATCAAAGACCTGTGGAAATTTCGACCTTTTTTTTTAATCCTTCTGTTTCCTAAAAGGTATTGGTTACCATTTACGTTATATATTTTACATTTTTCGATATTTTACGATCGATTGCCTCAAATATAAAAGAGAAATATATCCTAAGTCTGCTGGGAAAAGAGGAGGTGAGGTAATAGGGCTTAAACATGGCCAGGGTGCAATGGAGGAATTCCAGCTCATAAGTGGTCGATAGTCAGGTTTGTAAAGGTCTGAGGGATGGGATCTACTGGGACGAGGGCATGGATTTGGAATTTGAAGCTAAAGGAGAGTATGTGTAAGAAGAGTAGAGAGAGTGATTGAAACAAGGAAGGTGCGAAGAATGTTCTGGTGACGCTCAAAAACATGCTTAGATGCAATGAAAACCTGGATATGGTAAATGAAAAACAAAACACAAATTATTACAATAATTTATTGTTTTAAAATACAACAAAATCAGAATAAATAAAAAAATAGGTTTATTGTAAGCAGGAATACAACTACAAATTATTAAAAAAAATAACAAGTTGTGGGTTTTTTTTGCAATCTGAAATATCACATAGTAAATAATTTGAACTCTACTGATTTTTAGTTTTCTGTTAAAACATATTTTATAATGAGATGATCAAACAAAAAGACCCAAAACCTGTTGAAAATTGTCTTTCTTGATCCCTGAGATCATCCCTTGCCAAGGGATAGTTGAAAGTACCTACTCCAGCATTTGAAAATAATAAAAATATTACCTATTGCAAATTCATTTGCATCTAGTTAATAAAAGAAAATATAAAGTAATCTTATGCGTTACAGAAAAAAAAAAAAAAAACAGAGCAAATAAAAATAAAATGAATCAATAAAGTTTTGAAATAAATATAACCTTAAAAAAATAATGAACTTTTACAAATCCTAAACTGAAAAAGCATCTAGAAAAATTAACTGATTATTCAATGCATTGATGTACAACTTAAATATATCACAAACAGATAACAATAAACTCATAGATGGTTGCTCTAAAAAACTACTAACTTAATGTAGTCTATTTTAAGAAATTAGAGATATAAGTTTAATAAGAAATCCATCAGCTGAACAATATTTATTAAAAGCTCTTTGCACTGTCAAAACTGAAACGCTTCATAAAATTTCAATTGTCTTAACACATATACATTTTTTCCATTTACAGTAAAGGGCAAATTCGATGTATATTCTTTTACAATCTATGAGTTACAAGTTTGACTTCTAAACAGACATTTGGCTTAGAAAAAGAAAGTTTTATACTACAATGAAATGAATATACACAAATAAGAATTAAAAAAAGTCTGTCACGCAGGAACTGCTAAAATTAGCAAATTCCTGAAGATTTTTCTCTTTATTCACTAATTAATTGTTATTTAATCTTGGTGGCCTTGAGTGCTAAGGTGTATGCACTCTGTGCCTAAGGTCTTGGGTTTGATTTCCACTAGGGGAGTGGCTTTTCTTTTAAAAAAATAAATGAAAAGCATCATCTCTAACCTGGCCAGAAAAAGGTGTTAACCTATAGATAACCCGTCCTAAAATCCTGAGGTGCTCTGGCCACGTAATTTTCCCCTTTGCAGTTACTCATTAATAAATTAAAATCTGGGTGTACCTAGAGATGGTGAGGGAGGCTGTGTCCTACCCACGAATGAAGACACTAGAAGAAAAAATCTCTAGTGCACTCAAGTTTTGAACTGAGGTGCTCCAACATATTAGTCTAGTTTTCTTTCTTTCTTTCTTTCTCTCTCTCTCTCTCTCTCTCTCTCTATATATATATATATATATATATATATATATATATATATATATATGTATATATATAAACTTTCATGATTTTTTTGGAGTGTTCTAAAATGAAAGAACTTTAATAAATTTTCATAAACTTATTTGAGTTTTAAAATATGATGGAAAAGTGCATACTAAGATAATTTCCAAAGTCGGGAGGCTCTTGATACAAAATCTATAAAATGAGAATACTAATAATGTAATCTCCATTAGTGGTTTACTTACATTACAACTCCTGCTAAATGTTGAGAAAATATCTCACATGATATATACATCATATGTAGGAGATACAAGTTAAGGCAATTATTAGTTTAGTCCATGTAATTTAGAGACAGTTGAACAAACCTTCAGAGATACAAAACCCTATTCAAAACCTAGGAAATTAACTTTTATGTATCAGAGATAAAAAAAAACAAACATTGCCTTTAGTTCAGGAGAATGTTTTTATAATTTCAACTGTTAGGATTGACAGATCCAAAAAATTTAGTATTGTAGAGGCATACTATCACCGCTTGTATTCAACATTTGGGCATGGACCTCAAGGTGTATCAGGAATTGAGAGATCTAATCAGTTGGTGGCTTATTAAAAAACGAATGCACAAATGCAAGTAAACATTTTGAGAAATACTATTTTTGTTACCTTGGAGTCATGGTTGCTGTGAATTTGATCAGTGAAGGAAAAAGAGTAATCTAAAAGAAGAGAGTTCAATTCTAAGAGAGACTGCTGTTAAAAAAGATTAAGAGTAAAGTTATACCATTATAGTAGTAAAGTTATATAGTTTGTCAGCCCATAATTAATCAAAGAACCTGTTTCTCCTCACTCCAGTAATGTCTTTTTTTGAGACCTGGCAATATAAGGCATGGAGATTGCACAGACAGAAAACAATGATGAGATCAACAGCACCACAGGCTATTATACACGTACACGAAATCCTCAGGAAAAAACCTCCGGGATTTCCTCCACTAAACCCTCATGCACACACGGAGAGGGTTTCCTCAAGGGGTACTGTCAACACGCAGCCGGAGAGACTGGGAAAATCCAGCCTGATTGGCTTCAAGGAAAAGAATTGAAATTTGTTCGGGATTCCCGGATCTCTCGCACCCAGTGCGGTCTCAAGGACACCAACACACACGTAAAGGATTTCCTCAAGGATTAGACTGTTGAGGCCGAATCTTGAGGAAATCCTGCTCGTGTATGGCCCCCTTTAAGCGATGAAAGCTGTTTTCAAAACTTTTTTCATTCAGTATCCGAGGATGGGATCAAACTTCAAATTAAAAGTGCAATCCTATACAATATATATTTTTTCAGTAACAGTGTATGTATTAATTTGTTATATGTTCATAGGAACATCGAAGATCGACATTTAACTCTGAAAACATTCGGTACCCAAAAAAATATATATTGAAGGTATGGCTCTTTTAATTCAAGGAAGGCACTTAATACTAGAATGTTTAACACAACAGTACCTGGATTAATTTTTCAGAACAAATTTTTGCCTCTGGTAATAAGTTTTTAGACAAGCCTTATTAAATTACATTACGTGAAGATTCTTTCTTTCAGAATCAAATTCACTACCCAGTAATTGACATATTCGTTTTTCTCTTCCTCAGCTATGCAATTTTGAAGATAGTTTCTTTTCATTAAAATGGTGTTTAAATGTGATCTTTACAGAAGGAAGCTGACTTCAGGAGAACAGGATCAGGGTGTCTAGTACTTTTGTGAAAGCCAAATTCAGAACTTTTTTGTGACGTTTTCATGATTTGAAAAGCAAATTTCATGCCTATTAAAAAGACAATAATTTATCCTTAAATTATTAGGTTATTTGTAACCTTATTCGGATGGATTGCTGTGATACCTATAAACTTACAATTTTACAAATAGTTTTAAAACAATTAATAGAGCTGTATAAAATGTACATGTTAAAGAGAATAGCCAAATTAATTTTAAAAGTGAAGAAACGACAATACTAAAAATTTTAGAATGACTATAGAATTAGAAGTCTCAAAAATATTGTACAATGGTAGCAGAATCTAAAATTTCTAAAATAACTAAATATTAATTGTCAATGCATACAATTTAGTATTTAATGTGTACAGAATTTCAATATTTAAGTCTGCATATACAGTAGGGTTCCGATTAACCGAGGTCCGGTCAACCGAGGTCCCGAATAACCGAGGTGTCAAGACAAAGGGGGAGAGGGGGGGGGGGGGGGGGGGTGGCGAAATAAAATCGATGTTTTTTCCTGCAAATGTCACATCAATAATCCAGCCTATGGACCAAGGAGTAATTTCGGCCTTCAAACGATACTAAAAAAGAAGCTTTTGTCTGAAATGCTATTAGCAGAAGAGGAAGGGTTAATTCAAAAAATAAAGAAAATATCTATTAAGGATGTGATTTATATGGCTGCTGATTCTTGGCATTCTGTAACAAAAAGCATATTAAATAAAGCCTGGAAAAACCTGTGGCCTCGAATTATCCATGATAGCCAGACAATTTACGGAGCTCCAACAAATCAGCAGTTGTGCGATTTGTTAAAAGACCTCAACTCCCCGGATATAATGGATTCCGAAGTTATAGATTGGTTAAACGACGACACAATAAACAGAGTGACAGTCCTTACGGAAGATGAAATTATTAATGAGGTAATGAAGTCCAATCCCGAAGAAGATGTGGAAACCATTCCCCCAAATATAAGCCATGAAGAGGGTTTCAATCTGCTTGACAGATTCCTTCTCTATTTAGAAAGCAGAAGCGACGTACCGCCAAATGAACTCATGATTCTAAGAAAATGGAGGGACACAGCTCCTGCCGACAGAAAAAGTTTATTTAGGCAAGCCACAATTAAAGATTTCTTTTTTTTTAAAATACTGTCACAGTTTCTGTTATTATTGTTATTACTACATATTATTAGTATTATGCATTATTATTACTATTAAATATCAGTTTTTTTAGCATATAAGTAGTTTTTATTCAAAAACAACCTACATTTCCAGTTTACATTTCCAGTTCTCGCTATTGGTATGGTTCCGATTAACCGAGGTAACCTTGGCCCCCGTCGACTTGGTTAATCGGAACCCTACTGTATTTAAATAATTGACAATTGATGTGTAAATGCTACAATAAAGGAATCTAACAGAGTAAGGGGGTAGGAGAGGCAGATAAAATTGCGTCGCCATACAAAAACGACAACAATTACGAATGTGCAGAAGTCCCGGGATTACTTTAGACTCTGGTAAACTGAAATTTTGTGACATGGATTTAAAATTCATGACTTTTTCATGCCTTATTTTGTGACATTTTCATGATTTTTTTTTTACTTTTTTGTGCAGTAGACACCCTGGGGATGGTCTTCATAATATAATTGTTTTTGCATTTGACACTCTCATTTGTAAGAGGTGAAATATGAGAAACAAGTGGTATATAGAATGTAAATTAGCAAAATAATATTATTCTTAATGACATTCGATAAAAAATGCTTCCTTAATACCATTAACATTATTTTCATATGATACAATAACATTTAACTTAACCTAATATGCTAGCAAATTATAGTTTGCAAAAACTAATTCTTAAATTTAAATAACTTAGTGTTAAGATGTAAAAAAATAGTTTTGTTTCCTACGATTGAGTATTACTTCAGCAATATTGCAAGTATACTTTGTCGGTTACTATAATTAATGTTGATGAAATCATGACTAGATGTAACACTACCATTCATATCACAACAAAGGATCCAAAACATCAACTTTTAAAAAAATCATAACAATAAAATATTTGGAAACTTCAAAATCATTTTTACATTGGAAGCCAATGTGAGCAATAAAAAATAAACTGTAAGCATGTAACTCAGAGAATTCTAAGCAGAATTAGCTGATTGGAAGTGTTAGTTTTAGTTAATAATTGGTTTTGTACATCACAATATGGGCAATTATAACTCAATTTGAAATATAATTCAATAAAACATGTTTTTGCAAAACAACTATACATTTTGTTCATTTGATAAGCCACATCTATCTAAATGTTTTTGAATCCACTAAAGTCCGTTTTGCTCAAATTCTTACAAAATGTAAAAAATTATATTCATGCAACTAACATCATATTCATGAATGTTAGAAAATTTATTCTTGCGTGGATCATGTTCTTTACATATTTCAATATGCTGAACCTGTTCAGCTCTATTACTCACATGTTTATTAAAGTTTTCGGAAAAAGGCAATACATTGCATCAGGATGTGTGAGATAATTCAGGAAAAGTTATTCCTACCTGGTTCATAAACTTTTATTACATGTTTCAATGTGCTGAATTCGAATCTACTATATATTTGTCAAATACCACTCACTCACTCACTGACCTATCATCGCCCAGCCCAAACCACTATAGCATGTAAAAACTCGCAAAGAAAGGATTTTTTGAAATGCAAATTTGTAAATACTTTTAGAGGGGTTTGAAGTTTTGCACAGCCTCTTCACCCATCAGCATCCCCAATTAGAACACTTCTTGATAATACTCGCAAATATAATATGTGTTTTCAAATGACATCTTGGAAACATAATTTTTTTTTAATTTTATTGTCCACTTATTATTGACAACGAATTTCTACCGGTACGGGTTAAACTTCTATTGCTGGTAACCTATAGATAACGGGGCATCTCTAGGTTATCTCTTTGTTGATACTGGTCCGGAGCGCCCCAGTGTCAAGAAAAATTATACTTTGATTACTTATCAATTGATGAATAACAAATAGTATGAGGGAACAGTGCAATAATAAACTACACAAAATTAAAGAGTAGCGTTAATTTTGAATATATATTATGCAACGCAAAACAAATACTACTTATCTGCCGTGACGAAACACGGGCATTCAGCTAGTTTGAAATATGTTAAACTCCATCACACTAACCTTTAAAACATGCAAAGAAAAATGCAGAAACTTACAAAAATCGCATTAATATCTGTGACAGTTTTATTTTCTTGGCTTCGTGAATTTCAAGTGCTCTGGCTTAAAAATCTTTTTCTATAACATTAAACGGGTCACATACTAAATGCACCCAGTTTACTTTCTCATTTCAACACTAATGAAATATTTCTAAAGAGCTTTCGATGAATTAGATAATGGCCACTTATATTTTGAAACATAAAGTTGAAGTTGAAAAAATAGGCGGGTGTCCACATGGTCTAGTGGCTAACGCCTTAGTTTCTCATGCGGGAGACGGTTTGAGTCCCTCAGGTTGCAGGAAAAAAACAAGTCATAGGGACTGAATACACTCATGAGAGATCTTTCTTTTAGGATTATTCTCTACAGAACCCAAATTACCCACAAAAGTTGAAATGTGGTCGCTTATACCTTGAGTGATTATGCGTTAGACCATCTTTTTAAGAAGCCGGTGATACTGGTACCCTCTTTTTTTTAATTTTGCATAAATTATGGAAAATTGAAAGAAGGTATTTATGATAGTACCTGAATTTTCCCAAGCTTATTTATGCAATTATTTAAAGCAGAGATTATTATTGAAATTGTTTGTGATTTTTACAAAATATGTAATAAATGTAGTTGATTCAGAGTAAATGTTATGAATTTCCTAATGCTCATATGATGTTTTTGTAATTTTCAGCTATTCACGGTTTTTGCAAACGTTTGAACAAAATGGACTTTAGATTCAGATTGCATATAATACTTACAGCTAAATGGCTCTAATCACAAGTACAGACTACTTCATTTTTTGGGGTGTATGGGCCAGAGTACAATATTTAATTATAATGAAAGAGAAGACTTAATTTTTTTTTTAAGGCGCATCGACTTCTTGGCCATTAGCGCCAGATCCTAAGACTTAATTATCCACAAAAAAGTGTTCTCTGTTTAATATTTGTAGTCTTTGATAAATTTCTTATAAAATAATACATATGCTTAATATCAATAATATTCCATGATTTTAAACATTAAGTAAAACGAATACCCAAGCAAATACATTTATGACTAAAATAACTATGTTAGTTGCCCATAGTTTATTGATGACAAAATCACATATTTCTGGAATTAATATATCATTATATCACATGTATAATGTGAAGAAGCAAATAAATAGAATTTTGTTTTTAAAAAGTGACCTTAAGATCCAAGTTGATTACATTACTTCATTACCATCTGGAATGACACAGGCATTTCTCCTAATCCCTGCTTATTGATATGTCTCGGCAAAAACATTTTTCTATCTTTCTGAGATAAACAAATAACTAAAGAACAAACAGCAAATCTAATAATATATATATATAAAAAAAAAACTTGCATTGTATTCCCATAAGAATGCAAGAATATAACTTTATAGAACCATTGCAAATACCCCATTTATCCATCCTAGAATTTAAGAAGCCCTTAATTCCTATTTCATTATACTAAGGTTTCATAGCTTTCGAAAAATTTGATACTACTGAAAGACCTGATCCGCACAAGGTTAACCCTCATACATTGAAAAATCAAGTTAAATATCAAGCAAGGTAGTTTTTCTCATGAGAAATTCGTTGCAGACACAGTTTGTGTTGTAATTTGAAAAATGGGAACATTGTTATTAACAAGTTCAATGCTGCCGCCATCTTGGCTCACTTTGGGCTAAGGCTGCGGTTGATTGAGAGAACTCCAAGCCGGAGGGCAAAGAGAACCTGAATGGGCCCTTGCCGTCTCTGCGAAGGGGTGGGAGAGCATCATATGGTGATCTCAGTCCAGCTGTAATGACTTGATGAGCACCATATGATGCTCAACGTATTAAACATGTTAAAAAAGATAATAATAACATCTGGGGCCAACGGCCATAGCCATGTTGAATTCACCGCTTCTTGTAGATCACCGAAGTTAAGCAACGTCGGGCATGGCCAGTACCTGAATGGGTGACCGACCACATGCTGCTGGCATTATAGAAAAGGGCGGCAACCTGTAGACAGCCCGGCATTAATAGCCCTAATGTTGATGCGCCGTTAAGCACACACAAAAAAAAAACAAAAACGAAAAAAGTTATAGTTAGTTATAAATTACTTTTAAATTTGATTACCTAACCATAAATTTTTAATGTTGAGAGTTAGAACTTAATTCGGAGCAGCTCTTCGATTGTTTAGATCCATCTAAAGTGAATGAATAATATAAATATAGTGATTAACTAAAATCATAAAAAAAAATTTAGTTTAATTTTGAAATTAGTAATTTAATTTAATTTTGAGCAATGGTTAACTAGCTATTTCTCCAAAATTCATATGCCCTGTAGACTGTGCATGTTGCTGAGCTTGAGTCTGGCCAGTAAGTTCTTTTCTGCAAACAAGGCATCGAAGAGAAAATCTATTTACATCCGTGTATTGCTTGCTTGTCTTTGCTTCATGTGCGAGCTCTTCAGCAAGTTTCATAACTTTATCATTAGATGTCATGAACAACGTTTGAATGGCACCATCAGGCTGAAATTAAAACA
This sequence comes from Gonocerus acuteangulatus, assembly GCA_946811695.1. Classification (NCBI taxonomy): domain Eukaryota; kingdom Metazoa; phylum Arthropoda; class Insecta; order Hemiptera; family Coreidae; genus Gonocerus; species Gonocerus acuteangulatus. The sequence continues at coordinate 118,947,441 of OX328123.1, read as the reverse complement.
ATATAAATTTAAATGAATGATAATGGTCATATTCAACTCAATTTGTTACAAATGTATGTTTTAAATTGGACAGAGTAATTTGATCTTTAGTTACTAGCATCAGATCTTTATTTGACTATCTACCCCATGTATCTTATAAATTTAAAATCATCTAATAAAAAAAAAAATCATTTTAATTTTATATTGACAACAAAGAGAACGTGGGAAAAAAGTAATGCAAATTTCTCATTTTAAAATACCTAATTTTATAAAAAAAAATAATTTCAATGCATGAAGTCATTTAAAACAACAACCAATTAAAAACTGAGGGAAACAGAGATAAATGAATTGAAGAAGTCCGACTCGCAACTTAGCGTGATTCTGCTGATATTGGTAGTTCCTACCCATGGAGGGAGAGGGAAATGCGCTAACAAATATAATCAAAACTTTCAAATTATAAGCACTGATTTCTCCAACTGAGATTGTCCTATCAAAATTCGCATGAGGATCCTTTTTATATGATAAATTATAAAGCTTTAAAACACTTATTTTCACATACCACGATTTTCTAACTGTTTTCGAGATATTTAAGAAAATATTAGAGAAACCACAAAACTGCATATAACTATTAAAACAATATTTGTTTTGTAATATTTCCTCCATCCCTAACATAATTAAAATGAGTATATTTCATTTTGGATGAATTTTAATCTATTTACAATATTGTTTATTCAATCTGCCAACTGTACACAAATGAGGTGTAATAGTCACTTCAAGAAAAAGGCTCTCTATAAAGTAGGAACGGGTCATGTGAAATCTATTTGGAAGAAAATTTAATGAAATTTAATTTAATATTCATGGAAATGTCCACAACTGCCCAATTTAAAGCATACTATTTAAGATCTTTCTTCTTTTTCTTAAGAATTCTGAGTGGGAAGCTAAACTAGAAAGAAGGGGCTTGGTAATAAATACAAGGAAAAGCAAGGTGATGTAGAGAAAATAGTAGCTCGCTGCAAGGGTATTAGAAACAGCAGAACAATATACAGTAAAACCTATTTAACTCGGATGTCCAGATAGCTCAGACGAGTTTTGAAAACAAAATTATGTTGTTCAGTGTAGTAAATTAAGACTTGTTTTACAGATGACAAACTGCTATTCTCAGTAGATAAATTACAAGGTTTTCCTGGATTAATGTATGCAAGTTTTCCTAGCATCACGGTCGGGGTATAGTATTGTTTTGTTTGCTCGTTTACCACGATTTAGACGAAACGTAAAAACATTGTTGTGACTATGGTAAAAAAAAAAAAAAAAAAATGAAAGCTTTGTCAAGAATTGATAAGGGATAATCCTTAAAGAACATTGCTGCAGAGTTTGGATTAGAAACATCAACAGTATCTGATTGGAAAAAGAAGAGAAAACGCATTCAAGACTTTTGTTTCAAGATGATTTCTAAGAACAGTTTATGGTGGTTATGATCCAAGCAGAAGCAGTGGCAAACATTGAGAAATTGATGGTGTGACACTTCTATGTGGAAGAGAAAGCTGGATTCCGCAAAAAAAAAAAAAAAAAAAAAAAAAAAAAAAAAAAAAAAAAAAAAAAAAAAACTGCTCTGGAGAGTGTTAGGTTCGACAAGGAGAGACCAAGTCAGGAATGAAAGGATATGGAGGGATATTGAATTAGCTGCTTTGAAGGAGACAGTGGAAAAGAGGCAGCTGAATGGGCGCAGACCTAGATCCAAGGAAGTTCTTTGAGGCCGGCCCACTGGAATTCGTCCACGAGGAAAGCCAAGATTGCTATGGATGGACCTCATTTCCAGGCTTGGAAAAACTTACTTTACTTCTTAGTCTTTTGGGCGGCTGTTACGATTTTGGTCAATAATGTAAATATTATCTTATTTTCGTGGTAGGCGGAAGGTCAAATAATAAAAACTTCACCGTACAGTATCACCAACTTTACATGTTTCTCACCTTTTTTGGTGCCTCTTCTGGGGAAAAGTTACATATATAAAACTTACAGCCTCAATCTGAGGAGGATAACCTTCCACCAGTACAGGCAAGTCTAGACCATACTGGTGGAAGGTTATCCTCCTCAGATTGAGGCTGTAAGTTTTATAAACGTAACTTTTCCCCTGAAGAGGCACCAAAAAAGGTGTGAAACATGTAGGGACAGAATAAAGTTGGTGATACTGTATGGTGAAGTTTTTAGTATTTGACCTTCCGCGTACCACGAAAATAAGAATATTGAGAAAAGGGTCAGTTGAAGAATAATTGTAAATATTATTGTACGACATTGTTGAGCTATTGTTGGTCTAACAAACAAACCATTGGTCGCATGAGCCCCAAGGTATACAGGGACACCCGATATATAAGTGATAATACAGTATTTTTAATACTCAAAAGATCATTTTAGAAATAGCAATGCTTTAAATAATGTATTATCAACCAAATAGGAAACAATTGGTAGATAAATTAAAAAATAAATAAATAAGAATAATTACATGGGAACACACGATGTATCCACAAAGAAAAATTGAGCAAAAAGAGATCTAACTTCATCCGACGAGCAATAACAAAAACTGAGGTGTCAGGGACAATAAAAAAAGCAGTTAGAAGAGGCAGAAGCTGCCACACTCTATCATAGCGGATTTAGCTGAGATGAACCTTTGTATCTACTGGATACCACACGTTCCCAAGGGTTAAAAATGTATTTTTATTTACTATTTTGACCAAACACTGACTATCTCAACCTAGGTAATTTTTTTTGTTTTGCTTGTAAGCTCAGTTACAGAAATGTATTTATAAAGTTTAAATTACAAAACTAATACAAATATAAATTACATGTTTTGTACGGATGTCATACATATGTTGTATAATAAAAAAAAAACTTCCTTTAGACTTACTGAGGGAGGGAATTAATTAAACAAAAAATATATGTACATATATTTGTAAGTATGTGTATTTGGATAGAGGAGAAGGTTACAACTAAAGTAATTTGTGGCAAGGGAAAGAGGGAATAACTCTTAAAGGGAAAGGGGTAAAATTATTTGTGTTGGAGTGGCTAAACTGGTCTTATGATGCCACGTTGTAAAATGTTTAGGTTTGAAGACTAAATGTTTTTATCTATTTATTTTTGTTTATTTCAGATGGTGAAAGTGAGCCATTACCCTCACTTCCTTTGTTTTGTGGAGTAAGTATATTTTTATTTCAATTTGTTGCATTTATTATGGGTGAATATTTCACATATCAAGCTAATTTTTATCATGTTTCTGCCTTTTAAAAAACCTAACCTAAAAAAAGTAACAAACCCTTAAGACCAATTTTTTAACAACTACCTAATCAAAGGTTGCCTTAAATTAATAAAAATAAATTGCTATTACTTACTTCAATAGGTTCTCTATAAAGAGGATCATAGTGTATACCATCAAATATAAGGAATACTCTATAGACATAATTCCTATCTTCACCAAATCTGTTGATAACACCATTCATGGTGTCGACAACTGCTATTTCGATACCATAATAATTTGATAGTACTGCAAGTTCGATAGCTCCTCCCCATGATTCTGGTTTCAAAATCCATTTGCAGTATTCTTTGTTTGGCTTTCCAAGGATGGCTTCAGAATACTTATCTTCATCGCTCCCTACTTGTTCTGCAATGATCTGTCGCATGTAGGAACCACATGTAGTGTCTATTTTACCTGGAATAAGTAAAAATCATTACATTAGAACGTCGATTATCCAAATTAATTGGGACCGGGATAACCGAAAATTCGAATAATTGGACATGTAATTGTAATAAAAAAATAAATGATAATATTACTTGTAAAATATTATTTATTGATGTTTCAAAGTACTTTCAACACAAATTAATTAATACATTACTGAAAATATTTATACAAACTAAACAATTACTTATCTTTACCTCTAGATCAGTTATAAAAACAAACTATAGGTACGTTTTATATCTTAGTTCAACAGCAAAAATGTCATTATGACATAGACCACAATATACCGTTGCATCATGGGACGGCCATCGTGTCGCAGGCATCTTTGTTTTACTGCCCCTTTGCGCTTTAGGGAGTCGATTCGGATAATCGGCGTTCTACTGTGTTAGTATATAGATCTATTATAACAAGCTAGTTTGTATAACATTTAACTGCTAATAATAGATTTTATTACTCTGTTATTTAAAAAGTTAAAATGGTTGTTGAAGTCGCTGCCTAGCTCAGTTTATGCAGCTCCTGCAGGACACACTTTTTAGTAATTGTTAGTTTTATTTAATATAATGAATTCAGCTTTTAATTTACTTTCAAAAGTTTGCTAAGCAATGGATTTTTTTTTTTTTTTTTTTTTTTTTTTTAGTTCTTAGCATACAATGCAGGAAGAACTATTCAAAAGAGATTATCAGTACTTTTATTCGACTTACCAAATTTAAATTATTATTTTATTCTCACCCATGGACCCACAGGGATCATGGGGTACAAATCATGGTCTCTTTATCAGGTAGTCAGACATCTAGTAAGTATTCGAACATCTTATATTCCTTCCAGAAAATTTACAGATCTTATACTTATATGCTCCTTCATCAGAGACCGTTCAAACATTTTAATTGATTTCTAAAAATTTTAACATCCATTTATAAATTTAAAAAATGTTTAGGAAGGATTATTAGGGATTACCAATGTTTCTCAGCCAGGATAGGGGTGATGCTTTTACTTTCTTAAAAAAAAAAAAACCAGGCACCCAGCCTAGCACTAATAGAAATCGCACCCCCCCCAGATTTTAAAAAGAAGAACACTAAAAAAAAAGTGCATACAAGATTTGAAAATTCAACAAGCTTGTATGTAAATATGATTTTTCCATGTTCTATTTTTTCTTTTCTTTTTTACCATGTATTTTCACCTGGAGGCTATAATTTGTATTTTAAGCATTCCTGAAGAGGCTTCAAGAAGGCGTGAAACATATAGAGCAAAATAAAAGATTATTGAAGAATAGTACTTTGTATTTTGCATATTAAATCAGTAACTAATATATCAAATAGTACCACAGTGAATTATAAATAAAAAGTTGAAAATAAAGAATTAAATTGGTATAAATATACATTTTGAGAAATTAAATGAACAAAGTGATGATGATGTAATGACTAATTGATAATAAAAACCGAATTAAAAGAAACTCAGTTTATATTTAAAATTTTCGCACAGTATATTGTAACAAAAAGTATATCAAATTCTTCAAAATATTATATAAGAAGAAACCAGCCAGTTTCCTCCTTTCAAAATAATAGACACCATGAATTTGATTCTTTCTTCATATAGTAAAATAAGTCAAATGTAAGATGATGACAAGTCTATTCAGCCTCAGTGAGTGGTTAGTAATGGATAACTTTTAAATAATCTTCAAAATATCCGTTTCATTAAAAGGGCAGTTAAATATATTTATATGTTAATAATAAACAAGATACTTACTTTTAATGATAATAATTTTAGATAAAAATAAAAAAAAATGCATATAAGGGCTGTTATAAGTCGCCTTAAAACAGCAGCACTTTATTGCTTCTAATTAAAACGACATGGTCCTTAAAAGTCTTATTATTCACTTGAAGGCAAAAATGAAAATAAAAATGTGCTAATGTTACCTCCAAGTACAAATCCAATACTTGTAAAAAGGCACGAGTTATCTGCAGGCACAACTTGGCGCATGAGAAGCCCTCCATCCAGATTATCTTCTTGCTGTAATTGGTGTGGTGTGTCTTGAGGGATACTATTCATAACAGGCACTTGGGATTCCTCAACAATTAGTGTGTCTCCTGACTTAATATTTACTTCGGCTAAAGATTTGCTATGATCAAATTTTTCAATACCCTTTGGTGGAAACCCACATAATATTGATATATTAGGAACAGGTATTTTAACTAGTGGAGATAAATGGTGTTTTAGTTCTGTCACTGTATTGGTCAGCTTCAAAGAATCAATAACATGTTGTCCAGATTTTGTCTTTATTTTGAGCACTAATTTCGACATTATTTGAGTGAATTATCAGGTTGAATTAATTCCAGGAAAAAATGACGCAAATTACAAATTAGGGGAATATTTACTGATAATTCGAATGATAAACCTAGACCAATAATTATATTAAGAAGCGTACAAAATAAAAAAAGAAAAATATAGGAAATGACATGAAAAGAAGAGAAAGGTAGGCAGGTTATGTTACTATGCCTTGTAATTCCAAATAAAGCCTTCCTTGTACAGTGTTGTTCAAGAAGAAAAAAAACATTGATTTGTTAACAGTTATTAAACTCTTCATAATGTAAATAAAATGTTTCTTAAAAAAATATCATTTGTTTTTTATCTGTTAAGGCACATATAAACCATCTGATTTCATTTTGTCAGAAGCTATCAATAGAGGTGTCTGTAATTTTGACATGACTAGTTTTAGCAATGTGATACGTTTCAATTTAGGTGCAGGTAATTTTGTTTATTTCCTGCTATTCCTGTGTTCCAACAAACTCCAGAAATAATATCAGCTGGTTAATTGAACATAAACTTAAACAGGCTTTTATTTTAAGAAACATTAAAATAAAAAATCACTTCGTGAAGTTTGTATGACACGATATTTTCATTTCATTTGTATCGCTTGTGTGCGCCTAAGTGTTTGTGTGTGTGTTTTTCTATCGATTAACTCGAGAGTAGCCACATTTTTTGTTTCTTCGCACGACGCTTAAACAAACGATTGGACGAGTTCGTTCACCAGAAAAATCGGTCTAATGGCTTTACATTGTATTTCGTTTTATATTGCAACGAAACTCGGCATGTGGAAAAACTAATTTAAATTATTCCATAAGGTTTGCGGGTTCACTCGAAATTTGCCCAAATCTGTCGTTATTTATACTTCCTAACGAGGTACATGCATTGTCCGTCAATCAGGAGCTGCATAACTAAGTATATTCCTTAACAAGGTGGATAGTGTACACCACAATCCTGAATAATGATTAAAAGATTAACTTCCATATATGTGATGGATAACTGACTCAATTTATGTCCTTGTTAGGTATTTGCTGATTAATTTTGTTTTGGAGTAAACCCTAACTTCTAATTAGATCGATTTTTCTTTTAATAATAGTTGCCCCAGATTGAGTAGGTGATTGTTGTCGTGACTAATTAAAAATAACGGCCGATGAAGACAAATGTTCATTCGGTATAACTTTGTCTTCTGTTGCCTTTTCCTTCTGCCTATCCTTCCATGAACTCTTTCTTTCCCACTGTCAATATTTTCTGTTTCCTTCTTTCATAATTTAAAAGCACAATTGGTTTGATCCATTCCTCAGACCTTAATAAGTCCTTTATTTACATCATCGTTTTACAACGTTCGGCCTTCAGGCCATTTTCAATACCTAGAAGGAAAATATTTATTATTATTAAATTATCATGGGGCAAAGGAAGAACGAACCACACTTGATGCAGGATTTAACACAATAACCTTTATTTTACATTAGGCGGTTAGATATAAAGCATGGCCCAAAGAGCTATAGACTCAGGTATGACGTCATATATTACACCCTTTTCCTGAGCTAATGAAAAATAAAATAAATAAAAGACAAATTCCCATAAAATCAAAGTGAAAAGAATAAAACATATCAATGAAAAATCCTACAAATACAAAAATTAAATTTAAATACTTCATTAATAATTTACCAAAAAATAACCTACAATAGCTCTGGGTCATAATACCAATGTGTGTTACAAATTGAGTTTCTCTGGTTTTTTTATACTTCTGCCAGATCGGGATATTTGAAACCTTCGTTCAGGAGAGGCTTGAGCTGTGGATTCCATCTCAGGCGAGCGATGCTGGGATTGATTTGAATGGATACCTTGATTGGGTTGCTCTTCTTGAACCTTTAACTCAGGATCAGAAATTTTTCTATTTCGGATGTGAATGGAAGATCTCCGATACTCCTTCCCACTAGTATCTCTAACTGTGTAGGATCGAGGCTGAGGGAGCTTTTCTGTTATCCACCCCGGCTTCCAAGCTTCTTTCCCCTGAATATAAATGGGCTGGTTAGGAACAAAGTTTCTTTCTGTAGTTGCGCTGGTGTCATAGTGAGCTTTGGCTCTAATCTTCAATTCTTCCATACGGCTGCGGATGTCTTCTGAGGGTGCTTGAGGTAAAAGCAGCTCAATTGTTGCTGGTGCATTTGTTCTAAGCAATCGTCCCATCATAAGTTGACTTGGAGAGAAAGAAAGACCAGTAAGAGGAGTAGCTCTATACTCCAGTAAAGCTAAACGAATGTCATTATCAGACTGGATAGATTTATTAATTAGTTTTTTTGCGATTCCCACTCCTTTTTCGGAGAGACCATTTGACTTACTATGATATGGACTAGAAGTAATAATCTTGAAACCCCATGACTTGCTAAAACTTTGTAGTTCCAAGCTTGAAAATGGGTTATTGTCACACCGAACAGTTTCGGGAATACCAAAGTTACTGAAAAGTACTTTTAAGTTCTTAATTATTTCATTGGAAGACTTATTTTTCAAGGGTAGTATATCTAGCCAGCGGGAATAATAGTCTTCCACTACCAGAAATATTTGGCCCTTATATTCCCCTATGTCCATTCCTAATGTTTGAAAAGGATATTGGGGAACTCTTGTTGGAATAAGTGGCTCTTTAACATTGTTGTTTGAGAACATTTGACAAATAGAGCATTTCCCTATGAAATCAGCAATGTCCGAGGACATTCTAGGCCAATTCATTATAGTCTTCATTCTGGCTACAGATTTGTTTGTTCCCAAATGGGCTATATTATGAACTTTTTCCATCATATGGTTTCTCAAGCTGGTGGGTACAACAATTCGGGCATTGAAAAATATGAGACCATCTTTATAAGTTAGATTATCTCGTAGGTCATAAAAAAGTTTTAAATCGGGTGGCAGCAATTTCCTGTCGACACCTATCCATCCCAAATGCGTTTCTTTTTGCAATTCAACCAATGTCGGGTCGTTTAAAGTTGCCTGTTTTAGAAAATTAATTTCCTCCAATGGAATAGGCAAGTATTCTTCTAATGAAACAGAATGAACAATTTGTGACATATCTACATCTTCTGGGCCCGTTTCTGGAAGGTGTAAACGAGAAAGCATGTCTGCCATAAACATCTCCTTTCCAGGAATATATTCTAAAGTATAATCATATTTTATGGTCTTAAGCTGCATACGCTGCAGACGGGCAGAGTTTTTATAGATATCATTCTGTATTATCTTCAATAAGGGCTTGTGATCGGACTGAACCGTTACATTATTATGGCCATAAACAGAATTATGAAATCTATTTAAAGCAAAACAAAGTGCCAGCATCTCTTTCTCAATCTGACTGTAATTGTTTTCTGAAGAATTTAAACTACGGGAAGCGAAGGCGACGGGTTGACCATTTTGTATTAAACAACAACCTAAACCATGCTGTGAAGCATCCGTCTGAATTAATATAGGTTGCTTAGGGTCGAATATTTTTAGGGTAGGTACATTAGTTACCAGTTTTTTTTTGGCTTCAAAAGATGTCTGTTGTCTTGAGGTCCAATTCCAGGGATTCTTCTTCTGAAGTAATTCTCTCATTGGTGCAGTAATTTCGGAGTAAGTTGGAATAAACTTATTAATAAAGTTGACAGCTCCCAAAAAACTCTGTAGCTCCTTAATGTTCTTTGGCTTTTCCATGGCACTTATAGCCTTTATCTTCATAGGGTCGGGCTGTATACCTTCAGCTGAAAATATTAGCCCCATGTACTTTATTTCACTTAATTTATATTGGACTTTGTTTCTATTAAATTTAACGTTATTTCTTCTTGCACGTTCAAGTACAGCTTCCAATATTTTATCGTGTTCCTCTTCTGTAGATCCACCCACGACAATGTCATCATACAGCACTTGGACTCCTTTTATATCACCAAAAACTTTAGTGTTATTTCTATGAAAAATTTCAGGAAAACTGGAAAGGCCATAAGGCATTCTAATGTACTTATATCGTCCAAATGGGGTTGCCATTACACATAGTTTTCTTGATTCTTCGTCAAGTTCGAATTGGTGAAAGCCTTCTTTCATGTCGAGAACAGTGAAGAAGGATTTTCCACTTAAATTTGTTGTCAGCTCTTCCTGTGTGGGAATGCTGTAGTGTTCTCTCATTAAATATTTATTTAATGGTATAGGATTGAGGCAAAGTCGCACATCACCGTTCTTTTTTTCCACAATTACAATATCGTGAACCCATTCAGTAGGTTCCTCCGTTTTTTCCAAAATTCCAAGTTTTTCGAGCCTCTGCAGTTCCTTTTTCAACTTACTTTTCAGACTTTCTGGGAGGCGTCTAGCTGGTTTTACAACGGGGACAGCATTTTCTCTTAACTTAATTTTTACTTTAAATGGCATTTTTCCTGTTCCAGAAAACAGATCCTTGTTCCCTTCAATAAACTTTTCAGTTTTGTCATCTGGTATTTCCTTAGGCTTGCTATCCTCTTTTAAGCTGGAGGCCTGAGTTCAAATCCCGAGCAAGCACTAAAGATTTTTTCTTCTAGTGTCTTCGTTCATGGGTTGAATTCGGCCTCCCTGACCGTCCCTAGGCCAACCCAGCCTTTAATTAATTTAATAATGGGTACCTTGGTTGGTGCTAATGACTCTAGCAGTCGAAGAAGCCAAGGGGAAAATTAGGCGGCCGGAGCATAGCACTGACCACACTATCTCCCTAATGTGCCGTATGGTCACGAATCAGATACCTCTATAGTATCTGCCCCTTAGGGCCCTCGTGGCCTGTTACGGGACTGATTTTTTTGTTTTTTTGCTATCCTCTTTGGCAACATGATCACTAAATTTCTTATTAATAATTTTAATTGATTGCTCAGAACAATGATATTGTTTATGGTTAGTTGAGGAATCTTGTTGATCTATGCCATATAATCTTTTTATGAGACCAAATTTCAGGCAAGATTTCTCTCCTAAAATTGGTGGAGCATCAAGATTGACAATAAGGAAATCCAGAAGTTCTTCTTTAGTTTTGTAACAGCATTTAAGCTTGACTTCACCTATGGGCTCACTAGGGAAGCCGCCATAGGACTTAATTCTAATCCTGGTCTTCTTTAATTTACAATTAATTTTCAATTGCTTATAAATTTTTAATGGTAAAATATTCACCTCAGCACATGAATCCAATTTCATATTTACTGGTACATTATTAATTTTTATGAACTCAGTCCACTTATTGACCTTTTTAATTTCAGAAACACCTCGTTCAACTTCCAAACTATCACAAACAAAAATATCTGATTCACTTGAAGATCCATCGTTAGCTTCAACTTCATGTACCCTCTTCTTACGGTTTTTCAGAAAACAACTGACTGCAAAGTGTTTTTTTCGATGACATAGTTTACATGTTTTATTATAAGCTGGACAGTTCTTAGGTTTATGTTGGCTTCCACATTTTTTACAAAGATATCTTTCAATTGTCTTCTCATTATTATAGAGACTTCTATTTTTCTCTTTTTTCTGTCCCCTCATATAATTACCTTCACTAGTTTCTTTAAAGTCACTTATAGGTTTTAGTTCTCGTCCATAATTTCTTCCCATCTCTGAAGCACGGCATAATGATGCTACTTCTTCAATAAAATTTGAAATTTACAAAAATTTGAAGTACTTTTGGGGGGGGGGGGTTCGATTTTGATAACATTTGGTACAAAAATCTTTCTTCTCATTTAAATGGTTAGGTTCATTAACCAGTTGAATCCGTTTACTGGAACATGGTTTTTGGAGCGTTTGTGCGAAAGATTCCTTAACGTAGGAAAACGAATGAAACCATTTTTTAAGCGAGTTCTGTAGCAATTTACCAGAAAAATGATAGAAATACTTTTCTGTTTAGGTATTCAGAAACGAAGTATATGAAAATAAATTGTATGAATGGTGATACAAGGTTTTCAGATCTCAGTATACATTCTAAAATATTTCGAAAACGGTTAGGAACTCGTAGTAAGTGGAAGGCGGCTATTCGAAAGGTTACTAAATCCTCTGCAATAAGATTCTGCTGTAACGTTCGGTGGGGCGATGTCAATCGAAGAGATAAGTGCTTAAAACTTCAAATTTGATAGTTTTATGCTTTCAACGTGTATTTGCCTCTGTTTACCTAACTTTTTAAGCAGCTGGTTTTTTTTTTTTTTTTTTTTTTTTTTTTTTTTTTTTTACTCTCCAACGGAAACAAACACGGTTACCTCCACATGGTGTTTCCTGGGTAACTTTAAAGTCCGTGCAATAAATAACAAGCTGTACAAAATTATGTAGTAGCGTTAATTTTGATCATATCTTATTTAACGCAATATATCTTATATATATCTTATCGGCTGTGGTGAAGCACGGGTATTCAGCTAGTTCTACTATAATTACAATGTTTAAAAAAAAAAAAACCTTACAGCAAATTTTATAGGTATATTCCAAATCTTACTTACTTTATTTTCCTTCTAGCTATTGAAAATGGCCTGAAGGCCGAAACGTTGTAAAATGATGATGTAAATAAATGACTTATTAAGGTCTGAGGAATGGATCAAACCAATTGTGGTTTTAAATTAGACTGATCTCAGAATTTCCTTCCTTTTTGGGGGGATAAAGGATAATTTTTAAAAAAAAGACAATTCTTTCATAACAGTTCTTCGTTTTTTGTTTTTTGTTTTTTTTTTTCCAATTTACTGTACATGTCTAAGATGACGCAGTTCTTGCAAGTCGGACGTTTTATATTTCTTGTATTTTTGTGTTACTGAAGAAAGGTGCTTAGTTTACGCTGGTCATGTAGGACGGACCTAACATTAACGATAATATAACCCTTTTATTGGAAGTAAATTGTTTTGCTCGCGGAACTATTCGGCTGTTGTTTGAGTAAGAGTAAATGGAAGTATATTATCCTATCGGGTTGCTATTTGATTCGGCCTCAGCGATAAGAAGCTATCAGCCACACACCTCACCTTCTCTCTTAAGAGTATGGAGTCAATCAAAGTACACAGGCGGCAAGCCTTTAAGCGCTCATCGGATACCGAAGGTACTTATTTATATAAACTTGCTATTAAAAACACGTTTGATATTTGAATCTTCACTTTTTAGAACATTTAACTCGCTTAGCTGGGATTTGAGCCCAGATCCTTCCGTTTTAAGTTGGAAAATGAATTCTACTTCATGAAAAAGTGTGTATTTATTGCAAACAAGCAATAACACATTGTAACAAACAAAGGTAGAAAGGGATGTAAATACCCCTTGTATGCATAGAGATTTTAGAAGTACTGGCTAATATAAAATAATCGACAAAAAAACTTTATTCTATTCCATAATTTCTGGGACTGGAAAATCGAATCTGAGCTGAATTGCGCGTTATACTTGTTTTACAGTACCCTCCTCTCCAGTTTTGTTTTGTTTTAATTAAGTATAGACAGCATCTTCTTACAATGAAACGACTACATGCTACGTATTATTACATAACATTTTATTATTATCACATCTTTTAGCACTTTTCTCTGAGGGAAAGTAGCTATTGAGGTTGCACTCATGACGGAATTTTGGAAAAATGTCTTCAAATCTTTATCGATCCTAACTAGTAAACATCGAAAATGACCCCCGTTTAAATTTATATGTGTGTGTGTGCGTATGAATGTGTGTTTGTGTGTGTTTTTACACTATAGCGGCCAGAGGTTTTGTTTTTCGTCACGAAACTTGGTATATAGCGTTCAATTAGCAAACGATTGAACGAGTTAGTAAACCAACAAAATCGGTTCAACGGAAGGGCGGTTAACCCCGGACCCAAAACATTAATTTGACCATTCCAGCCGTAGTTTTTGTTAGATTTCAACGAAACTTGGTATTCTTAGTCGTAATCTACAGAGAATAATGGGTTGTAAAAATAAACAATCGGTTCATTAAGGGGGGGGGGGTTACTCCGGACCCAAATTACTAATATACTCATACCGGTAGTAATTTGTGCTGTATTGTAACGAAACGCGGTATACGTTGTGGGTAACTCATGAGAAAGAAGTGGTGTAAAAATGAGCTAAATCGGTCTATCGGAAAGGGAGGTTTACTTTGTACTATATTTCAATAGAATTAGCCCGCCAGACGTAGGTTCGCAATGTCGCCGCAAGGAGCGCTTTCTACCACTGGGGGGACTATCCTGTTCCTGCGTCAGATGAAAATACGAAAATATGAAGTTTTTGCGTATTTATTAAGGAGTGTTACTACACTCCTTAATAAACATACCTCCGGAAGCAAATTAATAACTGTAGAGTTGCTCATTCCAAAAGTAAAAGAACAGAATTATTCATGTTTTAAATTTATTTATATAGGTTATTTAAAGCGAAGTACTCAGAAATTCAGTCTACACTACCCAAATTCTGAGGAAAGTGTTTAGTTATGCAGATCCTGCGTAACGTACTTTTTTCCATGGATTTCTATATATATTTTTATCGTCTAAGTTGCAAAACATTAATAAATAAATAAATCAATAAATTATGATTATATTTGTATTTGTATTATATCATGACAACTTATTATTATTATGTTAAACTAGCTGAATGCCCATGCTTCGTCACGGCAGATAAGTAGTTATTTTGTCACGTTAAATAATGTAACATCAAAATTAACGCTACTACGTATATCATTTTTTGGAGTTTATTGTAGCACAGTTCCCGTCATGCTATATGTTATTCATCAATTGATAAGTCATCAAAGTATAATGTTTCTGGACATTGGGGCGCTCCGAACCAGTGTGAAGAAACAGATAACTTAAAGATAACCCGATATCTATAGGTTACCAGTAACAGGTGTTTAAGGGTTCGGGATATTATTACCTCGGATAGACCATCACCAGGTACAGGGTAAACTCAATGAGGGACAAAATCACAGTTTATTTCTAGTAAGTCAAGGTCTGCCATCATAGTTAAATTAATGAAATAATATTATGAAATAGATACAGTACCTACGCTAACAGCTGACCTGTTGTCCTAGCAACGCGTACTGTGTTGTGTAGTTTATTATTGCACGGTTCCCGTCATACTATTTGCTATTCATCAATTGATAAGTAATGAAAGTATAATGTTTCTTGACACGGGGGCGCTCCGGACCAGTATCAACAAAGAGATGACCTAGAGATACCCCGTTATCTATAGGTTACCAGCAATAAAAGTAACCCGTACCGGTAGAAATTCGTTTCCAATAATAAATGGACGCTAAAATTTAAAAATTTATGTTTCCAAGATGTCATTTGGAAACACGCATTATATTTGCGAGCATTATCAAGAAGTGTTCCTATTGGGGATGCTCATGGGTGAGGAGGCTGTGCAAGGGTTCGGGATATTATTACCTCGGATGGACCATCACCAGGTATAGCGTAAACTCTATGAGGGAAAAAATCACAGTCCATTTTTAGAAATTCAGGGTCTGGGTAGTTAAATTTAACCGCAATTCAAAATAATACTATGAAATAGATACAGTACAATAACAGCTGTTCTGTTATCGTAATAGCAACGCAAGCTTGCCTGCTCTAACCAACTAAAACTTCAAACCCCTCTAAAAATAATTAAAAATTCGAATATCAAAAAATCCTTTCTTAGCGAGTGTCCATACAAAATTTCAAAATTTTCTGTCAAGTGGTTTGGGCTGGGCGATGATAGGTCAGTGAGTGAGTGGTATTTGACAAATATATAGTAGACTAACTGACTACCCGTGCTTCACCACGGCCGATAAGTAGTTTTTATATTGCGTTAAATAAGGTATGATCCAAAATAACGCTACTACATAATTTTGTGCACCTTATTATTGCACGGACTTTAAAGTTGCCCAGGAAACACCATGTGGAGGTAACCGTGCTTGTTGCCGTTGGGGAGTAAAAAAAGAAAAATACAACAACTACTTGAAAAGTTAGGCAAACAGAGACAAATACATGTTGAAAAGAATAAGACTAACAACTATGAAGTTTTAAGCACTTATCTCTTCGATTGACATCGCCCCTCCGAACATTACAACAGAATCTTTTTTGTAGAGAATTTAGTAACCTTTCGAATAGCCGCCTTCCACTTTACGATTTCCCAACCGTTTTCGAGGTATTTTAGAAAATATACTGAGATCCGAAAACTTTGTATCACCATTAATAAATTTTTTTTCCCCATATACCTCTTATCTCCAAACGATACCAAAGTTTAAATATCTTAGATTAGATGAATGTCAAATACCTGGCACAAGTTTCAAGTCAACCAATCATCGTTTCTGAATACCCAAACAGAAAATTAGTTTGGGAAATTATTTCTATCAATTTTTCTCGTAAACGGTTACAGAAATCGCTTTAAAAATGGTTTCATTTGTTTTCCTACGTTAAGGAACCTATATAACGAGTACCTGCAAGCGTAGGGACTCGAAAATGTAAGCGTTTCGATTTATTCGCGCAAATTTTGCTCCAAAAACCATGTTTCAGTTAACGGATTCAGCTGGTTAATGAACTTGACCTTTCAAACGAGTAGAAAGACTTTTGTACCAAATGTCATCAAAATCGGACCATTTTTGAACTGATGGGGAACTTCTTAATAATTCAAACCCCCCTAAAAATACTTAAACATTTGAATATCAAAAAAAAAATGTTTAGCGAGTGTTTACATTCTGAATGGATCGTCCGTACAAAATTTCAAATTGTTGTGTCAAGTGGTTCGGGATATTATTACCTCGGATGGACCATCACCAGGGCGTAAACTATATGAGGGGCAAAATCACAGTTTATTTCTAGTAATTCAACGTCTGCCATCACAGTTGAAATTAACCTCAATTAAAAATAATACTATGAAATAGATACAGTACGTTAACAGCTGTTCTGTTTTCGTCCTAGCAACGCATGCTGCCTAGGCGTGCATGCTCTAACCAACTAAAACTTTAAGCCCCTCTAAAATACTTAAAAATTCGAATATCAAAAAATCCTTTCTTAGCGAGTCTCTACGTTCTATAGGGAGTGTCCATGCAAAATTTCAAATTTTTCTGTCCAGTGGTTTGGGCTGGGCGATGATAGGTCAGTGAGTCAGTGAGTGAGTGGTATTTGACAAATATATAGTAGAATAACATTTTATTATTATCACATGGCTCAGAGTTGGGCGTAATCATAATCATAATTACGATTACGATTATAATTATTGGCTCTCAAGATATAATTACAATTACGATTACAATCACAGACTCTGGAGATATGATTACGATTACGATTATAATCGTAATTACAGCTGTAATTACGATTACACTTGTAATCACATCTGAAGTTATAATTACACTTGAAATCACAACATTTTTCTGTAATTACAACTGTAATCACAAAATTTGTCTGTAATTACGAAAGTAATCACAGCTGTTTCTGTGATTAAACTTGTAATTACAACTAATTTATGTGCAATTACAACTGTAATCACAATTTTTTTTCTATGATTACGGCTGTAATCACAGATGTTTCTGTGATTACGAACGTAATCATAATTGTTTTCTGTAATTACGACTGTAATCACAAATTTTGTGTGATTACGAACGTAATCGCACCTTTTTTTTCTGTGTTTTCCACTGTAATGACAACTTTGATCTTGTGAATACAGTTTTAAGAAGGGTTGGGAAGAAATTACCGATCGCTAAAAACTGATACCTCAGCGTAATTTAGCGCTACCTTATATACCCAGCGCTAAAAATTAGTGCATCGACGGCAGGGCGCTAATCGATAATTTATTTATGAAATGTTTAAATATCGTGGTAGCTAATAGCTAATTACCTTTAGCATGGGCGTATATAGAAAATAATTTCGGTAGGGGCTGGGAAAATTTCGGGGGGGGGGGGGGGGGGCTGAGACCAATTCCGGGGTATGGAATACTAAAAATTTAGAGCCCCTGGAAGTTGCTCAAAGCTGGCCGGAAGTGGACCTGTGCGGACTGGAAAATGTTATAGTTGTAACGATAACTAAAGCTCATGGGGTATATAAGGGGGGCTGATGGGAAAGCAGCCCCCCCGAAATTTTGATTTGATGGTATAAACTTGTCGTAAAACCCATAAAAATAAATTAAATAATATCATTTAGTTCATAAAAAATATTTTATTTTACGTGTAATAGCGTTTTAGTGCCAACAGCCATAGCCACGTTGAATGCACCAATTCCCGTAGATCACCGTCGTTAAGCAACTCCGGGCGTGGCCAGTACCTGAATGGGTGACCGACCACGTGCTGTTGGCATTATAGAAAGGGTGGCAACCTGTAGATAGCCCGGCGTTAATAGTCCTAATGTTGATACGCCGTTAAACAAACCCACACACAAAAAAATAAAATAGCGTTTTAGTTGCCTAAAACTATTCCAAGCTCTAAATTTTTAGTATTCCATACCCCGGAAATGGTCTCAGCCCCCCCCCCCCCCGAAATTTTCCTAGCCCCTCGCGAAATTATTTTCTATATGCCCCCATACTAAAGCTAATTAGCTATTAGCTACCACGATATTTAAACATTTCATAAATAAATTATCGATTAGCGCCCTGCCTTCGTTGCACTAATTTTTAGCGCTGGGTATATAAGGTAGCGCTAAATTACGCTGAGGTATCAGTTTTTAGCGATCGGTAATTTTTTCCCAACCCTTCTTGAAACTGTATTCACAAGATCAAAGTTGTCATTGCAGTGGAAAACACAGAAAAAAAAGGTGCGATTACGTTCGTAATCACACAAAATTTGTGATTACAGTCGTAATTACAGAAAACAATTATGATTACGTTCGTAATCACAGAAACATCTGTGATTACAGCCGTAATCATAGAAAAAATTGTGATTACACTTGTAATTGCAGATAAATTAGTTGTAATTACAAGTTTAATTACAGAAACAGCTGTGATTACATTCGTAATTACAGAAAAAAATTGTGATTACAGTTGTAATTACAGAAAAATGTTGTGATTACAAATGTAATTATAACTTCAGGTGTGATTACAAATGTAATTATAACTTCAGGTGTGATTACAAATGTAATTTTAACTTCAGGTGTGATTACAAGTGTAATCGTAATTACAGCTGTAATTACGATTATAATCGTAATCGTAATCATATCTCCAGAGTCTGTGATTATAATCGTAATTGGAATTATATCTCGACAGCGTATAATTATAATCGTTATTATGATTATGATTACGCCCAACTCTGTGATGATACATATAGCCATGTCATGGCTATACGTATCATCACATAACTTATTAAACGACATATTGCGTTTTATAAATAATTTTCATATTTTGTTTTTAGGTCAAAAAGACAGTGATGATTCAGTGGATATTGTCCTACGTCCAGTATTCATCTTGGCTAAATGCATCGCGATTCCTTACTTTCAAAGGACGTAAATACTTTTTTTTATATATCGGTAAAATATCCAGTCAGAGAGTAAAAAAAAAAAAAAAAAAAAAAGAAAAAAAGCCGGACACTTGTATTTATTTGTTTATTTTCCATAATACCTAAATGTAACGGTTAGCAAGCCCCTGACAACGTAAACATAACATTATTGACATGTTCTTTTTTGTTTTTAGAGCATTTCATATCTATTTAGATAAATTCAATCAGTTAATTAAATTTAATCCTTTTCAGAGCTAAAAATAAATAAACTATTGCCCGGCTTTTTTTTGTCCTTGAGGCTATATAAGGAGGTCCTACATGTATCAAAGGGAATTATGTAAAGGAAACCTAAATACACAAAGAAACTTTAAAAAAAAAAAATAAAAATGAAATAAAATATTATTTATTTGTTTCAAGTATTATGAATCCAGGGCTTTTAATAATGAAATTTTCGGGTTTCGTTCAAATAAATTCCAAATTTTAAATGGAGAAATGTCCCCATTGCCTTCATAGTCTGCCCTAAGTTTACATTTTAGCCATCAATATTTTTGTAAACTATGTATGAACATTGAAGCGCAGATATTCCTAGTGGGAATTTTATCGGTTCGACGCCATAAGCAGTTTTGACCCCTGTGGAATAGAAAAGGGTTCATCAAAGTGAACGAAAAAATTATTGTGCTTCTGATATTTGTTTTAGTAATATTTTTTCTCTTACGAATGGTGCTGGAGTTGATTTCTCTCATTATTTTAACTTATGGATAAAACTACTACTTAGTGATTCAGAATTGGTGACATCATAACCTTGTAAAATATGTTCGTCAAATAAAAAAGGAAGACAAAAATTGGCCCCATTCTTCATTGGTCTCTTGGGGTGGCCTAATGGCCGCCAGTCCCTGCGGAAATTAGATGAGGAAGGAAGACGAGGCACTGTTTCCGACGACAGTGTTGCCTTTTCAAAGTATCGGATATTGGTTCCACAGAGGATGGTTCTCACAGCGCCTCCAAGCCCGCCCAAATTGTCTTCGATCTTCTGTTATTTAGGAGTTTTTCAGATAGAGATTTTTTTGAAATCCGATAATTTTGAAGGTAGCCTTTCGTATACCTTTGAGAATATGTCTTTTCTATTGGAGACGTGCCTCTTTAGAAACCTGTCCTGGACTCGAGCTCCTGTTCCTAGCTCTGCCTAACGGGATGACTGAACACTATTCCACTTCCGTCAGAGAGTACATCTTTAATCAACATGTTTATTATGTTAATGAGCTGGGATTCTGAATCTGCACATTGCGATATCCGAAACTGCTCTATCTTCCTCCATGTTGGAAGCAGTGTTGGGCATAATCATAATCTTAGTTACGATTACGATTATAATTACAGGCTTTCGAGATATGATTACGATAATAATCACAGACTGGAGATATGATTACGATTACGATTATAATCACAGACTCTGGAGATATGATTACGATTACGATTATAATCGTAATTACAAAAGTGATTACGATTACACTTGTAATCACACTTTTGGTTATAATTACACTTGTACACAGCATTTTTCTGTAATTACAACTGTAATCACAATTTTTTTCCGTGATTACACTTGTAATTACATCTAATTTTTCTGCGATTACAACTGTAATGACAATTTTTTTCTATGAATACGGCTGTAATCACAGATGTTATTACGAACGTGATCAGAAATGTTTTTTGTAATTAAGACTGCAATCACAAATATTCTGTGATTACGAACGTAATGGCACCTTTTTTTCTGTGTTTTCAACAGTAATGACAACTTTGCTCTTGTGATTACAGTTTCAAACAGGGTTGGGAAGAAATTAGCGATCACTAAAAGCTGATACCTCCGCGCTAATTTAGCTGATCCCAGCGCTAAAAATTAGCGCATAGCGAAGGCAGGGTGCTTATCGCTAATTTATTTATGAAATGTTTGAATATCGTGGTAGCTAATATCTTATTAGCTTCAGCTATAGTTACAACTAAAACATTTTGACATCCTAAAGTTCACTTCTTGTCTGCTCTGGCCCTGTTACAGACCGCACAGGTTCGTTCATCCTGAACCAGAGGAATATAAGCAAGCTTAGAGTACCATTGTTTGCAGGTCTTTTCTTACATGTCCATGACCTCAAAGTTAAATAGAAAAAATACAACCTTTCTTACTCTATTTACGTCACTTTTTATTTATTTATTTTTTTAAATGCAATGAACGGTGAAATAAATGAATATTCGACTTATAGAGCATGGGCTGCAGCCCACCCCCCCGAAATTTTGTTTTGGTGAGAACATTTCATGTAACAAAAGCCTATAACAGCGAAAAATGTCTTCTAGATTTACCCTGGTCTACTTGGCGTCCAGAGGACCTTATACTTACCATTTTACACTAAAATATTAAAAATATTCCCTACACTCTAAATGCCTAGGTGCTCCCAGCCCATGAATTTTTTTTCTATACACGCTAGTGTTATAGTGCCTGTCTCTGTAAGTTGGCTACTCTCAGTTTCCTGTGAATTCTAAACTATTGCTTTTATTAAAGAAATATTTTGCACGAAAGATCAAAAATTTGCTATTCCTTTGCAAATATCACTAAGGATAAGAAAGAAAACGCGCTATGATAGCGCTGTTTCTGCGAGTCGGGCTTTTTTGGATCGTTAGGTCGCCAAAAAATTTCGTTAAGAGCCTTCAGCTCAAATTCAGGAACATAAATATGCTTTAGCTCCACTCGAAAAATCTATGTAATGTTCTGTATAACTTACAGTCTTCTTTTTCGTACATGGCCACACCGCCATGGCCACTAACGCCAGTGGAAACTTTTTGTAACACTTTTTTATAACTTTTTTTTTTTTCAGTTTAGTTATCGCTAAAGCATATTTATGCTAAAATGTTGATTATTCAACATAGCCTTCCCCCAAATTCGTTTTTGTCATCTGAAACGATTACTGCCAAGAATGGCAAACGTTTCAAGAAAAATTGTGAAAAAAGAGAGCACTATTCTTCGTTATGACGTACACCCAAATCGCAACGTGAACCGGAAAGAAGCTGCATTAGCTCAATATAGAGGCCATTCTCTGCCCTATGGATATTTTCTTATTTATTTTTATCTGTTCCGATTTCGGATTACGTTTTTAAAAATAAACAATAAAAGCGCGAAGAAATCGGCCTTCCAAGATTCCGTACCTTCCTCGATACTTTCAATAATTTCTACAGAAAGGGGATAGAAATGCTTGTTTCACGTTGGACGAATTGTACAGACAGCAAAGAGGAATTTTTCGATTAATAATAATTTGCTTAAAAACATTTCTTCTAATAAATTAAATTAACTGAGGCGTCTAGAATCAAAACAAGACACATCACTGAAACCAAATTGTTCAGAAAACACCAAAAACAGAACGCGTCTTATGTTTAAGTTTATACATGTTTATAATTTTCTTAAAAGTTGTAAATATCACAGAAGATTGTTTTTAGCACTTTCCTCCGAAGGAAATTAGCTATTGAGGTTGCACTCATGACGGAATTTTTCTTCAAATCTTTATCGATCCTACCTAGTAGACACCGAAAATGACCCCCGTTAAAATTTATATATATATATATATATATATATATATATATATATATATATATATATACAGGGTGTTTCAGGTCTAAGTAGCCAAATTCTAGGAGGCGATATAATTTCCAACAAAAAAGTTCATTTCAAGTATGGTCCGATTCCGAATGGAAACGGAGCTATGTCCAATTTTCTGTTTTTTTTTTTTTTAACGTAGTCATGTTTTGTAATGAATAAGAAAGGATTTCTCAAAAACTATTTAAGATAATTAAATCCTAATTATGCTATCATAAAATAGACAAAATTTCCTTTAAAAAGATAGTAATTTAATTCACTAAAATCATTATTAAAAGATACTTTCTGGACGTCCTATAACGCACTTCAATTTTTATCACTAAATGAGAGTTTTTTCCTCAGCCCCCTAACGGACTACAGATTCAGTAATTACACGAAAACGTCTACATTTAATATGCATTAAATCCATGCAAATAAAGTGGAGGTTTATTCAGGGATAAATTGAACGATTGTATCCCTTTTGTCAAAAAAATGTGGAATGTAGTTTTGTTACTTTCAAATACCTTGTGTGAAAAAATTAAAAATTATTCTTTTTTTAATGGCCAAACTGTGGGTATCCATTATCCAGTTCAGAAGCAATAAAAAGTAACTGAAAGAAATGATTGGAAAAGTTTTTCATTTGGGAGATCCGTTACATTTTGTGATTAACAAGTTTTCATTGATTTATCTTTTACATGTTGTTGTTTGCACTAAAATATTTGCTAATATATTTGAAAATTTGCTAAATTTGCAATTGGACCTTTATAAACATGGGCAGTGGATCCATCCACAGTTTAACAGCACTGCTGCTATGTGCAGGACAGCAATCCATCAGGAACCATGAATCTATGTGCTAGCGGAACGTCTTCCAATGCAATAGGTCGGTCGTGTTTAAATCGTGTGGAGGTTTAAAAAATGTCGAATCGAACCTGTCGGGAATCAGGATTGGCTGAAGAAGATATTTGGTCTGAATTCTGCACCACACGTTAACTTGGAGCTGATACTGATTGTGTGATCTTCACAGGCATAAGGATTAACATGAAACCAAGTATGCGAATTGAGGCTGTTAAATGCCTCTGTGTGAATGTGGCCTTGTATGTCTACAAAATGTTGCGGCCGAACTGAGGATTAATATTTTTCCTCCCGCAATGTTTTGCACAATTTTTAGCTTTATTTCAAATTTTATTTGACTACATTTTAAATTATGGGTAAATTCTGGGTTACAATTATTCAACTACCTACCCTGAAATCTTTTTGAATTCTCCGCTCAAAATTTCTAGACAAAACTGGGTGCCAAATACATATTGTAAAACATAAATAAATGAAAAATTGTTAAATACAAAATGTAACAGATCTCCCAAATGAAAAACTTTTCCAATCATTTCATTCAGTTACTTTTTATTGCGTCTGAACTGGACAATGGATTCCCATAGTTTGGCCATTCAAAAAAGGATAATTTTTAATTTTTTCACACAAGGTACAAAACTACATTCCACATTTTTTTGACAACAGAGAGCCAATCTTTCGATTTATCCCCAAATAAACCTCCATTTTATTTACATGGATTTAATGCTTATTAAATGTAGAAATTTTCGTGTAATTATTAAATCTGTAGTCCGTTAGGGGGCAGAGGAAAAAATCGCGAAAAAACTCGGATTCAGTGATAAAAAGTCCGTCTCGCAGGACCATCTTAGGATCATCTTAGCGCGGTTCCGTTCATATCCCTAGTCTAATTTGGAAAGATTAAAATAGAAGCAGTTATTATTTTGGTTCCACCAGTCTTTTTTTTTTAATTAATTATTATAATGGCGTGTCAACCCTTAAGGTCACTAACGCCATTCCTGTGAGTAGTAAAGTCTTGAAAAGTGCCATACATGATTTACAATCTTACCTGGAAGGGTCCGCTACACTAGAAACAGACCCGCTAGTGACAAGGTCTTGGAATCTTGGAAATCTATATTTCTAACAATAAATTGTTTTTGTTATTTTACTTAACCAGTTTTATTGTCAAATACATTATCCAACTATAAGCAATTAAAAAATAACAAGAAATAAAACAGACAAAAAGAACCATTGGAATAAACTAAATCAATTAATTTAAAGCTTTAAGCACTTTTTTCTCCGATTGACATCGCCTGATTAAAACTTTCTTCAGAACCTTTTTTGTAGAGCATTTAGTAAGCTTCCGAATGGTAATCTTCCGCTTCACAAGATTGTCAACGGTTTTCGAGATACTAACGAAATTATACAAAGTTACCAAAACTTTTTCTGTCTGTTAATAAAATATTTTATTCTAACCCTTCCTTTACTCTAAACGTAACAAAAATTTCAACATATTAGTGTTGATGAAACTCCAACATGCAGAAAATGTTTCAACTGTATCCCATAATTCTAAGTACCAAAATCAAAGACAAAGAACCCTCCCTAGGAAGGACGCTAGGCAGTTGAAAAGCTATATATCTTGGAAATCCATGTCTCTAACATTAAATTGTTTTTCTTATTTTTCTTAACCTGTTTTATTTTCAAATACATTATCCAACAATAATCAATTAAAAAATAACAAGGAATAAAAAACAGACAAAAAGAACAGTTAAAAGTTTTAAGCTCTTATTTCTCCGATTGACATCGCCTAATCAAAACTTTCATTAGAACCTTTTTTTTAGAGCATTTAATAACCTTTCTAATGGTATTCTTCCGTTTACCAAGATTCTCAACCTTTTTCGAGATATTAAAAGTTACTAAAACTTTTTATGTCTGTTAATAAAATATTTTATTCTAACCCTTCCTTAACTCCAAACGTAACCAAAATTTCAACATATTAATTTTGATGAAAGTAGAACATGCAGAAAATGTTTCAACTGAATCCCATGATTCTAAGTACCCAAACCAAAAACGGTATTCAAAAAATATTTTTCCCATTTTCTCGAAAACGGTTAAAGCTATCGCCTTGAAAATGGTTTCATTCGTTTTCCTAGCCCAGGAATCATATAAAACGAGGACTTAGAAGCTTATGAACTCAAAAACGTAAGCGTTACGATTTTTTTTTGCGCGAATTTCGCCCCAAACGCCATCTTCCAGTAGGCGGATTTTGCTGGTTAACGAACTTGACCTTTCAAATTGGACGATGGATTTTTGTACCAAATTTCATCAAAATCGGACCATTCGTCTTCTATCTAGAGAGCGAACAGACAAATATATATATATATATATATATATATATATATAAATAAATATATACAAATTTGAACCACAGTTATTTTCGGTCTCTAGGGGTTCTGAAACGCGAAATTTTCTAGTCGGCACTTCCGGATTATTTCATTGTATCAACCCTATAAGCGGGGTTCCTCCCTATGGGGGAGGGAGGAACCGCGCTAAAATAGAAGTGCGTTATTGGACGTCCAGAAAGTATCTTTTAATAATAATTTTAGTGAATATAATTACTGCCATTTTAAAGGAAATTTTGTCTATTTTATTATACCATAATTAGAATTTAATTATCTTGAATAGTTTTTGAGAAATCCTTTCCTATTCATTAAAAAACATGACTACGTTAAAAAAAAACAAAAAAAAAAAAAACAGAAAATTGGACATAGCTCCTTTTTCTTTCGGAATCGGCCCATAGTTGAAATGAAATTTTTTGTTGGAAATTATGTCTACAATCACCTCCTAGAGTTTGGCAACTTAGACCTTAATCACCCTGTATATATATATATATATATATATATATATATATATATATATATATATATATACATATATATAAATGTCTGTTAACACGATAGCGGCCAGAGTTTTTGTTTTTCTTCACAAAACGTGGTATATAGCGTTCAATTAGCAAACGATTAAACGAGTTCGTTAACAACCAAAATTGGTCCAGCGGGAGGGGGGGGGGGGGGGGGGGTTTACCCCGGACCCAAAACACTAATTTGACCATGCAAGCTGTAGTTTTTGTTATATTTCAACGAAACTTGGTATTTGTTATGTTGATATAAAGAGAAAAATACTTTGTAAAAATAAACTAAATCGGTTCATTAAGAGGGGGGTTTACTCCGGACCCTCATTACCAATTTGCCACTATCAGCCGTAATTTTTGTTACATTTCAACGAAACTCGGTATTCGTGGAGGTAATTAACAGAGAAAAATGGGTTGTAAAAATAAACTAAATCGGTTTATTTTGAGAGGGGGTTTAGTCCAGACCTAAATTACTAATATACTCATACCGGTCGTAATATCTGCTTTATTGCAACGAACCGCGGTATACGTCGTGGGTATCCCACGAGAAAGAAGTGTTGTAAAATTAAGGGTTTACTTTAAACTCTGTTTCATTAGAATTAGCCCACCAGACGTAGGTTCCCAAAGCCGCCGCGAGGAGCGCTATCTCCCACTAGGGGGACTGTATCCTGTTCCGGCGTCAGATCAAAAGACGGAATGTGAAATTTTTGTTTATTTATTAAGTAGTGTAGTGTCATGTATAAACATAACTCTGGAAGCAAATTAATTACAAAATATATAATTGAACAGTTCTCATAACAAATGTAAATGAGCAGAACGCTTCACGTTTTTATTTTATTTATAAAGGTTATTTAAAGCAAATTATTCAGTAATGTAGTCTACTCTACAAATATTCTGAGGAAAGTGCTTAGTTATGCAGCTCTTGCGTGACGGACTTTTGAAGAATTTAGAAGGCTATCTGTTATCTTATCTATTTTGAAGCCATTTTTATTTTTGAAGTGTCTTACTTAGATTTAAACTTCACTGATGTATGTCTTATTTTGAAACCAGCTTACCACTTCAACATTAAAAAACAGCAAGATCTATTGTGTTTTGAAAATCGCTTTCCTTACCAGTATATCGAGGACATTTTGAACTCGTAAAATCAACTGTTATCTCAAAATCGTAAAAATAGTGATGTGTCTTGTTTTGATTCTAGATGCCTCAATTATACCTTTTCCTTACCAGTATATAGAAAACATTTTGAGCTCGTAAAATCAACTGTTATCTCAAAATCGTATAAATAGTGATGTGTCTTGTTTTGATTCTAGATGCCTCATTTATACCTTTTCCTTACCAGTATATAGAAAACATTTTGAGCTCGTAAAATCAACTGTTATCTCAAAATCGTATAAATAGTGATGTATCTTGTTTTGATTCTAGATGCCTCATTTATACCTTTTCCTTACCGGTATATAGAGGACATTTTGAGCTCGTAAAATCAACTGTTATCTCAAAATCGTATAAATAGTGATGTGTCTTGTTTTGATTCTAGATGCCTCAATTATACCTTTTCCTTACCGGTATGTAGAGGACATTTTGAGCTCGTAAAATCAACTGTTATCTCAAAATCGTATAAATAGTGATGTGTCTTGTTTTGATTCTAGATGCCTCAATTATACCTTTTCCTTACCAGTATATAGAGAACATTTTGAGCTTGTAAAATCAACTTTTATCTCAAAATCGTAAAAATAGTGATGTGTCTTGTTTTGATTCTAGATGCCTCAATTATACCTTTTCCTTACCAGTATATAGAGGACATTTTGAGCTTGTAAAATCAACTGTTATCTCAAAATCGTAAAAATAGTGATGTGTCTTGTTTTGATTCTAGATGCCTCAATTATACCTTTTCCTTACCAGTATATAGAGAACATTTTGAGCTTGTAAAATCAACTTTTATCTCAAAATCGTAAAAATAGTGATGTGTCTTGTTTTGATTCTAGATGCCTCAATTATACCTTTTCCTTACCAGTATATAGAGGACATTTTGAGCTTGTAAAATCAACTGTTATCTCAAAATCGTAAAAATAGTGATGTGTCTTGTTTTGATTCTAGATGCCTCATTTATACCTTTTCCTTACCAGTATATAGAAAACATTTTGAGCTCGTAAAATCAACTGTTATCTCAAAATCGTATAAATAGTGATGTATCTTGTTTTGATTCTAGATGCCTCATTTATACCTTTTCCTTACCGGTATATAGAGGACATTTTGAGCTCGTAAAATCAACTGTTATCTCAAAATCGTATAAATAGTGATGTGTCTTGTTTTGATTCTAGATGCCTCAATTATACCTTTTCCTTACCGGTATATAGAGGACATTTTGAGCTCGTAAAATCAACTGTTATCTCAAAATCGTATAAATAGTGATGTGTCTTGTTTTGATTCTAGATGCCTCAATTATACCTTTTCCTTACCAGTATATAGAGAACATTTTGAGCTTGTAAAATCAACTGTTATCTCAAAATCGTAAAAATAGTGATGTGTCTTGTTTTGATTCTAGATGCCTCAATTATACCTTTTCCTTACCGGTATATAGAGAACATTTTGAGCTTGTAAAATCAACTGTTATCTCAAAATCGTATAAATAGTGATGTGTCTTGTTTTGATTCTAGATGCCTCATTTATACCTTTTCCTTACCAGTATATAGAGAACATTTTGAGCTTGTGAAATCAACTGTTATCTCAAAATCGTAAAAATAGTGATGTCTTGTTTTGATTCTAGATGCCTCAATTATACCTTTTCCTTACCAGTATATAGAGGACATTTTGAGCTTGTAAAATCAACTGTTATCTCAAAATCGTAAAAATAGTGATGTGTCTTGTTTTGATTCTAGATGCCTCAATTATACCTTTTCCTTACCAGTATATAGAGAACATTTTGAGCTTGTAAAATCAACTGTTATCTCAAAATCGTAAAAATAGTGATGTGTCTTGTTTTGATTCTAGATGCCTCAATTATACCTTTTCCTTACCAGTATATAGAGGACATTTTGAGCTTGTAAAATCAACTGTTATCTCAAAATCGTAAAAATAGTGATGTGTCTTGTTTTGATTCTAGATGCCTCAATTATACCTTTTCCTTACCAGTATATAGAGGACATTTTGAGCTTGTAAAATCAACTGTTATCTCAAAATCGTAAAAATAGTGATGTGTCTTGTTTTGATTCTAGATGCCTCAATTATACCTTTTCCTTACCGGTATATAGAAAACATTTTGAGCTCGTAAAATCAACTGTTATCTCAAAATCGTAAAAATAGTGATGTGTCTTGTTTTGATTCTAGATGCCTCAATTATGCCTTTTCCTTACCAGTATATAGAGAACATTTTGAGCTTGTAAAATCAACTGTTATCTCAAAATCGTAAAAATAGTGATGTGTCTTGTTTTGATTCTAGATGCCTCATTTATACCTTTTCCTTACCGGTATATAGAGAACATTTTGAGCTTGTAAAATCAACTGTTATCTCAAAATCGTAAAAATAGTGATGTGTGTTGTTTTGATTCTAGATGCCTCAATTATACCTTTTCCTTACCGGTATATAGAGAACATTTTGAGCTTGTAAAATCAACTGTTATCTCAAAATCGTAAAAATAGTGATGTGTCTTGTTTTGATTCTAGATACCTCAATTATACCTTTTCCTTACCGGTATATAGAAAACATTTTGAGCTCGTAAAATCAACTGTTATCTCAAAATCGTAAAAATAGTGATGTGTCTTGTTTTGATTCTAGATGCCTCAATTATACCTTTTCCTTACCAGTATATAGAGGACATTTTGAGCTTGTAAAATCAACTGTTATCTCAAAATCGTAAAAATAGTGATGTGTCTTGTTTTGATTCTAGATGCCTCAATTATACCTTTTCCTTACCGGTATATAGAAAACATTTTGAGCTCGTAAAATCAACTGTTATCTCAAAATCGTAAAAATAGTGATGTGTCTTGTTTTGATTCTAGATGCCTCAATTATACCTTTTCCTTACCAGTATATAGAGAACATTTTGAGCTTGTAAAATCAACTGTTATCTCAAAATCGTAAAAATAGTGATGTGTCTTGTTTTGATTCTAGATGCCTCAATTATACCTTTTCCTTACCGGTATATAGAGAACATTTTGAGCTTGTAAAATCAACTGTTATCTCAAAATCGTAAAAATAGTGATGTGTCTTGTTTTGATTCTAGATGCCTCAATTATACCTTTTCCTTACCAGTATATAGAGAACATTTTGAGCTTGTAAAATCAACTGTTATCTCAAAATCGTAAAAATAGTGATGTGTCTTGTTTTGATTCTAGATGCCTCAATTATACCTTTTCCTTATCGGTATATAGAGAACATTTTGAGCTTGTAAAATCAACTGTTATCTCAAAATCGTATAAATAGTGATGTGTCTTGTTTTGATTCTAGATGCCTCAATTATACCTTTTCCTTACCAGTATATAGAGAACATTTTGAGCTTGTAAAATCAACTGTTATCTCAAAATCGTAAAAATAGTGATGTGTCTTGTTTTGATTCTAGATGCCTCAATTATACCTTTTCCTTACCGGTATATAGAAAACATTTTGAGCTTGTAAAATCAACTGTTATCTCAAAATCGTAAAAATAGTGATGTGTCTTGTTTTGATTCTAGATGCCTCAATTATACCTTTTCCTTACCGGTATATAGAGAACATTTTGAGCTTGTAAAATCAACTGTTATCTCAAAATCGTAAAAATAGTGATGTGTCTTGTTTTGATTCTAGATGCCTCAATTATACCTTTTCCTTACCAGTATATAGAGGACATTTTGAGCTTGTAAAATCAACTGTTATCTCAAAATCGTAAAAATAGTGATGTGTCTTGTTTTGATTCTAGATGCCTCAATTATACCTTTTCCTTACCAGTATATAGAGGACATTTTGAGCTTGTAAAATCAACTGTTATCTCAAAATCGTAAAAATAGTGATGTGTCTTGTTTTGATTCTAGATGCCTCATTTATACCTTTTCCTTACCAGTATATAGAGGACATTTTGAGCTTGTAAAATCAACTGTTATCTCAAAATCGTAAAAATAGTGATGTGTCTTGTTTTGATTCTAGATGCCTCATTTATACCTTTTCCTTACCAGTATATAGAGGACATTTTGAGCTCGTAAAATCAACTGTTATCTCAAAATCGTATAAATAGTGATGTGTCTTGTTTTGATTCTAGATGCCCCAACTATTCTGTATTTTCATTCGTTACAAGCCAAAAATGTTTATTAAATTATTTAATTGTTCTTTATTTCTAGGTTTGTGCTGCTAGACTGGCGAACTGCTGTGAGCTGTATTTTAGTAGCATGTAATTCTTTCCTTGGTATACTCAGCATAATAAGGACATTCCGCAATGACAGACTCACATTCTATAATTTTGGTGGGTTTTCCTGAAGAGATCCTTCTTTTCTTTTCTTTTTCCTACAATGTAGTCATGGTCGAATATAAGGGGGGGGGGCTTCAGCCCCCCACGAAATTGGTAACAATGTGCCATAAAATCCTTAAAAAAAATTAAATAAGCTATTTTAGTCTCGAAAAAACAATTTCTTTTGGGTTTAATAGCTAACTATTCCAAGTTCTTGATTGTTAGGATTCCATACCCCCCAAATGCTCTCAGCCCCACCTCGAAATTCTCCCAGCCCCTCCCGACATTATTTTTTATATACGCCCATGAATGTAGTAGGCCTATAATGTGGGAATTCTACTTTCTGGTTGCCTCATAATATTTGTATTAAGTACATGATTATTTTTTATATATTGCATTTATTGTCGCTAGTAACATTAATATTATTAAATATTTTTCTTATAAAAAAACACCGCTGTGTGAATTGTGGTAAATTCAAATCTTGACTTAATTTTAGGACAAACATCTTTAAAATTAAAATGTTCTGCATGAAACGCACATAAATGATTAAACAGGGTATTCCATGAGAGATTGCTCAATTTTTTTATTTATATGAGAAATTGCTCAATTTTGCTCAATTTTTTTATTTATTTACTGAGTCAAAATTATTAATAAAATATGATTTCTACCTTTCAGGGCCACCACATGGGGGGGGGGACTATCGGGTACAGTTGTACCGGGCCCGGGCGCCTCGCTAATTGGAAAAAGATGTATAGGTTATGAGCTTGTAAAAGAATAGGGTTTAGAAATGTAGACGATTGTAGCCTATATTTATTGGAATGGGATCTATTTTTTTTTAATGTACATAAACGACAAAATAAGTGCAGTCCCAGAATATTATATTTCATTAGAAGTCGTAATAAAACTACAAGTATCGAAAGTGACCTTTGCTGCACCGATTGTCGACTTTTATTCTCATTTCGTTCAAAACTCAAGATGAAAATAATTTTAAAATTTCGAAAGTTCT
Organism: Gonocerus acuteangulatus; assembly: GCA_946811695.1. Lineage (NCBI taxonomy): Eukaryota > Metazoa > Arthropoda > Insecta > Hemiptera > Coreidae > Gonocerus > Gonocerus acuteangulatus. The sequence continues at coordinate 118,914,327 of OX328123.1, read as the reverse complement.
ATAAAGTACTAGAATTTTCAGTCTGGCTCTGAGAAGTGGGGTCCCGTGATCTGGTCCTGGGCCCGGCTCTGAGATGTGGCGGCCCTGCTACCTTTCTATGAAAAATTTCCATCTTGCAGAAATGATTTTCTTCACGTAAAATTCCTATGAGGCTTTAATTAAACCAATTTTGCAGCATAAATGTCTATGGTATTTCCTCGGTTAGTCTCCCTTCAAAAAGTATTTTGAATATATCATTTCTGTAGGTAAACGGAAAATTACTCTTAAGAGGGCTTCATAGGCCTCAGAACATGGGAATATATAAGGGGGGGACTAAGGAGGCAGGAGCTCCCCCCCCGAAATCGGTAAAAAAAAAAAAAATTAAATAAGATCACTTGGTTCAGAAAAAATATTTTTTTTGGGGTGTAATAACGTTTTAATTGGCTAATTCCCCCTAAATGCTATTAGCCCCCCGAAATTATTTCCTATATTCGCCTGTGCCTCAGAAGTATATGTAAGAAGGAAATTTTCTCGGCTATGGCTAGAAAGTACTTGAGGGAGATAGTAGCAAAGTGGCCCTGGCCGGTGTAACCATATATATATATATATATATATATATATATATATATATATATATATATATATATATATATACTATGTATATGAAGTTCTAGTTCAACAAAAATTTAAGGTAAGATTTGGCTATTTTAAGACTCACAGAATAGGGCACTGCGGAGGGTCCGAGTCACATAAAATCTGATCTAATATAATTATTTCTGCAGGATCGAATATATTTTTATTGAAAAGTAATGATAATATACGTCAAAAGCATTTATCTGAGCGCACGGTAGTGTGCTAGGCCAATTTCCAGGAAGCGCGACCGTGTGTATCTTTACAGGAAGAAAAATTATCGGTATTATATAATTTAACAAAAACTGGCCCAGTTGGAAAAATGCATATAAATGAGAGGGTATAATGAGGTTCTGGACAAGGCGTGAAGGGCCCAATACTGTGATATCATAACTTTCATAGGCAAACTCTTTTTGGGAGGCGCCTGGAACTTGGCCTCTTTTTTCAAAGTTAGTTATTTTGGGGTAAGATACTTTTTTTTTTTGGTTACAACGAGCTACGAGGCTAATGTTTATCCATTTGTGTCATTAGGCCTAATTTCGTTCTACGTCATCACGTTGATATTTTTCATCCTATTTCATCGGATTTCCTTGGATTGGCCTACTCTTCGTGATGAATGGAAGAAGGTGGAAGCCTTCATGGTAGGCCTTCCAGCAGTCAAGACGTACACTTACATCTCTACAATTACAGTTTTCTACACAGCTCTGGCAATTTGTAAGATGGTTTGGGTTATTTAATGAACTTTTTTTTAAGTTGTTTAATTATAGTGAATCTCTCGTATTGTCTAACAGCCATTCAAACAAGTTGCTCTGTTTTGATTATTAGGATAAACATAATAAGTAGTCTATTTCTGGGGTTCGTTAGAGCCAAACGTGGAAGCACAAAAAACAACAATTACATCAACCTATGCCCGAGTCCACGTGAATAACAATAATCATGTTAAAAATTGACGTAGTTCCAAAATTACAGGTTATATCGTTGCTAACCGTTCTTTACCACCAAGCCAAACTCGCCCCCCGGAAATAATATAACCATCAAATATAAAGAGGTGGTCTTCGGGTCGTTGGTGTTCGTACTAAAGGATAAACACAATGTACGGCACTACCTCAGATTTATTAGTGTATTTGTGCGCTTTCGAACGCTGCGTTCTGATTACTTACTGAAGCCGACCGATCAGTCAGAATGCCTCCAGTGGGAGTTCAAGACGCCCTGAGGATGACGTTCTTGCATTCGAAAGGGTAGTAGTAGTATATCTTAGTATATCTATAAATAGTTTATTAAAACATCATTAGACCACAATTAACTCGTCAGGTTGATTCTGCCGTTTGATACTGTTGCTTCAAATGCTTTCATTTGCCTTATTGTCTTGACTGTTATCTGAATGTCTGAAAAATTAATTTTTTTTTTTTTTTTTTTTTTTTTTTTTTTTTTTTTTTTTTTTTTTTTTTTTTTTTACGGCGCATCGACAATTCTTGGCCATTAGCGTCGACATCCAGGGTACAGGCAGGAATTTTCTCAGCGAGCCGTGAGATGAGAAAATTCCTGTCGCCGGTGGGGATCGAACCCACCATCTCCCGCTTATGAATCTAGCGCGCTAGCCACTAGACCACGGGAGACCCCCACACGTTGTTTTTAGCCATTACTTTCCTTATTCCGGAGAGTGTTAAAATATTAGAAAAATTTTTCCAGTGGAGCACATCCTTAGTGTATTGGATATCATGAAGTCTAACGCCAAAGGCAACGCGGACTACGGAGGTATTATAGAGGTATTGTTCAGAACTTCATATGATTTCACCAAACTGTCCACATGGCTAAACATCTCTGTACTGGAGGCAATCTTCTTCTTGCTTGTTAAAGCCATCATTGCCATCATATGGAACTTCGCAGACATCTTCGCAATAACGGTATCCATTGCTTTGTCGGCGAGGCTCAAGCAACTCCAGCTCTCCCTAGAAACAGCAATGGACCAGGTGAGTTAAATATTCATTACTTTTTAATTTCCATCAGACAGAAAACAAAATGTCACAATATCCAATACAACTTACAAGATTTGTCAGTATTCCTTTCTATTGAGTTCACAAAATCTTCAGCAAGGTGGTTAGACTTCTCCACATTGTTGAGGATTGTGCTTAAACTAACCGATGGGTCATTCAAAAACAAATCAACTCAAACAAAATACAATTTGACACCCATGATCTCAGATTTTAATGAAACATTGGCATGTTTGGTCCTTTCATGTATATAAGTAAGGATATAAAATAGTTTTGCTCTATCTCAAAGGGTTTATTTTTATGCCCTGCTAAAGTTTTTGAAATTCTGGAGTTTTCATTGATTGGAGAAAAGAAGTGCAATTTGTTCTTGCATAGAAAATAAATCATACTTTCTTTATATATCAACCAATATCGATATCATATTTTATTACAGTACTTTAATAGATAAGGAAGCCAGAAAAAAATAATATAACCGAAAAGTAATTAAAAATGGTCTGAAAAAATCCTAATGTGTTAATATACAACTTTTTTAAATGAAATATGGGGTTCCACAATCAGTGGAATATCATTAAAAGGGAAAAATAGAATCACAAAAGTATTTTATTATTATTATTCTAGATGTTATACACTATTACATAAACAAATAAAATTTATTGTTTTCACTCTTTAATTATTTTTTCGTCAAAGGCAAAAAATTTTTCTATTAAAATTATAGCTGACAATTATTATTTTTTTTTTAAGTACAGCGATACATTTTAAAAACCATAAAAAATAACCACTTTTACCCAACACTACAAACATAAAACAGGATTTCGCATAAAATTAATAAAATAAACTTTTGAATAATTAAGTGCATGTTTATAGTATGTGTTCGAATGGAAAATGTTACAAAAATCATCATGAAAAATATTTCAAGGTCTACGACATTGAACATAAATTTTCTCTATATTTTTCAAAACTTGATATAACATATATCATGCATTCTAGTCACACTTTTTGGAGGTTCCATGATAGCAATGAGATCAGTGATGGGTACCACACACGCATCTTCCCTCCGGAATCAGAAAAATGATACTGGTGTGTGGTCGAAAAACTTTATAATGACACAATCTTCTTCTGCATTCACCTCTCTCGCCATACCAAAATACCATACACTTTTTCATAAATGCAATCAATGAAACATCCAGGATATAAACCTTCTAAATATTTTTGATTGGTTAAAGTTGAGAGGGGTGTGGCGAGAGGTGTCATATCCACCTTGATCAACCCATTTTGGTTGTGTTCATAATAAATCTCTCCAGTAAGTGCTCAGACATATTTGTTCTGCCGCTATTTAGTGTAATATAAGGGTACAATATGGAATCTGTTTCAACTAAATCGAAATGTGATCATGTAGAGAAGCGCGAGAAGAATTCTTCTGGTACAAAATCGAATTGGTTCAATGAATCAGAAATGTCTTCATGTGGAAGCTCGCCTTTACCCAAATATGTAATCGTAAAAATCGTGGAAGGAGGTAAGAATTTCAATACCGTAAATCCCTTCTGGATAAATAAGTGCCTAACATCTTTCTCAAATGGCCTGAAGGTGCGGAAGCTAAGAAAACACGGTTTATTCCTGATAGAAACAAATAACGCAACCTTAGCTTCAAAATTATTGGAGCAAACTCAGTTCGGCCCGTATAAAATCACCGTAACTCCACACCGTACTCTGAATTAATCACAAGGAGTTTTTTACTGCCATGATATTGCCGAGGTTTCGAATGGGGAGATACTCCAAGAGCTTCGTAGCCAGCTTGTAACTAATATAAGACGAATTCCAGTAAAGAAAGAATTGGATAAATCGCCACTCTTCATAGCAACTTTTGGAACTCCTTGTATTCCAGAAAAATTGTATATTGGATACTTAGCAGTAAAGGTAAGGCACTATATGCCTCCTCCGAACATATGCTTCCAATGCTACAAATTAAATCATATTTCAAAATCCTGCACAAGTGAAAAAATTTGTGGCAGATGCACCGAACCGAAACGACGGCTTGTGCAATGCTGTTAAGTGCACTTTGTGCAGCAAGGACCATTTCTGTAAAGCGTGTCCAATATACGCTAAAGAAATAGAAATAAAAACCAAAATGGTTGTCGACAGAATTAGCTACCCAGAAGCCAGAAGGAAATTGATTATGGAGAAAATATCTTCCTACACCCAAAAGACTAAGAAAATTATAATAAAGAAATGTTACAAAAGTTGTCAGAACATATTCAGAAAATCGAAAATAGTCTATCTGTACTTGAAGAAAAAATCTCTGGGAAACAAGCTCATCCTGAAGAGCAACCAAAAAGTGACCTTAAAAATGTCAACCCTCAAAAATGTAACCCTCTGTAAAAACCGCAAAGGAAATTGTAAAAACCAATAACAGCCCAACCACAAAGAAATTAAGCGAAGCTACTCCTGAGAAGAACCCACCCTCCGCCTCAAAATCAAATGAAAGAAGAGAAACAAGAACGAAAAAAAAAGAAGTAATCGTTTTATTGTGAAAATTCATTTCTCATCTAGATTTCATTACTGGACGACCTACTTAATGGTATATATATATATTTCTCTAAGTTGCTTTGTCTGTACTCCAACGGAATATTAATGGCGTTCAGAGACACTATGCCGACCTGAGGCTCCTGATGCAAGGTGGGGACCGTACCTTCAACATTATCGCTCTGCAAGAGAAACACACCGCTCCAGGTAAGCAAATCTCCATACACGGATATAATTCTTATTATAAAGACTGCTTCCTGGGAGATAAGGCTTGTGGCGGTGTCTGTATTTATGTGAGGGACTGTATCTACAGTGAACCTGTAAGGTTACTGACTACAGCCCAAGCTGTCGCAGTCACAGTATACATGCCTTTCAAAGTTACTGTCTGTAACATTTATCTTCCACCAAGTGAACCTATTGACATTTACACACTCTAAGACATAATCGCACAACTTCCTACCCCCCTCCTACTGGTAGGGGACATGAGCTCCGAAAGCACTTTTTGGGGTTCTATATGTACTAATTCACGTGAAAACATTATCCGAACACTCCTCGAAAGAAATGACCCATTTAACCTCATCCCATTTAACACGCACGTACCGACACACTTATGTCCCCGCACTGGAACATACACTAACATTGATGTATCTGCCAGCTCGTCATCAATATTTACACGATTCAATTGGGAAGTAAGTCAAGATCAATTTGGGAGTGATCATTTTCCAATAATACTAACTCCTGATACTGCCCCAATAAATGATACTTCTACCCCGCGATATGATGTCAAAAATGCGGATTGGAATAAGTTCCAAAATTCCTTTCTAGAAAAGCTTAACGATATTAAAACGTTCGAAAACTTTTTATCAGCGATTAAATCGGCAGCAGATGTATCAATGAAGAAGACACTAGGTGCATATAAAAACCGACCAGTCCCTTGGTGGAACGATGAATGTAAAACAGCAGTAGCTGAAAGAAAAAAGGCACTCCGATTATTTAACGCAAATCCTAGTCAGGATTTCCTGATGGAATACAAGCGAAAAAAAGCTAAAGCCCAATATATTATAAAACCAAGGTAAAAAAAAAAAAAAAAAAAAAAAAAAAAAAAAAAAAAAAAAAAAAAAAAAAAAAAAAAAAAATGCTGGGTCGATTTTTTATGCTCTATTAACAGAAACACCCCTCCAAAAACAATCTGGAATATGATTAATAAAATTAAGCACAAAAGATACAACCCTCCTCTTTCAGCCCTAAAGGAGAAAAATCTTTTAATAACATGCCCCGAAACTATCAGCAATCTTCTAGGCCAACACTTCTCCTATGTGTCAAGTGATGAAAGATTATCACCAGACTCCCGCAGACTAAAAAATATCTTAGAAACAATTCCATTATTACCGACACCAAAATGTATCCATCCGTTAAACGAGCCATTAACAGTGCATGAATTGAGATTAGTACTGACCCAAGTAAAAGACACTTCACCTGGAGAAGATGGAATCTGGGATTAGGATCAGGATTTAGTGGCGATTAACATTTTATCATGTTTTTACGCCAGAACCTACATTGTTTTATATGACTAGCATATCCATTCTCTTAGGTGGTATTGGTTCATACAGATTAAAAAGGACAAGGGAAGACCTGTACAATTATAATAATAATAGTAATAATAATATTAGTGGGGAGGATTAACAGAGAGCTACATTTTTTTTCCTTCCCTTTTTCTTTTCCCCCTTTCTTTTTTTATATACATATATATATATATATTTTTTTTTTCTTTTTTATTATTTTTTTATTTATTTATTTTTTATTTTTTTTATTATTTTTTTAAATTTATTTATTTAATTTATTTATATATATATATATATATATATATATATATATATATATATATATATTTATATATATATATATATCTTTTTTTTTCCTCTCCTTTTTTTTTTTTTCCTCTTCTTTTCTTTTCTTTTTCTTTCTTTTCTTTTTTTTTCCTTTCTCTTCCCCTTTTCCTCCCTTTTTTTTTTTTCATCTTCCTTTCCTTACTTAAATATAAAAATACTTAAAAAATATGACAAAGATATAGTTCTGAATTGGGTACAGTTCAATAGACAAAATTTCAGTTTTCAGCTAGCAAAAAAAATTCAGTATTATAACAAGGAAAAATACATTCGTTCACACATTCACAAAAGGTTTCATTTATATACGAAAATATATATATATATATATAAAGATAACAATTTATAAGTTTTTTAGGAGACTGGCAGTTTTAAGAAAATTTAACAGTTTGGCAACGTCTGAGGGATTGTTTCCAAGGCACACTGCGAGGTTTCTGTTAATACCTTCAGCAGCAAATTGGTGCCGGTATTTAGGGCATTCCTCTATTACGTGCTGGACAGTTAGTTGGACATGACATGTACTGCAGTTTGGGGGTGGGTCCTTGTTGATTAGGTAGACGTGGGTAAGCTTTGTGTGACCGATTCGCATTCGAGCCAAAGCTACTTCCTCTCTTCTATTTCCGCGGATCGAGGTGGCCCATTCCTTGGTGGTATCCTTTATTCGCCGCAGTTTGTTTCCAGCTGGCTCGGACCTCCAAGCATTTTCCCAAGCTTGATATGCCTAGCTTCCCAACCAGCTTTTAATATCGTTTGGATCGAGTGCTGTTACAGGGGGTGCAGACATAACAGCTGCTTCCTTGGCTGCTTTGTCAGCGTTTTCGTTGCCTGCAATACCTATATGTGAAGGGGTCCAAATAAAGTTTACTGATTTGCACTGAGAGTTTAGGATGTTAATAAAATGAAATACTTTTGAGGTTAGAGGGCCTGTTTTATCATAGTTTGCAATACTTCTTAGGGACGACAGCGAATCCGTACATATTACAACATTTTATTCTGGGGATGAAATTGCATTATACAGGGCAGTGGAAATTGCTAGCATTTCTGCGGTGTAGATGGAGGCTAGTGAAGAGAGCTTCTGTTTTAAGACATTGTTGTCCCAGACTATTGCTGCACCAACGTTATCTTCGTATTTTGAGCCGTCAGCCGTTTTTTTTTTTTTTTTTTTTTTTTTTTTTTTTTTTTTTTTTTTTTTTTTTTTTTTTGCATTTAGTTTTGCTTGTAGAGAAATTTAGATTATTTTTTCTGGCCCAGGAACTCAGTTTGTTGATGGTGTTCTGCAGGACTCTAGATGCCCAGTGGATATCTTGAAATTTAAGGAAGATTTTGAGATCGTCAACAAATAATGATTTACGGACTAAAGCTGGAATCTGATCAGTAATGGAATTAATGGCAATGGCAAATAAGGCACAACTTAAAACACTTCCTTGTGGAATCCCATTAAGTATTCTTCTGCTGCTTGATAATTTATTGCCTATTCTCACTTTTAATGACCTGTTTGAGAGGAAGGAATTAATGACATTAGGAAGTCTACCACGAAAACCCCACTTCTGTAACTGATTCAGGACACTACTTCTTCTTACTGTGTCGTAGGCTTTTTCGAGGTCGAAGAATACGCCTATTGCTTTTTTTCCTTCCACAAAAGTATTCAGGACTTCAGCTTCCAATGCAATAAGGTGGTCCATTGTAGATCGGCTTTTTCGGAAACCACACTGTACATCCGAGAGAAGTTTAAATTTTTCAAGTGTCCATACGAGGCGCTTGTTGATTATTCTCTCAAGCAGTTTGCAAAGGCAACTTGAGAGAGATATTGGCCGGTAGCTGTCAACAAGTAATTTATTTTTACCAGGCTTTAGGATGGGTACAACTATTGTCTCTAGCCATTGTGACGGAAGAATGGCTTTGTCCCATATTTTATTGAAGATGTGAAGGAGTACTGTTTTCGTTTGTGGGGTGAGATGTTTAATCATGGCATTGTGGATATCGTCGTTTCCTGGGGCAGAATTTTTTAGTTCATTTATGGCCGAGTTGAGTTCTTGATAAGATATAGGTCTATTGTAATCTATTTCGGAGTGTGTGCTGTTTGCTTCTTCAGAGGGCTCTGGAGTTTGTGGTGGTGCGTCTTCTTCTATATTGGAGTTTGATATTTGCGAAAAATGATCTGCAAATATCTCACAAAGTTCCTGTGGATCAGATATTATTAAATTATTTAATTTAACAATAGGAAATTCCAAATATTTAGATCCTGACATGCAGCGGACTTTTTCCCAGACTTTTCTTATTGGAGTGTTAATGTTGATGGATTCTACAAAATTGGCCCAGGATATTCTTTTCTTCTGCTTCATAAGTTGCCTTGCTTTAGATTTCATTTTTTTAGAACTAATAAGGTTTTCAGTGGTAGGAAACTTTTGAAACTTTTTGAGAGTTCTATTTTTTCTTTTATGATTTGTCGACACTCGTTGTCGAACCAGGGTACGTTATTATTAGAAGGCCGGCCCTTTGTTTTAGGGATCGTTTCTCTGGCTGATTCGATAATATGTTTAGACAGGACTTCTACCATACCAGGGATGTCAGAAGGTAAGTCATCCTGAGATAGTGTGAGCTGCTCCAAGAATTGAATCCAATCAGCTTTATCGATGATCCACTTTGGTACTGTCTCTAGAGATGGTAGAGATCTAGTTGGAAGGAGGACTATGGGGAAGTGGTCACTACCATGTTGATCCTCACAAGTGTCCCAGATGAAGAGGTTAGCGATACTTGGTGAAGAAAAGGTTAGATCAATAGCCGAGGAAGAGCCATAGGCCGGGCTGATATATGTAGCATTGCCATTATTTAGTAAGATAGAGTCAACAGTGTGTATTATCCTATGCATAGTATTGCCACGGGAGTTTGTAGGAGATGGTGACCAGGAATGGTGAGAGGCGTTGAAGTCACCGGTCACGATGTATGGAGATGGTAAACTATTAATAAGACGAGTAAAGGCTGTTTCGTCTATTGGCTCAGTTGGAGATAAGTATATATTGCAGATGGTGATTGGGAAAGCGAGGTGAGCTCTTATCGCTATGGCCTGTAGGGGTGTGTCCATATCTACAAGTTCCGAGTAGAATTGGGATTTAACTGCAATAAGGACTCCTCCGGAGTCTCTGCCTAGTGTCTCTTTGTCTTTACGAAAGATTGTACAATTTTTAATATTAAAATTATTATTTGTTTTCAAATGGGTTTCTTGTAGACATATTACAGCTGGGTTTTGATTATGGAAAAGAATTTTAAATTCTTCAAATTGTGTACGTAAGCCATTACAATTCCATGATATTATTGACATTTTAATTAGATAAATTTACCAGCTGCTGTACAATAAATGAGGTGAGTATTTCTAAACAAGAAATATTTCTAAAAAAGTTAAGAACATATTTCTTAAACATAAAGTTGAGAAAATTATAAAATAGAAAATATCTACTTCTAAACATTATTTGATAGTTGGGAGACCTTAATAAATAATTTAAAATTAATAGGAACACAAATGTGCTTAATACTAAAATAAACAAAAATATATTATTGAGAGAATGGATTTGCGTTGTTTTACTAGTCATAAAGTTAATGTAAGCTAAGATATATCCATAGCAGGTTCTTCCTGGCATTTTTGTTTCCTAGATAATTTTGTTTTCTTGGAGGTTTTATCTCCAGGCCTTGGAGGTTTTAGATTTCCCACCGGCGCGCTAGGCAGTGGAGGAGGCGCCGGAGGGGTAAGAGGAGGAGGGGTGATAGAGGGGAGAGATGCTTGGACGGGAGGGGAAGAAATGCTGGCCCCGGAGATAGAGGGGAGCGAGGCTAGGGCAGGAGGGGAAGGCAGGTTAGCCTCGGAGGGGGAGGGGAGAGAGGCTAGCGCGGGAGGGAGAGTAAGCACATGGTCAGTGATAATAGAGCCACCTGTTCTAGGCTTATCAAAGATGGGAGGTTTCATAACCTTATCTTCATTAGTTGTTTGAATAAATGTGTCAGTTTGTGTGCCTACATTAGAAACTTCCTTTTTATTTTTAGCAGCTGAAGCGTAACTCATCGATGTTCCTAGAGTCTGAAAATATTGTTTTATTGCCAAGGTATAAGTGACTTTGTCTCTAAATTGAATCAGTTTGATTCCTTTTTCATCTATAAATTTAGGACATTTTTGGTCAAGGCTGTGATGCCTATCATTACAGTTGATACACTTAGGAACGAATGTGGAACAGGGAGTTTCGGGATGAATGGGCTTAGTACAGAAGCCACAGATAGCTTCTTTTTGACAGCCGTCTGAAAAATGGCCGAATTTTAAACATTTTCTGCATCTAACGGGGTTTGGTACATATAATTTTATTCCGATTTTGTAAAAGCCTATGTTTATTATTTCTGGGAGGATTGGCAGTGAGAATGTTAAAACATACAAGTGTGTTTTCCTTTCTATCCCGGATTTTTTGGAGATAATTCTTTTAATTTCAATTACTTTTTCTTCTTTCAATTCTTCTAAACTTTCATTTTCGTTCAAATTATCCAAATCAGGACAGTAGATGACTCCTTTACTTATATTTAATTTTTCATGTGGTTTAACAGTGGCTGTGATAGAAGATCCTAAATTTGTCAACTCTATTAATTTCTCTGATTGTTCTTTATTTAGGGTTTCAATCAGTAGTGTCCCATTTCTCATTTTTTTTAGTTTTTTTGGCTCCCCACAGTGGTTTCTAATAGTTTTGGCTATCAAGAAGGGAGATACTTTTGAAAGATCCCCATCCCCTGCATACTCAACTATTAAAAATTTATTTGTATTAACAGATATAACATCTTGTGGGCTTATTTTTTTTTCTTGAATCTGATTCCAGACTCTTTTGACTTTTTTCCTTTCGGGGGAATTAAGGGGAGGGTCTGGGGGTTTATTCATATTTAACTATATTCTGTTTTTCCCAAATTGCAAAATTAAGCCTATTATAACCTTTATTAATATGATACTGAGTAAATTTAAAATTAAAATAAGTACTAATACTCGGTTTCTTTTAATGCTGAAGAAAGTGGGAAATAAATATAATAATAATTATGATTAAATAATGTAAAATAATATGAAATTTCTCTTTAATGGTGCATCTGCCACCTTTAGTCTATTGCATTGAGGAGTAGATATAATAAGGTAAAATAAAAATATAATAAGATAGTTTAGAACTTATGCTAAACTTAGCTGGGAGACAGACAAGAGGCTGTCTAAACTTTCAACTGCTCTAACACCGAGCTGGGTAGAGCGTGTCTTGGCCGTAATCCCTCAGAGCTGACACGTCTGTTCTCTTCAGGTTCCTGGACTAGACTCTCCAGATGGAATCTGTTATAGGATGCTAAAAAATCTTCCCCCAAGTGGGCTGTCGCTACTGTTAAAGCTATACAATAAAACATATGAGACTGGTTATTACCCATCGACGTGGAACCAAGCAATCATTATACCGATTAAAAAACCGAATAAAAATGCGACATCAACTGACAGTTATAGACCAATAGCTCTGACAAGCTGTATCTTTAAGGTCTTTGTGAGAATGTTAAATTAGAGGCTTTTATGATTCCTTGATAAAAATAACCTTCTGTCAGAGTATCAGACCGAATCACTCGGCTATAGATCACATTGTTACTTTAGAAAACGAAGTTTTGGAATCTTTTATCTCGAAGGAGTCTGTTTTAGCCGTCTCTTTTGATATAGAGAAGGCTTATGATACAGTTTGGCGCCGAGCTATCATATCAAAACTAGGCGAATGGAATATCCGGGGAAATTTTTTCAATTTTGTGTTATATTTCCTTTCGAACAGATCATTCCGAGTTAAAATGGGTACAGCTCTTTCTAATGTATTCACTCAGGAAAACGGAGTGCACCAAGGCAGTGTAATAAGCACGACGCTATTCAAAATAGCTATGGACACCGTCCGTGAGCATATTACTCCTCCAGTCAAATATTGCCTGTATGTGGATGATTTGCTTCTCTATATTCGAACTAAAGATCTAGAAAATGCCGCAGGGTCCATTCAAAGAACGATAAATAGGCTACAGAATTGGAGCGCTACTTACGGACTACAGTTCTCTACACAAAAGACTCAAAGCATAATTTTTACAAAAAAGCGACGTCTACCTCAAATTACATTAAACTTAAATAATATTCCTATCCATTTTACAAACTATATACAATTTTTAGGACTTCTCTTTGACTCTAAACTAACCTGGGTTCCCCACCTAAAAAATCTCGTTGATAGATGTAAAAAAACTCTACATCTCCTAATGATTTTATGCAATGCAAAGTGGGGAGCAGACAGAAGTGTAATGCTGACATTCTATCGAGCATATACCAGGTCTCTTCTGGATTCTCTTAAAATCCTACACTCAATACAAAACACTGATTTACGCATTGCAACGGGAGCCTTTAACCTTTAACACCCCACTTTAAAAAAAAAATATGACAATAGACTAAAATTTCGTTAGTAGACAATAGAAAACAATTTCGTTTGTAGTTGCACCGTTTTTGAGAAACGGGGGGGGGGTCAAAAAATAACTCGCACCCGACTTCAACCGATTGGAACCAAACCATTTTTATTCCACGTAAAATCGTTTGTAGTTGTTTGTAGTGAAAGAATTTTCGTTTGTAGTTGCCCAGAAAAAAGTTACAGCCGTTTTTTGAATTTTCAAAATCGCAACTTTTTCATTTTTCAACCACGACAGAACGGAATTTTATTCGCCATGAAGCACTTATTTACAGTTGATTATAACAGTAAAACGAATTTGCTAGTAAAACAAGATACTTAAAATGACAACGAATTTTTGGTTGTTTAGAATAGAGCCTTCTCAGCAGTAGTCGAAGAGTAAGTACGTTTTCAGTACATAATTGTATTGACTTATACAGATTAAGAATTATCCGCTTCTGTGTAAGTTGGCTACTGTCAGTTTCGTGTCATTTGTGATGCTAATCTATTCCATTTCTTCGAGATGTACGTAACCACGCTAAGATGACGCAGTTCCTGCGAGCTGGACTTTTTTAAGGGCCCCAATGCATTCGAAATCGTTTGTAGTTATTTGTAGTAACAACAAATTTCGTTTGTCGTTGCTCCGTTTTTTAGAAACGGGGGGATCAAAAAATACCCCGCATCCGAATTCAACCGATTGGAACCAAACCATTTTTCTTGACGTAAAATCATTTGTAGTTGTTTGTAGTGAAAGAATTTTCGTTTATAGTTGCCCAGAAAAAAGTTACAGCAGTTTTTTGAATTTTCAAAATCGCAACTTTTTCATTTTTATGGGTGCGTGTTTTTTTTTTGGTCCCAATGTATTCGAAATCGTTTGTAGGTGTTAGTAGTGAAAGAATTTTGTAAACAGGATGCAAAAACAAGTCAACACACCTCCACTGTTTAATTCCTTTAATTTAACAAAACGTTTTCGAGGTCAGCACCTCATCCTCAGTGTCCTCCTATAGCTGGGCGAGGTTCACTCGGACCTTCCTCCGACTATACTCGGAGAGTATGGAGTAGTTGACACCGTGTTCATTAATTTATTATATATGGTCTACATATTTTAGGACACTAGACGCAACTTTAGGAGCAACTTAACCTGCCAAAGGCTGAGCCACGTAAATTTAAAAGGTTTTAGACTTGGCCCAACGTTTGGCGGGTCTACCTCATTTGGAGTTCAGTTTGATTACAGATAAAGTACTCTACGAATGCTGGAATTAAAATAAAAGTTCTATGTGCAATGCAGATATGATCTTCTGACCATGATCTGCTTAAAGTGCACTTACATCAAGTTACATTCCCATTATATAATACAACAGGTGTTAAGGTCGTCACTACTGAAACGAATGAAAAGTGTAAGAAAAAAATATAACCTCATCAAATGGTCCTTATAGATTGATATCTACACGGGACAGGCTTGTCATCCTCTCTCCTTGTAGATAAGGGGAAAGGATGAGTCCATTTAAGGCCTGTCGATTATTTATTGATGGCACTTAATCTGACATGTTCAATGCCTGTCTTGCACTTTGCTTGGCCTCAGCTGAACGTGTCCACTGACTCAAGAACAATTTGGCACTTTGATATTATCATCTATAAAATCTGTTTCAATCATCGGCCTGTGCCTAAATTATTGGATACGTCGGATCAAAAGGGATAAGAGTTTTGTCCCACAATAAACATGCTGAAACATTCCTAAAATAAAGAACAAACACCTATTGGTTAGGCTGGAAAATATATTGTTTGCACGCCAATTAAGAATTTTCCTGATAATTAACATGCTATTTTAGCAAATAGTCCTTTTAATTTAAGGAATTGAGAGCATTACGTCATTAATCGTAATACTAGATGAGGATATTCAAAATTCTGGCACAGTTGTCGAATAAACTACATTTTTGTTTATATAGCGTTTAGAACTATAAAAACAAAAAGTGCAGTTATAAATGTAAATTAGCCACCAATAATTTACGATTATAAATAATAAATATAAAATAACGATAGGTTAATATGTTTATCTTAATCAGGGCAATTCAATAACAGAAATACACATTTAAATAGAGTCAAATAACAGAGAATGAGTATACAATAATTTCCGCACATGATACTGTCAGTTTCCTGTTAGAACGCATAAAATCTTCCTTCTCTTTGAGGTTCATGTTATTTTTTTCACATATGATATACCTTCTTTTACTAATGGCACTAGGGATATGAACGGAACAGCGCTGAGGTGATTCTGCCCCTGTTACGGTGCACCTACACTGGACCCGTTCCGATCCGATCCAATAGCCACCGACTGTCGGAAGAAAAACAAACACATGCATCTCAATGGAGGTGTCTACATTAGTCCCGCCGACCCGATCCAATCCGGTCCAATCCAACGGCGACCGATTCTTGGCCATTCAAACTTGTTTGTTTCTAGACCGATTTCGGACCGACAAAACAAAATGGGGCCAACCCACATTTAGTGTTTCAAAAAGGTCTACAGGTTCTAAATCTTAACCGATTCCAATGGATTCTTTTTTTTATTTCAAAGGAAATAACATTTAGAACAACCTTGTCAATTCACATTTTTGTTTTTTGTTTCCCTTGTTTATTAAATTTCGTGGAAAGATGTTTATAACCATCCAACGTCTATAACCTTCCAATATTTATAACCTTCTAATGTTTATAACCTTCCAATGCTTATAACCTTCTAGTTACCTTTCTTATAAATCATTTTAAAATATGAATACCAATACTTCTCTTACCTCCAACATTCAACCTAATCGAAGGTTTCTATGCATGTTAGGTGGTATTTCTTAACTTAATCATTCATTTTCACTTCACTACGAGGTCATTACTGACGAGCTGTGACGAAATCGGATCGGATCGGGTCGAGACCAATGTAGACACTCACGTCGGCCGCTGTTGGCCGTTGTCGATCAAACGAAATCGGATCGGATCGGATCGGGCAAAATACGGGCCCACTGTAGGTGCAGCCTAAGCCGGAATTATTTTTATTTTTTCTTAAAGGGAGTGATAAATAAAATAAAACTTAGAAACTTCATTTTAGGTAAATCCAAATTACACAAATTTGAACTTGATAAGATTTTAATCAAAATAAAATAATTTTTTTTAATAATCATTAGAAGGGGCTTTCTAGTGTCTGTGGTTTTTTTGATCCTGCATTCAAAATTCTATCTAAGATTGTATTAAAACTTATTTTTTGTTACTACTAAGTACTAAATAATACTTAATAGTCTTTAACTATTTAGTTCATGAAATTAAGAAACTAATAATGACATCCCATTTATTCCCCTTATTTCTCTGATTAAATAAGAAATCATTAACATTACAGGGATTTTTCAGGATATGACCGTTGACTTCTGGAGATTATCACGGATGCGTTACAACAAGATTTCAACTTTGATTAAGAATATGAATGAGAAGTTATCATTGTTATTACTTTTATCATTTAGTAATAACCTCTACTCTATATGTGTTAAGCTTTTTAGAGTTTTCAAGTGAGTATATTTATTTTATAAGGGCCTCTATAATATGTATTATTATTTTTTCTTTTTTATCGCTCTATAGTTATTGGCATTCCATTCATGAAAACTGTCTTCAAATGTTCATTGACTCTACTTAGTAGGTACCGAAGATGACCTCCGTTAAAATATATATATATGTGTGTGTGTGTGAGTGTGTGTGTTTGTGTATGTACGTGTGAGTTAACACATGGTATAAAGCATTCACTTATCAAACGATTGAACGAGTTTGCTTAACATCAAAATCTTCTTGTTAACATTTTTCTTCGTACTTTCAAAATTTGTCTTATAATCTCAAAATTTGAACTTATAACATTTTATTTTTAACTGTATAATTCGTCATTTTTGTTTCATTTCCATGATCTATTTAATCTTGATGCCACAATTTGTATTATACTGAATATAGTTTAATATGTTATTATATACACACACCCACTCGCAGCCGGCCCTACCATCGAATTGCCGTTCTAGGCTAGAACTTATAATTGTTAGCCAACAAAACGCTATTACACCTCCAAAAAAATTATTTATTCTGAATTAAGTGATCTTATTTAATTTATTTTTGAGGTTTTTATGACACATTTTACCGGTTAAATCAAAGATTCTGCAGCCCCCTCCAGCACCGGCTAAAGGGGTGGGCTTGGAGGGCTTAGACCCCTCCCCAGAATGAAAATTCACAATATTTTTCGATTAACCCTTAATTACTGGCGTCGGGTCATATTGACCCGAATGTATTTGTTTATTCGACCTTTGCCCTTCAAATCTTTGTATTTCAATAAATATTATTGTTAATTACTATTTATTTAAATTATTTTACCCAAAAGAAACAATTTAAAGATTGTGTCACTGGGGACCCGACACCATTAGTTGTGGAAGAAAAAGCACGCCACTAATTAAGGGTTAAGTTAGACAAATAAATTGTTTAGGCAAATTAATAGTAATAAGTTCTAATTAATGTATGCTCTTAGTTTATCAAATACTTTCTTAATGTTTATCCGGTGCCTGGTTGTAAAAATTTTATTCTACACCCCCATGCACGGCGATAAGCCCATACTAAATTAGACCCTCCAGAAATGTTTGTCTAGATCCGCCTATGGCAGGCCCCCTCTTACATACGCCCATGCCTTTTCAGGTAATTATTGTTACCCTCTTTCTAAATAAAGGGAGAATATTGCTGTTAAGTCTTTGAGCTATAATGAAACATCCCCTTAAACGAGAACAGCCAATAGGAGTTTGATGAAGCATGGGAGTGATTGTATTACACAAATCACATTTCTCTTTGTAAACATAGTTCTCTTGGTCCGAACACTCATATTATCCGGGAAGTTCTGGTTTGATATTGCCACGAACTTGGACTACCTAGTAGAGAACCTTCTCCAATGAAGTATACTTTTAATTACTAGTAAATCGTGTTCTGGGAAAATGTCCAAGGTCATTTTTATGCAATATCATGTAAAGCTGTTTTCGTTCATTTTCTTTGTTAATAAGGTTTTAGTTTACTTATAGCACAGAGTGAAACCTACTATTCTATTTAACGTCATAATAATTATGATTGTGCACTGAAACTGTTGAAGAAACTTTTGATGACCGTAAGAGCTTCGTACATATGGCCAATGATTCGAATCTCTCGAGAGGTGGAGACTTGAAAATATCGTCGACAGAAATGCAAAGTATCGAATGAGAAAAAACGTATTTTTCATTTTCAATTTTTACTGATTGCTGTTGGACTGATGGACGGCAAACTCTCTAATGTAAGCTCACTCACAAGGAGAGTCTACAGCGTTGGTCCATTTTTTTCTGGCGATTCTATATCGAAAAATAGTCGACACGTGTCCGAGCGTTCCGTCCAATGCGCTTTAGGAGCCGAGAAATAAAATAAAATAGGTTTAAAGTGCTTTATTTTTTACATGGAGTTTAGAAAATGATATCGACATGATTATTTCACCAATTCATTTGTTTTATAAAGTAGACTAAGGGAAAAATATAATCGTTAAACAATAATTTATATTTCGTCAAATAAATTAAAAAATATGCTCCCGTTTTCAAATAAACTAGTATTATACATTTTTTTTTTTACACCAAAAATAATAGCAGATTTAAAATCAGCACCACATGAAACCCTAATGTGGTAAATTTCATAGAAAACAAAAAATAATGATTTTTCCCAGTCTGGAAGAGACTAAACATTAAGCGAAAGTATATTATCTTAAGCGAAAGACCAAAAAGTAAGCGAAAATGTAATGTGACGTTTTGAAATTCAATATCTCCCCTTGAGATAATCCGATTTTTACGTTATTGAAATCTTTGAAAAGAAGAAAGACTCCTTTTTCTAACCATATAAATGACTATTGTATTATTTTAAAAGGTACTTGCAAAAAATTGCTCTCAAAATAAAAATAAAATGTAAACGTTTTTGCATATAACGTCGATCCCAGAACACGTAGAAACACCCCGAATAGAGGGAAATGTGTCACATTAGAGCCTTTATCGACCATACAAGTTTGGTTTGAGCCAGATAAATATTCTTTGAAATATGGCCAGATTGTTGAATCTTTAAAAAAATTTTAAGGGTCCCTTCCTTATTTTTTGTTTTCAATGAAATTTACCACATTAGGGTTTCTTGTGGTCCTGATTTTAAATCTGATATTATTTTTGGTGTAAAAAAAAAAAGTATAATAGTAGTTTATTTGAAAACGGGAGCATATTTTTTAATTTATTTGACGAAATATAAATTATTGTTTAACGATTATATTTTCCCCTTAGTCTACTCTATAAAACAAATGAATTGGTGAAATAATCATGTCGATATCATTTTCTAAACTCGATATAACAAATAAAGCACTTTCAAGCTATTTTATTTTCTCGGCTCCTAAGGCGCATTGGCCAAAAGGTCGAATCTGCCGACTATTTGACTGTCCAAAAGCAAAGTAATGAATAAAAGTTTTTTCAATCTGGAAATTGGTGATTTTCAAATTCGATACTTTGCATTTGGTTCGACGAAATAATTCCTATTCCTGATCCTAGCTTTAAAGACGTAGTTTTGGCACTAATTATATCTACTTTCTGTATAAGTTTACCAAAATTATTGTATTTATCGAATAAAAGAATATTCATTAGCTGGGTCCCTCACATTTAGAAATAATACACATTTTGTCAAGTAACTGTCTGTGCAATATATGGTTTGGTACATATTCCGCAATTACACTCCCATTCAAAAAGAAGTCCAAATCGCAGGAACTGCGCGTTTCCATAACGTTTTATCCTTGGTGCCAATTGGAAGGCGTAGAGTACGCGTATTTAACATCTACTCTGATGAAATACTGAAGATAAGAAGGATTAAGGTAGCCATTACGTACTGACAACTAACTCACTCGGCCTCATCGATGCCTGCTCGGAAAGTTTTATTACAAGCAACCAAAACTTCGTTCTCATTTTAAGTATTTTGTTTTACTAAAAAGTTCATTTTACCGCTAAAATCAACAATAAAAGCAACAAGCAATAAAACTCCGAGTAAAACTAACGTAAATAACCGTTCAAAGCAAAGAAACCAGCACTTTCGAGCTTTTAAGCACTTATTTCTCAGCCTGGGATCGCCCCTTCGAAAATGTCTTCAGAACTGTCATTGTAGAAAATTTAGTAAGGTGTCCACTTACCAAGATTTTCCAACCGTTTTCAAGATATTTAAGAAAATCTCAAAAATGCTTATGTTTATTATTAATTTTTTATATTTATTTTAAAACTTACTAAACTCCAAACCTTCATCAAAAGTTAAACATCTAGGTTTGTATGAATGCCAAACATCTAGAAAAAGTTTGAAATGATTCCATCGTTTCTAAGTACCCGAACTGAAAATTAGTTAGGAAAACTAGTATTATTAACTTTTCTCGAAAATGGTTACAGATATCGCCTTAAAATTATTTTATTCGTTTCCCTACGTCAAGGAATATACAAAAAGTCCGACTCGCAAGAACTGCATCATCTTAGCGCGGTTCCTTTCATATCCCTAGTGTCATTTTGTATACTTAGAATAGAAGCAGTTATTACTTTGTTTAGATCATTCTTAATGTAAACACATATTCCAAAGAAAAGCAAGATTGTCGGCAAGGCACAAGAAACTATTCTAAGCGGAAATTACTCTTTCCGCCGTCCCAAGTTTCGCTCTACGAAGACTCTACTACGAATATGTTTCTAATTGACTTAACTTGCTTTACTAACATATCCATTTTAGTGTTAAATGCAATTAAAAACACTAAACTACTCATTTTACTGTTAAATGCAATTAAACAAAATACAACAAGAAAATGAGAAAGTAGTGTTATATTTTAATGTACTACGCCACATATAACCACAAAATATAATTATATTTCTACTATAGCATTTGGCTGCATGACTTCCTACAGGTAAAATATCTGTCAGCTCTCCTAGCATGCATCTTGATTTATGAAGTGTAATAAAAGCCTACCTGAAGCCTGCCTAGTAGCTCGCCCCGGGCGTGTGCCTGACCCTACACAGAATGTATACGTGCTCTTTCAGCAGGAACTGCGTCATCTTAAGACGTCTCCGTTCTCATCCATGGATAGCTTGAAATAGAACTAGACTTTTTTTTTTTATTTCATGAAAATTGTTAACACCCACAGGTTAGAAGCGAAAATTCCTCAATCTAAAGCAAGACTCTCAAAGTTAATTCAAAATACAAACACGCTTCTCAATTACTTGTCATGTTTTATTGAAAAAAAAATGCAATCGAAATAACAGCAAGCAATTAAAAACTAAGGCAAACGGAGGAAAAAAAAAAACAATTAAAAACGAAGGTAAACAGAGACAAAAAAAAGAGGAGTAGATACAATTATTAGTTTGTTTTGATCAAACAAAATATTGCTTCTAATTATATCCTGTTTACTGACAAATACATTTGACTACTATTAGCAATTACAAAAATAACGAGCAGTGAAAAAAAAAAAAACTGCGGGAAACACACAAATAGATCCGTTTAAATAAACGAAACTACGTTTTAAGCACTTATTTCGCCTAATATGACCATCCCATCAAACATTTCTTCAAAACATTTTTTGTAGAGAATGTAGTAAGTTTTCGAACTGTTACATTTCACTTACCACGATTTCCTAACCGTTTTCGAGATATTAAGGAAAATATAGGAAGGGGGCCTAATAGATATTTATATGGCATCTGAGAATCCCAAGATTCCGTAAAAACAAAATATTGTTTCTAATTATACGTATCCTGTTTTATTGACAAATTCATTTGATTACTATAAGCAATTACAAAAATAACGAGCAGTGAAAAAAAAAAAAACTGCGGGAAACACACAAATAGATCCGTTTAAATAAACGAAACTAAGTTTTAAGCACTTATTTCTCCTAATATGACTATCCCATCAAACATTTCTTTAAAACATTTTTTTGTAGAGAATTTAGTAAGCTTTCGAACTGTTACATTTCACTTACCACGATTTCCTAACCGTTTTCGAGATATTGAGGAAAATATGCGAAGGGGGCCTAATAGATATTCATACGGCATATGAGAATCCCAAGATTCCGTAAAAACAAAATATTGTTTCTAATTATAAGTATCCTGTTTTATGGACAAATACATTTGACTACTATAAGCAATTACAAAAATAACGAGCAGCGAAAAAAAACTGCGGGAAACACACAAATAGATCCCTTTAAATAAACGAAACTAAGTTTTAAGCACTTAATTCTCCTAATATGTCCATCCCATCAAAAATTTCTTCAAAACATTTTTTGTAGAGAATTTAGTAAGCTTTCGAACTGTTACATTTCACTTTCCACGATTTCCTGACCGTTTTCAAGTTATTAATGAAAGTATACGAAGTTTCCAAAACTTTTCATGTCTGTTAATAAAATATTTTATTCTAACCCTTCCTTATCTCAAAACGTAACCAAAATTTCAACATATTAGTTTTGATGAAATTCGAACATGCAGAAAATGTTTCAACTGAATCCAATGATTTTAAGTACCCAAACCAAAAACGTTATTCAACAACAATTTTTTCAATTTTCTTGTAAACGGTTAAAGCTATCGCATTAAAAGTGGTTTCATTCGTTTTCATAGGCCCAGAAGCCAATAAAACGAGTACTTGCAAGCATATGAAGTAAGCGGAACGATTTTTTTCGCGCGACATTCGCTCCAAAAACCATGTTCCGATGGGCGGATTCTGCTGGTTGACGAACTTGATCTTTCAAATTAGACGAAAGATTTTTGTACCAAATTTCATCAAAATCGGACCATTCGTCTGGGATGTAGAGAGCGAACAGACAAATGTATATATATATATAAATATACAAATTTGAACCACCGTCATTTTCGGTCTCTAGGGGTTCTAAAACGCAAAAGTTTCTAGTCGGCACTTCCGGATTGTTTCATGAGATGAAACAATGAAGGGAGTGAGGAACCGCGCTAAAAGATGTACCTTTGAAATAACACGTTGAGTGCACCGGTTCCCGTAGATCACCGAAGTTAAGCAACGTCGGGCGTGGTCAGTACCTTAATGGGTGACCGACCACGTGCTGTTGGCATTAGAAAAGGGTGGCAACCTGTAGATAGCCCGGCGCTAATGGCCAAGATGTAGATGCGCCGTTAAAAAAAAAAAAATATATATATATATATATATATATATATATATATGAAATATGAAGTGAAAATTTCGGGGGGGGGGCTGAGACCATTTCCGGGGTATGGAATACTAACAATTTAGAGCTTGGAATTGTTTTAGGCAACTAAAACGCTATTACACGTTAAATAAAATATTTTTTATGAACTAAGTGATCTTATTTAATTTATTTGTAAGGGTTTTACAGGTTTTTACCATCAAATCAAAATTTAGGGAGGGGCTGCAGCCGCATGTTACACCCCTTATATACGCCCATGTTGAACAGAATTGCTTTGATTTAATGGCCTTTTGCCAAGAGCCCACTTTTACCAAAATGAATAAGTTTATTTATTGGAATAAATAAATTGATTTATTTTTTGCTTAAGAGGAAAGCCGTGGTTTTGTCACCAAATAGTGAAAAAAACTAAAATAAAAGAAGTAAATTATTGGAATTGTAACATCCACTTATACATAACACAGATTTTAGGGATAGGTCATCTTCAGATAGGACAGATTAGTAAAGAATAACCACAGAGCCCAGTGGAAATGACAGTAGCTATATAATTTAGAGTCCTGACAAAGACTTTATAATATTTTTTAATTTTGTTTTCAGTACCAAAGCGACAACAGTAAAAGAATTCTACTGCCTATCTCATTTTATTCTTGTATTATTGAGAGTGTTCGGAGTTTGCATGGCTGGAGCGAGGATCAACGAGTTAAGCAAAGGTCTCCTACCAATAATGTTCGCCGTCTCCAGCAATTCCTACAATACTGAAGTAATCATTACATGAATGTCTTATCTGCCTACAAATGAAGTTATTTTTTCATCTCAGATCTAAGTCTCGCTTAAGAGTCCAACAAATGTGTTAAAGTGTACATCTATCCGTCCTCCTTAAGATATCTTCAAAAACTTAAATCGAGTCAAACCTAAAAAATAAATCTGAAATTGCTACAAAAGAAAATGAAAAGCTTAGAATAGAAACAGATAATATTTGGTTCGGCCTTTGTTCAAAGGGCTTTATGATTTTACCTGGTCGGGTCCGCCAGACCCCAGAGTCCTCTTCTAGAGATACCTATTTAGTACG
Source organism: Gonocerus acuteangulatus (assembly GCA_946811695.1). Taxonomy (NCBI): domain Eukaryota; kingdom Metazoa; phylum Arthropoda; class Insecta; order Hemiptera; family Coreidae; genus Gonocerus; species Gonocerus acuteangulatus. Next base: position 118,889,587 of record OX328123.1, on the reverse strand, counting down.
TTTCAGTGCATTGCAAAATATCAAATTTTTCACATTTTCTTGTGTTCTTCTACTTTAGTAATAATTCTACAAATAAAATAAAAAAAAACACCAGCATAAAGGCATTTGAAAATATTCAAAAGACGTCATCGAATCTCTTTCTCTTGGCAAGCTATATTTCTAACAATGAATTGTTTTTCTTATTTTACTCAATCTGTTTTATTGTCAAATACATTATCCAACTTTAAGCAATTAAAAAATAACAAGGAATAAAAGTCCGACTCACAGGAACTGCAGCATCTTAGCGCGGCTCCGTTCTTATCCCTAGTCTAATTTGCAAAGATTAAAATAGAAGCAGTTATTATTTTGGTTCCACCTGTCTAGAAAGGTCTTTATTTACGATCTTACTTGGAAGGGTCGGCTAACACTAGAAACGGTCCCGCTAGTTACAAGGTCTTGGAATCTTGAAACTCTATATTTCTAACAATAAATTGTTTCGTTATTTTACTTAACCAGTTTTATTGTCAAATACATTATCCAATTATAAGCAATTAAAAAAATAACAAGGAATAAAACAGACAAAAAGAACTGTTGGAGGGTAAATGGGCGGGCTAAAGGGTTGCTGGAGCGGACGTGCGGATATGGGAGCCGTCCGACTTCTTTTGGGAGCTCTGCCCTATAGTGCCCTATTCCACTGCTTAGCATCTCCTAGTATACCTGATTCCCGTCAGGTGGTACGTGGTAACGTTCTTGTAGAGTACATGCACGGCGAAAAGCAGAGGCGGGGGTCCGCCATGATGTAGGGCCACCTTCCCTACTGAGTGGATCCTCCTCTATTAGAGAGGGAATGAGCGCCGGTCTGCCGGCCAAGGTGGCAGCCCACCAGCAGACTCGGTGGCGAGGAATAGGGGTCTAAGTCACCTAAATCAAGTTCCCTACGTCTACAACCAAGGAAACAGCCGGACTTCTCATTACGGACAACCCAGAGGGTAAGCAGGACCCTCTGGGAGACCCCTGCGTGGACTTGGACCAGCCCACCTCTAAAAAACCATTAACCCAATCCGCCCAAAAAGGAGGCAAAGGGAACACAGTAGATTTGGCACCTGGTACTGAACCAACCAGTGGTATGCAGAACCAAGTGTCAAATAATAATGATATTGAAACTCGTTCCACTACCTCTCAGTTCACTTTGGAGCCGTTTATAACGCCTACAAAGAGCCCCGAGAAGAAGAAAAAAAAAAAAGTGGACGAAAACGACTACTGATGGAAATGCCAGCAAATAATGAAACAAAATTTATAATTATAAGCCGAACGGAGGGACACTCATTTACAAAAGTATCTCCGTTTCTCATAAGCAAATTAGTACATCAGAATTTCGGAAACGTTGTTGGTTTGAGCAAGATGGCAAATGGTGCCTTGCTGATTGAAGCAGCTACTAAACTGCAATCAGAAAAAAATATGAAATCAGATACACAGGGGGTATTCGGTGTTAGGGCAGAACTGCACAAAACATTGAATACCTCCAGAGGGGTAGTTACGTGCTTCGATTAGGAGCACTCATCGGAGGACGAAATAAAAGAAGGGCTAAGGGATCAAGGCGTCATTGCTGTTCGTAAATTCCTTCGAAAGAAGAGAATGGCGAACAGCAATGAAGAAAGCCCTAGAATTCACAGGAAGAGTGATGCTCACATTCGATCGACCCGAGCTCCCTTCCTGTGTACAAGCAGCTTTCTACAAGCTCTTATGTACCCGCACCTATGCGTTGTTTTAAGTGCCAAAAGTTTGGGCATTCCGCGTTGTGATGCAGGTCGGAGAGAGAAATGTGCTGTGGTCACACAGCACATGGCTCATCTGCTTGCCCATCTCCACCGAAATGCCCAAACTGTGAAGGTCCCCACAATGCCCGATCTCGTGACTGCATGGAATTCAAAATTGAAAAAGAGATCCAAAAAATGAGATCAGAAATTAAAAATCTGACATTTAAAGAAGCACGAGTTCTAGTAAAGAGTACATCCTACGCATACAGAGGTACGTATTCAAGCGCAGTCAAAAATGAGACCGAAACCAACGCAAAATCTGAAAAGAATAAAACTAGAAACATCCCCTCCCCCACTTCCCCTTTACCCAAACTCCCTCACTCCCCTAAATTCCCTCCACCTCTGGTTCCCCTCCCTTCTACATCAATATCATTCACTTCGGTGAATGAAAATAAAGAAAAGGGAAATATAATTTCCCCTAATTTTGTCGAGAGTGCTGCAATTGAGCCACCTATTCCTCCGCCAGCCTGCAATGATGCCGTTGAGGGATTGGCGGATGACGGCGGTGGCCCATTTGCACTGGTGTCTAGTGGAAAGAAAGGTTGGCCCAAGGGTAAAAAACGTGGGCCTAAGAAATTGCCTACTGAGTCGAAATGAATTCTGAATATTTGATTTAAAATGTCCCAGCCCAACAAATTCTTACAGTGGAATAATCGCGGGTTTTCGGAGCATAGCGACGAACTTCGTTATTTGATCCGCACCTACAATCCTTTGGTCGTAGCTCTCCAGGAAACTAAATTTCCTGAGGGTAGCGCTAAAGAATTGTCGGGCTACAAGTGTGAGCACAGAGAGCCCGAGGTTCTGCCGGGTGGTCGAAGCCACGGTGGCGTGGCTATCTACACCATGGAGAACCTTGGAGCGGTCTCTATCAATTTAGACACTCCGTTACAAACCGTCGCTTTGCGTCTGAAGAGCCCTATAGCTGCCACCCTCTGTTCTTTATATCTCCCAGATGGTAGAGGATATGACGTGAGAGAGGTTAAGAATGTAATTTCACAATTACCCCCTCCAGTCATAATATTCGGTGATTTCAATACACACATCGTTTCTTGGGGTTCAAGAAGAAGCTCCCCACAGGGTCGCTTATTATACAACACCATGGAAGAGTTAGACCTATTGGTCCTCAATGACGGGCCTCCTACCCACTTCTCTGAATCCTCAGGAACGTTGGATGCTATTGATCTCACAATTACCAGCAATACCATTACTTCGAACCTCCAATGGGATGTTCTGGAAGATCTGCACCGATCTGACCACTTTCCTATAGTGATTAGCCACGCAAGCAGATATAGAGAACATAAGAAAACAAGTAAATGGGCATTCAAACGGGCTAATTGGGACCGATTTCGGGAAGCATTTATCCCTCCCGACACAGCAGAATCTACGGAGGAAACCCTAAAGAATATCATGAAGGCTATTGACAATGGATGTGAAATGTCTATCCCTCATACCTCATCTCACACTCGGATAAATCCGGTTCCCTGGTGGGATGAGGAATGCTGGGATGTCAATAAAAAGAAAAAAAGAGCGTCTAACCGTTTCAAAAGACACCCAACTCAAGAAAACCTTGTTGCGTTCAAGAAAGCTAGGGCGGTAGAAAGAAGAATAAAACTCCAAAAGAAAAGAGACTCTTGGACGAACTACGTTAGCACGATGACGAGTAATGCTTCCCCTTATGAAGTATGGAGGAAAGTAAGGGCGATTGGAGGAAGATGCTCAAAACCCCAGATCCCTGTTCTTCATAATGCTAGAGTGTTCATTGATCATCCGTTGGATATTGCCAACACATTTGCAGACCACTTCGGTTCTACGTTTAGTCTTATAGACTATGATGACCACTTCCGAGCAATTAGAGCAGAAAAGGAGGCCATTCATCTGGATTTTGGACAAACCGAAGACCCAACGAATGATTACAATGCGCACTTCAGCCTGGAAGAACTAAATAGGGCACTACGGGGAGCATCTAGAAAATCATCGCCTGGATGCGATGGGGTGCCGTTCGAGGTGTTAAGAAATCTCCCAGACGTAGGAAAATCAATGATTCTTTGTTTTTATAATCAACTCTGGACCTATGCGAAATTCCCTTCCGCTTGGAAACAATCAATAATTGTCCCAATCATGAAACCCGGTAAGGATCCTCAGTCACCAGGAAGCTACAGACCCATTTCGCTTTTGTGTTGTCTGGGAAAGCTTCTGGAGGCTATGGTGAATTACCGGTTGGTTCATGAGCTGGAGAAGAACAATTTAATTAGTCAGTACCAAGCAGGATTTAGACAAAACCACTCCACCCAAGATCAATTGGCGCTATTAGAGCACTCCATACAAAGGGCATTTTGCTCTCAGCAACATCTCACAGCCGTTTTTTTCGACATGAAGGAGGCATATGACAGGGCATGGAGGTATGACATTCTCCATAGGCTCCACGAATGGGGGTTCAGAGGGCGCCTGCCCCTATTTCTCAAGAGCTTTCTCGAGGATAGAACGTTTCGAGTAAGAATCGGGGATGCCCTGACATCGTTACGTGTACAGGAAAACGGACTGCCACAGGGATCCGTCCTCAGCGTAACCCTGTTTCTTGTCACAATTAACGGCTTAGCTGATAATGTGCAGTTTGGAGTAGGTAGATCGCTCTTTGCGGACGACTTGGCATTATTCACTACCCATTCACCTGAAGATGAAGAAGCCCAGAGACTGCCGGGGGCAATGGACACAGTTTGTACAGAAGCTAAAAAAAGAGGTTTCATATTCTCTCCTGAAAAAACTGTGGCCATTCACTTCTGCAGGCTCCGGCGGCCACATAATCATCCTGCCCTAGAGTTGGATGGTTTTGAGGTTACTTTTAGGGATAAATATAAATTCCTTGGGTTTGTAATGGATGCGCAATTGAGGTGGAGGAACCACATTAGCTACACCATCCAGAGATGTGAGACATCCCTCAAAGTACTAAAAACACTGTCTAGATTCAAATGGGGTGCCGAGAAACAAATCCTTCTAAAAATATTTGACGCTCTGATAAGGTCCAGAGTTGATTATGGATGTGCAATCTATTGGTCATCTCGCAAGTCGTGGCTCCGCCAGCTAGACAGGCTCTACAATGCGGGGGCTGCGGGTTGCAATTGGTGCATTCTGCACCAGCCCATTGGATTCCATCTACATGGAATCGGGACATCTTCCCCCAGAACACAGACGAGCCTTTATGACTCTATCATATATGAACTCTTTAAGAGCAAATAGGCGTCATTTTCTTAATGAAGTCATATTGGACAACGGAGAATTAGACATATTTTGCAACAGACGTACAATAACCAGACCGTTAGTCGTAAGGGCAAACGAATTAATCCGATCATATGGTGGATCCTGGGACAATCTCATGGAGATCCGACCCTCAGTCATATCTCCATGGGTTCTCCCAGATCTGATCATGGACCTTACGCTAACAAGATTTAGTTTAAACGAAACGCCCCCCTCAATATACAAGACAATGTTTAACGAAAGGGTAGGCAAATTCTCAGAAAACCTAGTAATATTCACAGATGGCTCAAAAACAAACTGGAACTGGATGTGGCGTGTTCATCGATAACGAGAGGAATCTCTCCGTTTCTTTGAGCCCACATACCAGCGTTTTCAGTGCCGAATTACAGGCTATACAAATAGCTCTTGAGCGTTACGGAGCTCTCGACATTAGAATAACATTGTGCACGGACTCACTAAGCTCACTTATTGCACTCCAAAACAAGTTTACAAAGGACTCACATGTGCACGAAGTCCTCAACGTAATAGCTGCCCTGTACTCCATGGGAACGACTGTGTCGTTTCTTTGGGTACCAGGACATAAGGGAATTGAAGGAAATGAGAAAGCAGATGAATTGGCGAGACAGGCAGCTGCAGAGGCGGTTGAGCCTACCCCACCAATTCACATCAAGGACGCTAAAAGGCACATGAAAGAGTTAGTCAAAAACAAATGGCAAGAGGAGTTTGGCAATAAGGATCTTTTTATTAAAAATGTCGAGAGCTCGGTAGTGGTCAATTGCCAAATCAGCAATATGATAAGACGAGATGATGTGGTGGTAACCCGTCTAAGAATAGGACACACACGTCTAACTCACGGGTACCATCTCGTTGGTCGATGCCGACCCAATTGTGAGCGGTGTGGTGCCCTCCTTGATGCAAAGCACATCCTGGAGGAATGCCCGGAGCTCCAGGAGGCTAGGTGGCGGCACCAAATACCAAACACGCTGAGTGTTCTGTTGAGTAGGACTGAGCCATCTGTGAAAAGACTGATCGAGTATTTAGAAGATATCGAGGTTCATCTCCATATATAGAGAAAAGAGATATCCTAATTATTTTGTACATATATTAGTGATAAATTAAAAGCAAGAGCTAGATTAGTGTAACTATTTATTCTGTGTGTTTGATTATTTATTGTATGAATGATTATACTATAATAGAACTTAAAATTGTAAATATGTAAATATATCCTTCCTAGGTTTAAGTTTAGCTTTAGAGGTTGATCTGGTATATTTTAAAAAGGATACAACCAACTTAAATTGCATGTGTGAGTGTGTGTATGTGTGTGTGTGTGTGTGTGTGTGTGTGTGTGTGTGTGTGTGTGTGTGTGTGTGTGTGTGTGTGTGTGTGTGTGTGTGTGTGTGTGTGTGTGTGTGTGTGTGTGTGTGTGTGTGTGTGTGTGTGTGTGTGTGTGTGTGTGTGTGTGTGTGTGATAGCAGCATGTATGAATAATTACCCTAGAGTGAGTTCGTCTTGTATGAATGAGTAAATGTAAATCTACTATATTTTTGTCAAATATCACTCACTCACTCACTCATCTATCAACGCCCAGCCCAAACCGCTCGACAGAAAATTTTGAAATTTTGCATGGACACTCTCTATATAACGTAGACGCTCGCTAAGAAAGGATTTTTTGATATTCGTATTTTTTAGCATTTTTAGGGGGGTTTAAAGTTTGAGTTGGTTAGAGAAGGCAAGCCTAGGCAGCCTGCGTTGCTAGGACGATAAAGAACAGCTGTTACCTTACATTATCTATCTCATAGTTTTATTTCTAATTGAGGTTAATTTCAACTATGATGGCAGTCCTTGAATTACTAGAAATAAACTGTCACTCATAGAGTTTTAATTGCGTTTCTTTTCTCCATGTTCCCGTCAGATAGGCTTGCCATATTTTTGGAGAGTTAAACCGAGACACATTAATATGGCGTGGGCATACCAGGGGGGGTTGGGAATAAAAACAGTACAAATTATAAGCAAAATGGTGAGTTTTAAGCCTAGCAAGTAACGGGAAGGGGGGATCCTGAACTGTTAGTCTACCCAAACCTTAAAAATAAGAACGGAACTTTTTTTGCTACTTGATTTTCTTAAAAAATTGTCTCAGCCAAATAGAAGTGTCTGGCAGCTGGCAGCGTTTTACAGTTAGATTACTTCTCATATCTTTGACGCTGTGAGCAGTAGTAAAAATGTTGATTGTAGAAAAGTAACCGATTTAAAAAAGATTCTTATAAACATGAATTCATTACTTTTTACATCTTACAGCCTTTTCCGGGACATTGATAAAACCGGGCGGGACGCTGAAACAATTGCAAAATACCGGGACAGTCCCGGTCAAACCGTGATGTATGGTAAGCCTATCCTTAGAGTTTTCTAGGTGAGGCAATAATATCCGGAACCCTTGCACAGCCTCCTCGCCTATAACCTTGGTAATGCTCGCAAATATAATGGGTGTTTCCAAATAACTTTTTGGAAACATAAACTTTTAAATTTTAACGCCCATTGAATAACATATAGTATGACGGAAACCGTGCTGTAATAAACTGCACAAAATTCTATATTAACGTAATTTTAATGAAACATTATTTAACGCAATAAAATAACTACTTATCTGCCGTGACGAAGCACGGGTATTCAGCTAGTATGTAAATAAAGTTGTTTAGGTTTAACTCACAGGGAAAGGCTACTGTTTTCAAACAAGCTGCTGTTACCTTCCTTCTGAAAGGAAGCAGCAGAGAAGGGTGCTAATGACCTTAGTAGTAGATGCACCTTAAAAAAAAAAAAAAAAAAAAAAAAAAAAAAAAAAAAAAAAAAAAAAAAAAAAAAAAAAAAAAAAAAACTGTTCGAATAAACGAAATCAATTACTTCAAAGTTTAAGCACTTAGTTCTCCGATTGACATCGCTTATTCAGAACTTTCTTCAGAACCATTTTTGTAGACTATTTAGTTCGCTTTCAAATGGTAACCTTTCGCTTCCCAAGATTTTCAACTGTTTTCGAGAAGTTCCCAAAACTTTTCATTATTTCTAGGAACAGAAAATTGGTCTCATTTTACCTATCCTGTTTTACACACAAATACATTTTCCTAACATAAGAAATTACAAAAATAAAAAAGCAATAAAAAACTAAGGGAAAGAGACAAAAATTACAAAAAGAATGACAAAAACCCGTTCATAAGAACTAAACACACGTATTTGAGGTTTTAAGCACTTATTTCTTCGATTGACATCACCTAATCAAAAATTGTTTCAGAATCTTTTTTGTAGATAATTTAGAAAGCTTTCAAATAGTTTCTATCCACTTATCAAAATTTCCCAACCGTGTTCGAGATGTTAATGAAAGTATACGAAGTTCCCAAAACTTTTCATGTCTGTTCCTAAAATATTTTATTCTAACCCTTCCATTTCTGTATTTCTCCATTATTGTGGAATTTGATAGTGAACGATTTATTGCAGACACAAATACCTCATAATGCAGAAATATTAGCTTTTGCGGATGATATAATCATTCTTGTACGTTCGACACTATTTAAACAAATGCAAGTACTTATAAACATAATCACACAAATCACAGACACCTGGGCTAAACGTCACAAATTACAATTTAATACTACTAAATGTCAATACATAATTTTTTCAAAAAAACGACGAATACAACCACTTAAAATATACATACAAGGACAAGAAATAAACAGAGTCACAACACTGAAATATTTAGGGATTACATTTGATCAAAAATTAAACTGGAATACTCACATTGACAGACTACAGAACAAACTTCTACACCTAATTCACAATCTTTCCATAGCAGCCCGTACAACATGGGGCTTACCCTCTCAAGCACTACACATACTGTACAAAGGAGCAATACTCCCTTCACTCACTTACGGACTTAACGTTTGGTACAATGGACTAACTAAACTACACAACCAGAAAAAATTACAAAGAATACAAAGATTAATGGCCTTAAAAGTAATAAAGGGTTTTAAAACAGTGTCTTATGAAGCATCATGTGTACTTGCCAAGATAATTCCTATTAATCTCATAGCGAAGCAGTATGTAATGGAGTATTCTCTCTTGAAGACCACAAAAGGCAGCCCAATGTACACCCCTGAGGAAATAGAAAGACCTGTGAGACGTAATGACTGGATGCATCCTGCACAGTATCCGTCGGTATCATTGGAGTACAATCCCGATGCAGATATTGATATTTACACAGGCGGGAGTCAAGAGGGGGAGCAAGTGGGTTGTGCTTTTGTGGTTTTTAGGAGACAAGAATTAACTGAGACTAACAAGTACAGGCTAGGACGACTATGTACTAACAATCAAGCTGAAAAATTTGCGGTACTACAGAGTTTACTATACATACAGAGACAAGAACAAATTAGACATGTAAACATCTATACTGACAGTCAAAACACACTTCAATCATTAAATAATTACACAATTCATGACCCACTTACTGAACAAATACGACAAATACTTTACAATGTACAATTTCATGTACACTTCATATGGATTAAAGGGCATTCTGGCATTCTTGGAAATGAACTTGCTGACCTAGCAGCTAAATCAGCCTCTAAAGATCTAAGAATTCCAGAATGCTACAACAAAATAACTAAAACACATTTAAAAAGACAGTTACTGACAGATACAATAAGACAATGGCAAGAAGACTGGACATTAACTACAAAAGGACAACACTTAAAGATATTTATAACAGACATTACAGAATATTTTGACAAAACGTATGCTAAAACAAATTTTTACATGACACAATTATTAACAGGACATGGGACAGTTAATTCATACTTTTATAGATTTGGACTAAGCCAAGATGAAAGCTGTTACTGTGACTTCAATACTACACAGACATATCACCATTTGCTGTACGACTGCACACTACTAATTGAAGAAAGAAAAACATTACAGACATACGTGACCAAACACATAGGACATTGGCCTGTTGCAGAAAAAATATTATTTCTTAAGTGTGAGAGGGCTTTACTAAAATATGCAGAACATATATATACCAAAATGGGATACTGGAAAAATCATTATAGGTGAAAAAAAAAAATCCTTTGTTTTTTTTTCTCTCTTTTTTTTATCCTTCGATATAGTTTTGTTGTTTGTATTCTATTTCATTTTTTCTCTTTCTTTTATTTTGTTTCATTTATTCTCCTTTATGTTCTACATTTAGAATGTAATCATAAAGAATATAAATATTAATATGTAATCAATTACATGCTATGTACATTTGTCATGTACGGCACATGTAGAAAATCACAATAAACTCCCTTCCTTAAGGGTTACTTAGGGAAGGAAATAAATAAATATATATATATATATATATATATATATATATATATATATATACACAAATTTGAACCACCGTCATTTTCGGTCTCTAGGGGTTCTGAAACGCAAAATTTTCTAGTCGGCACTTCCGGATTGTTTCATGAGATCAACCTTATAAGCGGGGTTCCTCCCTATGAAGGGAGGGAGGAACCGCGCTAAAAGACTAGCTGAATGAACACATTCTGTCGTGTAAAACCTTGGGGAAAAACGCCCAAGATTGAATAATAAAGTTATCAACCCATTCGATTAATATTAACCCATTCGACAATTTTTTTCGAACACGTTTTTTTCCCATTTATATTGTTCATTTTTAATTAAAAAAAAAACAAAAACATGTTTACTATAGAAATCAGCCAATTTATAAGTGAATTCACATAAATAAGATCAATGCACTCCGGGCGTGGAGCTCTCTCTTCGGAAAATTAAAAATTGATATTTTTTGGTAGACAGTAAAACCAAAGTTAAATTTTGTTTTCCTGTACTTTAAATATGTCATTAGTTCAAGAAAAATTTTGACGAATAGTTTACTCAGAATAACTGATAATTGTTCATAAAACGCGGTATGCAGGCCGTCTTATAGCTTTGGAAATCAATTGCACACACGCTTTGTAATCGGTCTCGAATGGGTTAACTAGTTTCAGGAAGTCAAAATATAACTGAGACCGTATTTTTGGGGGGAATCTCACTAAAAATATTAAAGATAAAATTTATTAAGGTTATCTTAGCTTCTGAAATGCTATTCTCAGTTTTGAGATTTTTTCGTGCTCTTCTCTATTTGAACTCGTCAAGTTTTAGTTTAGAATGGTGTACTGATGGACGGATGTTTCTATTTGCAGAATATTATAATTAGTTCTCTATTTCCAATAAGAGCTTTTGTTGCAATAAAACCAACATTATAGGTGCTACGGGTACACTAATAAGTTTGTCTGTGGACTGGGAAGAGATCTTTGCGGAGCAATTTGGGATAGTATTTTGAATTCTCTGGACCTCCTTCTGAGACTGATTCTGTTTTCCATTTTTTTAAAATATAATTTTTGCTACTACTTTCAGATCCTTGTTAGACTGTGAATATGTCCAGTATTGCTCTAGTTTTCTGAAAATGGCCCAGATTTGCTTACGTCGTTCTAATATATCAGTTTTATATTTGATCTATTATTTTCAAGGGCTCAAGATTTAGTGATTTGGTTGTCGGGCCGCCAAATGCGTTATGAGTGAAGTTTGATCAAAACGGATATAATGTAATTCCTACTTTATATACAGGTGCTGATAGAATTTATACATTAAATACCCTATTCTTGTGTGCTATTTATGACGTTGTGCTCCTTTATGTTGATGTCAATTACACTATTGTATAGATTGTATTTCTGCAGAATGCAAGACAATAGAAATGTCGATATTAATATAGTTTTCTCTCTTACTACTACTGATTAAAAGCTCTAAAAACTAACAAGCCATTAAGAATTAAATTAAGGTTTTTCGTTTTGTGATTTTTGAGCCTGGACTTTATCAAGTTACAAATTTAGTCGGGTATTTCCGCCTACATTCGTAGTGCATTAAGACCATTTTAGCGCCCAAAATATCTTTTTTAATGGACTTTTAAATCCAACGGAAATTAAAATTTGTTCAGGTACAAAATGAGTTTATAAATGAGTTTATCTGCGGGTTGGACTATCAAATTTTGTTTTAACATTCTTTTTTAGACGAGTTTTACTTCTCTAAGATGTGGGTATGTTACATATTTAGTTTTTAATATCTTTATTTGCCAATTATATAATACACAGAGTATTTTTTTGTAATTGTTATTTTCATGATTAGATGACAAGAAGGACCGATAGGAAAAAAGCCCATTGGCCAAAACCTAGTTGCTTGAATTTTTATCTTAGGTTACATTTAGGGTGATTATTTACAATATTTACATTTTTCGTATTTACATTATCTTATAAGGTTTGCTTACAATAGGTCTCCAGGCCATTTGCGCTAAAGGCGACGGTGAGGGCTACCGGGGATGGAGGATGAGGATAGGTTATTGATTAGGGGATTGTCGTGACCAGGCAAACGGGAGTGGAAGTTAGAGTATCAGGTTTTGGACAAAGGGGATTTCTAGGTCATTATGGATAGTGAAGTTTGAAACATAGAACGGAGAATAGACTAATTTGCGAAGTATTTTGGATTGGAGAGATTGGATTCGTAGGATATTGGATCGCTTGGCACACCCCCAGACTTCCAAGCCATACGCCTAGGTGGGCTTAAGTATAGTAGTGTATATCCGTCTCTTGTTCTGTAAAGATAATTTTGAGTGAGAGTCTAGTAGTCTATTTAGTATTCTAAAACGTCTGTTTGTTTCCTGTCTTTTCTCTTGAATGTGTTCGCTCCAGGTAAGTCGTCTGTCAAGGGTAAGTCCTAGGTAGGTAATTTGGGTTTTTTCACTGATTTCTCTCTGGAAAAGATTAATGGAAGGGCAATTGGATCTTCGAAGGGTGAATGTTATGTGGGAGGATTTTTCAGGATTGACTTTGTGAACCATGGTTCAATCAGTTGGAGGTGGGATTGAAGGTGTTTGGAAGCAAATGTAGGATCTGAGTTGGATGAGAGGATGGCTGTGTCGTCAGGAAAAGTAAAGAGAGTTGTGGAATGGTGGGTGGGCATGTCAGCAGAGAACACGAGGAATAAGATAGGACTTAGGATGCTGCCTTGGAACACCAGCAAGCTGAGGAAAGGAAGAGGACAGAGATGATCCGAAGGAGACGTTGAAGGATCTGCCAGAAAGATATGAATTTATTATAAGGTAGTAGGTTGAGGGAAGGATTTTTTTGAGTTTAAAAAGCAAGCCCTGGTGCCACACCCGATCAAAAGCTTGAGCGATATCAATAAATACACCAGAGCAATACTTCTTCTGCTCAAAGGAAGAGGAGATGGAGTCAACTATTCTGTGGCATTGGTAGATAGTGGAATGGGATATTCGAAAACCAAATTAGTGGGAAGGGAAGCAGGGTTCAAGAATGGGGATAAGACGTTTGAGGAGAAGCTTTCCGAGGATTTTTCCCATAATGGGAAGGAGGGAGATAGGGCGATAAGACGAAGGATAATTTACAGGTTTTTTGGGTTTGTGGATCATTTTAATGGTTGATAATTTCCAGGAGGTGGGAAAGTAGGTTGTTCTGAGGACTGCATAATATATATAGGTTAGGAATAGGATAGCTTTTTTAGGTAGGCGTTTTAGGATTAAGGGGGTGATAAGATCAGGTCCTGGCGCCTTACAGTTTTTAAGTTTGTGGACCGCTTGGGAAACTTCATGAGGATGAAAGGATGAAGGAGGTGGAGAAAGCGGTAAGGCTGAGTCTAGGAATTCTGATACATTTAAAGAATGGATAGGGTTTTGGTTGGATTAGTGTGGACGGAATACTTTGGAAACGTGGGATGCAAAGGTTTCAGAAATTTTGGAGTTGGTTTTAGCCAAGGTGTTATCATCTCGACGGAGAGGATGTGATGGATTTGGATGGGATAGGATTCATTTCGTGGCCGTCCATAAGGATTTGTCATCTGGAGTAAGTTTGTGAGTGTATTCAGCGAATTTGTTGTTGAAGTACCGTAGAATGGGGTGAATAGCAACAGTTTTGAACTTCAAGTTTAAATATCAAAAGTACTATAAGAGATATTGAATTGAGACCTACCTCGGTTTATGGGTCTTCCCGTCCTCTACAAGCCTGCAGCTTCATATTTTCTTTTTATGGTAAGGTAAAATTTAAAAAAATTGAAAACATGCTGTTTCTATACACCCCATCGAGCGGGGTCAATAGAAACAGGCATTGTTTTTCACGTCTGTTTCTATTTCAGAGTTTGTTGGGGCAATAGAAACAGTAAGTATTGTTAAGGGCTGGATAGAAACACAAACGAGTGGTAATCAGAGCAAAAAATGTAATTACAATATATCGTAACCGATACCCAAAAACAAAAAGAACAAAAGTGAGAATACAAAGTTTAGTCTAATAAATTATGAAGGCACTTAAGTCATCCTGAAAACAGATTTTGTCTTTCCAGCGAGAAGCAGACTTTGAGGTTTGAACAACTGGCATCAATTTTTTAATTACATCATCCTTGGAGAAAAATGATTCTTCATCAGTCAAGGAAAACATATTACTGCTGAGGGTTTTCTTGCAAAACAGTCCAACATAACCGTCATCTTGAAAGTCAGTGACTTTGGAGACATACATTCTAAATACATTTTTAGTTTTTCCATATACCTTCACGATTACAAAATCGTCAGGTTGGATTAATCTGTCAAGTTCTTTTGAAAGTTCGGCATTTGCAGAAGAATCGGATAATGTGAGATCTGAGTCACTGTCTTGCACAGAATAGTCCGAATCTTCTGGTGATGATTCTGAATCGAGTTTTTTATTTTTCTTTTTCCTGGCACTTACACTTTGTTTTCTGGTACCTGTGGAATTATCATTGTCAGTGCTTGTACCAGCAACAGATGTGCTAGGACCAGCCTGATCTGGATCCGGTGGAAAATCTGCCACAGAAACACTTTTTCCTGGACCAACATCTACTTTCACTCGCTTTTTTCGAGCTGGAACTGTTTCTGTGTGTCTTAGAGCTGTTAATAGTTCCTTGAAGGAAGCATCAATAGCAGGAACAGGAGATAGTGCTGGTGTTGTGGCTCTTGAGGATTGGGTTGATTCAATAGACAAATCTGAGGAGGGTAGCATCTTTAGTACTTCCTTCCGATTTAGGGGCACAATACCACATTTTCTAAAGCCAGAAATTACATTTTCCGATTTGCATGATTCACACAGTTTCTTTAGCAAACTAGGAAACTTGCTCTTTTGAATGGTAGCTTCATTCTTGCCGGGTCCTTTTTTCCAATCTAGAAGGATTGAACGCCATGCCATTTTGAGAGGGCGAAAGAATGCCACGTCTAATGGTTGAGTGAGGTGCGTGGAGTTTGCTGGTAAAAATATAAAGTGGACATCATTTTCTGCACATTTTTTAATGAGATCAAAGGACAAGTGGCTAGATAAGTTGTCTCCAATCATGTACTTTTGCCAGGTAAACGTCAAAGATAAGGAAGGGCTATGGTTTCAACATAATCAGAAAAACAAAAGTTGTCGAACCAACCACTTTTGGTCCTATTGTATCTGGACCCATCAGGGCCTCCTTCTCTCCAACTTTCATACAAGTGTAAAGATTTATAGACTACATATGGGGGTAAGAGGTGACCATCACCAGCAGCTGAAAACATGACAGAAATGGAGCATTTGGTTGAGTTCATCACCCTTTCTGGGTACTTACATCCACGCTTAGTTATTACTTTATGTTTTCCAGGATCATCAGAAAGGTTCGTTTCATCATAATTAATAATGTTTGATGAAGGAACGTCTCTGAGCTCTGCTTCTAGTCTGTCAAAGTACTCATTGATCGTTTCTGGGGAGACACCTGCTCTGACCCGTTTAATGTTTTGGCATAACCTTTGTGACAAGTCAGCCTTATGTCTATTCAAAAAATAATAGACAAAATCACGGCCAGGAAAGTTGTCTTTGAATTTTTTTATGGTTCTACCTTGGCGGTCAAGCGATTCTTTGACCAAAATTCGCAGAGTCCACGAATCAATTGGGTAGCCCCAGTCAGCACAAATAATAAGTCTACTCGCCAAAGTTTTTTCCTCTTCTTCTGTTAAAGCGGTTTGCCCTCCTTTTTTCTTAATTTGATCACCTTTTTTCAAATGTCTGTAGAGGACACTATAATGGATGTCATATTTTGCCGCTGCGTTTCGAAGGCTAAGGCCATTAGTTATGTCTTCAACAGCTGCCTTAATAACCTCTGGATCTTGTACTTTGTTCGGTTTTAATCGTTTGTAACTCCTTGGCATGCTGAAAGAAAACGGTCACATTATAGCTTGTGCCAACTAATATTCCTCAATTGGATAACTATTGGTTGTATATTATATATTTAATTGTCTTTCAGCTGTGACATTGGAAAATAAACACAAAATAAAAACTTTACGATTTGTGGGGTGAATAGAAACAGCAAAATAATGTGTTTCTATTCACCCCACAGATTCAAAATATGGATCATAACCTAAAACAAAAATTGAAACAAAGAAATGGTTTTGTTTACACTATATTAAACAATGTGATATCTTCTACAGGTATACAAGGTATAAAAAATAGTACAATTCAAACATGTGAGGTGATGAGGTATGGTACTTACATGTAAAGTTTGGAAAACGATGAAAATCGGCTGAAACAGAAGTTGCTTTGTCACACCACTGAATCTGAATCTCAGTATTGCCAACCACACAAAATCACATTTCCCTTAAATCTTACCTTATTTCCATCTCATAAAAAAAAAATATCCCTGTCTGCTTTACTTTAACCCCCTATTACATAATGTTGAATTTTTTCAGAAGTTTCGTTTCTATTCACCCCACTGTTGCTATTCACCCCATTTTACGGTATTTGTGTAGTTCGTATTGCAGTTGTCTAGTCACTTGGTTGAGGCGAGTCTTGTCGGATGGATATCGAGTGGTTTGCCATATTCTTCTGGCTATATTTTTTTCGGTTCGGAGGAATTGTATGTGATCTGGAAAATAGGTTACTGTAGGTGGTCTATGGGGACATTTCTTAGAGGAAATATGTAGTCCTGTTTGAATATCAGTAGTCAGTTTGATTATGGTTGTGTCAATGTCATCTTTAGTCTTAAGAGGAATGTTTAGGTTTAAAGAGGAATTTAGGGAGGATTGAAATGAGCACCAATCAACTCGGCCGTTGATCAGGGATGGACGGTGAGGACGAGTGAAAAGTTTAGGATCGATGTTAAAGGAAAGCAATATAGGACTGTGGTCAGAAGATAAATCAAATAGATTGGAAATATGGAAAGGAACATGTCTGACACCATTTGTAATAAAATAATCCACAATGTCTGGAGATTTGGATCTGGAAGTGGGCCAATAGGATGGGTTTGGAGGAGAAATGGTGTTCAGATGGTAAGAGTGGATGGTGTGGCAAAAAAGGTTTCCTCGAGAGTTGGAGGTTCGACATCCAAAGTCGGGATGTATGTTACATATAGGGAAAAAATGTAAAACAACTTAGTGTTCGTCCAACAACCTGTATAAATAAATAAATCAATTGAATAGTCAATCATTTAAGTGTCATTATCGTAAAGATTAAGCCTGTCACAAAATATACAACACATAACAAGTAACCTTCTTTACAATGTAAAATTTGTAGGTAGGGTAATAGATAGATGTTATATTGTACCTAATTACTTTCAGGTACATAGATTCATACTCGAGGTTAAGGATGACGATTTGGCTTTGAATTGCTGGAAATTCTTCAAAGTAACCAGAAGTTTTTTTCTAAACGTAAGTATATTTCCTTAATGTGATTATAAGTTAGAAGGCCCCCGCATTCTCTCTCTATACGCTTTCTATATGCAGTAAAATGAATTCGTAAATATATTTAAGCATAACAAATTAAAATGATTTTTTTGCCTTTGTGTATTTGAGTAACAGAGAGTGTCCTAATGTCTGCCTTATGTTCAACGTAACTTTATGTGAAGCAGGCTTATTTTAAAGTCAAAAATTTGGTGTTCTTTGAAATTTCATTCCGGCGTTAGTTTCAATTTTTGTAACTGTAAAAAAGCTTTTGTTTCCAGCAAAACGTGGTTTTGCTTGAAACACATATTTCTTAAATCCAAGATTTTTCAGACAGATGGTCAATAAAAGGAAATTAACGAAGTCAATTCAATTTATTTATATAAGCTCTACATTTTTCACACCCTAGGTGCCTTTTAAAATCAAAGACATTTGCAAGGACGCAGGAAAAGTTACAGGGTGTTGTATAAACAAAGTAAAGAATAGATACACTAGAATAAAATGCCGGATGACACCAAAGGATAACAAATATAATATTTATAAAATTAATTGCACGGATTGTAACAAAGTTTATATTGGAGAGTCGTCCCAGTTACTCAGAAAGAGGATAAACCTTAGAATATTGGTAGTGTCGACTGCATTCCTGAATAATTTGCTTAAAATAATCTATGTAAATAAAATATAAACATGAATTGAAAGTATTTTTAGAGGGGTTGCTAAGCCTAGGCAGCACGCGTTGCTAGGACAACAGAACATCTGTTATCCTATATTATCTATTACATAGTATTATTTTTAATTGAGGTTAATTTCAACTATGATGTCAGTTCTTGAAATACTAGAAATATAGTGTACCTCATAGAGTTTTAGCTATGAGGGACAAAATCAGCATTTTAATTACGGTTCATTTCCACTTGTCCCTCATAGAGTTTACGCTATACCTGGTGATGGTCCATCCGAGGTAATAATATCCCGAACCCTTGCACAGCCTCCATCAACATCCCCAGGCAGAAAAGGCATGCGAGAAACATAAATTTTTAAATTTTAAGGTAACCATGGGGTATATAGGAAATAATTTCGGGGGACTGGGAAAATTTCGGGCTATGGAATACTAACAATTTAGAACTTGGAATAGTTCAAATAAGACAAAAAAGAAAACGCGCAAATAAGACGCTATTACAACTAAAGTGAAATATTTTTTATGAACTAAGTGATCTTATTTAAAGTATTTTTAAGGGTTTGAAGACACATTGTTCCAGCAAATCAAAATTTTGGGGGAGGGCTGCAGACCCTTCAGCCCCCCCAACCCCCGTATATAAAGCCATGCTGGTGACCTACAGGTAACAGGTTATCTCTAGGTTATCTGTTTCTTGATACTGGTCCGTAGCGCCCCAGTGTCAAGAAACATTATACTTTGATTACTTATCAATTGATGTATAACATATAGTATGACGGGGACCATGCAATAATAAACTGCAAAAAATTATATAGCAGTGTTTATTTTGCTGATACATTATTTAACGCAATAAAATAACTACTCATACTGCCGTGACGAAGCACGGCTATTCGGCTAGTTTTTAACAATGCTGAGATCGAGGTGCTGGAAGCAAAATGTCATATTCGGTGGAAAAAACTGAATTTTAACATTTATTAGATGCATCTGTGGGTGGAATGTCGCGTTGTCCACAAACAAAATTACACGCCGTTTTCGATGTCGCATTTTCTGATCGAAAGTTTTTAGCCATTCACTCATTATAGGCGTTGTCATCCATGTTTTTTGTTAGCTTGCCAAGATATTCTTGAAGTAGTGACGTTATTGTTCTTAAAACAACGTGGTTTTAATGATTTACTGATTATTAACGGCTGTTCAAAATCGCATTCGATATTTACGCACAACATAACAGTTAAACGATCTTTGTTTTGTTTGTTTTCTGTGCACGTTTTCCCTTTTAGAATCATTGTCTTGTTTGGCATGGCCCGAAAAAATAAAGCCGTTTCATCAAAATTAAATATATTTTTAGCCTCATAGTCATGGATAATGTTAACCTATTTGTTTTTCCAATCTTGAACTAAATCAACATTAACCGATGAACTTTCACCACATATCGTTCTAAAAACTACGCGAAGTTTGACGTCTACGTTTAACACAAAGCTTTAAACTATTATACACTTTTGAAACTTCCAGTTTATTTTTTAGAGTTAGACGCGTTCTTTTCGGAGTTCATGACAGGATACAAACTGAATAAAACCTGCTGAAAAATGGCGTAACAAAACAAGATGTGGTTCCTGGAACAGTAGGTTACGGTTTACTCTTAAGTTTCCTATGGTTTTTACTAGCAATGCCCGCCAGGGTGTGCTTTTTCTTGAGATTCTGAGAATCCAATTAAATATTTTACCCTGCTGTCCGCTATTGGGAGGCGAAATCAGCTATATGGGTCCGATTTTAGGTATCCGTTGTCCGTAAGTAGAGGGTCCCCTATTGAGAGGTGCTAATGCGTTGATTTAAAGGGGTTTTCGCCGGGACCATGGATACTCTGTCCGTTAATAGAGGTTTCACTGTATATATGTATATATATATATATATATATGTATATATATATATATATATATATATATATATATAAATTTTAACGGGTGCCATTTTCGGTGTCTACTTCGTCTAAGTCGACAAAGAAGAAATTTGAAGAAATTATTCAAAAATTCCATCATGAGTGCAAACTCAATAGCTACTTTCCTTCGGAGGAAAGTGCTAAAACAGGGAAAAAGTTCTTAATCTATATATATAAAAATCACGAGTCTGGCTGTTTGCTCCTTATACAAATCTACACAGTTTGACTGATTTTGACCACACTTGGCACACCGGTAGGTCTCGAACGGGGAGTGTCATAGGCTAGGTCAAAATCGTCTATGAGCTGTTTGTCTGTCTGTTTGTTCCTTATACAAATCCACAGCGTTTGGCCAATGTTGGTCAAACTTGGTAGGTCTTGATTCGGGAAGTGTCATAGGCTAAGTTAAAATCTTCTAGGACTCGCAGTTCGGAGGTCACGGGTTCGAAATTATAAACCCGAACAGTTACAGATTTGCGTTATTTAATTTTACTTTTTTTAATGGCGCAACGACAAATCTGGGTCATTAGCATATTTGATTTTAATACTACTTATTTGGTTTATAATTTGTTTTTGCTTTTACAGATGGAGAAGGTAGGTGTAGTATGGCACGCCGGGTAACAGCTAGTAAAAAATATATCAAATATTTAATTAGTATATTTTTTAATTTACTAGTTATAATTTCATTAACTTTATCCAGTGACAAAATCTATAAAAAATATATTATTATAATGGACTAATCTTTTTTTGGAGGATTGATTTTTTGTTTATTGGAATCTATCGATGTTACACAGCTGATTGACGCTATACGTAGTAGTAACCTCAGTTTGAACGTAGCCATTGTATGGGAAGGTTCACCTTAATACAAGTAGGCTGTATTTCTAGTTCAGTGAGTTTTTTAGCTCCTGAAGAGGAACCTAGAGTTTGAAAAATGTTGAGCTGATATAAATAAATTGAATTGACATTTTTAATTCTCTTTTATCGACCTTTCACCTGAAAAATCTCGGATTAAAGAAGATTGGGTCACTAAAAAATATAAATAAAGTTCTTAGGTTTAAAGCATTATGTTAAATGTTTCTATTTCAAACATTCCAAATAACACTACGAGAAAGCGTTATATGGACACACACTAAGATGATGCTTGTCCGCTTTTATATTTTTATTTTTATATTTATTTCAGGTTGCTGGTACAATTGTTACTTACGAAGTTGTGCTGGTGCAGTTGGGAAACGCCACTGTCGGATGGGAGGAGGGAACAGAGTAACCTGTTTGTTGTCGAGATATAATTTTGTCATTTTTCAACATGGGTCCTCCAGGAGATGATCTACTTTATCTCTCTTTATTTTCTGCAATTTTTCAATGTGTAAAAACAGACGGAAAAAACGCAAACAATGGTACAAAGATTGGTTGAAGAGAAGAAATAATTTTGTTAAAGTATAAAATCAAATATAAATATAAATCACATATTTAATAATAATAAAGGATTATTTCTCATAGGCAAATTATTTATCTTATTATGAATGTCTATGAACGAGGCCGTGTGTGTTAAGGTGTGAGCACTCCATACCTAAGATCGTGGGTTCAATTCGCACTACAGGTGATGACTTTCCTATGGAATAAAGAAAAGGCATACTGGATAGAGAAGGGTTGTACCCTATGGATAATACTTCTTAAAATTCTCTGACAATTATAAATGGACGTCAAACTAAAGAAAAGTATGATAATTTAATAATAAATTTTTATCATCCCCTCACTAAGGGCTCGAGTAAAATGAATCTTTTTGTATCCAAAAATCGTATGCGTTTGTAGAGGATGTGCAATATAAACCGGCCCTAAAGCTGTTCATGGTTAAACGAACATTATGGTGCGTCACCAAAAAATATTTTATGACCTATCTCTAGTTTCGGCAATTATATTGCATATTTCTACAGGCAAGGATTTATAACATGCGTCAATGTGTCGACATATATTTTTGTAATCATATTAAGTTTATAAAAATGTTATTAATTAACCCAGAAACCTCCCCCCTTCGGTACCTCAAAACACAAAATAAATGATTTGTTTATTTTAATTTTATTTTAGTTGTCTTCTAAGAAGAAGACATTTTTAAATGAATGGTTCTACTACTTGCTCTTTTCTTTCCTACCTCCATAGGGAGGAAACTCGCTTGACGCAACCCGAAAGTGCCTAACAGAACATTTGATGTTTCAGAAATGCTTTTGGCAAAATAAAATAAAACTAGTTTTCCAAACTAAATTTTGACGTGATTACTCAGAACTGGTCGATTCAGGCGAAAATGTTTTCAGAGGTTTGACATTCGTCCAAGCTAACGTAATTATATTTTGGTTAGGTTTGGAGTTGAGAAAGGTTTGGAAACAAAATATTTTGTTAACAGACATGAGCAGTATCGTGATTTTAGTATATTTTCCTAAATATCTCTGAATCATGGTAAGTGAAAGGCATCCATTCGAAAGCTTACACATTTTCCTACAATAACTCATATTATGCAATTTTAGAAATCGATACTTCAAGTTCGCAATTGTTGGTTTCTTCCCTTTAGGGATTTCTTATCCATGTTTTCCTCAGTTTTTATTTTTTTTTTTTAATTTAATACAGAAGGGAATCTGCTCACGAGTTGGCGACTTTCCTCATATGACGCAATTCCTGCATGTGACTTTAGTAAATCAATATTATCCCTAAGAACACTTAGTCTAGCACTTTCCCAGAGTTATCGTAGCTATCTGTGAGAAACGGTCTAATGACTTCCCCCTTCTTTATTCCATCAATATAGATTTACCTCTTTTCCCTCCAGAGTATTAATTTTCGTAAATAAAATGCTTAAGACGACTCTAGCCGAGTACACTCAATAAAGAAGATATTTGACTGAAGGTTGTTTTTAATATTTCTTTTACCCTACTCAACATGTGCGTATATAAGGGGGGGCTTCAGCCCCCCCCCCCCCGAAAGTTTTGATTTCATCGGTAAAAATGTTCATCCTTAAAAATATATTAAATAAGATCGCTTAGTTCAGAAAAAATATTCTTTTGTTGGTGTAATAGTGTTTTAGTTGGCTAACTATTCCCAGTCCTAGGACATACCCCGGAAATGTTTCTCATTATTAGATAGGTTAGGGTTCATATTCACAAGATGGTCGATTAAAAACCACATGCTGCTTTTTAAGTAAACTTCTCATATATCTTGTAGTGTTAAAATAAATTTGAATAATAACTAATCATAAATTATAAGAGTTTGAGGTTGCAAGAGGTTTATTTAAAAATCTTTAAGTTCCGCTAGAGTCGTTATTTGACTGAGTTCAATACCTGGACGAAGAGGAGAAGCCACTCGCCTGTTGAGGATGCCAATCCAGTCGATCTCCTTGAACCAAAAATGATTTTTGATGTCTTTGACGCCATTTTTAAGGTTGCCGAATCTCAAAGCCGGATCTACCTGGAGTAAGTTTTTAAGAAGACTCTTCAGTTCACTACTAAAATTACTCGGTGTTGCATATACGCCCTTACATATATTATTACATATTTGCCCTTCGCTTCGGTTAAGAAAAGGCGTATATCCGGCACACAACTCGTAAAGAAAAACTCCGAAAGACCACCAGTCCGCCCCCAAGCCGTGACCCTTGTTGAGCAAAACTTCGGGTGGCATGTATTCAGTAGTACCGCACAAGGAGTAAGTCCTTCCACCAACCCTTTTACAGAAACCCAGATCAGCCAGCTTCAACCCATCTACATTAACCAAGAGATTTTCTGGCTTGAGGTCTCTGTAAATGATCTCCACGTAGTGAAGATATTCCAATGCGAGAAGAACTTGAGTTGCGAAGAACTTTGAGTCGTGTTCAGGAAACTTCCTCGCTTTTCTCAAGTGGAACCACAAGTCGCCACCTGGAATAAAAGGCATCACGAGGTAGTAGAATTGTTGGTCTTAGAAGTAGAATTTTAAATCAATTGTGAAATGAAATCTAGAAGCTTGAAGTACTCGCATTTCATTAAAAACGTGATGTACATTTTCTAATTTCAGTCGTCCCTTATTTATCATCTTTATTGCATAGGAAGTATTGTCTTTTTGGGCAAGCTGAACAGTACTGTACTCGCCTTCACCAATCGTTCGTATGACATTGAAATCTGTTCTTTTCACGGAAGATTTCTGGATGTTTTTAAACTTTTCATTGAAAGAAATCTTGGAACTATCCAAATAAGAATACGGTAATACTGAAGGAGAGTGTCCTCAGCACCGATTTTCTTCAAAATTTGCACTATAACGTATTTTGATGCACTAAACACGAATTCGTTGAAAAAAAAGTTGCTCGCAACTAGGAAAGAAGTTATTAAGCACTAAAGTTCACTGTTATGGAGGTTATAAAAGACGGGGTAAACAGCTTATATGTAAACACGCGCCTGCGCAATAGTCCTTAATGACGAAGTGTAATTGAAATTTAGACTCACCTGTGGTAGCTGACTTGGTCGTAAACTGTCGCTTTTGGGCATACGTGCTATGCGTTTCCGCTCGCTCCGCTACGCTCCGCTCGCTCAAGAAAACATCAAAACCCCTAGTCAATCCAACTCGCAGAAATGAAAAGAATTCTATGCCCAATAGTCGTCCAAGGCAGTCTTCCCTAACCTTCATAACAGTGAACTTTTTTTTAAAATAACTTCTTTCCTAGTTGCGAGCAACGTTTTTTTTCAACGGATTCGTGTTTAGTGCATCAAAATACGTTATAGTGCAAACTTTGAAGAAAATCGGTGCTGAGGACACTCTCCTTCAGTTTTACCAAGAATACCAGTCATCTATCAAGTTATCGCTTTTCTTCTTCGAGCCCATCGATTGAAACTGGAAAATTACTGTTATAACCTCTAGGAAATTCTAAGTGTTACTAATTAAACTATAACAAAAACATGTGAATTTATTTAATGTTAACGTCCGTGCCTTTTCTTTTTTTCAGAAGAAAATCCACTATCCCTAGTGGGGATCAAACCCACGACCTTAGCCACGGAGTGCTACGCCTCAGCACGATTTTCTAAAATAGAAAACGTAGCCTTTAGACTAAAATAATCTACTCGATGGCTGGTGGAAGTTTCTACTTGGGAAAGAATTAGAAAAATAATTAACTTAAATTACTTTTTTATTTTGTGTTGATTATAAATAACAGAGATTTTTATGACCCGTCATCTAGAGGTTATCACCCTTCTCTAGCCGGGAAAGTGGTGATGCTTTTACTTCTTTTACCACCCCTTGCAGGCATTGAACCCATAACGTTAGACACGAAGTGTTCTAGATATAAAAAACACGGCTACCGGGCCTTATTTAACGTGAGTCTACTCAAAATAATGGGGTTCCTTGCTTGGTTATAAAGTTTGGAGATCCGATGCCCGTAAGTGTCATGGCGTTAACACTCTATGACTAGTGCGGTGGGTTCAATTTCGACAAGGGGTTTTCGTTTTTTTGGAAACCATGAAGACCATTACTTTTACCTTGAAACAGAGACAACAACCTTTGTCAGAAACGAATTCAAGACTTCACAATTTTTGCCTAAGGTCACTCTATTATAAAAGGCGTAAGGAGGCATGACTTACAGTAGATTCTTGGAATGGGGGTGTTGCGGGAGTGAATACATTTGAATACTTGAAAATCATAGGATAGGCCTTGAGTTTGGATGACTTAGTAAAGGACTCAAACGAGGAAATACTGGCGACGATTGAGAGGGATGAGCCAATTCTAGTTGTTTAAGTGCGATATGTGGTAATCTCTGAAGATAAAAGAATTCATACGGCACTTGAGCAAGGCCTCGAGTTCACCAGAGTTCACTACACAGCACCAGAAAAGGGGAATGGAATTTACTAGTTATTTAGAGCTCGGACTCTTTGGCTCTTTTAGGTGCACAGATTGTGTGAGAAAAGCGGGAGTTGAGTAGGTTAAAGAGATGATGCTGTTGAAGACGTTTGAATGTTAGGGATTGAACTGGACATACGTACGGAAATCGTCGATGGAGCATGGACTTCTGGTTTTTTTAAGGCGGAAGAAGGCTGTTTTCTATTCAGATGAAATATGAGAATTCCGAAGGCAAAATATTTTCAAATGGAGAAGGATGGGTTAGATTGCAGGAAGACAAACACTAGTTATTTTACGGAAACCATATGAGTGTAGTTTATAATAAATATAAGGGATGGGATTTGGATATCTTGTATAGGAGAATGGAAAGTTGTGTTAACACGAAGGTGAAGTGGATCGCGACCCAATAAGGAAATCCGCCCATTTTCCAATTACATTTATTATATCTACATGCGGGAGCTCTTAAGTAAGTTCAGCCCACAAAGGTATGTGCTTGGTTTCTACTTTGCTCAAATATTTTGACGAATCTTCCTTCCGACCATGAAAAGAGCGGACCTAAGTAGATATGGAAACTTTTATAAGTTATGTATGTTAGAAATTCAATTCAATTACTACAACGATAATAGAAGCTTCTGAAAATTTCCTTCTTCGGAATAAAAATTGGGACTTGCCTATATATATGTGTGTGTGTGACCATATTAATCAATTAACCTGAAACTCTTACGATAAGGATCTTTATTTCCCTGGCGCTTGTCTAGGCTATTCACGTTCCTAGTCGACTCCACTCACGCTCCGACTTGCTACCCAACTAGCAATCCAACTTTAGTCTTTGTCTGTTTTCAGAACACGCTCACCACCCAAAAAAAAAATGCCTCGTGTGCAGGCCGAAGATGCCCGAAGGACAAGCACTGACTAAAGTTGGACGACTTTGATCCGACTCCCCCATTCACGCTCCAACTCCGTCGCCAGTCGGATGTCGGACCTTCGAGTCGTCCGTCTAAATGTTCCGACTCGTCGAACTAGACTTCCAACAATCCGACAAGCCCATTCACGATCCGACTAGTGGTGTGACCACTAGTCGTAATGGAAGTCGTAACGTGAATTAAGTGCTTTATTTTGATTGTAATACAATTATATCATATTTCTCAAAAGAAACTTACAAGAGAACAAAAAAAAACCCTTATATTCGTGAGCAGGAATCACCAGCCATGGCTAGTATAGTACAAAGGGCTGGTGAATCCTGAATATGAATATGTTGTATTTTTCGGCGTCTTTTGGAAAATATGACATGATTAAGTTGTAGTTGAAATAAGATGGAACCATTTCATAATAAGTTGTAAAAGGGGAAAAAGAATGTAATAACTAGGAACCAGATTTTTAGGATAAAATAAGCACCCAATTAGGTTTTTGATACAGGCATAATTGGTATTTTTACGTTTTATTTGAAAATTCATTATAGGTTTTTTAAGGTGATGAAAATGTTTTATTAGTTCTTAAAATAGGTTCAACCTATTATAATTAATTATTGAATAACTTATCATTGATAAAAATAACATTATTTCATAGAATAGTATATTGAGAAGGAAATAAACAAATATGATGAAAGAAAAATAAAACAGAAATAGGAGTTATTTTTGTTTAAAAAAAAAAATTAGCCCAAATATTCAACAAAATATTTATTTAAAAAACCAAGTGAATGAAATCTATATAAATAAATAAAAATACATTTTATAAATAAAACAATGTTTTAAAAAAATAAAGAGAAATTAAATTATTTATTAATATATATATATACATATATTAATAAAAAATAAATATGTAATAAGTAATTAAAATAAATATGTAAAGGACATTTTTAAATTTCTCTGCTAAAGAGTTCCAACTTCTTCTATTCCACTGCCTATAGAAAGGTACGTAAACACTAACTATTAAACAGAACAGAACCTCCCTGAATAGAATAGAACTGAAAGTTTAAATAAATTATTTAAACATTTTTTCATGTGCCCAACCTACATTCCTTCTGAAAAGTTAAAATAACGTTAGGATAACTGGTGTACTATTATTGAATTATGAATCATGTGTGTTTGGAACAAACAGCTTTAGTTTGAGCAGTCATTACTGCTACAGGCAATGGCACAAACAAACAGCACAAGTTTTCCTATCGGCTGTCATAATCATGGTTTACCAATGACCTGAAATATTGGGAGTTTGAGCCTCTGACATTCCCCCCGGCTGACTTTGTATTTCTTCGGAGATGGACTACATTTCTAGACCAGAGAGACGGAACTTCATGACGCTACCTCTCAATGCTCGAGCCCTCATTAGACCTGGGAAGAAGACTCCAGAAGCCGTTAGCTTCAAAGGTAATAATTACACAAGGCTACAAGTAGCATTACCTCGAGTCGAGACCACGTTAAACTTAAGTATTTTTTCTTCCTGAATGAGAATCTGTAATATAAAGTCTGTGGAGCTGAGCGTGAAAAATGTATTAAGGGAAACTATTTCTAAACATAGTATAGTTCTGCTATTTTATTAGGCCAGTCAATAAGTTCGTGCGCATTAAAAGCATGTATGGGACTCGCTGTTACTCACCGCTACACAGTGTGGCAGCCTGTGGACAATAGTCAAAATGAAACTATTTTTTCCAACTTGTTTTGCTTTACTAATCCTTTTAGATTGACCTCGGTGACATGGAATGGAAGCTTTTATTCGAATAATATTAACACAAAGGATTCAAACCATGTTTGGAGAAGTGGAAGTTTGCTTATCTTTCTAAACGAAACAATTACCATATAAAAGTCTTCTCGAATTTTTAGTATGGAAGGCATCGAAGAAGGTAAGAAAATGCCCATTGTCTTTGTTTTTAACGTTTTTCGTAAATATTTTTAAATACGATTTTTAAAATTTTCTCTTCACACTTCTGATACACTTTTTTCAATTTCGATCCAAAACATCCTGAGTTTCTGAATTATTTTGCTTTAATAACAGTTATACTTCATGAATATACTAATTTTTCTTGCTTTGAACTGCTTTGAATGATTCTGTGTTTATTTTTCCCTTTAGAAAACATAAACCCAAAAAATGTTGACATTTTGGAAACAATAGGATCAATACCAATAATGACCTTTTAAATCGTCTTTTAATATCTTCGGACCTTTTAATTTCTTTAAGCAGGAAAATAAACCATTCAATTTCAAAGCTTAATTTAAACACGAATTTAAACTCTCTTCAAGTTGAACTAGACAACTTATCGCCATCCGAAGATAGTTTTTCGGACAGCGAATAATTGATTTTAATTCTTTGTACATTTTTGTATAATAATTTATTTTTTCTTTGATTAAATTTGGATGGTCAAGAAACCAGTTCAAATAAATTTTTGTAAATATAATTTTAATTGAAAAAAACTTAGTTTTTATTCAAGGCCCTTAAAATACATGTGTTTTTTAGTGATCAACTTAGTTTACTCTTTAAATATCCGTCAAGAACGACTTTTGTCCACTTACTCCATTAGAACGCCGCACTGTGCGGTATAACAATAAGATTTCGAACCTTTCGACACCTAATTTCGCTAAACTAAAGTATTAGTCAGTCTGTCAACAATTTTTTTAACAGCAAACGCATAAGATTACCCAATGATAATCAATATCGATAATCAATTCGGACGTGCTGTGTTACATTTTGTTTTCTTGTGGCAAATCTCCCAGGTGTGTTACCTGGCTGTGTAACCAGGTGTAAAATAGCGTACACGAGAAACTGTCAATGTAAGAAATGCGCAGAAATGCTTTAAAAAATGTCAAGTGGGAGAAACCAGCATTTATTATGATCACCGTTTAGGGAGTCCAGTTAATTTAAAAAAAAAAAAAATCATTCTTTGTAAAACCTTGTAAAGTCTGTACCACAATTAACAGTTGATTAGATAGCACAAAGGCTGGAGTCATCTCATGGGCTAAAAACCACTTTTGAATGCGAATATCAAGAAAGTGTTCTTTTATCGTGATAGTGCTAGACCACGTACGGCTCGAACAAATCCGCAAAAAAATGTTTTGAGAGCATTTGCAGCTACCTGCTTACTTCCCGTGCATTGAGACTTTAATTTATTTCGTTCCTTAAAAATATTTTTACTTGGAATAATGAATTTTCGAATTGGTGTGCATCAAAACACGAGTCTTTCTACAGTAAGGACCTTTAAAAGCTAGCAGTAGCAAGGCGTGGAATTGTAGATAACAATGAAATATTTGTTTTTGATTAAAATGTTAAATTAAGTTTTATTTTCACTATTTAAAAATGTCCCAAAAATGCTCACGAATTTTTCGACCGACCTGATATTGTTGACTAAAAAATATGATGAGTTTTTTTTTTTAAATTTAAATAAATTATTTAATATTTAATTTTGTTCTCAGTGATTTGCTTAACACATCGACGAAGATCCTCTGGAAAAGAAATCTATGTATATATTTTTTGTTGATATTTGCTTTATAAAGATTAACACGTTTTTCATTTGCTAGGCAACCCCGAGGATAGAAGTGACTGTATGGTGAAAGTGCTGAATCCTGTCTTCGTCCTGGCAAGGATAGTCGGTATTCCCATACAGACAAGGTGAATCACATCCATAATATCGTCTAATTCACAGTCACTCTTTCAAATTAGTGCATCTGATAATTTGCTTTTCTCTTCAGCTCTCTTACAAGTACATTCTTGAGAACCGTCTGACTTGTATGCACTGCGTCATCATGGATATAGTTTATATAATTATTATATATGTTAGGATTTGGAAATCATAGAATAGAAACTTACTATTCTGCCTTTTAGCGAATAAAACCAACAGTTCCATAATACAAATTACACGATATCTCTGACAGAGAAAATTAACGGTTTTATTTGTTAGAATATGTATAATGCTTTCAAATGAACACCTATATTATATATTTCACAAAACACCATTTCTGCTACTTCAAAATTGCATGTATAACTTATATCATAAGAGAGTCATATTTATAATTATTATTCGTGTTATAAAACGCTGGTTGAGTTCGAACCTAGGTTTGCTCTCCTCACAAGGGATTGCCAATTCATGAAAACACGCTAAGATGAAGTAGTTCCTACTGATCGACCTTTTCTTTAAAGAAGAATGCTGGTGATTAATCATTAATTACGCCTTAAATCAATCTGATACTCAATTATGGACTGATAACATGGATTATAAGAAGAAATGGTACTATTATTATTTATTATTTTTTACAGGTTTAGATTGTTGAGCTTCCGAACTTTATGGCTTTCTCTATTTCTATCCTTTTGTATAACATTGACTGTGCTTACTGCGAAAGAGCAACTGAAAATCTTGAGCGTCGCATCTGTCGGTTAGTGGAAATCTTATTATTCTTAATTTTTTTTTTGTTCATTCCGTATTCTATTAATGCATGCCATAATAGAATTCAAAATAATAATTATTCAAGAGGTCTACCCGTGGACTAGTGGCTAACGCCTTAGATTCCCACGTTGGAGATGGTGGGTTCGATTCCCACCGGCGCACAGTGGGCAAAAATCCAAATTATTTTTTTTTGTATTTTTAAATATTTTTGAGGTCGCTGAGACAGGGAAAAATGTTTGAAAAAATTGTTCTGTTTTTAATGAATAGAAGACTTTATCACGTTTTGACACGTAAATTGACTTTTTACGACCACATTTTATTTTCGACTTTTGTCGCCGTAAAATAGATGTTTTGCCCACTGTGCGGCGGCAGGACTTCACCTCACGGGTCGTTGAGAAAATTCCTCGCTGCACCTTGGATGTCGGCGCAAATGGCCCGGATGTCGATGCGCCTTAAAAAAAAAAATATTAATTCAAATTAGTATTCTTTTTGGAGTAGATAAAAAAAAAAGAGTATTCTGGCACGCCTTCGTTTGTAACTTGTGGGCGCGCATATTTCAACGCCCAAAAAGGCCAGGAAATATAAGAATCGACCAACAGACCTCCTGGCCAAGATTTTTGACAAATACTTGTTTGTGGACAGGTGCGTCCATTACGGTTCCATGTTAATGTTTATCCGTTCTCCATGGGCGTATATAAGGGGGGCTGCAGCCCCCCGAAATTTCGTTTCGGTGCGAACATTACATGTAAAAAAAAACCTATAACAACGAAAAATGTCTTCTAAATTTACCCTGGTCTACTAGGTGTCCAAAGGACCTTAAAACTCATCATTTTACACTAAAATATTTAAAATTTTTCCCTACACCCCAAGTCCCTAAGTACTCCCAGCCCCCCCCCCCCCCGAAATTATTTTTTATATTCGATAGTGCCGTTCTCGAGATATTAATTTTTTCCGTTTCGTGGCCATTCGGCACCACTGTGCGGCCTAGTAGAATTCTGGAGGGGGGCTTACTTGTCGTTTAGTAAATAGAATGCATTCCTAGTCGTTTACTAATACCTCTCACTTGTCACTAAAACAACCGCTTACACGTAGGTATAAGTTGGTTTTTTTCTTATTTTTATAGTTATTATTTTAGTTATTTTTTTTTATAGTTCTTCATTTTTTTCAGCATTTTTGTCATTTATTTTGTCTTTTAACTTTGTCATTCTCTTAATAATTAATTTCTATATATATTATTTTTTAGCTCACTTAGCTCATGAACTTTAAAAATGTACTGATGTTAAATAAACGTAAAATAATAAAAAAACAAAAAAAAAAAATAGAAGTACTATGCATAACTGATAGGTCGATCAGACCTGGTTCATTCGACTGCTATAATAACTTCCCATAGAGGTTATACGTTTTGGAGGGAAAAGCAAACGTGTGCCAGAATCTTCTTTGTAAACCCACTTTTTAGAATTTAGAGTAATGCCTGGCTTCTTTTATAATTTTTCAGGTGCTGTAATGTTTTATTTCTTGTCAACTACATACTTGCTTTTCTTCCTGTGGCTATCAAAGCACTGGTCGACGTTCAAGGACAGTTGGATAAAAGTAGAGGAATTTATGTTGGGCCTACCTAAAGTGAAACCAGTGTCACTGATAACAATGATAACCTCTACGTATACCGTCGTTGGTCTTAGTGAGTATTCGAGAACCTTTATTCGAAAGGAAATATTTCTGTATTTTAATTTACCAGGTAGTAATGGGGCTCTCTTTTTGATTTACGATGCCTTTGGACGTGTAAAACTCACCAATAATGTTACTTTTATTTATTTGTTAAGGGTTTCACAACTATTGGCGATTTAATCTACAGTAATGTATCGTATTGTGATATTAAAAATCGTGTAGAAAAATACTTTTTCCAAGTTGTGTATATAAATACACTATACAATTCATGATGTAATATATTAATGCATTATAGAAATTGTGATGTTATATATAAGTACATTTTACAAATCATAACATAGCATATCAATGAATTTTACAAATCTTAATGTGATATATTAATAAAAACATGTAGAAAAAAAAATCAAAAATTTATTTAGTTTAGGTGAGTTAGTATGATTAGTTTAGGTGAGTTATTATTATGTTCATTTATGAGCTATTTTTGGCTAGTGGGTCGTGTAAGTTATGTAAACTGCTACATGGTCACGAATCCACAGTCAGTTAATAGTTAAACACGATGCCAGTTATTAGGTACTTACTTACGAAAGTAAGTCAGTTAATGACTGATTACAACATGAGTGCGTTAGTAAAGTGCGACCTAAGCGAAGGTTGGTCAAAATAACTTGTTCTCGTCTTGTTCGGTTTTATTTTGGCCAGGCTCAGCAATAGTGTAATCCGCTGTTTAATATTCTTATCAGAATGAACAATATTTTATTGATTAATAAATCTATATAAACGGTACAATACCCAGGATGGGACGATTAGTGGCCTATTTGCCAAATTTTTATTTATTTTTTAAATTTAATATTAAATATTACCTCACAAGGCATGAATAAAGCATGGATTATAAAGTAGTTTATTATATATCAGATGGAACGTAAAAAAATAATAGTAATAATTAATAATTATGATTTATTAATGACTGATCAACTAGTCTTCCACATTTTATGCCTCATGAGTAGAGATTCTTAGAGATATCTACAGCTAAATTAGCTAAGTAAATCTTCGATCATATGAAATAAAATTAATATTTTTGAGAGGACTTTATCGATTCGAATTAGCTGACCTGTTGGCGCTATTGTTCTTATCTTCAGTAATGACGTGGAACTGATAATGAAAGATTAATTTACCTACTGTGGTTGTAGATAGCTCTAAGATATGCTCCTAAGATACGGCTCTAATTGGGTTCATGTATTTTTCGTATAATGCCCGCATCTCTAATTTAATAAAAAAATAAGCACATGTTAATATATTTACTACGTTATCATATCATGATAACTTAAACGTTTATTTAACGTAGTTCTGTAAAGATTTTCTCATTAAAAATTCAATCAAGAAGGGAGCATTAGACATCCTGTTAAATGTAATTCTCAAATGATCAGAGGAATCCCACAAGAAAACTGATTTTATCAAAATAAAAAATTAAAACAAAAATACTTGGCTCACTGGTGAAGTGAATTAATTTCACTACATCTTTCTGATTTGGAAAATAGAAGAATTTTTGAAGAGTGAAGATGCATGGTTTTGCTCAGCAGCTTTATGGAAATTTTGTGGGCTAACGTTCAGTGTAGTACCAATGTTTCCGAAACATATTGATTATAAACGTGTTTTTTCCCCCAAGAATTTTCTATTTCTAAGCAATATATTTTTCTTGAATCCAATACAAAAATGACGAAACCATATTTTATTCAAAATACAGTTTCTTTTTTTTTTATACGTTTCAGGTGAGCATGCTCTAAGCATACTCGACAACATAAGGAGAGTCAACACCCTATGCCTGAAAAACGAAAGTGTTGGTAGTGCAGTTTTCGAGATGTACTACAAAGTCCAATATAGGGAAATATTCTCTCTCATGGATTTTGCCATGTGGAAAGGAGTTCTGACTTCGGTGGTTATTTTGTTTCTGACGGTGACCTGGACTTTTACGGATGTATTTTTGATGTGCATATCATTAGCACTAGCAGCACGACTGGAACAACTCCGATTGGCTCTCCAAGAAACAAAAGGGAAGGTTAGATAAATAAATCTTAAATTTGTAAATAGTAAAATAACTACAAACGTTATGAAAAACTAAAATTCTTAAAGTAGAAAGAATGCATTTTATACTTAATATTGGAGGCCCGGTGGCCGTGAGTGTTAAGGCATGAGCACTTAACACTCCGTGCAAAAGGTCGTGGGTTCGATTCCCACTATGGGGTGGTGACATTTCTTTCGAAAAAAGAAAAGGTATCAGCCCTATCCTGGCTAGAAAAGGGTACAGGTTACCACCCTTTTCTAGCCAGGATAGGGTTGATGCCGTTTCTTTTTTCGAAATAAATGTCACCACCCGTCCCAAAATTTGTAGTTAATAATAATGGACGTTAAAAATTTAAATAATACTTAATATGGAAAGTGTTGGGACGAAAAGGAATGCTTAATTTTAATGTACCTTCTCCAGTCCTCTAGTATAAATAAATAAAAGTCCAACTCACAGGCACTACGTCATCTTAGGGTTTTTCCACAAATCTCATCCTTAGTGCCATTTGGAAAGATTGGGATAAATATAGTTAATATTTTGCGAAACATTTTATTTAAGAGAAATCAGAAAGAAAAGTGAGCTATATAGCTCCATTTCTAGAGGTCAATCCCTATCCACTCGGACCCATCCTAAAGACCTTCCCAGGAGGCTTAAGAGAGTTTGGTCCCGTGACCAGCTACCCGAATAAAAACTGAGGAAATATGAATGTTAGCATATATTAGGTAGTGCCAGTAATGATTGGCTCCTTCCATATACTATTCACTGAGATGTAAGTAAGACGAGCACAGTTAATTATTCTATTATATGAATTGTACAAACGCCATAGCCGGGTAAGCATGGCGCTCATTATGGCACTATATTTATTTTATTTTAATAATAAATGTTTATTTAAAAAGCCATAGCCGGGTAAGCATGGGTTGTCGGCCCCAGACATTTATTATTAAAATAAAATAAATATAGCGCCATAATGACAGATAACACACAGTACACTTTCATAGTTTCGTATCTTATTTTAATGGCAAAATTGTTTTAATGCTAAAAGAAATTATAAAACAACAAGTATAAGCAATTTGGCTTTAGGCCTTTTTTAAGGGACTAGTTTGATCCTCCAAATTTCAAGCAAAACCCTTTCTGGGGCCAACAACCCATGCTACCCGGCTATGGCCTTTTAAATAAACATTTATTATTAAAATAAAATAAATATAGCGCCATAATGACAGATAACACACAGTACACTTTCATAGTTTCATATCTTATTTTAATGGCAAAATTGTTTTAATGCTAAAAGAAATTATAAAACAACAAGTATAAGCAATAAGCAATGAAAAACTGTAAAAAACACACAAAGAACCGTTAAAAGCAACGAAGATCGTCTGAGTTAAATCTCCGATGTTTATTTCTCCAAGTGAGATCGTCTAATTGAACATTACTACTGAACCATTTTTTTTTATAGAATTTAATAGGCCTCCTGAATTGTACCCTAACACTTGATATTTATGTAAAATTATATGAAAATCTCAAAAATGCTCATTTCTGTTGTTAAATCTTTTGTTTCTAATACTTCTTTAACCCCAAACGTAACCAAAATTTAAATACCTTAGTTTAGGTGAATGAAAAACATCTGGAACAATTTTAAACTGAATCCATCGTTTCTAATATATATATATATATATATATTTATATATATATATATATAGGTATATATATACCTATATATATATATATATATATATATAGGTATATATATACCTATATATATATATATATATTTATATATATATAGGTATATATAAATATAGGTTTATAGGTATATACCTAGGTATATATATGTATATATATATATATATATATATATATATATATATATATAATATACACACAAAAATAAATTTGAAAATGCTCTTGCGAGAAAACTATTGTTGGAAGTTGTGGAATGGAACGGTATGAATATTGCATTCGACTTGGCCTCGTTATCCTGTTGATTTTTTATTCCTAGTTCAAGGTTGTGGTGTCATAGACCTTGTTTGGTTTTACAATACAGCCATCTCCGAGGTTGCGAATTCTTCGCAGTTCACATGAATTCGTTGATTTACCCGTTTTTTTTTGTTTTGTTTTTTAAATTAATTCCCTCCTTTTACCAATCTATTTTAATTGATGGCTTACGGTGCACAGTGGCCCAAAAAAAAATCGAAAACCCCAACATTTTTTAAGAAACACCAAAACATGTCTAGAAGGTTCTATAGTAACCATATATTATACAGTGAAACCTCTCTATAGCGGACACCTCTGGGAGAACCAAAGTTGTCCACTATAGAGAAGTGTCCGCTATACAGAGGGGTTGGTTGAGATGGATACGTATCGAATTTTTAATTCGTGTTTTAATTAACCATTTAATAATTATCCATAGCAAGTTTTTTTTTAAATATATAGAAAGAAGTTCAATAAGTATAAACATAAAGTTAGTTTAAGTAAATTAGTTTTTATTCTAAAAAGTTTAAAGCATAAAGAAGTTCTTAGTTCTCGGACAACATTTTTGTCACAATTTTCCGTCCGTTTCTTCAAAATTTCATCTTTCTTTTTCAATATTTCTGCTGCTTGTGTTTTCCCTATCTGAAAAAACTCGGCAACTTTACGCACACCACATTTATCGCAATTGGAAAATGTTATCACGTAAATTTTTCTTTAAGTGTCAGAGATTTCCGATTAGACATATTGAAGAGAAAGCACGATACTCACTCAACAAGAGCTAAAAACCAAATGAAAAGCGACGGGGAGGAAGTTCTGCGGAAGGAATGTGAACCGAACAGACTTATGGAATATTCCCGGAACCGTGATACCGCGTAGGCAAAACAATAGTAATCTGCCAGCGGGAAAATCATATGCTCCTGCTGAAAAGGAAGGGGTTCCTGTTGTGAAATTCCTAGGAGGATATTACTAGTCACTATTCTGTATATATATCTTATTCTTGCAAAGAGTTTGTAATTGTTAACGCATTTTTCTGGAAACCTTCACCGGTGAGAACGCTTCTATAAATAACATTAGCTGTAATTGTCCGTAGTAAGGAGGTAAAAAATCAGATTTTTCTAAGAAATATGGAGGTTTATTTTACCTATAGAAAAATTCGGGACTGCGAGAAAACGTCCGTTAATAGAGGTGTCCGTTAAGGGCGGTTTCACTGTATTAATAAAGAAATTTTAATTTTGTGTCCGTCCATTTAGTCTCTGAGACGGTTCAAAGATGGCGGTTCTATACATGTGTGCTCAAACATTATTTGCAACCCTAGGATACTAGTCACTTAATATGCCATAATATTTTTTTATTTTTATATTTTTTTCTGTAATAAAGGTACCATAGATGGACTACAGAAATATGGCAAAACGATCGAAATATCTTGATATGAAGTTGGGTAACAGATTTTTAAAGTTAAGTATTTTTTAACACGACTATGTGAAATTTAGAAAGGTTTTAAACATCAACATCACGAGGAATCACGGAGTTATTTGTGTCAACTTGTAGCCTTTACATTCCTCTAACAGAATATGTAAGGTTTGTCTGCCCCTTGGTGCCCCTTTGGTATTGGAATTTTATGGAGAAAACCTAGGCTCGGTGCACTGCCTGCTGCGGTAGCAGGTAGCCCTGACCCTCATATGCCAGCAGGTGACCCCTACCCAGAGGTCATCTGCTGACAGTAATTTCGGTCAGTACTCCTTGTGTTGTTCTTGAGTGAAGGTCTAGTGCACATAGATTTCTGCGAACCGATTTTTACTGAGAAGTAAAGGAGAGATTTTGGTAAATTCCTTTTTTTTTAACTTGATTATTTATTATGCTCCAATAAATGAAACTCTGATTTTCACCGTTTTTAAATGAAGACTGTATCATCTGTAATGTGCTACATCTTGTGAAATATTTCCATGAAAAAGTCTGGATAATTACTTAAAATTATTATAGAGTGACATTTTTATTTTTGTATAAAAGTATGAAAGTCTGGGCACTGGGGTTCTATACTTATTAAACTGGCACTTTGAACGTTATAAAAATTGTTAACTGTTTTTTGTCACTTAGTCCATAATAGATTATTGATCTTCAAATATAGAAGTGCCATTACCGAAAAAATAATTTATAAGACACCTTTTTTTAAAATTTTATTTATATATTCGTTTTTTTTTTTTTTTTTTTTTTTTTTTTTTTTTTTTTAAGAGAGATGCTACGTAGAAGAGATTGAGATCGTAATCGTTTGAAATTTTTTTATAGAAGGGCGGTCCAAGCATTTGGTCTTACAGAAGATGACCGTGTTAGAAAAACACTCAAAATTTTATATTCAAAGTATATGGCCAAATGGAGGAAACCTTATAGGGATAAATCTAAATTTGAATCTAAGTTTTCATCGTGGTTGGAAGTAGTAATTATTTTTCTTACTGGCGAAGTGGATGCCATACCGTCAAAAAGTTGGGGGAAAAGGGGTCGGCCTCTCAACCCCACCATAACCTTCTCCTATTTAGTCATATTCTTCATAAAACACCTTCTCAACCCTCCAATGAACATCATACAAGATTTGAACAAAATCCTTCAACGAAAAGCAATTGAGAAGCTATGAAGTACCTCCCACTCTCCCTCTTACCCCCACCCCCACCCTTACCTATTTTGTCATAATCCTCATAAAAAACCTTCTCAACCATTCAATAAACATCATGCCGAGTTTGAAGGCAATCCGTCTACTCAAAGTATTTTTTGCACCATGATGGCTGGATTTGGACGACTGTGCTGTGGTCGAAATTTCGCAATTGTCAGAACAAACGTCAGCTGGGTATTAATGTTTAATTTAGAAGTGACAAATCCCGAGTCAATAAATCACAGTATGTGTGAAATTATTCACATGTATATGTGCTTGTCCTAAAGTTATGCTTTCATTTAAAGCACAGGTATTAGGACAAGCATTTTTTTTAAAAATTATCTTAACATCAAAAGTCTAGGCTGCGCCTAGAAAAATACAAAAAAGAGCAACATATCTAAAAGGACTTATTTATTTTTTAATTAACGTTTTTAACTCCCTACATTTTATTTAAATAGACTGTTTTTGCAGAATATGTCTACTGAATATTGGAGAAAATTCAGAGAAATATATCTGGAAATTTTCTTTCTGGTCAGAAGACTTGACGACAAAATATCCTTTCTTCTATTTTTGACATTGGCCCATAATACCTATGGAATTTGCATCATGCTACTAAATGCTCTCAGGTAAATTTAAAAAAAATATGTCAGCGTTCCTAAGGAAATTTTATTTCAACGTATCTACATGTTGTATGTAATTTAAGAATGATTCTCAGATTATGAGCTATTTTCATGAGAAAATTTCAATAATTAATTTTAATTAAATTTTGTTAAAAAAAAGTAATAAGCTTTTAAATTCTATAACAAAAAACTAAGTTCAATACATGCTAAACTAAGACGCTATCAAACTGTTAAAAAAACCCAGAAAGTCTTTAGGCTTCAATATGTTTAAGCATGCATACTAATTATTAGGTAACGGATGTTCATGTAAAATAAAATTCAAAATATGTACATATACATTTAACTATCTATAATTGAAAATATTTAGTAATCAAATATCTAAGACACTATAAAATATTGAAAATAAAAGCATAAATAATCAGTGTTGTAAAATACCCGGGTATTTATTCTTAAGGGTATATACCCAGGGTATATACCCAATTTCATAAATACCCGGGTATTTAAGGTATTTAACTAAACCGCGACTTAGTAATCGAATATTGTAAAATGTCATGGATCTTGCCAGTTTAGAGCTATTGCAACACTGAGAAACTATTAAAACAATAATAAATTATAAAATAGGATCACTGAGAGGTTAATAAATAATAAATTATTACCTGAAAATTTGCCATGGACCTTCGGACTACCAATAAAAGAAGTTGTTTGCCTAAATTTGATACTACTGTACTGCATTCACAAAAATGTAGCCTCAGCTAAAACTTTGGACTAGGATTATTTCAAGCCTCTCCACCATTACTTATTTTATTATTTTCTTTGTCATTGTCTTCCCAATCCCCCTCTTCTTCTTGTCAAGACCTTCCCAAACAAAGGATGTTTGCCATAATCCCTTTTGGTCCCTATAGCCAGCTATGTTTTTCCGAGGATCAACTGATTTCAATCCCATGCTTCTGCCTAACTCACACACAAAACAAATGGAAGAGTTCAACAAGTCTGCAACAAGATGTGCGTTTCCAACTCCAAACTGAATGCGTTTCTCCTATTTCGTTAACACAAGTTTTTCCTCCGTTTTTTGAAGAGAAGATTCTGGGTTTCTTGTTGAAGAGTTTTCAGTAATTCTTAAATCTCTTATGAACTGTGTGGATCAAAGGGGCATTTAACTGAATGGCAGTGATAAGTTCAACAATTGGATCAAGGATGTTAACTAGTTTCCCAACTCGTTAACATCTACCTTTTCGTTTCTGGTGAGATTTCCGCTTACTGTAATGTTGTTACTACCAGGGTGTCAACGATTTAATCAA
This sequence comes from Gonocerus acuteangulatus, assembly GCA_946811695.1. Taxonomy (NCBI): domain Eukaryota; kingdom Metazoa; phylum Arthropoda; class Insecta; order Hemiptera; family Coreidae; genus Gonocerus; species Gonocerus acuteangulatus. The sequence goes on along the minus strand of OX328123.1, from coordinate 118,847,722 downwards.
TTGATATAAATCATGATTTTTTATTTATTTATTTATTAATGTACACAATAAAAACAACCTTGCTCCGCTCACAGCATTACAGGGTATAAATAATTATTCGTAATAATAATTTAACATTCATAGTATATGTATAACAAATTACGGATAATAAGCTATTCCTAATAACAATGTTAATAAATAAATAATAAAAAATTCAGAAAAGAGGATAAACAAAGAAATGAAATTGATAAAATAAATGTTAAGTATTTGAAAATAAATTCATTATTATGAAATTTGTTACTTTTAAACGAGTAAACATATGAAAAAAGTTAAGCATTAATTAATCTTTTACTCGATTTTTTTTTTCAATTTGAGTCAATAAATAAAGAAAAGAGTTATAATTTTCTTTTAAAACTAGTCCATGTAATGCTGTGATAGGGCTTTTTATACATTTTTTCCGCAGTTCTTCGTATTGCGGGCAATCCATTAGAACATGTTCCGCTGTCTCAATCTGGCCACAGCTGCAGTCTGGAAGATCTCGTATGCCGAACGCATGTAGGTAGCTAGCGAAGTCTCCATGGCCTGTTAAATACTTAGTCAGCATCGGAGACAGTTCAAGCCATCTGCAATTTTGCCTTTCCCTCGCTGTTCGAAAATACTTCCTTTTTTTAAAAAAATAATTGATTAAAATCAATTGATTTCATAAAAAAAACATTGATTTAAACCAACTGATTTTATTAAAAAAATTATTATTATATATATTTTTTTAACTTTAGTTGATGTTTTTAACTTAAATCTAACTAGTTCTTCCTTTTTTTTCAGCCATATCAACATTTCATCTCTATTTTAGCGCGGTTCCTCCCTCCCCCATAGGGAGGAACCCCGCTTATAAGGTTGGTACAATGAAACAATCCGGAAATGCCGACTAGAAAATTTCGTGTTTCAGAACCCATAGAGACCGAAAATAACGGTGGTTCAAATTTTTATTAGCGCGGATCCTCCCTCCCCCATAGGGAGGAACCCCGCTTATAAGGTTGATACAACGAAACAATCCGGAAGTGCCGACAAGAAAATTTCAGAACCCCTAGAGACCGAAAATAACGGTGGTTCAAATTTGTATATATATATATATATATATATATATGTATATATATATATATATATATATATATATATATATGTATATATATATATATGTATATATATATATATATATATATATATATATATATATATATATAAATATATATATATATATATATATATATATATATATATATAAATATATATATATATATATATATATATATATATATATATATATATGTATATATATATATATATATATATATGTATATATATATATATGTATATATATATATATATATATATATATATAAATATATATATTTGTCTGTTCGCTCATTTCTGGCTTCCCTGATGGTCCGATTTTGATGAAATTTGGTACAAAAATCTGTCGTCCAATTTGAAAGGTCAAGTTCGTTAACCAGCTAAATCCGCCCACTGGAAGATGGCGTTTGGGGCGAAATTCGCGCAAAAAAAATCGTAATGCTTACGTTTTTGAGTTCATAAGCTTGTAAGTACTTTTTTTATAGGCTTCTTGGACTAGGAAAACGAATGGAACCATTTTCAAGGCGATAGCTTTAACCGTTTTCGAGAAAACTGAAAAAATAATTTTTGAATGCCGTTTTTGGTTTGGGTACTTAGAATCATGGGATTCAGTTGAAACATTTACTGCATGTTCTACTTTCATTAAAACTAATATGTTGAAATTTTGGTTGCGTTTGGAGTTGAGGAAGGGTGAGAATAAAATATTTTATTAACAGACATAAAAAGGTTTTGGTAACTTTGTATACATTCCTTAATATCTCAAAAAAGGTTGAGAATTTGGGAAACGGAAGAATACCATTAGAAAGCTTACTGAATGCTCTACAAAAAAGGTTCTAATGAAAGTTTTGATTAGGCGATGTCAATCGGAGAAATAAGTGCTTAAAACTTTAAAGTAATTGATTTCGCTTATTCGAACTTTTCTTTTTGTCTTTGATTTTGATACTTAAAATTATGGGATTCAGTTGAAACAGTTTCTGCATGTTTGAATTTCATCAACACTAATATGTTAAAATTTTGGTTACGTTTGGAGCTAAGGAAGGATTAGAATAAAATATTTTATTAACAGGCATGAAATGTTTTGGGAACTTCGTATACATTCCCTAATATCTCGAAGACGGTTAGGAATATTGGTAAACGGAGGGTTACCATGCGAAAACTTACTAAATGTTCTACAAAAAAGATTCTGAAACAATTTTTGATTAGGCTATGTCAATCGGAGAAATAAGTGCTTAAACTTTGAAGTAATTGATTTCGTTTATTCGAACGGTTCATTTGTTTTTATTCGTTGTTATTTTTTAATTGCTTAAAGTTGGATAATGTATTTGACAATAAAACAGATTAATTAAAATAAGAAAAACAATTCATTGTTAAAAATATATCAGGCTGTACCGTATGAAATGTCAGTTTTGGATTTGTCGATTTCCTTCAAATGTCTTGAAACTGTCGAGGCTCCTACTCCGAGTTCTTTGACATATTCCCTAGTGTTTTTAATTACTTATAGTAGTCAAATGTATTTGCCAATAAAACAGGATACGTATAATTAGAATCAATATTTTGTTTGTTAGAATTCGAAGATGCCGTATGAATATCTAGATTACAGTACTGGTGTTGATTTCGTTCTTTAGAATTATTCTTGGTATTCCCTATTTTCATCTGTTACCCATAGTTTTTTATTGTTAGTAGGTTTTTGTTATTGATTATAGAATATAAATCTATTTGGCTATAAAACAGGATACGTAAAATTAGTGACAATATTTCGGAGATTTCTGAGCGAAATACTTTTAAGATTTTCTACCACCACGAACGGCTTTTTTCCTCTATTTTTATCCACTAGATAGGCTTTATTTGGCATATTATTCTATATATGTTTTATTTAGCAGGGGATTCTGATGAAATGTCGTGTTTTTGCTGTGGATTTTAAATACGATGTGTCTAAGATTGGATAACATTAGCGAGTCTGCATAGTTAAGAACCGACGACGGAGGATTACTTCTTGCTATGATTTAGTCTACATATGTATATTAAGTCCTAAATCCAAAAAATAAACTTCACAACGGTTAGATACTATGAGCGAATATGGCGGTTCAATGCCCGTGGAAACAAGGGGGCCGCAGGAAATTTACCTGCTAAGAGTTAATCCTCAAGAGCTGTAAATATACCCCAGGTATCTGCCGACACAAATACAAAGCCTAGGCGGAGAGCACCCCAAAAACTCAGATCCAAACATAGGTTATATACTAAATATTCATAAAGACTACTTAGTTGTAAACCGATTCATCAATTAGCAATCAATAGTTTTCAACAAAGGTTATATACTAAATATTGATAAAAAGTATTTAATTAGAAAAAAAAACAATATTCCACAAGACTTGTTTTTGGTCCATTTGTGTCTACTCCATAGACTTAATTAGGTATATTATTCTATTGTAGTTGGGCAACTAAACTTTGTTTTATTTTGTTAAATAAAGGTTTTTTTCTTGACTTGTTATTCGTCAAGACTTTTATTTGTCCTTGTGTATTTACTAGATAGGTTTTATTCGGCATGTTATTCTATATAGGATATATTAGGCAGGGTATTCTACTCAATCTTGTGTACTTCTTCTTGATCCTTCTGTACATGGGCGTATATAAAAACAATTTCGGGGGGGGGGCTGAGACCATTTCCAGGGTATGGAATACTAAATATTTAGAGCTTGGAATAGTTTTAGGCAACTAAAACGCTATTACACGTAAAATAAAATATGTTTTATGAACTAAGTGATCTTATTTAATTTATTTTTAAGGGTTTTACGAGAAGTTTTTATCATCAATTCAAAATTTCGGGAGGGGCTGCAGCCCCCTCAGCCCCCCCTCACATACGCCCATGCTTCTGTATCCTCTAGAAATGCTTTATTAGGCATATTTTGTATTGATTTATAGAGCTTTGCTTTAGAATGAGAGCCAGATTCTGTAATTTCCGCTTCTGTGTAAAAGTTAGCTACTGTCGGTGTCCCTGACGCCTTAATATCACTTTTATTCGAGATGTTCGATAGGATTTTGACAATTTTCACGAGATATATAAAAAATAATAAGTATATTTCTTTTGTTAGCTTATCAAATGGCACTAGGGAGATGAACGGAACCGCGCTAAGATGCTGCAGTTCCTGCGAGTCGGACTTTTCTTGTATATATATATATATATATATATATATATATATATATATGTATATATTTATATATATATATCTATATATATATATATATATATATATATATATATATATATATATATGTCTGTTCGCTCATTTCTGGCTTCCCTAATGGTCCGATTGTGATGAAATTTGGTACAAAAATCCGTCTTCCAATTTGAAAGGTCAAGTTCGTTAACCAGCAGAATCCGCCCAATGGAAGATGGAAGAGGCGCATGTTCTACTTTCATCAACACTAATATGTTGAAATTTTGGTTATCTTTGGAGTAAAGAAAGGGTTAGAATAAAATATTTTATTAACAGACAAGAAAAGTTTTGGTAACTTTGTATACTTTCGTTAGTATCTCGAAAACCGTTGACAATCTTGGGAAGCAGAAGGTTACCATTCGAAAGCTTATTAAATGCTCTACAAAAAAGGTTCTAAAGAAAGTTTTAATGAGGCGATGTCAATCAGAGAAATAAGTGCTTAAAACTTTAAAGTAATTGATTTCGTTTATTCGAATGGTTCTTTTTGTCTATTTTATTCCTTGTTATTTTTAAATTGCTTATAGTCGGATAATGTATTTTACAATAAAACAGATTAAGTAAAATAAGAAGATCAATTTATTGTTAAAAATGTAGCGTTCAAAGAGAGAGATCCCAAGGCTTTCTAAATGCCTCTGAGCGGAGGCCTTTCTGCCCGACTTATGGGATAGCTGACCCATACAGGTAAGATTGTAAATCAAGACCTTTCAAGACTGGTTAGTTTGACATTTCATTTGGATTGGTGTTTCGCTATTGATCTAAACAAAGTAATAACTGTTTCTATTCTATGCCTTCATAAGCACTAAAGATATGAACGGAACCGCGCTAAGATGACGCAGGTCCTGCGAATCGGACTTTAATCCTCTAGCTATGTTTGTCTCTAGGGCCTACCCTCACTTGACCGTTCTTATCTATTCAAAGTTTGATTCTTTTATGACTCTTTCTTGGTGAATAATTCTGCAAATAAATCTCCTTTAAGTTTAAGATAAAAGAGATTGGCAGGTAGTGGGTGAAGTGAATGCTTTAAATTGGTGGAAGTCTTCATCGGCCTTAAAATATTGTATTTCCTCAAAAGAACTGTTAATAATAGAGCAGCTTAAGACAGGAAAGGCAACTTCTGCAGTGGTTGAAAGAATGCTTTCAACCCTTGGTTTCGTTCACAGTCAAATGAGAAACTGCCTAATTAGATGTGAAAAGGCTGACAAACTGGCATTTTTCTTCAAAGCTTTAAATAAATAATATTACTGTTATTATACGTGATTAATAGGGAATGGATGTTCATCTACTATATATTTGTCAAATACCACTCACTCACTCACTGACCTATCATCGCCCAGCGCAAACTCCTCGACAGAAAAATTTGAAATTTTGCAGAGAAACTCCCTATAGAACGTAGACGCTCGCTAAGAAAGGATTTTTTGATATTCAAATTTTTAAGTATTTTTAGAGGGGTTTAAAGTTTTAGTTGGTTAGAGCAGGCAAGCCTAGGTAACATGCGTTGCTAGGACGATAATGAACAGCTGTTACCATACATTATCTATTTTATATTATTATTTTTAATTGATGGGGTTAATTTTGAAATTAACCATCATAGTTGACTATAATTACTGGAAATAAACTGTCCCTCATGTTTATGCTATGAGGGACAAAATCACCATTTTAATTGCGGTTCATTTCAATTCGCCCCCCATAGAGTTTTCGCTATACCTGGTGATGGTCCATCCGAGGTAATAATATCCATAACCCTTGCACAGCCTCTTCACCTATCAGCATCCTCAGTCAGAACACCTCTTGGTAATGCTCGCAAATATAATGGATGTTTCCAAATGACGTATGAGAAACATAAATTTTAACGTACATTTATTATTGACAGCGAAAAACCTGTATTGGTTACACTGCTGTTACTGGTAACCATGGGCGTAAATCGGAAATAATTTTGGGGGCTGGGAAAATTTCGGGGGGGGGGCTGGGACTATTTCCGGGGTATGGAATACTAACAGTTTAGAACTTCGAATAGTTTTAGGCAAATAAAACGCTATTACAACTTAAATTAAATATGGTTTATGAGGTGAAGGTGAAGTGATCTTGTTTAATTTATTTTTAAGGGTTTTAAGAAACATTTTTACATTCAAATCAAAATGTCACAGGGGGGGGGCTGCAGACCCCTCAGCCCCCTCCCGTTTATATACCGCGGAGCGCCCCAGTGTCAAGAAACATTATTCTTTGATTACTTAACAGTTGATGTATAAAATATAGTATGACGGAAACCGTGCTATAATAAACTGCAAAAAATTATGTAGTAGCGTTAATTTTGCCGATACATTATTTAACACAATTAAATAACTACTTATCTGCCGTGATGAAGCATGGGTATTCGGCTAGTGTAATATAAAATTGAAAGTATGAAAATATATATTTAAATATTTGTAATAAAATATTTAATAAAAAATTGAAAATATTTAATAAACAAATATCTTTAACACTATAAAATATTGAAAAGAAAAGCATAAGTAATAAGTAGGAACTCTATTATTATTATTAATGGAAAGAACTAAAGTATAGAACAAAATGACTAAAACTGTTTAACATATTGAAAAATAAAACAAATAAAAATTAGGAATTCATTATAAAAGGGGGAAAAGCTGATTTATACAGATGAACATTATTTTGGAAGATTGTTTGCTACAACTTGAATTTTGAAATTTTCAAACGTGAAATGTTGCCGGTCTGACCTGAGTATAATTTTGAAGCGACTGAATTATCTTTCAACGTCTACTAAAGTCACTGGTGTGTATTTGAAGGCTACAATCAACTGCTCTGAAGAGTGGGATTCAACTCAACTGTTAATCGTTTTGCCACTATGGATATCCCCTATAATGTGGCTATTTTTCCATCCAGGGGTTTTGTTTTTAACTCATTCCCAGTATCTCCTTCTGAATCCTGGATTTTCTCTATTACTCTCATATGAAGTAATGCTATCCACTAATAACATGCCTTTTGTATCCAGTATTGACATAGTATATACACAGCCACCTTCTTGGAATTAGAAAAGACAGAGTCACCTACACTCAATGGGTAACATTTTAGTTACAGGTTTATATAATGAACAACTAGGTAATTACCAGGTCTCTCTATATAGACTAGTTACATTTAAAAAGACTGATTTATTTTTTAAATCCAGTTTTAGTAAAAAAAATTAATTTAAATAAAAAAAAATCCGATTTGAATAAAAAAAAATCTGATTTAAATCAAATCAATCCGATTTTTTTGATTTTTTTAAAAAAGCATGATTTTTTTTACACCCTGGTTACTACTGTATGAGCATAATTTCAAATAATATAAACAAGGATCACTAACTTAAACTTAACTTAAAATGGTTTTGAATTATTATAATAAACATTAAAAATGTTTTTGGCCCTTTTTTAAAATTTAAATAAGTCCTTAATAATTGAATAGGCTTCATTACAACCTTTTTAAAATTAATTAACCTTCCCCTCTGTAAAAGTAATCATGAAAATTCATAGATATACATTAAGTTGTAAATACCCATAATAGACTTAATAATTTGCTAGTCGCCTCCATTGCGATCAAGCAGTAAATAAATAAATAAAAATAAAATAAATACCCATAAATACCCGGACCGACTTTTAACTTTCTATAAAATATTACTGGGTAAGTATTAATGTTCATTAAGCTTTTATGATCAAATGGGTAAGTTTCAGTCCTTGTTTGGACCAAAAAATATTCAAAGAAGTTGTATCAAGCTCAAAAACTGAAAATACCCACTTTTTGGGTATTTACCTTCCCTGTGGGTAAATACCCGGGTAAATATCCAATTTATATTTACCTACCCACTGGGTATTTACCCACCCCACATCACTGTAAATAATAAGTAGGAGCCTTGTCATTATCAATGGAAAGAACAAAAGTAGAAAATATATACCTAGATCAAAATGACTAAAAGTCTATAAAATATTGAAAAATAAAGCATAAATAAAAATTAGGAACTCATTATAAAAGGGGGAAAATACGTTGAAAATGTCTACAGATGAACGTTTCCTTTGAAAAATTGTTTCCAAAAACATGCATGTTTAAATTATCAAACGTGAAATGACGCTTGTCTGATCTCAGTATATTTTTAAAGTGACTGAATGATCTTTCAACATCTACTGAAGTAATTGGTGCGTATTTGAAGTCTGCAATCTTCATGGGATTCAACTCAACTGTTAAACATCTACTTGCTGTTTTGCTAATGTGGATGTCCCCAATAAACTGGATATATTTCTACTCTGGGGCTTTTAGCAGACATATGACATATTATATATATTATATATATTATATATATATATATTATATATATATATATATATATTATATATATATATTATATATATATATATTATATATATATATATATATATATATATATATATATATATGTATACAAAGAAATTATATTCAAGTTCATAAGGCTAGCACATAATTATCAGTGAAATACAATATTGATAAAAAATGTCTCCATCTTGTATTCCCTTACTTCCTCATAGTCTTTGCGTCTCCATAAGACCTAAGATAATAATGGCGATATTTTTGTTAATCTTTGCTTTCTGCTAAATATTTTACTTTTAGAACATGAATATTGTAATTATTACTTCCAGTACCAAGACGAACAGAGATTACCTGCAAGTAGCATATTATGTCGTATCATTTTCTTTTATGCTTATGCGATTGGTGGGAACATGCATCTGTGCTGCAAGAATTAATGACATTCCCAAGGAATTGCTTCCTCTTCTCTTCGCTGTTCCAAGCAACTCATACAACGTAGAGGTAACAACAAATATTTCCTACTTTGGGTAAGTTAAGTAATAATATAATTAATTAGGAATAAGGAAATGACGATTACTTCAAATATAGTGTTTTAATGTCTCCAATTCGATGGGGAGAACCAAAGAAATATTTTCATAAATTAATTTGATTTTGTCCTCTATCTATTTCTCTAGCTATGTATAGAGTGGTCAGCTACCTCTCTCTCTCTCTCTCTCTCTCTCTCTCTCTCTCTCTCTCTCTCTCTCTCTCTCTCTCTCTCTCTCTCTCTCTCTGTGTATATATATATATATGTATACTGATACGATAGCTTTGAAACTGTAGCGGTTATCAGATAACCCCAAAAAAAACCACATGTTTTAAAAATAAATAAAACATTATTAAGTGTTCTCTCGCAATTGAAAACTGCAAATCATTCTTGTAAGTTGTAAATCCTATACACTTAACATTGGTGACCCCGACGTGATATTGAACAATACTTCTGATTTCACTTCTCGCCGTTCGTCATGTCCAAAAGAAACTCATCTACGTCCGATACAGATCTCCATGAAACCCAGCCTGAGGTTAGTTTCTACCAAGGGCCGAGTTCAAGACTACCGACATTCTGGAAACAGAACCCGACTTTATGGTTCGCGACGATCGAGGCTGTATTTGCGACATCCCGCGTAACATCGAGCCTAAAAAAATTCCAGCTCGTCATACCGAATCTCGATCTGGATGTTCTTAGCCAAGTCTCAGATATCGTCCTCCAACCGACTGAGCAACCATACGAGGACCTTAAAGCTAGGCTCATCAACACGTTCGGAGAATCCGAAACACGTAGAATTAGCAAGCTGTTAGAAGAAATGCCACTCGGAGACCAGACTCATTCACAGCTCCTCAGAAAAATACAACAATTAGCTGGCTCCGATGTATCAAACGGATTTATTAGCACCCTGTGGATGAAGAATTTACCCCCACGAATTCGTCCCATCCTCATTTCCACAGGCCACACTGACATCCAAAAACTGGCAGAAGTAGCCGACAAGATCTTGGAGGTATCCCCGTCAGCTGAAACGTACGCTATTCGAGACATGTCAGAACCTCGCCCAAACAAGTCTTCCGCAACTACCACATCAGTCACGAACAGACGCGAGCACCCATCCGAAGATTTCGGAGCTCTACGCCGCGACGTAGACGAGATCCTAAAAACGACGAGATGAAGAACCGCGAAAGAAGCTCCAGCAGCAGCCGGAATCAAGACAATCTCCCTCGTTCCCAGTCGCGCGATACCTGCTATTACCACCAGAGATTCCGCGAGAAAGCCCGACGCTGCACACAGCCTTGCAACTGGAAATCACCAGCTTTAAACTCGGAAATGTGAAAGTTGCGGCGGAAACTTTCACAACCCAGCAGCACCGCCGCCTATTTCTGACGGACAGAACCACTGGTCAGCCCTTCCTCATTGACACAGGAGCATGCATATCTCTTCTCCCCGTGCCCAAAGGACGGCGTAAGACTCCATCTGATTTCACCTTAATAGCAGCCAACAACTCCCCGATTCCAACCTTCGGTGAAATCACTCGATATGTCGACTTAGGACTCAGAAAACCTCTCAAGTGGACCTTTGTCTTAGCCGACGTCGCCAAGGCTATATTAGGTGCTGATTTTCTCTACTGGCATCAGCTTACTGTGGACTTAAGAAACAGGAGACTGATCGACCAGCACTCAGGACGTAGCATTGTAGGTACCATATCCTCAGCAGAAATACCAACCTTCTCCATCTTTCCAGCCGATAATCGATTTGCCCGCATCCTAGGTGAATTCCCTACCGTCACTCAGGTCACTCCCATCCGTGGACCATCCAATTCAACAGTGGAGCATCATATAGAGACCAAAGGACGACCTGTCACGGCTAAATGCCGCCGTTTGCCTCCAGGAATTTACCAGGAAGTCAAAAAGGAGATCCAGGAGCTCATCGACAGCGGAATATGCCAACCTTCCAAAAGTCCATGGTCCAGTCCACTCCACGTAGTGAAGAAAAAAGATGGTACTCTCCGATTGTGTGGAGACTATCGAGCCCTGAACGCCATCACTATTCCCGATCGATATGGAATACCCAATCTTCGAGACTTCACAATGGAGATACATGGCAAGAAGATCTTCTCCAAAATAGATCTCCGCAAGGCTTACTATCATATACCGATAGCAGTAGAAGATCGAGAGAAAACTGCCATTATTACCCCATTTGGCCTTATTGAATACAACAGGATGAGTTTTGGACTGAAGAACGCAGGTCAAAGCTTCCAGCGTTTCGTCGACAACCAATTCCGAGACCTACCCTTTCTCTTCAAGTTTCTTGACGACTTCTTGATCGCTTCGGACAACGAGGAACAACATGAAGCTCACATCAGAGAAGTACTTCGTCGTCTCGACATGAACGGCATCGCTGTGAACCCATCGAAATGCGTCTTCGGTGTCCCAGAGCTCGATTTCCTTGGATTCCATCTAACACCATCTGGCGTCACACCTCTGGAAGACAAAGTTAAGGCTGTCCTAGAATTCCCACTTCCCAAAGACGTTCGAGAACTTCGGCGCTTTATGGGCATGGTGAATTTCTACCGACCTTGTCTTCGCCACGCAGCATCGATCCAACAACCTCTCAACGGACTTCTCCATCAGGTCAAGAAAAATGACAAAACTCCAATCAATTGGAACGAAGAAACGCTCAAGGCTTTCGAAGACACCAAGAAGAACCTTGCTGAAGCAACTGAGCTCGTCCATCCGAACCCAGACGCAGAGATCTCACTCGCATGCGACGCATCTGACGTCGGTCTAGGCGCTGTCTTACAACAAAAACAGGATAACAAATGGCATCCTCTAAGCTTTTTCTCGTTAGCACTCAATAAAGCGCAGAAGAATTACTCTGTCTACGACAGGGAGCTTCTGGCTATATACAAGGCCATCAAACATCTTCAACCTCAACTGGAAGGCCGAGTTTTCTCAATCATCACAGATCATCGCCCATTAGCTCATGCTTTCACTCAAAAGCCTGAATCCACTTCACCTCTCCGCATCCGTTGGCTAACTTACATTAGCCAATTCACCACTACGATCATCTATAGTCCAGGCAGGGAAAACATTGTTGCCGATTCCCTATCAAGGATTGCCGAAATCCAAACTCCAGACGATTTTGTCGCCCTTTCTTTAGCCCAACAAGAAGACCATGAGATCAGCCCACTCCAGGAACAAACTAACCTAACCTTTAGAGCCATCGAAATTCCTGGCACCGACAAGACCCTTCTCTGTGAGATGTCAACAGGCAAGGCAAGGCCATATCTCCCGAAGAACTTCAGGCACAGTGCTTTCGTCAAGGTGCACACCTTAAGTCATCCTGGCATCCGGACAACACGGAAAATGGTAGCAGAGCGATATTTCTGGCCAAACATGAATAAGGAAGTAGCTGATTGGGCTAAGAGTAAGATACACCGGCATACCCATGCACCTCCTGGAACATTCCCAGCTGCTACTCGCTTTCAGCATGTCCACTTAGATTTAATTGGCCCACTACCACCCTCCGACGGCCACCGTTACTGCCTCACGATGATAGACCGTCAAACCAGATGGACAGAAGCAATACCATTACGTGACATCACAGCCGAAACCGTCTCAAGCGCATTCTACACTGGTTGGATCTGCCGATTCGGCGTTCCCTCAAGAATAACCACCGACCAAGGCCGGCAATATGAATCCCAGCTTTTTCATCAGCTGACTTCGCTTCTGGGAATCGAGAAAGGTCGCACAACTGCTTATCATCCCCAAGCTAACGGATGCATAGAACGATGGCACCGGACACTCAAAGCCGCCATTACAGCACACCTTGACAGCAACAACTGGACCCGCATATTGCCGACCGTACTCCTCGGACTCAGAGCCAGCCTGCGAGATGATACTTCATCGAGCATAGCTGAAGCAGTCTACGGTTGTCCCATAAGATTGCCAGGTGAATTCTTGGAGCAACACACGACCGCGGAAGATCCACACGTACTCCTGCAGGAGCTGAAGGAACATCTTCGCACCCTTCGACCAGCCGAGTATAAGGAGAGCACTAAGAAGACCTATGTACACCAGGAGTTGCAGAACTGCACGCATGTGTTCATCAGGGAAGACTGTGCCCGACGTCCGCTGACACCACCATACTCCGGACCACACAGAGTTCTCCAACGACACGACAAGTACTTCGAAGTGCAACTCCCAGGCCGCCAAGCCACCATATCGACAGACCGGCTTAAGCCTGCGTTTCTTCCATCCGAACAGACTCAGGACACACCACCAGTTCTCCCATAAACGCAGTCTCAACCGCCACCGCCAACTCAAGAGCCCTACAGGACCCGTTCCGGGAGAACCGTGAAACGAGTTTCACAGTCAGCTTCTCTGACTCCGTCATCTGGGAGGGGAATCCTGTAGCGGTTATCAAATAACCCCAAAAAAAACCACATGTTTTAAAAATAAATAAAACATTATTAAGTGTTCTCTCGCAATTGAAAACTGCAAATCATTCTTGTAAGTTGTAAATCCTATACACTTAACAAAACTATAAATGATTGGACGTCAGATCGTTTGTAAGAAAAATTGGTCCATCTGGAACTGGTATTTGACCAGGATAAAATTTATTAATATCCACCTGAATGTATATTGGAACGGACTTACTGTTAGTATAAATCCTGTTCATGTAAAGAGAAAGATGAGTTATAAAAATAACCTATGCCCATTGGGAAACTGATGTAAAATAAAAACAATATTATTCTGTTACAAATTGGGTTTTATTTATTATTATTTATTTATTTATCGCACCGCATCTTTGGCGAAGTGCATTTTTTTCGATCTTTTCAGAAGAGGGCGATGTAAAATAGGTTTAGTCGAGCATATTCCTAAAACAGTTAATGTCCTTAAATAATAATTTTAACCCGATATTTTGACTTGGTATTTACTTTATATTTTTGTTTTAGATGTTGTTGTAAATGTTTATGTCCTTTAAATGTTTGAGTACTGTATCAATGTGGTGGCTGTCATCTCCGAGGAGTTCTGTCAGGTCAATAGGTACATTTAGGTTCTGTCTTAAATAGCAGTTAGTCAGTATATGATTGAGTGTAAGTCCTGAGTTACACGTTCGGCATGTCGGTTTGTCCTTGTTAGTCATTAGGTACTCGTGAGTCACACGACTGTGGCCGATACGTAGTCTGGCTAATATGACTTCTTCGCGTCGTGATTTTCTGTATGAAGAAGGCCATTCTTTTACCGTAAACTTCACCGTCCTCAGTTGGTTCTCTGTTGTGTTAGTCCAGTCCAGTTGCGAATAGTGTAAGATTGTTAGGTCAGTGTAACGTATTACGTCTTCATAGTACGAGTCGAGTGGCTCGTAAGTTTGTTCTTCTGTTGCAAGTTTGGTTTGTCGGTCAGCAGTTGTGTTCAGTCCTAAGATTTCGTGTCCTGGTACACGAAACATATAACTCTGTGGTCCACCACAGAGTTATATGTTTACCAGAAGCATGTAGGTTGTGTATTTCGTCCTTTATTTCTATACATGTGGGATGTGTCGTGTATATATTTTGTAAACATTGCAGACAGCTCAAAGAGTCTCTGCAAATGATGATATGTGTTTGTTGTGTTGATGGCAGACTCTTCAACGCGAGGAGAATGGCTTGCAGTTCTGCTCCATGTATGCTAAAATTTGGTGGGAGTTTTTTGCTGTACACATTATCTTGCAAGATTGCAGCTGCTCCTACACCGTGATTTGTTATTGAGCCATCCGTGCAAAGAATTAGGGAGTTTTTGTATCCTGAAGTGAATTTTGTGAAGAACTGTTTGTATAGTAAATTTGAAGCTGGGTTTGTCTTTTTGAATTTGGTGAGTGTCATGTCTATGTTGAAGTTACGTATTGTCCCTGGAGGTGTTCTTGAATGTATGTGTGTTTTTATATAAGGAATTACCAAGCCAAAAGTATCTTCGATTTCCTTACATCTAATAATAATCCTCGGTATACGCATTCTGTATTATGCCACTTACACATGAAGTAGGAGGAAAAAGCCTTCATTTTACAAAGAATTAGGGTTTTACAAATTGGGTTTTACTCCAGAACAAAATAATAGACAATTAGTAATTCAGTGAGCTGTCAAATACAAATATAAAATATTACTACTATTTATCTTTATGTTCTATTTATGGTTGATAATTTAGCACATTATTTAGCAACGAAACACAAACTAAATATCATACTATGAAATGTTCTTTCTTATGGTTTTATCAGAACATGTCATTCCTCGGGATTGATTCTAAATTTTTCAGGACCTTATACTTGTATACTAAAAGTTAAGATTTTAATTTAAGTAATATAAAAGGTCATAATAATTGGCTTTTTATTTCAGGTTCACAGATTTATAATGCAAATTTGGTTTGAACCACTGAGTCTTACTGCCTTCAATTTTTTCGGTATAACAAGGAGTACAGTTTTGAAGGTATGCACTGCAGATTGAGAAAAATTAATTACATCATTAGTGTAAAACCTTATCTTCTTTGTATTTAACGGTGGTTTTTTTTTTTTTTTTTTTTTTTTTTTTTTTTTTTTTTTTTTTTTTTTTTTTTTACAGTTTTTTAGAAGTTTTACAGGATCTGAAAATTTGAGCCTAATATTGATACATATGTTATTTTTTTTTTTACATTATTTTATTCTATATTGCTATAAATTAGAGGAGCAGAAAGTTAGCATGTCTTTCAAGAAACTCGTTTTGAATGAATTTAAATAAAACGTTCGTGATAAAACCTAAGTACAAGACGCGGCGAAATTATACTATCACGACTTAGAATCGCATACACAAGACTCATTTATTTGTATTTTTTCACAAAATAAGAAACCCCTATGAGAGATTTGTAAAGCACTAACAGACTCTTATATATATATATATATATATATATATATATATATATATATATATATATATATATATATATATTTGTATATATCTTACTGTTAATTTGAACGACAGACATTTCAATTTATCGCTATGCATTTTGTAATTTTCATTTTGCTTTCACTGTTCTTAGATTGCTGGAACTATTATAACCTACGAGATAGTTTTGGTGCAATGTAATCTACTAAATACAGATGAAGCGGACAGGAGACCGAAGATAGATTGCCCAGAATGAATAACAAATTGATGAAATTATTATTATATTATAAGTATTATTATAAATACTCAATGCGTGGTAGCACAAACTATTAAGAAAGTTCATTTGCTGAGAATGTAATGAGTTTAGTTTATATGCAGAGACTTTATATGGATGTATACTTTCCAAATACAAACTTTCGCCATCTATGGATTTCAAATTAGTGATGTCATTCCTAATTAGAACATAAATAATTAATTATAAATCTATTTAATACATAACAAGAAAAGTGCTGATTTTTGATAATGTTTCAATGTGTATCTATGTAAATATATGTATGTGTGTTTTTGCGTTTGTTTTAACTGTTTGTTTCTAATTTTAATTGCATTTAACAGTAAAACGAGTATTTGACCAAAGGAAAGTAACAAAATGTGAAACATTGTTGTAGTGTGTCCAAGAGCAAACGTCAAGAAGGTGGGGGAAGTCGTCGTGACACTATCAGTTTCCTATTGTGTCGTCTTAAATCTATTTTCTCTTCGTGATTTTATTTTATATTTTTCACGAAACATCTAACCCCTCCAATAACTGCTACTATTCCTTTACCAATAGCACAAGAGCTATAAGCGGAACCGCGCCAAGATGACGCAGTTCCTGCGAGTCGGACTTTTTTTGTAGTTGTGTAGCTCACTTTTTCATTGGTTGTTTTTTGTTTTAATTTGCATGTATTTGTACAATTAGTACTATAGTAGAAGAATACAAGAAAAGTGTGAATCATTTTAATATTTTTCAATGCATTGAACTGTGAAATAAGTATCTCTAGAAGTGGATGGTGGAGGCTGGCCGGCCCTGCCAGGTAAGAGTGCACATACATTGGTACACCCGATCCGATCCGATGGCCACCGATTCCCGGCTGGTTTGTTTCTAGACCGATTTCGGACCGACGCACAGTGGGAAAAAATCCACTTTTAGGGCGACAAAATTATTTTTTTGTTTTTCAATATTTTTGAGGTCACTGAGGTAGGGAAAATATTTAAAAAATCGTTGACCCATAGTTTTTAGTATATCCAACAAACAAATGTTGTAGACACACAAATGTTTTGACATAATAGATAAAAATTGGGAAAACATTTTGTAAATCTATGGAACATTTAAGTAGTACCTTTTTGCATCTATCATTTACATAAACATAATATATATAATAATATAATTCGAAAGTAAATAACAAAAATAGACTAACAACTTTAAGAAAAAAGTAATTTTACTGACTTGTTTTTTTTTAATAATAAGAAATATACACAATTATATTATGCACTAAAAACGAATTATCCATCAATCATCGTCTGATTCAATACTGCTACATCCTTCAGCATTTTCTTTTGACGAGTCAGTATCGTCTGCCTCATTTTCTAATGACAGTTCTTGAAGTGGATCATGTGGTATACTACACTTCAATAGGCTAATTACATATACATCGGTAACACGAAATTTAAATAAACACGTATAGTTTCTGTTCAAAAAATGGAAAAGTAATTACAAGGACAAAACTGCAATAAACACTGGGAAAAATGTTCCCTTTCTTAGACTCCAATTAATATTCCCTTCCGTCGCCTGTTGATGATCCAAGAAAGTAAATATTTACATTTTACCCTAATTCTACTAATACTAGAAAGTATTTAGAAAGTGATTTGTAAAATATGTTTTTTGAATTTTGTCCACCTAAAAGGTGATTTTCGCCCACTGTGCGCCGTGGATTCTTCAGCTTCTATCTGACTGCCTAAACTAAATTTAAATTTGCATTAAAAGGGGGAAGAAGGGGAAGCTGAAAGTATCAAGACAGTAAAGTAGAAGCTTAAGGCTTATCGAAAAAAAATATTTAGAACTGGAACTTTGTGGAACTTTTTTTTAAACCTTACTCAAACTTGAGTAATCAACAAAATATGAAAAATCTAGTAATAGTTTCATTAATATTTTTTTTTCTTTGATATGCCTTTCTGTTATTAGATATATACTATGTATTTATAAAGAACATACCACAAGGTAATAAATCCATTCTGAAAGGAATTTATAAAATTTGCACACAATTTTTAAAACACACCTTACAAAGACCGTAGTTGGAACAAGACTAAGCAGAGGAAGAGCAAGTGACTAGCAATGGTTGCCTTCCTTATTGTCTTAAACAGGTTTGGGTTAAACTAGCTAAAAAAATTTTCCTGTTTTCAATGAATAGAAGACTTGAGCACGTTTTGACACGTAAATTAACTTTCTACGACGACATCACATTTTCGACTTTTGTCGCCGTAAAACAGTCGTTTTGCCCAGTGTGCGAAGACGCAAAATGGCGCCAAATCAAGTATTGTGTTTCAAAATATTCTACAACCTCTAAATCTTAACCCATTTCAATGCACATTTTTAAAAATGAAAGCTAATTAAATTTAGAACAACATCGTCAATTCACATTTTTGTTTTTTGTTTCCCATGTTTATTAAATTAAGTGGAAATATGTTTATAACCATCCAATGTTTATAACCTTCCAATGTTTATAACCATTTAGCTATCTTTCTTATAAATAATTTTAAAATATGAATACTAATGCTTCTGTTATCGTAGTGTAACATTTAAAAATTAACTGTTACACTAAGATTTAATTTTTCGGGACCGATATACTTCCAGAAGATTGATTGACTTCTCAACTCGTCCTTCATACTTCCAACAATCAACGTAATCGAAGTTTTCTTTGCTTATTAGGTGGCATTTCTTAAATTAATCACTCATTTTCACTTTACAACGTGGTCATTACTGACGAGCTGTGACTAAATCAGATCGGATCGGGTCGGGTCCGATAACAAAATTCAAGAATAGTTTGTGTATTTGTTTGAAAAAGTGTCTCCTGCTATACAAGAAAAAATAACATGGTCGTTGATAAAGAAGCTCATTAAAGAATTTCGTAATTATACCTCAAGCGATATTTTTATCTTATGTGCTAAAGCAATAAAATACTTTGGGGGAGGGATGTTTTTCATCCCAAATCTTCGTGATCAACATTGTTACATAAAACACTGAATACATATAATGACAAACAAGTTCTCAAGATATGACCTAATTCTACATTGTACAGCAGCATTTGTTAACTAATCGCATATATTAAAGCATATATCCCTTCCGTTGCTAATACTTTAAAATATTATACAATCCGGTAGTCCTGACGTGATGTATATATATATATATATATATATATATATATATATCTTTTAGGTTTTAAGGTCAAAAACAAAACAAAAAATAAATGTCTTCGTAAAATATAATAGCACAAGAAACCAAAAAAGGGAAGATCTATGTAAAAAAGGGATGACTGTCTAAGTGATTGTGTTTAATATCTATGTATATATAGTTTATTTAAGTCTATTTTATGATCATTCGAAAGATTTTCGAATTGCCTTAAATCAATTATTTTCAGTTATAAGCTTGAATAGAACTACCTCAGTAGAACAATATACCTAGATGACTGAATTTGAGCAAGCGTTGATTTTAATCCTTTCTAAGATGTGTATTGTTATCGATTGCCACGGGTTTCTATTGGTTTTCATCCTTTCCTAACATTCTTGTTTGAGTTCGTTCCTATGAACACTCATGAGAGAGGTCTCGCAATTTAAGCCTAAATTTGAATTGAAACTTCCAGGATTTCTAGGGATTGATTCTACATTTTTTTATGTTCTATAAATTTTTTTATTATTTTTAACAACACGGTTCGTATATTTCAGTTAACTGAACACATTATTCTCGAGCTTTCTAATAATCGTGTAGGGATTAGAGCTGGGTTTTGCACCCCCCCCCCCCCCCAGAATATATGAAATCCTCACCTTTAGTAACAAAACGACTGCTTTAACACGACGACTGCAGTAGCATCTTTCAGAAATACTATATTGTGTGTGTTGGTGGGTTGCATCGAGCAAAGGTGCTGACATCTTGAAGATTTTGCGATATTTTGTTCTTTATAGCGATCTGAAAGAGGTTAACATAATTCTTGTGGAAAAAAATATTTAGGGAACGAAATTTTTTTATCCAAAACCTGCCAATTGTATTTTATTCCAGGCTAAATATCAAAAAGTCTTTCACGGAGGAGCTGTATAACTTAGCAATTTCCTGAGACATTGGATATTGTAGACTGCCTTCCTGAATAATTTGCTTAATATAACTTATCCAAATGAAATAAAAAGATGAATAATTCTTCTCTTTTACATTTATAATGAGCAACTGTTTCAACGTTAATTTTGTAATTAATTTGCTTCCAGGGTTTTGTTTTTATATGGTGGTACACTACTTAATAAATACAGAAAAACTTCACATTTTTGTCTTATGATCTGACGCAGAAACGGGATACAGTCCTCTTAGTGGGAGAAATCAGAATTCATAACAAAACAGTGGCGGTCCTAGCGGCGGCTTTTTTAACCTACGTTTTGGGCGGGAAATTCCATTCAAACATAGTACAAGAGACCCCCCCCCCCTTCCGATAGACCAATTTAGTTCATTTTTAAAATACATTTTTCTCTGTAGATTATCACTTCGAATACCGAGTTTCGTGGAAATGTAACAATAATTACGGCTGGTAGTGGCAAATTGGTAATGTGGGTCCGGAGGAAACCCCCCTCCTAATTAAACGATTTGGTTTATTTTTCCTAAACTTTTTTTCTATTAAAATTACCAGTTTGTACGGGGGTCATTTTCTGTGTCTCTAGGTAGGATCGATAACGATTTAAAGAAAAATTCCGTCACTAAAACAATATTATTGGCGCTGCCGTCTCGCCAGTAATGTTATCCTTTTTCATTTTAACGTCCTTCTCTTACAATCGCCGAGTGTGGTAGGTAAAGTTTGTTGAGTTTGCCTTGGCATTATAAGAGAATTCGGGTTGAGCTTAGCTGCACGGACGAGAAGTGCGAGCTCGTGCATTTTTCTTTACATTTGCATTTAGCGAGCTCGCTCTTCTGTTAGAAAACTCCTTACATATTTGGTTTTTTTTTCGCGTTTCAAGTAGTATTTTTTTTAGATATAACCGGGAGGTTTTCTCGCGGGATTTCTAGATTTTTCTAGGTACTGGGACGGGAATTTAGAAAATGTGGCTCTTGAAATCAAAACTTAATCCCTTAATAACATAGCAAAGTCACAGTCAGTAGTATAGCGCAATGTACTAAAGTTGACATCAACTATTGCCCATGGGCAATTTATGCATATTACACAAGTTCAGATTTTCATTAAATGGAAACAAATACGTTTCATATTGTGGAAAATTACTAAATTTTTATATGTTCACTACATAATAACTCCACACAATCCGAGAAGATTACCCACAATATAAACGCGGAAGTAGAGCAAACAAATACTTCAAGTGTGACCTGGTTTTGAGAATCGCATAACCTTTTACAACAGTTCTTAACTGATTGTTTTAAAACACGAGTACCTCCCTCTTCGTTTTGAGAATCGCATAAGCTTTTACAACAGTTCTTAACTGATTGTTTTAAAACACGAGTACCTCCCTCTTCGTTTTGAGAATCGCATAACCTTTTACAACAGTTCTTAACTGATTGTTTTAAAACACGAGTACCTCCCTCTTCGTTTTGAGAATCGCATAAGCTTTTACAACAGTTCTTAACTGATTGTTTTAAAACACGAGTACCTCCCTCTTCGTTTTGAGAATCGCATAAGCTTTTACAACAGTTCTTAACTGATTGTTTTAAAACACGAGTACCTCCCTCTTCATTGTAAAAATAATATTTCATGAGAAAAGCACTGAAAACGGAAATGTCAGGAATATCGGTAGGTTACTGATGCACTAAAAGCTGTAGAAAGAACTTGAGAAGAATGCAGGGTTTTTATGACAGAAAAATTTCATTTCTTGGAGCACCTTTGTCCCGGAGAAACAGCATACTTAAGTATATAAATAATAAAATGAAAATTTATCTTCTTGCCTTTTGAATGTTGCTTAGGATAGCAAAACATTGCCCTCCACGTTATTCTACTTTGTATTAGTTAATTAAACATTGCAATTTGGTTCCTGAAGAGGTGGCATGCAGGTAACGAAACTGAATGTAGGGCATTGTTTAATGGTGATTCATTTTATTATTTTGCTGTATTATAAAATCTCTAAACAGAAATGGCACTAGTTCAATGATGGATTCTCCAGAATAAAGCTATTTTTCATTTGTTGCAAGACACTATCGAAATACTTCCTTTTAGGTTCCGGAAAAAAAGAGTTTACGTGTAATATGCCATCAAAGTTCAAAATTTTAAGGCTTAGTTATTTTCCAAAGAGGTTTTTTTATTTGTTACATATATATATATATATATATATATATATATATATATATATATATATATATATATATATATATAGTCTTTGTGTGTGTGTGTGTTAATCGTGTAATTTTTTAGTCTAGAAAATAAGGTTGAAGAAGTTTTAAGAAATTGTTCAAAAAATGAGCTAAAACGTAAATACCATAAAATAAAATAAAATTATGTCTTGGCAATTTCTATAAATCGATTCCCGAATGCTGATTACTCTCTCATTATCCCATCGTGATAAAAATGAACCGAAGTACCGTCATTGAAGTACGTCCGGCCGACGCGTCGCACAGTGTGGCAGCCTGTGGACAAAAGTCGAAAATGCAACTATTTTTTCCAACTTATTTTGCTTTACTAATTCTTTTAGATTGACCTCAGTGACATGGAATGGGAGCTTTTATTCGATTATCATTAACACAAAGGATTCAAACCATGTTTGGAGAAGTGGAAGTTTGCTTATCTTTCTAAACGAAACAATTTCCATATAAAAGTCTCTTCGAATTTTTAGTATGGAAGGCATCGAAGAAGGTAAGAAAATGCCCATTGTCTTTGTTTTTAACATTTTTCGTAAAATTATACGTATATTGTTGACGTATTGTATAATGTGACTTACCCATGTGATTTAAGTTAAATTATTTTATTGTAATGTTGCCTTTGTTGATGGGTGTTAACAGGACACTGAGGATGAGGTTCTAACCTCGAAAACGTTTTGTTAAAATAAAGGAATAAAACAGTGAAGGTGTTTGACCTGCTTTGCATCCTATTTACTATTTTTCGTAAATGTTTTTAAATAATATTTTTAAAATAACTTCAGATACACTTTTTTCAATTTCGATCCAAAACATCCTGAGTTTCTGAATTATTTTGCTTTAATAACAGTTATACTTCATGAATATACTAATTTTTCTTGCTTTGAATGATTCTGTGTTTATTTTTCTCTTTTAGAAAACATAAACCCAAAAAATGTTGACATTTTGGAAACAATAGGATCAATTCCAATAATGACCTTTTAAATCGTCTTTTAATATCTTCGGACCCTTTAATTCCTTTAAGCAGGAAAATAAACCATTCAAATTCAAAGCTTAATTTAAACACGAATTTAAACTCTCTCCAAGTTGAACTAGACAACTTACCGCCATCCGAAGATTCGTTTTTCCGACAGCGAATAATTCATGTTTATTCTTTGTACATTTTTGTATAACTATTTATAATTATTTTGTATAATAATATATTTTTTTCTTTGATTAAATTTGGACGGTCAATAAACCACTTCAAATAAATTTTTGTAAATATAATTTTAATTGAAAAAACCTTAGTTTTTATTCAAGGCCCTTAAAATACATGTGTTTTTTAGTGATCAACTTAGTTTACTCTTTAAATATCCGTCAAGAACGACTTTTGTCCACTTACTCCATTAGAACGCCTGAGTGTGCGTCGTTACATCCTACAGTGGTGCCAAACGCCCGATTTTGGGAAAAAACCTCTAGGTACTTTGAATGAGACCACTGCCAATTCGACTGAATAATAATTTTTGAAGATAATCGGGTTTTATATTACGAAAACCGTGAAAAACAGCAACTATTCGATTTAAAAAAGTCCGTCACGCAGGAGCTGCATAACTAAGCACTTTCCTCAGAATTTTTGTAGTGTAGACTACATTACTGAATAATTTGCTGTAAATAACCTAGTATATAAATAAAATAAAAACGTGAATAGTTCTGCTCATTTACATTTCTTATGAGAACTGGTCAATTATTAATTTTGTAAATAATTTGCTTCCAGGGTTATGTTTATACGTGATACTACACTACTTAATAAATACACAAAAACTTCACATTCCCTCTTTTGATCTGACGCAGGAATAGGATACAGTGCCCCTAGAGGGAGTTAGCGCTCCTCGCGGTAGGTTTGTGAACCTACGTCTGGCGGGCTAATTCTAATGAAACAGAGTTTAAAGTAAACCCTCCTTTCCAATAGACCGATTTACTTCATTTTTACAACACTTCTTTCTCATGAGATACCCACAACGTATATCGCGTTTCGTTACAAGACAGCAGAAATTACGACCGGTATGAGTATATTAGTACTTTAGGTCCGGAGTAAGCCCCCCCCCTCCAAATAACCCGATTTAGTTTATTTTCACAACCCATTTTTCTCTGTTGATTACCACCACGAATACCGAGTTCCGTTGAAATGTAACAAAAATTACGGCTGGTAGTGGAAAACTGGTAATGTGGGTCCGGAGTAGCCCCCCCTCCTAATGAACCGATTTAGTTTATTTTTACAACGTATTTCTCTCTTTAGATCAACATAACGAATACCGAGTTTCGTTTAAATATAACGAAAGTCCGTCACGAACAAACAAAATTACCATCTCCTTATCCAAAAAGTCCGTCACGCAGGAGCTGCATAACTAAGCACTTTCCTCAGAATTTGGGTAGTGTAGACTGCTTTCCAGAACAATTTGCTTAAAATATCCTACATAAATAAAATAAAAACATGAATAGTTCTCTTTTAAATTTGTAATGAGCAACTGATCAATTATTAATTTGCTTCCAGAGTTACGTTTACACATGGTACCTATTACACTACGTAATAAATACAAAAAGCCTCATATTATCGAATTTTGATCTAACGCAGAAACAGGATACAGTCACTCTAGTGGTAGAAAGCGCTCCTTGCGGCGGCTTTGTGAACCTACGTGTGGCGGGCTTTTCTATTAAAATATATTACAAATTAAACCCCCGCTTTCCGATTGACCGATTCAGCTCATTTTTACAACACATCTTTCTCATGAGTTACCCACGACGTACACCGCGTTTCGTTACAGAAATTACGACCGGTATGAGGTTACGAGCGGTATATTAGGAATTTGGGTCCGGAGTAAACCCCCCCTTCCAATGAACCGATTTAGTTTATTTTTACAACACATATTTACCTGTGGATTACTACTACGAATACCGAGTTTCGTCGAAATATACCAAAAATCACGGCTGGTAGTGGCGAATTGGTATTGTGGGTCCGGAGTAAACCCCCCCTTTTAATGAACCGATTTAGTTCATTTTTATGTCTCACTTTTCTCTCTATATTACCACTAAGAATACCAAGTTTCGTTGAAATATTCCAAATATTACGGCTGACATAGTCTAATTAGTGTTTTGGGTTCGGGGTAAACCCCCCTTCCGGTGGACCGACTTTGGTGGTTAACGAACTCGTTCAATCGTTTACTAATTGAATGCTATATACCAAGTTTCGTGACGAAAAAACAAAAACTCTGGCCGCTATCGTGTTAACAGACATATATATATATATATATATATATATATATATATATATATATATATATATATATAACTTATGTCCGGTCCGAACTAGACGATGTTTTTAAAAAGGATAATACACGAGGACACGGGTCTAATCACTACAAGATTCAGACAGTAACTAACTGTATTAATCCTGCCGGGCCTTATATAGGCCCGGCTGTTTGTTTACATTTACATACTCTCCTTCTCCCCTAACAGCTCCCCCCCAGTTTCCGCAACTCCCGGAAACTCTAAAAATAAATAATAAAAAAATAAAGAATAAAAAAAATAGAACAAAAATTTATCTATGTATATATATATAGCAATACGGAGAAGGAGAGAAAAAATTGATACAGAGCTAAACAAACAAAACAAAAAAACTTTTGAAAACTAAAAATTGATACAAACTAAACAAACAAAACTTTTGAACACTAAACAACTAACTTGTCACCTTATGTACGAAAAAAAAAGGAAAAATGAAAAGAACAATTGAACGGAATATATACAATTGTAAACTTAAGTAAGGAACAAAACCGCACTAGAAAAAAAAAACCTTAGTCACTCACTGATCCGCACTGTCTGATCTTGTGTCGAACGGGCTGGTACCTTGAGCTGCTCAATGTGAGCAGTCTTCTGACGGACTGGTTGATCTCGGGACCGAAGAGTCACGATGTTGTGTTCGTGGATCGCCACTACCGTGTAGGGTCCATCGTAGCGTGTGGGCTGTTTACCTCTGTTCGTAGGGATTCTGCGGTAGACAACGTCACCTAATTTAATGGGCGCACGTGGATCTCGTAGGCGGTCGTTATGCTTCTGTACCCTGGACCTCTTCTCCTTCTGTAGCTTCAGTTGTGCCGTTCTCCGGACTCGATCTTGGTTAATCCTGCACTGTTGTACCGCCTCGACGACTCCCTCCTCACCCGCTGATTCTCGAACGTGACGTCTTAACTTTAGTGTGCCAAACAGGACCTCAAAGGGCGTGAAGCCTGTGGCTGAATGCACCGAGTGATTATAAGCGGTGACCGCTATGTCCATCGCCTCTTCTCCACTGAGATTTCGCTCTTCTTGGAGTATTCTTAAGTGCTCACTGAGTGTGCCATGTAACCTCTCGACGCCTCCGTGGCTTTGCGGTCTGCCTGGTGTTGTGATATGATGAGTCGTACTCCAACGCTTTAGGAGGTCGCGTACCATGCTATTCCGGAATTCGCGGCCGCCGTCTGTGACGATCATTTCTGGCGTCCCATATACTTGACTCCACCGAAGAAGACTCCTGGTTATTTCCTGGGCCGATTTAGTGTCGATCGACACAGCCATGGCTACCTTGCTGAAGACGTCCACCAGTGTTACCCACGACTGACCCTGCCAGGAGAATACATCAGCTTGTACTAAGACCAGGGGGCTCTGCGGTGTGAAAGATTCTTCCTGTTGTGCCTGAGGCGGTCCTCTATCGTATTTAGTCCGATTACAGACGTCGCATCCCGCTATGACTTTGCGCACTGACTCCGCCATGCCCTTCCAGTAGTACTTTCGTTTCAAACTGGCTAAGGTTTCTTTGAGCCCTCTATGATTTGATTTCCCTTGATGTTGGGCTATTGTGAGGTCTGACTGCAGTTGGGGGTCGGCCACTATTTCTCCTAATCGTGTGCAGCGAACAAAGATGCGGTTCAAGCCAATCTTCTCCTGGGTCCACAATCGAGCTATCTTATCCCAGACGCTAGCATTTCCAACATATACATAGGTCGTAGTCCCAGGTAGAGACGCATCGTTGAGTAGCCGGCAAATCACCTCATCTCCTGCGTTCGCTGGTGCGCGGACTGTACACCGTAGGCTGGACGCTGTCTTCTTGCCGTAGGCGATTTGTGGTGTCCCAGATGTCGACGATTTCCATATAATATGGCGTTTCTTCCCAACAGCTATGTCGTCCGTTTCTGCCATAGTTCGCTCTCGGTCGCCGACGGAGACTGTTTCTTCGCTAACTGCCGTGTCGTCGACTTCTTCTACTCCTTCTGCGGCTCTTTGCTCTTCATCGGGGTTCCAATCCTGAAAAAATTGTCGGAGGGATTGTCGCTGGCGGTCTTCTGTTGTTGTAAGTGCGTTCGCGTACTGTAGACGGGATAACCAATCTGCCACCACATTTGATTTCCCTGGTGTATATGTCACTGTAAAGTCGTATTGCAACAACCTTTCCTTCCACCGCTGGACTCTCGCCGATGTTTCTTTCAGCGTGGCAACCCATTGCAGGGGTTTATGGTCCGTTTTTACTAAGAAATGTCGACCATACAGGTAAGGCCTGAAATGTTCCACTGCCCACACGATGCCTAAAAGTTCACTCTCGAGTGCGCTGTACTTCTCCTCAGTTGGGGTAAGGCGACGGCTTGCATAGGCCACCGGGCGGTCTCCTTCTCTCCACTGTTGGCTGAGGACTGCCCCAAGTGCGTGGTCGCTGGCGTCTGTTGTTAACACGAAGCCTTTTTCGAAGTCTGGGAATGCCAAGACGGGTTCTTTCTTGAGCGTCTCAATACACCGTGTCACGGCTTCCGTCATCTGAGGTGTCACTTTGACTCGTCGTCCTTTTCGGAGAAGATCGTTAAGTTCCGCTACCTCCGCTGCCATGTCGGGTATGAACCGACGATAGTAGTTTAAAGCACCTAAGAGCCTTCTAACTCCTTTGATGTCCATGGGTAAAGTGATTGATGCCAGGGAAGAGACCTTGCCTGGATCTGGTCTAATCCCATCGTGTGCGATGACGTGACCTAAAAACGTGACGCTCCGTAGGCCGATGCGGGTTTTGTCCGCAGAAAGTTTGAGGCCGAATTCTCGGAGTCTGGAAAACACTCTTCGAAGATGATGGACATGCTCTTCCGCCGACTTGCTGAACACTAAGAGGTCATCCATATAGCCTTGACAGTACGAAGTTCCGAGGCCTGTGAGGAACTCGTCCATTAACTTCTGGAAGGTCGTTGGCGCGTTCTTAAGACCGAACGGCATCCTCGTGAACTGATAATGACCACGTTCGAACGAAAATGCTGTTTTCTCCTCGTCCCGCGGATCCATCCGGATCTGATGGTATCCCGCCTTCAAGTCTAGCGTGCTAAAGACTTTGGCACCACTAAGTCTGTCGAGGATATCGTCGAGGCGAGGGAGGGGATACTTCTCGTCAACAGTGACTTCATTCAACTTCCTGTAGTCCACGACGACTCTATATTTCCCTGGTGACCCTGCTTTAGAAACGGCCCACAACGGGCTGATGTACCCCGATGTACTCGGCACGATGATTCCTTGTCGTAAAAGATTCTTTATTTCTTCCGCTATTGGAGTCTTGAGGGCTTGCGGGTATCGTCGTTCTTTAGTGTATACCGGCCTTTCGTTAGTTACTCTAATTTGATGTTGCGTGCGCCCCGTCGCACTAAGTGGCTGACCCTCTTGGTGGTAGACGTCACTGAACTCCGCGAGCACCTCCGCAAAGGAATCTTCTTTCACTGTGCTCACCAATGGACCTTTCCGCTCGTCGTTTCCGATGTCGGTGTACGTCCGGCTACCCACTGTTATCGTCCACTTCCTGGTTCTTGTCTCTGCCGCACTGCTTAGTGACAACAGCATATCACATCCTAGGATGCCTTGGTACTCTGGTGGCATACTCCTGACGACGTGTGCTGTCAGCGTCCCCTGACCTCCCCACAGGTTCGCGGGTAGGTGGATTTCTCCCATAACTTCGCATTCTCCACCGAGTGTCGAAAGCTTACAGCGGCACTCTTGTATCTCTTGTGCTTTCCATTCTTGGTCGTGGGCACGCAACGCTTCTTTGCTCACCAACGTACAAGTACTCCCGGTGTCCACCAACCATTTTATCCCCGCCTCTCTCACTATCGGCAACCCTATAGATTTCTTCCCATGCTTACGTTTCGGGTCGCCGCTCTGTTTACACGTACCTCATCTTCTTGCGTGGGCCACCTGCCCGGTGCGCAGAACGGCCGCATACGACTCGATTTTCTTGGGCACCTTTCTGTCCGTCTCAACTTCTGCTTCACTGCTGTCATCCGAGTCAAGGCTGCTGGGGGTGTCAGCTCGGCGGGACCTGGCTCTATTTACCCGGTGGAAATTTACTTCCATCGGTTCCCCTGCGTCTTTCTTTGGTTTCCTCACGTAAGGGCACTGTCGAGCTACGTGTCCCCGGCTTTCACACTCAAAACACTTAATTTGCGGACACCTAGCCGCGATATGTCCTGGTCTCCCGCACTCATAACACCTCCTATCAGGGACTGAGTCCTTCTGGCGCGGTGCACTTCGCCGGGTCGATTCGCGCCTCGCGGGCCCGCGCTCCATTCTCCTGTCGAATTCCCGCGGCCGCCTCGTTCGTTCTTGTGGCAATACGTATCCGCGCCGTGTTCTTTCCCTCACTTGGGTCCATGGTAATTCCTCCTGTATCGCCGCGTGAGCTTCGGCATCCTTCTCCCCTTCTTCTATAAGGGCCCGAGCTGCTTCGCGGAAATCGCCTTCGGGGCTCAAGGTTTGTCCTGTCTCCCTGCCGAGGTGGACTCTGAGCACTCTTTTCATCACGAGTTCTATTGCCTTGGTCGCATCCGTTTGTTCTCTATCTAGCAATTTATCTTCAATTTTGTTATACCAGGTGAGTAAGCGCCCCGCAAAATTCGCCTTGGATTGCTGAGAGTTCCTGGTCTCCTGTAACATTTTCACAAAATCTTCTTCAGCTGTCCACCGTCCTCCTCCGTACGCCTTCTTCAGTCGCTCCTTTATAGTATCCCATTCCGTTCCTGTATCGCTTTGTATTTGGTTGAGGATCTGTCTTCTGATACGCCCTGCTAGGGCTGCTCGTAGCGTGGCGGCGTCGGTGGGGTCCAACCATCCCGCTTCCTCCTTACTATCAATAAGTTTGACTATTCTGTCCCCATCCTTGAGAAAATGCGTTAACTCGCCAGCGTCGCCGGTGAATTTTTCGATCTGACTGATAGCGATCCTGGTGTCCTGAGCGCACGTTGCCTTCAACTTCAACCATTCGATCGCGGCCACTTGATTTCCTTCCGCCATTCTATTTTCGTTGAGTCGGTCCTTAAGAGTTTTTCGCGCTCCCGGACGCACCATGCACTTTACGCACTCCCGGGTTTCGGCACCACTTATGTCCGGTCCGAACTAGACGATGTTTTTAAAAAGGATAATACACGAGGACACGGGTCTAATCACTACAAGATTCAGACAGTAACTAACTTTATTAATCCTGCCGGGCCTTATATAGGCCCGGCTGTTTGTTTACATTTACATACTCTCCTTCTCCCCTAACTATATATATATATATATATATATATATATATATATATATATATATATATATATTTATAACGGGGGTCATTTTCGGTGTCTACTAGGTAGGATCGATAAAGATTTGAAGAAATTTTTCAAAAATTCCGTCATGAGTCCAACCTCAATAGCAACTTTCCTTCGGAGGAAAGTGCTAAAAACTACGGCTGGCATGGTCAAATTAGTTTTTTGGGTCCGGGGTAAACCCCCCTCCCGGTAGACCGATTTTGGTGGTTAACGAACTCGTTCAATCGTTTGCTTATTGAATGCTATATACCACGTTTCGTGCAAAAACAAAAACTCTGGCCGTTAAAATATAAATTTTAACGGGTGTCATTTTCGGTGATCACTTCGTCTAAGTCGATAAAGATTTGAAGAAATGTTTCAAAAATTCCGTCATGAGTGCAACCTCAATAGCTACTTTCCTTCGGAGGAAAGTGCTAAAAGTCACATTTTACTCAATTGGTAGAGATATTTATCCTTCCAAATGTATTTTTGAGTGCTGAGTGGAATAAATAACAAACAATGTAATACAGTTAATTGGTCTCGATGTATTTCTCTTTATTAAAATTTTCGCTTTTAACTAATACATTTTGACACGAGATATTTGGTAGATCTCACTGTAAATGTTCAGTTACTTGCTATCACTAAGTGTTCAACAACTCTCTGCAGAAAATAGTAATGGTAAACTCGGGTCTTTTTGCGAAGACCACAGCCAGTTACTTTTGAAGTAGCAGTAGTGATTTATAACAGTTTCTCGTACTCGCTGATAAGCTTACTGATTAGCTTATAGGTTCTTTTCTGGTTATCTATTACTACTTGACCCGTTATCTACGGTTATAATCCATATTAGATAATTGAAAGCAATATTTATTAATAAAAAGGTTAATATGATCAAAATCAATACTCTCAACTACGAAAAAAGTTATTAAGCATTAAAGTTAACTGTTTCGCTGGTTATGAAGGATAACATAAACAATAATATTTGTAAACACACATATTTTATTCCTTTCTCTGTCTCTCTCTCTTTTTGGATATTTTACACTTATTTAGCATTATGGGCATACTTGCTATGCGTTTCCGTTCGCTGCGCTCGTTCAAGAAGATATCAAAACTCTAGTCAATCCAACTCGCTAAAATTAATAGAATTCTATTAATTTTTGCGAGTAAGATAGCAATCGCTTTTTCTTTGACAGGAACATCGCGAACTAATTGTAAAGACCCATTTTTCTCACTAACATAAACAGAGCTTTTACACAAACAAACGCTATTTCACTGTTGAAGGTTAATTTACTCCCAGCAAGAACCAATACAATTGCTGATCGGAATCTTCCAATAGGAAGGCAAAGGAGTTATGCTCATGCGCTGAATCACCGATAAAATCACTTCTGCTACTTCAAAAGTAACTGGATGTGGTCTTTCCAAAAAGACCCGTAAACTCATTTTTCATAAAATAATCGCATTGTTAATTGAAACTTTCATTTTATTATGCTGTGCTCACATGCGGCCGAGTACGGCGATGAAATTTATATGAAAGCAACTTCAAAACATGTACTTTTAGGTAAAACTATGCGGAGAGCACGGTCTTTTTGCGAAGACCACATCCAGTTACTTTTGAAGTTGCAGTAGTAGTTCAGCGCATGCGCATAACTCCTTTGCCTTCCTATTGGAGGATTCCAATAACCAATTACATTGGTTCTTGCTGGGAGTAAAGTAACCTTCAACAGTGAATTAGCTTTTGTTTATGAAAGAGCTCTGCTTATGTTAGTGAGAAAAAATGAGTCTTTTAAAATTACTTCGCGGTGTTCCTGACAAAGAAAAAGGGATTGGTTTCTTACTCGGAAAAATTTATGGAATCCTATTAATTTTAGCGAGTTGGATAGACTAGAGTCGCTAAAATTAATATAATTCTATTAATTGCAGTTGGATTGAATCGTGGTTTGATATCTTCTTGAGCGAGCGGAGCGTAGCGTAGCGAGCGGAAACGCATAGCATGTAATGCTTAATAAAAGTAAAATATTCAAAAAAGAGAGAGAGAGAGAGAAAAGGAATAAAATATGTTTGTTTACAAATATCGTTGTTTGTTATCCTTCATAACCTACAAAACAGTCAACTTTAATACTTAATAACTTTTTTTATAGTTGAGAGAATTTGATTTTGATCATATTAACCTTTTTAAATAAATATTGCTTTCAATTATCTAATATGGATTATAACCGTAGATAACGAGTCAAGTAGTAATAGATAACCAGCAAAGAACCTATAATCTAATCAGCAAGCTTATCACCGAGTACGAGTAACTGTTATAAATCACTACTGCTACTTCAAAAGTAACTGGATGTGGTCTTCGCAAAAAGACCTAAATATTGTTTTACTTTTCAATAAAAACTGTGAGATTTTTACTCATTAAGAAACCAGTCAACAAAAAGATTTTTCGTGATCATACCTATTAATAAAATGGAAAAGCAATATTACAGCAGCATTCTCCAACCAATTAGGTATTAAATAAATGTTAGTTCAAACGCGATTGAACACCTTCGGATTTTGAGTTTTTTCCCCTCTCGACAGGTCTGTGCGTCGCGAGGAGTTCGCACAAAGGACGATAAGATTCATTGAAATGCGGTGAGGTGGGGGTAGGGATGGGCGTCGCGTTCCAATAGGATGACACGGGCGGGAGGGAGTCTTACCTAACCAGCAAAACAAATAAATCAGCAAGGACAATGGAATTATCGAAACAAAGAGCTACAACAGCACTACCTGTTCACTGATTGACCATCTTATAGTGAATATATTGCTTTGCTTTTCACCCATCGTAAATCCTAATCGAATGGGTTTTCTAGATTTTCTCAGTATGCTACAATGTCTTATGGAATGAGCTAACCAGAACAAAAACGCATCATAATTAAATTACCTTTAAGGCAAATGTAAAGCTGCAAAACTAGTGCCACTAGGAAAGGCGTAGGAACACTTATCGGTAGGTTTTGATCTTTCATAAAAAAAAATAAATTTGAAGTGAAGGAAGTTTAATGTACCACAAAAGGAAATGGCTTCCCCGCCTTCTCAAGTTCGCAAGTGCCTTCTCAAGTGAGGTAAACAGTGCCAAATCCCGTAAAAAAAAAACAAAAAAACACTAGAAGTTTTAAACTCTTATTTCTCAGAATGACATTGTCCCATCGAAATTTGCCTGGGAATTTTTTTTCTAGAACATTTAGTAAGCTTTCGAATGATTACCTTCCATTTAACACGATATTCCAACCGTTTTCGAGATATTAAGGAAAATATACGAAGTCCCCAAAACTTTTTATTTGAATTAATAAAATATTTTATTTAAATCCTTCCTTAACTCGAAACGTAACCAAACTTTAAACATCTTAGTTTGGATGAATTTCAAACATGCAGGACATATTTCAACTGAACCCCATGATTCTAAGTACTCCATCCAAAACCATTATTCGACAACTATTTTTCCACTTTTATCGAAAACTAAATCTATCGCCTTAAAAGCGGTTTCATTCGTTTTTCTAGGCCAAAAAACCTGCAAAACGATTACTTGCAATCATACGAAGTAAGCGTAACGATTTTTTCGCACGAATTTCGCTCCGAATATATATATATATATATATATATATATATATATATATATATATATATATATATATATATATACAAGATATATATATATATATATATATATATATATATATATATATATATATATATATAAGTAAAGATGGAATGGTTGGGATTCGGCTAAATAAACCTCAATATGATTTTGTTTTAAAAAATCTATATTTCGGACGTTTCGGCTACTCATTGGTAGCCTTCGTCAGCTAAAATGACAAAAAAAGAAATTAATACAAAAACAAAAAAAAAATATGATTGTGATAGGTAACAGAACTATAGATACAATTAACTTATAAAAGAACATATCGTCTTAAATTCTTAGAATGAGTAGAATGAAAAAGTAAATAGGTACAATAATTGATTTTAATAGTAATTAGTAACATTAATTGATTTTACAAAGAAATAAGAAACTACATACCAATGACAAAAATAGTAGCTAATAGTAACATTAATAAATTTTACAAAGAAATAAGATACTACATACCAATGGAAATGCCGAGCGGCAGAGGAAGACCAAGGTAGGCAATTAAGTAACCATAGTGAAAATGTCTAAGGAAAAGGGATCTACTGGGGTATAAGTAACTGAAAACAGCAGGTGGTGGGAGAAATGTCGGTAAGGATCAAAAGGCATGTTTATGACAGGAAAGGAGAAAAAGGTGTTAATGGAAGGATACCCAAGGGGCATGGTAAAAATCTAGGTGGGAGGTCGGGAGAGTATTTGGAAAATATTAGCGTACATAGGAGAAATGCCTTGTTGGTCAGTTTTGTAGTTTATATTGTTTTTGTTTAAGTTTATGTGTACACATTCCGAGATCTGTAGTCTTTTTTTGTTTCGTTGTGTAGAAAGAATTTTCGTGTCGTCGAAGTTAAAAGTGTGTTTTTGTGTAATGGCGTGTTTTGCAAGTGCAGATTTATCTATTTCTTTATTAGTGATGGTTCGTTTATGTTGTGTAAGACGAGTGAATGTCATTTATGGTTTCTCCTATGTATATACCATTACAGGAAGGGGTTTGGCAAGGGACTTGGTAAACACAACGGGTGGTTTGTTTGTGGGATGGGATCTTTGAGTTTGGTATAGAGGGTTTTGAGTTTTTTGGTAGTTTTCAAACCAAAATTTAGGGAATTGTAGGATTTTTTTATTGTCTTTGTAAGTTTATCAGTCAGTCCAGGTGTAAATGGCAAACCTGGTAATCCCCTTCGTCCCATCATTGCCAATATAGATTCTCCCTCTTCCAGTCTTAGTAAATTTTTTCTTCCCTCATTACAAATACTTAGCCATAATAATCCCTATGATATAAAAAATTCCTTTGACCTAATTTCTAAATTATCCAACCTAACCATTCCCCACGGCCACATTTTAGTTTCTATTGATGCCACATCCTTATTCACTAACGTCCCACTAGCCAAAATCTATATTGGCAATGATGGGACGAAGGGGATTACCAGGTTTGTGGATTTTGGGGAGGCCTTAGGCTCGCGGTGGGAGGGAATTGTGGGAAATTAAGAAGGACTTACTGGATTTGTCTAGCCACAACGCTCTAGAAAAGCGTCAAAACGCTAGAAATAATCGAAAACCATTGGCCCACCCTACAACTCCATAGCCCTCTATCCTTTGATTTGTTTATAGAAAGTCTAAAACTGTGTGTTAACAGCGGTTTTTTTAAATATGATGGGAAATTCTATAAACAAATTGAAGATCTAGCCATGGGCAATTGTCTTGCACCCGATTTATCCTCAATCCTTCTCAACGATCTTCTCAACTCCCTCGTCCCACAGTTTCCCCATGACATCTCATTCATCTGCAAATACGTAGATGATCTTTTGCTGATGATTAACCCAAAGAGACTAACAGACATACTTACCTGTTTCAATTCCTTTTACCCTAGGCTTCAATTCACAGTCGAAATAGAACAGGACAGACAGCTCCCATACTTGGACATCTTACTAATTAGACAGACTGACGGTACTATTATTACTGACTGGTACACCAAACCCACATACTCGGGACGGTTACTTAATTTTCATTCATCCCATCCTTACCACCTCAAGATTAATGTAGCCAGAAATCTCCTTCGCCGAGTCCTCTCCCTATCCCATGCTTCCTTCCACAATAAAAATATTAATATCGCCTCAGATATATTGGCACGCAACCAATTTCCCCCCAACCTCATAAAATCCCTTGTTAAAAAAGTAAAATCCCAACCTTCCAACACTGTCTCTCCCAATTCTTCCCTAACTCCCAGTTCCCAAATGTTCCGATCTCTACCATTTACACCTGGACTGACTGATAAACTTACAAAGACAATAAAAAAATCCTACCCTTCCCTAAATTTTGGTTTGAAAACTACCAACAAACTCAAAACCCTCTATACCAAACTCAAAGATCCCATCCCACAAACAAACCACCCGTTGTGTTTACCAAGTCCCTTGCCAAACCCCTTCCTGTAATGGTATATACATAGGAGAAACCATAAATGACATTCACTCGTCTTACACAACATAAACGAACCATCACTAATAAAGAAATAGATAAATCTGCACTTGCAAAACACGCCATTACACAAAAACACACTTTTAACTTCGACGACACGAAAATTCTTTCTACACAACGAAACAAAAAAAGACTACAGATCTCGGAATGTGTACACATAAACTTAAACAAAAACAATATAAACTACAAAACTGACCAACAAGGCATTTCTCCTATGTACGCTAATATTTTCCAAATACTCTCCCGACCTCCCACCTAGATTTTTACCATGCCCCTTGGGTATCCTTCCATTAACACCTTTTTCTCCTTTCCTGTCATAAACATGCCTTTTGATCCTTACCGACATTTCTCCCATCACCTGCTGTTTTCAGTTACTTATTCACATTTTGACTATGGTTACTTAATTGCCTACCTTGGTCTTCCTCTGCCGCTCGGCATTTCCATTGGTATGTAGTATCTTATTTCTTTGTAAAATTTATTAATGTTACTATTAGCTACTATTTTTGTCATTGGTATGTAGTTTCTTATTTCTTTGTAAAATCAATTAATGTTACTAATTACTATTAAAATCAATTATTGTACCTATTTACTTTTTCATTCTACTCATTCTAAGAATTTAAGACGATATGTTCTTTTATAAGTTAATTGTATCTATAGTTCTGTTACCTATCACAATCATAATTTTTTTTTGTTTTTGTATTAATTTCTTTTTTTGTCATTTTAGCTGACGAAGGCTACCAATGAGTAGCCGAAACGTCCGAAATATAGATTTTTTAAAACAAAATCATATTGAGGTTTATTTAGCCGAATCCCAACCATTCCATCTTTACTTATATATATATATATATATATATATATATATATATATATATATATCTTGTATATATATATATATATATATATATATATATATATGTATAATATATATATATATATATATATATATTTGCACAAGATTGTAAATCTTTAACAAATAAAAATTTTATTCTATTCTATTATATGTATATAATATATATATATATATATATATATATATATATATATATATATATATAATCTGAGACATCAAGTCTTAATCAGTGTGTTGATTTGACATGGAATGACCGTATCTCCTTTTATCCGCTGCCCTTAACTCTTCCCATTATGCGGAAACTCCTTCATGCTGGATAGATAGATATTTATTTATTATATATCTTGTACAAATAGTAACAATATTAAAAACTTTGTTTCTTTCCATTTTAGCACTTTCCTCAGAAGGAAAGTAGCTATTGAGGTTGCTCTCATGACGGAATTTTTGAAAAATGTCTTCAAATCTTTATCAATCCTACCTAGTAGACACCGAAAATGACCCCCGTTAAAATTTATATATATCTATACAGCGTGTCCCACATTGAGATGTCATAATTTTAAGGGTTTATTCTGCACCTCATTTGTAGTTCAGGGACGCAGAAATGAGCGTCCTATCTAAACATGTAGCAGAGCTATTCAAACTTTTGTCTATTTTTAAAACTATTGGGTTTTCTTATGGAAAACAGTGTTTTCCGGATTTATGGTCTATGTATCGTAAATGACGACCACATTTTTAGAATCTACATTAAATTTGTAATAAGAAACACCCATTATTGAAATGTTGTCATGTAAATTAGGAGCTACGCTAAGAGATAAAATACTTGTTAATATTATCTTAAATGCATTAGTATTATCTAATTTTGATGCTGAACAGTGTAGGATGAGGTGGTATAGACTATTGTTATTAATGTACTGTTTGTAAAACGGGCAGAGATCATTTGCTTTGAGAGAGAACTGTTACTTCCAAGATATAGCTTAATACTTTCACGGTTTCAACCCTTAGTCAGCTAATGCATCTCAATTTTAAAATGTATCTTGAATGTCAAGTAGGTTTTTTGTCTGAAATGGACTAAAGGTACACTGCATATGTTAAAGCTACCTCCTTATGAAATAGGACTAATACCAAACAGAGAGTAGATGAAAAATGCCCACGTCATAACCTATTAATCAAATTTGTGCAAGCCTTTCCAAGTCAATTTAACCTATTTTGCAAACAATTTGAATTATTTATTCTTTAAATTCACCCTTTTGTATTTCATATTGAACATTATCCAAGCCGACTTTCAGTCGAATCAGTTCACCCTCTTCTCATAGGTCTGATGAAGGCTTGAAACTAAAACCGAAATGTAGTAATACAAATAAAAATCCGTCCCAGGCCACGAGGACCCTGAGGGGGAGATACTATAGAGGTATCCGATTCATGACGAAACAACGAAGATAGTGTGGTCAGTACTATGATCCGGCCTCCTGAATTTTTCCTTTGCAGGACTTGGTTGAAGTTGGCACTACCAGGTCGGCTGAATCCAACTCATGAACGAAGACACTAGAACCTAAAAATCATTAGTGCTTGGTCGGGATGTGAACATAGGTCCTCCAGCATATTAGCCTAGTGCTCTACCACTGAGCTAACATCGTCTCTGAAAGGTAGTCAAATATATCTAATTTTTATTAACAAATATAGGTTTAATTTTTCTCTTGATTGAACGGTAATCTCCATAATCTTAAAAATTATTTTTGTTCTTCCCAATTGTGAAGAATAAAAATAATAATTGTTTGAGCTTGCTTACAAGCATTGAAGAACATTCTAGTTTTCCTGCTCTTAAGGTGGGCGTTTAAACAATGGTTAATTCAAGAGGATGTTCTAGATTTCCCGAATGAATTGTTTGTCTTTCTCTTAAGGTACAAGTGGCTTTCCACTTATAGATTACTTTTTCCCTCTTTCTATTTTAGTGGAAGGAAATCCTGGTATATGGAATGCTTTTTTTATGTTCTTAAAATGTTAATTTTAAATATTGAGTAGGTCGGCGGACCAGTTCAAATTACACAAAAACGGCTGGATCAGGCGCTGTAACTTAATTCCACATTTTCCGTGAAGAGAACAGACAAACATATAAAAGTATACATGTATATATATATATATATATATATATATATATATATATATATATATACAGGGTGTCCCGTAAATGTCTAGTCATATTGCGGGAGGTGATAGAGGACCCTTATGGGAACAAAAAATGTTATGTGACGATTTTCCGAATTCTCACACATAAGGGAGAAAACGTCGTTTTATTGTTTTTTCGAGACAAACGTGGTTTTTAGAAGAATAATCGTTGTAGCTCCGTCCCAGGTAGTACTACTACAAAGGGAGTGAAACCACTCGAAAGCTGATTAAATTTACTATACGACTAGTTGATATTAACCGTAAAAATGAATGAATTTAAGTATGTCAATCTTGCCAAAAGAAAGCTTTTCTAAATTTTCTGACTTTTTCTTGAAATTTCTTACCAGCATTACTCTTCAATGGGCACGACCTGAGATTTCCAGGTTTCAGGAAAACTTTTTCATTTAACCAGCTTTCCATTCATGTATCACAACCCTGTGTTATTGAAGTATTTGAACGGTTTAAGAACAAAAGTTTAAAAAAAAAACATGGATCTGTGAAAAGAAAATTATATTTTTTTCTTCAGTTTATTCAAAAAGCTGAAGAGAAATATTTATTTTTATAAATGTTTACATAAATATTAAGTAAATATTTAATTAAAACAATAAAAAAAATTACTTCCACGAATATAAAAAAAATCCTAAAACAGTAAATTAATAAAATACACATTTATTTTGAATTTATTAATTCAGGTAACTAATACTGGCTCCAGGAGGCGGCCATTAAGGAACACCAACCATACATTAACCTCAAAAATTATTATTTTTACATATATCACGCATTTGAACACATTTTTACAGGACTATGTACATCTTATTTATGAGGGATAGAATTTTTAATTACCACAACAAAAACGCATGGGCTCACGAGAATACCAGGAGTTTCACAAGCCTAGCCATCAGTATCAATTCAAGGTAAAGCATTTGTTTTCTAAATAAATACCTGTAAAAATATGTTCTAATGCTTGATCTAGGTAAAAATAGTAATTTTTTTGGTTAATGTATGGTTGGGGTTCATTAATGGCCACCTCCTGGACCCATTATTAGTTACTGTAATTAAAAAATTGTGTATTTTATTCATTTACTGTTTTAGGAATTTTTTTTATATTCGTGGAAGTATTTTTTTTTATTGTTTAAAGTAAATATTTACTTAATATTTATGTAAACATTTATAAAAATAAATATTTCTCTTCAGCTTTTTGAATAAAC
This sequence comes from Gonocerus acuteangulatus, assembly GCA_946811695.1. Classification (NCBI taxonomy): domain Eukaryota; kingdom Metazoa; phylum Arthropoda; class Insecta; order Hemiptera; family Coreidae; genus Gonocerus; species Gonocerus acuteangulatus. The sequence continues at coordinate 118,806,148 of OX328123.1, read as the reverse complement.
TGAAGAAAAAAATATAATTTTCTTTTCACAGATCCATGTTTTTTTTTTTTTTTTTAAACTTTTGTTCTTAAATCGTTCATTTTCTTCAATAACACAGGGTTGTGATACATGAATGGAAATTTGGTTAAATGAAGAAGTTTTTCTAAAACCCGGAAATCTCAGATCCTGCCCATTGAGGAGTAACGCTGGAAGAAAATATCAATAAAATATCAGGAAATTTAGAATAGCTTTCTTTTGGTAGGATATACATACATAGATTCATTTATTTTTACGTTTACTTCCAACTAGTCTTATAGTAAATTCAATCAGCTTTCGATTGGTTTCACTCCCTTTCTAGTAGTACTACCTGGGACGGAGCTACAAAGATTATTCTCTTAAAAAACACGTTTGTCTCGAAAAAACGACAAAACGACGTTTTCTCCCTTATGGACGAGACCTCGGGAAATCGTCATAGAACATTTTTTGTTTCGCTAAGGGTCCTCTATCACCCCTCACAATATGACTAGACATTTACGGGACACCGTAAATATTACTGCCATATGCTTAATGCCGAACTAAGGATCATGCGTCATAAGGAAATGATGTCACAACTTGGTGCGTACTCGATAGCTTCTGTTTGCAAATATTGTCCTTGATGTGTCCATACTTAATAGCAGTAGGATATTATGCAATGAACTATACTATTTCTTTCACCATCATTCTCAACACACTCATCATATGCGTCAGCATAATAAATGCCATGTACATAAACAATAGGCACCAACAAAAAACGTCTACAATTTTGCGTTTGGAAAGGGGGGGAGGGGGTAGAAGATGAAACATATACTTTTAATGATTTTTACACGGGCATTATGAAAGAATGCCTATTCACAATTGTGTTTTAGTTTTTTGCGTTTTTCTCGGAAAAAATGAAAAAAAAAACACCCTGTATATAGTTTCTATATGTGTGCATAAATTTACATACAGGGTGTCCCCTAAAAAACGCCAAAACTTCGGGAATCAATGTAGCCAACGACACATTGGGTAAAGAAATATAAAATGAATACATAAAACTAATTCTATTCTATTCTCTGTGTAAATTATATTGCATAAAAATGATATCAAAGAAATTTTGATATCATTAAAGCGGCATATATGTCGCTTTTGCTTCGTTTTCGAGAAAAACGGAAAAACTAAAAGGCAATTGTGAAAAGCCATTCTTTCATAATGCTTAAAAGCATTATTTTTATCTTTCAGCCCCTAATTATGGTTCACATTGTGATGTCTTCGGGAGACCAGTATCATGCAGTTAGGGCAACTATTTAACACAACAAATAATAAAATAAGATATTAAACTACCTTGGAGTAAAGGAGTAGTTTTAATTGAAAGAGGATCAGACTTTATTTTTCTATTTATCTCATCGTTAATTGTTATATTCTTCGTAAAAATTTCTTTGATATCATTTTTATGCAATAGAATTTACATACAGAATAGAATGGAATTAGTTTTATGTATTCATTTTATATTGCTTTACCCAATGTGTCGTTGGCTAAAGGGGCAAATTGAGTAATATTTATTTATTATTGTAAGCACATTCATGAGAAATGGTGCGAAAATTAATCAGATTAATGACGTAAAAAATTAATTTAAGCCTAGAACGGGTTAATTAATTATTTTGTTCTGGAGTAAACCCTCTTGAAAATAACACATCATACTGGCAAAAAACAAAAACAAAAAACGAATTGGCTTACTTTGACAACAATTCCTTATCATTGGATAATTATAAAGAATTGTTGGCAAAAGTTGTAAGAAACCGAACATTATGCCAAAATTAATATGCAGGTCCGTGCAACGAAAAAGGTAAAATCTCGGGACAGGGACCTCGGAACTTTAGAGAACTGTTTTCAGAGAAGAGAACAATTTTTGCAACCATACTGACCTACCTACAGATCATGCAGACATACAACGAAGTTTAGTAATTTTTTTCTTCTTTTTTTATGGTGTACCGACAAGTGTGCCATTTGTGCCGACACACAGTGGTCAAAAATAGTCAAAAAGCGCTCAAAACTTGATTTTTGAAGTATTTTCTCCGAACATTTTGGCCTTAAATATATGTTAATGACCTCCTGAGAGTGTCATTTCTTGAGTTTTAGTCCCCCACCGTTGATTGCAGGACGGTGGTTAATCATTGAAGTACAAGAAACGAAGAAAATTCCCAAATCCTCATGTACCAAAATCGTTCCTGCAACTCTACTTGTTCAGACCAATAAGGTCGACGCATTTTTTTCTTGTTTTAATGGGATGTTCGAAGGCCAAAAAAAATATTTTTTTTATTTTTAGAATCGTCGACGTGGACGGGGATATTTAAAAAGTAAAAAAATTACACGTATACAATTTCGTTTTGTCTTATACTTTTTGCGTCTCTCTAATTTTGGGCTTATATTTTCCTTGGACATGTATAGAAAGAGCCCAGACCGAAATTGGCTGCATAAATTTGCCTATTTCGGTGCTAGACATGAACGAACTCGGTAAGACAGACGCGCGTTATCTCTATTTAAACATTCGAATCAAATCGAAGATGGATTTTTTTTAAGTACTCAGGTCAGTGTTGACTGCAAAAAATGTCTGAAGTGATCCGAGTGAAAAATCGTGTCCTACTTGAAATATTTAATTTCAGGTTTCTAAATCAACAATATCACATGTTATGGAGTTTTGAGCGCATTTGGGCGGTTTTTGACCACTGTGCGACATCCATGGTGCAGCAAGGAAACTTCTCTGTGGGCCCTGAGGTGAGAAAAATTTCTGCCACCGGAGGGACTCCAGCCCGTTGTCCCGTATGAGAATCAAAGGCGTTTGCCACTAGACTTCGGGGAGGCCTGAAAAATAGTAATATTAAAAATAACCCACGATTTTTATTTCAATCGAAAGATTTTGATCTTAGAATAATTGTTGACCGATTTATTTATTTAAATTATTTTCTTTTCTTTTTTATTTACTTTTTTTATTCTTATTTATTTTATTTTTTTTATGATTGGGCATTAATTATTTGATCGATTACTATTGTAAGGCCCCGTTTTCCCTTGGACTTTGTTAAGTAAATAAAGACGAGAGAAAAGGTTGGCTGTCCTTCTTTAGAGATGTGGCACCAACGAATCCGCAAACGTTGCGTCTGGGTTCTTGGAACCGCACCTGGCTGATTCGTAAGATTTCTCGGAAGGTTTAATACTTGACGAGTGTTTCTCGTCCAGAAACGTGCTAAAGCAGGGATGGTTTAAAAAGCGTATAAAAAGAGCTGGCTTATCTCCGTCGGAGAGAGTCCACGCCCGTTCCTGAGGTCTTGGCCGAGATGGCGATGAGAGGTAGGTCAGCTCCAAATTATTCTCTAACCTCCCCGAACGGGAATAGTTGCTAACTCTAACTAGCTGTCTCTCTCTCACTCAACCTTTTCTCTCATATTAGCGATGGTTTATGATATTTATGTATTTAACTGTATACCTGAGTGTAAATTATAGTTATGAAAGGAATTTCCGCTTCCCTAAAATATTTCGTCATTATCTATTCCTATAAATCCTGTCCTTGCTAATCGGGCCCTTACACTATTATAGGTACTGGTTCATTTACGGAGGGCCACTTAATTTCGAATATTTTTCAAACAATAACATACTATTACTTATAGCCACACACAAGTAATAGCATACTCACATTATCGCAGTTAAAATGGTGGCGAACACGTTAGCCACAGGCGGCTCCGTCTGTCGCAGGAAAACCCAAATTTCATTATTACAATACTTCCCAACTTCTTGAACTATTTTTCAGTTGCAGTTTAAACTACAACGGTGTACAAAGGTAATAGAAATACACAACTAATCATAATCGTCGGGGGCTCGCTTGTGAAAAGACATCGAAATCTTAGAAGGCTTATTGAATGTAAAAAAAAAAAATACCTAGGAATACAAGTAGACTATCTGATAAATAACAGAGTTAACGCGTGCATCAATTACTCCCGTGGTGTATGTATATATATATATATATATATATATATATATATATATATATATACATATATGTATATACCACGAGGGGGGACGAGGTTAGCTCAGTGGTATAGCTCTCGACTAATTACCTGGAGGACCAGGTTCAAAACCCGAGCGGGCACTAAAGATTTTTTCTTCTAGTGCTGCCGTTCGAGGGTTGGATATGGGTTCCCAGATCGTCCCTAGGCTCACCCAGCCTTTAATTAATTTAATTAATAATGGGTACCTTGGGTGCTAATGACTCTAGCAGTCGAAGCAGCCAAGGGGAAAATCAGGCGGCCGGAGCATAGTGTTGACCACACTATCTCCCTAGCGTGCCGTATGGTCAAGAATCAGATACCTCTACAGTATCTGCCCCTCTGGGCCCTTGTGGCCTGTTACGGGACTGATTTTTTATATACCACGAGGGCCCCGAGGGGCAGATACTATAGAGGTGGTGGTCAGTGCAATATTCCGGCCGCCTGATTTTCCCCTTTGCTGCTTCGACTGCTAGGTTCGTTAGCACCAAGGTACCCATTTATAAATAAATAAAAGGCTGGGTTGGCCAAGGGACGGTCAGGGAGGCCGAATTCAACCCATATCGGTATACACTAAAATATATGCTCGAGATTTGAACTCAAGTCCTCCAGCAGATGAGTCCAGAGCTCTACCACTGACTTAACCTCACCCCCCCCCATATATATATATATATATATATATATATATATATATATATATATATATATATATATAAAATTCTCTTCGGAAGATGCTCTAAATCCAGTGATGCGTTAATTAATTGTAATTTGAAGCTAATTTCTTTGACTTGAAATGAAAGTTAACAGGATATAATAAGCGAAGAGAGATGAGTCGGGGTAGAAGAGAGCGAGGAGGAGGAGGGTTGAGGTGCAGACATGAGTACCAACTCTATTGTTCTACCATCTAAAGGGGGATCAGCTTCTTCTAAATTAGGACATAGCCACCAGGCACAGGCTTACTTCACCCTGGGCATCTTTTCTGTTTTATTCTACTCTAAGAAAAGATTATGCCATTTTTAGCACGTTCCCAAAGATGTGCAGTCCTAAGAAGGGTGCACTTTTGAAACAATCTATACGTTTTTTAAACCCTCATGATTTTACCTACTAGGTACTGAAAATTAACCGATAAAATGTCTATATCATATGTATATATGTATATATATATATATATATATATATATATATATATATATATATATATATGAATGGTTAATAACAGCTATAGGTGGAAATTTTTGGAACACAATTTTGGACTTCGTAACTATATTTAGGCTGGATAGGAGGTGAACATATCAAAAGTCCTCGTCCGTAGCCTTTGTGCCGGGGGGAGGGGGGTTCAGAAGGTCCCCTTTTTCGGGTTTTCACTTATATCTTGGAATGCTCTAAAACCCTTTACCCGACATTTATTTTTTGGGTACATCGTTAAAGAGATATTCGGTAGAGAATAGAAAAAAGTTACTTTTTTCCCAAAATGACAGAATTTCAAGAGCGGATATTTCGAAAACTAAAGATATCTCGAAAAACTTTATTGACTATAACTTGTAGGAAATTAAATCAGCTTTCAGTTGTTATTGAATGGTCATGTCGCTAGGACGCAGGGCTTCCGAGATATAAGTGAAAACCCGAAAAATGGGACCTTCTAAACCCCCCTCCCTCCCGGCACAAAGGCTACGGTCGAGGACTATTGATATGTTGGCCTCCTAACTAGCCGAAACAAAGTTATGAAGTTAAAAACTGTGTTCCAAACATTTCCATCAATAACTCTTAGTTTCCCGGACAATTAGTCGCTAAATTTCTGATTTCACAATGAACATTAAAATGATTTTTACGTTTGAAGGAAAATAGCAAAGTAATATATATTATTGAAGAGAATGCTATACTCTACAACCCTATAACCCTTATTTATTATTTTGGTACATCGTTGAAGAGTTATCCCGTCAAAACGGAGGAAAAATATGCGGCAAAAGTGTTTTTCCCCAAAATGACAGACATTCAACAGAGGATATTTCGAAAACTAAAGATATCTCGAAAAACTTTGTTGAATAGAACTTGTAGGAAATTTAATTATTTTTCATTTGTTATAGAATAGTCATATCGCTTGGACGCAGGGTTTCCGAGATATAAGTGAAAACCCCAAAAATGGGACCTTCTAAACCCCCCCCCCCTCCGCACAAAGGCTATGGGCGAGGACTTTTGATATGTTCACCTCCTATCCATCCCAAACTATGTTTCAACGTCAAAAATTTTGTTCCAAAAATGTCCATCTATATCTATTCGTTGACTGGACTGCTGTGTGCGTAGGTTTAAACTTGGCCGTAGTTTCTGGCCGGCTGGTTTGTCTTTCATTGAACTGAAAAAACATAATACATTTTGTTTAAGCCAATAAAACATAGTAAAAAGAAACTATCAATAATCAATAGGCTTGTTTGATTTCTCAATAAATCTACATCACTTTATTTGTACGTAATCCATCACTCGGAAAAAATAAATATGTACTCTAATGTAATAAGAGTGTCATCATGAAAAAGTTGGTTTAATGGAGCGAAATAATGGGGATTGGCATATTTAATAAGGGGAAACTCTCGGTCTTCCTTTTTGCCCTCATGTATTATAATTTTATGAAATTCTTTGAGATAGTGCTTACTGGGGAAATTATTTTATTACATGGTTTGAGTAATACCGAAATTATTCTCAGCTGATTACTTTTGGGCCTGGTTTTAGTGCATTCCCTCCTTCTATTCGTAGGATGAAACACTAATAATTAAAAATTTATATAATCCATAATATACATATTTATTTATGTGAAAGAAATATATACTGACCATGAGTTTCTTTTCCACATTTAATTTACTTTGTTTTGAAGTATTTATTTTGTAAATAATGTTAACAATCCCTTGGCTACCTCAAATGAACGTAGAAACAATATTACAAATCTCAAATAAAGGGTAATAGAACCAGAATAATAATAAACAAATATTAAGAGGAACACCTGTCAAGCTATGTTGGTACAACAGAACTGTACACTTTTAAGTTGCCTATTCGGAGGTATTTTAAAGTTACAAATACAGCTCTTAGGCAATTTTAGCGCCGTTACTCCCTATCTCCATAGGGAGAACCCGCTTATGAGGTTGACCTCATGACGCAATCCGGAAGTGCCGACTAGAATCTTTCACGTTTCAGACCCTATAGATCACGAAAATATAGGTGGCTAAAATTTATATATATATATATATATGTGTGTATATATTTATATATATGCTTGTCTGTTCGCTCTCTAGCAAGCTCAAAAATGGTCCGATTTTGACGAAATTTGGCACAAAAATCTGTCGTCTAATTTGAAAGGTCAAGTTCGTTAACCAGCAGAATCGCGCAAAAAAAATCGTAACGCTTACGTTTTTGAGTTTATATACTTGCAGGTACTTTTCTTTATAGGTTTCTTAACATAAGAAAATGAATGAAACCATTTTGAAGGCGATATCTTTAACCGTTTCTGAGATAAGTGAATCAATGTTTTTGTAAGTCATTATTTTTTTGTGAGTACTTAGAATCGCGGGATTTAATTGAAACATTTTCTGCATCTTGGAAATTAATCCCAACTAAGATGTTTAAATTTTGGTTATATTTGGATTTAAGGAAGTATGCGAAAAAAAAATTGTATTAATAGACATGAAACGTTTTCGGATCTCCATACATTTTTCGTAAATATCTCGATAACAGTTGGGAAATCGTGGTAAGTAGAAAGTGACCATTCGAATGCTTACTGAATGCTCTACAAAAAAGGTTCTGAAGCAATATTCGATGGGGCAACGTCAATGAGAGATATAAGCGCTTAAATCTTAAAAAGTGTTTGTTTTGTTGTTTTTAAAGGGTTTATCTGACTTTTTAGTTGGTTGTTTTTAGTTTTAAATTGCATTTATCAGTAAAATTAGTATTGTAGTAATATAAGCTAATAAACGGTGAAAGGTATTGGTAATAAGTTTGGGTGGCTGTGGTAATCAAGATGGCTGTGGCTAATCATGATGACGTATGCATAGTTTGTTTTGAATTCTTCTATCTATATAACCTTCCTCATAGCCTCCAACTGAAGTTATCGTTATTTTATATTTTACAGAAAGATTTAACCCACGACAGACTGGAATTTTATTCCCCATGAAGCACATATTTACAGTTGATTATAACAGTAAAACGAATTTGCTAGTAAAACAAGATAGTTAAAATGACAACGAATTTTTGGTTGTTTAGAATAGAGCCTTTTCAGCAGTTGTCGAAGAGTAAGTACGTTTTCAGTACATAATGGGATTGACTTAAACAGATTAAGAATTATCCGCTTTTGTGTAAGTTTGCTACTGTTTCCTGTGATTTGTGATGCTAATCTATTCCATTTCTTCGAGATATACGTAACCGCATAGATGACGCAGTTCCTGCGAGTCGGACTTTTTTAAAGCAACACAAGGTATGAGAACGGAAACGCGCCAAGATGATGTAGTTTCTGCGTAAATTTTGTAATAGATTTTCCTTATGTATAAGGTTAAGTTGATGAGGATGAATGCGTTATTTCCGCGTAGAGTTGGAAAGTAAGAACTTTAGAAGTATAAGATAAAAAAAAATAAAAAAAAAATAAATAAATAATCGTTTTATAATTTCCATATAATAGAAATGTCACATTATTAAGTTATTCTATATTTTAAAAATCTGCTTATTTTGTGTATTTCAGATACTTTATAAATTGAATTAGGCAGTACATGGTATAGTGTTGCAAGGTAGTTCTAATAAATGATTTAGTGATGCAAGATTTTCCAATTAACGTATTTATTCTTGGAAAATTGTGGATATTTCCCATTAATTGAGGATGTCCTACTAAAATTACCGGCACAAATATCTGTTGCAACATGCGGAGGAAAAAATGGGTGGCATAATACTTTCTTAGAGATGAGTATGACGCTACATTACGGGGGATATTTCCTTAAGGTGACGTATGCTTGAGAAATACGTGGCCATCTGGGAGAATTTACTGTATAATCATATGTTCGTGACTGTTACAAAGTACCAGATCCAAGATAGTTTTCAAAATCCTATATGTATTCAAAAAATTGAATCTAGCATGGGATAAATTAGCCTGATTTCCTGTTTTAGGGTTCGATTTCAGCAAAGGCTTAGTTATGAAAAAAATATCTGAATTTGAAAACCTCTTTTGATCTTTTGTAAAAAATGTCAACACCTTCTCTAATTAAACCTCGAAGAAAACTAAGATTTCAGGCACTACTACATAAATCCTACGCGGAAATGACTGCCTATTTTTTTAACGGCCTATCAACTTCTGCAGAGTTAGCGCTACGAAATTTATCTTGCCACTTTTTGGGTTTTCTCTGGCATCACACATCAAAGTACAGGCCACCCCAGCTTAACTTCAGTGATCTACGTTAACCGGTGAATTCATCGTAGTTTTATCTCTTATTTAAAATGAAATAAAATTATTAAAGTAAAATTTTAAGCTCCTTTTATTTATTTTTGTGTATCAATCAAATAGGAATAATATATATTTGTTTATTTACAGAATATTACAATCTACAATGTCAATTGTATTATGCAATTTTGATACTGGTTACTTGCCGACGCCACAGATGTCCCCAGTTGTCAGCCGATTACCTTAGGAAGGATTAGAAGGAAGGATTCTAGGATGACCTACAGTTAACCTTACGCCATCCAACCACGTCCTGCGACTAGCAGGGAGGATTGGAGGCGAATGAGACGTGTTATCCTGAGGGGAGAAAATATCCATCGATATCACTCTCACTTATTATAATTACACTGATTTTAGATCACTCCACGGCACTACAATACCTTAGTAGACCCCGCGGCCACTTCCTATTAAGACGTCTTGGTGGAGAGGAAGGATGATTGGTGCTGGATAAGGATTGTGCTATAGGATTAGGATGATGGAAAGATGGAGAAGTGGCAAGGGATCAGCAATCAAATAAACGACAGCATAATAAAAACAATATGATGTAATATAGATTCCTTGGCGAATCAGTACAAAGGTTAATTCGAAAATGAACCTTTATCACCTTCTTTTATTAGACTGAATATGGATCAATTGATAAGCCTAAGATACTATGTTTGCAATTACTATTATTTATTCATTTACATTTGGTTGTGTAAACACATTTTGAAGGTAAACAATGACAGAAATCCACGGAGGTTACCAGGAAACAAGCAGTCGCCTCTCGTCATCACGTTGTTAAGCTTTCCCGTCATGCTGAATTGTGTGTTCCCATCCATAAAACAGGTTCGAGTAAAAGCGTCCGTCACTTAGGAGCTGCATAACTAATCACATTCCACACAAAGTGGGTAGATTATACTGCATTTCTGGAATAATTCGCTGTATTCAACCTGTTTAAATCAATATTCAGACTCGCAAGAACTGCGTCATCTTAGCGCGGTTCCGTGTATGTCCCTAATGCCATTAGTAAAGGAATAGAAGCAGTGATTGGTAGATTTTGATCTTTCGTGAAACATATGAAATCAAATCTCAAAGACAACGAAGATTTAAGGTGACATCAGGAAACTGACGCACAGTGTTTCGATTGCGCTAACTAGGTGGACAAATTCATGTTCAGAATTCTAAAATTTGGTATTGGAATGATGTAAACAATACACCAAAACATTGCACAATAGTATTTTTGGTTAGGTCTGAAAGAGTCAGTTGAATTCCAGACATCATTTCAAACACACAAATCCAAGTCTTGTTAATTTTATACATATTAATTGTTGGAGATGGATATTATTTATGCTGGTAAGTGCTGATTTTTCTCTATTAAATAATTCTGGCTCATAATCAAACAATCTTAAAAAAATGTTTAATATGAACGGATGATTCTTTCCTTGTTCCATAACTTTAAAGGAATAGTAATGACAGTACACATATCTACACGGGCTAATTTTTTATATATTACAGCTGAACCCTTCCCGTTTATAATAAGATGTGTTTCAGCCAGCACACTAGAGAACAACATTTTCTTTTTTTAATTTTAGAGTACTTTATTTCGAGGAGGTATTATTTTATCATTATAATTATTTTTTTTTTTTTTTTAAGAATGGTTGAAGCATCCAACAGAAGATAAACACTCTTTACCAAGTTCTTTTCATCGAAATTTAATTTGGAAAACCTTATCAGTGACTCAGATAGGAAAATCAGAATGAGGTTGGCTAGCTATGCCTCGAAAATTTCTGATAAATGGATTCCTGCGGGAAAATCAAAGCAGCATTTATTTGGCAAGTAACAAAAATTGGTTGGGTATAGAGATAAACTTCGAGGTGCAACGTACTGTGCCAGTGGGCGTATATAAGGGGAGGGGGCTGCACCCCCCCCCCCGTCTGAAATCGGTAAAAATGTGTCATAAAAATAATTTAAATAAGACCACTTACAAGGGGAGTACACAGCGATGGGGTAACCGATTTAAACCAATTTTTTTCTGGTGATTCTACATCGAAAAATAGTCGTCACGTGTCCAAGCGTTCCGTCCAATGCGCCTTAGGAGCCGAGAAATAAAATAAAATAGGTTGAAAGTGCTTTATTTTCTATATCGAGTTTAAAAAATGATATCGACAAGATTCTTTCACCAATTCATTTGTTTTATAGAGTAGATTAAAAGAAAAATATAATCGTTAAAAAATAATTTATATTTCCTCAAATTATTCAAAAATATGCTTTCGTTTACAGTTAAACTAGTATTATACATTTTTTTACACCAAAAATAATAGCAGATTTAAAATCAGCACCCCAAGAAACCCTAATATACTGAATATCATTGAAAACAAAAAATAATGATTTTTCCTAGTCTGGAAGAGACTAAACATTTGTAAGCGAAAAGGTAATGTAACGTTTTGAAATTCAATATCTCCCCTTGAGATAATCCGATTTTTACATCATAGAAATCTTTCGAAAGGAGAAAGACTCCTTTTTCTAACCATGTAAATGACTATTGTATTATCTCAAAAGGTACTTGCGAAAAATGGTTTTCAAAATAAAAATAGAATGTAAACTTTTTTGCATTTAACGATTACAGATATCTCTTTAAAAATGTTTCCTTTCATTTCTTACGTTAATATATGACATTTATACATTGTATAAACTCGAAGACGTATGGTTTACAACTTTTTTTTAACGAATTTCGCTTCACAAGCCAGGGCGGATTCTGCCGTTTAACCAACTAGACGTTTCAAATTAGACGAAAGATTTTTGTACCAATTTTTATCAAAATCGGACCATTTTGGAGAAAGTGGAAGAGCGAAAAGGCAAATTTTATCGCACATTCTTCAGCAATGCGCAGTTTACTTTTCTGAAAAGAGTTTAACATTAACCCCAGACTGGAATTGAGCAAATTTGTTTGAGGTGGCTCATTTTCCGAGTCCACTACGCCGAGTCTACTGAACCGTCTGAAGTGCTTGCAAAGTTCGTCAAAAAACGTCTGTCACTAAGCACACTCCTCAGTGGAATGGTTAGCTCACCCACATTGCTGAGAGTTCTGATAAAAATAAATGATAAATAAATAATAAAAAAATTTCTACTTTTAAATTTTTAGCGAGCTGATACACAAAAAAAGTAGTATGTTGGGGGAAAAAATCTATTTTTTTCTCAATGCCTTGCCAAGGTTCAAGAAAATATTTGCATAAAATATAATGTTTATAGCTTTAGCTCGGATCACTGCAGTCATTCATCAGACAGTGATAAGATTTATTCGAAAGCTATATAGAATTATAAAAAGATTTCAAAAGGGATATGAAATCTAAATCTAAAGATAGATTAGAAGCAGACAGTGATCTAACTAGTTGAAATATGTTATGATTGGATTATTAGGGGATTTCAAGAGCTTTATAGTCTCCTTCGTTCGATATGTTGAAAAAAATCACAATACTGTGATCTTGTGGAAACAGTGAAATGTAATACATAGTTAATGATTGTACTACAGACAGTAAAATAGATATGCAGAAAATGACAGATATAAAATCGACATGGAATTAAATTCTCTACAATAATCCATCATAAAAATTACCCCTTTCCATTGGACATTCCAGAGCCTCTAGAGAAAGTTAAGAGATTTTGCATTAGGTCCAATTAATGTTCATTAAAGCACCTTAGGAGCCAAAAAGTTTCATTTTTAAATGCGAAGAATTGTCAGGAAAATGTGTGATGTCATACGAGTTTTGAATAACCTTTGTGTGTATATGAATAATAAAATTTCTAGTCTCTAGCTTCTTGGGAAGTCCCTAATAATTGTAATGAGTGAGTTCGTGAGTCCTATAAATTCGGATTTCCCATCGCCTATATCTCAGAATCTATTCAATGTAGAATTATGAAACTTTCCAATTTTGCTCACATCTATTAGTATTATACCTGTGTGAAATTTGATAAGTTTATCTTTAACTGGTTATGAGTTATGAGAGAATTAAAATCGGCTCTTATTCCTCGTGTAATATACGACTACACACAGCGTGCGTAGGTCAGACCTAGGCCTGGCGAATAACCATGCGCCTATAGTCTGCCCGCAAACAAAATAACGAGGTTCTGCGCACGCGCAGCCTTAGGCCATATGGGGAAAGCCTAGCTCCCTCCGGCCACGCCCCTTCTGATTATTTTGTTTGCGATGGGACTTAGATTAAAACACTTCCTTTAGAACGTGTGGGTGTTGAGTGGGCTGTCTGAGCAATGATGGCCGCTGAGATATTAGTTATTTGGCCACTGTCAGTTTTCTTTGCATAGTAACCATTCGAGCGCCTAAATCTTGATTTTCATTTGTATTAGATATTTTTCATGTGTAAATTAAATTTGTTAAATTTAGTTTATAAATATAGGATTTCCACAAAAATAGCAAGGAACGTTAACACCAATATTACCTGTTTCTTTTTGGAATTACAAATGACACTCCTGACAAGAACTTTACGGAAACGCGCTAGCAAGAGTCAGTTCCTGCAACTAGGACTTGATTGAATGCCCAAAATCGATTTATTTTAATATGCGTTTCGACGAAACACTTTTTTTCGAACTACCAAGGTGCTTAAGATTTTATCTATCTATGATAAAAAGAGTGAAGTATCTTACTGCAAGAGATAAGACGCGTTCTCCCGTGTATCAATTCGCTGGAGGCAGCCTTTTTTAACCAGACCTTCTTGAGAGGACATTGCCTTTATTCTGATGTAACCGTGTAACGCGTGTCATGCCTCGTGTATAGCATTACACACACAAACACCTAGAATAGAGATTCAATTGATTTATATAATATTTGTTCACTTTTACGTTTGTTCTTTTAGCACACTCCGAAGATATTTAATTATTCAGGTTGCACTAACGAAAGAACTATTCAACTCTTCATCCAACCAACCATGGACGTATATAGACCATTTCCGGTGTAAGGAATACTAACAATTTAGATCTTGGAAGAGTTTTAGCCAACTAAAACGCTATTACACCCAAAATATAATATTTTTTATGAAGTAAATGATCTTATTTAATTTATTTTTAAGGGTTTTATGAAATTTTTACCGACCAAATCAAAATTTCGGCGGGGCTGCGGCCACCTCAGCCCCCCCCCTTATATACGCCCATGCTACCAACTAAATACTATACTAATGCGCTAGACTCCCTTAAAACGTGTATATATATATATATATATATATATATATATATATATATATATATATATATATATTGTAAAACATTTCAACCTTCTATGGCATAAAATGTCATAAAGTACTTTCTTTACAAAGACATATATTATTATAGTGCTCTAAAAAATACGGATTTAAGAATTAAATGTATGACGTTGTATGCAGTCCTAAGTATTATGCTGTAGTATCATAAATCTTTTTTACATTTACCTAAAAACAATGATTATATTTAAGCGTATCAAAGGAACTAATGATCAAACAGTTGACGAAAAAATTATGTGTGCTACTCATGCCCTATCACAGTCTACTATTGGACAAAAGGAACTAATGATCAAACAGTTGACGAAACAATTATGTGTGTTACTAATGCCCTATGACAGTATACTATTGGGCAAAAGGATCTAATGATATAACAGTAGACGAAACAATTATGTGTGATACTAATGCCCTATGACAGTCTACTATTGGGCATAAGGAACTAATGATCAAACAGGTGACGAAACAATTACGTGTGCTACTAATGCCTTATGACAGTCTACTATTCGACAAAAAGAACTAATGAGCAAATAGTAGACGAAATAATTATGTGTGCTACTCATGCCCTACGACAGTCTACTATTGGACAAAAGGAACTAATGACCAAATAGTAGACTATCATAAGGCATTAGGAGCAAACATAAGTTTGTCATTTGATTCCTTATAAATGACTATAATGAATACAGAGAAACAAGCATTTTTAATATTAGTATTGAAAGTTACATTAACTAATTATTTAGTCAATTAAATTATTCGATAGAATTTACAAATTATTATTTATTTATTAAATAAGAGCCCTTAAACATAAATGGTACTTGGCACTTTAAGAATTACTTGCTAAACTATTGGATATGCAAATAACGTAAAAACGAAGAAAACAAAATGACAGATGTGTGTAAAATGCAAATATTAGCAGTGCAAGTGTTAATATTTATTATCTTATTATTCCGTTATCATTAGTACACTAAATACAGCAGATGCTAAACAGTACATTCTGTAACCGCATTGTGGTTGCACTAATTAATGAAATTTTAGAAAATACCTCCTTTATTGATCCTACCAACCAGGTAACAAATATAACCCCCTTTAATATACATATATATATATATATATATATATATATATATATATATATATATATATATATATATATATATGAACAAGAGAGCGGTCATGAATTATATGTTTTCGCCATACGGCTCGGAATGTAGCGTAACAGATAAGTGGAACTTCAATATCACGTGGGGTGTTCCGGACCAAAATCGTTGAAAGTCCGACTCAGAGGAACTACGTCATCTTAACGCATTCCCGTTCATATTCTGGCCAGACAAGGATGGTAACCTGTAGATAACCCGTCCTAATAATGAGTATTAAGTATAAGTTAAAATTAGCCAATGTTAACTAACTCAACGGAGGAGTCAGTCCCGAAATTACTTTGCCTAAGATGACGCATTCAGTATCCATTTCTTGGGTGTTTTTTTTGTAAGGGCTAGTCAAAGTATTACATATTTTACCTGAGGCTTCGTATCTGCTTCGATATTTTCAGCAAGATGTACTTCTTAGCTCACTGAGGTTTTAACACCGTCTGTTGTCTTCGAGAAGTGAATATATTGGGCGAGGAATGGGAATAAATAATGTTGGACAGTACGGTGTGATTGAATTCATTAATTTAACTGCTACTGATTTCCAGTCGTTTTTAAGCTCTAATTTCCCTGGTAGCAGCCAACGCTAGAGGTAGTGAGAATCGAAGCTCCCAAGCCATTGTTTATAAGTTGAGATAAACAGTATTCGTATTTTGCCCTTTAGAAGACTTTCAAGCAACTGATTTTCAAATTAACCATAAAAAGTAATTAATTTGTCATTTAGAGATTTATATAGTTCGGCAGGTGGATTAATATTACGAGCTCAAATTCACGATAACATCTGGAATGACATTCTCGAAGTGGTTATTTTACTACCAGTTTCTACTTCATCTGCCAACCATTTATTGTCTGACATCAGTTCTTAGGAACTGGTACCTACCCTGGGCCTCTTGTTTCATGAGATTCTTCAGTTTTAGGGCATATGATCCGTAAAATTATAAATAAGGGCTGGGCTGTTGTTTTTTCTTTTTTTTTTTTAACCCTCCCTATCCACCAAAGATGTACATCCGCCCGAAGTTAGTTCCTTAGGTTGTCATTTGAAATTATTCTAGCATTTATAACTTTGATTCTTCTATTATTTAATATTTAAAAATATTGGCAAACTGTCGAATATCTACCATTATACACGACTGAGTCGAATTTATGTGGACACATAACATTTAACGTGTTGATTTAATATTTGAAACGGAAAAATATCATGACACGAATTGAATCTATTGGATCTAAAGACAAACAAATTGTTCTTATTGTTATATAGCTTTTGCTATATCTTGCGTTATTAACAAAATTTTCAGGAAAGTTATTATTTGACAAAGATCTGTGCTAACTGAAATAAAATTATTTAACGAGTCCAAAGAACATTTGAAATCTACAAACATAATAATCTAAAATTAGCTTCTTGGATTACACATTTCTTATCTGTACGAGAACGGATGTTTTCCTTGCTTTTTTAGCTTTCCTTGTCATGGTAATTAGCATAAAAATTATTTTTCTCCCGTTTCCATTAATTCTGTTCATTCAATGTAAGCTTTGTTAAGCAGGAACCTTCAACAGTATTTGTCAATAAAAACAAAACAAACTGTTTTCTTCTTTTACTTTTGGGATTCTGCACGATTAAGTATATTCGTTGTCCTTTATAATTGATTATAATAGCGGTGGCTCAAAAATTTACCGTTTTTAATGAAATCTGTTACAAAAATGCTTTGTGTGATTTCAAAGACTATGTTAGTTAACCAGCAGAATCCGTCAACAGAAACATGATTTTTGGACGCGATTCGAACGAGAAAAATCATATCGCATACTTATTTGCGCCCAAAAAGTCTTGTAAGCAATTGGACGTAGCGAATTTCCAAGGTCATATGTACAACCGTTGTCGAGGAAACTGGAAAAGAAACTAGGGGGAATTTCGGTGATATTCCTATCCATCACGAAATCGGTTGGGGAATCGAAGTAAAAGTGAAGAATCTATTGGAAAACACATTAAATTTCCGTCAAAGAAGGTTATGTGATTTTGATAGAGCAATCTCATTCGGATAAATCGTTGAATAGAGTAATTTACGCTTAAGATACTGACTATTCGCTGTTGAGGCACGGAAGGTCATTTTTATGACGCACTTCCTGCGCTTTATACAGTACATACAGAGGGGTGAGCAGCAAGAACATCAAGAATTGAAAGGGTAAGAAATAACACTATGGGAGAAGTTGAAAATTAAGGGAAACATGGAAGAAAGTGCAAAAATAGTGATGGATTGTGATGCGGAGGGTAGAAGGAGAGGAAGACCCCCTAGTTAGTTGGAAGGATAGTGTGGGGGGGGGAAACGATGGAGGAGTATGTATATATATATATATATATATATATATATATATATATATATATATATATATGTATATATATATATATAAAATGTCTGTCTGTCTGTTTTTTGTTTGTTTGTTTGTTTGTTCCTTATACAAATCTGCACCAAGGCCTTCATACGAGAAAACTCCTAGGCTATGTAAAAATAGCCAAATTTCAAAATTTGGTCAAATGATCAAAAGTTTTGTTCAAGAAAAATTGGCTACACTGAACCATTCAGATTGTGACGGCCATTTTGAATCGACAGCAGGCTCTGCACCTGGCCTCTGTCGGTTGTTAGATGAAGTGCCTCTACCGGTATCATTATGTACTAAAACAAATTCACATCGTTTGACCGATTTTCGTAACTGGGTATAGACAACTAGGTATCAAGTAGATCTTGATACGGGGAGAGCATAGACAGAAAGTAGTTGTAGCATGGTACACTGGGTAACAGCTAGTATATATATATATATATATATATATATATATATATATATATATATATGTATATATATATATAATACTCCACTTCCAAGTTGGTTTGGTCTCCAGGGAAGTTAGACCATTACCTCCATCAAGGGGAGTTCTGCATGGGATAACATGTACTTGTAAAAAGTTGTAAATAGTAATTTAAGAGGAAAATAATTCAAATTTTTATTACTTTTATTTTGAAGTAATTTTTATTGTATTGTTCCTCTTCGTGCAATAAAGGCTTTATATATATATATATATATATATATATATATATATATATATATATTACATATATACATATACATATATAAAACCCATGTTTGGTGCTTAATATGATCGATGAAGATTTGAAGAAATTTGAAAGGATTAACTTTTAATGATTTGCTATTGCCTTGACCCAGAGCCAACTCAGTACCTTTAGAATATTGATTTCTTTTCAGTGAGTGATCCACTGTAAGAAGCCGTGGAATTTAGTTTTATTGGGCTTCGAATTTACCTTATGGATACACGACCTTAACCCCATAAAGATCGCAAGGGTGAGCCTTATTCTTTGTCCGCTGCCTCTAACTTTATTTCGATCCCGTCGATCGTCTCCTGAAATTTCAGTAAAACTTCCCGAGTGGTGGCGGCGGTGGTGGTTGTTGAGGAAAAACGGGAAAAGGATATCAAAGCTCCTAATCTCTTTTAGGGCAGATAGCTACATACATAATCAAATTAAATATAATATTTGACCAGAAAAAATAAATTAGATCAATGGACGAACTAGAAAAAGCTGACGTTTTATCTTTCACATTTTATGTAAACCAATGACAGAATAAAGCTATTAACCTCCCTTTTGATTATAGCATGTATAAAATCGATGTCCCTAAAAAAACATACATACTAACTTAATTTGAATTATTTTTTTATTTTATTGTAGTTTTTACATGTTTTATATATTCTTCTTTAGGTAAAAATCAAGCAAAAAAATTCATTGCCCTTCCACAGTTAAATTTCATTTAAAAATTAAGTCCTTTTATCCATAGTTCAATGTTATGTTGTTTCTAGTCACATTTGTGTTGAAATTATATTTGAATTTTTAGATATGAATTATTTATTTTATTTTAAAAATGAACTTATTAAAACTATCAATAAGTGATAAGATATAAAAAATGACTTATATTGTTTTCGATTGTGTTAAATAATGTTTGTAGATGTAATCTCTAATTCGCCCAACTGAAAGAGGTTATTTTGTGGGGCATTTCCTCCCTTCCTCCCTAGGGAGGAAACCCGCAAGCCGGAAGTACCAACTAAAACTTTATTTATTTTTTTACTGTATTTTACTTCTTATTTATTTATTTATTTATGTTTTTTCATATTTTTTTTATAAATTTATTTATTTATTTTTTATATTATTTATTTGGTTATTTTATATATATATTTTTTTTTATTCGATTGCATTTTTTTTAGTTATTCCCAATTAATATTATTATAATATTAAACCAATAAAAACCAACCAATACTTGTTAAAAGATGTGGCCAACCAATAAGGCTACCATCCGGTTTCTTTTCGTGACAATGCCTTTCCAAAACATCCCCCTCCTTCTTTCATTGCTCCATGATAATAACAATCTATGACTTGGAAACAATGTAACGTAAAACCTGATAAAAATTTGAAAAGATTCTAGATAGATCGCTTTATTACAAGATGGGCCCTTGAAGATCGATTTATTAAAAAGATAGGCCCTTGAAGATCGATTCAAAAAATCTATATATCGTATTAAAAAAGATCGATATACCGTATTAAAAAGATCGATACTGATCGCCCAGTAGTGGATGAAAGTATGTTCTGATGGGATATAGCGTTATTAGAATACGTAAGAAACAGATGCCCTGAAATGAATGACATCAATTCCTGTATATCCCAATCAGCGACAATAACATTACGCTACAATGACCTGAAAGTTATATAATTGTCGTTTCTTTACAATAATGAAACAGATATTTGTCAAAATCATTGACAGAGACTGACTAACAAGTCAGAATCTTTTTCTGACCAGTCTTTAGATGATGACACAAATTTTATTAAAGAATCTGACATAATAACCTCATAACGTAGGCAAGTTACCGTACCTCTCGGGTTCATTCTCTCTATAGGGAGTAAAATCTTCTTTTGACGTCACCTCATATATATATATATATATATATATATATGGAAAGATAACACATAACTGAACTACTACTGACTATTTACTAATGAATGAACCCCGAAAATTATCATAACTAACGTCGTCACCATAACCGTTGTTGCTCACCTGTAATATACGAAGTGTTTAAAATTTTTGTCTCGCAAAATTACAAATTTAGTGTCGCACCCAAATGAATTTCCGAACAAATTAGTCAATTCCGCTACACTTTTCAGTCAGACGTGGTCAAATTAGAGACTCCAAGCTGAGCGATATTTTGATGTGAAAAAAACGGAAGAGCTTACGGTTTTGTGTTAATAATTTTCCAGGTACGATTTTGTACTTAGTTTTGCGAACTATAAATAAATTTCTGTTCACAAATTGAAGTACCTATCGGTTACGCTTGGAATAGAGGAGAAACTTTACTAACACATGATTTCATCAACAGACATAAGCTGTTTTCGACTTTTATATATTATAGATCTTACATAGGATGATTGGAGGAGCTTCTTCGAAAACGAAGTAAGCAGCATGCTCAAAATATTGATAAGGAGTAAATAAACAACGTTTTGTTATCATGCTAGAAAGTATAAACGTAGTTATGAAAACCTTATATTTTAGGAAAACAAAGGGATACAATGGAAAGAATAATTTGAGGAAAATATACACATTATAAAACGTAGTGAACAAAATACTGGAATACAACATATGAATATTTTTTTTATTCATTTATTTGTCAAACAATAAAAAATTGTTTTTATTTAGAAGGGATATTTAATTATTTTTTCTGAAAATTAATGGAACATACTGGATTGGTTCAGGCTATGCCTTTTCTCGATTTTACCTGATAGTGGAAGGTTTTTGTCCTCATTTTGTGGCTGTGTGTTTTTGTAAAAAAATTCCTTGAAGATACACCAAAGGGCTTAAAACAAAAAAAAAGGGACAAATAAATATAGTAAAAATGTATAAGGAAGACCTCCCGTCAATAATATTTTGTTAAATATAGAGGAAACGGCTGAGAAATTATTGTAAATAGATGGCAACCATTTGAAAGCATAATACATTTCCATAAAGGTTCTGCTGTAAATTTCGATAGGATAAAAGTACTTCACGCAGGAGCTTGATGCATGGGCGTATTTAGGGGGGCTGTAGCACATATAAGTGTTGGTATATTTCAGCACTTATACGCAAAATGGTATGAAATACATTTTAAAAAGTCCGACTCGCAGGAACTGCGTCATCTTAGCGCGGTTACGTACATCTCGAATAAATGGAATAGATTAGCATCACAAATCACAGGAAACTGACAGTAACCAACTTACACTGAATAATACGGATAATTCTTAATCCTCATTCTTGAGGAAGGCTGAATAAGTCAATACAATTATGTACTGAAAACGTACTTACTCTTCGACTACTGCTCAGAAGGCTCTATTCTAAAGAACCAAAAATTAACTGTCATTTTAAGTATCTTGTTTTACTAGCAAATTCGTTTTATTGTTATAATCAACTGTAAATTTGTGCTTTATGGCGAATAAAATTAAATTCTGTCGTGGGTTAAATCTTTCTATAAAATAAGAAATAACAATAACTTCAATTGGAGGCTATGAGGAAGGTTATATAGACAGAATTCAAAACAAACTACGTCATCATGATTAGCCACAGCCATCTTGATTACCACAGCCACTCCAAACTTATTATTACCAAAACCTTTCACCGCTTCTTAGTTTATTATACTACTATACTAATTTTACTTATAAATGCAATTTAAAGCAAGAAACAACCAACTACAAAGTGAGATAAACAAAGAGAAAAACCGTTTCAATAGACTTTTTTAACACTTTTTAAGCTTTAAGCGCTTATATATCTGTTTGACGTTGCCCCATCGAATATTGCTTCAGAACATTTTTTGTAGAGAATTTAGTAAGCATTCGAATGGTCACCTTCCACTTACCACGATTTCCCAACCGTTATCGAGATATTTACGAAAAATGTATAAAGATCCGAAAACTTTTCATGTCTATTAATAAAAAAAATGTTTTTGCATACTTCCTTAACTCCAAATATAACCAACATTTAAATATATCGGGTGGAATTAATTTCCAAGATGTAGAAAATATTTCAACAGAATCCCGCGATTCTAAGTACCCACAAAAAAATAATCACTTACAAAAACATTGATTCCACTTTTCTCAGGAACGGTTAGAGATATCGCCTTGAAAATGGTTTCATTCGTTTTCCTATGTTAAGAAACATATAAAACAGTACCTGCAAGCATATAAACTCAAAAACGTAAGCGTTACGATTTTTTTGCGCGAATTTCGCCATAAACACAATCTTCCAGTAGTCGGATTCTGCTGGCTAACGAACTTGACCTTTCAAATCAAACGACAGCTTTTTGTTACCAAATTTCATTAAAATCCACCCACCATTTTTGAGCTTGCTAGAGGGCGAACAGACAAGCATATATATAAATATATATATACATATATATATATACATATATATATATATATATATATATATATATATATATATACAAATTTTAGCCACCTATATTTTCGTGATTTATAGGGTCTGAAACGAGAAAGTTTCTAGTCGGCACGTCCGGATCGCGTCATGAGGTCAACCTCATAAGCGGGTTCTCCCTATGGAGATAGAGAGTAACCGCGCTAAAAGCACCATACTTATTTCAAGAAGTCCCAAAAACGAACACAAAGGTACCCATGTGTCGCCCATAATTGTCGCAAAAGTGGAAAGCATTGGTGTTTTTCTCAACGTTCCTTCAAAGGCACTTGGTCTAATTGAAACGGTTTAGTACCCATCGACGCAAAATCGAATGATTTAAATGTTAGCTTTTCGATTAAATGCTTCGTTTCAGAGGAATTTTACAAAAATCGTGAAAGGCCCAAACATTTCCGGGTTTCCCCACATTTTGGCTCTAGCTTTACTCAGAAATTAGAGCGAAACATCATATGATTGATATTTCATGTGTATTAGAATAAAAAACCGTCTCTAGACTCCCGCAAATATATAATTTTTTTTGGTAGCAAATATATAATTTCCTCCGGTCTTTAATAGTATCTATTCTAAGCTTTTCTAATCGAAACCAACGATATGCCTAGTATGGAAACACGCGAAGATGACGCCAAATGGCCCAGGTTGATAAAGTAAACTCGCCAGGATGCCGTTGCCTAGGAGCTGATTGTACCTCCCCCCCACTCTCTGCTCGTCATGGCTTGGAGAGCGTCTGGCTCCTGGCCGCCAGTACAGTAGCGATCAGCGTGCTGAGTGGGCTCGAGCGCAGGTTCTCGTCAGTGCTATGGCGTCGTTGATAAAAACTCGTTCATTCTTTCTATGTTCAATGTTATACTTCTTCGCCGGTGCTTTGTCTACACCCTTCAACTCCAATAGACATACTGGTATGTAGGCTTTTGTTGTTGTTCTTTTTTTTGCGGCTTTCGCCTCAGAAAGTTGTCTTATTTAATTACCCTAAAAAAATTCTTGTTTTCATTAGATTATATAAATAAAAACTGGCATGCGTTTGCTATGATGTCCTAAAGATATTATTTGAATTTTGAGTAAACATAAATAAATTTTAAGATGATGCAAAACATTATTGGACATTTTATTGTGAGAAAAGCCCGCTAATATCGTTGAGTCTATAAAGCGATCCGGATATGAATGACTGAATATTTTATTTCTCTTAAAAATTTACAATTTTCCAGCAAGGAGGCATCACAAAATAAAACAAAAACAACAAAAATAAATACTAAATATTTACAATGAACATCTTTACTTGAAGGGGGAAAAAACAATAAATAAATAAATACCCTACTATACAATCTTGCTACTTATAAAGAAAAAGTTAATAAATAATTAAATATATATCTAGATAAATAAAATAAGATAAGGAAGGAAAACTTATAATAATAACAAAGATAGGCATGCTAATGGCCTAGTTGTCAAAGCGCCATAAAAAAAAAGAATAAAAAAAAAAAAACTTTGGACCTATACTCCTTGAAAAAAACTGGCTAATCTCATTTATATATTCGTAGGCATGTGTGTGTGTATATATATATATATATATATATATATATATATATATATGTATATATATATATACCAATTATCGAGGAAAATGGGAAAAGAATGGGTTTTCGGATATATTGGTTGGAAAATCTTTAAGATTCTTATGTGATTTTTTGATAGAGCGTCCTTAGAGAAATCAGTGCTTAAATGGAGTGATTTCCGAATAAAAATTGAGTTCCTTTGGGATATTTTTGCCTCGTTTGACGTGACTGAAGTCATTGAAGATGTCAGCCTACACATTTAAACTATATTCAAATAGATTAAAGGAACTCTGATTATTTAATTAATAATGAATTTAATTGTGACAATTTCTTAAGAACTATAGGGCACAATTTCTTATCGACTGTTTTAAATCGTTACTGAAGTATTAAAGATTTTAACATTCGAATTTCATGTTAAACATATTTAACAAAATAATAAAATTGAGAACCTGTGTTATCAATTTTTTCTTGAACTACCATTTTCGTATAAAATAAATCTCTAGTTTAAAATATAGAAATAATTACAGACTTTATAGTCATGACCTCGTTAGGAAACTGAACCGACAACTTCCCAGATGGGGCTAGACTCTACTTCAGAGCTCTCCTGAGTTTCCTACCAATTCAAAGATTCTTCTAAGACAGGATCTATTGAAAGAAGTTTTTCGTTCAAAATTGACAAAATGACAATTTATTTTATTTCAATTTTTAACGTCCGTTATAATTGACTGAGAATTTTAGGACGGCTTATCTATAGGTCACCACCCTTTTCAACGAGGTTAGGGCTAATGCCTTTTCTTTTTTCCCAAGAAATGCCACCACCCCTAGTGGGAATCGAACCCATGACCCTTGCTAAGGATAAGGAGTGTTAAGTTCTCACGCCACCGGGCCTCCTTAATGATAATTAAATATTAGTTATTTATATGTTATTCAGGATATGTACTTTCTTCCTGGAAAATATAAACGTATTAAATAAACACATTTTTGTCATCTGATAAAAAACAATTTTATCGTGACATCGTTCTTGATAATAATTTCCAAAAAGCAAACCCAATTACAGTAGAACCTCTCATATCCGACCATGATGGGAACGGGCCATGGTCGGAACGGCCAAAAGGTCGGATATCGGGAGTAGGAAAAAAACAGTCTTTCAAAGTTATAAAAACAGCTATATTGTACATTAAGTACTTTAATAACCTTTATTGTAATTGTAAAACTGTTGATTTATATATTTCAAAAATTTACTCTTTATTATTTTATTTAATTTACTCTTTATTAGTTTATCGTTTAGGTGCGTTTTTCTCCTCCTCTTCATTTGTTCATACAGTTTCAATCTTTTCTAGAGTCGAAAAAGATCTCCTGAAATTACTGTCATCTGTGAGCAGTTCTTTTATTTTTATGGTAAGGTAGCATTCGGTCTCTTGAGATTGGGTACTGTCAGATCGTCTGTCCTTTACCTTCGTAATTCGCGAATGAGTCAGTCGGAAGTGGCATATCCTGAGCCGGGAAAGGACGACTTTTTCTTGTCCGGTACACCTGCTGCTTGAAGGCCATTCAACGAACTGTTTCTTTAATCTCCATAATAACTCATGAAACGCAATAACGACTGCACGATTTATGAGGCATGATGCCGAAATGATTTGGATCATACATTCACTCATCTTCACGTGAACATCATTTCGTAGATTTGCTTCAAGAGTTCTTAATATCCTTCAAGATTATCCCAAGATTAGAATAATAAATTAAAGGGATTCATTATCTAAAGCAGATCAACTGTTAACTCATTCATAGATCATACTCTTGATCTTCTGCCTATTTTATATAGACCAACTTTTATAATTTGTTCTGGAGTAAACCGTAAGTCGCATACGTTCCCTACAAGGAAGCTAGATTACGGTTGGTGAGTGCAAATTAATAATTTATTGAAGGATTACACTCCACATGGACCAATTTTGCGTGTTTTCTTAATACGTGTACATCATTAGTTATGAGAATTATATAGCGTGTCTGAAAATTGCGCTTGTTACGGAGTAAACCCCTACATTTATGTACCTATTTCCTCGCTCGACATCTCCAGTTTTATGAGTTTTAGTAATTCAATGGGCTAATCATTCAACAAGGATGCAAGGACACCCAATACCCAAGAATGTACAAACTGAGGAGCTGTTTGGGACCTGCTGATAACCGTTTCCCCGATAACCGCTCATTCATCCCATCATGGGTTTAGCTATCAGTCCACTTACGGCTAATAGATTTATGTTAATAAACAATAAGTTTTCGTTACTTTAATGTATGTTTTCAAAACGATGATTATTGCCTCACACACTTCTGGAACAAATACAGATAAACTTTGCTTTGAAAATCTAAAACTATACATAATTCTTTTAATCAATTCTTCACTTGCAAGGAACCGTAAAGTAGTAGCACGTTTTACGGTAGGAGAAATTGAATTTCTAAAGTTTGTATCTTTTTTAAACATCCTTGGTCCAACCATTTGCAAAAGATTTTCAAAATCTTGAGGCCTAATTCTTATAAAGTTGGTAAATCCCATTCTATCTTCAAGTCTTAATGTGTTTGCACGCTTTATTGTTGGTTCTGAATAATTTTCAATAGCACCAGCTTCTTAGTTTTTTCATATTTCGATTTTTAATTAACATTAACAACCATAGAGAAACACCTGAGAGGCCAGCTCCTGAGAAATGTTCAAGGGAACTGGCTATCTAGTATGGACGCGATACATTGTTGCGGGACAGCCCCGAAACTGACGCGCAACATTGAGTCTCAGTGCGTACTAGCCTTTAGGAGGAACATGACAACGTCCTCGACCTCGATGTTAGTTCCAAAGACTAAACTGGGGGTAGAAAAATGAACCCACTAGAAAACATTGATATTATAACTGATATTGCGCTCTCCCGGAAAAGTTTCAACGCCAGAGCATCTTAAGGATACGGCAGTCTGCTGCGAGTGCCACACGAGAGCACAGATGCAGTCTATTGGTCCGTATTCCCTATTTTTTCTATTTCTCTAAGAGCGTTTTTCCCCTCTATGAGCGTTTGAACGTTGTTTCCCCTTTTTCCAAAATCTCTTTTGAAATGTTATTTGTGTAAACATGTTTTATCGACGATGTTAAAGATGACCCAAAACGCATTTGAGGCATTCCTAATTGTTGGAAATTCTTTTGTAATCACTTATTCCAAAGGTTCATCGTCACTTTCGAATTCAATTGTCCTCTATTGGCTGGACTTCGGCTAAAATGCTCTTCTCAGAAGGAGGATCGCATAGGGGAACTTCAAAGTCGAATTCCAAGAAGTCTTTTTTTACAGATACAGCCGTTGTTACGATGTTGGTCAAGTTGGTTATTGGAGTTCGTCTCATAGAGGTGGAAGCCCTAGAATTCCCCTCCCAGGACATCTATTTTTTACATGTTGTTCCACGATGTTGGCCTAAAATCGACTTTGAGCTGAAATCTACGTTTACTGACTCGCACAGATTCAGTTTGACTTATTTTAGGATTCGACTTATCGAAGTTCAGCGCAGGACATGGTGGTAAGCTGCACAGACCAAATTACCATCTTATGCTGAACCAGGAGGTGAGTTGTTGTGCGGATGAAGAAAATGAGCTTTTCCAAAAAGTGCTTTATAAAAAACAAAATATTTTACTATTTGGATTGCCACTGTAAAGATACTGTTTTGAATTCAACTCGTTGGTTGAATTTTTTCAGAGTCAAGTTCGCTAAAAATCCAAAGGAGTTTTAGAAAGGGTGATACACCAATTGCTGCCATAGCGGTAATGGCCGTAGATTTGTCGAAATAAAAATGTCCATTGTGATTTCATGAACTTCACCTAATTGATTTGATTAGTAATTAACTAAATATAGAATTATCATTAAATTTTCATGTTTTCTGTGCAATTGGTATATTTATTCAGAGCTAATTGGAAATAATTAATTAAAGATACATCAGCAATGCTCGGAACAAATATAGAACATGTATTCTCTAAATAACATAATCAGTTAAATTAATTATAAATTATATTAATACAAAAAATCGAATTTGACGAATGATTTACTTTCATTAAAAAAAAACAAAAAAAAAAAAGGAAGAAAAAAGTCCCATGACAGGCACACTGAGAAGACAGTGTGATCAGAAATATGCACCGACCGCCTAATTTTCCCCTTTCCAGGTACCCATTAATAAATTATTTAACGTCTGGGTGTTCCTAGGGACGGTGTGGGAACCCGAATCCAACCTTCTAACGAACTTGCGGTTAATGCTTAAAATCGGGTCTTTTTGCGAAGATCACATCCAGTTACTTTTGAAGTAGCAGTAGTGATTTATAACTTACTCATACTCGCTAAAATGCTTAATGATTAGCTAATAGGTTCTTTGCTGGTTATCTATTACTACTTGACTCGTTATCTACGGTTATAATCCATATTAGATAATGGCAAGCAATATTTATAAGGTTAATATGATCAAAATCAATTCTCTCAGCTACGAAAAAAGTTATTCAGCATTAAAGTTAACTGTTTTGCAGGTTATGAAGGATAACATAAACAATGATATTTGTAAACACACATATTTTATTCCTTTTCTCTCTCTCTCTCTCTCTCTCTCTCTCTCTCTCTCTCTCTCTCTCTCTCTGTCTCTTTTTGGATATTTTACATTTATTTAGCATTATGGGCATTCGTGCTATGCGTTTCCGCTCGCTTCGCTCGCTCAAGAAGATTTCAAAACTCTAGTCAATCCGACTCGGTAAAATTAGTAGAATTCTATTAATATTGGCGACTCTAGTCAATACAACTCGCTAAAATTAATAGAATTCTATTAATTTTTGCGAGTAAAAAACCAATCGCTTTTTCTTTGTCAGGAGCATCGCGAACTAATTGTAAAAGACCCATTCCTTCTCACTAACATAAACAGAGCTTTTTCACAAGCAAATGCTAATTCACTGTTGAAGGTAACTTTATTCCCAGCAAGAACCAATACAATTGCTCATCGGAATCCTCCAATAGGAATGCAAAGGAGTTATGCGCATGCGCTGAATCACTGTTAAAATCACTACTGCTACTTCAAGTTACTGGATGTGGTCTTCGCAAAAAGACCCGACAAAATCTTTACTGCACGTCCGAGTTTTGAACTCAGGACTTCATGCACATTAGTCGAGGGCTCTAACATTGAACTAATCTCACCAAAAGAAAAATACCTTCTAGGTGCTGTCTTGCAAATCTCCACCCCTTCGTCTTCAACGAAAATTGATCTTATATGATACTTCTCCAAATTGCGAGAATGTAAGGCTATCACACCTAGCTTAAAACTGAAAAGTTTTGTTCACAAAAGAAAATGATTTCTAGGAGCAGTCTTTCCTAGAAGCCATTCTAGATTTCTCTACCTAGTGTTGCCTTTCTTCTTAGAAGAAGGGGCAACACTGGGAGGAAAATCGTAGAAAAGTTACGATTTCTGACAATTCATTCTGCTGTAACTGTTCGGGTTTCACAGTTTCGACGCCGCGACCTCCGAACAGTGTGTCCTAGACCACTTTGACTTAGCCTAAGATCCTCTTCGGATAAAGACCTACCTAATCGGTCAAACGGTGTGGATTTGTATAACGAATAAACAGACAAACAGCTGATTCTTATATATGTATAAATGAGGCATCTAGGATCAACACAAGACACATCTATATTTTTACAATTTTGAGATAACAGTTGATTTTACAAGTTCAAAATGTCCTCTATATACTGGTAAAGAATACGATTTTCAAAACACAATATTTCATGCTGGTTTTTAATGCTAAAGATGGTTTCAAAATAAGTATAACGAATAAACAGACAAACAGCTGATTCTTATATATGTATAAATGAGGCATCTAGGATCAACACAAGACACATCTATATTTTTACAATTTTGAGATAACAGTTGATTTTACAAGTTCAAAATGTCCTCTATATACTGGTAAAGAATACGATTTTCAAAACACAATAGATCATGCTGGTTTTTAATGCTAAAGATGGTTTCAAAATAAGACATACATCAGTGAAGTTTAAATCTAAGTAAGTCACTTCAAAAATAAAAATGCCTGCAAAATAGATAATATAACAGATAAACTTCTCAAATTCCTCAATAACATTCTTCTCTGATACTTATAACTTTTAAGAAAATTATATACAAGACTTATGTCTTATTATAAGACTTGTTCTGTTTTTGGTGTTTTCTGAACAATTAGATTTCAATGATGTGTCCTGTTTTGATTTTATACGCTTAAAATATAGATATCCTTCTTTTTCTATAAAAAGTAATACGTAAACAATGAAACATTTTTTTGTTCAATAATTTGTAGGCCTGTTTTATTCTTAGTTCATATATTGAGGAATTCATACAAAAATTTTTTTTTTTAATTCTGTCAAAAAAAATAAAAAAATGTAAGACCATATCACAAATTCATATTTGCTTACGATACTCCGAAATTTGCAATTTCTGCTTGAATAGAAGTCACGTTTACCGATTTGGACCTATTTTGATGAAATGTGGATGAAAATTACTTTCTTTTGAATAAAATATCAAGCCCCTTACTACTAGAATCCGCTCCCCAGACTACTGTACCTGTGTGAGTGAAACTTAATGGGCTTCCACTTTTTTTTAAGTAAATTGGCGTGTGAACTCGAAATTAGCCAATCCGTACCATTCGGAAGTAAATATTACGCTTCTGTGCTCAAAATCCAGGGAAATAATTGAAATATTATTTGCTCGTTTAAGAAAATTACCAAAAACAAAAAAAAAAAAGAGTATTTATAAATGTTGGTGGGTAGACTGAGATCCGCCTTTATTTTTTAGTAAATCCATTACTGTTTAATGCCCAATCCTCTTAAGAACAAATCCATGCCCATACATGAACATTTAGTTTATTTTTAACATAAAATGCATGAACAATTTTCCCATTAATAACATTACTTGGAGCTATGGAAGAGGATAAGCTCTTAAAAGTGGGTTTTAGATGATTATTTTTAATCATTGTTATCTGAACGTCAGGCACTTTATTTTCCCGAATTTTCATTTAGAGATTATACAGAAAGTATCTAAAATAAAAGGGAAATCTTTACTAGCTATTTTAGAATGCACATTACAAGCTATTTATACATGAATCTTTGTGTGTGTGTATATGTGTGTATGTGTATATATATATATATATATATATATATATATAAATATATATATATATATAAATATATGTATATATATATATATATATAAATATATATATATATAAATATATATATATATATATATATATATATATATATATATATATATATATTATTACTATTTGAGGATATAATAATTTGTACGAGTACCATTTTTAACACTGAATATTTAAGTAAACCTTAGGTACCGAATTATAAAATAAATACAAAATATGTAAATCCTTGCTGGTATATTATTTACAAGTGAATATGCATGTCCAAGTTTCAAGGTATAAGAATACCGTATGTAGTAAGGCGGTCCAACCGCAGGTGCCATAGTAGAAACATTGACGTTCGTAGTAGAAACACAGATTTCTGACATTAAAAGTCCGTCACGCAGGAGCTGCATAACTAAACACTTTCCTCAGAATTTGGGTAGTGTAGATTGCTTTCCAGAACAATTTGCTTAAAATATCCTACATAAATAAAATAAAAACATGAATAGTTCTCTTTTAAATTTGTAATGAGTAACTGATCAATTAATAATTTGCTTCCAGAGTTATGTTTACACATGGTACCTACTACACTACGTAATAAATACAAAAAAACTCATATTATCGTATTTTGATCTAACGCAGGAACAGGATACAGTCACTCTAGTGGTAGAAAGCGCTCCTTGCGGCGGCTTTGTGAACCTACGTCTGACGGGCTTTTCTATTGAAATATATTGCAAATTAAACCCCCGCTTTCCGATTGACCGATTCAGCTCATTTTTACAACACTTCTTTCTCATGAGTTACCCACGACGTATACCGCGTTTCGTTACAATACAGCAGAAATTACGACCGGTATGAGTATATTAAGAATTTGGGTCAAGAGTAAACCCCCCCTTCTAATGAACCGATTTAGTTTATTTTTACAACACATATTTACCTGTAGATTACCACTACGAATACCGAGTTTCGTCGAAATATACCAAAAATCACGGCTGGTAGTGGCGAATTGGTATTGTGGGTCCGGAGTAAACCCCCCCTTCTAATGAACCAATTTAGTTTATTTTTACAACAGTTATTTACCTGTGGATTACCACTACGAATACAGAGTTTCATCGAAATATACAAAAAATCACGGCTGGTAGTGGCGAATTGGTATTGTGGGTCCGGAGTAAACCCCCCCTTCTAATGAATCGATTTAGTTCATTTTTATATCTCACTTTTCTCTCTATATTACCACTAAGAATACCAAGTTTCGTTGAAATATAACAAATATTACGGCTGACATAGTCAAATTAGTGTTTTGGGTTCGGGGTAAACCCCCCCCTTCCGGTGGACCAACTTTGGTGGTTAACGAACTCGTTCAATCGTTTGCTAATTGAATGCTATATACCAAGTTTCGTGACGAAAAAACAAAAACTCTGGCCGCTATCGTGTTAACAGACACATATATATACATATATATATATATATATATATATATATATATATATATATATATATATGCATATATATATATATATATTATTTATTCTTATAGATGACCCAAAATATCAAAATTCCTTTTTTATCCTAGGAGGCATGGGGTCATTAAGCAGTCTTCCTTTATTATACTACTTTATTTATTGGGCCCAATAAATAAAGTAGTATAATAAAGGAAGACTGCTTAATGACCCCATGCCTCCTAGGATAAAAAAGGAATATATATATATATATATATATATATATATATATATATAGATATATATAAATTTTAACGGGGGTCATTTTCGGTGTCTACTAGGTAGGATCGATAAAGATTTGAAGAAATTTTTCAAAAATTCCGTCATGAGTCCAACCTCAATAGCTACTTTCCTTCGGAGGAAAGTGCTAAAACGAAACATATATGCCTTCTTTGACTTCCATTCAATGGTATACCACGAAAAAAATGTTTGGCGAGCTAGGTTGTTGAGGTTTTATATGAACCCTCGAGCCGGTATAGCTCTAAGCGAGCAAAGATGAAGCAATTTCTGAGTTTCTGACATTCCTTCTCAATCGTTCTGCGGCTGAGGAAAGACTCTAGCAGTATTTCCTGCTCATAGGAAGTAACTTCTCCGAGGACTAGGGAGAAGGGGAACACACCCTTAGCCTTGGGCAGTTCGGAGCGAGGCTATATAGTTTCAGTGTTTAGATTCGGACTCTCTCAGGAAATGTAAGCTCACTCGCTCAGCTCTGCCCTTCAAGATAACAGAACACACTTCCGTTCCTACGGATACTTTCACTCGGAAGTAGTATTCGCTCATGATCGGAAATAGGCTAGTTCAGCGGCAAGATTACAAATATCTCTTAGCCGCTAAACGACGACGCCTCAGAAATCTACACACATATATATATATATATATATATATATATATATATATATATACATATATATACATATATATACATATATATAAATATATAAATATACACACACACAAAGTAAACGTCCTCAAATCCGGCATCACTTGATAATCCGGCACGGCGGGGGTGTCAAGACCTAACATGAAAAGTGCGTCTCTTCAGTTGTTGTTCACCTTTATCCATTTTTTTCAACATGCATCCGATAATCCGGTATGCTTCATTTCCCGAACGTGCCGGATTAAAGGAAGTTTACTGTATGTATGTATATATATATATATATATATATATATATATATATATATATATGTAAATATGCCTACAACCCGTAGGTGTATAACTGAGCCACAGATGATTATCATTAAATATCGGACAGGTTTAGCCAAACGATTGTGGCTATTTATATGGGCCTGGCGAGATATCTTTACGATAAGATGCGTTTAAAGAAAAAATAAATAGTAAATTGAATTCAGTTTTGATGTTTTTATTCTACGTACTGCATGCAGGATAGTAATTCGGGTGTTTCACTTTAATTAGATTCAGGGGTGTAAATAGATAATAATTTCGGGGGGGGGGGAGGCTGGGTGCATTTAGAGGTATGGAATTATAACTATCTAGAAATTGGAATAGGTAGCCAACTAAAACGCTATTGCTCGCTACACAAAAAAAAATGATGATGATGACTAAGTGATCTTATTTAATTTATTTTAAGGTTTTCATAACACATTTTTACTGATTAAATCAAAATATGGGAGGGGGCTGCAGCCCCTCAGCCATTCCCATGAATAAGCCCATGATTAGATTAACAGCTAAGAAACTGCAATTACTTTTAAAAAGTAACATACAGGTGTGATGATCGAAACCGGTCTGTTCCAAGGCATACTCGGACGTTTTCCTAAAGCTTAGAACGAACCTACTCGGATGTCGAGTAAAGACACTTCGATTTGGATTAACCCTCGATCACCAAGACCTATATGGACCTAACGTGGTTCAAGTCTCCAGTTCCACTCCCTTCTAAAGTAGCTTAATCCACGAGTTCTTCTGGAGTGGGTTCAGACATTTCCTCAATCTTTATGACAGCCTGCTGTTCACCCCGCAGCTGTTGACTATAACCTGTTGAGTGTTGTCTGAGTGGTACAACTTTCGTAAGCAGTCTTACTATCTCAGACCTCATCAGTCAGATCTCATCAGTGGTTCAAGTATTTCATCTTTTCTTTCGAGAAATGAACAAAGTGTGACAGGGCAGATGATAAATAAACAGAATAATAAAAATATCCTTCTTTATTAAAAATAAATAATACGGATCTGACGATAATAATAAATAAAAATAAAGGTCTCCGTGTCAAATTCACAACACAACGATTCCACAATGCACCCATCTCGGGGAACACAAACAGGAATGCTTAAAATCAACACGAGGTACCGCACAACAGCTGATTATCTAGCAATTCATTACCCGCGCAAGTAATCAATCAGTTGAAGGCCGTGGTTTGAAAATAATAGATATGCCGCGAGCTTGGCGGGCGTGTTTTGACAGTTAGTGCAGTGGAAGGTTGTTGTGAGTGCGGCTTCTACAAAAGTAACTGTCTGGTAAGTGCTAAATTACGTATTGGGTTATTTCTTTTTCCTACGTATTTTGTTTTTGCCATGGATTTTCTATGTTTCTCAGGGCTCCGAAAACCTTTCTTTGCTGCCTTCTTGGCAGTTGGTATTTTTAGCCTTTTGTTCAGAAAACCATTTGCCTTTCAACGCCTCAAGCGCGAATTTCGCCGAAAAAGCAGTGTTTCAGTGTGCAGATTCTGCTGGTTAATGTACTTGACCATTCAGATCACTCTGAGTACTTATGATTCAATAAAATCTATTTTTGGGCCAGCTAGAGAGCGGACGGACTAATATATATATATATATATATATATATATATATATATATATATATATATATTCTAATTTGGAACACTGTTATTTTCGTGACTTCCGATTTGCGTCAAGAGCGGGGTTCACCACCTATGGGGGAACGTGGAACCGCGCTAAAATGTAAATGTTATATGGATATGTTCATTAATGAGATCAATAGTAATTACTTGCCTTAGTAGGGTTGTAGCCAGAATTAATGATTCACGGAAGGTTGGCCTTTTGGCAATCAGCTCTCGGCCTATATTCCCGTCTGCCAATATCTTAGGCAATAATGCGAAATGAAGAAGTAATAACTAATTCTTGATCATAGTCCAGGCAACGAACAGTTATAGATAGAAATGTTTGGAACACAATTTTTGACTTCGTAATTTTTTTGAGGCTAGTTAGGAGGTGACCATATGAAATTCCCGGCCCTTAGCCTTTGAGCCGGGTGGGAGGGGAGGTTAGAAAGTCCCATTTTTCGGGGTTTCGCTTATATCTCGTTAACTATGCGTTCTATAACTTGACCATTCCATAAAAAATGAAAGCTGATTAAATTTGATGCAAGGTCTATCCCATCAAGTTTATCCAGATATCTATAGTTTTGGAGATATCCGCTCTTGAAAGTCTGTAGTTTTGGGAAAAAACAAACTTTTTTCTCTTTTTGACCGAATAATTGTTCAATTATGGACCTACAAAATAAATGCCGGTTATGGGGTTGTGGAACGTCACATGTCCTTCAAAGATATATATAAATTTACTATTTTTTTTTTATTTTCCTTCAAACGTTAAAACAATTTCAGTGCTCATCGTGAAATCTTGCTACATCTGTCGACCAATAAATCTTTCAATTTCTCACCATTTAGAGTCAACGTATTGTCGTAAATATATTCCATTATGTATATATAGTGAGTACTGGAAGTATAAATAAACACAAGATTTAAGAAGATCTAGACCATTATATTGGCAATAGAACACTGAAATTGTTTTCTCGTTTAAATGAAAATACATAAAATAGGAAAGTAATATATATTCTTGAAGGAAATTTAATGCTTTACAACCCTATAACCGACATTTATTTTTTCGGCTCATCGTTGAAGAGATATTCGGTGAATTGTTTCCCAAAATGACAGACTTTGAAGAGCGGATATTTCGAAAAGCAAAGATATCTCGCATAACTTGATTCAGTCGAACTCGTAGAAAATTTAATCAGCTTTCTTTTGTTATAGAATGGTCATGTCGCTGGGTCGCGTCGTTCAGGAGATATAAGCGAAAACCCAGAAAATTAGATCTTCTAACACCCCTCCCCACGCTCAAGGGCTAGGTGCGGGGTCTCTTCATTTGTTCACCTCCTAACTAGTCCAAACAATGTTATATAAAAGTATAAAAATTATGTTCCAAGCATTTCCATGTATAGCAGTTTTTGAGCATTCGTTGACTGGACTATAATAAATATTGTTTATTAATATATATATATATATATATATATATATATATATATATATATAGAGAGAGAGAGAGAGAGAGAGAGAGAGAGAGGCAGAGAGAGAATATAAGTTATATTCGTATTATATTTTATATAATTTGTATGTTCATTCTAATTTGCATAAATATTTATTAACAGAGAATTTAATTATAAATGGATGGAGACCATAATTTTAATTAGTACTTTTTATAGCACAACGGAAATCTACGAAAGAAGAAGTTGTATCATTAAAATGACTTAACTTTAAGGGAACAAAAGAATAATGTTGAATAGAAGACTTCATTTTTCCGTTTCATACTAAGATAGACTGCAAAGAAAAAAATAACTAAGTTTCATAATCAAAAAAGCATATTTGTTTGTTGGACGGAGAGAATAGTTTTCAATGGATTTTTAATTTCATTGATAGCTGTTAGACCATAATGCACTACTTATAAAAAAGAACATTTTTTATCACCAAAGGGTGGAAAACGATAAGAAATGATTATTAATTAACTGACCCTTTTCTGATATGCAGGACATCTCTTTAGGCAGCGAGTATTACTACGTTAAAACTGTTTCAATAGAATTAGCCCGCCAGACGTAGGTTCGCAATGCCGCCGCAAGGAGCGCTTTCTACCATTAGGGGGACTGTATCCTGTTCCTGCGTCAGATCAAAAGACAGAATATGAAGTTTTGGTGTATTTATTAGTAGTGTAGCATCATTTATAAACATAACTCTGGAAGCAAATTATTTATTATTATTATTATGCATTTATTGCTTGATCGTAACGGAGGCGATTAGCATATTATTGTTATTTATGTTGCTTGACCACAGCGATGGCGATTCGCAAATATGAAGATGTGTCTGGAAACGTCAGCTTTTAAACGTTGAGAGTTTTAGAAATTATAACTAAATTATGAATGCATTATAATAATCATTAATATAATTTTGGAGAAAGTATAATGTGAATAAATTTAGATAAAAATAAAACTTTAAAAAATAATAAAGAAATAGAGAAAGAAATAATAATTTAAAAAACAATAAAAGCGTATTTTAGTTAAATCTTGTGATATGTACCAGTGTTAACAGTGCTGTATGTAAGTGTTTAAATATTGTGTCCAAGTAATGGCTACCATTAGTCAGAAGTACTGTAAGGTCGGTAGGTATGTGTAAATATTCTCGTCCTCTGCAGTCTGTAAGTGAATGTCGTATGGTCAGTGGTTCGTTACACTGTCTACATATCGGAGCAAATTATTTACAAAATTATTAATTGAACAGTTCTCATTACAAATGTTAATGAGCAGAACCATTCAAGTTTTTATTTTATTTAAATGGGTTATTTACAGCAAATTATTCAGTAGTGCAGTCTACGCTATCCAAATACTGAGGAAAGTGCTTAGTTATGCAACTCCTGCGTGACGGACTTTTTACCCAGCGTTTTAATTAATTGTTTATAATAGACGTTAACATTTAAATATATAAATAATTGTTTGTTGCATATTTTAATTGCATTTTACAGCAAAATGATTATTTGACTAAAACAGGGTAAGGAACTGTGATTCCCTGTTATAGTGATTCCAAGAGGGAACGTTGAGAAGGTGTGGGAGTCACTTATGATACTCACAGTTCCCTGTTGTAGTACCTAAATCTACTTTCTCTTCGAGATTTTATTTTATATTCTTTACGAGAGATAAACCTTACTGATAACTGCTACTATTCCTTTACTAATAGCACAAGAGATATGAACGGAACCGCGGTAAGATGACGCAGTTACTGCGAGTCGGACTCTTTGTTTGATCTTGTTAGTCCCGGAAAGATATTAAGTAAACCCTGGATTCACAACATGACGAAGCTATTATAAATCTCAAAACGTGGGGTCATATAAGACCCCATCTAGTCTTTCGTAATTTTTAGCACTTTCCTCCGAAGGAAAGTAGCTATTGAGGTTGGACTCATGACGGAATTTTTGAAAAATTTCTTCAAATCTTTATCGATCCTACCTAGTAGACACCGGAAATGACCCCCGTTAAAATTTATATATATCTATATATATATATATATATATATAGATATATATATGCATATATATATATATGTGTCTGTTAACACGATAGCGGCCAGAGTTTTTGTTTTTTCGTCGCGAAACTTGGTATGTAGCATTCAATTAGCAAACGATTGAACGAGTTCGTTAACCACCAAAGTCGGTCCACCGGAAGGGGGGGTTTACCCCGAACCCAAAACACTTATTTGACTATGTCAGCCGTAATATTTGTTATATTTCAACGAAACTTGGTATTCTTAGTGGTAATATAGAGAGAAAAGTGAGATATAAAAATGAACTAAATCGGTTCATTAGAAGGGGGGGTTTACTCCGGACCCACAATACCAATTCGCCACTACCAGCCGTGATTTTTGGTATATTTCGACGAAACTCGGTATTCGTAGTGCTAATTTACAGGTAAATATGTGTTGTAAAAATAAACTAAATCGGTTCATTAGAAGGGGGGTGTACTCCGGACCCAAATTCCTAATATACTCATACCGGTCGTAATTTCTGCTGTATTGTAACGAAACGCGGTATACGTCGTGGGTAACTCATGAGAAAGAAGTGTTGTAAAAATGAGTTGAATCGGTCAATCGGAAAGCGGGGGTTTAATTTGTAATATATTTGAATAGAAAAGCCGGCAGACGTAGGTTCACAAAGCCGCCGCAAGGAGCGCTTTCTACCACTAGAGTGACTGTATCCTGTTCCTGCGTTAGATCAAAATACGATAATATGAGGATTTTTGTATTTATTACGTAGTGTAGTAGGTACCATGTCTAAACATAACTCTGGATGCAAATTAATAATTGATCAGTTACTCATTACAAAATGAGAACTATTCACGTTTTTATTTTATTTATGTAGGATATTTTAAGCAAATTGTTCTGGAAAGCAGTCTACACTACCCAAATTCTGAGGAAAGTGCTTAGTTATGCAGCTCCTGCGTGACGGACTTTTTACAAATTGGGTGTCAGGTTTCTGAAATGGTATTTTAAGATGACCACCATGTATAATATATCAATTTATAACCTAATAATCTTATTTAATTGTGAAATGGGGGAGTGGGAAATCAAACATCAAAATACCAAAAATTTAGACATACGTTTATTTGAATATTTGCCCTCTGAATATCAACATTGAATATAACGTTTTCTCCTATAATATTTTGTCTTTATGACTGCTAGATTAAAAAAATACTATAATATGTAAAATTGGCTTAAAAGGAAAAACATATAGTGACTTGAATGTATGCACATTATAATGATCAAAAAAATAAAAATATTGTTATTCATTTATACACTTTTCAGATATACTTTGCCTGTGTTCCGCACACAGACTTGGCACAATGAATTACAGCTTTCCTGTCTTTTTTTACCATCACAATCAGCATATCGTATATGTGGCCATTTTCTTTTTGCTCTCATATCACATACTTCAACGATTTCTACCTATTCACTAGAATCATATCAAATCAAATCCCTAACCAGGTCTATGTAAATACCTACTTAAATACTATTCAAGCGAATCGCTAAACTAATAAACTCTATACCGTATCATGGGGACACATTAGAGCGAACAGACTAATATATCGGTCTATATTTGTCTCTTCCCTCTCTTTAGGCAATGTTCGACCCTTTGGTATCAGTTAAATGATAATATCCTATCAGTATAGGTTTGTATCAATGTCACCACACTGTACTAATGTGACCCCATTCCACTGTAATCAATATAAATGAAATTAGATACAATTTTTTTTAATCCAAAATGAGAAATAAAATTCCAAAATTTCCAATGTTGTTTTGTTTTCCGCATAACGTTTTTGCGGACTTACCTCCATTTTCGATGTTGTGAATATTGTTCCACGATATTGTTCCTTCTACATCTTGTCGACCTTAATTCAATACAGGAATTGCTGAAAGGTGAAAAATCGTTTTTCATAATGATAACTTTCATTTCTCGCTGTGAACATCAATTCTCCACCATTCAACAATTTCTGTTACAATTATTTCTTGATCATACACGATAATGAGTAGGATTGACTCGCTAATTATTTGTTGAAATAGTAGTTCAAGTAAGAATGTGTAATCCTTTGACGGCCCAGATATCTAATATAAGCTACAAATGAGCTACCAGACTTTCGAAAGGGATGCTCAACACGCTAAGACTGTCTTGGTTTCACAATGCAAGTTGCATAAAGAAATCACCTTGGCTGTGAGCTAAGACATGGAGCAATACCTAAGAAAACATGAGCTATTTCTATTTCTAAGGCGTATGGAGTTCTACACAGCCCCGGTCTATGATATAGTAGGGGTTTTGTTTTATTTTTCAGTTAAACCAGCCTCAAGCTGGATTGGAAGCAGTACCTCATCATGGAAGGCTGGCACAGTAGCCCTGTGATACTAGCCAAGCTATCCGTATCTATAATATAAAAATGAATCGCTAAATGTGTTGCTAAGCGCCAATTTCGAGAGTAGCTGAACCGATTTCGCTAATTCTTTTTTTATAATATTCCTTGAAGTACGAGGATGGTTCGTATGGAGAGAAAAATTTAAAAAAATGCCTAAAAACAACATTTTTCGGGTCTTTTTTACTTCGTTAACGCAAATTGCTTTTTCAATAAAAACATATGTTCTCAATTATAATATTTTTAACAGTTATTTGTGTATTTATACACAATTTGCTTATAAGCAAAAATTCTATCTTTGTTTACATTGTTTCAAAATAAATACGTTTTTATTTATGCTTATAAATGTAACAGTAATAATAAGAACATTTGGAGGTCCGGTGGCCGTGATTGTTAATGCTTGAGAACTTAACACTCCGTGTCAAGGGTCGTGGGTTCAATTCTCACTAGGGGTGGTGCCCTGACTTTTTATTGCTTCTGGAGTGGACAATGGGTTCCCACAGTTTGGCCAATAAATAATGAATAATTTATAATTTCTTCACACAAGGTATTTGACAGAAACAAAACCTACATTTTTTGACAAAAATGAGCTAATTGTTCGATTTATCCCTCAATAAACTTACACTTCATTTACATAGATTTAAAGCTAGGTAAATGTAGAAGTTTTCCTGTAAGTAGTGAATCTGTAGTCCGTTAGGGGGCTGAGCAAAATATTTGCGAAAACCAATCGATTCATCGAGAAATACAGAAGTGCGTTATTGGACGTCCAGAAAGTATTTTTTATCAATAGATTTAGTGAATAGAAGAGTTTTCTGAAGGAAATTTTGTCTATTTTATGGTGGCATAACTAGAATTTAATTATCTTCAACGGTTTTTGAGCAATCCTTTCTTATTCAATAAAAGCTAGCTTTTCCATTCGGACTCTTTAATTTTTTTATTTATTTTTTTTTTTTTTTGGAAGGCTAGTGAATCTCACCATTGCCTTTTACATATGCAAGGAAGTAGGAAAAGGATGGTCAGAAACAGGACTTTATTCTTTATTGTTTTCTATAGTGTGCCTTTTATTTTCCTCCACTCCTTCCCGAAGGCAGAAAAGGCGGCAAAGTTCACCGAGTTCTCCACGAGGGTCTTCATTTCCGGTGTGTAGTCGCTGATCTGACGGAACATCCTGAGTCGAGGGGCGGAGAACTTCTCGCAATGTAGCAGAACATGCTCCACTGTTTCAGCCCCGCCTCCGCAGTCCCACGCCTCCGATTCTTTTATCGCGAACCTTTTCAGGTAGGCATTGAAATTTCTATGGCCGGTCAGAAATTGGGTTATCCAGAAGTCCGGCAATATCTACTCTTGCCCTTGTCTCTCGCTCACGTCCAGGAAGAAGCTTCGTGTTGTCGGCCCCTTTGTGGTCTGCCTCCATTCCGCTGACCACGCCTCTTTCACATAGGTCACAATAATCGCCTTCAGCCTTTTACAACCATCCGGCGCTGATTTAACTTCCGACATTAACTGGCGCAGTGACGCTGGTAGCTCGTTAGGGAGTGGGCCTCCTCTCTTTGCATGATAAGATGCCACCCTCGCCGTGGTGAGGATGCCAATAGGCGGCGAGCCTGAAATCACGCACAAAGCTACGTTGGGCACTGTCTTATATGCCTTGCACATTCTTTTCATGGCAATCCGCTGCAGACTAGACAACGCTCGCTGGTGGTGCTTCTTCAATAACATTTGCCATGCTTCCACCACGTACAGCATCACGCCGACAACACAGGCCAGGTACATTGTTCTTGTCGGCTTATATCCCATCCCCCAGGTGGGAGCCGACAATGCCTGGAATACATTCAGCACAGTATTAACGTTCTGGGCGAGAGCACCTATATGGGGTGTTATGCTTGGTCCCGGTCCCAGAGTGACACCCAGATATGTTATTGACTCCGCAAAGTTTACCCGTGTGCCCCTTACTAGTGCCCGAGGTGGATGACGGCGATCAAATCGGCCCTTCACTACCATGGCAGTTGTCTTCTCCGCCAAGACACGCAGACCTACCCCCTCACACCACTCAATGGCACGGGTCAACGCCAGCTCCGTTCTTCTCATAGCAGCTATCCTCGAGTCACCTGTTCACCCCGTCAAACATTGCCGCCCACAGTAACGGGCCAAGAACTGAGCCCTGGGGACATCCTTTGGTAATCACATACGGCTCCTCATC
Organism: Gonocerus acuteangulatus; assembly: GCA_946811695.1. Lineage (NCBI taxonomy): Eukaryota > Metazoa > Arthropoda > Insecta > Hemiptera > Coreidae > Gonocerus > Gonocerus acuteangulatus. The sequence goes on along the minus strand of OX328123.1, from coordinate 118,761,667 downwards.
TGCTCCCGAGGATGCCATTACAGCTGCACGGGATTCCAGGTAACTAGCTATAAGTGCGTATACATTGCTTGGTCTTTCCATGCTTTTCAGAGCCTGGCAGATTGCCGGCCACCACGCGTTATCAAAGGCGAGAGCAATATCCACACTGATTAACACTACATACTTTGTTGGGGCTAACATGCATACATCAATTATTCTTTTAATGGCATCACCAGTTGACCGCTCAGGGCGTGATCCGTATTGCCTATCACTCAGGCACGACTCAATTCGAGGACGTACTTCTCTACACACCAGCCTTTCGAGAATTTTGCCCAATACGGGGAGAAGAGAAATAGGCCTATATGCATTAGGTCGCAAAGGGTCACAGGGTCCTTTTTTCTTGAACAGAAGAACCACCGCCTTTTTTCAAATGACGGGAAAGTAGCTGACGTTTTGGCAACCATTATATATTGCGAGGAGGTATGGAGCAAGTATCTCCCTAGCCTCGTAGAGCATCTTAGCCGTGATGCCGTCCTTGCCCGGAGCTCCTTTCCTGTTAGCCCCCTCAATTGCCATCACCACATCTAGTAAGTCCCATTCGCTTGAGCAGTCGGTAGCCGGTGGGACCATTGCCAAACTTCTTAATTCCCGCTGCCGGTCTGTGTCCTCTTCAGGATTGTCGACTCCATATATTTGAGCAAGCGCGTTGTAATGAGCTTCCGCGCATGACGATGGGATATCCTCTCCTTCCATCGTAAAGGCCGGGAAAGCCGTAGGGTTAGCATCATTGCGTGTTTTTACCACGCGGAATGCCACTCCCCAAGGACCATCAGCTGTAGACTCCTGTACAAAGTTCCGCCAAGATACTTTCTTGGCCCTAGTGATCTTGGTTTTGTAGGGTTTTCTGATTTTCTTGTACAAGGTGTAGGTGGCCTCCATTCGTTCCGTACCCCTCACCCTCATCGCTGACTTCCTTACTGCTATTGCCGCACTTCTTGCTCTCTTGAGATCCTGGGACCACCATTTCTTAGGTGGAAACTTCCGGGGACCCATGGTTGGTAAACTCTCCTTTGCCGCCGCCAGCACCGCTCCTTGCACTTCCGCAGCCGCCGTCTCAAGATCAACCGGTGACACCTTGCAGTAGTCATCGTTAAATGGTACTACGCCCATCAGTGTTCTTTCTACAGACTCCCTGAACCGACCCCAGTCCGCGTTACACTCTCCAAATCTTCTTGTGGAAACATGCTCAGCCCTTGTCCGCCAACGTACTTCGACTCTTATGGTAGCATGGTCAGTTAATGTATCGTGTATGACATTCCATCCCAAGCATCTGGGGCTAAGCTCGGGGTTTCCATTCGGAATCGGACCATACTATAAATGAACTTTTTTTTTGTTGAAAATGATGTCTAGAATCACTTCCTAGAGTTTGGCTACTTAGACCTGAATCACCCTGTATATCGTATATTACATATATAGTTATCAATTTAAAAAGGTGTCTTTCTTGGATCGATGATTTAAAGAAGTATTAAAAAAAAAAATCTTAAATGAATGCTCCAATTCAACAATGAGTGTAATTGTTATGTTTATTTTATTTATAAAGCAGAGAGATTTGTTAATGTATTTGGGAAGTTTCGAACTGTATTCGTTTGAAAAGCGAGAAGAGGTTTCCAGCTGATGACCTTGGCCAGGGCGAATCACTTTATGGTGTTCACACTGAGAAACATCCTTATCTATTTTATATAACTTTCATGTTGAGTTAAATACATTCCATGACGCTTCTTAAAAAACATTATGTAGGCCATTATAGACAAAGTAATTTAATAAAGAAAAATAAGAAAATATATTAAATGTCAGTAATTTAATCGCCCGCAGAGCTTTCGTTTAGGGCCTATTTTAATTTATGAGATATAATTATTGTTCCGTAGAGTTTCCTCTCTCAGTGCAATAAAGTTAGACACGCGGGAAATGCGTCCTCTTTGCGTTTTCTCGTATCATACGGCGTCATATGGTGTCATTTGGAAAGTTAGGACAAAAATTGTTTATTGAGAAGAGTTCGTTGACCGTGGTATCGTAATACAACTACTACTATTTTTTATTTTATAAGAAAATGAGTTTTATTTGTCGCGAACTTTACCGACTTATCAAGAGAAATGATTTCACGTCCGTGAGGTATAGTTCTATTTCTTCTCATCGCTCTGACGAACTTTACCGACTTATCAAGAGAAATGATTTCACGTCCGTGAGGTATAGTTCTATTTCTTCTCATCGCTCTGACGAACTTTACCGACTTATCAAGAGAAATGATTTCACGTCCGTGAGGTATAGTTCTATTTCTTCTCATCGCTCTGACGAACTTTACCGACTTATCAAGAGAAATGATTTCACGTCCGTGAGGTATAGTTCTATTTCTTCTCATCGCTCTGACGAACTTTACCGACTTATCAAAAGAGACATGATTTCACGTCCGTGAGGTATAGTTCTATTTCTTCTCATCGCTCTGACGAACTTTACCGACTTATCAAGAGAAATGATTTCACGTCCGTGAGGTATAGTTCTATTTCTTCTCATCGCTCTGACGAACTTTACCGACTTATCAAGAGAAATGATTTCACGTCCGTGAGGTATAGTTCTATTTCTTCTCATCGCTCTGACGAACTTTACCGACTTATCAAGAGAAATGATTTCACGTCCGTGAGGTATAGTTCTATTTCTTCTCATCGCTCTGACGAACTTTACCGACTTATCAAGAGAAATGATTTCACGTCCGTGAGGTATAGTTCTATTTCTTCTCATCGCTCTGACGAACTTTACCGACTTATCAAAAGAGAAATGATTTCCCGTCCGTGAGGTATAGTTCTATTTCTTCTCATCGCTCTGACGAAGTTTACCGACTTATCAAGAGAAATGATTTCACGTCCGTGAGGTATAGTTCTATTTCTTCTCATCACTCTGACGAACTTTAGCGACTTATCAAGAGAAATGATTTCACGTCCGTGAGGTATAGTTCTATTTCTTCTCATCGCTCTGACGAACTTTACCGACTTATCAAGAGAAATGATTTCACGTCCGTGAGGTATAGTTCTATTTCTTCTCATCGCTCTGACGAACTTTACCGACTTATCAAGAGAAATGATTTCACGTCCGTGAGATATAGTTCTATTTCTTCTCATCGCTCTGACGAACTTTACCGACTTATCAAGAGAAATGATTTCACGTCCGTGAGGTATAGTTCTATTTCTTCTCATCGCTCTGACGAACTTTACCGACTTATCAAGAGAAATGATTTCACGTCCGTGAGGTATAGTTCTATTTCTTCTCATCGCTCTGACGAACTTTACCGACTTATCAAGAGAAATGATTTCACGTCCGTGAGGTATAGTTCTATTTCTTCTCATCGCTCTGACGAACTTTACCGACTTATCAAGAGAAATGATTTCACGTCCGTAAGGTATAGTTCTATTTCTTCTCATCGCTCTGACGAACTTTACCGACTTATCAAGAGAAATGATTTCACGTACGTGAGGTATAGTTCTATTTCTTCTCATCGCTCTGACGAACTTTACCGACTTATCAAGAGAAATGATTTCACGTCCGTGAGGTATAGTTCTATTTCTTCTCATCGCTCTGACGAACTTTACCGACTTATCAAGAGAAATGATTTCACGTACGTGAGGTATAGTTCTATTTCTTCTCATCGCTCTGACGAACTTTACCGACTTATCAAGAGAAATGATTTCACGTCCGTGAGGTATAGTTCTATTTCTTCTCATCGCTCTGACGAACTTTACCGACTTATCAAGAGAAATGATTTCACGTCCGTGAGGTATAGTTCTATTTCTTCTCATCGCTCTGACGAACTTTACCGACTTATCAAGAGAAATGATTTCACGTCCGTGAGGTATAGTTCTATTTCTTCTCATCGCTCTGACGAACTTTACCGACTTATCAAGAGAAATGATTTCACGTCCGTGAGGTATAGTTCTATTTCTTCTCATCGCTCTGACGAACTTTACCGACTTATCAAAAGAGAAATGATTTCCCGTCCTTGAGGTATAGTTCTATTTCTTCTCATCGCTCTGACGAAGTTTACCGACTTATCAAGAGAAATGATTTCACGTCCGTGAGGTATAGTTCTATTTCTTCTCATCACTCTGACGAACTTTAGCGACTTATCAAGAGAAATGATTTCACGTCCGTGAGGTATAGTTCTATTTCTTCTCATCGCTCTGACGAACTTTACCGACTTATCAAGAGAAATGATTTCACGTCCGTAAGGTATAGTTCTATTTCTTCTCATCGCTCTGACGAACTTTACCGACTTATCAAGAGAAATGATTTCACGTACGTGAGGTATAGTTCTATTTCTTCTCATCGCTCTGACGAACTTTACCGACTTATCAAGAGAAATGATTTCACGTCCGTGAGGTATAGTTCTATTTCTTCTCATCGCTCTGACGAACTTTACCGACTTATCAAGAGAAATGATTTCACGTACGTGAGGTATAGTTCTATTTCTTCTCATCGCTCTGACGAACTTTACCGACTTATCAAGAGAAATGATTTCACGTCCGTGAGGTATAGTTCTATTTCTTCTCATCGCTCTGACGAACTTTACCGACTTATCAAGAGAAATGATTTCACGTCCGTGAGGTATAGTTCTATTTCTTCTCATCGCTCTGACGAACTTTACCGACTTATCAAGAGAAATGATTTCACGTCCGTGAGGTATAGTTCTATTTCTTCTCATCGCTCTGACGAACTTTACCGACTTATCAAGAGAAATGATTTCACGTCCGTGAGGTATAGTTCTATTTCTTCTCATCGCTCTGACGAACTTTACCGACTTATCAAGAGAAATGATTTCACGTCCGTAAGGTATAGTTCTATTTCTTCTCATCGCTCTGACGAACTTTACCGACTTATCAAGAGAAATGATTTCACGTACGTGAGGTATAGTTCTATTTCTTCTCATCGCTCTGACGAACTTTACCGACTTATCAAGAGAAATGATTTCACGTCCGTGAGGTATAGTTCTATTTCTTCTCATCGCTCTGACGAACTTTACCGACTTATCAAGAGAAATGATTTCACGTCCGTGAGGTATAGTTCTATTTCTTCTCATCGCTCTGACGAACTTTACCGACTTATCAAGAGAAATGATTTCACGTACGTGAGGTATAGTTCTATTTCTTCTCATCGCTCTGACGAACTTTACCGACTTATCAAGAGAAATGATTTCACGTCCGTGAGGTATAGTTCTATTTCTTCTCATCGCTCTGACGAACTTTACCGACTTATCAAGAGAAATGATTTCACGTCCGTGAGGTATAGTTCTATTTCTTCTCATCGCTCTGACGAACTTTACCGACTTATCAAGAGAAATGATTTCACGTCCGTGAGGTATAGTTCTATTTCTTCTCATCGCTCTGACGAACTTTACCGACTTATCAAGAGAAATGATTTCACGTCCGTGAGGTATAGTTCTATTTCTTCTCATCGCTCTGACGAACTTTACCGACTTATCAAGAGAAATGATTTCACGTCCGTGAGGTATAGTTCTATTTCTTCTCATCGCTCTGACGAACTTTACCGACTTATCAAGAGAAATGATTTCACGTCCGTGAGGTATAGTTCTATTTCTTCTCATCACTCTGACGAACTTTACCGACTTATCAAGAGAAATGATTTCACGTCCGTGAGGTATTGTTCTATTTCTTCTCATCGCTCTGACGAACTTTACCGACTTATCAAGAGAAATGATTTCACGTCCGTGAGGTATAGTTCTATTTCTTCTCATCGCTCTGACGAACTTTAAGCGAATTTAAAGCCGAAAAGTCGACAACAAATAAAACTCATCTTCTTATAAAAAATGTAATTTTTTTAAGATACCAAGACCGAACCCTGACTAATTCTACTTTCAAAACCTGTTAATATTTGTGTTCAACCTTTATGATGCATTTGCGAAAAATTTAATTTGATAAAATTTAATTTTTAATTTCTAATGATTGGAAGTCACTATTTGATTGTATGTAAAAGAAATAACAAAGTCAATAACCTGACTAGAGTATTTGCTAGCTGTATTTTGGAATAGAAGTGAGGATTAATCAGAATATTACAAACAAAACTTGGCCAAATAAAATTTTACACCTCTTATCCACCCTGAAATCGTTGTATTAAGTCAGTTTAATGTTTCCTATTTTCTCAGACAAGTCTTGTGTTAAAGCAAAACATGTTCATTCGGTCTAATCTCACGAGTAAAAAAAATAAATAAAACGTGTATCATCATTTAGAGCTGTGGCGGAAAACTTTAGTCTTCCGCATACTACAGTGGCGTATATGGTAAAAAACGATTATAATAGAATAAAAATGAAAAGAGGACCCAGCCGAAAAATAAATAGCAGATCGGAATCGCGCAAAAAAAGAGAAATATATCGATTATCTAAGTAAGGTTAACTGGTTACTTCCCGGAAGCTCAAGGAAAATCTCAATTTAATTGCGTCCATGAGAACAATAAGAAGAATTCTGCTAGAAATTGGTGTAAAATAGAAAAAATTCGTGAAAAAAATCCTCTTACCAACGCTAATTGGAATTTTGTGTAAACAAACTCTCGCGAGTTGCTCTCATTAGATGAGTTCATATGGACACTAACCGTATTCACCGATGAGAAAGATTTTTCTAAAGATGGTCCAAATAACGAGTATAGTTATGTGGAAGATGGTCCTAGTACCTCATTTAACCGTCCTAAACGCTAATCGAGAGGTGGGGGAGTCATGGTTTGGGGTGCAATCACAGCATCAGCCGATTTTCTCTTAGAAAACAGTCTCTAGACGAATGAATAGCCAGCTGTATTTAACAATTTTGTGAGAAAAAGTCTTGGCCTGGATGAAATCCGTGTTTCCAGATGGAAAATGTTATTTTTTACAAGATAAAGCACCCGTTCATACTTCCAGAGTGACAAAACAGGGGTTGTCCGAAACGGGTACGGAAGTGTTAGAGTGGCTATCACGATCTCCTGACCTTAATCCCATGGATAATTATTAGCAAGCACTATCTGCGGAGGTTTACAAGAAGGGAGTGTACCAAAACGATAAAGAATTATAGCAGGCTATTTTAAAAGCAGCTGACAATATTAAAATCAATAAGCCAGAATAATTGAAAAATGTGTGCTGCTCAATGAACAGAAGAGTCTTAAATGATATTAAACTAAATGGTAATACCATTGATTACTAGTTTTTTAATTATTGTTTTATGTTTTTGAACTAATTTTTAAGTGTACAATTAAATTTGGCCAACTTTTAACTGAATAAATCTTATAAAAAATTATTATAAAGCTTACACTTCTAATAAAATCATTTCAATAGGAGTTTTGTTTTTAGTTTTAGGTACCAAAATTATCCTAACGTCTTTATCTTGGTATAATAGAGATATATCCCGGATAATAGGCGTACAATAAAATTTGGCCAGGGATGTATTACGAGATGCCTCGTGGCTTAAGTGAATTGTTATAAAATAGGAACGCACATATTACTACCATACTGACGTACTTAAAGACGACAAAGACATACAGTCAAATATAGTAATACCACAAATAACTCATTATTTTAACCAAGTCGAAGTTTCTTATCTCCGAATAATATACCTCCGATTTATATGAATCCAAAAATATCGTTTTGGTTACTAATTATTTTATTCATTTAGTTTATTAATTTTTTTATTATTATTTATCTTGTTACTCATTTTCCATGGCATACTGTTTGTTTTCTAATTTCCTTACTGATCCCCGGTTTATAATTTATAAATTTATTTCATATTATTTTTAATAAATTATATTAGGGCAGATCACCATTGCTGTGGGGCTCTTATCATTAATAAATATGTAAATAATAATAAAGGAGATGGTGGGTTTGATCCCCACCGGCGCACACTGTCACGAGCAGTGTTCAAAAATAAGAAAAATGAACCTTAGAAAGAATACAACAACTTCGGAGGAAAGTGCTAAAATTAGAATATAAAAACAAAGACTAAAAGCTTACTCACTTGAAAAATATTAACAAAATATGAGAACATCCGCACCTTTTTCATTTCAAAATCCAATGAATATTACTTTATTCATTGAAAGTTTATTCAATGTTTATTTTTAATTTATTTTTGTGTTTTCTTTTTAACTTTTTTTTTATCTTTAATTTTACTTATTGTGTTTAGTTATTTGTTTTTTGCATATTTTACTTTGGATTCTATATTACTGTCGTGGTATATCACTATGAGCAACTATTAACAGCGATCGATGCTATTCATAGACAATGTGGAGCATCGAATAAAAATTAAAATAATAATAATCGGTTAGTAAATATTTACATTGGCTGTTCCAAACATATTACTTGAACATTCTCATTCTTCTTTTAACTTGTTCAAATGTCCTACAGCGCAAAAATGGGGAAGTTCTAGTCCTTTAATTATGTAAGAAATTCTCAGCAGTTTTTCAACTTTGGAATTGATTTGAGAAAAAAACGTAAAATAACGGTTTTTTAGGGCTACTAACGGATAAATTAGGGAGAATATAAGAAAATTGATTAGATAGTTTTGCCTGGATATTCAAAAAAATTGGGACCACTGTTACTGGATTTCAGGGAAGTTCGAAACAAAATACGAAAATTGGTTGAGTAAAAACGTTAAACTTCCCGAAGAGGTTTTTGAAATATGTAGACTAGAAAATAATCAACCAGGTCCTGATGAAGACCGCAAGTTCGTTTCATGGAAGGATCATACACTACAAAGAGACGAGTTGCGGATATGGTAACGACGCAATCTCCTAGGAGAAAATGCGTTCATTAATTGATACTCCAAAGCTTTCTTTTGGTTCTATTAACCAAGTAAAACCGCCCACACATTTTTTGGCAATCCAAAATTTAGTACCAAAATTACTAAAATGGAGATATCATTAATAATCAATTTGGGCACCATATTGACAATGTTTTATAGTGGTAAATCAATTAATGTGCAATTAACTGAATAAATTGGTGAGACTTAAGAATTATATCTGAAGCATTATTCATGGTATATGCCAATGTCTTTCATTAACCGCTAATGATACAAATATGGAGTTACTGAAAATGCTTCTCCTCCCATCAGATCCATATTTGTCAACTTTAAGTCAAGTATGGAACAATTAAAATTTAAATAAATAAAATTTAACTAAAGTTAGCTCAAAAATCGAAATAAAAAATTGAAGCAAAAGTTTAATCATACTTAATTTTAAATAAAAATGATATTATTTGTTTATAATCAAACGATTCACAGAAGGAATAATTTTTTTTATTAGTAAAATTTCTGTATATAATTTATATAATTTCGGAAATATCATACGTAAGTTTCCATATAGGTACATTTTATGTAAGTTTGTACTATAATAAATTATTTTCTTAAGTCAAAACTTATTTTTTCCCCTATGTTCGAGTTTGTTAATAATAGAAAAAAATAATAACCCTTGGCTAGACAAAAATACGATTTTTGATTTTTTACCCAATATACTCGTGACCAACAAGCTCGGATATGTGGTTAATATTTTTGCCGGCAATTCGGCTCGAGTTTTGAACTTTCATCAAGAAGATGAAAGTTCAAAAGGGGGGGGGGGGTAGATTGTACAGTTCAAGTAATTCTGGTAAATCCAAATTCTAGCACATAGCAAACCTCGCCACCATATGTAGGTATATATATATATATATATATATACATATATATATATATATATATATATATATATATATATATATATATATATATATGGTGGCGAGGTTTGCTATGTGCTAGAACACTCGACTTGAGCTGGTGATCTGAGTTTAAAACTCAAATTGAAGATTTTATCTTTTATTGTCTTCGTTCTTCTTGTTGGATTTGGGGTCCCACATCTGCGAAGGAGAAAGTATAGTACGGACCACACTATCACTCCAGTGAACCTCAGGTCTAGAATCAGATACCTCGACAGTGTCGCCTCTCTGGGCCCTTGTTGGCAGTTATGGGACTGATTTTTGTATTAATTTTTTGATAGAAACAAATCTTTCGAACAAAAGCTTGTTCTTTATTTATGATTAGAGACCTAGAGTTCTTGATATTGGGTTGACTTAGGGAATGGGAATTTAATAACTCCTGTCGTAGTTCGGAGAGTTTCAAGTTTCGAAAGCTTTTGAGGAATTCTATCCATCTCTCATGATAATGAACCAATGATGTTCATTGACGGAAATTATGCTATTGCAAATACCTGACATTACAGAGTAAGGTGAATGTAATTAGTCTAGGTTACCTAACAAGTAATTACCAGCTGTATAAACAATCTGCCTGCTGACAATGGCAGAGAACATCTTACTCCTATCAAATAGTCATTCATCTACGAGTCGATCAACTCGATAATATTTATAGCGCGTTTCATTCGCTACGGCCTCCGTGGAAAGATAGGAAACCCGCTAGGATGTCCACCCAATGATGCACTTAGTGGGTTCCGATCAGGGAATTTCACATTCCAGAACACACAGGTCAAGAAAATATCGGTGTTTCAATTTGTAATATATGCATTTAAATATATATATATATATATATATATATATATATATATATATATATATATATATATACATATATTTATATATATATGTAGTATATATACAGGGTGTCCCAAATAAGACGGCTCAAACTAATTTTGCGGCCAAACGGTTGGTCTGAGAAAAAAATGTCAGAGGTAAAAGTTGTAGGGCTTGACCTAAGCTTTCTAAATATGTCGATTATTTAACATATTGACCGCGCACGTGCGCTCAGAGCTAGATGAAATGTTGAGGTTTGCAGATGACCCCTATTATTATGCACATAATTTTAAAGGGAATTAAAACAAACGCTTTGCTGCAAACCGCACTTCGATATCTTTAAAATCAAATGAGTTTCGTGCAATACAACTTTTATTGTCTTAAATTAAAACGATTTTTTGGAAGCACTTACAGAGGTCGGTTATGAATGTGTGATACATGACTTTGAGGTATTTTTTCCTCAACTTTCTGAAAAAATATGGCCGATCCTCTAAAAGAAATATTTTTCCTAATAACTTCAATAAAATTGGAAATAAGTCCATTGGATCCGTTATTCCTTATTGGATTATGGTTTAGTATTTTGCTTTTGTTCATTATTAGTGTAATATTCGCTTTCAACCATGAAATTCACAAGTTGTGAGATTGTGGATTGTGTGATTGGGTATGTATATATATATATATATATATATATATATATATATATATATATATATATATCAATCAGTATTTACGTGACATCATCAACAGATCATCATCTTACGCGGTTTTCCTCCCTAAAGGGGGAGGAAGGAAACACGCAACAAAAAAACTAATATAAAATATATAGATATTGGAAAATAAGCATAATTGATAATTTACAATTTTTTAAAGCGAAAAAATAAATGTAATATGGCAGAGGATTAAACTCTGACCGAGAAATATCAGTATAATCTTCATTTTATTCCCGAAGGTTAAAATGAGTACTTCAGAGAGAAGCCAGCCGTAGGTGTACTTATAAATAACATCGACCTCTTTTAAATACCTTTCCATCTCCTTATAACATAAAACCATACGCCAAGTGAACCTTCTGGACGATGCCGAAATAAGCTTTAAATATCATTAAAAAGTGTTACGCCGGATAGGCATTTCAACAAATATATATTGTATATATAAGCGATTGGTCTTTTTCAGTATATTATTAGTCAAAGGAATGCTTTTACAAGGTTTCGTTTATATTTTTACAAAAATGTTTTACATTAATATTTTTAAGAGAATTGTTTTCCGAACGTTACTGGCCCGTGTAATGAAATGAATTTTTTTTTATTCTTATTCCGGGACACATGTCCCATAGGAATAATTTTTAATTTACAGACTAGTGAAAACAATTTAGTATGTAAAATTATAAAAACTGCAGCTTGTATATAAATTAGGGACTGGGTAAAAATTGCAGGGGTAAAAAGTTTTGGCAGATTCGGGATTTAAAGGTTTTTAGGCTCGTAGTGACAAATGATTTTTCGACTAATACAGTACGGTGGGAAGGAATATAAAGCTAAAAAGGACGAGATCGGGTGTTACGGGTGTGAACATAGGAATTAAATGTATGGAGTTGAAAAATATAACAAGGTCTGAGGGATTGAATTACTTGGTAAAGGACTGAGCCGAGGAGGTACTGTTGATATAATTTAATGGTATTCGTCAAATTGTACGCTTGATAAAAATGGTTTTACTTATTTGTGTTTATGTTCATTTGTGTGTGTGTGTGAGTCTACGATTCTATATATGTTATTTTATTTTTTACTTATTTTCTTTTCTTTTTTTAAAAATTATACTGCATGCATTTTCATATGTAAATATACATTTTGTTTTATTAATTTTATTAAATACATGTTATTTGACTTTTTTTTTCTCTCTCTCTTCATACATACTGTTAATTTTTATTTTCCATGAGTAATTGATTTACTGTATTCATTAAATTTAAAAGGTAACAATGACCCATTCGGTTGAAATGTCAAAAAAAAAAAGAAAAAAAAAAAAAGATTTGATTAAATTTGTTAATTTCAGCAATGTATTCACATCATGTAACGCGAGAAATTTTATTAAACATACCTTAAGATCAAGCCGGATTTGAAACCAGTTGTACAAAACCAGAAAATTATACAAAATACAATTAAAATATTTGTTGTTATCATAATCCGTTAATCGAAAAGAGGACCAGTCAATTTTGAATAAACAAAGGCGAAAAAATCGCAAACAATAACATGTCACCTGTAAGCAACGCAGTGAATGAAACAGAGTACAGCGAGAACTCAATAATTAGATGGCTAACGACATATTTTTAAATTTCATTATATATATATATATATATATATATATATATATATATATATATATATATATATATACCCAATCACACAATCCACAATCTCTCAACTTGTGAATTTCATGCTTGAAAGCGAATATTACACTAATAATGAACAAAAGCAAAATAATGAACCATAATCCAATAAGGATTATCGGATCCAATAGCCTTATTTTCATATATATATAATATATATATATATATATATATATATATATATATATATATATATATATATATATGTGTATGTATAGGTTGCTGGGTTTTTGGTCATTGACTGTACATATTAACAACTTTACTTTATATCATTATTATTATTTAGCTTCAAGAGCGAAGCCCTTAAAATCAATGAATAAATAAATAATATTATTATTATTTTCGGAATTACAGGAAAAAACGTTTCCATGAATTTTTATGAGTGATATTCTTTTACTTTCGGTCATTCTTCATTAGACTGGGATACGTTTATTTTTTATTGTTTTTTCCGTTAATTTCAAAATTAAATATATACAGGGTGTGGCGTAATGAATAGATAATATCAGGAGCTTGGAAGAGTAAGGGCGAATCATGAATTCCGGATGTTGGGTAATCGAAGTTAAAGGTCTAGAAGTGCTTCAGGTTAGCAAGAGAGAATGTTTACTCTATGGAATGCTGATTCATAAATCTGATTGAAAAAGTATGTAATGGAAATTAAATGTTTTAATATTAATTTTTTCGAGTGATTTATGGGTAACAAAATGCAAGAAGGAGAGTTTTAGACCCGAGATTCGCCCTTGTAATAGGACATTGAATTTTTCATAGATGATGGTGCTCTTCGCTTTAACTTGAAACTGAGAGAGAAATAGAAGTGAACCAGAGAAACAAGGTGAAGAGTCATGTTACCTACATATTTCTGAATCAGAAAATAAAATAGAAAAAAAGTCGGTTTTTCTGACTCGCCCTTACTCTTCCAAGGTCGTGATATGGAACCTGCGAGTAGATGACGTAATGGCGGTTCAGAAAAATACGTTTTAGCGCGGTTCCTCCCTCCCTCCTTAGGGAGGAACCCCGCTTATAAGGTTGACCTCATAACGCAATCCGGAAGTGCCGACTAGAAAATTTTGCGTTTCAGAACACATAGAGAACGAAAATAACGGTGGTTAAAATTTGTATGTATATATATGATATATATATATATATATATATATATATATATATATATATATATATATATATATGTGTGTGTGTGTTCGCGGTCTAGCACAGCGAATCATGGTCCGATTTTGATGAAATTCGGAAGATTCTGACGGCCATTTTGAATGTCTCAAATTTATTTCTTGATGTTCTTGATAATTAGAATAACTCGAACTCATTGATGACTTTACATCATTATATAATCATGTAATGCGGTTTATTTCAATTTTATATCAACAGTCACTGTCTAACTAAGTAGCGCTGGCCTTGCTTTGATAAGAGCTATCTACTCGCAGGCTGTGGTGCTGGCCTCTGTCGGCTGTTTTATGAATTGCTGTGGTGCTGGCCTCTTTTGGCTGTTTAACGTCACAGAACTAGACAGATATAAACAAATCCACACCGTTTGACCGATTTTGACGTAACTGGGTATACAGGTAGATCTTGATACGGGGAGAGTCATAGGCAGAAAGTAGGTGTATCATGGCACACTGGGTAACAGCTAGTATATATATAAAAATCACTTGTCTGTCTGTTTGCTCGTTTGTCTGTTTGTTACTTATAAAAATCCACACCGTTGGACCGATTTTGAGCAAACTTGGAATAATGATAGGTCTTGATACGGGAAGTCTCGTAGGCTAAGTCAAAAACGTCTACCAGCTGTCTGTCTGTATGTTTGTTCCTTATACAAATCCACGCCCTTCGTCCGATTTTGACCAAACTTGGCACACAGGTAGGTCGCGACACGGGGAGAGTCATAGGCTAGCTTAAAATCGTCTATGACTCACAGTTCGGAGATTACGAGTTCGAACAATGAACCCAAATTGTTACAAATTTGCGTTATTAGATTTTAATATTAATTATATGGTTTCTGATTTATTTTTGCTTTTAGAGATGCAGAAAGTAGGTGTAGCATAGCACGCCGGGTAACAGCCAGTTGAATATAAAATTAACTGAGCAACAAGAAAATCTGCAGCAATCAGGAATGATTAAGACTTTTCTCAAGATATCTAGAGCCATTTCCGGTATATATTTAGTAAGGTCTACGAGATCTGAGAGGCCAAGGACAAGTATCTTTCTCTCGACATTATGCGATTCGATTCCCAGGTCAAGCTTGCGTTTCTTATAAAAAAATAAGTAACGATTTATTAAGAATATAGGTATGTAAAGAATTTCGTTATAACAAAGCAGAAATTACGATCTATATGAGGAAATTAGAATTTTGGGTCCGGAGTGAACTCCTGTTTCAGGGCGACTGATTTAGCTTTTATATATAAGACATCGTTCTCTTTGCATGCCAACGACGTATATCGATATATATTCGTGGCAATATGAAAAAAAAATACAGCCGGTATGGGCTCATTATTTATTTTTATCCGGATTAAACCAAACCTCCAGATGGACCGATTTCTGGTTAAGGAACTCGATCAATCGTTTGCCAGGGGAATGCTTTATACCATGTTTTGCCATGAAAAAAAGAAAAAGAAAAAGAAAACTGGCAGGTATCGTAATAAAATACATAGATATGTATGTTTCGTTATAACGGGGTTAATTTTCGGTAATTGGTTTGTAGGATCGGTGAAGATTTGAAGCAATGTTAAAAAAAAAAATCATTCATGAGTTCAACCTCAAAACTACATTCTTTCAGAAAGTGCTAAACCCTATTTTTAATTAAAAATTTAGTTTTATAATTATTTATCGCAGTAAATGTTATTGCGATGTACATTATTTAACGAGAAATGCCTAATATATTTTTGTTAAAGTATAACGGAGAAATTATTATTATTTAAATAATTCAGGTTTTATGTAATCTTCAGATTTACTTATTATCGTAGTTGGAGGATTGTTTCGGGGTTTATAGACAATATAACGGTCGTTTACATTATCAGAAGAAGCGCTGTATAAATTCTTCAGTGATGTAACAAACCTCTGTCTAATCCAACCTCTGCCTTCTTACATAAAGATCTTACCTCGAGTAAAAAATTGATATTATCTAATCGTATTGAATGTATATGTATATTTATTTGTTGCGTTCATGAGAATTCATCATGTTCGCTTTTGGCCTTAATTAAATTACCAAGTAGGTCAGATTCTGAATTTTATTATTCTTAAATACTTTTTTTTTTGTAATTAACATGACATACCAAAAAAACGTTTACACAAAAATACTCTGTTTTAATATCTTCAGCCGGAAGTCTTATACATAAATTTTAATAAAGTACAAATTGGAGAGTCGTCACAGTTGCTTATAAACGGGATTAAGCAGCCCGTGAAAAATAAAGATGATTAGGACAATAAAACTGCTCTAACTAATCATTCTATAAATTATAAACACATATTCGATTTCACAAATGTACACAAAACAGCCAAAGTCTAAAATAAAATAAAATATTCTTAGTGTTAAAAAAAAACGGCAAAAGCTGGAGTAGTGAACCCCTTCAGCAGCAGAGGGACTGTCTTTGATTTCTCTATGCTCTTATTTTATTTATGTATTTATTTTAGACACTCGTCTCTAGTAAAATGGATTAAATAGTATTATATATATATACATATATATATATATATATATATATATATATATATATACACACGTATATATATACACACATATATATATATATATATATATATATATATATATATATATATATATATATATGTGTGTGTGTGTGTGTGTGTGTGTGTGTGTAACTAAATACAGTAGAACCTCTCATATCCGACCATGACGGGACCGGGACATGGTCGGAACGGCCAAAAGGTCGGATATCGGAAGAAACAAAAAAACACCTTTCAAATTTATAAAAACAACTATAATGTACAGTGCATACTGTAATACAATTTTATTGTAATTGCGAAACTGTTAAATTCCAAATATTTAATCTTTTGAAAATACGAACAAAATTAAACCATGCTTTATTTAAAGAGTTCTGTTATGGATTGTTGTTTTAATTTTTTTTAATCTTGACTTTGCGGAAGTTTCCCTCCACTTTTTTGCCCACAATACGTCGAAGGCGTCCTTAGCAGCAAAATGACTCACTACGTCGTCACTGGTGATTTCGTATTCGTCCTAGTCGATTTCTTCGTCCACGGTTCTGTTCTGCACAACAGCAATGATTTGGGCATTCTTGAGATCTTCTTTGGTAACTTTTGAAACATCAGCTTCAACAAGTCACTCTGCGTTAACAAATATTGAACAGTACAAGATTACAGCACTTTCCACACCAACAATCACGGCAGAACTGACAGTTTTTGACAGGAAAACAAAGCATAGTGTAGATGAATCACTGTTTCAAGTCTGAACAGGCTCGCCTACGGGGCGCGTGTGAATCACAGACGGTCGGGCACTAGGTCGGATATCGGGAAGAGTCGGTTATGGGAAGTTCGGATATGAGAGGTTCTACTGTATATAAGGAGAGGACAAATATGCATTTGTCCTCTCTTTCAAATACTGTTCTCATGTGATTTTCGACCAAGCTATCTAATTCGGATAAATGCTTAAATTGAGATATTTCCGCTTAGGAGTCGGTCAGTTTTCTTTTGAAGGGCCTAAGATCATACTTCGCTTCGAGATTTAGTTTTACATTTTTACATGTGGTGCCATTTTTTAGCTTTCCAAATGACACGAGGGATAAGATAGGAAACGCGCTAAGATGACGCAGTTCCTGCTTGACGGGTTTTTTTAGACTTCCAAGCACTTTAAAAAGAAAGATAATTAAAAAAAAAAATAGAATTGAAGTTAAAATTCAAGAATTACCTTGAGTCAGCTTATGATAAAGTTATCTTTATGTATGTATATCAGAGGCATATTTAGGACATAAATTTGTGGAGGGGCTGGAAGTACTGGGGGATTGGTGGATGTAGAATACTAACTACCTAGACCTTGTAATAGTTGGTCAACTAAAACGCTATTACACCCAAATGATATAATAAGTGATCTTATTTAATTTATTTTTGTGGTTTCTATGACACATTTTTAACAATTAAATAGAAATTTCAGGGGAGAGGGGCTGCAGATTATTTCATATAGTTCTATGAGATTTATATACGTTAAAAATAAATCCATGTTTAGGTAAAGTGATAGTTTGAAGTACAGGAGTTTGACATTTTAAATCGGCCGAAACCTGTTGTGTTTCAATAAATAAATCTATTGTTATGAAAGAATTAATTATCCGTTCCTTATACTTAGCAAAAACACGAACATGGTTTTCTCAAATATTCCACGTTCAACAATTATTAGAACTATAGGCGCAGAAGTACACCCGGGTGGAGAAGTCCTTGGTCTGCAGTTCATCCCAAGGTCGGTATGGCGAGAAGGAATCTTGTTTACCACACAACATACTAGAATGACGAGGAGATAGAACATCAGTAAACAACTCCAGGATGCCAAGATTTGGCTCCAGGAGTCGATTCGACAAGGAATTATGACAGCATATTTATTTGAGATTCCCTTAGACCGCGGTTGGTAAAACCTGCCTTTATACGCATCTGTCGAACTCTGCTATCGAGACATGCCAGCAGTGGGGAGCTATCCTGTTGTTCCATTTATTCTCATAAAAATTGGTTACACAGAGTTTGACTTGCAGAAATATAATATGTAATTATAAATGCAAACAATTGAGGACAATATAATTGTGCATTTACACACAAAGTCTTACTCAAAGCATATGCACGTTTACTCGCCCAATATTTTTTTTTTTGCGGAGGATAGGACACATTATATCTCTCCCATGCTAATTGGTTCGAATTTTGTCCAAACGTGGCACACTGGTAAGTCTTGACACGGGGAGAGTCATAGGCTAGGTTAAAATCGTCTATGACTCACAGTTCGGAGATTACGAGTTCGAAACAATGAACCTAAATAGTTACAGATTTACGTTATTATATTGTAATATTAATTATTTGGTTGCTAATTTATTTTTGCTTTTATAGATGCAGAAAGTAGGTGTAGCAAAGCACTCCCATGCTTATTGGTTCATTAGAAAATCTAGGCCTGAAAGCCCGTTTTGTGGTAAATATCTTTCTTCTGCACGTTTTCACAGAACGTGCATTCAGGTCGTCTCCGTGATATGTGTACCGGATTACGATTTTGCGTTTGATGCTTCCAATACACTTTTTATTGCAATGGAGGACAATCGCTTACGAATCATCCATAAAAAACTGGTAGAACGACATGTCCAATCATGGGCGTATATAGAAAATAATTTCGGAGGGGGCTGGGAAAATTTCGGGGGGTGGGCTGAGACCATTTCCGGTGTATGGAATACTAACAATTTAGATCTTGGAAGAGTTTTAGCCAACTTAAACGCTATTACACCCAAAATAGAATATGTTTTATGAACTAAATGATCTTATTTAATTTATTTTTAGGGATTTTATGAAATTTTTACCGATCAAATCGAAATTTCGGGGGGGGGGCTGCAGCCCCCTCAGCCCCCCCCCTATATTCGCCCATGTGTCCAATCCAAACCTGTCGATGTTTATTTCACGATTAAACTTAAGATAAGCTACTGCATTGTCAAGCACGCTACTTAATGTACTTATCCTTCGTATTATCTGATACTTATTCCGTAGCATGTTTCCTACCACCTTGCATAACTATTGCCTTACCCTCTAAAGTCCTGCTACGTTAAGCCGCAAAGACAAGTTGGTCATTTCGTGATCTTAAGTCTACTTGACTAGTTGATTAAGTCTTAGTCACACCATTATTAAGTTGTGAAATTGTGCTGTACCATGTCAAACTATCGAATATGCAAGTCGGAGCAAACTAGAGAACGAACATATTCTATCCATTGACGGAGTAATATATTGAAAATGGTCTTATTCGATACATAATTTAAGGCTATTCTAAAGGTGTTAAAGTTGTGACAATTTGCGACTAGCCGTACCGTCCACAATGCAAGAGCAAAGTCTCGAATCTGAAAAACGAGTTTTTGCATATTATAGTTTGACATGAAGGGACGATAGAAGCTTTGTTAAAGGCTTATTACCGTAAATGTCTCGATATTTTAGTAATCCGCTTAGTGGTGGAAGCACTGTCAATTCTCTTGAGTAGGACACTAAAATATCTACAAATGACTAACATTTATGATCATAATAACACTGTTTATTTTCTTAACTTAAAGGCTTATTACCGTAAATGTCTCGAAATTTTAGTAATCCGCTTAGTGGTGGAAGCACTGTCAATTCTCTTGAGTAGGACACTAAAATATCTACAAATGACTAACATTTATGATCATAATAACACTGTTTATGTTCTTAACAATCAGCCTAATTTTAGTGATCCGACAACTTTTTATTCCCTACATTCTTTATTGACTACATCGTTTCGTTTGTATTACAGTGCGTCCCGAAGCCCTAGAAGATAAATGTTACACATAGACAAAATTGTATGAAGAAATAAAGTGCTGCAAAATTAGAAAACTACCGCAAACATCCTAAATATTTAAGACGTTTATTTAACTTTAGTCATTTTAACTTTATAAAGTCTATATTGTAGGTTTTAGAAAGTTAAAATAATAACAATACATAAGTAAATAATTTAAAAAAAATTAAATCATACAAGAAAAGGAAGAAAATATAAATTTTAGTTTATACAATAATGGTTCTAATATATAATGTTTTTAATAATAAGAGCATATTATACCACACGAAATTAAACAAAAAACTAAATTTCAAGCAACAAGAACTCCTTAATTCATAATATATGTGTATATATATATATATATATATATATATATATATATATATATATATATTCCACTTTTTTTTTGTTTCTTTTTCTGGCAGGGGGTCGATAAAGTAGTACACTCTTGGTTCACATTAACTACTTCATTTGGTTTGTTTCGCTCGACATGTTTCGTGCCTTTTCGCACCTCTTCAGGGGCTTTCCTATGCAACAATTTTTTGTGTAAATCATAAACTTAAAATTGATTACACTAATATACATCTATCCTTTGCCTAAATAAATTTCAACATATAATATTTTATCTTAATCTTAATCCTACCTAATCAGGAAGTCCTCTCGTCATGTTGTCTGGCTTGAGTCAGGCACGAAACATGTCGGGCGAAACAAACCAAATAAAGTAGTTAATGTGAACCAAGAGTGTACTACGTTATCGACCCCCTGCCAGAAAAAGAGACAAGAAAAAGTGTAAAATATATATCGGGTCATCTTTGACAAGAATTTATATATATATATACATGCGGGTGCGTGCACATAACCTCATTCCTTTGTCCTATATCGAAGAAAAGATTAGTGAGAATATAAAAATAGGACGAGGTTAGGTTGTAGGATTACCCTGTGGTGTCATCAGAGCGCGGCCTACTATTACCCCGATGCAGTAGCAGGCTACGTGATAGAAGGCACGGGGTCCAGCTGTACATGGTGTGAAGATAGAATGAAAGGTTCTATTGCCTTTGTAGGACCCTGTGAGCGAAATATTCTTCATGTTCGGCCAGCTTCGGTGATCATCGGGAACAGGTGTATTCTACGTGGCTATTAGTCCAGTCAAATAATTTAATTTGTACATATTAGTATGAATATTAAAAAAAAAAAAAACGTTTTCCGGCGTCAGCCATGTTCGATAACTTGGTTTTTTGATATGTGTACAAATTCAAAGAAATATCTTCTACCCCACCTTTTGCAAGGTAAGTGGTTTTTTTCCCATACCTAATGCCTGTACTGTATGCCCGTTATTGAATCATTTCTCAAAAGCATTTCATGATGATATTGAAATTAACTTGGACATAATGAGAAATTCATAATTTCCGATTGATTCTCCGTAAGTTGGTTTGCGGTTCATGTGCGGGTCGCTTTGGTTTTCTGATTTATTGATTCAAAATTACATTTCCCTACATACAGCAGGCGGGGTAAACAAGTGGTGTGGCTTAAGCCTAGTGATGATCGAAGTTCATTTAGCACTTCTAGACGCGTTTCTTCCTGCCCACCATCGTGTCGGCCTGATGACGCAATACGCAGTGCGGATAAGAAATGTCAACATGTTAGAGCCCATATATATATATATATATATATATATATATATATATATATATATATATATACATATATAGATAGATAGATAGATATGGTCATATTAGTACAAATGAGAAGGTTTATGAAATTTAGTTAAATAAAATTCAAGTTCAGCTGCTCAAATAATGTGGTATTTTTTAAGTTGTCTAAAAGCCGTGGAAAAATCTCAGCCATATTGATTCTTAGTTGGAGAGCTGTAGCATTGGCTGGGACAAATGCACTTTAAACTTTTAGATGTGACCGACAATGTTCTATTTTTGATTTTAGATACTGTGAAAGTTTCATGCCACTTGAGTTGGCTGTTATAGTAAGACGAATTATATTGGAAATTGTACAATATATCTATTTTAGACACTTTTAATTATTCACAAACTAGAAAAATCATATTTCTTGGTAATGTAAAAATTCGTCAATTTCTTTTACTTTTATGTCCTTTAGCTTTATTCAGAGGAAAAACTTTATTTAAAAAATAAAATGGTTCCCGTAATTTCATTGGGTTGCTAGGCACAAAGCGTGCTTGTAATCGATTCGGAAATAGGGTTTATGTTAGGCTTAAGATAGGAGGAGTAGAGCATAAAGAAGAAAAATATGAAAGAAGGTAAAATATGATGGAAGAAATGAATTGAATTATAAATAATTGAAATTATATTCTAAAGCATTTAAGGGCAACCTTTGACATGTTGTGGGCCAAACGTTAGTGTGAAAATACGTTCGCGAGCCGCATAGATTGTTCAGATGAAAATAACGTCGGATTTTAAATTAGTGTTCATATTTTTTAGCGATAGATATCACACCAGAATAGGGCAAACTGTGATTAATTTTATAACTAATGACTAATGATTGAATGAGTAATCGGGATGTAGGTAATGATTGATAATTGATCAATCATATTTCTCCATGACTAACGACTAACTATGTACTTCTATATCAATGACTTGTAATTAATGATTAATGATTAAAAGAGACTATGACTAATGATTAATGACTAAACTTACGCTGATTGATGATTAAAGACTAAAAAACTAGATTTACGATTGACGATTAACTTCATAAAATTTCGAAATAATTATTATAAAAAAGGTTTTGACTGATATTTTCACTATTGATCGTAACAGTATTCATAATTACACCAATAATCATATTAAGTAAAATGAAAACCTCCAGTTCCTTTACAAAACAACAAATAACATATTATTTTGAGAATAACTGGACGATTTCATTTTACTTAAGATCTTCCTTCTCTCCCAGCAACCTCAAAGTACTTTGAATAATCATATTCGTAAAGAACAAGGCACAACATTTTCTTCGTTCACTGTTCTGAACAATTCTATCTTTTGAACAACCTCTTCAACAATAGCTTCAATATAAAACAGAATTACTTCATGAAGGAATTCTAATCCCCAATTTATATGCGTAAACAAGTAGGTATTAGCCTAATGAAAGTATTTACAACGTTAGTCACGTCAATCATTACTAGATTGATGACTAATTTCACATATGATTAATGTTTAATATGACCTATGACTAATGATTAACGAGAATAATTTAATCACGACTAATTCTCGATCACGAATGATTAGTCATAAGTAAAATTTAATCGATTTGTCAATCGTTTAGTTGATTTTTGTCCTACTCTGTATGAGACATGATATAATATGACAATGTTATTTTAATAAAATTTATTACAAAATAAAATGAAAAGAATAGGTACACCATTATAATTAAATCGTGGAATTTGAAATTATTACAACCTACGAAAGTTAAATAGCAACACGAAATCAATGAGACACGTGAATTTGGGAAGCTAATCCATCGATGTTTTAATTAATTTCTTCTTAAATCCACTGACCCAAAGACGTGGAACAATTTTCCAAATTATCGTCTGTCTGCCTCGAACGATTTTTTGATTTATTAACTTTCATCATTTGAAGGAACTGTTCGGGTTTATAAGTACTGCGAAATGCACAAATCAATCTTCTTGCGAATTTTACAAGCTGCAAGGGTGGTCTTCTTCGGGGGCATTTTTTGTAGAAATCGCACAACCCCGTCTCCAAATTTCGGTTTTAGGAGTGAGTTTTCTTCAATTTCGATCAAGATTAGCCGCCCCAGCTGTTGATGATCGCGACAAAAATGTAAGGCCAAAGCCTTGGAAAAGAAAATAATCA
The DNA here is from genome assembly GCA_946811695.1 of Gonocerus acuteangulatus. Classification (NCBI taxonomy): domain Eukaryota; kingdom Metazoa; phylum Arthropoda; class Insecta; order Hemiptera; family Coreidae; genus Gonocerus; species Gonocerus acuteangulatus. Next base: position 118,737,412 of record OX328123.1, on the reverse strand, counting down.
AAGTGTTTCCCGCCGCACTCTTTGATTATCACCGCCACTCGGCTTGCTCGCGACAAACCCCATCACACTCCTAATTTTAAGTGAGTTTGAGTAGTCTAATATGATTTTTTTTATCTGGGGTTTTCAAAATTTCTCGCGAGTCTCATCAAATCTTACAGCGGTCCGTTTGTTGCTTACATATGGTCTAAAATATAACGAAACAGTATGAATGTATAATAAGCACTCAATGGCTAAAAATATGATTTGATATTATGTCCAAGGGGTCCACCAATATTGACGCAGCTTGCGCTGACCGGTGGTATCTATATACATGTAATCCTTCAAGGAAGGGTGGATGTGGTCTTCGGAATGTTCACTATATATATGAGCTTCCAGTTTTCGTCTTGGAATTTCTCTTTGATCTTTACCGTGCGTTTTGAATATATGCTTTTCTTCTCGGCGACTGCTTTTTCAAATTTGTTTCAGTCTATTTCCCAAAACCTCCGAACTATATAAAAATATAGGAAGGAAAAGTATAATTTATTTTCGTGATCTATGGTTTCTGAAACGTAAACTTTAACTTGTCAGTTCTTCCGGAGTACGTCATGAGGTCAACCTTATATGGAGGTAGGGAGAAAACGCGCATAAATCGGGCAATTATAACCTTGAAGTTGTTTGCCCTAAAAATCTAAGCCAACCCAAGAATTCCTATGTCGATCAAAGAGAAGTAGCAGGTTATACAATGAAGTGAAAGTTTAGAATCTAATTTTAGAGTCGACTGCAAACCAGTTTTGTGGACAGTAAACAGCTTTTACACTGTTATCAAGGCCTAGATTCTAGACTTTTCTTCTACGAGTAACATTAGTCAGAAAAGTAATTTTTTTTAAATTTCATGTTTTTAATTCAATAATATGAGGCAAAAATAAGCATTATGTCGAAGTACTCTAAGCTGACGCTGTTCCTTTGAGTCGGACGTTACAGTGTACTCCCTCCCTGCCAACATAGGGAGGAATTCGGCTTACGGCGCACAGTGGGCCGTTTCCCAGATCTAGGTGGAAAAGCTCACAATATGATATTAAATATCAGCGTAAAATGTTTCAGACTCATGTAGATAATTTTTTTTTTTTTATTTATTGCTGTGAAATATATACATATATATATATATATATATATATATATATATATATATATATATATATATATATGAAGCAATGTAGGTCTCTAGCTGCTGATGTTCAATATTGCTGACTGGTGTCTGGTTTCCTTCCTTTCCCATGCTTTTCCCCACTATATAAATATATATGTATATATGTATGTATATATATATATATATATATATATATATATATATATATATATATATACACACACAGTTAATGGCCCCACTAAAGTTTCAATAATTTACAAGGTATTTTTCATTAAGCAATAATATATATATATATATATATATATATATATATATATATATATATATATATATATATAGTTACAAACTAATTAAAATTATAAAAAATTGAATGCATTTTAAAAGAAAACTTATGTTTACTTTTTTTCATAAGTTACAAAGTATATATATTATTGCTGACTGGTGTCTGGTTTCCTTCCTTTCCCATGCTTTTCCCCACTATATAAATATATATATACAGTTAATGGCCCCACTAAAGTTTCAATAATTTATAAGGTATTTTTCATTAAGCAATAATATATATATATATATATATATATATATATATATATATATATATATATATATATATATATATATATATAGTTACAAACTAATTAAAATTATAAAAAATTGAATGCATTTTAAAAGAAAACTTATGTTTACTTTTTTTCATAAGTTACAAAGTATATATATATTTTGGAATTTGATAACTAATAACTATTAACTACTAAATTTATTAAAATCAACTATTAAATTTTTCAATCACAAACAGAAACAGTTGGTCAGTACGGCTTTGTTTACTGCAATCATGATATTTAAAGAATTATTTTCTTGACAAACTATGTTCCACTACTGGAAAAAAAAATATAAAAGTCTTGGCGCAAAAAAACGGCTGATGGTATTTTAAACTACACATTTTGAACTATCATATGAAGAAAATATCAAAATATCAGTCTGGCCGTCTCCTTAAAAAAAACACCTTTGTTTCAAAGACCATATTTTTTTGTATTTCATTAATCTACATGAAATAAGTGCATAAATATTATCTACATACCCTTAACTGTTGTATCCATACTATCAGAATAAACTAAATTAAAAACTGATTGATTTTATTGCACAAATACACTCGGTAACTATATTGAAATCAGACTGAGCAATTTGTCGCCTATTTTCCCCAACTTCAAGGGCCCCTAATTTTCCAGTAACCGAAGATAATTACATAATATTGCGGATTCGCCTTATCTAGAGTATCTCTATTAATATAATTGACTTTGTTTTATGATCTGTTTACTTGAGTTTTGTCCATCTAGTTATGGGAATCGGTCCACTGCACGACGTCGGTCTTATGGCACAATCCTGCGGTGCCGGTGAGAAAGGCCCACTTTTCAGACCTCGTTGATCACGAAAATACAAGTGGTTCCAATTTGTGTTTACATTTATACAAATATATTTGTCTGTTCGCGTTCTAGCAGCTAGAAATATGGCCCTATTTTGATGAATTTTGTTTCGAAAATACTTTGTCTCAAACAGTACGCCATAGTAGTTACCCAGTAAAAGCCGCCTACTGCAACACTATAATTCGTTTGAAGTAAATCGTAGCGTTTAAGGTTTTGCGTTTATGAGCCCCCAAGTACACAATTTAATTTATAATATAAACTAATTATTCAGTCAAAGAAGGCAAGTAAATTAGAACCAATTGAGCAGAAGTCGAATAGGCGTAGCGTGTAATTTTCGCCTGGAGCCGGCTTCTACAGGCTTCCTCTGAGTTGTGTCACCAAAAATTTCGCACTTATTTGGGATTTCATTGGAGATAGGTTTAAATTTTTCACGAAATACCAAATATAAATACTAACATGAGGCATAAGAGTAGATACGCGCTTAGATGACGAAGTTCCGGCAAGTAGGACTTCTTTTAGGAGTTAGGGTTTACATAAAACAACCCACTCGACACTATTGTATTATTGGGGAAGAACATTTTATATCTTATTTTTTCTTACGAAAGTACTTATAAAGAATTCGAAACTCTCAAGAAACATTTACTCTCGACTGCAGCGAAATCTGACAAAGTGGAATTATATTCCACGAGTCGGGCATTATTTATTTAATATTTGTTTTAAATTCTTGCTAATAACTTCTTTTTTGTCACGATTACCCTTATTTAGTTCGTCGCAATTCATTTATTGTAGAATTATTAGATATTTACACGAGCAAAAGTTTTTGTTTATTGTAGTGATTCTTGGAAATTGTCTCTCCTAGATTCAGGGCTTTTTTCTCTGTCTTTTTTTGTTTTGGCTTAATTCAAGTGAATATGAAGTTGCCTTTAATTTTATGAAGATACAAATTAAAATTTCATCTTAAAGTGGGATTTTATTGATTTTTTTTTTGCGGTTTCCTGAATAGCTTTAAAATGGCTTCTTTCGATCAAGCCAGGATAGAAAGGAAGGAAGCCATATGAAAGTTATTACATGAAGCCATGAAGTGAAAAGTTTTAAAGATTATAATCTATTAATCTATTTGTCTTTTGCTGCCAAAATAGATTAATATAATTCATATGGATTCATTTCCCACGAGGATCGATATTTTTTTTTCGAAAAAAGAAAAATCCCTATCCTAACTGGGGTGATAACCTGTAGAGAACCCGTTCCAAACATCTTGTTTACTTATAAGTGAACGTTAAAATTTAAATAAACGAGATTAATATTATATAGGCTTTTAATTGCTACCATATTCGAGGGGTTTAGAATGCTGGTGGTTTTAATCGAAATGATGTTCATTTGTACATATTATTATTATTATTATTGTTTCATATTGTTTTTGAAAATATAGGGTATTATTCATACTGAGGAATGAAGTGATGTAAGTGTTAAGGTTTTAAAAATTGCAAACGAATGGAAGTATACTAAAAAAAAAAAGTCCGACTCTCAGGAACTGCTTCATCTTGCTGCATTCCCATTCTTATCTCTAGTTTTATTTCGAAAGATTTGTATAGAAACAGTTAATATTTTTTGTTTTGATACTTTACCTAAATGTAAACATCTACTAAAAAAAAGTAAAGGGTAAAAAGTAAGTAAAGAATAGCATGATTTGTAGCATGTATGATATTTATTTACTTTGTTTACTAAAAATCCATTTAACTGCTAAATGGAATTAAAAAAAAAAACAAGAACCAATTGTTAAAGAGGAAAAAAATATTCAAAGGAACGAGAAAAGCATTTTCGAAATTTAAACATTCCAATTCTCCGAAAATTGCATAAACATCGCTGTTGTAGGATATCTAGTCAGCTTTCTGAACGGTTTCTCAACCGTTTTCGAGCTGTTTAAGAAAACATAAGAAGATTTAAAAACTGATCATGTCTTTTAAAATATTATTTTCGAATACCTCGTCTCATCAAAAGCTTTGTAAAAAACATAAATATAAAATTTAAATGGGTTCGAGCTCACCAAGATAATTTTGTAAATCAAAGGGCGACTTCCTTCCGATTACATACGTACTATAGAGGACGCAGAGAAAATACAAAGAATAAATTATAAACTCACACAAATACTAACCGGTCACGGACCAACGACATGTTTTTTACACGGATTTAAAATCATTGAAGAAAATAAATGCAAATGTGACTTTTGTATTCAACAGACTTACGACCATCTTATTATTTACTGCAGATTACACACAAACAAAAGAGATCAAATTCGTGAAGTCTGTTTAATTAAAAGGAGGAAACTGGCCTAAGGAAAGAAGGAAGAGATACTTATCGAACACTTTGATAAGCTCAACACATTTATTGGTACAATAGGCTATGCGAATGTTTAAAGATAAGCTGTTATATTTTATTATTTTATACATTTATTTATTTTTAAAGCTAAAAATTATGTTTGAATATCTGTTCTTTTCATATACGTTATTTATCATTTATTTTTGCAACATTTTATACATTTTTGTTTCTATTGAATTTATTAGTTTTAAGTATTATTTTATAGTTTTAGTAGTATTTATGTTAATTCTATTTCCTTACTACCTCATTCACTGTTGATTTTTTTTAAGTTATGTTAATATCTAACCCGTTGTGTAAATATCTAAAATGCGTGTAGTATTTCTAAAATGGAATATGTATAATTTAAATTTCCACCCAAACAAAACCTCGTCTTTACTAAACTTACTCAAACATTTTTATGTCTTATATATTGGATAAGAATTAAACGCCTGGAACGATTTCCAGCTCAATCTGCCATTTTTGAGTAACGAAAACGAAACCTCGATTTTTTTGCTCTTCTTCAAAAACGGCTATCAACGTTTAACTCATTGATTTCCTAGATACAGGACGTCACAAGCAAAATGTTCTTCGAGCATTGACCATGTCACCACCGTTCTTACCCTGAGACTTAACCCTGAACAAACTAGCAGCATGAGTGGCGAAACGTCTTTGAAAAAATGCTACAGCCTCTTAATCCCAACCGATGTCATAGCATTTTTTTAAAAATAAAAGCTAATAAGATTTAGGACGATGTTTAGCTAATAAGATTTTTTGTTTCCGGTCACTTTCGGTACTTTTTTTCTAATTAGCGAGGATCGGCACAACTGTACCCGGTTGTCCCCCCCATGTGGCGGCCCTGGCACTATGAAGTACCATTTGTCGCGCGAATTTTTCCGAAAACTGTCATTAAAATCGGGTCGATACCATAATAGGGTTTATTCTCTTTGGAGGAAGAGTGGAAACGCGCTAAAAGAGCAAAACGTTTTATGAGAAATTTGCAAAGCTTAAACATAATTTTTTGGACGGGAGCTTTTTTCTGGGGCATTTCATAACTATTTTAAATTAAAACTACATACGTTATTAATTTTGGATATTATATATGTGTATATATATATATATATATATATATATATATATATATATATATATATATATATATTGGGCAATAGGTTATACCTAGATTGCCTAATCTCTTATGACGCGTTTGAGTGCTTTCTAAATAATGTTTAATACGTGCAATAAAGTCACATCATGTAATTGCTCATTTCATTCTCTTATGAAAGAAGGCTTACGTATCGGTACGTGGTAAACATACTACTGTCATTTATTTAACCCGTTCTTACTTGAATTCCTTCGTTTGTTCTCAAATTCCGAGCAAAGCAAACAGTTGTTTGAGAAATAAATAACGCTAATCCATTGCATAAATACTAATGGGATTATTGATACAGGTGACCTTGGAGAACCCGGAAAGAATTTAGTCCCTAACGAGTTCAACAGGCTATACTTGTTTTTTGCCGACAATGAGTACGAAGAAGATGAACCCACCGAAACTTCAAATATTTTTACTACAGGTAAATATACCATTCTATTTTAATTGAAACACACTCATATATATATATATATATATATATATATATATATATATATATATATATATATATATATCTGTCCCATAACTGCAGATACTATAGAGGTATCTGATTCATGATCATACATGTATGTCATACATTCAACCATGGTTACCTAAGTGCCTTCGAGGTCTTCCTTCCTCCCCCCTAGGCATTCTCTAGCGCTGAAGAAGGCTGCCAATGTGCAGCCGAAACGTCCAATACAGATTTATTCCTGAAGGTCTATTGTTTTTTTTCTCCTAGCCGATTCCCAACCATACCTTGTTTTCGTATCTTTGGTACTCCAGCATATAAGCCCAGTGATCTACCACTGAGCTAACCTCGCCTCCATATATATATATATATATATATATATATATATATAGATATATATATAAAATAAAATCAGTTACTTCGTTTTGTTGAGCCCCTCCTAACTCCCTAAAGAGAGGAAAACCCGTCTACAACGTCAGACATGTTGCATCCCAAAGGTTGTGCATATTGTGTATAATATACACATGTATATGTATATGTGCATTTTGTTTATATATATATATATATATATATATATATTTATATAGGAGGTGATTCTGGACATCATTTCCAACAAAAAACTTCATTAGAAGTATGGTCCGATTCCAAAAGGAAATGGAAGTATGCCCAAATTTCTGTTTTTTTTTTTTTACTTAGTCATGTTTTTTAATGAATGAGAGAGGATTTCTCAAAAAATATTCTAGATAATTAAAGTCTAATTATACCATCATAAAGTAGGCAAAATTCCTTTTAAGGAAAATGTAATGTAATGTGGGCTCACTAAACCCATTGATAAAAGATACTTTCTGGACGTCCAATAACGCACTTCAGTTTTTCTCGATGAATCACTGGTTATTCGCAACTTTTTTCTCAGCCCCCTAACGGACTACAGATTCATTACTGAAAGGAAAACTTCTACATTTAGTGAGCATTAAATCCCTGCAAATGAAGTGGAGGTTTATTGAGGAATAAATTGAACGATTTGGTCCCTTTTGTCAAAAAAATGTGGAATGTAGTTTTGTTACTTTCAAATACCTTGTGAAATAAAAGAAGAAATTAAAAATTATTTGCCAAACTGTGGGTATCATAGTCCAGTCGGAATAAAAACTAACTGAAACAAATTATTGGAAAAGTTTTTCATTTGGGAGATATATTTGTGTTTTACAAATTTTCATTGATTTATCTTTTACAAGTCTAGAATAACCTCCAGAAGTTTGGCTACTTAGACCTGAATCACCCATATATGTATGTGTATATATATATATATATATATATATATATATATATATATATATATATGTACATATGTGTGTTAAGTATATATATATATATATATATATATATATATATATATATATATATATATATGTACATATGTGTGTTAAGTATGTATATATATATATATATACACACACATTTTTGCTCCCGTCATACTGTTTACATACAGTTTTGGTACAAAAATACATCAAAATTTGCCTAAAAAACGTAGTTTTTAAGTTTTTTTGAATTAATAGACGTCCAGATACACTGTTATAGGTATATCTAGACGGGAAATTTTCTTGTTTTTACTGCTTTTGAAAAAAAAATGCATTTAATCTCAGATTTATTTTTCAATCCAAAAAGATGGAACGAGCTAAAAAATCTGTTGACATTTTTAGTAGCCGCAGCAATTTTGAAATTACACATATTTATCCGGTTACATAATTAATCGTAAATCCGATTACACAATAATACAATTTTTCATGCCCATCTTAATACACAATTACTCAAATTTGTGAAAAACAAACAGCTAAAAAGGAAAAGAACTTTGTGAAAAACGACAAATTTGTAAGAAACAAACTGATTAAAATAAAAATAACATACCAAAACTAACAAACATCAAATAAGAGTATCCTATGTATTATCATAGTGAATGATCATAGTTCCTATGTATAATATGATTATACATTGGTTCAATAGTTTCTATGTATAATTACACATTTGTCATTCATCCAAAGTAAAATACATACGTTATTGCGATACAGACATTTTTAATTGTATTCAGTACAATAAGATAAGAAAATTTGTCTGTATTATTTTTTTATTCTATTTTATTTTTTTGTGGTAGGATAATTTCTTTTCTTTCCTTTAGAATGAGTCGAGGAAGAGGAGGGAGTAATTTCCGCTTACAGTTGGCTACTGTTATTTTCTGTGCATTTTGGCGCCTTCTATCTTGTGTTGTTTCGACATTTTCTTGGATTAGATGTTAAAATGGTTCACTGAATATTAACATTTAATATTATTATCTTTTCAAATAACACGAGTGATAACAATGTTATGGAAACGTCACGCAGTTTCTGTGATTCACATGGGAGTTTCGCTGTATGAACTTAACTGAGATTGCTGAGCTAGTAGCTGTGTTGCATATTTCAACATTTTGCACGTATGAATACAATTACTGAACGCCATTTCAAAAGTATTCATTACTACCCATTACATTTGTATTCTGTACTCGTTGCGTGCTAATGAGTAACCATTACTACTCGCTTTCGTAATTACGAAAGCAGATACGAATGATTTCAAACAATTTGTCTATACTTTACACAGAGAGTCGGGTAAAAAACAGTTTACTTTCATCATTTCACCCCCCCCCCCTTCGAATATTGAAATTATTTTGCACAATTATGCTGACGTTCACGCCTATGTGCTGATAGCCTTCCAATAAGCGTTTGGTCGATATTTCGAAGTGGTCATTCGAATTACAAAACCAGTTTGGTACATGATACGAAGAAAATATCTACAGTTTCTAATCTTCTGAATGAGCGAAGGGATATACGCTTCTTAAATGCTGAGCCAGAGTGGAATTTTACTTTAAGTATAGAAGGAAGGGGAAACGGTTGAAGCAGAGTAACAATCTAATGATCTGGCTTGCAGGAAGTAGGAAGGACCCCAGAAGAAGCTTTAAAGTCGACCATACTCGGGTAAGTATGGTTTGGTACCCGATTATGGTTTGGAGTATGTTTTACCTGGATCTACTAGATCCGGCGAAATGCTGACTCAGGCCCTGTCTCTTCTGTCATGCCCCTCCCTCTCTCTTGGGAGGTGAGCCTGCATAGTAGTGTTGGGCACAAATTAACTAAACGATTGACATTTTTTTGCTTATGACTAATCAATTATTTAATTTAATTTTACTTATGACTAATCAAAACAAACAAATTTAATTTTGCTTATGACTGATCAATCATGGGATGAAATATTACCAGGATTAGTCATGATTAAATTATTCTCGTTGATCATTAGTCATAGGTCATATTAAACATTAAAACAGATGTGAAATTAGTCATCAATCTAACTTTAGTCGTCAATAATTGACAGTTTGTAGTAATGATTGACATGACTAGCGTTGTTAATACTTTCGGGATTAGACTAATACCTACTTGTTTACACATATATGTACATTGACAAATATTCAGAATAGTGAACGAGGAAACTTCTGAGCCCGGCGCTTTTAAGATGTGATTACTGCTGTAATTATGATTACTATTACGCTCAACACTGGACAAATCATAATTATATTAATAATCAAAAAATAATTATTTCGAAATGTTAAAAAGTTAATCATCAATCATAAATCTATTTTTTTAGTATTTAATCATCAATCAGAGTAAGTTTAGTTATTAATCATTAGTCATTAGTGAAAGCCTATTTTAATCACTAATCATTAATAAAAAATCACTGATATAGAAGTAGTTACTCATGGGTCATTCCATTAGAAATCACCCAGACTATGTTGCTCGATTTTATATATTGGCCGGCAAAAAAAAAAACTATGACCCTGAAAAATTTTTGACTGTAGGTTTGAACTCACCTAGTATAGGGGAATAACTGGTAAATAAATTAGGGAAATCAAAAATATCCGAGCAACAAATGTTATGCAATTTGGGTGATTTATAATGGATTGACCCTCATTAGTCATTAATCATGGGGAAATATGATTGATCAATCATCAATCCTGAATCACACTTTATTACTCATTTAATCCTTAATCATTAGTTACAAAATTAATCACAGTTTGCCCTACTCTGCTGCAAAGACCTCGAATCGATGACGAAAATCGGAAGAGCTGACGAGTAAAGTCGACGTTCAATAGCACATGCGTAAAGAAAACTAAAGATCTTTCACATTCTTATATATATATATATATATATATATATATATATATATATATATATATATATATATATTAATGAAATATGGATTTGAAAGAAATGAGGATTTTTTTATCGTTACGTAAACGTCATATCATCGGATATGTTGTTAGATGTTTCGTTTTAACTCAGATGTCTTTGCGTTAATTGGTGGTTGCCGATCTTACGGAATCACACACCGGTACGTGGATCACAGATTTTACTCCTCTCCTGGTCACATTCACGCGCACTGAGCAAGGTTCTCCCACAAACAATATCTCCGTCTTGAGAGATTGCTTAAAAACTATTGGGTAATAATAAAAGGTGTCTGGTGGCAAATTTATGTTTTTAAATACGATTATTTCAAAATGTAATAAACGGTGCGGAGGGAGGGTGGTGCCGTTGGAATTATCGATTGTGCGGATTTGTCAGTCACGATGTCGCAGTGGTCGAGTGAGCATCGCGCATTCGCTGTGGAGATATTTTTTAAGAGTAATAATTCTTACGTAATTGCTCGTTGACAATTTTGTTCGGTTTTCGGAGAATACGTGGTGGACCGAGTGTAAAAATTTAATTCGATCGTGGGTGCAGAGATTCCGCGCAACTGCTTCGGCTATGAATGTCCTAATTATTGACGCATGATTACGGAATTCTTTTGCCTCATCCATCGTGGTTTCAACAGGATGGTGCGACTTTACACACAGCCTTTGCTTCGGGAAAATTTCCCCCCAAAACTGATGAGTCGCTTTGAGGACATCCCATGGCCACCGAGGTTGCCCGATCTAACTCCCATGGATTTTTTTTTATGAGGCTACCTCAAAGAAAGGGTTTATAATGACAATCCCCAATCTCTTGTGGCTTTAAAGGAAAATATTCGTCGAGAAGTCAGCTCAATTAAACCAAGTTTACTGCAGCGTGTAGCGCAGAACACAAGGCTCCGTTTTGAACAGTGTGTTCAACTCGACGGAAGGCATCTGGATGGCATACTCTTTAGAAAATAAAATCCGTATTTCCATTCTATCGTTCAATTTATGCTCTTAATAAAACTTTGTGTATTTTATTTAAGTTTGAAAATATAAATCTGCTACCGGACACCCTGTATTTCGAAAAATTCTATGACTTTAATATTTTAGTTTATTACTATTATTAGTACCACCGAGAAAAAAATGCAATAATCTATACTTACATTAATTGTCCCACAGATAAACAAATTTTCTGACAGGAATATATTTATTATTTTTATCATTTACTATTATTTGTAGAAAAAATCACAATTTTAATGAAAAATGGCTATGAATCAGTCTATTTTTCATTTTACTACTGCTATTTAAGTTCCTTTTTTTTATAAAAATGTGTAGTATATACTTTAAATTTAATTTTAATTATTTCAATTAATTCAATTTAATTCGATTCTATTAAAAATTTTATATGTTTGTATTCCTTAAATTTTAAAGGTCATCGCCCAGTTACAGGCTCTTGAAATAAACTAAATTTAAATTTTTATCCATTCGATCAAATCACTTTAACTTCCAACGATTCTTCATTTTTGTTTATAAAAGTTGACAAAAATGTATTTATTATTATATCATTATTATTTATTAAAGGCTCTTTTTCCTTGTATTTATGACATAAAAATGCACTTTAATATCGGAATATTTTAATTGCCACGGTAATGCACGTCTAAAGGAAATTAATTTATGTTTCTCATTTCAATTGGCTCTAATCTAACTATGAAACAAACTGAGATGGAATGAAAAAATGGACAAATTCAATAAAACCCAGACATCCCTTCACATTTATAGACATTATTGACACGATGTACAAACAAAAAGTTACTGACTTACGCAAGTATTGATTCGACGGGGACCTACTCACAGCAACTTACATAAATTACATTTGATATCAAATAAGAACTATAAATGTGACAGAGAGACCGACTTCTTATATACGACTCCAAACCTTTAGATAACTCATTCCCAAAATGGTCTATATGAGCCTTCAAGATTGTAAACTAAAGGGAAACAGTACAAAAAATTAATATCAACCTTTCTGGCTTCAAAAAGATATACTTGTTACCCTATATTGTGGAATATTTCCAGATAGATTTTAATTCCTTTTCCATACTCTCTCCAAGGTTTCCAGTCTTAAAAAAAAACACACACTCGCACAAACTGGGGATCACTTTCTGAGGAGATTTAATATTAAAACTATCTAAATTTGTGCCAAATATTGAACATTTATTTTCAAAGCATTAGGTTCATCCATATTACTAAAATAAAAGTCCGTCACGCAGGAGCTGCATAACTAAGCACTTTCCTCAGAATTTGGGGTAGTGTGACTGCTTTCCAGAACAATTTGCTTAAAATATCCTACATAAATAAAATAAAATCGTGAATAGTTCTCATTTTTGTAATGAGTAACTGATCAATTATTAATTTGCATCCAGAGTTATGTTTACACATGGTACCTACTACACTACTTAATAAATACAAAAATCCTCATATTATCGTATTTTGATCTAACGCAGGAACAGGATACAGTCACTCTAGTGGTAGAAAGCGCTCCTTTCGGCGGCTTTGTGAACCTACGTCTGCCGGCTTTTCTATTCAAATATATTACAAATTAAATCCCCGCTTTCCGATTGACCGATTCAGCTCATTTTTACAACACTTCTTTCTCATGAGTTACCCACGACGTATACCGCGTTTCGTTACAATACAGCAGAAATTACGACCGGTATGAGTATATTAGGAATTTGGGTCCGGAGTAAACCCCCCCTTCTAATGAACCGATTTAGTATATTTTTACAACACATATTTACCTGTAGATTACCACTACGAATACCGAGTTTCGTCGAAATATACCAAAAATCACGGCTGGTAGTGGCGAATTGGTATTGTGGGTCCGGAGTAAACCCCCCCCTTCTAATGAACCGATTTAGTTCATTTTTATATCTCACTTTTCTCTCTATATTACCACTATGAATACCAAGTTTCGTTGAAATATAACAAATATTACGGCTGACATAGTCAAATAAGTGTTTTGGGTTCTGGGTAAACCCCCCCTTCCGGTGGACCGATTTTGGTGGTTAACGAACTCGTTCAATCGTTTTCTAATTTAATGCTATATACCAATTTTCGTGACGAAAAAACAAAAACTCTGGCCGCTATCGTGTTAACAGACACATATGTATATATGCATATATATATATATATATATATATATATATATATATATATATATATATAAATTTTAACGGGGGTCATTTTCGGTGTCTACTAGGTAGGATCGATAAAGATTTGAAGAAATTTTTCAAAAATTCCGTCATGAGTCCAACCTCAATAGCTACTTTCCTTCGGAGGAAAGTGCTAAAAGGTTCTGAGTGATTTTAAGTAATACTGCAAAGTTATATTTTGTTTCTTTCTATTTTTATTTCATGAATGATTGTATGAACTTTCAGAATAAATCAGTTAATAGCACATAACAAGTTGATTTATAATGCAAAAATGCAGTATAAGCTAAGGATGCCCTAAACCGGAAAACGTGACAGCCTAAAACGTTTTGAGCCCACTGTGCTAGATGTCATTTACTAGCTACTAATGGAGAAGATGTTTGGTGTTCATAATTGGGCTCTTGGAAAGGACGAACTACTTCTTAATTTTACACAATTCTTCCTGACATTTATCGATGGAAATTACGAACAGATTTGAAACAGTCAGGAGTAAAATTCTTAATGTTTTTATTGATGTTACTTGTTTTATTAATTGTTATTCTATATATTCGGATTAATTATTTTAATTTTGTATCTAAAATATTTAGGTAATTATACTCTGTATGTTATATAATCTATTAGAAAATATGCATTATCTAATGAAGGAGCGTGAAAAATGCTATAGGTACAAATACACTCCCTCACTCTGGGGATATTTGAGTAAACCCAAACAGTAATCGGTTCCTATCATGTTTTTTTTTTTTTGGCAAAATTCGCGCGAAGCAAATTGTAGAGCTTACGTTTCTGCGTTCGGGAGATTCGAGTCATGTTGAAGGTAGCCCAATTCGTGAGTTCACGAAATTCTCCACAAAAACGATGTTTTTTTCTATGGGACGATTTCATTCAAAGAAATAAGGTTTCGTTGCTTTGAAAGGCTCCGTGCGTTTGTTTCCCTCAGTCATTTGTTTCTTGTTGCTTTTACCAGTAGTTACGTAAAATTCGAAACCATTTTTTGTTGTTTGCAATAAAGCTTTCTGAGCGTCGAAGTAAATCAAATTTCCGCTAATTATAAGTTTTCTGAGTATAATGGCTCCTAAAATCTCAATTTTATTTAAGATTTCATTGGATTAGTACATTTTTCAAAAAAATTAACCATGTTTATTGTACTATAGGGTTTCCGCTAGGGATAATAGCTTGACTGAATAGCGCTTAGATGACAAATTTCCTGCTTTTAATTAGATGAACGCGAAGTTTTACTCGGTGTACAGAAAGACAGTTCTGTTTATAAATAAAATGTTCCAATCTCCCCTAGCAGCACTAATTGACAAATCCCTAGAACTTTGTTTAACCCAATAAAGTTAGCTGGTGGCATTAATGATCTAAAATGTTGATACGGTTTAAAAACAACCCCGAATAAGATAACAGGGAGTTGAATACTGACAGGCAACAGTCTGTTAACCTTTCGACCCTTTAAACGCTCGATTTAGGGCAGTGTCCCCTAAGCGCAGCTGCGAACTATAGTCTTTATATACCTACCTGCAGTTTCGGAATGAACATCGGGATTTATGCTTTATTATATTTGTGACATCGAATATACAGCTATAAATTATACGTCAAATGAAAGAGCAACTCAAACAGTTGTGTTTGTTAACACCAAACGACCAAAACGAGCATCCTTAGATTAGCTACAGGTATTAAGAAAAAAAATCACATAGGCTGTTGGTGAACAGCGTTTGTGCAGATTTAGATGAGTATACATTGTGATGCAGGAGAAAAATTGTAATTCACCTTACTAAATATTTTCTGGGAATATCCGCCATTTTTTTATTGTAAATTTCATAATTTTTCTATCTCAACCCAGTGAATTACTCGTCAGTGAAACATCAGTCATAGTTGAGCTACTGTTCTATAGACAGTAACAATTTTTTTTTTTTTTTTTTTTTTTTTTTTTTTTTTTTTTTTTTTTTTTTTTTTTTTTTTTTTTTTATTTTACGGTGCATTGGTATCTAGTCCATTAGTCCCAGCTGTCTATAAGCTGCCACCCTTCCTACATATTCACCCACAAATCACGAAAATAACGGTGGCTTAAATCTGTATCAGTACTATATACGACTATATATGCAACATCTTACTTCTCTTTGACATTTCATTTCATATTTTTCTCGAAATATCAAAACCTATCAATAAATGCTTCCATTCATTTTCCAATGGCACTAGAGGGATAGCGGAAACCCGCTAAGATGATGTAGTTCCTGTGAGTTGGACTTTTTTTCTTAAATATTGAGAAGGATTAAAAGTCTGCTGGGAAGAAATCGCCTTATATAGATGAAAGAGGCAGGAGAGGAGAGAGAGATGAACCCCCCAAGATTGCCTTATGAACCCAAAGCCGGAAGGCAACTCATGGGCCTTTCTATGAACATCCAGTTTGGATCTCTTCCATATCAGCAGCATTATAAAGATTCTCTACAGCCACAAGTCTGATAAGCACTGCACAAAATTTGAGGGTACAGAATCCGATAACTTCATGGTTGCTATGTTACTCTACTTACATTTCAGGGGTAGTCATCATAAAGATGATCAAACCTGAGCAAATATTAGCGCCTATACCCCCCTCTCTCCCTTACTCTCTTTCTCTCTCCCCCCCTCCCCACTTTCTCTCTCTTTTCATTCTTATTCTCCCACTTTACCTTGAGACAGCTCTATACCAGCTCTTATTAAAATTTAGAATGTTTTATTCGCCCTGGACCCCGATCAAACCCTCGAACGATGACGCGAGAAGATATAAATCTTCAGTGTGCGCCCGGATTTTGAACTCGGTTCCTCCACTTCATTAGTCCAGTGCTCTGCCACTGAGCTAACTTCGCCCCCATACTAAGTATAAACAGTTTTTTTTTGTCAATTTTTAAATACTTTTTTTTATAGATAGATAATTAATGGATCTTCGATATCCCCTCGCTGGACAACAGTTTTTTTTGACAATTTTCAAATATTTTTGTTTTATAGATAGATAATTAATATATCTTTGATATCCCCTCGCTAGACCAAAGTATTTTCGTGATATACAGCCTTAGCTATAAATCCCTGCTCCCCGCAAGTTGGCTTATTTGCGATGGCGACTTACAAAAATGAAGAGCTCCACTGTTTAACATCTCCTAGCATTCCCGATTCCCGTCCACGCCTACTGTTGATCTCTCCGTGGTACCCCCTGGGCAACGTGCTATTGGTGAACCCATAAGGACGGCGAAAAGCAGAGGCGGGGATCCGTAAGGAAGCAGGGACACTTCCCCTGCTGAGTGGATCCTCTCCTTCGCGAGGAACTGTGTCGGTCTGCCGGCCTTAATGGCAGCCCCACCAGCTATGAGGTGTAAATCAGAGCGTGAGGTCTGTGTTTGTGGGTATCCATCTTACAGCCCGGACCCGTGCCCTACACCTCCCAAGTGTCCAAACAGTGACGGTCCTCATACTGCGCCAAACCGCTACATTTTACGCTTGATCCAACCGTTACAATTTTTTTAAACTTTCAAAATAGGCTCCTCCTGCGTCGATAAAGCGCTGCGATTTCCAAGCATTGAAGGCGTCACGGTAGGCATTCTCCGGAATAGCCTTTAGAGCCCCGGTACAAGCTGCTTGGGTGCCCTCTGACGTCTCAAGATGCTTTCCTTTCATCGGTCATTTCAGACGAGGAAACAAAAAGAAGCCCGAGGAGGCCACATCTGGGCAGTATGGCGGCTGGGGAGGCGTTGGGATTCCTGCTAGGCTTGGTAGCTGGTCACAAGAAAGGAGGTGTGAGCAGGGGCGTTGTCGTGGTGCAACTTCCAGTCGCCTGCCATGTCTTTTCGGACCCAATTGACCCTTCGTTTGAGTCTCTTGAGCACTCACACGTAGAACTTGGAGTTGACGGTTTGCCCACGAGTCATATTGTCGGTGTTTCAAGTCGAAGGTCTTCCAGCACGGTCTTCATCGGCGACCTCTTTCCGGCCCTCCGAAAAGGCCTTGTGCCACCGAAACACATCACATCTTGCTAAAGTGTTATCTGGGTAAGCCTGCTTGATCATATCAAACCTCTCTGTCGCAGATTTACGGAGTTTCACACAGAATTTAATCGCCGACCTCTGCTCTAACGAACGCTGCATTTTCGGCTTGTACCACTCACAAAAACTCGTCGCACGAAAAAGTCTTTCTTGACTCCTCGGATGCTCAGAGACAACTGACCAAAGCCTCGTTCGTTAGATAGGGACCCATACTACCGAATCCAGTCGGCGAACGCGGACTCCGAAGTACAGTCGCGGCGGAAAAAAATCAGTCCTATTACTTTCCTGACAGACCCTGTATGTAGGTAGGGCTTCTCAGTATTTATCTTTCAGGAATTTCCTTACGTATATTTCTCCGAAGCTTTGTTGTTTTATCTGGTTTCGCTGATTTGGGTTCTTCAAGGGGAAAATAATTAGCGTAAAAAAATAAAATCACGTTGATTAAGATTAAAAAATAACTTCTGGTTACGTTAAAAGGCTTCTAATTACGTTATAATTTATTTATTTTCAAATAAACAACATTTATTTTTTCAATTTCATTTCTTTGTTTATCTTATTTTTTTAAATGTTTCACTATTTATTTATTAATTTGTTATATATATATATATATATATATATATATATATATATATATATATATATATATATATATATATATATATATATGAATGTTGAGTTATAATTATGAATAATTATACCTTGTAGTACATGAAACATGGACATTCCTCAATGACACCACAAGGTCCATGACGCAGGTTTGCGTCAACCTCATAAGGGGATTCCCTCCCTATGGAGGGAGAGAGAAAACCCGCTAGAATGTTGTACCACATCAGCTTGACCTCTAACTCTCTGATTGATTGCCCTTGCCCTAGAACAAAGCTAATCCCAATGTTATCTGTTGGCTTCTGCTTCCTGCAAGATATAATAATCCTATAATGGAATCCTTATACGTATAGCCTGCCTTAATCATCACATAGATAATGATCGGGTATATCATTACTAATTAGCTGGACCCCGCGCAGTGGGGCCAAACGACATATCGTGTTTCAAAAAGGCTACAGCCTCTTAATCTTAACCTATATCAATGCATTTTTTTAGAAATGAAGACTAATAAAACTCGTGTAGCCAGATTTTTGTTTTTTTGTTTCCCGTGTTTATTAAATTACATGTACATAATTCACGAATTTTACCTATTGAACATAAAATAACATTTTATCTTTTATCTAACTTAAAATGAGCACTGATTTCGTTGAAATCTATTCAAATCCTGATTAGACTTGGAAAAATCATACTGACACATCTTCAAATCGTAAATTTATCATAATTCAACAATGAGATTAATTGAAATAATATGAGTTTTGAACGATTTGAAAATAGATTTTGATTTCTTGTATGTATGTAACATAAAATGTTATTTTATGTTCAATTGGTAAAGCTCGTGAGTTATTTACACGTAATATAATAAACAAGGGAAACAAAAAACATAAATCTGGCTTCACAAAGTTGTTGTTCTGAATTTTATTAGCTTTCATTTAAAAACAAAATGCATTGAAATCGGTTAAGAATTAGAGGCTGTAGCCTTTTTGAAACACGAAATGCCGTTTGGTCCCACTAGGCGGAGGGGGGGGGAGGCACATATTGATTTTATCTCTTTTTTTGGGCGATTTATGTTTTAATCATTAATGAAATTCTCAGATATCCGTCGCGCTTACATACAAGATTTCCAAATTACACCCTTTAAACCTGGTGTATGTATATGTTTGTGTGTTATTTATATATACAATATATATAAATATAAATATATAAATATATATAAATATAAATATATATATATATATATATATATATATATATGTGTGTGTGTGTGTGTGTGTATGATTGGGCAAGGTCCGTTCGAAATTTAATCCTTGGATTTCGTTTTCAAATCGTACATACACTGACGGCACAAGGCAAAATGATTTATAATTCATTGAGTGGAGATCGTTGACCTCGTAAGGGATTACGAAGGTCGAATTTTTCAGGGGGTCTGGCATTGGTATCTTGATAAAACTTCATTTTTTATGGGAAAATGCGTTTTATTTTTGCATAAGTTTCGCCTGGAAATCCAAGCCTTTTTCAGAGCTGTAAAATAAGGAAGTCAACAAGTACGCCTGGTATGTTTTGAGCCTTTGTGTGTGTTTACGCCTGCCTCTATAAAGAGTACTCCTATCAAGAACTGACCCTGAAGAGGTGCAACAAATTCACGGAACATGTCAATCGGCGTAATAATATGTCAATCGGACTTGGACAAATATGTGAGAGGGTAGTTTAGGTTCTTTACAAGGTTTTAAGAGCCTAAAGCTGGGCCCATTAGTATATCATAACTTTCATGGGCAATCTGTCTTTGGGAGGGGGCCTAGAGCTTGGCCTTTTTTTCAACGTTACTTTTTATGGGGGGGGGGGGGGTAAAATTACACCTTACCGTAGATAAATGTTTTGAACTGGTTAAAACTAGAACTAATAGAAACCTACCTTGCCTGAACGTTTTTCGGCAAGGTTTTTGTTGACACCATTTGAAGTTAGCCTTGCCTCCCCTCTACTATTCCAATTTGTAGCTTAAATACAGTTTATGTTTTCCCTGATAGACTAATTACGTAACCTTTTAATACATTGTGGTCCTGAAACATCAAACATTTATCACACCACAAATGAATTTTGCGTTGCCTCTTCTCTTAAACTTATACTAGTTTCCGACTTACCTAAATCGTAAACGAGAGAGTGCAATGAGAAATTATTATCAGCTACTGCATTGAACGGAATGATCCGTACATTGGTGATTGGTCAAGTATTTTCGATATTGATTAAAGCTTTTCTATATCACTTGTAAAATAAACCAAATAATGTTACAGCTATAAAGTCCGAATCGTAGGATCTGCGATCTTTCATTCAATACTTATGCCTGACAACGGCCATAGCCACGTTGAATACACCGGTTCCCGTAGATCACCGAAGTTAAGCAACGTCGGGCGTGGTCAGTACCTGAATGGGTGACCGACCACGTGCTGTTGGCATTATAAAAGGGTGGCAACCTATAAATAGCCCGGTGCTAATGGCCAAGTTGTAGATGCGCCGTTAAAAAAAAAAAAAAAAAAATCTACCCAATAGTGGAATATTTCATTTGTTGAAAATTCTAAATAAAATCTATGAGACAGGGCAATTCCCTGATTGTTGGAGAGAGTCAATAGCGATTCCAGTGTTGAAACCCCATAAGGACAAGACCGAACCAGGGAGCTACAGACCCATCGCCTTGACCAGTTGTGTCAGTAAAATATTCGAGAGAATGTTGAACAAACGTCTCCTCTGGTTTATCGAAAGAAATAATTTACTATCCGGTTTTCAACGTGGATTAAAAAAAAAATCATTCTACAATGGATCACATCTTAAGACTGGAGAGTGAAATATTAAATGCATTTATAAATAGAGAATGTGTACTAGCCGTTTCGTTTGACATTCAGAAAGCATTCGACTGCGTTTGGCGATGGTCTATAATCTCTGAAATGGTGAAACGGGGATTACAAGGGAAAATTCAGAATCAGAATTTCTTTCTGAACGACGATTCCGGGTTAGGATAGATGATAATGTTTCAGACACCTTCACCCAAAAAAATGGTGTTCCTCAAGGATGTGTGCTGAGCACGACACTCTTCAAAGTAGGAATTGATTCTATCCGAGATGAGATACCTCCAGACATATCCTACTGTCTTTATGTAGATGATCTCCTTATTTTTAAAAAATCACAAACACTCAGGGAGGCTGAAATGTCCATACAAAAATGCATAAATCACCTGGAATATTGGAGCGACAAACACGGTCTCATTCTGTCAAGGGAAAAATCCCAATGTATCCTATTTACAAGGAAAAAACTCCAACCTGTTCCAGAAGTGACGCTGAATTCACAACTTATAACACACACCACTACACTCAAATTTCTTGGTCTGGTATTCGATAATCGGTTGACGTGGATCCCACATTTAAAAAATTCTATTCTGAAATGTAAAAAATCCCTAAATTTGTTGAGGGTCATCAGTTGCACAAAGTGGGGAGCAGATCGGAAAACAATGCTCCAATTTTATCGAACTTTCACAAGATCCATTATCGATGACGGAAGTGTTGCCTACGCATCAGCCAGACCAAGCGCACTCAAAATGTTAAACACTATCCACAACACTGGCCTTCGCCTGTCTCTTGGAGCTTTCAGGAGTAGTCCTGTGATAAGCCTGTATGCTGAGTCCGGCGAACCTCCTCTCGAGTACCGCCGTAAAATTCTCCTTATAACTCAAATGCATAAATCCAGAGCCATGTGTAACTCCGAATGCCTTCATATGAGTATCGATAATCCTTACTACGACTTGTACAGATCCAAACCCCAAGCCCAGAGACCTTTCAGTGTAAGATATAGAGAACTGGATAATATTTCAATATTCGAAGAAACGGAGATACTGACATTTGGCACTACCCCTTCCCCTCCTTGGTTATTAAACAATTATAATGTGGACATTACCCTTTCAAAATCTTCACTGATGGGTCAAAGTCCGATAAAGGTGTGGGAGCAGCAGCTGTTATAGAAGAACAAATAATAACTAAAAAATTAAATGATGACTGGAGTTGGTTTACAGCTGAGCTCTACGGCATACTTATTGGCTTGGAGAACATACCGACTTCAGACCGACGAGACATTGTTATTTATACTGACTCACTGAGTTCACTTCAAGCACTAAAGGACAAATACACCTCTCATCCTATACTCTCAAAAATACTTAAGACAATACACTCTCTACACAAACATGTAACATTGTACTGGCTACCTGGTCATGAAGGTCTAGGGAAAAATCCGATTGCAGACACCCACGCAAAAATAGCTGCAGAACGGACAGACATAGATAACGGACCAATTCCACATGAAGACATGAACAGATCTATGAAGACATTTATTTTGTAAAACTGGGAACACTCTTGGACGATACTTACGGACAACAAATTACGGACTATAAAACCTTCTGTCAAAGACTGGCCATCCAGTTATCGAGCCAATAGAAGGGAGGAGGTTGTATTGGCTCGACTTAGAATTGGCCATTCAAGACTTACTCACAAATACTTAATGACAAGACAAGAGAGTCCATCGTGTGAAATTTGTAATTAAGACTTAACAATAAAACATATTCTAACGGACTGCATTAGACGACATGACTTAACCATCCCTTACAACATGTGTGAACTTCTCGCTGAAGGTAGCCAATACGTAGACAGTATCTTAACATATCTACGAAATGCAGGATTATACGATCTCATATGAAGACCTAGAAGATTCGTTGATGCAATCACATTTTTATCCCATGAAAAAGTGCATTACTTTTATGACTTAAAGTTAAAGCTCTGATCATTTTTAAGCCTTTAATATATTTCATTTAAATCC